>JAREYC010000021.1:937500-2137500 GCA_030015325.1 Cryptoblepharus egeriae
CAGAGGCTCACTTTGCATCCGCTTTGGCCATGTGGCCTGAACCATGGTCTTCAGATCTGTTTAGGACTGGAGGCTTCAATCCATTGAATTGTTCTAACCAATCTGTTTAGGGCCACCTTAACATCAACTAAAAGGCAGGGTGCCATATAGATTGGAGGACCGAGTGCCTCTGCCTTTAAGCCTTGGATAGACGAGGGCATGCTTGAAAAATCCTACGTTGAGCTAAACCTGCCTCAGTTCCCCCTTCTATGCAATGGTTAAAGGTCCTCCATTCTATAGGTCACCCTGATAAAAGGGCATCCCAGATCAATAAGGCAATAAGGCAGTTAATTATTTTTTCATGTAGGTCCTGATAAAGGCCACGGAGGGCCAACGTCACTTTAAAAGTGGCATTTCTTATACGTGCATCTGAAACACAGAAAGGCTGCTGGTGATTTTTGGGTTGCTTGTCTGAGTCCTATGCATTTTTGATGAGATGAATCACATTTTCTGAATCCAACCCCAGCCCCCGGATCGTTCCCCCCGCCCCGCAGAAGAGCGAACCGTGAAGGCCTGGGCTGTGCAAATTCCTGAGCCCTCCACAGAGTGTTTGTTCGGCCAAACAGGCTCCGTGGGAACGGGATGCTTTAGGGCCTTTTGCCTTTGGATAATCTCGCCAAACGGCAACAATATCCTTTGAGTCTTCCCTGCTAACAAAAGGATCACATCTCTCTCTCGCTGCATTTGGCGACCCATTTGTAATGCCATCCCTCCCTCCCACCCTCAGCCTGGCACCTCGGGGTGGGTATTTGTTACTCGAGAGTGAAACCACTTCATTGGGGGAAAAAAAATCACAAAACCTGATTTTGCTGTTTGCGCCGTTCCGGCATTTGGGGGGGGGACGACGACAGGGTGACCAGATGCCAAACCCAAAATTCCTGAACCCCAAACCCAAAATTCCTACCCTCCAGGCCAAAATTCCTACCCACCTAAAAAAATTGCCAAAAAATGTATTTTTTAAAATATTTTTGTTTTACGGTTTTTTGGCCATAACGTTTGATAGGAAGGAGATATCTCAAAACAGATTTTTGCGTTGGATTCTGCTCTTCAATACGAATCCAACGACATATGACATGATGGGGTTTTGCGCACCATCGCAAAGTTGAAAAATGAAGCCAAAATGTAGGACAATGAAGCCAAAATGTAGGACACCCGGACAGGAGGCTAAAAATCCGGACAAATCCGGGTTTTTCTGGTCACCCTGCCGGGGTGAATATTTTTTCCACCTTGGGCACAAATGATCCTGTTGCTTTTGGCCTTCCGTCTCTTTTTAGGATGACGGTTGTGGAACTTCTCAACTGAAAAGATCCTCAGCCTGCATGCCATGCCTCGACGTCCCCCTTGCCCGCCTTGCAGGGTTGTTGTATTGTCCCCATTTTGCAGATGAGGAATGCTGAGGCTTAAGGGAGGCCAGGCTTTCCTCGTGTTAAACTCCAGGCCAGCTGAAAATGTGTGTTTGTATTTCGGACGGGTGAAAGTCTCTCCAAGCAGGTGATCTGGAAAAGGGACTATTGTTGTTGTTACCCTTTAATGGGCTGGCCCTAAATCTTTATGTGCTTCTCGATACCAAGGAAGATAAGCTCAGCAGGAGTAAATGCAGCTCCTTGTAAGCAAGTGACTTTCCAAGGGGGAAAGTCCACTGTGGGATTTGGACTTTCATTGGGAACGTTCGCCCTCCTTGTACGGTGGTGCCTCCCATAAAGAGCTTAATTCATTCCAGGGGCATGCTCTTTAAGTGAAACGCTCTTTAAGTGAAGCAGATTTTTCCCTAGGAAATAATGGAAACTCAGACGATCGGTTCCACAACCCCCGAAACAGTCATAAAAAAATATTAACTGGTTGTAAAAATGATGACAAAACACTGGAATTGAATTCAAAACATGCATTCAGTGTGCATGATCCTATGAAGTCTATTTAGGTTACAATCCTAAAGACACTTTCCTGGGAGTAAGCCCCATTTTATACAATGGGTAGACATGTTTAGGAGGCTGCAATCAAAGACACTTTCCTGGGAGTAAGTCCCATTTGACACAATGGGGCTTACATTTGAGTAGACATGGTTAGGAGGCTGCAATCAGACACTTTCCTGGGAGTGCTGCTGGAGGTTCAAGGTGGCCAGTGGGTGCACTTGGGGGGCAGTTAGTTGTTCTGGCACCCCCAGGCAACTTCCCCCAGGTTGGGAACAGTTAGAGGCAGCAGCGCCGGCCAGCAGCCCTTTTAAAGAGCCTCCACGCTGTCATGTCTCATGCTGTGCCAGGTCTGCATACCACGCGTGCCCATAATGCGCTTTCTTGTTAAGTGAAGCGGAACTTGTTATGTGAAGCAAGATTTCTTGGAAATTTATACTTGTTATGTGAGGCGCTTGTTATGAGAGGTACCACTGTATCTTCATTTAAAAAGAAAACTAAAATGTATTCTTTTATTTCTTAATAGAGAAGTGCACCCTGCAGACCTTTTCCTTCCTCCCAAGTGTGTAATGTCTTATGTCACGATATAAGTCGTGATTAGGATAAATGTACTCTGCACATGCTCGGAGTCACTTTCTTATTGCTTTGTATTTTCCAAAGCTTATCCTATTGTCAAAAGGAAATTTGAGGCCATCAGCAACCCTCTTTTTTGGGTGGCCACGTGCCATACGGCCAGGTTGTTTTAGTATCCTAGAATCCTAGAGTTGGAAGGGACCCAGGAGGTCATCTAGTCCAACCACCTTGCTTTATTTTCTCATTCTTCTATAACAGAATTGTGTTCCTTTCCAGACAGGCCGACGGGTTCCTGAACTCTGCAAACGGCGCATCATGCGCCATTTGTGGCTCTGTGGGCTCGCTGCAGACTTCCTTTCACGTTCTCTGCCAGGGGGCTAGCAGGCTGTGACCGTCGCCAGGCCCTGAGATGCAAAAGGCTGGCTCCAGCTGGGATGTCGCCCTGGATCGTTGGGACGACAGTCGGCGCTGTGGGATCTCCGGTCCTTCTAGTAAGCTGCTGCCGGTGGAGACGGCCATTTGTGACCTGCGCACGGTGTCTGTGGAGGAACGGATCAGGTGAGGGCATCTCCCCTGCTACGGTGTCCTTCTGATGAATGAGGTGGGCAGATGGGGGATGTGAGGTCCTGCTCCGTCTCTCTCTGCCTGTCAAGTTGTCCCATTGGTTCTTGTCTCCCTACCAGGGAGGAGCAGTCCTGGCAGCTGCAGAAGACCTTCCAGGACTCCCTGTTTCGCTTCCAGGACTGGCTTTGGGCTGCCGAGGGGGTGGCCGCCTGTCCCAATTCCTCGCAGGTCTCCTATGCCTGTTCTAAGAAAGAGCTGCAAAAGTTTGAGGTGAGAAGAAGGTCCTTCTGGAAGAAGAATCTCAGCTCTTGCCGAACCCAGTTCCGGGGCTTCGGATGTGCCGCGACGACTGCAGCCCTGTTATCGCCAAAGGAGTGGCGGCCTCAGCGATGGGCCAAAAATAATAGGGAGCAAACAAAGAGGCATTTAGAAGGTGACCCACCTACCCACCCTCCAGAGGTGGAAAAGAGAAAGCTTCTTTGTTCGGCCCCCTCCCCTGGACAAGATATATTGAGCGTGACAGCAGCCGGCTGTGGGTGGGAAGTAGACCGATTGACCGTGGGTTACACAGTATAGTATTTGCACCCCCATAGCTATGCTATTGCTTTCGAGTTCTCCAGAGCTCTTCTGCAGCTGCCTCTGATGAGGCTGAAATTGCCCAATTGCCTCCACAAAGACTTGCAGAACACGTGCAACCATCAGCGGCACACCAGTGCCGAGCGGCACACCAGCGCCATGGCACACTGGTTGAAAATCACTGTACTACACCCAGGACGGCTCATCCATGAGGATGATTGAGGCAGTCGCTTCAGGCTGCAGACAGGCAGGGGGAACCCCATCCAACTCCATCACTCCACTTCTTCCACCCACTACTTGGATTGGCAAAGAATATCCCGTATTTACTCAAATCTAATGCGCCTTCAAATCTAACGCACACCCCTATTTTAAAAATCTTGCCATTTAAAAAAATGTTTCCTGGTGACTGTGATGTGCAGCTGCAAAGCAGGTGCAAAATTTAACTGTATTTACTCTAACCTTATGTGCCATCAAATCTAATGTGCATCCTGATTTTGGGAACTAAATTCAGATGAAATATGAAGATTTCATATTCAAGTAAATATAGAGATTCAAGTAAATATGGTGTGTGTGTATGTATATGTGTGAGTGTGTGTGTGCATATATATGTATGTGTGTGTGAGTGTATGTGTATATATATGAGTGTGTGTATGTACAGATACGTGTGTGTATATATGTATAGATATATGTGTGTGTATGTATACACACACACACACACACACACACACACACACACACCCAGGAACTGGGTTTCCAGAGTGGCACCTTTTGTCTGCTGCTGCTCTGCAGATGCCCCAACCTGTTGCGTTCACTTCCACAGGGGTTGCAAAAGCAGATTGCGGATAAACTGCTACCTCTGGAGACTTTGAACCGGCAATACCAGCAGCTGGCAAGGAATGGGCACGGCGGACCCCAGCTCAGGTCCACCATTCAGGAAATCAACCAGCGCTGGGATGTCCTGAAGATCCGGACGGCTGCTATTTACAAGAGGCTGAAGGTGGGTGCAGACAGACGGTGGGGTGGCAGGTGACTGAGCTGGACTTACTGAGAATTCAGGACCTGTTGCTGGATCGTCCTTGTTGCAGGAAGCCCAAAGGCAGGATCAAAAGATAGGGCTGCCATAATTCTCTTGCACAAAACCAGGAAAGGACCCCCCGTCAAACTTGCCAGTATGTGAATGCAATCCCCCAAAACCAAGACAGTCCCATTTTCTGGGACATATGGCAACCCGTCCAAAAGAGCAACCACTCCCGCGCCGCTCCTTATTCCTAGAACCTGATTTTCACAGCTAGACTGCCTCTGAACAAGGAGGCTCATCGCCATTGTTAAACTTGTTTTCCTGCCCTGCCAGAAATGTGTCTTGCCCCTTTTAAAACCAGCAGAATTGCCATCTGTGTGTGTTTTGTGTTTGGGCACAAATTTTTGTGCATGGACACCAACCTAACCAACTTTCTAGTAGTGACCTAGCTGTGCCAGTGGGGCACGTACTGCATCCTGAGGTTGGGGGGCAGTCACGGAGACCTCCTCAAGGTAAGGCAATGTCTGATCCCTTAGATCAGAGTTGCATTGCCCTTACCCGGTGCCGGAAAGCTGGTTAGGATTGTGCAGTCTTTTAAATACAGGGTGTCTCACATCAAGACCTTAATTTGTTCCAGAGGCCTGCTCTTTAAGTGAAACGCTCTTTTAAGTGAAGCAGATTTTTCCATAGGAAATAATGGAAACTCAGACAATTGGTTCCAGAACCCCCAAAATATTCATATAAAAATATTAACTGGATGTAAAAATGATGACAACACTGGAATTGAATTCAAAACATGCATTCAATGTGCATGATCCTATGCAGTCTACTTAGGCTGCAGTCCTAAAGACACTTTCCTGGGAGTAAGCCCCATTTAACACAATGGGGCTTACTTCTGAGTAGACATGGTTAGGAGACTGCAATCAAAGACACTTTCCTGGGAGGCTTACCTGGGCTGCTGCTGGAGGTTCAAGGTGGTCGGTGGGGGCACTTGGGGGCAGTTAGGGGCAGCTGCCTCTGGCACCTCCAGGCAACTGCCCCCAAGTTGGGGGCAGTTAGAGGCACCAATGCTGGCAGGCAGCCCTATTAAAGAGCCTCCATGCGGAGCATCAGGGCTGCATAGCATTGCGTGCCCATAGCGCGCTTGCTTGTTAAGTGAAGTGGAACTTGTTATGTGAAGCAAGATTTCTTGGAAAATTTTGCTTGTTATGTGAAACGCTTGTTAAGCAAGGCACCACTGTATTTAAAAGTCACTGAAGTTTGTATTCCAGTATTTTTCCTATACTTTCAACAAAGCGGAGCTCGCACAATTGTGCGCTACCTTAAAAAAGGTTCATCCTTTGGGTTTTGTGACCTCTGCCGTTTGGCCCAGGAACGACAGGCGCACACGTTTTTTAAAAGAGCCTGGAGGGGTCCATCATCTGCTGTTCTTCTTGCCTCTGCCCTCAGCATTTTGTGAACCAGCGGGAGGAATTTGAACTGGAAAGAGAAACCATTCGGATCTGGTTGATGGAGCTGGACCTCCGGCTCACGGACGTGGAGCACTTCTCGGGAGGCACATCGCTGGAGAAAATGATACAGCTGCAGGTACAATTGAATTGCAAGGTGGCACCAGGTGAAGACACGATCCAGCTGTCCTTTGGATATCTGCCTGATTGTGGCCTTTATCCATAAAGGCTCTGTGTGTTCCAAATTATTTTATTTTTTTCCTGTATTTATATACCACCTTTCTCATCGTTTATGTTGCTAGACTGGCCAGAAATGGGGTTTTAACAAGTGTTGTTCTATAAGTTCACTTTTATATAGTGCTTTTCTTGAATATTTTTCCAGATGTTTCCTTTTCCACATGGTTGTCTTTCCTGGCTGCTCAGTTTCATTGGATCTGATATCTAATGTGTTCTGGCCCAGCAAGAACACAAGATCTCCTACCCTGGCATGGGCAAGCCTGGCATCTGAAGATCGGACGTATAGATTTATTTTCGAATAGAATAATGGAAGGGACCTAGTGGGTCATCTAGTCTAGCCCCTCTGCCTGTAGCAGGAAATCCTCCCAGAGCATCTCCAACAGGTGTTGGTCGAGCCTCTGCTTGAGGATCTCCAGTGATGGAGAGTCTTCAAGCAGAGGCTCAAGTACTGCAAGGAACCCGTAGAAGGAGATCTGTGCCCTTGATGGTACTCTGCCTCCTTTCTCATGTTCTCGTGTGCAGGCCTTCCGGCATGATGTGCAAACCAATGCGGAGCGAGTAGACCACCTGCTGGTGCGTGGGGAACTTCTGATTCAGAAGAGCCAGCCGGAGGATGCCGAAATCTTGGAGGAGGAGCTGAAGGACCTGAGCAGCTTCTGCCAGGAGGTCTTCCGCAGGGTCTTCTGCTTTCGCTGGCGACTGGTCAGCATCCGGCTGGTAAGTCCAGAGTCCCCCAGCCCAAGAACTCAACACACTGAACACAACTCACAACACACTGAAAATCTTTTTTATTTTTACTTTTACAAAAGTCAACCTTCCAGTCCTTAATAATAATAATAATAATAATAATAATAATTATAATAATAATAATTATAATTATAATAATAATAATTATTATTATTATTATTTATAATTTACTTTATATTTTATAATATAATTAAGGCTGTAAAGAAGCACTTGAAATGTGGGTAGGGTTGCCATACGTCCTGGAAAACTGGGACAGTCCTGGTTTGGGGGGATTGCGTTCACATACTGGCAAGTTTGACGGGGTCCTGTCACAGTTATGCGAAAAAGAATTATGGCAACCCTAGACATATGGCAAACCTAAATGTGGGGGAAACGCAGGAGCCTCTTACTTACCTGTACATTAATGACACTATAGAACCAATAATGTGATAGGCCTGCCTGTATGTTTTTTCCCAGGTGTTTGAGAATGAGTGGCTCTCGGACCAAGACAGTGATGTGGAATCGGACTGCTTCACAGAATCCTCCTTGGATGTGGCGGTGGATGGTGAAACAATCCTGCCCCTGCCTCCCAGTGAACCATGGTGCCAATCCACTCCAAAGAGAACGTCCCGACATCACCAACAAGTGGATCCCAATTTAGGGGGAATCATGGATCTGGAATGGGACCCTTCGGTGGATGTTGGAGGATCCACATCACATGAGGAAGAGGACTCTTCATATTACAGCACCATCACAGGTACGTGGTGCCCACTGTGGGGGTGGTGGAGTCTTCAGATCCCACCCCAGCCTCGGGGCAGAAAGCAGGACTGATTCTTGGACTTCTTCCCCTGCTGTGCCACCTTGCAGGTGTGGAGCCATGGGATGAGCCCAGCCCCAGGCGCATGTCCTTTCCCCAAGAGCCCCTTTACCCCTTGCCCTTGCCATGTGGCAGCCAGGACGACTCCTTGGGAGATGCTTGGCCAAGTGCCTTCCAGGAGCAGTGGGAACATCTCCGATGCCCTTTGCCTGATGAGGAAGCACAAACCTGCAGTTCTGGTAAGGGGGCATGTCAACCTTCTTCCATCTTTCCATTGCTTGGTTGTAAAGTTGGGAATTGCTGTTAACTCCTGTTGTTGGTGGGGGAGAAGTACTACTCTCGGTCCCGAAGCAGATCTGGCCTCCTGCTACACAGGAAAGGCCATCCTAAATCTGGTCCGTGAGTGTGCGGACCGTGAGTGTGCGGACCAGATAAATCTGGGCCATCATAAATCTGGTCCATAAATCTTTACTCTGTGGTAGGCACCTTCCCTGCCATTTGTATATTCTGCCTGTTCTCTCCAATAGACAAGTTCTGTTTGTGGGGTCTAGATGGGCTCCAGCACCCCCAAAATCTGCCACTGGAGAAAGGGGCCGGCTGCCAAATAGAACCAATGGGATTTGACCCCAAACGTATTGAGAGTTGGCTGGGCCAAAGCTGTCAGAGGACGGAGGTCCAGGTAAGCTTTCCTGGTGATAAGGAAAGAAGTGGTTTCTTGATGATAAGGAGGAAGTTATATGCCGGTGGGGTGATATCTGATAATCTAGGGCAGTGGTCTGGGAACGGGGTAAATTACCCCAAAAGGGGTAAAAATGAAATTCCTGGGGGTAATGGACAGTCGCGCTAGTGCGTACACTCTTCCCCTTCTGAAAGCTCTGACGGAGAGTGCTGCTGCTTCCACCACGGAGAGCGCTAGCTCTTCGGAAGGGGAAGAGTGCGTGCGCATGTACACAGTAATGTTTTTTAAGTTGCTGTGGCTGGCCGAACTTAGCCGCACCGAGCCGCAGCAGCCTGAAGCTGCCCCCGGTGTCCCCAAACACCCTCCCCAGCCAAGGTAAGTAACCCACTTACTTTACGTTTACTCAGAAGTAAATCACTTACTTTACGTTACTCCTGATTTTAAAAATGTAGGCGAAAATGTAGGGCATCCTACATTTTGTCCTACATTTTTTTAAAGTCCGGATTTTTCATTTGGCTTTTGGGTGACCATTTCCTTCCTTTCAAATCAAGGGGGCGACAACAACAACAACAAATCAAGGGGGCATATCAACATATATTTTGGGGTCAAAGGTAAAAAAGTTCCCTGACCCCTGATCTAGGGGGACAGTCTCAGTATGCCAGTCCTGTGAGTTTGGAGAAGTTGTGCACAGTGGTGATTGGCGAGGGCCTGGTGATGACCTGAACCCCCACATCTCCCTTTTCAAGGACGCGCCATCCATTTGAAGTGTTTATCTGTGTATTTGTATACTACTTTACTGTATATTATCTGTATATTTGTATACTTTATTTGTATACAAATAAATAAAATGTTTACAAAAATAAAATGAAAAAATTAATGGCTAATGGGCATTAATGGTTGTATTTCGGCAACAAATCAGCATTTGATGAAATGGTCATAATATAAGATTAATTTATTCCTCAGTTTTCTTGCCATTGAAAAAAAATGATTTTTAGAGCCTGATGTTTCCCCATTTCCTTTGGGGGTCAAAAATGTTAGAAACACCCCAGAGGTGCAGTAAATGAACATACCCTACAATCCAGAGTAACTACAGGAGCATGTAAGAGACATTATGTGTACCTGTAGTTTCTGCACCACCTAGTGAAAACCCATGGGAAATTCATATTGCAATCCAGAGCAAGTTGTTCTTACACCGGAGCAAGGACTCCCTGTAGTTACTCAAGATTGTGCCCTAAGTTAGGATTGCATCCTATGCGGCTAATGGGGGGGGGGGTGCCAGGGCCCATGCCCCATTCCACGACCCATAGAACCTGGATTGTGCCCATACTGTTTGAGAGCTGCCCACTTCTCTCCAGGCACTGCCTCTTCCTTCTTCGCTCTGCAGGGCGCTGGTCCCCTCCCTGCCTCGGAGTGGCATTTCTCTGGGCAATCCCTGATGAGCAAGCGACGTGCAAAGAAGATAAAGTCCCAGCAGCAGTTCTGGAGGAAAGCAAGACCTCCATCCACGACCAGTGCCAAGACTGGACAGGTGAGTAATCTCAGGTGGGAGCAAACCCAGCTCCAGGCTGGCTCTTCACCTCCTTGCAAGTAAAGCAAGGTCAGAGCTACGCAGCATCAAGTGCAGGATCCTGGAGCTGAACTGGCCTAAGGGTTGACCTTGGTGCAAACCAAAATCCTGCATTGACGGCCCTGTTTTTGGAGTGAGCAGCCTCAGTTCCCTCTTACGGTTTCTTTCTTTTGGGTGTGCATCTCTGCATAGATCAGCCAGAAGAGATGGCCGGATTCCTGCACAGCACCTGACGTCGCCATCGAGGAAGGGTAAGCACTCTCGGAGATCTCCTTGGAGCATGTCCGTTCATTTTCATAAACCACTGGTATGCTTTTGAACACTCAGTGGGCAGAGCTGAGACGGAAGGCCTGCTTTGGAGCTGGTGGCTCCCATGGGGCATTAGCGAGGAAGAGCGCTCAGTTGGAAAGGGTCCAGGAACGTCTTGCCAGAGAAGCTAAGCGTGAAACATGCATGATGGGGGAGATGAGAGAGGGCAGGGGGTGCCTGCAGCGGGGAGGTGGTGCATGTGCTTCTCTCTGCGTTGACGGCTGGCCCAACGTCTCGCGTCTGCAACGTGTCTGAAATGCACATTTCACATTTGGGATGGAGCTCCAGTCCTGGAGGTTTGCCTTGGGTCAGTCATGCTCTTGGGGACACCCCGAACCCGTTTCCCTTATAGCGAGAGAGCACAGTGCAAAATTATTTATTTATTTATTTGAATCGAATGCACCATTATTTGCGCACTCCAATTTTAAAAATCTTGACATTAAAAAAAAAGTTTACTGGCGATTGTAATGTGCGGCTGCAAAGCAGGTGCAAAATATAATTTCACGGCATGTAACAAATGAGATATATGACAATAATATGACAATGGGTTTATGTGATGATTTTTGCCTAATTGTACCGGTAATAAAACCCATACACAGGAGTGGGTTTATATGACGTTTTTATTACAGTATATTAACCGTTAAACTCAATACTGACCTATACTTATAATAAAAACACTGTGTTTACTTGCATCTAATGTGCCATCGAAAATAACGTGCACCCCGATTTTAAAGACTATTTCAGCTGAGAAAGGTGCATGTTAGATTTGAGTAAACAACAAAATCAAAGTTGGTATGTATGTATGTATGTATGTATGTATGTATGTATGTATTTATTTATTTATTTATTTATTTATTTATTCCATGTATGGTGATTACAATTGCTGGGAATTGCCCAGGGCGCAGGCTAGTCTACAGTGTTATACGGGCATCCCGTATGTATGTATGTATGTATGTATGTATGTATGTATGTATGTATGTATGTATGTATGTATGTGTTTATTTATTTATTTATGTCATATATGGCAATTACAATTGCTGGGAATTGCCCAGGGTGCAGGCTAGTCTACAGTGTTAAACGGGCACCCCATAGAATTCCCTTTCCAGAGAGCACCTTTACTGCATGGTCATCATCACATCTTATATCAGGGATGCCTTCAAGCTTCTACCAGGAGTTTTCAGGTCAGCCAAGCTGTAAACGGCAACACCTTCTGGCTCTGATGACTCACGACAGCTTATCAGCTTAGAATCCTAGAATCCTAGAGTTGGAAGGGACCTCGTAGGTCATCTAGTCCAACCCCCTGCCTGCAGCAGGAAATCCCCCTAGAGCATCCCCAACAGGTGCTCGTGGAGCCTCTGCTTGAAGATCCCCAGTGAGGGAGAGTCCACCACCTCCCTTGGCATCTCTTCCACTCCCGAACCGCCTGAACCGTCAGGAATTTTTTCCGGATTTCCAGCCGGAATCTCCTCTCTTGCAGTTTGTCCCCATTGGTTCTAGTTCTGCTTTCAGAAGCAGCTATGAACAAATTGGCCCCTTCCTCCCTATGACAGCCCTTCATGTATCTGAAGAAATCCCATCCAGGATTTCTTGCAGTCTCCCATCCAGAGTTGTCTGGGTCTTTCCCTGCTTAGCTTTCTTTGGCAGCTCTGCACTCGGGAAATGAGACGGGAAAGCAATGAAGCAGGTATGTGACAAGCAACCAGTCACTCTCTCCTAGACTGATGGGTTCTACCTCTTCCCTGACTCCAGGCTCCCAGCACCTTACAGTGTCTCCAGCCAAGCCCAGAAGCTCCGCAGAACTTCCGCCCTGCTCAACAGGACACTACTGTCCGCCTTTGCCCTTCTGCTCCTGCTCTTGGCAGCCAGTGCCTCCCTGCTGGCCCTGCCCGAGCCCTCCTGCCTGCAGGCCAACAGCTACACCAGTTCCTTCCACCTGGTCCTCAAGTACATCAATGGACCCCCTCCCACCTAGCAAGAGTTCCTGCAGCGGGGTTGCTGGAACTGGAGAGTTGGAAGCTTTCCTTGGGTTTGCAAATGTGGCTTTGGATCCCAATATGGCTCCTTGCAGCCCAACAGTCAGAGGCTGCCTTCTTATTCAAGAGGTTCCATTCCGAGCTATGCATAGCCAACCATGCAGCTGTCCATCCCAAATCTCTCTGGCTCCAACGGCCAGAGCATCATCCTGTGGCCATGAGTTGCAGAGGACGGTGATTTATATTTGGACTAATCTTGCAGCGTGCATGCATGCCCTACAGGGGATGGTCTATTCCAGGCATCCAGCTCCGTCCCTCCAGCTGTCTCAAGTCGTGCAGGACACTAGTCAAGATGCTTTGCTTTATTGCCTCCTGCTTCGTATATTTGCTGTCTTCGATTTTCTAATAAGATCCAAGTGAATACAAGAGATCTGGATCCTGCATCACAAGAGAAAAACTGCGCTGGTTCTTATACACGAACTCGGATCCAAACCAGCTTGGGAAATATACTGGACACTTACGTCGAGATGCCATCGATGCGGAACATCTGTTTGTATATGTGGAAAAATCAACACAAAGTGACCTTAGGACAAGCGTCCAACCAAATCTCCATCACGGGGTCATTTCGAGGCCTGAAAAGGGAGTAGATCAGTCGGGATGAGCAAAATGGGATTGAAATGCAGCGAATGAATTTTTTTTAATGGTGATGTTCCCATTTCACAGATAGGGAAACTGAGACTGGATTCTTCGGCTAAAAGGCTGTTCTGTCTCGAGGACTTTATCCCATCTTCTCCGAGCAGGTTCACCCACCGGCTCTAACCACTAGTCAATCACTGCCCTCCAGAATTAGGGCGCACCAACCCCGTCGGAGGACTTCTGGAGGCAGACCCACCTTCAGGTCAGGAGGATGTCCTGCTGTTCCTCCCTTTCCTCCCATCCGCCTCCCACTTGCTCCCTTTTTGCCAACGCATCACTGCCCCCTGGAAGGCGGATTGCCATGGTAACAGGCTGGGGGGGGGCTGCACCAGTGTCTTTGCTGGGAGGGATGGAGTGGAGGTCACTGGAGAGACACAGATGCTGGCTGGCAAAGAGGGAGCTGGCAGAGCTCGGCCCAGGGGGTCGCAGGTAAGGGGGTCTGGATGCTGCTGGAAGTGGACTGCGGGCATAAGAGGGCACAGGGAGCATCTGTGCCCTATAGCAGCTTTAAACTGGCATGCAAGCAAACCACAATCTGTCACACTGGATTGCAGCAGTGGGTCGGCTGGAGATAAGATGGGGGAGAACATGGCTGGAATAAGGAGGTTTGATCTCTAACTAGCCCTTTCCTGGCCCTCTCCACTAAAATCCTGTCCCTCTCCACTAGATCTACTAGAACGGTTGCATTCTTGTCCCTGTTCTCCTTTGCACACCCCCTTTCCACCCCATTTCCCTCAAGCAGATCCTCAATGCCACTGAGGCTTTCTTACCTTAGGGCCAAGTCCCTCCGATTTGCTGAACCCAAATACACAAACACATGAAGGCACATTTTGCCCCCCAATGAGAAAAAGAAAGAACATCTGGATCTTTGCTCTGTTCCTTGTGGGGTGATAGTGAAGATGCTGCCACACTTATGCACATCTGTCTCTCTATAGGGATGCTACCTGAACAGAGCAAGTCCCCCCCCCCCCCCAGCCACCAGCATACCCTTATTTTTGTTTGAAGAGCTGATCGGTGTAACTTCCATCTAGCTATATGTTGATGTGTCGTATGTGATGTTTTGGTTGGAATGTATTGTGTACTGTAGTGTATTGTAATGTTTTTACCATTGCAAAAGCACTTAATTTTGTTGTGCATGTGTAAATGTGTGCAATGTTGTACATGTGTAAATGTATGCAGCGTGTGCAATGTTGTACATGTGTAAATGTGTGCAATGTTGTACATGTATAAATGTGTGCAGTGTGTGCAATGTTGTACATATGTAAATGTGTGCAGTGTGTGCAATGTTGTACATGTGTAAATGTGTGCAATGTTGTATGTGTATAAATGTGTGCAGCGTGTGCAATGTTGTACATGTGTAAATGAGTGCAATGTTGTACAGGTATAAATGTGTGCAGTGTGTGCAATGTTGTACATGTGTAAATGTGTGCAGTGTGTGCAGTGTAAATGTTTGCAATGTTGTACACGTGTAAATGTGTGCAATGTTGTACATGTGCAAATGTGTGCAGCGTGTGCAATGTTGTACATGTGTAAATGTGTGCAATGTTGTACATGTGTAAATGTATGCAGCGTGTGCAATGTTGTACATGTGTAAATGTGTGCAATGTTGTACATGTGTAAATGTATGCAGCGTGTGCAATGTTGTACATGTGTAAATGTGTGCAATGTTGTACATGTGTAAATGTGTGCAGCGTGTGCAATGTTGTACATGTGTAAATGTGTGCAATGTTGTACATGTGTAAATGTATGCAGCGTGTGCAATGTTGTACATGTGTAAATGTGTGCAATGTTGTACGTGTATAAATGTGTGCAGCGTGTGCAATGTTGTACATGTGTAAATGAGTGCAATGTTGTACATGTGTAAAAGTGTGCAGTGTTGTACATGTGTAAATGTGTGCTGTGTGTGCAGTGTTGTACATGTGTAAATGTGTGCTGTGTGTGCAATGTAAATGTGTGCAATGTTGTACATGTGTAAATGTGTGCAGTGTTGTACATGTGCAAATGTGTGCAGTGTGTGCAATGTTGTACATGTGTAAATGTGTGCAGCGTGTGCAATGTTGTACATGTGTAAATGTGCAATGTTGTACATGTGTAAATGTGCAATGTTGTACATGTGTAAATGTATGCAGCGTGTGCAGTGTTGTACATGTGTAAATGTGTGCAGTGTGTGCAATGTTATACATGTGTAAATGTGTGCAATGTTGTACATGTGTAAATGTGTGCAGTGTGTGCAATGTTATACATGTGTAAATGTGTGCAATGTTGTACATGTGTAAATGTGTGCAATGTTGTACATGTGTAAATGTGTGCAGTGTGTGCAGTGTTGTAAATGTGTGCAATGTTGTCCATGTGTAAATGTGTGCAATGCCAATACGTTCCTATTCTATTCAGATTAAAAAATTACTTTTATTAATACTCAAAGGGATGATGGAGCCTGCAAATTTACTTTTGCTGCCTCGTCCCATTTCCAAGTGTCAGTGTATTTACTGGATACTTTTTAGGCTTCAGAAGCTGTGCTTATTTAAAGGATTTCCTGTCTGTTCTGGGTCCCCCCCCGGTATGGAGGGCACTCAGCTTGCAATAAAATAACAGTACCAGAAATCTACCTCCACCAAATCTAGCATCCTAGTCAATGGTGGGCTCCGGCAGGTTGGCACCTACTCTATCGGACTGGTTGTTAATGAGGGAGAGGGCATATAAAGTGTAAAAATGGCCACTTAGAAGTGGCTGCCAGATGGGCACAGAAGCGGTGGTTCATTTCCTTGAATCCCATCACTGATCCTAGTGAAGAGTCGCACTTAATTAATCAGTACAATTAATTAATCAGTGCAACTGCTTTGTGAACTTTTTAGTATAACTTTTTAGTGTAATACAGTATATTACAGTGGTGCCTCACATAAAGAGCTTCATTCATTCCGGAGGCCTGATCTTTAAGTGAAATGCTCTTTAAGTGGAGCAGATTTTCCCATAGGAAGTAATGGAAACTCAGACGATTGGTTCCACAACCCCCAAATATTCATATAAAACTATTAACTACGTAAAAACGATGACAAAACACTGGAACTGAATTCAAAACATGCATTCAGTGTGCATGATCCTATGAAGCCTACTTAGGCCTACGTGTCTTAAAGACACTTTCCTAGGAGTAAGACCCATTTAACACAATGGGGCTTACTTCTGGGTAGACATGGTTAAAAGGCTGCAATCAACGACACTTTCCTGGGAGGCTTACCTGCACTGCTGCTGGTGGTTCAAGGTGGCCGGTGGGGGCACTGGCGGCAGTTAGGGGGCAGTTAGAGGCAGTTGGGGGCAGTTAGAAGCAGCAGCGCTGGCCAGCAGCCCTTTTAAAGAGCCTCCACACTGAGTGTCTGGGCTGCATAGCACACGTGCCCATATATATACAGTAAATATATATATAGTATATATATATATATATATACATATATACAGTATATACATACATATATATATATATATATATATATATATATATATATATATATATATATATATATATACACAGTCTGTGTGTGTGTGTGTATATATATATATATATATATATATATATATATATATATATATATATATATATATATAGTCTGTGTGTGTGTGTATATATATATTATATATATATATATATATACACACACACACACAGTATATATATGTATATATATATACAGTGTATATATATATATGTATATATATATATGTATATGTATACACACACACACACAAACACACACTGTATATAAATACTGTAGATTGATTAATCTGATTAATAAAGCCTGGATCATGGCCTTTACTTGGAATTATCACGGTAATCAGACCATATACTTTCCTGTTCTTTCTTTCCCGAAGGGCTTAGGATCAGTTCAATCTGAATGTTTTTTCTGTGTGTTTTCTAGGCAATCGTGCAAGGCTGCTGCAACCCACTCTGCACCCCAAAAAGAGACCCTTTCCACATAGTGGAAATTATAATTCAACACAGTACCCAGAAAACTCCCAGCACGGAACTCCTGTAGTAGCGAGTGGTTGTATGAAGAAGGAGAACCCGGGATCCACGGGATGGGGCGGGTGGGGGGTCTGATTCTGGCTGGAGTGAAAGGCATCCCATTTGGAGAGACAGTGATGGGGGCAGGATACAGGTGTGAGCAACATCCAGATCCTCTTCTCCAGTGAAGCCAAAGGGGAAAAGAACACTGATTGAGTGGCGGTCCAAGGAAGGAAACATGCAGAGTCCCAGGGAGAGAACAGGAGTCCATCCGCCTCGGCCGTGTGATGGAGACATGCTTCCTTCGCCAGCAGATGAATCGGCAAGCCATTTTCTGTTTTCTCCAAGGAGTGGAGGATCCGCACCCAGAACCGAAGGTCAACAAGGGAGATGCCCTTCAAGGAGAGGCTTCTTGAGGAAGTTCCCCTTGTTGCTGAAAAGGAAGGAGTCCCTGCCTGGCCAGGCAGCCTCTAGAAGTCGCCTGTGCATGGAGGACACCCACGAAAGCCCCATTCAGGCTTTTCGGAAACCAGCCCTTCGAGGCCAGCCTTTGGCCCTGGATTCTGACGATGATTCCACAGAAGGGAAAGTGAGGCCGTCCCTTCTCCGGAAGCTCCTGTGCTTGAAGGCCAAGTCTTCCAAGCTTCACAAACATCACTGGGGGTTGGGGGCATCACCTCTGAGCAAAGCAGGTGCCAGTTGTGGGCCTGTGGCTGCTCTCAGCAGAACCGCAGACCCACATGGGGAATCTCCTTTGAGGTGGAAGCCCAGAACCGAAATCCACAGCCCGCCAGAGACCAGCTCAGTCACTGAGCCAGAGAAGACAGGCTATATCAGCAGTCCTGGCGCATCATGTGCGACAAAGCCATGGAAAACCTTCCGGGCCTTGATGTCCTCCAGAGCCAGGAAAGGGTCTGTGCTTCCAGATAACAAGCAGGACCAGCAGGTGACAAAAGGTGGGGATCATCGTCTCTCCACAGGCTCTCCATCCACCAATGTGGAGAAGTCCACTGGAGAGCCACCAAGATACAAAGTAGCTGCAGGAGATAAAAATCCACAGATGGTATTTCCATCTGATGAGGATGGCATTTGCAGGACCCAAAAGGAGAACGAGAGTCCAAGGACTGTCCAGCCTGGGCTGGAGATTCATGGAAGAACAGGAGACATCTCAGAACTGGACAGCATGGAAGAGCTCAGCAGCTTAGGTGAGGAACACGGCCATCCACAAGAGGACCTGGACATTCTCCAAAGACGGGGTAGTGATTTTTCTGGATTAAGTGTAGGAGATGCAGAAGGGGGGTCAACGGAAGACAAAGATCCTGACCAGGAAGTTGACAGATACTGGGAGGAGGCAATGGCTGGGGGGGACCAGGATCTTGCAGATCTGGCGGAGAATCCAGGCGGGCAGGGGATGGTCATGGGAACGAGGAATTTGGGCTGGTTGACCAGCGAGGGTCTGGGAGGCTCAACCATCAGGCCAGCTTTCGCCCTGATCAACCATGACTCCTGCCAGTCCAAAGAAGAAAATGTGATTACGGAGTTTATCACCCCGAAGTTCCACCACACGGAGAGGATGATGAAGGTGGGTGCAGCTTCTGCCGAAGCGGATTGCACTGCAAAGATGGTGCCTACAGACCAACAGGACAGCCTTGAGCCAGCACCACCCTGTGAAATCTCTGGCGCTTGCACCCTGGAGGAGTCAGGACCACCGTTTCCTTGCTTTCCAGAGGATCTGGACCTGCTTGCCTCCCCGACACGACGTCCCTCATTTTCTGCTACGGAGCAGGACCCTCCAGCACGGCAGCCCAGCTCAAGTTTTAACACTGCCCCAGCCAGCCAGCTGCAAGGAAGCCGCACAAAGATGGCACAGCCCGGCCCAGAGATCTACAAAACTTCGGCGCAGTTGGCGGCTTCCACGGCCTCCGAAGACGCACAGAGCAAGCAGCAGCTCTACAGGGCAGCAGCAGAAATAGTGGGAGCCGCCATTGATGCGGCGGCCGAGCAGCTGGCCCAGAAGGAAGCCAGGGGCTGGGGTCCAGAGGACCACGATGCAGGAGGTCCCGTGCCCAGGGCTGCAACCCAAGGGGCAGAGGAGATCCTTTAGGGGCAGGAGTCCCTCTGCCTACCTTCCTAAATACCTCACCACCCTCTTACCTTCAGCACCTGTCTTGATGTACCTTTCCTTCCTGGCTTTCATTTAAGAGCCTGGGGCTAGTGAGGTGCGAGAGGATCATGATTATTATAGGATCTGTTGTTCTTTTCTGTATTAATTTTTTTTAAAAAAACCACAATTAAACCCAATCTTGGTCCAGGAAAGAACTGAATTTTTGTGGGTTGAGTGTATTTTTCCCCTATCCAGACCTTTATCAGAACCGTCTATGATGCAAAACTATGGAACCCCTGGAAAACGTGGACAGATTCTCAGAATCTTCTATGGACCTCATATATGGAATCTTATATGGACCTCAGCTTGCATGTTTAAAAGAATTCAGATTTCTAGTCTTTGATTATAAGGTTGCAATCCTAACCAACTTCCCAGCACCGGGGAAAGGGCAATGTTGACCGCCCCCAATTACAGGATGCAGCACATACCCCACTGGCCCAGCCAATGCTGGAAAGATGGTTAGGATGTGGTAAGATTACAGCCAATGGCCCTAACTCTCAGGCTGCAATCCTAAACTCCACTTAGGCTGGAACTTAGTCCTGGCATAAGATTTATGCTGAACTAGGGGTGTCACCAAAGTGCCATAATACACTTCCGTGGGGAGGTTAGATCAGTGCATGAACGTGCACTTGTCTCCTTACATCACCATGGGAAGGGGAAGACCAATGAGTTGTGCCAGCCTTACCCTACAATCCAGAGTAACTATGGGAGCACGTAAGAGACATTACGTGCACCCATAGTTATGGCACCACCCCCAGATTCCCCACCACCACCTCTCCCTCTCAGTCCAGCTGTTTAGAACCAGTTGGAGTTACTTGGTGGAAAAAGTACTCTGCAGATGCTCAGAGGCACCACTTACCAGTTGACAAGAGGAGCTTCACACTGGCTGAAAGTGAGCCGGAGAATTAATTCTTTTAAAGACACGGATGAAGTCGATGGTGCGATTTGTATTTTTAATATTACTGCATAAAACACACACAGCTTCCTCTCTCCAAATGAAGACATATGTAAAACTCCAAAATAAATAAAAGTTAATTCAAGATTAAATTTTATCTCTTCTTCACCGCCCTCCCCCACGCCAATTAGCGCAACCTTAAAGCATCACGTAAGAGGAAAGCGAGTCGCAGGGAGGGGGGAGAAGACAGCTGCGGAAAAGCAGAATTCCCAGTTGAAAAAGATGCCTTTTATTTAAAAAGGAACGGTATCTTTTGAACGCAGAACGGGTGAACCAGGCTGGGTAAGGCATGTCAAGCATTTCAGGGTAGGAAGGATTGCTCTGTTGAACCAGCTGGGAAGACAGCAGAATTTTTTAAGGGGGGGGGGGCCAAGAGGTGAAATGGACCACAATTTGGGTCAAGTGCAGGAGGAAGAACCATTTTCCAGCCGTTACCCCACACTCCCCCCCCCTTCCCAAAGAAAATACACTCCCGTGTCGTGGCAGGTGTTCGTACCCGGGCGGTCACTGCAATGCGCCAGGCTTGGATTATGGTGGAGTCAATCTGGCTGTATCAGCTGGCAGACAAAAACTCCAACGGGGCCAGGCCAGCGACATGCCTGAACAGCTCAAGGCTCCCACCTGGGCACCCCACATCAGTGACCCACGTTGGGCTGAAGCCCTGGACAGACTTTATGAAGTTAGAATTTTAGGAAGTGGTTTCTGGGGGTTGAAAGGCAGGGCCAGCAACGGTAGCCACTCCAAAGTTGGGGATCTGTCTCTTTCCCTCCCATGACCCACTGGTATTCCCATAATATTCAGCCACCTTGTTCCCCTCGGCATTGGTCCGGCACACTTTTTATGAATCCTTCAAAGGCTCCTGTGCTGTCCAACACCAACCCTTTAGAGACGGGTACATTTTTCTGCCACCCTCTTTTCCACACACCAAACTTCACCCTTCAAGCCACCCGCTCTACTCTGTCTTAAGGGGATCACCACTGTGCACATGGAATTTTTTTCCACAACCCTCCCGTTCTCAGCTCTCTCGTTCCAAACAGCACTAGCAACTTTTACACGTGCTTCTTCACCCCCTATCATCATGTCTTGGTAAGATCTTGTTGACAACGGAGGCACTGCAAGCAGGCTGGACCAATGCTTCACGCTCCATTTGATGCATGCTCACATGCTCTCCCACCTAACAAGGCCGTGGCATGGTGGAAAGGCATCTCCACACACAGACCTGTAGGACAGCAGCAGGATCGGGACCAGACAGTAGAAAGCATCCTTGTGTTTCTGTGTCAGAAAATACTTCTTCCAAATACAGTCTCAGGGTAAGACAAAATAAATCACAATTAATTCAGACCCATCATTGTCCTCTTCGGCGGGAGGTGCGCACAGCCTCCCATCACAACTGGCACAGCAGGCATCGGTCCTTGCTTGGCAAAAGCCCCAGAGTTAGTAACGCAGGAAGGTAATAAAATAATCTTTGAACCATATACAAATATATATATGTGCACGTGTCAGATGAAGTAGGAAAAAAAGGAGCAATCGTCTGCAACTCTTTATCCACACAACCCGTCGGGAAGAGGGCACGGCTGGTCACCGAGTGAGTCAAATTCCTTCATTCCATCTTGGACATTTCAAATTTTGTGGTCACGATTTCCTAAAGAAGAACAAAACAGCATTTACTGTATTTACTCAAATCTAACGCTCACCCTTTTCATAGAATCCTAGAGTTGGAAGGGACATAATCAGTCACCTAGTCCAATCCAGTCAAATTTAGTTTCCAAAATCGGAGTGCGCATTAGATTCGATGGTTAATTAGAGTTGAGTAAATGCAGTATGTGGGCTGTGGGTGGTGCAAGCGGTTAAGGCGCTGTGCCTGTTAACCAGCAGGCCAGGGTTCAAGACCCGGGTCGGCCCCGCAAGACAGGATGAGCTCCTGTCCTTAGCCCAGCTCTGCGACGCCAGCTGGATCCAATCATATCGGCTCTGCCTTTCCATTGGACTAATTCAGTGGCGTGGAGAGGGGGGATTTGCTGCTTGGGTAACAGCCTTTCCTCCATAACAATCCAACCCAGGCTTTCGTGCTTCACATGCAGCGTATGCAGCACCGAGCACAATACCATAGTCTTTCAAGACTGACGGAGGCCTACTAAATGCGGTATTCTGATTATAAGTATAGGGTGCGCGTGAGATTCGATGCCGCATTAGATTCAAGCACATATGGGAATTTTGCATGGATAACACACCCAGACCCAGAAAAAGGCACGTGACTGAAGATGGCTCACCTCATCAGAGTCTAGCAAAGGGGGCAGCACTCTGGAAGAGAGATGAGAAACGGAGTGGGTTACACAAATTATTAATTTAATAATTTAATAATAAATTAATAATTATTAATAAATAATAAATATATTAATAAATAATAAACATATTAATAAATATATTAATAAATAATAAATTAATAATAATAATATTAAACAACAAATTTATAATAAGTATATTAATAAATATAATAATAAATATAATAATAAATATATTAATAAATATATTAATAAATTAATAATTATTAATTTATAAAATTCATTAATTTTAATGAATTAACTGCTGCAATCAAACCAATAAGGCCTCTTCTAGGTTCACAGAGGCTGTGGATTATACTGGAGCACCCAGACCACTCCATTTTCAAGTGTCCACCCTCAGTACCACCGGGATCCAATTTGTGCTGGATCCCTGGAATCTGCCAGCTGGAACTAGCAGTACATACACAGGGCAGGGCAATTAACGGCTGTCCCATTGATTAAAAGACATGCTAATCAATTTTAAAACCTAAAACTGGCTGGCTGCCAAAATACTCCTACTGGAAATATATTATTAGGAACTTACACATCCGCCATCGAAGAGGGGATATTTTCTTCCACCCATTTTAAGTCTTCATCCTGAAAAGGGTTGAGAACACGAGTCACCAATTACTCAGGATCCTGAGCCTGCAGCTGCCCCCAAATGCCCAATCTGGAAGTGCCAGAGGAGAGTCCAGAGGGGGAGGAGAAAATGGGGCTTTATGGGACAGGTGGTACGAGATTAACTAAGAGCACCATCCTAACCATGTCTGCTCAAAAGTAAGCCCCATTGTGTTCAGTGGGTCCAGGAAAGCGTCTTTAGGATGTGTAGGGCGCCCCTTACCACTCTGCTACTCTTTAGGATCCCATTGGCTTCAGCCTTGGTGCCCCGCATCTTCATCCCTTCTGCAAAAAAACACACGAAGTGTCACTGACTCCAAGTCAGTCACCACCAAAGTAAAGTCTGTCTATGGGTAGGAGAAATCTCCAGTCCTCTGTTCACCCAGGATCAATCAAGAACTCCAGCCCTGGGTGTGTGCCAAGCTGTCCAATGCCCTCACCATTCAGTGTTGATCTCAATTGATCTTTAGAGTCTTGCAGGGCTTGGGATACCTTCACCCAGTTTAGAAACACTCACCAAAAGCTTCGTTGACCATGTGCTCATCTTCATCATCCTCCTGCTCGCTGCCTTCGTCCACCAAGGGCATGAAGGCATATCTGCAGAGAGAAGGCATTTGCTGGACCTCGGGTGGAATTAACATGTGGGGTCCATGCCCATGGGGTCCATGCCATGCCCACGTTCCACCTTTGTTGCCAGAAGAGAGGCAGCAATGTTGGAAGATAAGGGTCGGGGGAATCATGTCTTAGGGACACAGCTCCACTCTGGGTCAAGACTATTGGGATGCACAGCACAGGACCAGCTACTCTCCAGGGTTTCCCACAATCTGGCTATCTCAGCTCCTTCTTTACTAGAAGTCGGAGACTCCACAGGGGTGCTTTGTCCCAAGAGACACAAACCGTTCTGATCCACACCACTGGTCCCATCTTGCTCCATACCATCACCCAACCAGACGGTGCTGGGACTCTGGCAAGTTGCTACCCTACCTTTGGTTATTGGCTGAAGGTCTCCACAGGAACATGATCACCAGTAAGATGATGGAGAAGAGCAACCTCCAGAAAGCATCGTCAATCCAGAGCTCCCGCCAATCCTGGTGGGAGGGGGAGAGAGAAAGGAGGATTTGGGCAACACTTTGGGCATCCACCCTGAGTGAATACCCTAGACCTTATACACCTCCTGACCCCAACCAGTTTGATGAGGAACCAAGGAAGGACTGATAATTCATCTGGGTGCCTCTATAACAGTTTCTCCTGGTTTCATGAGTCCCTGCACACACTTTGCACACAGCTACTCACCGACTGGCATGTGGCAAGCCGGAAAGTTTTGGTTGTCCAGATGATGAAGATAACAGATGCTGTGGGAAAAAAGATAGTCAGTGACTCATCCCTGATGGCAAGCAGAGCCATCCACTGCCATCCCAATGCCACAAAATCCACTATATTTATATTCCACCCTTCCTGTAAAAGGAGGGTATACATGGATCACCCTTGTCGAGGACACTTAATCCAAGGGTCAAAGCCTGAGGATTTAAACTGAGGTCTTCCCAGTGCTAGGCTAGTGTGAAGGTCTAGTGCTAACCGCTACATCAGATTGGCTTTGGAAGTAGATGTGAGCTCCCACCCAGGGCAGCAAAGCCAGGCCTCACCAATGACAGCAAAGATGAGCGTGTTGGTGAAGTGACGGTAGAGGGACAACTTCACCAGGTTCCGACGGAGCTTTAGCATCTTCATGGTCTGTACCAGGCTGATAAGGATGTGTCTCTGGTTAAGGAACATGTAGGTCTCTGCTTGTAGGGGGAGGGAGAGAAGGCATTGGGGTGGGACCCCCCTCAGAGACCCCCCTAAGTTCTCTCCAAACCAACGGAGGGGCACCCAAAGTGGCTGTGTCTGCATCAAGAGGGTTGTGCCCAAGTCCGATCCTTTGGAAGAGCAGCACAACACCGTCCCCTTCCTTATCCATCCCACATGTTGCATCTTGTGTCTGGCCCCATGGAACAGGGTCTCATTTGGAGATGTGGAGATCCCATAACAGGTTATTAAGAATACTTAAGGGCACTTTTCAAGAAAAGAACAGCAAATAACAGCATATTCTCTTCAAGGGTCAAGATTTTGGCTGGAGATCAAGAATGCCCCTCTTCTTGCCTCCTATATGACAAGCGGTTAAGACACTGTGCCTGTTAACCAGCAGGCCAGGGTTCGAGACACGGGTTCCCACCAGAGGAGGATTTCCTGCTACAGGCAGGGGGTTGGACTAGATGATCTACTGGGTCCATTCCAACTCTATGATTCTACGAATACCCTTTCAAGTGTTGTCCGCTGCAAATCCAAGGCAAGAAGAGAAGCCAGGTCTTTGTGGACAGGAAAGTCTACAGCCAGGGAAGAGTGTAACTTTGCAGAACTACTTGGGGAAAGGGGCAGGGGACGGAGGGGGGAGCAGAAGGCAAGGAACATGCAGGCGAGGCCAGAGACAGGCCCGCCCGGCTACTCGACCAAGAGGGACTTGGACAGGATATCCACCAGCAGAGGGCAGAGTCAAGCATAGCCAGGGGAATGGCAGCCAACAGCACCAAATCATCTTGAGCCTGGGATCAAAAGAGAAAAGAGAGAGAAAGAGAGAGAGAGCGGAGTGACAAAAAACAGACAGAAGGCAGCGGCACAAGCAGGCAGGAGGCTGAACTCAGCTGTGGTCAGACATAGGCTTGGGAGCTGCCGATCACCTGTGGTAAGCAGGAAGAGCTTCTAGGTGAACCTACACTAGGGGAGGTACAGAAGAGAGGGATCCACAGAGCTGCCTTCAAAGCTATCCATGTGTTTTTGAGAACCCACCATCCTGTAGAGGGATACCAACACTGGAAGGTGATCGTGGTGGGGGGGCATGGCATTTGAGAAACGGGGAGTCAATCCTCTCCATGTACTGCTACCCAGTTTGGTTTCAATGGTGCCTTTGCATAATGCACCACCTAAAAACTAATCTCTTTGATTTTTAAAAGGAGAACAAAACAAGAACCTGATTCCAAAGTCTAGATAAAGCCAAGCAACGATGGGATGTTATACTGTCAACAACAGATAAGGACAACTGGAAGAAGAGCCCAGGGCTGTTTCTTGGTCCCAGGAGTGATCAGCGCAGACTGGAAGCAGCCTTGCACCTGGCAGGGTCTCTTCCCATTAAGCCTGACTTATGCCTCCTGCTCTCTGATTTGCATCAGCTGCTGCCCCCCAACTCAAGGAGCAGTGCTGGGAGAAGCCCCCAACCCCTGTCCTCTCCACAGCACCTCTGCTGCAGCCAGTCCTCAACAAAGGATATCCACCAAACGATGCAGGAGTCCACAAAGGCCAAAAAAATTTCGCAGGCGAGGACGGCTAGGCTAGTCTGATCCTGAGGCAGGGTACAGGGGAAAATCAGGAACCAGTGCTCAGCTGCTGTGCCCAGGCAACCCCCCTCTTCCTCCCCGTTGCCTTACCGATGTCACCCGCAGGACCCCTTCGATGACGGAGAAGACCAGGTACATCAGGCCGACCCCCACCACACGGTTCAAAAGGGCTCCCAGACGGGGCCTGTGGATCAAAAGAGATGTGGGAACAAAACCCAGAGCCATCCAGGTGTGGCCACCCACCGATCACAGAGCCTGTTTCTCAGGAGGTCAGATGCAAGAGCCTGGGGTGCTCCCTCTAGGCCCAGGCCCATGCAAGGTGGTTTCACATGCCCGCTAAACAGATCTCCCATCCCTCCATCCACTGTAATTTGATGCTGTTTCTTTGGAAAGTGAAAGGATTGAATGGGGAACGCACCACCACCCTGCAGTACACGATCAGCATGCAAGGCCCAGGCTGCCACTCACTTGACAATGCCATATCCTAGGCTGGCAATGATGACGAGCACCCGTGCCAACATGCGTTTCACGGCACACAGGACCTCCGCGAAGATCACTGCACCTTGAACTAGAAAATTAAAAATTAAAAAGTATTTCATTCATCAATTTATATCCCACCTTTCTCTCATAAGCAGCACTCAAGGTGGCTCAAAGCTGAGGGTCCAAGGTGGGGCACGCCAGGTGTGGCATCACCTGCTCCCCAAACAGCCCTGCATCATCTCGTGCGGTAGGAACCACTCACCGGACACACCCTGACTCTGGATGCTCTGAAACTCGGCGTAGAAGACGGCCTTCTCCAGCATCCCGAGGAGGATCACTCCGCCGATCCAGAACTGGATGCGCAGGATGTCCCGCCAGTAGCAGGCCAAGAGGATCAGCCACAGGACGCCGTAGAGAACGTAGACGATGCACATCACCATGTAGAACTGCCAAGGGAGAGCACAGGGGTCCTGCAGTCCCAGCCATGCTCATCTGGCCGAGAATGGCGAGATCTGCTTCCGAGGAAAGACACAAAAGGCTTGGCTCTGCCAGAGGGATATCAGCACAATAAGTACTGTGGATACCAGAGATTTTTAGGATCCCAAGAATGATACATGAGCATACAGGCCTCAATTGACCCTTTATTTATTTATTTATTCATTCATTCATTCCTTTTATATTCGGTCTTGGGAAAGGAAATCCAAAGCGGCTAACATAACCATAGCCTCATTTTTGTATCATCCTCCTGCCCCTGGAAGAACCAGAAAGTCAAGTGAAAGCTTTTGATGTCGCAGCTCTGGTCGGGAAAAGGCAGAATAATAATAATATTTATAGAATAATAATTATGTCTCAACAACAAATGAGGGCTGCAACCTACAGACCTGTATAGGTTGGAAGTGCATTGAGAGAGGACGACATGTGAAAGCAGATTTTGAAAATAGACGTGCAAACGCCCGTATGACATCTACGTCTACCCCAAAGATAACCCCTTCCACGCTTGGCGTGCAAAATTCACAGCAACGTCTGATCTTGTTTCCTCCCCAACTTCCCAAGTGATACGCAGGGCTTGGCCAACTGGCTGGACTGGATTCAGGTAGACCCAGGTTCCGATCCCGCTTAGCTAAGGAGTGCACTGAGTGGCCTCAAGCCAGCCAGCTGACATAGCAGGTGTGCCACCCAAAGTACCGGGCACCCCAGCCATACCCACCCACAAGGCTCAACACCAGGCTGACTCACCACCATCAGGGGCCAGTCCGAGGCAGAGATGTACAGGTGGTCACGGTGCTTCATCTGCACGAGGACTGCAGAATACAATGGAAGAAAGGCACACATGAGGAGGTTACTGCAGGGCAAGGAAGCCCATGAGTGGCTGGCAGCTGATGGCCACCATGCCCAAAAGGTTCCACAGATCCTCCTCTGCACATGTGGTTATGCATGCTTTTAATGCCAAGTGTAAAACTGGCAAGGCTTCACTGACCCCCAGTCTTTCCATTTTACAATTGGCTCACCGGCCAGGCTGCTGATCCTGTTCTACACAGATTTGGGGGGTGGTTGCAGAAGCATCACCCCACGCTTGAGGCAAAGAGGGTCAGATCTTGGCACATGGGACATGCTTTCTGGCCCATCAGGCTCACACGCTTTTACTTACCTGTGTACTCTGAGCCGGGGGATATGTCTGGGCTTTCGATTTCAAGAATGAAGATATACGGTCCATCATCCCAGGTCTGAAAACCAGAACGTTCTGAATCAGTCAAGGATCAGGGCCGCTGACAGCGTCAACCTATTTCAAACTGTGCTTTCTTCCCAGTCACTCCCACCCACCCTGTACATGAGGGACAAAGCAATTCAATGGGGCCCCAATCCCAGCTTCACTGCTGGCAGAACGTCTAGCCATGAAGGAAGAACACGCAGCGGTGGGGGAGCCCCATTTAGCCGGGGTCAGGGGGTTCTTGGAGCTCTTAGGAAGGCAGGAGCCCTGCGGCTTTTGCCAGCTACAAACCATTGGATGTGTCTTCTCCGGGTGGACCTTCTCCGAGGCTCCTCCAGCTTTCCCTGGGAGTTGTGGAGCCCCCTCCGTAGAGGGCTTCGCCTGCTGCTGCACTTCATTTTTTCCTTCTTTTGGTTTTTCCACCGACTGCTGACCTTTCTCAGGAACTGGAGGTGGAGGAACGTCCCTCTTTTTCCTTCCCTTCTTTTCCTGAAATTAGCAGAAGGGGAGGCAATGAAGAATGGGGTATCAGCATCCCTGGAGTGGTCCACATGCTTAGGGCACCACTTTATTAGGTGGTCCTTCATTAAAGGTGCCCAGTGGCACCTTTATTAAGCACAGTGGTACCTCTCATAATAAGCGCCTTGCATAACAAGCAAAAATTTCCAAAAAATCTTGTTTCACGTAACAAGTTCTGCTTCACTTAACAAGCAAGTGCACTATGGGCACGTGTGCTATGCAGCCCTGACACTCCACGCAGAGGCTCTTTAAAAGGGCTGCTGGCCAGCATTGCTGCCTCTAACTGCCCCAAACATGGGGGCAGTTGCTTGGGGGTGCCAGAGGCAGCTGCCACTAACTGCCCCCAAGTGCCCCCACTGTGTTTAATGGGGCTTACTCCCAGGAAAGTGTCTTTAGGATTGCAGCCTAAGTAGACATCATAGGATCATGCACATTGAATACATGTTTGGAGTTCAATTCCAGTGTTTTGTCATCATTTTTACATCCAGTTATTATTTTTATATGAATATTTTGGGGGTTGTGGAACCAATCGTCTGAGCTTCCATTATTTCCTATGGGCAAATCTGCTTCACTTAAAGAGCAGGCCTCCAGAACGAATTAAGCTCTTTATGTGAGGCACCACTGTAACTGGTTCTCATAAAGTCAATGCATAGCAAACAATTTTCCTCTCTTCGTTGCAGCAGAGCATCCCTCCCTCCCTGTGCCTGTTTGCTGTGCATTCCTTGTATTTCTTTGGGGAGAAGGTCGGCCCACCTGAAACAAGGCCCCACCTCTCCCTTCTTTTCGCTGTGGATACTTTTAATGAATAGCAGGAGATAATAATATTATTATTGCATTCTAGTGTTTATCTCGACTGACCAAACTGGTTTCATGTGGGTCTAACAGGAGCTTCTGGAGCTTCTGGGGCTTTGGAGATCCTGAGGAAGAAAGCTGAAAGAGAAAGGAGAACCGTGGTCACAGCTTGGTGGCAATGCCAGAGATCAACCCCCAACCCAATATTCACGTCTATACAATCTATACAATCCTTGCTACAAGGAGCTCAGGGGGGCATATATGGTTCCTTTCATTTTATCCTCACAACAGTCCTGTGAGGTAGGTGAGGCTGACTGGTCCAAGACTACCCAGAATGTTTCACGGAAGACTAAGGAATTGGATCTGGATCTTCCGCCTCCCAAATCACTACTCTTTGCATTTTGCACACTCTTAGTGTGCAAAATTTTAGTGTGCACTTTTTGCACACTTTTTCCCACTTCCCACCTGCGGTTGAAGTTGTTCTTCTCATCTGTCAAATGTGTTCCTCTTCACTGGCCTTCCTCCTCCTGCCTGTTCCCAGACCCTCCAAGCCAGAACCAGTTTGTCACCCTAGTCCCTGACTCCGAGGCGCCCTCCTTCCACTGCTTCCCACTCTCTACCCAACTTCATTCACGGACAAGTGCCCCCCCCACCCCGTCATTCTGAAGTTCTCACCTCTGACACAAGGCACGACATGGAAGTGCTGTCCAAAATATACTGGCCGCCCCCGGCTGAATTGGTTTCCTTGTCATAATTATTGAGATACATCTCAGCTTCCTTGTCCTGCAGGAAGACAGGAAAAATGGAGACGGTCCATCGGGGGTTTGCAAACCTATGATCAACAGTTCCTTGGCAAGTTGAAGCTGCATCCGCGTCACCACTTCTAGATGTATCACATATATTGTGTTGGGGGGCAAGCCCCCTCCTTACTTGATGTGGTCCCCAGCGGTCCGGGGGCAGAGGAGACGGGCTGGGAGAGCGGGGAGACAAGTGGGGAAAGCCCCGTGGGGGAACCCCCAGAGGAAGAGCCAAGACCCGCACAGGCAGACAGCAAAACTGGCGGGAGCCCATACCCGCCTGGAGGCGAGGCAGGCTTCAGAGCGTGATTGCGCTCCCAGCCCTCCTGGGCGAGCGTTTGCCCGCTGTGTCTGGCGAGAGGGATCAGAGGAGCCCGCAGGGGCTGGCACGCCCCCAGGCAGATGTGGGAGGACCGGAGAAAAGCAAGCTGAGAAAATCAGGAACCTGGGCCCGCGCAACCCCACAGATATATTGTGTTGCACCATTTATTTTTATTTTATTATTTTATTTGTATCCCGCCTTTCTCGGGTCGTGGACTGACTTGCATTTCCGTTTGCAAGCCTCCCCCTTGGATAATTCCGATTCCGCCACATTTCCTGCCTGTGGCTCCCCCAAGCAGAGAGTAGACCATCTACTTACGCTCACAAAGACCTCGTCGCGACAACGGGAGCTGCGCAGGTACCACGTGATATTCAGGGGCGTTTTGGAATCGCAGTTCTTGCGGAAAACTGCAAAGAGATGCACTGTTACGCCTGAGGCAAAGAGCCCACCCGACCCCCTGGATGGCCTGGGTTCACGCCAATGTCCTCCAACTGGAGTCCAATTTCACTCTTCCACCCCAAGGATAACTCCGTTCACACTTGGCATGCAAAAGAATGTGAATTACCCTACTGTCGACCCTGCATCAGTGACTCTACCGAGCATGAGAGATGCTCACAGGCGCAAAGCTCATGCGCAGATGCAACAGTATTCCTGCAAACACGTCCCTCACCCCAAAGCAGACCCCTCAAATTGTGTGCTCTACAAAGGAAACTTACCCCCAAATCCAGAGTAACTACGGGAGCACATAAGAGACATTATGTGCACCCATCGTTACTGCACCTCCTAGTGAAAACCTATGGGAAATTCATATTGCAATCCAGAGCAAATTGTTCTTACACCGGAGCAAGGACTCCCCGTAGTTACTCTGGATTTTGCCCTTAGAGCACAATCCTAACCACGTCTATTCCAATGTAAACTGCACTGTGTTCAATGTGTCTTACTCCCAGGAAAGTGCCTTTAGGATTGCAGCATTAGAAAGTGATATGCACAGGAGCAATCAGGAAATCTTGCCACTGATACTCACTCGTAACAAGAATCATGGTCTCGTTAAACATGGTCTTGGGGAACATAAAGTGCTCCTTTCCCACCTGGAAGAGAATGACAGGAGGGTTTGACAGAGGAAAAGGTGGTCAAGGGGAGGGGGTGGGGGTATTTCCTCCCCAAACAGGTTCAGGGTGACATGGGGAAGAAACAGCCTCAAAACTAGTCAATGCCCAAAACTACGGGACTGAAGTAGCAAAAACTGCCAGTGAACCCAATGAATCTGGGGCATCCCATATCCCCCAACCTTATCCTGAAACCCCAAGGAACATCAGCCCACAAATTCCATCACGAACGTGCTCTTCTTCTAGGTGCACCAGTGGCCTCTCGTATTTTAGGATATGGGAGGGGTCAGCAACCTGTGGCATGAGTGCCAAGCTTGACACTGGACAGGCGAGGTAGCTGCACTGCCTCCCAAGACCCCAGACAGCAAGCAGGGGGTCTCTTTTTATCTGGGGAGGAGGGTTGGGATGCTCTCCACTCCTGATAGTGGCAGACCTCAGTGTGCGCAGGTGTGTGTGTTTGTCGACATAAATATACTATGTGTACTCAAATCTCATGCGCACCTTTTCCAGCTGAATTTAGTCTCCAAAATTTGGGTGCACATTAGATTCAATGGCACATTAGATTCAAGTATTTTGATTATAATTAGCTATTAATTTTTTCATAAACCACTTTACAACTTTTAACAAACTTCGTAGTTGAAAATACTGTAGATATAAATACAGACATAAATACTAAAGGTAGATACTAAAGGTAGAGAGGTCAGAATTTAGATCAACAGTTTACTGTATTGTAATAAAAATGTAACATAAACCCATTGTTTACACAACAACGCAATTAGTTAAAATGCAATTAGGTAAAAACCATAACATAAACCAATTGTCATATTATTATTGTCATATAACACATTGTTGTGTGCACTTAAATTACATTTTACACCTGGTTTGCAGCTGCACATTACAATGGCCAGTAATTGTTTTTAGAATCTCAAGTCTTTTAAAATAGGGGTGTGCATTAGATTTGATGGCACATTAGATTTGAACGTATATGGTATATGTCACAACACCACTGAAAGGTTGCTGACCCCTGGTATATACTGTATTTATTCAAATATAATGCTCACCTCAGCCGAATTCAGTCTCTAAAATCAGGGTGCGCATAGTTAATTAGATATGAGTAAACGCAGTATTTTGACTGTAGGTATAGGGTGCGCATTAGATTCGATGGTTAATTAGATTTGAGTAAATCTAATCTACTCAAATCTAGATTTGAGTAAAAGGTATAGGGTATGCATTAGATTGGATGGTTAATTAGTTTTGAGTAAATACGGTATTTTAATTACAGGTATAGGGTGCGCATTAGATTCAATGGTTATTTAGATTTGCGTAAATACAGTACTTTGATTATAGGTGTGGGGTGTGCATTAAATTCGATGGTTAATTAGAGTCAAGTGAATACAGTATTTTAATTATAGGTATAGGGTGCACATTAGGTTCGATGGTTAGATTCGAGTAAATGCAATATTTTGATTATGGGTATAGGGTGCGCATTAGATTGGATGGTTAATTAGATTTGAGTAAATACAGTATTTTAATTATAGGTATAGGGTGCAAATTAGATTCGATTGTGCATCAGAGTCGAGTAAATACAGTATTTTGATTATAGGTATACAGCGTGCATTAGATTAGATGGTGCATTAGATTTGAGTAAATACAATAGTATAAAAGGTGTAAGTTGTGCTTCTGCTCCAACAGGTGACAGGATTGTGACTCTTGCAACAAAGAAATGGATTTCAAGGCAGCTGAACTTCCTCCTTCCTCAGTTGACAAGGGAAAAAAGGCACACAAGAAGCTCCAAACAGAACCGCGTTGCAAGGAAGCTGCTAACCGTTAATGCCCGTTGCCCAACAGGCCAGGTGAGTTTGCAACACAACTAACACAACAACCCGCCTCCTCCAAGGCAAACAAGTATTAACCACAAGACAAATGTTCCTTTTCGGATTTACTACCAAAGTACAAAGAGGGTCACGTCTCAAAGTGTCTTTTACGGAGCAGATTCAGTCATTCAAAGCACAATCCTAACCACATCTACTCAAAAGTAAGCCCCATTGTATTCAATGGGTCTTACTCCCAGGAAAGTGTCTTTAGGATGCCAGGAATCAGCACTTTGTTCGCGACTGAGCTGCAAATGACGGCACAGAAAACAGGGCAAAACTTGGACATATTTATAACGGAGGGATTGCTCTTGGGGTGCCACGAACATCCCTACTGAGTCTCCCCCATAAGGAGTGTGGGGTTGATTTTAACTAAGTCGGGACCAACAGCGAAGCTAGAGGGAGATTCTATGTTTTGCAGGGAGATTCACTACAGCATGAAAATGCAGAGGGGTCTAGAGGTGGTGACAGGAGCCACTGTACTCGTGGGCATCCCCACTCCCAAGTCTAGGCACAGGAATGGGCATGGGGAGGGGTTGAAGGTCAGAGGTGCAGCTGGATGGGTGCAAAGCACGAGGTTCTGTAGGCGGCCACATCGTGGCGTGCAAGAGGACCCTCCACTTTGGAGTCGTTCCACACAGGCTCCACCCCCTGGGCCCCTCAGCCCCCACGGCTCCACCCCCTGGGCCCCACAGCCCCCACGGCTCCACCCCCTGGGCCCCAGAGCCCCCACGGCTCCACCCCCTGGGCCCCACAGCCCCCACGGCTCCATCCCCTGGGCCCCACAGCCCCCACGGCTCCACCCCCTGGGCCCCTCAGCCCCCACGGCTCCACCCCCTGGGCCCCTCAGTCCCCACGGCTCCACCCCCTGGGCCCCAGAGCCCCCACGGCTCCACCCCCTGGGCCCCACAGCCCCCACGGCTCCACCCCCTGGGCCCCACAGCCCCCACGGCTCCACCCCCTGGGCCCCTCAGTCCCCACGGCTCCACCCCCTGGGCCCCACAGCCCCCACGGCTCCATCCCCTGGGCCCCTCAGTCCCCACGGCTCCACCCCCTGGGCCCCACAGCCCCCACGGCTCCATCCCCTGGGCCCCTCAGCCCCCACGGCTCCACCCCCTGGGCCCCACAGCCCCCACGGCTCCACCCCCTGGGCCCCCACGGCTCCACCCCCTGGGCCCCACAGCCCCACCCTAGAGCCCAGGGTCCTCCCACTTTGAGCGAGGCCCCGCCCACTGCCACGTGACCCCCTCTCTAGTGCCGCCACTCACGCCGGTGCCGGTGACGTTCCAGCGTCCGGGCTCGGAGGCGCCTCCTGCGGCGGATCCCGGACATAGAGCGGCCCCCAGGAGGAGCGGCAGCAGCCCGAGCCGGGCCCGGAGCCGCGACCCCACCAGGCGCCTGCCCGCCGCCATCCTCTTCCGGAACCGGGAGTCACGTGGCCGGCTGTGGGCGGGGCCTGGGAAGGGGCGGGGCCAGGAGGAGAGTGACAGTCGCGGGGAGGGCGGGGCGAAGGAGGCTCCGCCCACCCACGCCAGGGAGCGTCTGCAAAAAGTTCCCCCAGGGAGAGACGAAGACACCAGGCTCCCTATCTTTACCTGGGAGGAGCCCCATGGACTGCTATGGGTCTACTTCTGAGTAGAGATGCAGGCATTAGAATTGGGGTCTGCAGGGATCTCAGCGCCCAAAAACTAAACTCTGCCTTTAATGACATTTCTTATTAATGAAATAAATGGCTGCGATCCGAGAGACACTTTCCTGGGAGTAACACCATTGAACAGAATGGGGCTTACTCCTGAGTAGACATGCTTAGGGCTGTGCTCTCAGCATCATATATGTTGTGGCTGCTCTGAGTGAACTGGACTGAGTGCCACTATGAGCACAATCCTAACCATGTCTACTCAGAAGTAAACACCATTGCCTTCAATGGGTTTTACTCCCAGGAAAGTGTCTTTAGGATTGCAGCCTTAATCACTTTAATGAGTTTTTTTTAATGTAGATGTTTTTATTTATTGTTTTAAATGCTGTTTTTAAATGTATTGGATTTTATTGTAAATGTTTTCATGCATTGTATGTAGGCCGCCTTCAGCCCCTCTTGGAGAAAAGCAGGATAGAATAAATGTTTTTTATTATTATTATTATTATTATTATTATTATTATTATTATTAGGGGCCACATTGTATCTGTCCTCAGTGTGGAAGGGAATGCCACTCTTTAATCTGCCTTTTTAGCTATACTCAGTGCTTTATAATTACCTCCATTATTATTATTATTATTATTATTATTATTATTATTATTATTAGGGGACACATTGTATCTGTCCTCAGTGTGGAAGGGAATGCCACTCTTTAATCCGCCTTTTTAGCTATACTCAGTGCTTTATAATTACCTCCATTATTATTATTATTATTATTATTATTATTATTATTATTATTATTATTATTATTATTAGGGGACACATTGTATCTGTCCTCAGTGTGGAAGGGAATGCCACTCTTTAATCTGCCTTTTTAGCTGTACTCGATGCTTTATAATTACCTCCATTATTATTATTATTATTATTATTATTATTATTATTATTATTAGGGGACACATTGTATCTGTCCTCAGTGTGGAAGGGAATGCCACTCTTTAATCCGCCTTTTTAGCTATACTCAGTGCTTTATAATTACCTCCATTATTATTATTATTATTATTATTATTATTATTATTATTATTATTATTATTATTATTAGGGGACACATTGTATCTGTCCTCAGTGTGGAAGGGAATGCCACTCTTTAATCTGCCTTTTTAGCTGTACTCGATGCTTTATAATTACCTCCATTATTATTATTATTATTATTATTATTATTATTATTATTATTAGGGGACACATTGTATCTGTCCTCAGTGTGGAAGGGAATGCCACTCTTTAATCCGCCTTTTTAGCTATACTCAGTGCTTTATAATTACCTCCATTATTATTATTATTATTATTATTATTATTATTATTATTATTAGGGGACACATTGTATCTGTCCTCAGTGTGGAAGGGAATGCCACTCTTTAATCTGCCTTTTTAGCTATACTCAGTGCTTTATAATTACCTCCATTATTATTATTATTATTATTATTATTATTATTATTATTATTAGGGGACACATTGTATCTGTCCTCAGTGTGGAAGGGAATGCCACTCTTTAATCTGCCTTTTTAGCTATACTCAGTGCTTTATAATTACCTCCATTATTATTATTATTATTATTATTATTATTATTATTATTATTATTATTATTATTATTAGGGGACACATTGTATCTGTCCTCAGTGTGGAAGGGAATGCCACTCTTTAATCTGCCTTTTTAGCTGTACTCGATGCTTTATAATTACCTCCATTATTATTATTATTATTATTATTATTATTATTATTATTAGGGGACACATTGTATCTGTCCTCAGTGTGGAAGGGAATGCCACTCTTTAATCCGCCTTTTTAGCTATACTCAGTGCTTTATAATTACCTCCATTATTATTATTATTATTATTATTATTATTATTATTATTATTATTATTATTATTATTATTATTAGGGGACACATTGTATCTGTCCTCAGTGTGGAAGGGAATGCCACTCTTTAATCCGCCTTTTTAGCTATACTCAGTGCTTTATAATTACCTCCATTATTATTATTATTATTATTATTATTATTATTATTATTATTATTATTATTATTATTATTATAAATCAAACATAAATACATAGCAAACAATTTCGTGCTGGATTCATTCACTTCTCCAGTCGGATCCTTCCCAAGAGTCTAGGACTGTGTGATGATGATGATGATGATGATGATGATGATGATGGTTGTTGTTGTTGTTGTTGTTAAAGGAGCTGTGCCTGTCAATCTGAAGTTCAAGGCCTGAGTACTACAAGACTGTCCTTTCTCTACCTCCTGCCAAGTTAGCAGTTCAAAAGCACATACCCTACAATCCAGAGTAACTACACGAGCACGTAAGAGACATCTACGTCGACGTAGTTACGGCACCACCTAGTAAAAACCTATGGGGAATTGATATTGCAACCCAGAGTAAATTGTTCTTACGTTGAAGCAAGGACTCCCCGAAGTTACTCTGGATTGCACCCATTAATACATGTAGGTAAATAGGTACCACCTCGGTGGGAAGATCATAGTGTTCTGCGCACATGCAGGCCACAGGTCCACAGAGGTGTCTTTGGACAACACTAGCTGTATGCAGGGTGAACATATGACTGGAATTTTCTGGATTTGTCCTCTCTTTAGCCTCCTGTCTGGGTGTCCTCCAAAAGGGCTCCATTGTCCTCCTTTGTGGAACTTTGCAATGGTGTGTAGTACCCCATCAAGCCACATGTCCTTGGATTTGTATGGAAGAGCTGAATCCAATGCAAAAATCAGTTTTGAAATATCTTCTTCCTATCAAAAGTTATGGCCAAGAAACTAAAAATAAAAACTATGCATTGAGCTCTAGGGGGAAGTGCAAGTGCCCAGTATCACAGCTTTACTCGTGAGTAGGCTAATGTGCCATTGTCTGCCAGAAAGACCAGGCTGAGAGGGATCCAAGCCCTTGTCCTCTTTTTGAGATTTGGGCATCTGGTCACCAGGCTCTAGAAACAGGGATGAGCACCTCATCCTAGATTTGGTACACCTTTACATGTTTAACATACATATTACATACATGTAATTTATTATAAGTTTACATATAATCTATTAATTCCAAGGTCTTTGCTCATAAGAAAAAGGGGGACAATGAAGATTTTTTTCTGGGACACAAGGCTGGAAAAAGAGGACATGTCCTGGAAAAAACCCTGCCCCGAATGTTATTCATTCTGCAAAGAGGTCCCCTGCAAGATGTAGTGCTTTGCCCCCCTTCTGGCTATGCCACCAGGGGGGTGTAACTTTCAGGATCTGGAGTGACTCCCCATCATCTGTGTGGGCAAAGGAGGAGGCGCTGCCCATGGAGGGGTGTCACCTCCTCTCCCCACCCACATTCCCGGGGCCTGAATCAGAAGCCTGAATCAGAAGCGGGGCCTGAATCATTCCCCCCCCCCCAGAAGCGAGGAAGAGGAGGAAATTCCCACCCTGCAAAGTGGGCTTCTTTTTTCTGGTTTCAATTGAAACCCACTGGTGGTACAGTCCTGACCTGGTAGAAAGGGTTAGACCCATCACTTGGGGGCACTCGCAGGATTTCTTCTATTACCGTATTAACGCCAATGCGCCATTGAATCCAATGCGCCACTGAATCTAACGTGCATCCCTATTTGAGAAGCCTTGAGATATAAAAAATGTTTACTGGCGATTGTAATGTGCAGCTCTAAAGCAGCTACAAAATTTAATTTTACTGCATATAATAATGCATTATGCATTGATATGATAATAATGATAATAATATGATAATACGATATGATAATAATAATAAAATGGGAATAGATTTACTGTATTTACTTGAATACAACGCTCACTTTTTTCCACCAAATTAAAGGCAAAATCCAGAGTAACTACAGGGAGTCCTTGCTCCGGTATAAGAACAACTTACTCTGGATTGCAATATGTATTTCCCATAGGTTTTCACTAGGCGGTGCAGTAACTACGGGTGCATGTAAAGTCTCTTACGTGCTCTCATAGTTACTCTGGATTTGAGGGTTATTCTCCAAACTCAGGATGTGCATTACATTCAATAATTAATTAGATTTGAATAAATATGGTGTTTTGATTATATGGTGTGCATTAGATGTGATGGCACATTAGATTTGAGTCAATGCAGTACGTTGTGATTTTTACTTAATCGCACAACTTTATACAACAATGGGTTTATGTTCATTTTAATCGCAATATAGTAAACTGTTAAACCAAATACTGGGCTGGATCCCACCACTTGGGTGCACTCGCAGGGTTTCTTCTAATACTGTATTTACTCAAATCGAATGCGCCATTGAATCTAATGCATACCTCAATTATGGAGTCTAAAGCTGCAATCCTAAACACACTTTCCTGGGAGTAAGACCATATATATATGAGGGATATATATCAATTAGGATATACAAGGATACAGTAGTACCTCACTTACAAACACATCGCTTAACAAGCATTTCACATAACAAGGAAAAATTTCCAAGAAATCTTGCTTCACATAACAAGTTCCGCTTCACTTAACAAGCAAGCATGCTGTGGGCACATGCAGCCCTGATGCTCCGCATGGAGGCTCTTTAAAAGGGCTGCCTGCCAGCGCTGCTGCCTCTAACTGTCCCCAAGTTCCCCCACCAACCACCTTGAACCTCCAGCAGCAGCCCAGGTAAGCCTCCCAGGAAAGTGTCTTTGATTGCAGTCTCCTAACTATGTCTACTCAGAAGTAAGCCCCATTGTGTTAAATGGGGCTTACTCCCAGGAAAGTGTCTTTGATTGCAGCCTCTTAACCATGCCTACCCAGTAGTAAGCCTCATTATGATAAATGGGGCTCACTCCCAGGAAAGTGTCTTTAGGATTGCAGCCAATTCCAGTGTTTTGTCATCATTTTTACATCCGGTTAATATTTTTATATGAATATTTTGGGGGTTGTGGAACCAATTGTCTGAGTTTTCATTATTTTCTATGGAAAGATCTGCTTCACTTAAAGAGTGTTTCACTTAAAGAGCAGGCCTCCGGAACAAATGAAGCTCTTTATGTGAGGCACCACTCTCTCTCTCTCTCTGTATATGTATGTGTGCGTATATGTATGTATGTGTATATGTATGTGTATATATATATATATATACACATATGTGTATATGTATATATATATATATATATATATATATATATAAAAATTTCCCCAGCATAATCCTGCTAAGTCCTGGAAGGGTGAATCGGTTCCTTTCACTCTCCAACACTGTAACACCTTCCCCAAGACCCAGTTACTATATTGCTAACTACAAAGTTGCCAACTACAGAGTGTTGCCAGCTAAAGAACTACAAAGTTGCCAACTGCAGAAAGTTGCCAACTACTTTCGCTACCAATACTCCTGTGCTTTTAAAAACTGAAATGCTTTTTAAAACTGCAGAAATGGCAGGAAGAAATCCAACCGAAATCAAAGTTGCTAACTACAGAGTTACAAAGCTGCCAACTGCAGAAAGTTGCCAACTCCTTTCCCTACCAATACTCCTGTGCTTTTTCAAAATAGTGCAAGGATGGCAGGAAGAAATCCAACCGGTGCAGCTTTGCCTGGAGTAGCTGCTGCCTGGGAGGTTCAGGAGAAGAAGGAGTAGGTGCTACTTTCTACTAGGAGATCAGAAGTTGGGCTTTCAGAGTGTTGCCAACTACAGAGTTACAAAGTTGCCCTTTAGAAAGTTGCCATCTACCTTTCCCAACAATGCTCCTGTGCTTTTAAAAACTCAAATACTTTTTTAAAACTGCAGGAATGGCAGGGAAAATCCAACTGAAATCCAAAGTTGCCAACTTCAGAGTGTTGCCAACTACAGAATTACAAAGTTGCCAACTGGAGAAAGTTGCCAACTATTTTCCCCACCAATGCTCCTGTGCTTTTTTAAAAGTGCAAGGACTGCAGGAAGAAATCCAACCGGTGCAGCTTTGCCTGGAGTAGCTGCTGCCTGGGAGGCTCAGGAGACGAAACAGTAGGTGCTACTACTAGGAGTAGATCAGGAATTGGGTTTTCAGAGTGTTGCCAACTACAGAGTTACAAAGTTGCCAACTACTTTCCCCACCAATGCTCCTGTGCTTTTCAAAATAGTGCAAGGATGGCAGGAAGAAATCCAACTGGTGCAGCTTTGCCTGGTGTAGCTGCTGCTCAGGAGAAGGAGGAGAAGGTGCTACTACTAGGAGTAGATCAGGAGTTGGGCTTTCCTGGAAGGGAGGCGCTAGGACCGGACGAGGAGCTGAGAACCGCCCAGCTGCAGTGACTCGTCCGGGCGTGGTGGATCCTTTCCTGCAGAGAGATCCACCCCAGGCAGAAGCAGCCCCAAGGCGGCCTCCATTGGAAGGTAATGGGGAGGGGGTGCAACCCAAGCCAGGGGGCAGAGAGAGCATGGGGAGATCCCCCTTGCAGTGGATCCTGCCTTGGATCTGTTCTTTTTTTGGGGGGGAGCACTTCCTCCTTGGCCTGGCCTTCCTCACTGCTTATGCCTCCTCTTCCTCCTCCTCTTCTTCCTCCTCCCTGGTTTCTTCTCTAAGAGCTCTGAACTGATCTCCAGTGGATGCCTTGCATTGGATCCTTCCCCAGCCACCCCATTCCACTGCCAGTGCAATCCTAAGCATATCTACTCAGAAGTAAGTCCCATTATGTTCAATGGTACTTACACCCAGGAAAGTGTGGTTAGGATTGCAGCCTGTATGATCCACTCCCTAGTGCAGGCTCTTTGGCCACCATGATCCACTTTTTAGAATGACAGTCAATCCAGGATCCACCTGATGTGATGTCATCAACCTGAAAGTGACGTCATGCCCAGATGTGACATCATCAGGCAGGAAAAATTTAGTAGCCTCCCCACCCAGGAGGCTGCAATCCTAGACATGTTGTCCTGGTAGTAAACTCCATTGAACGCAAATGCAACTGACTTCTGAGTAGGCCTGAATAGGATTGCATTGGAAAAGTTTACAAAAAGTTTAAAATGAAAAGTGGGTATGATCTCCCCACTGAGGAGCATATGTTCTCTTTTTCTAGGACATGTCCTCTTTTTAAGTCCTGTGTCCTGGAAAAAAACTTCATTGTCCTCCTTTTCCTTATGAGCAGGAAGCAGGTGGCCTTCTGTTATTAATAAATGATATATAATAGATTCTATATATTAGCTTTAAATTTAGTAATAAGTAATATGGTGTTTCAGTTATCCACATGAAAACAATATATATGCGTGTTCTTAGCTTTATTTTGTCATGTCCTACATTTTTCCTGGGTGTCCTACATTTTAGAGGGCCCTTGTCCTCTTTTCTGGTTTTGGGTAAAATCCAAAGTAACTACGGGGAGTCCTTGCTCTGGAGTAAAAACAAGTTACTCTGGATTCCAATATGAATTTCCCATAGGTTTTCACTAGGTGGTGCAGTAACTACGGGTGCGCATAATGTCTCTTACGTGCTCCTGTAGTTACTCTGGATTTTGCCCTAAGTCTGTCTGTCTGTCTGTCTGACTATGTATGTATGTATGTGTGTGTGTGTGTATGTATGTATGCATGTATGTATGTAAGGGATTTATATCCCACCTTTCCCATGCCAACACAAATGCCCAAGGTGGCTTACAATACTTTAGTTCCTCCCCTCCTTCTCTCCTTACAACAACCCTGCGAGGTAGGTGAGGGTGAGAGTGAGTGACTGGTCCAAGGTCTCCCAGGAAGCTTTGTTTTTGGGGATAGGGGAAGGATCTAGCACTTACAGTGCAATCTTATTTGTATCTACTCAAAAGTAAGTTCCACTGAGTTCAGTGGGGCTTACTCCCAAGAAAGTGCTCTTAGGATTGCAGCCTTAGGATTGCAGCCTAAGCTTGGCCAAGCACCAGTCTCCTTGAATCCTGGCACAGTTCTGAGTATCCCCAATCCTGTGCTGGCCTAGTGTTCCAGCACAGGAATAAATTTACATAGGCTGTGATCCTTTCCTGGGAGTAAGTACTATTGAAAACAGTGGGACTTACTTGTGAGTAGACATGCTTAGGATTGCACTGATAATAACAAATACATTAAAGATACAGCTTATATGAATGAATGAATTTTAGTGAACTTATTTATAATACATTACCTATTTACTTGAATATAACGCTCACCCTTTTCAGCTGAATGTGGACTCCGAGGTGCACATTAGATTCAATGGCACATATAAACAATATTTTAAATCTCAAGCCTTTTAAAATGGGGCGTGCATTAGATTTGATGGTGCATTAGATTTGAGTCGATGCGTGTAATGCAATTCAGGAACTTCTATGTGGAGAAGGAGGAGTGGTGGAAGTGGGTAGATGGGGTGCCCCATCTCTGAGACCACTTCAACTGAGATCACTTGAAGTGCCAGCCCTGCCCGTTCTTTGAACCAGAATCTGAGGGTGGTTTCCTGTTAAACCTGTTTTTAACCCTAAATAGTGACAGCGTTTTGAGCCAGCCAAACCCTCTGATCCGTGCCATTCCTCCTGCTACTTACTCTCTGTGTGTATTTAACTAGGCTCAGCGTGTTCTTTGTCCCGATTCATTGTTCCTTTAGTCTGCCTACCACTGGCCTGGGTACACCACACACCCTTCTGACAACGGTGCGCTGAATTACCTGGATCCGGGATGTTATGTGGGATCCGGGGTTCTACCCCAGACTCGAAAGTCCTGGGCACCTTCAGTCTGGAAATACAATACGGGCATCTTTTTCCATCCCCAAGTTTAAAAAAGAGACACCCATGAGTAGCTGCCATTCCAGAAATAAAAATAAAATCGAGATGTGAGCCCTGCATTTGGCCTGGGAGAGGAATTCCTGACAGCTGGAAGGTCAACAGACAGACAACTGGCTCAACAATTAATAAGGGAAAGCATGAAAGAGTATACCCGTATTTACTCAACTCTAGTGCATCAAATCTATACTATACTCTATACTCCATCAGTCTTGAAAGACTATGGTATTGTGCATGGCGCTGCATATGCTGCATGCAAAGCACGAAAGCATGGGTTAGATTATTATGGAGGATAGGCTGTTACCCAAGCAGCAGATCCCCCCTCTCCACGCCAATGAATTAGTCCATGGAAAGGCAGAGCCAATACGATTGGATCCAGCTGGCGTCGCAGAGCTGGGCTAAGGACAGGAGCTCACCCTGTCTTGTGGGGCCGACCCGGGTCTCGAACCCTGGCCTGCTGGTTAACAAGCACAGTGTCTTAGCCACTTGTGCCACCCACAGTCCATTATACCCTATACTATATACCCTATACTCATCAAATCTAATTAAGTTTAGTATACCCTATACTCATCAAATCTAATTAACCATCGGATCTAATGTGCACCCTGATTTTGGAGCCCAAGGGGGCAATCCAAAATAACTACGGGGAGTCCTTGCTCTGACGTAAGAACAATTTGCTCTGGATTGCAATATGAATTTCCCATAGGTTTTCACTAGGTGGTGCCATAACTGCGTTGATGTAAATGTCTCTTACGCGCTCCTGTAGTTACTCTGGATGGTAGGGTTAGTTCAGCCGGAAAAGGTGAGCGTTAGATTTGAGTAAATACAGTAATTGGGAATCAAGCCATATAAAGCATCATTGAAATCAAGTGTGATCTTTCTCCGTTTTCTTTCAACAGAGCACCAGCGACAGGCCTCCATCCTAACATTTTCTGAAAATGTTCCTTGTCAAAAACTTCCTTGGAGGAGGAGGAGGAGGTGGTGGTGGAGGTGGCAACATCAACATCGGCAATGTCATCGGTGGATTTTTAAGTGGTGGAGGGGGAGGCGGTGGCGGCGGCGGCGGCGGAGCCATGGGAATCTTGGGTGGCGTCATCAGTGCCATCAGGTTCGTTTTCTGCATTGCTGTGTAACCCTCTTGTAAAGAGCTATAGTACTTGTCTGGTCACCTCTGGCGAGTAAAAATGATCTCCAGGTGACTAGATGAAACTTTTGAAACTAGAAATCGGGCAAAATCCAGAGTAACTATGAGGAGTCCTTGCTCCGGTGTAAGAACAACTTACTCTGGATTCAAATATGAATTTTCCGTAGGTTTTCACTAGGTGTTGTAACTATGGGTGCATATAAAGTCTCTTATGTGCCCCCATAATTACTCTGGATTTGGGGGTTAGTGCTGGGTGTCAATTTTCCTTTGGGTGGTTGACGTGCTCCAAATGATTGGCATGGGCTAGCATAGACAGGTAACAATTCTTGTGGGGTAGTCACTTATGGACCTGTTTCCAAGGCCATATAGAAATTCCTATATATCAAGTTTAGGTGTTGGATGGCTCAGTGTTATCACGTTTTCCACCCCGTAGAGTTTGGGTTTTTCCAATTCAAAGCCTGGTGGGTGTTTCCAAATTCCATATGAAGGAGTTATAATCTTGGTGTTGATGATATAGGAAGAATATGGGTGCAATCCAGAGTAACTTCGGGGAGTCCTTGCTCCAGAGTAAGAACAACTTACTTACTTACATATTTACTATGGGAAATATGAGTTTCCCATAGGTTTTCACTAGGTGGTGTAGTAACTATGGGTGCACATAATGTCTCTGCAGTGCTCCGGTAGTTACTCTGGATTGTAACTTAGTATTGTAAAGCCAGGGCCCTGCCTTGCCCCGCATGGCTTGCAAGGATGGGTCGGCAGCTCTGCATTTCTGAAACGCTCCACCTTACTTTTGTTTACTGCCAAACTGGTTTGTTCGTGGACAGAAGCCGACAGGAGCCTTGGAGATGAACAAACATGACCCTGACCCTTTACTTTCCCCTATAGAGTTCTGGTTCTAAAACTGGCCACTGTGGGATTTTTTTTCTCCCCCAATTGACAGGGCTTATTCTTCTAGGAAAGAATTTATTGTAGGAAAGAATTGTAGGATAGAATTAATTACTTAATTCTTTTAAAAAAGTCGAGATTAATCAATTGACCGTTATCAGTTCTAATGAAGCATAGAATCTAAGGCATTTATGGTCAGTATAGCTATCTTTACAATTAAAATTGTCTTGTGTTTTGGCCTTAAAATTGTAATTGTAGAAATATCGGTCAATCATTGCTATTAATTAACACTATTAATTGTAGAAATATCACTCAATCATTGCTATTAATTAACATTATCAATTGTGGAAATATCACTCAATCATTGCTATTAATTAACACTATCAATTGTAGAAATATCACTCAATCATTGTTATTAATTAACACTATCAATTGTAGAAATATCACTCAATCATTGTTATTAATTAACACTATCAATTGTGGAAATATCACTCAATCATTGTTATTAATTAACACTATCAATTGTAGAAATATCACTCAATCATTGTTATTAATTAACACTATTAATTGTAGAAATATCACTCAATCGTTGTTATTAATTAACACTATCAATTGTAGAAATATCACTCAATCGTTGTTATTAATTAACACTATTAATTGTAGAAATATCACTCAATCATTGTTATTAATTAACACTATTAATTGTAGAAATATCACTCAATAGTTAATCCTGAAACAGATAATCTGTGGATCCCAAGGGCCCTCTGTTTAAATTTTTTGCCAACTGGGAAGGGGGGGCTGCTCTCATTACTTTTTTGGGGTGCACAAGATAACTGTCTGCTAGGAATATACTGGCATCCCCCACTTATTGGAGGGGTTAGGGATCCAAAAGTGAAAACCATTGAAAAGTGGAATCCCATCTTTTTTGAAGGGCACAATCCAGAGTAACTACAGGAGCACGTAAGAGACATTGAGTGCAATCCTAACCATGTCTACTCACAAGTAAGACCCATTGTGTTCAATAGGTCTTACTCCCAGGAAAGTGTCTTTAGGATTGCAGCCATTATGTGCACCTGTAGTTACTGCACCACCTAGTGAAAACCTATGGGAAATTCATATTGCAATCCAGAACTTGTTTTTACACCAGAGCAAGGACTTCCTGTTGTTACTCTGGATTTCACTCTTCGTTTATAAATGCTTCCAATGCTCCTTTAGCTAGCAAATGGCAAATGCTCCTTTTCTCATGCAAATTCCTGCTGCCACATAAAATTTATTTATTTATTTATTTATTCATTCATTCATTCATTCATTCATTCATTCATTCATTCATTTATTCATTCATTCATTCATTCATTCATATCCTGCCCAGTGATGGGCTTCAGGGGGTTCTCACCAGTTCTATAGAACCCTTTGCTAATGAGCGCCTGGTTCTGAGAACCGGTTACTCATGGGGCATACAACCTGTTGTTAATTTAAGTTATTGGGACATGGAACCCGTTGTTCATTTATTTGAATCCCACCACTGATCTTGCCTTTCTTCCTTCAAAAGGAAACCCAAGCAAATGGATTCTGATCCAAACTCCTTCAGGAGTAGGATTAGACCAGGAGCTACAACATGGGGGATGGCAGTTTTGACCTTTAGAACAGCCGGGAGAGGTTGAAAGAGCAGAACATGCATTGAACGAATGAGTTCTGGTTATAATTGAAAGGCGTTGAAAGAGTGGATCGTCAGAAAACAAACAGTCAGAAAGTGGGGCATACCTGAAGGGGCTTTCCAGGCCTTGGTGGTGGTAGGCAGTCACTTCCAAAGAAGTATCCTGTGATCACTTTTCTCCTGTCTTTTTCTGTTACAGTGAAGCAGCCGCTCAGTACAATCCCGAACCACCAGTAAGTCATCTGCTAACGTCTTTTGGGGTGCAATCCTAAAGACACTTTCCTGGGAGTAAGACCCCTTGAACACAATGGGGTTAACTTTTGAGTAGGCCTGGTTAGGATTCTGCTCTTAGTCCTGTGTTTCTAAATGCTGCTCGCCTTGGATACAGGGCACCGGGCTATGCAGTCTGCAGGTCCACCATGCCTTACCAAGGTATGGGTGATTGCGGTGCCCTATAATTCCTTAGTTTTGGGGGGGGGGGTGTTAGGGTGTCACCCACAAGTGCTGGTTGTCATAAGCATGAAGTTAAAACCAGCACCCTGCAGTCATCACAGCAGCACATTGGTGACCATTGATCAAGGATCAACGTGATCAAGGTAACCTGGATCAAGGCAGACTGAATATTTTCTACATCTTCATACTGGAACTTTGTCCTTCCTAAACTTTACTGTCCTTACTGGAACTTTGCAATCCTAAAGACACTTTCCTAGGAGTAAGACCCATTGATCTCAATGGGGTTTACTTCTGAGTAGACATGGTTAGGATTGTGCGCCAAGGTGCATTAGCCTTTGCAACAGAACTGACAGCTGCTATTGGAGGCAGGTCTTCTAGACTGCTGGGACCTTGCTGTGCTTGGTCATGCTACCCTTTCCTTTGAAATAAGGAAATAATGGGAAATAATTAGGAAATAATGGGAAATAATTAGGAAATAATGGGAAATAATTAGGAAATAATGGGAAATCATTAGGAAATAATGGGAAATCATTAGGAAATAATAAGGAAATAATAGGAAATAATAAGGAAATAATGTGTCTCTTGTTTTTTCCTTCCTTTTTCCAGCCTCCTCGTTCTCACTTTTCCAACATTGAAGCCAACGAGAGTGAAGAGGTTCGGCAGTTTCGGAGACTCTTTACACAGCTGGCCGGAGATGTGAGTGTTTTGCGTCTGAATCGTGTCCTTTCCCTAATGATTGAACAGCCAAAGGATGCTTTGGGAGGGGAGGCTGGAGAGCAGGAGACGGCACTGGAAGATACACTCCGAACAATTTTATTTGTATTGCAGTGTGAACCTCGGCATTCGGCAATAAGATAAATATAAACTTGAATCTAATGCTCTGTGAAGCATTAGACTCAAGCATTAGATTCAAGCAAACTTGAATCTGCGGAAAAAAATTTGCCACATTTACTCAAATGGAATGCGCCATCAAATCTAATGCGCATCCCATACTTATCTAATGCGCACCCTATATCGTATTTACTGAAATTTAATTAAACATTGAATCTAATGCACACCCTGATTTTGGAGTCTGAATTTGGCTGACAAAGGTGAGCATTAGATTGGAATCAGTGCCTCTTAACTGCATAAAACATTAAAAGTTTAATATACACAGTTTTTTGTTTTACACGATGTTTTTGTGTATTCTATGCCAATAAAGGTATTTGTATTTGTATTTATTTATTTGTTTTACACAGTAATCTTATAATGTCATGTGTGTACTTTATGAACGGGAGGATAGGTCCCTGTCCTGAGGCGCACCCAGTCTAGATCAAGGGTCAGGGAACTTTTTTCCCTTTTACCCCAAAATATATTTAGATACGCTGATGTTACCCCCTTGATTTGAAAGGAAGGAAATGGTCACCCCAAAATCTGGATTTTCAACTGAAAATCTGGACTTTCAAAAAAAAAAATCAGAAAAACTTAAAAAAAAATTTTTAAATCGGAGGTAAATGTAAAGTAAGTGGTTTACTTTTGAGTAAACATAAAGTAAGTGGCTTACCTTGGCTGGGGAGGGTGTTTGGGAACACTGGGGGTAGTTTCAGGCTGCTGGGGCTAGGTGCGACTAGGTCCGGCCAGCCACAGCAACTATTTTAAAAAGTACATTACTGTACACGTGCACGCTCTCCTTCGGAGCTTTTGGAAGGGGAAGAGTGGTGGGCACCAGCACGACCATTCATTACCCCCAGGAATTTCATTTTTACCCCATTTGGGGTAATTTACCCCTGTTCCCAGACCACTGGTCTGGATGGTCTCGTGTTGCATTTTCAGAATAGAAATCTTGTATCCTTTTATGCAATGCAGCCTACAAAGGCCTCTTGTTTCTCTGCTAGGATATGGAAGTCAGCGCTACGGAGTTGATGAACATCCTCAACAAAGTGGTCACCAGGCGTAAGTGGGCGACATTTTTCCTTTGGGGTCTGTAGGGTTGGCGCTGTGCATGTGCCATTCCCATGCTGGGGAAGTCCGAGGCTGCAATCCTATCCCCAGTTAGGGTGGCACAAGTCCGATGCTTAGCTGGGGTGTTGCAAAATTGCCATAAGGCACTTCTGTGCCACTCCTTGGGGAGGTTAGGCCAGTGCACATGCATGCGCTTTCCTTCCCTCACCACTACAAGAAGAGAGAACGGGTAAGTTGTGCTGGTTGGGTAAGCTGGCTAGGATTGTGCCCTTAGTCTTCACTTTTCTGATTTCTAGATCCAGACTTGAAGACGGACGGGTTTGGCATCGACACGTGTCGTAGCATGGTGGCCGTCATGGACGTATCCTTTCACCCACTTGGTCCCTATAATGCTTCTCCTTACTGATTCTATCTTCATAATGTACTACTTAACGTACACCCTTCTACCATTGGGTAGCATTGGCATCCATCAGTCTCAAAAAACTATGGTATTGTGCTTGACGCTGTTTGCAAAGCACGAAGGCCCGAGTAGATTGATATGGAGGGTAGGCTGTTACTCAAGCAGCAAATCCCCCTCCCCACACCACTGAAATAATCCAATGGAAAGACAGAGCCGATACCATGGGTTCCAGTTGCATCGCAGAGCTGGGCTAAAAACAGGCGCTCACCCTGTCTTGTGGGGACCCGGGTCTCGAACCCTGGCCTGCTGGTTAACAGGCACAGTGTCTTAACCACAGCCTTCCCCTACTACCATCTGTTGCAGAAACATCAACTTTAGCCAGTATTATGGGCGGCCTTAACTGGGTCACTCCATGGCTCAGCCATCCATAACTGGATGCTCTGTATCCTACTTCAGAAATGGACTAGGGCTATGCCAGGGTCAGGGGAGAAATGTGGATCTCTTTGGGTTTTTTCCCCTTGACCATACCTTGTCCAGAGCGACACAACTGGAAAACTGGGCTTTGAAGAGTTCAAGTACCTCTGGACCAACATCAAGAAGTGGCAGGTACTTGGCGCTGGGCATTGGATGGGTTGGGGACCGGAGTACTGTCCAAAAGTGAAAACCGTTGAAAAGCAGAACTCAGTCTTTCATCTTGCAAATGCAAAAAGTTTGCCCTACAAAAAGACATACCCTACAATCCAGAGTAACAACAGGAGAGTAACTATGTTGACATAGTTACCCCACCACCTAGTGAAAACCTATGGGAAATTAATATTGCAATCCAGAGTAAATTGTTCTTGCATCGGAGCAAGAACTCCCCAAAGTTACTCTGGATTGCACCCATAAACATCACTTGCAAATGCCTAAATAACACATATTTATTAACATTCAGCCAAAATACATCACAAATTACACTACAGTGAACAAAGGCAGGGATGTGTGGGCAATGAATACCATGTATCTGGATGATGTTTATTTAAGGAAGTCCTACGGAAAACCCCAAATAGTTTGATCACATGCAAATCAATACCAGGCAAGGCAATTTTAGCCTTTAGACCAGCAGAGAGAGGTTGAAAGAGGTTGAAAGAATGAATGAGTTCTGGGTATAATTGAAAGAGCAGAACCATCAGGATACGAATGATCGGAAAGTGGGGGACGCCTGTAATTGAATTATGACCCGGTGCTTGCAGTTAGGGTGTCTGGATTTGACCCAGGGGGCAAGGTGACCACATGTCTGAACCTCCAAAGGAGGACAAGGTCTTGGATTCATCTCAGGCAGACAATGGCACGTTTGCCTACTCATGAGTAAAGCCACGATATCGGGCACTTTCACTTTCCTGTAGAGCTCAACGCATATTTTTGATTTTTAGTTTTTATGCCATAACTTTTGATAGGAAGGAGATATTTCAAACCTGATTTTTGCACTGGATTCTGCTCTTCAATACAAATCCAATGACAAATGACATGATGGGTACTGCACACCACTGGAAAGTTCCAAAATGAAGCCAAAATGGAGGACAATGAAGCCCTTTTGGAGGACACCTGGACAGGAGACTAAAAAAGAGGACAAATCTGGAAAAAAATCTGGTGATATGGTCACCTTGCCAGGGGGTCAAGACAATCTGGAGAGAAAGTGTCGCTGTTTAGTTCCCTGCTTTGTAACCACTGCTTTCTCCTCGTTTTCAGTGTATCTACAAACAGTTTGATGCAGACCGATCTGGAACCATCGGCAGCAATGAACTTCCAGGAGCCTTTGAGGCTGCAGGTAAGGAGCACAGGTGAAGGACGATGATGGTGAGGGAGGAACAGGGGTGACCTAACCCTAAGGTTGTGCAAGATCTTGGAGAGCACTGTTGAGACCTTTTGAATCAAGGTCCATTTGGTGACCTTGATTTACCTTCACCCATTTACCTTCACCCAGGCTTCAGGCTCAACCAACAGTTGTACAGCATGATCGTGCGCAGGTATTCCGATGAGAACGGAAACATGGACTTTGACAATTTCATCAGCTGCCTGGTGCGCCTGGATGCCATGTTTCGTAAGTGTCGGCAGCCAGAACTCTACCTGTCAAACTCTGGTCAGTGACACGTGCAAGAGATGGTGGGCCAGGGACTGGACATGGGACCTTCCACTTGCAAGCCACATCTCCAGGTGTTGCTGGAGAAGTCATTGACCCCTGCAGTAATCCATGGAGGAGGGAGAAATTACAGCAGCAGCTTTGCACCCCCAATTCCTTCTCCTTTAAGTGGAGAAGAAATGTGGGGGTGTGGGACTGCCATGCTCCACAAGCAAGCGGCACAAAGCTGTCACTTCCGGGTTCTCTCAAAGCATTGCATGCTTGCTGTTGCAGATTCACGTCGCACACTCCTTCCCCTCTTGAAGGAGAAGAGACGGGGTGTGATGCCACCAATGTTTCCTCCATAACTATGGCAGACTCCCTTGGCATAACTTCCAGAACATGTACCACTGCGCTAGTTATGCCTCTGATTCCAGACAAACTTTGGTCAAAGAATGGGGCTGCAATCCTAAGCCCCAGTCAGGCTGGCATAAGTCCTGGCACAAGTCCTGTGCAGGCCTGGGGGTGTCACAGACATGCTGTTCTGTGCCATTCCTGGGGGATTTAGACCAATGCACAGACATGCACCAGCCTCCCCACACCCGAGGACGCAGGTGAGTCATGCTGGCCCAAATTAGTTAGGATTTCACCCTTGATCTCCTGACTCCAAAGCTTGTTGGTGGCCGAGCCGGAACCTTCCTTTAAGCACTCTTTCTTTTGGCAGGTGCCTTCAAATCTCTGGATAGAGATGGCAGTGGACAGATCCGTGTTACACTGAAGGAGGTGAGAGGAATTTCTGTCTCTGGTTTGTTCAGGGCTGCAGATTGAGGCATGAAAATTGAAGGGCGGTTTGGAGGACAGGAGGGAGGCATCTCCATTGAGCCGTTGAAGGAGAGGAGCAGCATCAAATTGCACACAAATACAAATGCACACAAATACATGTACGCCTGTGTCGTCTGCCAGGCTACACCAGGACTTTTGAGTACCCAAGGAATGCTGGTATCCCTGCAGTGCGGACCCCAGTGCCTTCCCAGAGAGCCTGGGAAATACCCCTACTTACTGTAGGGGTACTAGCCCTGTTGTTTGTGCTTGGCAGGATTTCATATCTTGCCAAATAGCCAGAATTGGAGCTCGTGGGGTATGGGAGGTAAGTTCTCCATGATGATGATGATGATGATGATGATAATGACTGCCACTTGGAGCATGATATGCCAGACATCACTGTGGTCGAAGAAAGAGCACGAGCAAGAAAAAGAACATGAGAAAATCATTTGTATAGACTTACAAATAGGAATTCGAAGAATCTGGCAAAAGAAGGCCACTGTCATTCCAATAATAATGGGCACTCCAGGGACTTAGGGTGCAATCCAGAGTAACGACAGGGAGTCCTTGCTCCGGAGTAAGAACAAGTTACTCTGGATTGCAATATGAATTTCCCATAGGTTTTCACTAGGTGGTGCAGTAACTATAGGTGCACATAATATCTCTGACGTGCTCCCGTAGTTACTCTGGATTGTGCCTTTAATGGGCTTAATGGGCCTTACAACTGCCCAGTTACATAGAAGCAACACTCCTGGAAACTTCATACATATTGAGATGATACCTTTGTGATTCCTGATTCCTTGATTGGGAACCGAAGCACAATGCAGCCCTGTCTGTCTGTCTGTCTGATACCTACAGTTTTCATATAATGCTTTTTAACTATACAGTCCAGTCAAAAATCTGGACTTGACTGTAACACAATTGTAACACAATTGTGATATTCATCATCATCATCGTCATGATCACTACCAACAACAACAAATTACAATAAACTACAAAATAGAGTAGAGGACAGGCCTGTTTTGGTATTCAAGGGAAGAGGCGAGTGGAAGGAGAACTAGAAGGTTGATGCAGAGACTGACATTATTTTCTCCTCTTTGCAGTGGTTGCAGCTGACCATGTATTCCTAAAGAGCCGGCCTGCCCGTGAGACCATCCCTTCCTCTGACATCATTGAGCCTGTTCTGGAATGTTCTAGAGCGTTCTGCTACATCCGACTTGCAGACTTCCCTTTGATGCAGGAAGGGCTAAGGAACCCCCACATTAGTTCTTTGTTTTTTGCTTTCCCTTTTTGTCCACAACTGTTCTTATTATGTTGTTTTGCATATTTTAATCGCCATTAGAAAACTATCTGAGGATCTTTTACACTCTCGTTCTAACCCGTTCACTAATACCGCTTGACGTAGGCACGGGATGGGTCGGTGTCCTGTGAAGGAGGTTTCCAGTTTGAAGTGGGCTGCTCTGCTTTTTCCAAACTGGCCTGGCCTTTTCATGATCCCGGCACATCTCAAGGTCATGATGGAATAATCCTCTCCATACTTGGGGGTGGTGAGGAGTTGCTCGCTTGGCTCTCCCCAAGCAGGAAAAAAAAACCCCCACAGCAGTTCCATCACTTGTGTGGATTGTGATAACTATAGGATTGCAATAATTTGCAATAGGATTGCAAAAAAAATGTGCAGTGCAACAGGTGTCAGCTATAGCTGACTTCCGACAATCCGCAATCTCAAAATCCTTGGATGGGTGGTGCTCCCCGCCGTCGCGATTTCATCGGTCACGTTGGGCGGTGCGCTGGGGCTGTTGAGAAGGGAGTCATGGTGGATCGATGCAGTGGCAGCCGCGTGGAGGGAGCTGCCTGCCACTTTAAAAAGGGGACACAACTCCCTTAGCACTCTGCATGGATATAATTTAAAAGCAATATATTAGGAACTGGGAAGAGCCAACCAGGAAATATTTAAATAATATAGTGGCTTGTGCTTTCTGGTTTTCTTAACATAAAACACACAAATCTAGTGGTAGCTGGTATCGTCCTTCCTGAAAGTTTAAGAGAATGTGCTTTTTAGAAAAAAATTAATTGCCAAAATTAATGAGTTCAACTCAAGTACTAGCTTGTTGGCACTTGCAGTGAGTTAATCCTTATTGCAAACCGAACGGAGGTGCCTGTGCCACGTGGAGTCCTGACCACTGAACCCGTACTGCCTGCCATTTTTGTGCATGCATTTTGAAGGAATAAAGTGTATCAAGACTGCTGGTTCTGTATATGTTGTGCCTGGGATGATTTTTTAAAAGAACAACATGTTGGCTGTTCCTCTCGAACTCGTTTCCTTGAAAATGTAGCTTTGTCTCCCTCTATAGGCCACAGAGAGTATTGCTGCTGAGTCAGGTAAGGCCCATCAGGTCAATACAGTAGTACCTCTCAGAACAAGCACCTCTCATAACAAGCGTTTCACATAACAAGTATAAGTTTCCAAGAAATCTTGCTTCACGTAACAAGTTCCACTTCACTTAACAAGCAAGCGTGCTATGGGCAGGCGTGCTATGCAGCCCTGATGCTCTGCGCGGAGGCTCTTTAAAAGGGCTGCCGGCCAGCGCTGCTGCATCTAACTGCCCCCAACTTAGTGGTGCCAGAGGCAGCTGCCCCTACCTGCCCCCAAGTGCCCCCACCGAGGGTAAGCCTCCCAGGAAAGTGTCTTCAATTGCAGTCTCCTAACTATGTCTACTCAGAAGTAAGCCCCCATTGTGTTAAATGGGGCTTACTCCCAGGAAAGTGTCTTTGATTGCAGCCTCCTAACCATGTCTACCCAGAAGTAAGCCCCATTGTGTTAAATGGGGTTTACTCCCAGGAAAGTGTCTTTGATTGCAGCTTCTTAGCCATGTCTACCCAGAAGTAATCCCCATTGCGTTAAATGGGGCTTACTCCCAGGAAAGTGTCTTTAGGATTGCAGCCTAAGTAGACTTCATAGGATCATACACATTGAATGCATGTTTTGAATTCAATTCCAGTGTTTTGTCTTCATTTTTACATCCAGTTCATATTTTTATATGAATATTTTGGGGGTTGTGGAACCAATTGTCTGAGTTTCCATTGTTTCCTATGGGAAAATCCACTTCACGTAAAGAGCGTTTCACTTAAAGAGCATGTCTCTGGAACAAATTAAGCTCTTTATGGGAGGCACCACTGTAGCAGGATTCCTCAGTAAAAAAGGGGGTGAGTTGAAAGGGATCTTTGTAGTAACCTGTGGTTTGGGCTGGGCGTTTGTGCTTTCGGATGCTTGTTTGCATTTCTCCTGCTCAAACTGCAAAACAGTCTGGAGTTGCATCTTCATGGAAAAAGGTGGTAAGAACTACACTATGGTCACAACGTTGGGACCCAATATGGAATTTGTTTGGGACTCCTTCTGCTTGCCCAACCCCAATATATGGTGAAGCGCACAAGAGACACTACTCTGGATTGTCTCATAGGCCAGCCTTCCTCCTGAAAAGGAATCCATGGACAGTCCTGCAAGAGAAAGGAAACTTGAAAATCCTGCTCTCTGTCTGTACTGCTTGTCTGTCTTCCCCCTTAAGGGTGCAATCCAGAGTAACTACAGGAAGTCCTTGCTCGGTGTAAGAACAGTTTACTCTGGATTGCAATATGAATTTCCCATAGGTGATGAAGTAACTACGGGAGCACGTAATGTATCTTACATGCTCCCATAGTTACTCTGGATTGTAGGGTAAGTTTAAAAGCTCTAGGGCTACAATCCAGAGTAAAAGCTTTAGTAAAAGCTTTAGGGCTACAATCCAGAGTAGCTATGGGACTTTTTACACCAATGTAGTTATGGTGCCACCTATAGGAAATCTATGGGAAATTCATAGAGCAATCCCGAGTAACTTGTTCTTTCTCCGGAGCAAGGACTCCCTGTTGTGACTCTGGAGTTCACCCTATGGCCCATATCCTAAAATCAAATTAAGCCCTTTGCTCTGGAGTAGTTAAGATGATTTCCCATAAGATAACACTAGAGGGTGACGTAACTGTGTGGACCCGTAACTACTATGGATTTAGCCCTATGTCAGTTAAACAAATTGATTATGGCTGCAATCCTAAAGACACTTTCCTGGGAGTTAAACCCATGGAACACAATAGGGCTGAGTAGACATGGTCAGGATTGTGCTCTACGTGTCCTGAAAATTTTAGTTTTTGAAAATTTTAATTTTAATTTTAGAAAAATTTAGCCATGAGATGAAAAAGGTTGACAATTGTTGCACTTCGACATAACTTTTTACGCACGGCTGTCACTAACCCTACAATCCAGAGTAACTACAGGAGCACGTAAGAAAGATTTACATCAACATAGTTATGGCACCACCTAGTGAAAACCCGTGGGAAATTCATATTGCAATCCAGAGTAAATTGTTCCTACATCAGAGCAAGGACTCCCGTAGTTACTCTGGATTGTGCGCATACGGTCTTCCGATCTTAAGAGTTTTCTTTGCAGTTCCTCATTTTTTTCGTCTGACATGATCCACCTTCTTCTCTTTGCTGTCAGCTTGAGAAAGTCTTTTGTATTCTTCCTCCTCCTTTCTTTGTCATTCCCCCCATCCAACCTTTTCTGGAGGAATAAAAAGCAATTTAGATCTTTGTTACATATTAATTTTGCCGAGAAAGGAAACCCTCCGAAGGTGGGAGAAAGGAAGGTTCCCGGGTGGTAGGTGGCAAGGAGCAAACCCTCTATGGTTTCGGAGTACAGTAATTATATGTTTGGGGGCTGCCGAAGGAATCCTCTTGTCTTCCCGGAGAGGAGGAGGCGTATGAGGGGGCTGGAATTATGGCAGATCATCCCCCCTGACTTGATTTCTCTTTGGTAGGCATGAAACATCAACAAAGCAGGGATGGGGAATACACTTTTGGGGGTGCCCAAAAAGGTTCTGTGGTGCCCTAAAGCGCAGGTGACAAACACAAGGCCCGCAAGCCAAATGTGGCCCATCTCGCCATTTCAAGTGGCCCCCGAGAACCTCTCCTTTACACTTTCTTGGGAGTAAGCTCCATTGACTATAATGGGATTTAGCGCACAATCCAGGGTAACTACGGGGAGTCCTTGCTCTGGTGTAAGAACAACTTAGGGCGCAATCCAGAGTAACGATGGGGAGTCATAGAATCATAGAGTTGGAAGGGACCTAGTAGGTCATCTAGTCCAACCCCCTGCCTGCAGCAGGAAATCCCCCTAGAGTCCTCGCACCAGAGTCCTTGCTCTGGTGTAAGAACAATTCACTCTGGATTGCAATATGAATTTCCCATAGGTTTTCACTGGGTGGTGCCGTAACTACGTCAACTTAAGTGCCTCTTATGTGCTCCCGTAGTTACTCTGGGTTGTAGGGTACGTCTGGATTCCAATATGAATTTCCCATAGGTTTTCACTAGGTGGTGCAGTAACTATGGGTGCATGTAATATCTCTGTAGGGTTACTTCTGAGTAGACATGCAAAATATTGGACTCCGGCTCTTGGCAAACACCATTAATGCTAACTTCAACCCTCTGTATGAAATGCATTCGACAACCCTGCCCTATAGTCTACTGAGTATGTTGTGCCTGGAGGCGTCTTGTGGATCTCAATAGGTCCAAGGAATGTCTGAACCCCATCCTGATGTGCAGGTTGATCTTGGCCCCCTCCGACCCTTTATGAGGCTTCCTGGGCAATGGAAGCAGCTGGCATTGCCTGAGGGTTCTACGGCCCCCTCCTCACTTTCTCCCACAACAATGCCTGGCATATGAGCAGGTGCCAGCCTTTTCTTTCCCCCTCTGAGAGATTGTAATGTTTTATATGTGGCACCTTCCGGGTGCCAGGAGGGAGTCTCTGGCTGAGCTCCTTTATGTTTACTCGGAAGTATAGAATATTGCATAGAATCATAGAGTTGAAAGGGACCCAGTGGATCATCCAGTCCAACCCCCTGGTTGCAGCAGAAGATCCTCGTCTGGTGAGGACCCAGGTTTCGAACCCTGGCCTGCTGGTTAACAGGCACAGTGTCTTAACCACTTGCGCCACCATCTATCCGTGTTCAACCAGGCTTACTCCCAGGAAAACCCAATGCCAGATTCCAAGATAGCAGATTCCGAGTGCCAAGCTCAACCTGTTGCCCCCCTAAGGCTTGCTACCCGTTGCAAATGCACCAGGAGGTAAGGATAAAAAAGAGGACGTGTCCTGGAAAAAGGGAACGGATGGTCACCCTGGGTGTAAGGATCTTAGGGACCCAAGAAAATGAACGAAAGATATCAAGAATGCCATTTAGGCTGCAGTCCTACTCTTTCCTGGGAGTAAGACCCATTGAACACCGTGGGTGTGAGGATCACCCACTGAACATATTAAGACCCATTGAACACACTGATTAAGACCCATTGAACACAATGGGGATTACTTTTGAGTAGACATGGTTAGGATTGTGCTCTTAGCCAAGAATGGCACACAAACCCTGTGCCACTTTCGGCCGGGGTGCGACACACAGTTTGACGCAGCCAAGAGTCTGGTGACCCTCAGACTTATGGGGTGGCACTTCTTTTGCTGGCACATTATCCTCGGCTTGGCAGCTGTCGAGACACCACACGTCACACATCTGCTGAGGCTGGCTCTGGGCCAGAAGAACATTTGCTTAATAAGCTCTTGTTGTTTTCGAAGGTGCCACCAGAAGACAGTTTGTCTGCTGCGAGAAGAGCGGCCAATATGGCTGGATTTTTTTTCTACGCAACTGTTTGGCAAGCAGATTCCAGATGGAAAATAGGATGATTGAGAACTTCAGGAGAACTCGAGGTGGGGGGAGAAGTGGATCTGCCTGGCCGAATATCTCCTGTTCCCCACAAGTAGGGTTGCCATAATTCTCTTCCACAACGTCAGGACGGGACCTTCTATCCCATTTGCCAGTATGTGAACACGATCCCCCAAAATCGGGGTTGTCCCTGTTTTTCGGGACACGGTGACCCTACCCGCAAGGGCATCTGAATAGCTCTGAAACAGGAGGCCAAGCAAGAGGAATAGCCGTCCCTCCTGTTGCTGCCACTCAGTGGTCCACCCCCTCTCAGTAGTGTAGCTGGAGGGGGTGCAAAACACTACGTTTAAGCAACTTCCTCATGAGGAAGTCATGATCAGGCTTGAATCAGCATTGAATGCCTTTGCACTCAAATGGAGAGAGAATTGGGCAAAACCGATGCCCTGTTTGAAGTCAGCACCCCAAAAAAGGCTGCCGTGGCCTAGTGGTTAAAGGCGCTGTGCCTGCCCATCTGAAGATCAGCAGGTCAGCAGTTCGAGATCCGAGTATTGCAAGACGGGGTGAGCGCCCAGCCCAGCTCCTGCCAACCTAGCAGTTGGAAAGCACTAAAATGCAAGTAGGTCAGTAGGTACCACCGTGGCGGGAAAGTAACAGCGTTCTGTGCAAATGTGGGCCACACGTCCACAGTGGCATCGTTGGGCAGTACTGGCTCTATGGCTCTGGGAACAGGATGCGCACCACTCCTTAGGGTTGGTCATGATGAGCAGGGCAACCTACAGGGGACACCTTTATTTTTACCCCCCAAATTTTACCCCCCAATTATTTACCCCCCAAATATCCTCAGAGTAGGGTTGCCACATGTCCTGAAAAACAAGGACAATCCCAGTTTGGAGGGATTGTTCAGATCCCGACACATTATTATTATTATTTTATTATTTATTTGATTTATATCCCGTCTTTCTTCCCTAGAAAAGGGAACTCAGGGCAGCCACCAGAAATTAAAACGACAATAAAACACCACTAAAATTAACAGAGGGTCCTGTCCTGATTTTGTGGAAGAGAATTATGGCAACCCTATATCAATACATCCTTAGCAATGTAATAAAAAGTGGGGTTCTTTCTTATTTTATGCGCAATCTAATGCAATTATAAGTGGCTTTTCACTGAGGGGTCTACTCTGGTTGTGCAGATAAGCCTGTCAGAGCTTCTCATTGAGCAGATCAATCTTTAAAGAACATTTTTTTTGGTTTTGCATCAACTTCTTGGCTGTCCAGAAGAGTTTTTCCTTCCAGGTTGGAAGTCTGTGATCAGTGAGTGACCTTAGAGCAGGATCAGGGAGCAGGATTAGGATCAGTGAGTGACCTTAGAGCAGGATCAGGGAGCAGGATTAGGATCAGTGAGTGACCTTAGAGCAGGATCAGGGAGCAGGATTAGGATCAGTGAGTGACCTTAGAGCAGGGGTCAGGGAACTTTATTACCTTTTACCCCAAAATATATTTAGATACGCCGACATTACCCCCTTGATTTGAAAGGAAGGAAATCATATATTATTAATATAGTGCACCGCGTCAGGTCCTTGTACACTACAGTGCTGTAACACACACAGCTGGACACCTGCATCCAGGTGTTCACCAATGAAGCATGGCCTTCCCTCTAAGGCAGTGGTCAGGGAACAGGGGTAAATTACCCCAAATGGGGTAAAAATGAAAATCCTGGGGGTAATGGACGGTCGCGCTGCCGAAACACAGCCAGGCTTGCAAATAGATTCATACACATGCCCGGCTGTGTCTCGGTAGCGCGACTATCCATTACCCCCAGGATTTTCATTTTTACCCCATTTGGGGTAATTTACCCCTGTTCCCTGACCACTGCCTTAGAGGGAAGGCCATGCTTCATTGGTGAACACCTGGATGCAGGTGTCTTATGTGCTCCCCGAGGCATCTTGTGGGCCACTGTGAGATCCAGGAAGCTGGACTAGATGGGTCTTGGTCTGATCCAGCAAAGGAGGCTCTTTTTATGTTCTAATGTTCTTATGTTCTAGGCCAAATGTTGCCGTCCTGATCTGGCTGTCGAACTTATGGGTGCCGGGTGGAGAAGGAAGACTCGGAGGGCAGAGTAGTGCAAAACTGGCCACACACCCAAGAGGTGTGGATCTCCTTTGGATCTCTTTGACCGCCTTTGGATCTCTCCAACTCCCAAGATACCATCAGCTCCGGGTGGCTCTCTCGGTGCCACACCTGGGCACAAAAGACCCTCAGTGAGACTCGGAAGGTCTTTTCTGGGCATCATTCGTCAAAGTCAAGGTTACCAGCAAGACTGCCCGATTTCCAAAGATGCCCTGGTTGCCCAGGTTACCAAGACATCGGAGTTGCGGGGTTACCGTGCCCAGATGCTCCAGTTGCCCAAGATGCTTGGCATGTACCATGTCTTGGGATGAACCAACTGGAGGTGGGCAAGCAGTTTTGGGGTGCCACCCAAGCCAGGGACCCCAGTGGGAGCCAGATCCTCTGGGGCAGGGTGTGGATTGTGCCAGGGGAAGAGATGCCCAGGGTGCCTCCTGCATCCTCCTGAGTGCACGTCAGCAGCAGAGGTTGCCACTGGTAACAGCAGCATCCCCTGGAGGGAGGCTGGGTACCAGCCCCAGGCTTGCCCCCCTGTCCTCCCCCTCGGGCAGCCAATGGGGGAGCCTCTTGCCTGGCCTCTCAGGCTGCCTGCCCAATGGCATCGCCCCAGAGGTGGGGCTGGGGTGCCTGCCATCCTGGCTGCCTTCAGCCTGCTGCTGAGGAGCCAGCCTGGCACAGACTGGTGGGCAAGGAGGTGGCACAGGTAAGCCTGCCTGGGGGGGGGGGGGTGCCAGGCAGAGGGCGATCTCCACCCTCCAGCCTGGGAAAGGGGCTAGGATGGCACTGCCCACCTGCCAGGGATGCTCTGGTGCTGCATCCCAGCCTGGAGCTTCTCTTCCTCCCTGCAACCTGTTGGGTGTCTCGGAAGGAAAGTTTTCAGCACCGATCTGGGGAGGGGGGAAGATCTGGGGGGCACTTGAGAGATGGGGAAGTGGCATAGCTAGAGGGGGGCAAAGCACTAACTTTGGCAGGGAGCTTCCAGCAGCCCTATCCTGAGGATCCTCTCCTGATGGGGGGAGCAACCCAGGGGCGTAGCTAGAGGGGGGCTGAGCAGCCAGTCTTCTTATCCCTTCAGAGCCATCCCGGGTGGAGGGGACCAGTGGCATAGCTAGAAGGGGAGCTCAGCAGTCAGTTTTGGGGGAGCCTCACCCCTTCTGACCCATTCCAGGTGGAGGGGAGCAGTGGCATAGCTAGAGGGGGGGGCTGAGCAATAAGGCTTGGAGGGAGTTTCATCACTATTCCAGGTGGGGGGAGCCAGTGGCGTAGCTAAAGGGGAGCGCTGAGCAATCAGTCTTGGGGGAGCCTTACCCCATTCCAGGTGGAGGAGACCAGTGGCATAGCTAGAAGGGGGGCTGAGCAATCAGGCTTGGAGGGAGTTTCATCACCATTCCAAGTGGGGGAGCCAGTGGCGTAGCTAGAGGGGGCGCTGAGTATTCAGTCTTGGAGGAGCCTCACCCCTTCACAGCCATTCCACTGGATGGGACCAGTGCCATAGCTAGAGGGGGACTGAGGAGTCAAATCTTGGAGGGAGCCTCACCCCATTGCAGCCACTCCAGGTGGGGTTATATGGCTACATTTTGCTCCCCTCACCCTGAATGGCTCTGAAGGGATGAGGCTCCCTCAAAAACTTGACAGCTCTGCTCCTTCTAACTACGCCACTTAACAAAACTTAGTCTTTGCCCCCCCTCTAGCTATGCCACTGGCAGGGGTGGGAAGTTTTGGGGTTTTCTGAGCAGAAGTGGCAGAGAGCAAGCCTTGAAGCTGGACTGCAAGAGGGGCTAGTCCGAACAGGAAGCTTTCACAACAACCCTGCGAGGTAGGTCAGGATGAGCACTAGTTCTGCTGCTCCTTCTGCCTTCTTTGTTTGGCATCTCTAAACCTTTTGGGGATGTTTGTCAACTACGGTTTATCAACGTCATCCTAATGGCAATGGGGTTTCTTTATTCCTTGGATCACTCAGGATTCCTCCGTTTTGATTCCAGCAAGTTTCGGCAATTCACGGTGCAAGAATTCACGGTGAAAGATCAGCCCTTTCTCTAGGGTGCCCCATGGAGAGAATTGGGATCTAGGGTACCCCGAAAGGCTGTTCCGTTAGATCCAGCCCTCTTAGAATAACCCTTACAGTAAACACAAACATTTTGCCTTTGGACCATTTGCTAGAACTGTAACTGTCAACCCCTATCGTGGTACACAGTAGGTGCCATAGATGTTCCATAGGTGTTTGAGGGTTGGCCATACATTAGTAGGGCTGCTCTAAAATCTTCTAGGTTCAACGGTCACTGGATTGAGTGACATACATTAAAACCTTGGCTTGAGAGTAACTTGGATTGAGAGTGTTTTGCAAGAAAAGCAAACATTTAAAATAAATTTTAACTTGATATACAAGCGATGTCTTGATTAACAAGCAAAAAATTGTCCCAGCCAGGATACGGCTGGTTTCTGTTGGGGTGAACCAGCCCGAACCTCAAAGGAGGGCATGTTCTTGGATTCCTTTCAGCCCGGCCTTTCTGGCAGACAGTGGCACATTTGCCTACTCATGAGTAAAGCCACGATATTGGGCACTTTCACTTTCCATAGAGCTCAATGCATATCTTTATTGTTAGTTTTTTGGCCATAACGTTTGATAGGAAGGAGATACTTCAAAACCGATTTTTGCGTTGGATTCTGCTCTTCAGTCCGAAGCAAACAACGTATTACACGGTGTGGGTCCTGCACCCCTTGGCAAAGTTCCAAAATGAAGCCAAAATGGAGGACAATGAAGCCCTTTTGGAGGAAACCCGGACTGGAGGCTAAAAAAGAGAACGAACCCGGAAAAATCCAGTTATATGGCCACCCTGGATTCGGTGCTCCTCCAGCACCTGCTCAGCCTTTCCTGAGAGACCAGCCTATGCTTGTCTGCTCTGAAGTAAGCCTATTACAATCAGTGGGGCTCACACCCCAGGTTAATTTCTTTAATTTTAAAAATATTTTTATATTTTTTTCTTTTTCTTTTTTCTTTTCTTTATTGTGTTATCCGATATGCAGATGTGAGTGACTGTCTTTAAAACACTTTAAAACCACCCCGGTGGCCCATTTGGGGGCAGAAGGACCGCCTAAGAGAAGTCTCTGTGCTGAGCTGCCATTGAAAGCACAAGAGCAAGGGCCAGTGGAAAAGTTGGCAACCCTTGCCATGCCAGGCTTTCTATTCCTGGCCACTGCATTTACGTATTCTCCAGGGCCCTATTGAGGGGCGGAGAAGGAATGGAAATAAAATGATCTCTCCGCTTTTGACTCCGAGCAGGTTGTTGTATGGCGGTGCAAGAACATGGAGTGTTTGTTATCTTGCAGACAGTCCACGTTCCTGCTTAATGCTCTGCAAGACTCCAGTCTCTAATGCAAGGGAGAGATTCTCCCCCCCCCCCCCGGTGCCCCCCTCAAGAGAACTAGGGCTGCAGGGAGGCTAAATGGCTCCTATCGGGAGGCTGAGTCATGCCAGATCCGATGCTTTTAGTGATGGTGATTCATGGAGAGGAAGCACTGTGAAGAGGGGGAAACTGAGTCGTGTTGGACACATCAGGGATTAAAGGCAGGGAATTTGGGTGCACTTGTCAAAGGAAGGCTGTCTGGGGGTGGAGTACTGTTTGGATGCCTGGGGTGCCCACAGCATGGTGCCAATTCTAGTCCGAAGAGGAAATGCCATTGCATAACATAGAAAAGACAATATGTCTTTAGCCAGCGCCATGGAACTCCTTGCCACAGGATGCGGTGACAATGCCTGTCCTAGATGCCTCGAAAAGCACAATGGATAAGATTTCTAGAAGAAAATCCTTTTGAATGCCAGCAAAGATGCAAGGATCTTGCTGTTGTGGGTATTCCCTGTGGTGGATGCTGGACTGGATGGGCCTGATCCAGCAGGGATCATCTTCTGATCAATCTTGATCTAGGGCTCCATTCCAGCAGGGCAGGGAGATCCATCACTCTCCCCTGTTCTAGAACAGCGGTGAGTAATTCAGAAACCTCACTTATTGTTTGGCCATCAAAGAACTTTCTGCACACCAAGTGACTGTCCGGATAAGTGACTCACTGAGCTGGCAGATGACTTGCCAAAGACTCGATTGGATGGCTGTGATCAGTAGTGTTATTGATGGCACAGTAAGTATTGCAATGTGCCATGTAAGTGCCCCCCTCTCACCATCAGAGCCATTGCGGGCAGCGATTGTAATGCAATCCTCCACGGTCAATGAGGCCTTTGGGGTTGACATCCTCTAGGACAGTGGTCAGGGAACAGGGGTAAATTACCCCAAATGGGATAAAAATGAAATTCCTGGGAGTAAAGGACAGGAATGCATATGCATGCCCAGCTGTGTCTCGGCAGCGCGACCATCCATTACCCCCCAGGAATTTTATTTCATTGCATATTGAATCTATATATAGATTCATTTCATTGCATATAGAATCTATATCAGTGGTGGGCACTTACCGGTACGGGCCTATGCGCCCGTACCGCTTCTTCCAGTTTCCCTGCTGTTAGCGTACCGCCAGCGACAGGGAAACGCAAAACATAGCGGACCGGTACGGTCCGCCATGTTTTGCGCCCACCGCGCCTGCCTAGAAGCAGGCTCTGCACAAGCTCTAGGCAGGCTCTGCACAAGCGCCGACATCAGCGCTCGCGCAGAGCCTTCCTGGAGGCGGCCTGCCCGCTTCTAGGCAGGCTCTGTGCGAGCGCTGGTGTCGGCGCTTGCGCAGAGCCTTCCTAGGAGCCGGTGCCATCTTCTAGGAAGGCTCTCCGTGAGCACCAGTGTCGGCGCTTGCGCAGAGCCTTCCTAGAAGCCGGTGCCAGCTTCTAGGAAGGCTCTCCGTGAGCGCCGGTGGCGGCTCTTGCGCAGACCCTGCTTAGAAGCCAGCCTGCCAGCTTCTAGAAAGGCTCTGTGTGAGCGCCGGTGGCCTGCCAGCTTCTAAGCAGGCACTGCGCAGGCGCCAACGTTGCCCCGCCCCTCGCCCCTGCCCAGTCCCGCCCCTCGCCCTGCCCACACCCCCTGACCCCGGCTGGCCCCTCCCACTTCCGGCGTACCGGATCTTGGGATGGGGCCAGCCCATCTCTGATCTATATATCGATTCCATATGCATGCCCAGCGGTGTGTGTTACAGTACTGTAGTGTACAAGGACCTGACATATATCATTAATAATATATGATTTCCTTCCTTTCAAATCAAAGGGGTAACGTCGGTGTATCTAAATATATTTTGGGGTAAAAAATAAAAAAGTTTCCTGACCCCTCCTCTAGTATCCCAGCCCAGGCTGCTGTTCTGGCTATGGAGACCTGAGCCTGGGAATGGCCCGTACATGAGGCCTACTAAAGCAGTTGCCTCAGGGAGAAATTGGCAGAGGGCACCCAATTCTGCTTCTACACACTTAAAAATAGCACTCCCAGCGGAGCTGCGGTCTTGCCATGTCTCTGCCTTGTGCTGTTTGGAGTTTCCCATCCCTTCCAAAGAATCCCTGCATTATTTTTATCCCCTGCAACCCCCCCTTTTCTCTCCGTGTCACCTCCCGGCTGTCAATTTGTGCTCATCCTCCTCATCTTCACCTCCTCTGCTCTTCCCTCCTCCCAAAAGTCAAATCCGCACCAGCGCCTATTTTTACTATGCAGCAGTTCTGTAGAGAAAACGGATCAACAGAAGGTGGGAGCCACAGAAAGGTCCCGGGGTGGTGGGTGGCAGTTCTGGATCCCCACACAGTAAAACATCTGTGTTTTTTGAGCATGATAATTACATGGTTTGAGGGCTGCTGAAGTTTTATGGGGAGGAGGAAGAGGCTGGGGATGTGGTAGGGGCCATCTGCCTGGGTTGGAATCATACTCGGCAGGAGAGGAGCAACAAAGCACCAAGAACCGAGGGGCGGATAGAGGAGAACTTTGTTTTGGGTGCACCTTGAAGGCAGAATAGATTGTGGTTGTGATTAGGAATGTGTGATCATTTGTGGCAGGTGGTATTTGAGGATTCATCCTGGGACCCCCTTCTGAGAATGATAGTCTGTTGGGGACCCCCCTGGAAGTGGTGTCATGGCTGGAAGTTACATTAAAGGTGCTCAGTGCCTGATTCCAAAATGCATCTAGCTTTTTGCGACCCCCCCCAAAATGAAGTTGCATCCCCCCAAGGGGGTCCTGACCCCCCTTTGAAGACCACTGCTCTATATTGTCCTCTCCCCAGAGTCTGGACAGGAAGTGGCCTGAGTGGAAGAAGAAGTATGGAGGAGACTAGAATTGTTGGTGTTGTTACGTGGCACTGATGGAGATACCAAGAAACCCTCCAATCTCTCTTTCTCCTTTCCAGGAACGTCCCTGTAGAAGACCTTGGAGCAACCCATACAGAGGAACCTTCCCCTCTTGACGTAGTTTCTATAGGATCGCACGATGGCAGCCAACGGTGTGGCTGGACCTGAGCAGGAGGAGCTCCAACGCCGTGCGGTCCAGATCACCGATGAGGTGGGAGCTGCTGGTTGCCTGATGCAGTTGCTGTGTCCTCAGTGCTTGGGCCGACTCTCCGAGTTAGACTGGTTTAGAGAAGCGTCCTGAGAAGACAACCCCACCTGCCCTTCTGAACAACCAGTCAGCAAGAAAGGTTTGAGGGGCCCTGAGCTCCCCTCCATCAGGGTCTCCAAACCCCAGCCCGGGGGTCAGATATGGCCCACAATGAGTCTCTAACTGCCCCGTTGCCAGCCTCTGACCCAGTTAACTAGTCTAGAACTGGTGAATGTGTGTCCATTTAAGTGTGTGCTTTATTTCTGTGCTGTGTGTCGATCCTTGCAGAAATCCGGGAAATTTGACCCTATTGTTTCATAAATCTGAGTTACATCTCGAAAGTATTGATCAAAATTTAATATTTAAATTTTTTTCTGGCCCTCAACACTATGCCAGATGTTTGATGTTGTGGCCCTTTACTCGAGAAGTTTAGAGACCCCACTGTGTACGGTGGCAGGCAGAGAATTGAGGTTCGAAGATCTCTCTCTTTGATGTCCCACAACATTGTGTTGGAGACACGGAGGGGGGCAGAGGATGACCGCAGCCAACATCATCCGAGCCCAACATTCCCAGGAACCCAAGGGCAGGTTCCAAGGTGGGCAAAACACTGCCAAGGTCAATATGCTGGCCAAATTCTAGTTCTAGTGCTGCTGCTGGACATTTCCTTATGGTCTTGTGGTAGAGGAATGAGTGATCAACCTGTGTGTGTTTGCTGGTCCTTCCCGAACGAACACCATGTGAGCACCTCTGTCACGAAAACGGCACCTCTGGTACCAACAGGGTGACCTTATTTTTTCCCCCTCGTTGCAGTCTCTGGAAAGCACCCGGAGGATGCGGCAGATGGTCGAGGAGGTAAGGCACAAACATGGCAACGTCCCTATTTTGGAAATGCCCCACCATAAGCCTTCTCAGTGAGGGAAGGCAAGAGACCTTTCAGGCACCAGGAATGGTGCAGAGACCAAGCAGATTCCTCAGGCCTTCGTCTCTCCTCCCTTGCAGAGCAAAGATGCAGGAATCCAAATCTTGGTCATGCTGGACGAGCAAGGAGGTAAGTTCTGCTGGGGTTGCTGGATCAATGGCTTCGGCTGCAATCCTAAAGATACTTTCCTGGGAGTAGGACCCAGACACTTTCCTGGGAGTTAGGCCAGTAGGGCCCAAAACGGAGGGCAGGATGCAGCGCATGGGCAATCAAGGCAAAAACTTTTGCTGCTACTGTCTGGAAAAACTCCAAAGTGGCGCTGCTTGCATGTGTTGAAGCACAATGCAAAATGTAGTGCTTTGTACCCCCTCGAGCTACACCACTGAGGCAGCAATCCTAATCTCCAGTTAGGCCAGCCTAAGCTCTGGCATAAGACCTGGGGATGTCCCAAAAGTGCAGTAAGACACTTCTATGCCTCTCCTGGGGGATGGTTAGGCCAGGGCATAGACATACACTTGCCTCCCTACTTCACCACAGGGATGGGAAATCCGATGAGTTGCGCTGGTCTAGGTTAGGATTGCATTCAAATTTATTGCAGAACAATTGGAGCCCTACAAGCGGCTCTGAATTGCAACCCACTCCGTTCTGCTGCACGTGTAGATCTGGCCCGGGCTTTGCAAAAGCATCAGCTTAACACCTGCTGACTCTTCTCCATTTGGATCTGGAGCTTGACTTTTCATTTCTCTTTCCTTCTCCTGCTCAGAGCAGTTGGACCGAATCGACGAAGGCTTAGACCAGATCAACCAAGACATGAAGGAGGCGGAGAAGAACCTCAAGGACATGGCCAAGTGCTGCGGCCTCTTCGTCTGCCCCTGTGCCAAGTAAGTCCAGCAATTATGACGGTAGGAGAGCCTGACCTGCCTTAGCACATGAAGCCCACCAAGCACATCAAGCCCATAGGCAATGGCATGGAGGTGGTGGTTTCCCCCCCCCCCAATTGTTTTCCCATCACCTGTTGTTCAAGTGTAGAGTTCGACTGCAAGTGGAGGCTCCTTCTGACTGTCATAATACGTAGTCACTGAATAAGTAGTCATGGTGTATTCACTCCATGGAAGCAGAACCATCACTAGGGGTTGCATCACCTGGTACAAGAATTCACTGCTTCACCTCCGTGATGGAGCTCCTCCTGTACCAGACCATACAGAATAGATCACAATCCTGTATTTATTTATATTTCTATATAATTAGAGTGGAACCCTCCCACACACACTCACGCTTCAATTCTCACTCTCCCCAGCAGTCGTGCAGGAGTGGAGCAAGCACCGTCTGTTGAATATCTGTCTGCATATCCTTGTGTTTTGCAAAAAATGCCTTAGGTTAAAGAACCTCAAAGCCCTGGAGGCCTACAAACCAGCAGCAGGCAACGCACCGAGCGACGTGGTCTCCCGACAGCCTTGCGTGCCGGATGGGAATCAGATGATCATGAGCGGACCCTTCATTCAGAGGTGAGCAAGTGCTCAGTGGGGGAGGTGGGGAACTGGGTGTCCTCAGCAGCTTTGCAGGAGGGAGGGATAACGGGGTGGGGGAGACATCATTTTAAAAAGTATTTTATTTACTCGAATCTAACGCTCATCTTTCCCAGCCAAATTAGCCCCCAAATCCAGAGTAACTACAGGAGCACATAGGCTATAATCCAGAGCAACTACGGGAGCACGTAAGAGCCTTTACGTGCACCCGTAGTTACTGCACCACCTAGTTAAAACCAATGGGAAATTCATATTGGAATCCAGAGTAAATTGTTCTTACACCGGAGTAAGGACTCCCCATAGTTACTCTGGATTTTGCCCCTGTTCTTCAAAAATTAGATTTGATGGTTAGAGTAAATTTAGTATTTTGATTATAAGCATAGGGTGCACATTAGATTCGACGGCACATTAGATTTGAGTAAATGCGGTCGGTCCTGGTACAAAAACAGTTTGGGAAACATTGGTTTAATTTGTTTCTCATGGAACATGAATGAGAAATATATATATGAAATTTTATATAAATTATATGAATGTAAATTATATATATGAAATATTTCATATTTATAGATATGAAATTTTATATAAATTATATGAATGTAAATTATAGTCCCGGAATATTGTTAGGGAATGTCTCATTTCAGTTGGGAGTCCCGGCCACAGGGGATGGGGGACTCGGCCGTACCTGGAACCTGTTTCCATCCCTTGTTGCGGGTGTGTTACCCCATAGGATAATGAAAGATGATGCTGAGGAAGAGATGGAGCAGAACCTGATGCAGGTGGACAGCATGCTGAGCAACCTGCGCAGCATGGCGTTGGACATGAGCAATGAAATTGACATCCAGAACAAGCAAATGGACGGCATCAAAGAAAAGGTGGGTTGGGAGAAGGATGTATGTGTGTGGTTTGGGGGAAAAAAATTGGAGGCACCACCTCATTTCTGTACCTGAACTTAAATTCATACCCAGACACTTTACTGTTGTTGTTTAGTTGTTCAGTTGTGTCCGACTCTTTACTACCCACTATAAGGTGACCTTTAGGATTCCTTCCAAACTGGGAATTTTGGGGCTATTTGTAGATGTGCCAAAAGGGGGCTCTCTTCCGGTCCTTCTTCCTTTCTCATCGTTCATGCCGGGGGCCAAACGGCCACATTAAATACTTGGCACAGTATTGAGGGCCATAAAATATTTTAGATATAACATTTAAATAGACGTATTGGAGAAAGAACTTAGATTAATGAATACACGGGCTCAAATTTCTAGGATTTCTGCCAGCACCAACACACAACACAAATAAAACTTAATGGACCCCCATTTAATGGACACTTAAATGGACCCCCATTTTCCCACCCCACCACCACAGTATCAGTTGTGTTTGGTCGACTGTGTTGGGACCCAGAGATTGGCTGTGGGCCAGTTAGAGGCTTGCGATGGGCCACATCTGGCCCCTGGTCTGGGGTTTGGAGACCCCTGATCCATGTATGCGTTTGGAGGGACCCCTGTGCAGTTCTGCACACTATGTTTTTGGGAACCCTCTCTTGGCCGGGATCCCTCTAATGTGGTGCCTGTTGCATACAGCCAAAAATGAAGGTGCCTGTTTGGGGTCTTTCAGTAGCGTAGTTAGAGGAAGAGCTATTCCCACCCAGCTTCACCCCCAACTTGCCCCCCAGTTGCTCACCATTTTCTTTTTTGCTCCACAGGCTGCCGAGAACGTGATTCGCATCGAACAAGCCAACAACCAAACAACACAGATGCTGAAGAAGGCCTGAATAGCCCTCCAGATCCCCTCTGCCCCCCAAGCCACCTTGCTGTGCCCCTCCCCAAAGTATCTTCGGGCACCCTGACCTGGGGGGTGATTTTGGTCCAGATCCTTTTCATAGCTAATTCAGATCAAATTCCACACTCCCAATGCTGTGATCAACCAGGAGAAGGAAAGAACACGTACCTTTCTTGCACCTCCTGTTTCCTCTGTGGCTAAGAGCGGCTATAGGGAACAATTAATGCTTAGGAAATTATGTGGGGTGAGGTTAGAAAAACCTTGATCCCATCATGGATCCCCCCCAAATCATGGATGGCAAAGGTTGCAATCCTTTGCATACCTATTTGGAGGGCAAGTCCTATTGAACAAAGTTACTTCTGAGTAAATATCACTGGATCAGGGTGTAAGGACTTTCCAAGCAACGGGTGTTGGCAAAATAGTGTTTCTCCACCAAGTTGTACTGAAGTACAATTTCGATGTTTGTACTGAACACATGTTCATCATATATAAACGCCTATGTGCTGTTTCGTTAGTAGTCACACACGTATGTATCATGTGAGAAGTGGCCGTGTTGCAAAAATCAGGTTGTCGGAGGGCAAGGGAGACAGCAAGTTCAATGGGAGAGACGTCGGGTGGCGTCTCCCAGATTGTAGCACTTGGACCCAACAGGATGGTTGTATGGCCATCCTAGGTTCAATCTCTGGCAATGGTTTCCCTGCCTGAAGATCTGCTCCCAGTTAGGGTACTGGACTGGCAGACCAATAGCCTGATAGCAGAAGGCCCAAGACTAAATGTCTCCACTTGCTGGGGAAATGCCACTCCTTGGGCTGGAAAAGGAAGAGGGCCATGGAGCAGAAAGGAAGTGCAGAGGAGAGAATCTCTAGCCTCTCTCCTCCAGACTTCCTCTTCTGCTGTGTCCCTTGTGGCAGGTGATGAAGAAGATGGTGGCAGGTGATGGGATGAGGGACCACACTGCCTGAGACCCAGTATGTAGGAGATGTTGGTAACAACGCTGGGGATCTTCAAGCAGAGGCTTGACAAGCACCTGTCGGAAACGCTCTGGGTCAGATTTCCTGCTACATGTGGGGGGTTGGACTAGATGACCTATTAGGTCCCATCCAAATCTATGATTCTATGAACAGGTGAGACTGACCAACCTGAGTACCGAACGGTTCCCTACATACAAACACATCCTGTTGTGTGGCCCCGTTTGAACCCATCTTGTCATTGTGACTTGGATGTTCCTGTTGTGTTGTTCGTTGACATCTTTGGAAACTGTGATTGTCAAGATGTAAGTGCACATGTTAAAAGGGGGGGGTGTGAGTCTTTATTCTCCCTCCCTGAACAGATCCAACACTCACACCAATGGGAAGAAGATTTTCCTTAACATCAGTGTGCTAAAGTTTTCCATCAAAGTATTTCTCCCCTGCTCTGCTGCAGATCCTAAAAAAGAGAGTCAGGAGAGATGCGCCAGGTGAGGATGAGGACGCCGCGCTTCATCCTCACTTGTTCTTTTTGGGGAAAGAAGCGCGGACCAGTTCGAAGACGGAGAGGGCGGCACCTGGGGGAGGAAGCACATCAGCCAGCAGGTTTCCAGGAGAGGACATCCCCTTCCCCGACGCACCTTCACCCTGAAGCTGGAGTTGAGGGTAGTTGGGTGGAAAGGAGTTACTTGGGGGGAGAGCTGGTTTATTGATTCTGCATGAACTTGCGAAAGGATGGTCAGGTGGGGGTTGGACTAGATGACCTTGTGGGTCCTTCCTCCAAAGGAAGGCCCTGGAGAACTGTCTGCTGTGTTCCTCCACAATGTAACGCTGTAAATAAAGCCAACCGTGTTTTATCTGAAGTGCTGAGAATGTCTCTGCTTCTACCTTTGCCTGTCTAGAGGTTCTCCTTGAAAAGGAAGTCATATTTGAGTCCGGACCCTGCAGCTCTCTTTGCTTTCGTTTCTCTTCGTTTCACCTCAACGAGAAGCAGCAGGGCTTCTATTTTTGCGCATACAAAAGAGAACTTGATTTTTAAAACAGAAAGAGGAGGTGGAGTAGAGCATCAGAGGCAGCCACCACAGCACCGAAGTGATGATAACCACATCGGGCAAAATCCAGAGTAACTATGGGGAGTCCTTACTCTGGTGTAAGAACTTAGAATAATGCAGAGTAACTACAGGAGCACGTAAGAGACATTATGTGCACCCGTAGTTACTGCACCACCTAGTGAAAACCTATGGGAAATTCATATTGCAATCCAGAGTAACTTGTTCTTACTCCGGAGCAAGGACTCCCCGTAGTTACTGGATTTCACCCTAAGTCGGGATTCCAATATGAATTTCCCATAGGTTTTCTCCCAGCAAATGTGGTTGCCCTACGCTAGCTTAATAACCACAGTGTCCTCCTAAAAGGGCTGCCCTGGGATCTTGACCCCCTTAAAGTCCTATTTGCTTACCGAAAAGGCTGAGGCTCATGGTTAAGCGGTACAGCACAGCATCTTTGGTCCCCCCTTTCAGATGCACCGGGAGCCCGTTGTCTGCCTAGAGAGAGACCAGGGATTTGGTTAGAGCCATGGTCAGGGAACAGGGGTAAATTACCCCAAATGGGGTAAAAATGAAATTCCTGGGGGTAATGGAAAGTCCCGCTGCCGAGAATATGCAGAATATGCACATGAATCTATATGCATGCCCGGCTGTGTCTCGGCAGCGCGACCATTCATTACCCCCAAGAATTTCATTTCTCAGCTGTGTGTGTTACAGTACTGTAGTGTACAAGGACCTATATTAATATATTATTAATATAGATGCAGTGCACTATATTAATAATATATGATTTCCTTCCTTTCAAATCAAGGGGGTAACATCGGTGTATCTAAATATATTTGGGGGTAAAAGGTAAAAAAGTAAAAAAAGTAAAAGGTAAAAAAGGTAAAAGGTAAAAAAGTTCCCTGACCCCTGGGTTAGACATAGAATAGCAGGAACACACGCACCCAGTGGTACGCTTCAGAGGGTTCTCACCGGTTCTATAGAACCCTTTGCTAACGAGCGCCTGGTTCTGAGAACCGCTTACTAATGGGACATAGAACCCGTTGTTAATTTATTTGAATCCCACCACTGCACACACCCCTTCAGTTGCTACAACTTGCACATCAGGTTCAGCAGTGCTGTTGTTGGGGAAGCAGCTGCTGTCTGGATGCAGCCAACGTTCTCACCTGGAAGAGCTTCTGGTATTCTGGGACTCTGTTTTTCAGCTGCTGGCCGGAAGAGGAAAAAAATCGGAGGGATCCCACGCGGGAAGCCTAGCAAGAGAGAGCGAGAGAGGGAGCAAAAGGGTAGAGAGAGAGAAAAAGGAACGGGGATCTTCATATACATATACCTAAATGAATCCTATATTGATTAAATACATTAATAATGAAATACATTAACGTATTTTTATACGTTATATAAATATATATTATATTTACTCAAATGTAATGCACCAATGAATATAATGCGCACCCTATACTTATAATCAAAACACTGTATTATTCAGTTCTAATTAGCCACTGAATTTAATGTGCACCCTGATTTTGGAGACTGAATTCGACGGAAAAAAGTGAGCGTTATATTTGGGTAAAAAAATATAATGAATATAAATATAAGTATAAATAGAAATAGAAATGAATCCACGTTTTTGGACACGTGTCTTTGTATAGCCCTGTCCTGATTCTGCAAAATACAGTGTGAGTGACAAATAATTGCATGTTCAGATATACACACCAGATTTAGGGCACAATCCAGAGTAACGACGGGGAGTCCTTGCTCCGGTGTAAGAACAATTTGCTCTGGATTGCAATATAAATTTCCCATAGGTTTTCACTAAGTGGTGCAGTAACTACGGGTACACGTAATGTTTCTTAAATGCTCCTGTAGTTACTCTGGATTGCAGGCATAGGGTGCAATCCTAAGCACACGTTCCTGGGAGTAAGACCCGTTCAACACAATGGGGCCTACTTCTGAGTAGACATGGATAGGATTGTGCCCTTAACCAGGTTTTAGAGCTACATTTTCAGCTTCTGCTTTCTGAAGATGCTGTGTTTGAGAAGCATACACTTGCCCCAGGTTTTGTGGTGGGTGGCTCTAAATGCACAAGTGAAACCTATACAGTACTTACAGCACAATCCTAACCATGTCTACTCAAAAGTAAGCCCTATTGTGTTCAATGGGTCTTACTCCCAGGAAAGTGTCTTTAGGATTTTTCATAATTTTAGCCACTAGCATCAAGCTCAGCTTGTTGCACCCTGAAAGCTTGTAGCCCGATGCAACTGCACCCCCTTTCCCCTGTAGCTACGCCACCGAGTTCATAGAGTTGGAAGTTCATAGCCGGAGTTCATAGAGCTGGAAGGGACCTAATAGGTCATCTAGTCCAACCCTCTGCCTGTAGTAGGAAATCCTCCTAGATTTCACATATGCGTATATATTATTTCTCTTGAAATAATAAATAATTTATAATAAATATTATAATAATATTATAATAATAAATGCAATTCTTGACGATGGCATCTGCTGCCAAAACCTGAAGGGTATGTCAGATGAGACAGAAGTGGTGCTTGTGGATTCATGCACTTGCACATGCTCCGAGAATTGCTCTGACTGTACACTGCGTTTTGGGATCGTTGATCCCACACACTCCCACGAGAGATGAGCATTGACAACCTGCAGTGGGTTGAACACACTCTGGCCCACCAATGCACCCCACTGTAAACATAGTAGTAGTTGTTAAGATACCCCCCCCCAACTCCACCAGTACAGATCCTCATCTGGTCGTTGTTAGGAGTGGCTACCTGCAAATGATTGATCAGGACTCCTGTTTGCTCAAGTGCTGGGAGGTGGAAATAAGCAAGCAACTGAATAGTACCCCAACCCTTGGTGGACATCTGTGGGGACACACATGCATGAGAGGTGCCGGGGGGGGGGGCTTTACCAGGATGGACTTCATTATCTGCCTGTGGCCTGGTTCTTGCCCTCTTTTCCCTGGTCTTCCTCCTTCTCTTGCTCTCTGGCCTCTGTCCTAGACGACCTCCTGCACGGCCTTACAAGGGCACCAGGAGGGAGGAAGAGGAGGCTGGGCTTGATTTTTCTTGTGCCGCTGCCAGGAGTAAGGGCAGCAGCTGGGTTCAAATCTCACACCGAAAAGCACAGGCTGCAAAGCCAGAATCCAAAGTCTGGAAGGGGAGACCACTGATTCCTGGCCCCAAACTGCCGTTTTGCAATTGCTACCATCCATGTGCAGAGCTGGGCACGTGCAAATGGATGGGGTGGTGTCAGTGGTGCAAGGCCTCCTGCAGCCCCCCAACCCCAAGAATGCACATGGGAACATACAGAGTTGCTGGATCCCAGTCCAACCCCCTGCCTGTCCCCCAGTCCAACCCCTGTCAGCCAATTTGTTGTGTCAGATCACCGGTGGGTCCAACAGCCATAGGGACTGGGGCTCTCTTCTTGCCCCAGGGCTTGGCAACTTGTGCAACCAAATGGAGCTTTTTCAGGAAACAGGGTTTGGCCCAAAGGTGGCCTCCCTGCAAGAGATTCAAGCTCTCCAGATTCGAGATCAGTGACATTTGGGGTTTGCAAACCCCCAGCTGGTCTGTCGGTGCAATTAAAGTTCCCGTTTCGAGAGAACCGTGACACTCCGCAGAGGTGCAGCTGAGCATCCCCTCGACTCATCATGTAGAGAAGTGAAACCGGTTCGGCTCTTCTTCCTTGAACACCATTTGGTGTCTCATTCTTCCACTTGGCCGGCTCCAGGATGTCAGGTATGGACGCTGCTCATTCTGAGGACATCAGTGCAACCTGCCAGGGGTTTGAGACCGTCCACCTTATAGGGCAGTCCCAGGAGGGCAGGGGTTGATGAGCAAGAGAAGCACAGGCAAGGGGTTGGACTAGATGACCTACTAGGTCCCTTCCAACTCTATGATTCTACATCCCAAGTTCAGATCAGACCCCAGGTTCAGATCTCTTTGACGTCCAGAAGATCTACTGCAGATCAGTCTCAGTAGGCAACGTCATTTCCCTTGCTGGGTTGATCACCGCCTTAGAGGGGTAAATGCTGCTTCTCTGCCTGATTTAGAGCTCAAGCTTACTCCAAAGTCAGCCCCATTGTTTTCAATGAGTCTTACTCCCAGGAAAGTGTTTTTAGCATTGCAACGCAAGTCAATTTATCTTCCAGGGAGGATGGCGAATGTGGCCACCTTGCTCTTCTTCACGGGGGCTTTCATGGCGCTCGCTGTCACTAAGGCACCGGTAGAGACAGAGCGCTCCAGGTAGTAGAACTTCTCTCCACATGAACGAGCCACAGCTTGGATGAGTAAACTGCATTCATTCACTTTTTCACACCTTCCTTCACAGGGGTTGTCCTTGGGACTGCCTGATATTTGTCCAGATGTGGCCTGGTTCATTCTGTGTGGTAAGCAAGAGTTTTTTATGCTAATCATTTAAAATTACGGTTTAAAAAACTGCTTTTCTTACTGTTGTAGACAGACAATCATGCAAGTGATTTAAAAAAATTGATCAGCTTCTTCACCACGAAAATTGGAGTGGCTGTAAAACTTTTTATAACTTTAATTTTGGGCAACCAACCAAAAATCCTCCACAATCTCCTTTTTCTTTTTCTTTGAAGGCTCTAGGAAAAAAGTTTGAGTGTGTGATGTCCCCAAATGCAAACAACTGGACCATCCACGGATTATGGTGAGGGATCCTCGGGGGGGGGATATTTACTGGCATGGCTGATTCCATGTTAATCTTCCTGGCTTCCAATCAAGGAAGTTGTGGGCAACATCACAGAATGATGATGATGTGATGATGATGATGATGATGATGATGATGATGATGATGGGATTTCTCTCTGACCTTGCCTCGTGGGCATGCCTTCATATGCCTTCCTCACCCCTTCTATCCACAGGCCCAGCAACATCATGAAATGTTGCCCTTACTGGCACCTCTTTCCTTCTGATCTGGGGGTGAGTAGCGACCTCTGATGCTGCACCATCCCTGGCAAACTCTGCCAACCAACAAATAAAAAATGCCAGGCGGTAGATTGTAAACTGCTGGCAGGACAGTCTTGGAGTGGTTTTCCTTTCCTGCAGGACTTGATGTCGGAGCTGAACAGTCACTGGCCGACCTTCACCAACCTGACCAACTTCCAGTTCTGGTAATTCCTGGCAATGGTCGAATCAAAGGGCAAGGAATATTTTTAAAAATCATTACGAAGGAGAGAAAAAAGAAAGGAAAGAAAAAAGGAAAAAAGGAAAGATTCTGTTTGTATTAAGAGGTGACCAGAGAGTATGAAGAAACAGCATCTTCAAAGCATCCAATAGACCATATTGACTTGAATCTAATGCTCACCTTTTTCAGCTGAATTGGCCCTACAATCCAGAGTAACTACAGGAGCACGTAAGAGACATTACGTGTACCTGTAGTTACTGCACCATCTAGTGAATACCTATGAGAAATTCATATTGCAATCCAGAGCAAATTGTTCTTACACCAGAGCAAGGACTCCCCATAATTACTACTCAATCCTAACCATGTCTACACAAAAGTAAGCCCCATTGTGTTCTATGGGTCTTACTCCCAGGAAAGTGTCTTTAAGATTGCAGCCTTAGTCTCCAAAATGAGGGTGGGTAATAGATTCGATGGCTCATTAGATGGGAGTAAATACAGTTTTTTGATTATAAGTATAGATCAATATGTAGTTTATCTGTATTATATTTTAACTATATTATAATAAATGAAACATAAACCCACTGTTGCAGAAAGTATTGCAATTCAGTAAAAATCATAACATAAACCCATTGTTGTATTACTAATTGTTGCATGAAGTAAAATTAAATTTTGCACTTCCTTTGCACTGGCGCATTACAATGGCCAGTAAACATTTTTAACAATCTGAGGTCTTTTAAAATAGGGGTGAGCATTAGATTTGATGGCGCATTAGATTTGAGTAAATATGGGTATATGAGGCACAGTTTTTTTAAATTAAAACCTGGAATAGACTTCATGAGAAAAAAATATATGCACTCATGTTTTTGGGGGGATGTCAGGAATTCTTCTTGATGTCACAGCCCAGTCTACTCAAGTCAATCTCTCTTCTTCTTCTTCTTCTTTAGTCCTTGCCTGGCTATTGGGGAGGGGGTTGTCCTCTCAGACTGGGGGGGGTACAATCAGACTGGGGGTACAAAAGCAGGCCTCCAACAGTCTTGGAAGACTATGGTATCGTGCTCGGCGCTGCATACGCTGCATGCGAAGCACGAAAGCCTGGGTTAGATTGTTATGGAGGAGAGGCTGTTACCCAAGCAGCAAATCCCCCCTCTCCATGCCACTGAATTACTCCAATGGAAAGGCAGAGCTGATACGATTGGATCCAGCTGGCATTGCAGAGCTGGGCTAAGGACAGGAGCTCACTCTGTCTTGTGGGGCCAACCCAGGTCTCGAACCCTGGCCTGCTGGTTAACAGGCACAGCGTCTTAAACACTTGCATCACCCACAGCCCTAGACTGGGGGTACAGTCCTAACCAATTTAGGGCATGACAACTCACCCATCTTCCCATTCCCAAGAGCATGGGGAGGCTTGCACGTGTCTGTGTGCTGGCCTAACCCCACCCCCCCCCCAAGAGTGGCACAGAAGAGAATTATGGCATCCCTAGGGCATCACAGGACTTGTGCCAAGACTTGATCTGGCCTAACCAAAAGTTTGGATTGTATTGTGGGTCAATGAGAGTTACTCACCCCACCTGCTGCTCACCCCACTGTCAACTCTGGCATGGGTTTAAGGTTGCCACATGTCCCAAAACAAGAACAATTTGGGGGATTGTGTTCCCATACTGGCAAATGGGCAGAGGACCCTCCCCAATTTTGTGGAAGCATGGGTTGCTTTGGGGGATCTTGCCTATTTTGGTCCATGCTCCAGTTGCTGCCATACACCGGCAAGGAAGTTCCTGCTAAAGGCAGAGGGTTGGACTACATGACCTACTGGACCCCTTCCAACTCTATGACTCTATGGACGCAATCCAGAGTAACTATGGGGAGTCCTTGCTCCGCCGTAAGAACAACTGACTCTGAATTGCAATATGAATTTCCCATAGGTTTTCACGAGGTGGTGCTGTAACGACGTCGACGTAAATGTCTCTTACGTGCTCCCATAGTTACTCTGGATTGTAGGGTCTGATTCTCCATGATTCTAAGTTGCAGATCATTGATGAGATGGTGTTTGCCTTTTTCTCCCTCCCACAGGGAGAATGAATGGCAGAAACACGGCACCTGCGCCGGCTGTGCCGAAGCGCTGAGCTCTCCCAACAAATACTTCCGAGCTGCCCTTTTCCTGCATACCAAATATAATATTGACAGGTGAGTCGAGGATCACAGGCGCAAATGGCTGTGCAGCTCTGGATAGAATTTGGATGGAATCTGCAGAATAATACCAAGACTTGAGGGGTAGCATGTCTGCCCCGTGGTTGGGGATTGCAGGGTTTTGATCAAGGGGATTCTCATGGCCCGAGGCTGGGGTGAGGTCCGGTAAACCTGCATTCAGTCCCAGCCCAGAAGGAAAACATCCATGCTCATGTCTGGAGGCACTTGGGACCCACTGGACTGGCACCAAAAGGGGCATCTGGAGACTCTGGTTTGACTGGTCACCAAAGCAGGGCCTTCTGTGTGTTTTAGGGTGCTGGAAAGAGCTGCTATCGTCCCCTCTTGCAAATACGGCTACCAGGTGAAGGCGCCAAAGCTCTGGGGAATGGAAAGGAGGAGGGATGGGAGTGAAATAACCGGGGAGGGGTCTTCCCCCTCCTGTCTGCATTGACAAAGTGATGCAGGAGTGATGGATCTGGAGACCATCTCATCTTCCCCAACCATTATCGGGACCTAATATGGGGGCTTCACATCCCCGACTATTTTGTTCTTCTCTTCCCCAGCTCAAGACATTTGAGGCTGTTTTACATCCCCTGCTGGGAGACCAGTATGAGTTACAGTGTGTGACCGACACTTCGGTGAGCTGATGCTACCCCTCTTCCCTCCTCATAGCTATTTATTTATTATATTTTTATATCACCCTTCTTCTAAGGCAGCGTATCTCAAATGGGGGTCGGTACCCTTTTGGGGGTTGCCTAGAGCTTTCCCGGGGGTCTCCTAAAGACACCTGGTGCAGGGGGCCAGGTTAGGCTTGCCAGACCTCTGGCTGTAGCTGTGTGTGCACTGGGGCTGACTGACAGCCTCAGGGCCCAATCCTATGCATGCCTACTCTGAAATAAATCCCATTGTGTTCCATGTGTGCACAGAACACGCATTTCATTTGTAACAATGAAAATACATCCTGCATATCGGATATTTACATTAAGATTCATAACAGTAGCAAAATTACAGTTATAGAGTAGCAACAGAAATAATTTTATGGTTGGGGGTCCCTACAACATGAGGAACTTATAAAGGGGTCACAGAGTTAGGAAGATTGAGAACCACTGCTCTAAGGAGCTGAGGGTGGTGTACATAGATTCTCCCCCTCTTTGCCCTCACAACAGCCCTGTAAGGTAGGTGAGGCTGAGAGTGACTGGCTCCCCAATCAATCAAGAAGTGTCATGGCTGAGCAGGGATTTGAATGTGGATCTACCAGATCCAAGTCCAACTCCTGGATCACTACATCACCCTGGCTCTCTTTTGCATCCCCCACCCTCCAATCTCTCCCTTCTGGCTGCAGGGACGTCAAATCCTGGAGCAGATCAAAGTCTCCTTGCACAGCAACTTCTCCACAGGCTGTACTACCTTGATGGACTACAACGTCTCCCCCTACAAGCTCTGCAGGGCCCAGAAGAGTATCTACTATTTCCCAGCAAGCCAGGAGCACCCCCGGAACCCATGTCCCCCCTGAATTCACTGGGAGGGAGGAGTGCAAATCAAATCCTTTGCAACAGTCAACTGGGCTTGTAAGTGGCATAGCTATAAGTGCAACCACTGAGTCTTGCAGGGAGCCATGCAAATGGCCCTTCTCTTCAGGGACTAAAAAAAGTCCCCCTAAAATGTAGGATAACCATGAAAAATGTAGGACAAAATAAAAGCTAAAAACCCTCAGATTTATTCCTTTTGTGTGGTTCATTTAAACGCTATTAACATTATTAAATTCACAACTACCCCTATTTACTCAAATCTGATGTGCCATCAAAACTAATTTGCACCCTATACTTCTAAACAAAATATCACATTTACTCAAATTCAGTTAACCATCAAATCTAATGCACACCCTGATTTTGGAGACTAAATTCGGCCCCAAAAGGTGAGCATTAGATTTGAGTAAATACAGTATTACATATGATTTGTGACATATTAATTACAAGAGAGTTACATGCTGCCTGCTCACAAGGAAAAGGAGGATGGTGAGGGTTTTTTTCCCCAGGACACAAGAATAAACTGAAAACATATGGGGAAAGAGGACATCTGATCACCTTGCTTTTGTACATTAGTGGCCACTGGGGCCACCCTATGGGATCATCACCTCCCCAGGAAAGTGATTCCAGAATGGCTGCTTCACTACAGGAAAGCCCGGTGCCATTTACCCCCCAGGTTAGCAATGGCCAGAGAGTTCCTAATGCTGTGGATCAGATCCTGTGCAAAGGGAGCCCGAAATGAAGGTTGCTATAGATTATGGGCACAATCCAGAGTAACTATGGGGAGTCCTTGCTCCGGAGTAAGAACAATTTACTCTGGATTGCAATATGAATTTCCCATTGGTTTTCACTAGGTGGTGCAGTAACTACGGGTGCACATAATGTCTCTTACGTGCTCCCGTAGTTGCTCTGGATTATAGCCTATGTGGGATTTTTAAGGGTGAAACCAGCAGAAATGGTGCTGGTTGGAGCAGCATTTCTGTCCTGACTGAAGTTCCAGGGTGGGCTTCAAGGGTAGTCCTTCCTAGACAGACTGCAGCAGTCTTGCTCTGGCTTGACAAATGCATGGGAGGCCAAGATCTACTTTGGGCGCAATCCAGAGTAACTACGGGGAGTCCTTGCTCTGACGTATGAACAATTTACTCTGGATTGCAATATGAATTTTCCAGAGGTTTTCACTTGGTGGTGCCATAACTATGTCGATGTAAATGTCTCTTACGCGCTTCTGTAGTTACTCTGGATTGTAGGGTTTGTGTCCTCTCTGGAAAGGTCTCACTTTTAATGTTTTTATTGTATGTTTTTATTTGACTATTGTAAGCTGCCTTGGACATCTGTTGTTTACAGAGGAAAATACAGAGGTTAAAATCTTATAAATCAATAAAACAATAAAAATAAATAAAAATAAATAAAACAATAAGTTAACAAAGCCCCAAAGCGGCAGGCAGTCTATCAAGACCTTCTCCTGGGCTTCCAGAACCCCTCCTCGTCCATGCAGGGCAGAGCCGAACGTGGCTGCCATGCCACACCACGGCACAGGCCTCATTTGGCCACGATCCCTTTTGCTACCAACGGAGTCTGGACCTTTGTTCTGCCTCTGATTCCCTCCTGTTAGTGGGAATTCCAGGGCTGCTCCTGCTGGATCTGGACGATTCCCAGAGTTGGTGGAAATGAGGCAGAGACGGTCTTGCCTTTGCCACCCTCCCAACCCTGGAGACATCTGCACACCTGGCACGTGCTCACTTGGATGGCAAAAGGACTTTACCCCCAAGCTCAAAGGTCACTCAGCCTCTGTTAATGGTAGACCAGCAAGCCTGTGCAGCACATTTAACTCACGGTTGCCATAATTTTCTTCCACTAAACTGGGAGTGGGTGGGCTGTGGGTGGCGCAAGCGGTTAAGACACTGTGCCTGTTAACCAGCAGGCCAGGGTTTGAGACCCGGGTCGGCCCCACAAGACAGGGTGAGCTCCTGTCCTTAGCCCAGCTCTGCGACGCAGCTGGATCCAATTGTATTGGCTCTGCCTTTCCATTGGACTAATTCAGTGGCGTGGAGAGGGGGATTTGCTGCTTGGGTAACAGCCTCTCCTCCATAACAATCCAACCCAGGCTTTCGTGCTTCGCATGCAGCGTATGCAGTGCCGAGCACGATACCAGAGTCTTTCAAGACTGATGGAGGCCTGCAAGTCAAACTGGGAGAGGACTCTGTCCCATTTGCCAGTATGTGAATGCAATCCCCCCAAATTGAGATTTTTGGGACATATGGCAACACTACTATAATTGCCCAGCAGATCTAGACTTGGAAGAGGTTGCAAGAGAACTGGGTCTGTCTTTGATCTGTTACGGGTTGGAAAAGGGGGCCAAACAACCTGGCAATTGGTAAAACTGGTCTAGTTTTAATTAATTGTCTGCACTGCCAAATCATCCAACCTCTTGCACCAGTGGCATAGCTAGAGTGGGTGCAAAGTGCTAAGTTTTGCAGGGAGCCTGACTGGCATGTAGGTGGCTCCCCTCCCTTCTAACCACTGCTAACTGAGCAAGAAGTGTTTTCAAGTTGGACTTCGGGTGCAATCCTAAACATGTCTTTTCCTAGCCTTACTCCCAGGAAAGTGTGTTTAGGATTTTGGGGACAGTGGCCCCCCCAAAATGTAGGACATCCTAGAAAAATGTAGGATATGACAAAATAAAAGCTAAAACCACTCATTTATATACTTAATTTATACGGTATATAATTTAAAACTATTTAAAATTAAGAGCACAATCCTACCCATGTCTACTCAAAAGGAAGCCCCATTGAACACAATGGGGTTTACTCCCTGGACAGTGCCTTTAGGAGTGTTTTCCTGAGAGTGAGCCCCATTGAACACAACGGGGCTTACTTTTGAGTAGACATGGATAAGCTTGTGCTCTAAGTATATTATTTGAGATGCAATCTTAAACACACTTTCCTGGGAGTAACTACTATTGAACACAACGGGACTTGATTCTGAGTAGGCATGCACTGTTAAAACTTATTATCTATATATATATACAAGGCATCTTCATCATCATCACTGACTCATCAACGCCCTGCCAAAACCGCCAGGCCTAGAAGCGTGAAATTTGATGAGGGTGTTTCTTCCATGATGGAGGGATCCACTAAGAACCAGTTTTTGGAAATTCCAACCAGAAGGGGGTGAAATGGGGTGCAATGTGTTTTCTTCCCTATACTTTGCATTGAAGAATTGATGACTCATCAACATTCCGCCCCAACCCCCAGACCTAGAAGTATGAAATATGGGGAGGGATTCCCTCTGTCACATGATCACCCACCAAGAACTGATGTGGAGAAATTTAACCCTTGAGGGCGGAAAAGGGGTGCAAAGTGTTTTTGTCCTACACTTAACATGGGAGACTGACCAGCATCCAGCTAATTTGGTTCTCGGTGCCTAGTGCAATGGGGGGGATGTTGTTTGGAGGGAGGGTTGCACTGGGGAGGATGCTGTGCATAGGGGGGTTTGATGCACATGGGGGGGTGATGTGCATGGGGGACTGATGCGCCATGGAGGGATGGCGTACAGGGGAATTTTACTCCCGCAACGTGGGTACGCTTTTCGCTAGTTTAAAATAAATATAACTATATTAATTAAAACTATTTTAATGTTATTTAAAAATAAAACGAAAATTTAATAAAATAAAGTTTAAATCTTTTAATTAAGTGATCAATTAAGAAAAGGATTAATTAATTAACAGATTAATTAAGTAATTAAAAGATTAATTAATAGATAATAAATAAATCCTTTTATTAATTAATCCTTTAAAGGACAATTAATTAAAGGATTACCTAATTAATTTTATTTAATTAATTAATTTTAATTAATTAATTAATTTTAATTAATTAATTGAAAATTGCTGCCTGTTCAGAAGGAAAAGGAAGACAATGAAGATTTTTTCCCTCCCGGACACCTGGCTAAAAAGGAGGACGTGTCCTGGAAAAGAGGTCACGTGGTCCACCTGGCTGCCCCTCCCCCTCCAGCTCAGCCATTGCAACAGTATCAACCTGATTGTATCAACCGCCCGCATCCGGTATGTTTCCAGCTACCCTTCGATGAGCCTCAGCCAATCAGAAGGCGCGTGGGCGTGGCCTCCTGCTTGTTTGTTCCTCTTCTCTGCGCTGATTCGTCCGCGCCCACCTTTGGTATGCAAATGAGGCGCGCGAGCGAGGCTCTGATTGGCCAGCGCAGCCTCCTCCCCGCCCACGCAGGACGAATGTATCCTTCTCGCACTGGAAGAAACTGCCAGATACCACCGGCCAGCGGGGACGGAGACATGCCTGCTTCTGATTGGCCGTTCTCAACGTTCGAACCCCGCTGATTGGACCCCGAGGACTCGGTATGTAAATGAGGGGGGTCCCCCTGGCGGGGTAGGGGTTCCCCAGGGGTTCCCCCGGTAATTAGGGCGCGGAATTCCCCCGGGATGGCCGGGATGGCGCCTCCGGTGGCTCCCGTGACTCACCCCGGCCGGGCCGGCAGGGGAGGGAAGCGGCTGCTGGATGAGTCACGCTCGACTTCCGCGGCTGCCCAGGAGGCGGAGGAAGGGCTTCGTCGTGACTCGCCTCCGAGGGGATGGAAAGCCCACGGCAGGCTCTAGTGGCGTAGCTAGAGGGGGGCAGAGCAGTCGGTCCTTGAGGGCTCCCCACCCCTTCGGAGCCCCCCTCCTGGATGACTCCGAAGGGGTACGGCTCCCTCCAAGACTGACTGGTGAGCCCCCCTCTAGCTATGCCACCAGGTAAGGCTCCCCCAGGACTGACTGCTGAGCCCCCCTCTAGCTATGCCACCAGGTGAGGCTCCCCCAGGACTGACTGCTGAGCCCCCCTCTAGCTATGCCACCAGGTGAGGCTCCCCCAGGACTGACTGCTGAGCTCCCCTCTAGTTATGCCACCAGGTGAGGCTCCCCCAAGACTGACTGCTGAGCCCCCCTCTAGCTATGCCACCAGGTGAGGCTCCCCCAGGACTGACTGCTGAGCCCCCCTCTAGCTGTACCTCCAGGTGAGGCTCCCCCAAGACTGACTGCTGAGCCCCCCTCTAGCTATGCCACCAGGTAAGGCTCCCCCAAGACTGAATGTTGAGTCCTCCTCTAGCTATGCCACCAGGTGAGGCTCCCCCAAGACTGACTGCTGACCCCCCTCTAGCTATGCCACCAGGTAAGGCTCCCCCAAGACTGAATGTTGAGTCCTCCTCTAGCTATGCCACCAGGTGAGGCTCCCCCAAGACTGACTGCTGACCCCCCTCTAGCTATGCCACCAGGTAAGGCTCCCCCAAGACTGAATGTTGAGTCCTCCTCTAGCTATGCCACCAGGTGAGGCTCCCTCAAGACTAACCCCCCTTACTACTCCACCACTCCTGACTGTGGCTTGAGCCCCCCCCCCCCCCCATGGCTCCACTCTTCTCTCTAAGGATCCTCCAGCACTTGGTTCCTTGATGGCTGCTGCCACCCAGCCTCCCTGCAGAAGGAGGAGCTGCTTCCAGGGGTGGCCAGGCAGCCTCTCTGGGCTGGGCTCAGGCTGGACTTGGAGGGCCACATGCCTCTTCTACCAGGCAGTGGCATAGCCGGGGGGGGGGGGTCAAAGCACTGGGTTTTGGGGGAAGCCTCACCATGGTGTGCAGGCAGATCCTCCTTCAGAGCCACTCCAAGTACTGGGTGCAAACTGGAGGTTAATGGCCCCCTCTACCCATGCCTCTGTGCCGAGGGAGACACAGCAGTGGGGCAAACTCCCCCAGGGTCTGGAAGAAAGGAGCCACTGGTTCCTTGGACCACTTTGTCTCAGAGTGCCTGAATTAAACATTAATTTATTTTTATTAATTAGATTTATACCCACCTTTCTGTCTAAGATACCCAAGGTGGCTTCAGAACAGTACCCTGATCCATTAGGTGGCTTTAGAAAAGCCATAGGTAACTATCTAAAGCCATAGGTAACCATCAGAGATTCTAGTGAGCTGCCTGTAGAACAGGTACCTCCCTCACAGGGTTGTTGTGGGAAATAAATAAATAAATATATTGTCTAAGGGTCCCGCTTGGAGATCTGGAACTTTTGCTCCAGGTTTGGCATGGTTCCCCTCCACTCACCCCCACCTCGGTTGAGAAGGCGCCTTCTGAGGTCCCCCATCCTGACCCCGTTTTCTTCCTTCCTTAGGAACATGTTGGCCAAAGGTGTGAAACGGAAGTGGAACGAAGAGGAGTCGGATCTCCCCACGGCCCCATCCTCCAGCTCCATTTTCAGCATCTCGGTCTCCAAGTTGCACCAGAGCCTTCAGCACGTGGAGCCTAACCTCCGGCATCTGGTGCTGGTGGCCAACACACTCCGGCGGATTCAGGATGAGATGCAGCCAGCCGCAACCCCCCTTGATCCTCATCAGCAAGCCCCCGCCAAGGGGGTGCCTCTGGCCATTGACAGTGTGCCTGCTGGGCACAGCTCCGTGGGCACCCTCCAGGGCTCTTGCAGGAGGCTGTCGCTGCCGCCACCTCCATCCCTCACCCCAGTGGATGACCTCCTCCTCTCCAGCATGGACTTTTCCGTCTTCTCCACCATCTTGGAAGACTTGAGCAGCATGGAGGGCTTTGGGGACCCCTTGCACTCTTCCTCCACCCAGCCAGAAAGTAGCCAGCTCTGTTCGCCAGGCCTGGAGCCTGACCGGACCCCCCACCCTTGCCCTAACCCCCTGGAAATCCTGAGCCCTGGTGGCTACCTGCTGGAGGAGAGCCTGGAGGGCATCTTTGAGGACATTGACACCTCCATGTATGACTGTGACCTTTGGGCCCCCTCCAGCCTCCCGAGCTTCAAGGAGGCCTTCTCCAGTGGGGAGGAGGAGAAACTGGACTTAGCAGACCTTGACTATCTCATGGACACAATTGTGGGGGGGCAGGAATCATGAGGGGGGAAAGACCATTGCCAAACTGAGTCCAAACTGGGCGGACGTAGCAAGTGCATGGACCCTGCTTGGAGATTCCTTTAATGGTCCACCAGTGGGGAGTGGGCCTGGATCCTCAGCGGCCCAGTCTGCCTGGGATCAAGAGGTGCTGCCGCTTGCCACCGGGCATTGCCAACACTCCTCACCATTTATTCCATGATGGTGTTTCCTGTACTGGAAAATGCTGTGGAAGAAAGAACTGGATCCAACTTGAAGGGGGTGATCACGGGAGCGATTCTGGAGCCCCATTTCAGGACAAACCCCATGAGCTGGGCTCTCGAGTTACTGCACTCACATGTCTATGTGTGTAGTGTTCCTCTGTGTGCGTATGTGGACTGGTGAGGGCAGTGAACGGGGGCTACCCCTCTGGACTGAATGGATGTGAGGCTGAGAGTGTAACATTATCAGGTTCCTGTGAAATAAAAACTAGTGAAGCCCCCGCACCCCTGACAGTGTCTGTGTCTTGGTGTCTTTGGAAAGGACCCCATAAATTTGGAATCGATGCTCCTCTCCTGCTTGTTGTAGCCCAGTAGTTCCCAAAGTGGGGGTCACGAAAAGCTGGGTGCCACCATCTTTGAATGGGACATTCAGGCTGCTTTCCTTGGAGTAAATACAGGGTGATTCAAAATGAATGGGACAGAAAGACACAGGTATGTTTTCTTTTTGTCCCATTCATTTTGAATCACCCTGTACAATGGGACTTACTTCTGAGTAAACATGGAGGTGTCCTGGCGTGACGTCACTTCTGGGGGGGTCCCAGACAAATTGTAATTCTCAGAAGGGGGTCCTGGGTTGAAATGCTTGAAAACCACTGTTGTAGATCTCTGGGTGGGATAGTTACCACCTTTCTGTACTCAGCCCCCCTTCTGTTCTTCAACCCCCCCCCCTGCTCTCCCCTAGTTTCTTGAGCATGTGTGTGTTCCTTGCATGAGGAATCCACCCTGGGCAGTGTCCATGCCAGATGCATCCAAGCCCCTGGAGTTTGCTGTTGCTTGGGGACTGTTGGGGAAAATATAATAATAATTAATAATTAATAATAATAATAATAATAAGGCCCTTTGCATACCCCGTTAGATCAGGGGTGCCCAAACTCCAGCCCAAGGTCCAGATGCCCATGGAAAGTTTCAATGAAGGTTGAAGCGCCAGTGGAGGAAGACGATGGAGATAGAGGCAAGACCCCTCTATCTGGCCTGTGGACAAGCCTTGTAATGTATCTAATACACTCTTATATTTAAATTTCAGTAAATTTATTCAAATTTGAAATGTAAATACCTGCAGAAAGCTCTTGCCATGCCACATTTTGCTGGCTTTTACCCCCAGGGAATTGGGGGGTGTCACCCCAACTTGCGGTGCTTCAAGTGCAGGTAGATCTCCCATGTGTCCTCATTGAGGACTAGAAACTTAGTGGCACATTTACATGTTCCCGATCATGCCATAGGTCTAAACCGGAGCTGTTTTGGCACAAATGAGGCAGAGAACACCAAGGCTTGAGTTGAAAGGGGGCTGTGGAGCTCCCCCCTCCCCGTGCCAACCATTGTACAAAGGGTCCCCCAGTGCCTACTGTGGGGTGCTTGGTTTTTGTTTGGGGCTGGGCTGGAACAAAACAGGAGGAAGTGACAGCAGCTCCCGTGGCATGACTCAGACCCTTTGGCATCCACCCTTGTCAGTCCTGCCCCACTGCCCTAGATTCCTGGCAAAGGGCTCCAGGCTGCCTTCTTCGTTGGAGCAGAGGAAGAACCCAATGAAGCTGGGCCAGCGAAGGGCTGGGGCTCGGGGTGCAAGCAAGGGGGGAGAGATGTGGGTGGTTGGCAGGCTTGGGGTGGGGTGTAGCTCTGCACATCAAGCTGTCCCGGGAAATGTCAATTCCCAGTCTCGGGACTGGTGTGGCTCACTGGGTCCCACCACATGCACTGGGATTCCCCCAGACCGAGGAAGACTCTGGGGCTTAGGGGGAATCTGGAAATTTGGGGCCAACATGTTGCAGTGGAGCCTCCGAGAGCCACAAGAGGGCGCAACTGGTCGTCAACCATCTCCTCCCAGCGTTGGAACCACCAGGCTTGGGACACCGCAAAAACGGACAACAGATTTAACATGGCAGAAGCTTCCGTAGACCTGCTGGAAAGCTTTGGCCAGCACAGCGCACTGGGCCCTCAAGTGCTCCGAGGTGCGCCATTCACTTTGCCGGAGTGGATCAGCTTCATACAAGCATGCCGGAATGATTGGAAAATAAATTGTGTTGAAAAGTGGAACCCAATCTTTTTTATTGTTGCTTGTTATTGTTTCTAAATGTTGCTTCCAATGCTTTTTTAGCTAGCAAATTGCAAGTGGCCCTTTTATCTTGCAAATTCCCATACAAAGATTTCTCTAAATGGATTTTCATTAACTCCTTTGGGAATGGGATTAGATCAGGAGGGCAATTTTGGCCTTTAGAAGAGCGGAGAGAAGTTGAAAAAGCAGAACATGCGTTGAATGAATTAGTTCTGGGTATAACTGAAAGGTGTTGAAAGAGTGGATTGTTAGAAAACAGTCAGAAAGTGGGGATACCTGTACTCTGGATAGCTGCCCATAGTGTTAAATGTGCACCTCTGCCTACCTGTCTGAATGTAGAAACACCAGCAGGCTATATGGGATTTGGGGGGGGGGCACCTGCTCCACTACTCCAGTGCCCCAGTTTGTGCCTACTGGTGGAATGGGTGCTGTGATGTTAGGTGGCATGGAGCGCCTGGCGCTCTGGGGAAAAACATTCTGTGGGTTTGAGACCCCTTGGTATCTCAAGAAGTTGGCAGAGCCACCAAGACCTCCCAGTGCATCAAGCAGCCTGTCTAATGCCACGTGCCCAGAAGAACAGTGGGGTGTAATACTGGCAGTGGCACTTCCCCAAGGCCCCACAGCCTCCAGACTGTTCCCCCACCTCTTCTCTCGGCTGCTGCCGGCTCTTTCCATTGCTCCTTCCAGCCATGTCAGTGTGCATGCCTTGGGTGTGGTGTGCCCTTTTACACCTCACCCCAAGGAAGCCCCACACTGATGAGGATGTCCGGTGTTTATCCTGGATCCTCCTGGTGCCTGACCCGCTGCCACGGAAGGAGGGGGGAGGGGAAAGGGAATGGGGTGTGCGTGTAGGGTTGCCAGATGTCCTGGAAAACCAGGACTGTACAGTTTTCGGGGACTGCATTCACATAATGCCAAGTTTTGTCCAGGTTTTGTGGAAGAGAATTATGGCAACCTGATGAGTGTGACTTCAGTAGGGCATGGAACCTCTTAGAACAGCAGGGCCTCCATCCACCCTTGACCCATGGAATCCCCCAGGGAGTGGCTTTGTGCTCCAACCACAGATTTTCCCCTTTTAATTCCTGATGCTCCTTCGATCCAGAGCTGGTGCAAACCCAGATATGCCTTTGGATGGTGTGCCAGGGAAGGGCCCCAAAACCCTGGGGAGCAGCTGCTGGCTGGTGATCCACCATTGCACCCAGGCCACCTCCTGAATCACAGGGCCTTCCTGGCTCCGGTGGTTCAGGGCAAGGGTTCTACTCATCTACTGGAATGGGGTGCCTGGACACCCAACCTAGAACCAGGAATGGGCCCTCTGGCTCATCTTCCCTAGTGCCAGACCGATGTTTTGGCCCCTTTCACTTTTGAAAGAACGGCAGGCAGTGATCCCTGGCCAGCTGCCCTCTCTCCAAAGCCGCCTGCCCAGGGGGACGAGGGGCTCCCTTTTGTCTCTCCGGAGCCCAGCCTGCCCACAACAATAGGGGTGCTGCCCAGAGGCCACCCAAAGTGCTGATGGTGAGTTTGTGCTAATCCTGCCGGCAGCTCCCTTTTCATGCGCCTGCACGGGGACTCTTTGGCCACAGTCAGTGGCAGCCGTTCCTGCTGCACCCAGCGCTGGGCACCTCTCAGGAATGAGCCGGAACAGGCTGAGGATGTGCGAGTGCTTGGCCCAGCTGTGTGGGGTCTCCTGGTCCCCGGCAGCCAGTTATGGTAAGGTGGTGTGTTGGGAAGGCAGTGTCCAGATGGGCCGGGCCTGGTCGTCCTCCTTCCCACCTTGATGCACTGTGGCGGGCGAGGAGCTTGCTTGGTGTCCACTTGCAGGGAGCGTGGACGGGGGTGGTGTAGCTAGAGGAGGGCAAAGTACTAAGTTTTGCAGGATGTCTCACTGCACCTTTGGAGCCATTGCCTCCACTCTCTTAGGGCAGCATGATGGGGTTCTGGCTTGGTGCAGCAGAGGAGTGACTGTGACCCCCTCGGCCAAGTGGCTCACTACAGGTTGTTCCTCCCCGACAAGGTAGACACCAGTCTTGGCAGTGGCATAGCTAGAGGGGGGCTGAGCAATCAGTCTTTGCGGGAGTCTCACCCCTTCAGAGGTGAAGCTCCCTCCGACTGATCAGCCTCCCTCTAGCTTTGCCACTGTAGCTTCCTAACCAGAACGTTCAGCCCCCCCAATGTTCCATCCATAGAATGTTCAGCCTCCCAAAGTTCCATCGATAGAATGTTCATCCCCCCACATTCCATCCATAGAACCTTCAGACTTCCAGCGTTCCATCCACAGAACCTTCATCTCCCAACGTTCCAGCCATAGAACCTTCAGCCCCCAACATTCCATCCATAGAACCTTCAGACCCCAACATTCCTTCATAGAACCTTCATCCCCCAGCGTTCCATCCATAGAACCTTCAGTCCCCAATGTTCCATTCATGGAACCTTCAGGTCCCCAGTGTTCCATCCACAGAACCTTCAGTCCCAGCGTTCCATCCATAGAACCTTCATCCCCCTAACATTCCATCCATAGAACCTTCAGACCCCCACATTACATCCATAGAACCTTCATCCCCCAAAGGTTCCATCCATAGAACCTTCATCCACCTCCAACATTCCATCCATAGAACCTTCAGACCCCAACATTCCATTCATAGAACCTTCATCCCCCAGCGTTCCATCCATAGAACCTTCATCCCCCTAACATTCCATCCATAGAACCTTCATCCCCCTAACATTCCATCCATAGAACCTTCATCCACCTCCAACGTTTCATCCATAGAACCTTCAGCCCCCAACGTTCCATCCATAGAACCTTCAGCCCCCAACGTTCCATCCATAGAACCTTCATCCCCCCAGCGTTCCATCCATAGAACCTTCAGCCCCCAATGTTCCATCCATAGAACCTTCAAACCCCCCCCGCCCCGCAACGTTCCATCCATGCCCAGCCAGGCTGGAGTGGCTCCGAAGGGGTTAGACTGACTGCTCAGCCCCCCTCCAGCTACGCCACCGACCACTGCAGCATCGGAGAGCAGGGTGCCTCTGAGCACGTGCAGAGAGCCATCCCTCGGCACGGGTCGGCTTGTTGGTGGGCAGAGAGTCAGCCCCTCCCCGGGCGGGTCCGACCCTCCTCCAGTCCAGGCAGCCCGTCCGATCCGGGCCAAGTCGGGCGCCCACGGGCTGGAGGGCCGGCCAGAGCCGCCCCCTTCCTGCCCCAGAGCCCCGGCCCCACGTCCCCTGCTGCGGCCGCCCAGACCGGAGAAGCTTCGCTCGGCGCAGCCCAGCCCAGCCCAGCCCGGGACGTGCAGGGATCGGGGCGGTAAGTCAGCCCCTCGGGGAGCCCGGGGTGGGAGAGGGGGGAGAACTACCCCCATGTTACCCCCAGGAGAAGGGGCTGCCTCCGGGGGTCCCAGGGTGGAGTGCCAGCCTGGCAGGGGGCATAAAGTGCGCCCCCTGCAGGTGGGGCAAAGACCCCCAGGTTGACCATCCGTCCTCTTTTTCCAGGACACGTCCTCTTTTTTAGTCTTGTGTCCTGGGAAAAAATCTCCATAGTCCTCTTTTTCTTATGAGTAGGCAGCACATACCCTTCTTGAATCCTATGTCTACTCAAAAAGTAAGCCCCATTGTGTTCAATGAGTCTTACTCCTAGGAAAGTATATTTAGGATTGCAACTGAAATTAATTTACATAAGAGAAGATGTAATTAATAAAATTAATTGACACGTGACCATAAAGTGTCAATAAAGGTTTATTAATTTACATGTAATATGCAAATTTTTTACATGTAATAGCATAAAATTATTATATGTAATATAGGCTGCAATCTTAAAGGCACTTTCCTGGGAGTAAGACCCACTGTATACAATGGGGCTCACTCTGGAGAAGACATAGGCTGCAATCCTAAAACACTTTCCTGAGAGTAAGATCCATTGAACACAATGGGGCTTGCTTTTGAGTAGACATGGTTAGGAGAGTGTAAAAATAAGGCTGCAATCCTAAAGACACTTTCCTGGGAGTAATCCCCATTGAATATAATGGGACTTACATCTGTGTAGACAGGGATGGGATTGCACCCAAAATGTAATATAATTGTATTAAATCAAATCTAATGTGCCATTGAATCTAATGTGCGCCCTGATTTTGGAGATGAAATTTGGCTGGAAAATGTGAGCATTAGATTTGAGTAAACATTGTTATAAGCCACATGAAAGCAATATATGTATTTTTAGCATTTATGTCATCATGTCCTACATTTTTCTTGGGTGTCCTACATTTTGGGGGGGCCTGTCCTCTTTTCCAGTTATGACATATGGCGACCCTGACTGGCTCTGGCAGGAGTAGTGGCATAGCTAGAGGGAGGATAAAGCACTACCTTTTGCAGGGAGTCTCACCGCAGCGTGCAAGTGGACCTTCCCCTTTGGGGCAATTCTGGGCAGAACCCTCTTCGGAGGCATGGTTAGTATCAGTGGCATAGCTAGAAGGGGGCAGCATGATCAGTCTTGGAGGGAGCCTCACCCCCTCGCTTCGAGCCATTCCAGGCAAGGGGGAGCAGAACGGAGCCGTATGGAATGGAACGCCGAGAATAGCTCCGAAGGGGTGAGGCTCCCTCCAAGACTTGACTGCCCAGCCCCCCTATAGCTATGCCCCCTATAGCTATGCCACCCTGACACCGATCAGATGACAGCTGTAGCTGGAAGGGAGGGCAGGCCAGAGTGAGAGCCGCAGTCTGGGTGCCACCATGGTCTATGCTCTTCACCTTGCATGCAGAATGCACATCTCCATGCACCAGAAGGAGTATGTGCAGGTCGGATGTGGGGCTGCTCTCCAGGCCGCTGCACTCTATGGGCACCAGTATGGGCACCAGTTACTTGGCAGTGGCAGCAGACGAACAGTGCCAACAGGATCATGAATGAGGGCTGGCTGATTCCCAGACCTGCTTTGCTACTGCCAGGCCTTCTCGGTTGTGGCTCCTGCGGCTGTTTCTCTTTTAGCCCCCAAGGTTGGGCGCATTCCCAGCCACTTGGGTGCCCATCTCAGTCATGCTCCGTTGGCATCAAAGTGGCTGGTCTGTCCATGGTCCTTCCTTTGTCCTGTTGAGACTTTTTTCCCCTTCAGAGGCCTTCAATCGAGAACCAGCCACTCACTAATCTCAGATCCTACATCTCAGAACCTCGACCAGCCATGATTTCCCTGCTCTTCCTCTTTGGCATCCGAGCCCAGCCGCCCAGGCGCTTGGTTTTCTAGCCGTGACAACTTCCTGGCCCTTCCCCTCCCAGATCTCGGGCCAGATCTGGGTCCCACCAGCGGCTCATCCAGCCGGAGGTGGCCAGCGGTCAGACTGGCTGCTGAGCAGCTGCTCCCAATTAAGTGTTCCAAAAGAAGAAACCTCCCTCCCCGCCTGTGTCGGCCACTCAGAACTTCTGGAGCCAGAGAAGAAGCTGTGGCTGACCTCGTCCTGCTGGCTGGTGTCCCCCGTGCTTCCCGCCACAGGCAGTGGTTGGCACTCTGGCCAGGGAGGAGCAGCTGGTTTCAGTTTGGGGTGCTTGGGAAGGCATCTCAGGACCCTCATTGCCCCCCGTAGTGCTGCTGGCTTAATCCTGAACTGATGGTGTTGAGTATGGAGAACCCCAGTGTATACTTGTGGTGTATACATTGTGGCTATGGGTGGCGCAAGTGGTTAAGACGCTGTGCCTGTTAACCAGCAGGCCAGGGTTCGAGACCCGGGTCGGCTCACAAGTCACGGTGAGCTCCTGTCCTTAGCCCAGCTCTGCGATGCAGCTGGATCCAATCGTATTGGCTCTGCTTTTCCACTGGACCAATTCAGTGGTGTGGAGAGGGGGGATTTGCTGTGTGGGTAACAGCCTATCCTCCATAACAATCTAACCCAGGCTTTCGTGCTTCGCATGCAGCGTATGCAGCGCAGAGCACGATACCATAGTCTTTCAAGACTGATGGAGGCCTGCTTAATGTATACTTCAACCCCAATCATGTGTGGCAGGGGTCCTGCCGCCCAATACCAATCTGTAGGGTCTTAGAGACTGGGTTGGTCCATGCCAGAACCAGAGGCTGGAGCTCTGTTGCTTCCAGCCATGTGACTCCTGCTGGCCCAGAACAAATTAGGCATGCTTATCTCCGTAGCTGGGCTGTGCATGCCCAGTTCATTCCAGCCAGGAGCAAACGGTGCATGCAAAGCCCAGTCGCTGGGCTGCACATGCCCAGTTTGCTCCCAGTCTGGAGTGAGCATCGCACGCACAGCCCAGTCACTGAGCTGTGCATGCCCAGTTTGCTCCACCTTGAAACAAACTGCACATACTCATCCCAACTGGTTCCTGTGGGTGCCATGGCAGTGGTGGAAGCTGTGCCCCCTTCCCATTCCCTGGACTGGCAAAGGTGGGCCAAATGAGGGCATCTTGAGAAGAAAAGGGTAATGGGTCAGAATTCTGCCCCAAGGTCAGTCCTTGGCCACATCTGCAGACAGGTTGGCAACTGCTGCTGCCAGTTTGGGCTGAAGTTTCCAGCTCGATGGCCTGGCGTCAGGCTCTGCAATTGCCCACCGTCATTCTCCGTGACTGTCTTCCTCCCAGATGTTGGGAGAGCTGTCAGGCTGGCAAGCCAAGTGGCACCTGCTCTTCTCCAGGAAGGATGCGTTGACGGGGCTGGCGACGGAGAGGCGTCCAGGCCTGAGAGTGAATCAGGCATCCGGGCCCGAATTAGAAACAGGATGCTGGGTTGGGCCACGCGGAGATATGGCTTGAACCACCTTGACCCTCCGAAGCCTTTCCCGTAAGGTGAAGGAGCATTCAGATGATACTTGGCTGACGGGGCGCAGGGGTCTTGGGCACTACAGTGGGGGGCTTCAGCTGCTCAGGCTCCCGCTTCTTCACCTTCCAGCAGGATTGGACCATTCTGGCATGCATTCTGAATGTCAGGGATGAGTTTCCCATGCAGTTGATCCTCCCGGCAAAACAGGATGACCGTATGTCATGATCCCCCCAAAATGTAGGAACCCAAGAAAAATGCAGGACGTGACAAAATAAAAGCTAAAAGCATTCATATACAGGGCCAACCTTGTTATTCACAGATTTTTTATATGCAGAGTTGACTCAGTAGATTGAGCCATTGCAATACATTGCAATTACAGTGCAATACATTGAGCCATTGCAAATCACAGTTTAAAAAACTGCTTTTCTACTATTGTAGATAGAATCAAGCAAGCAATCATTCCATTTTTCAGTCCCAGAATCAAACCCCTGCAGGTACTGAGGCACAAACTTAGGCTGCAATTCTAAAGACACTTTCCTGAGAGTGAGACCCACTGAACACAATGGAGCTTTCTTTTGAGTAGACATGGTTAGGATTGTGCTCTTATTCAGTTAGGTGCAAGAAACCTGAAAGTGGGTCTTTAAAACTATTTTTCCTATTGTACTTTATACAATATTTTTACAATAAATATTGTACTTTATACAATAAAGTACAGTAAATAAAGTACAATAAATATATTTATACAATAAATATATTTATACAATAAATAAAGTACAATAGATATATTTATACAATACATAAAGTACAATAAATATATTTATACAATAAATAAAAATTTTTTAAACCACGGGAAGTTCTGGAACGGAACCCTAGTGGATAAGGAGGGACACCTGTATATTGTTTTTCATATGATTAATTTAAACACTATACTACTTATTACATTTAAAACTATTAAATACAATTGTTACACATGCCGCCATTCATGTAATGCTACAGACTACCTGCTCACAAGGAAAAGAAGGAAAATGAAGATTTTTTTTTTCCAGGACACAAGGCTAAAAAAGAGGACATGTCCTGGAAAAAGAGGACATCTGGTCACCCTGTTGCTGACCTTTTTAGAGGTTCCTCTTGTCATGTGCAGCCACCTGATCCTTGAACGGAGGAAGCCAACCTGCTTATGGGCTACTTTTCAATAAATGACAGTGCCTCTGAGCATGTGCAGAGTTCTTTCCCCCTCCCCTAATGCCGTTGCTTTTATTATTAACTGCTAGGGCACCATCAGTGTGCAGGATGCTCTGCAGAGCTTTGCAGGGTTCCTGCCCCAATGAGCCTCCAACCTAGAGTTTGCCAAAGGGGAAGCCATAGAGGAAAGGGAGGGGTGCTCTTGCCCCCCAGTCTTGCGTGTCCCCCCGCCTTTTCCGCCTCTGGATTTTGTCGTTCCTGAAGCCTGTTGAGTAACAGTGGAAGGAAATGTACTTCTATTCCAGGAATGGGGGCAGCCCAGGGTGGGTGGGGGTGATTTCCTTCCCTTCCCAGGGGCTTGCTGGAGTGGGGGGGGGATATGGGGCACAGTGTCCCAGCCTCGAAGAAGAGGAGGAAGGGGTGGCCAACCACATGGGTTGCAGGCAGAAGGGCTGGCGCTTGGCTCTGGCTCTTTCTATGGGGCTGGGAACAACTTCCTTGCCAGTCCTGAGCCAGGACTTCTGGCTGCCGAGCCCGACTCAGACTGGCCTCCTCCCAGCTGAGCATAAATGTGGATCTCCCCCGCTGCTGACTCCCCTGTTCCCCCCACATTTGGATCCAGCATGTCCACATATCAAATGCCCATGAATTTGCCATTGGGGTCCAGAGCTGCGTTCCTATTGAAGATGCCGTCCTGGATATGTTTACTTGGGAATCGGCTGGGCTTGCTCCCCTCTTCACCCAAGGGGTGCCAGAATTCATAATTCAAAACCAGCATATGATGCCCTGTCTAACTTGCCAGTAAGGGAAGGCATTTCCCCCAAACCAGGACAGTCCCGGTTTTCTAGGACATATGGCAACCTTGTGATGGGACTGCTTGGCACAGGATAAGTAGGATGAGGAAGAGATGTGGCTCTCAGGGCCACAACTGCCTGATCCTGATCCCAACTGCCTGATCCTGCAAATTTTGGATTCCCGTAGATGGCCTCTTGCCTGATCCTGGCCCCTGGGCACTGTCTGGGGTACAGTCAGGCTTTCCCCGCCACACCTGGGCTTATTAGGAGAGCCCGTCCACAGTGGGTCTGACCCCCACCATGCAAAAGCACATTGGGTGCATCGGGAGCATCGGAAAGGAATGCTCTGCTGAACTCTGCCCAGCTTCCCAGCCCCCCTGCTTTGCTCCCCCCTTTTTGCTGAGCCTACAGAATGCCTGGCATTCACCCACGTGTCCCTGCAGCGTAGCCTCGAGCTGGGGGTGAGGCTGGAACAAGGCCCTGATTGTCCTCCATGCAGAGTGGGCGCCGTTCTCTCCGCTGTCCTGCATGCTTGGCATTTGGAGGGGGGCAGCTTGGAGAGCCCCCCCGGGCACCTTCAGTCCCATGGTGGTCCTGTCTCTTTCCCAGCCATCTCTAGGGCCCAATCCCGTCTAACTTTTCAGCGCTGATACAGACCCAAGTATTCCCTTACCTTGAGTGCCCCCCAGTGCCATGCTTGCATGGCTGTATCAACGCTGGAAAGTTGGATAGGATTGGGCCCCAGCCCGATACTGACGTTGCCTGCTCACTAGTTAGGTTTGGGGGGAGGGCTGGCCCTATGGCACTTGCTTAGCTGATTGTGACTGACGAACCGGGGGGGGGGGGGGCTAATAAAGTGAAGCCCCCTTCAGCCCCGATCCCTCCCAGGGCCACCTTACGATGCCCACTTTGTCCAACCTCAGCCCTAGGAAGGGTGGCATAGCCAGAGTGGGGAACAACAGTACGTTTTGCAGGGAGGCTCCCTAGGGCATGCAAGGGAATGGCTCGGGGGAGCACTTGTACACTTCAAGCAGGCTCCCTGAAAAACACAGTGCGGTGCCCCCCTCTGGCTATGCCACTGTGCCTGTGGCCCTGAGGGAAGCCTCGTCCAGGGAAGACTGTGCCCGTCAGGGAGGGAGCAGTTCCTGCCTGGCACGCTGTTTGGAGGAGGCGAGCAGGACCGTCCCTGGAATGCCAGCAATGCCTGCGAAAGGCTTGCCCAATGGGGCGCCCCTTTGTCCGTTGGGCCCGGAATGTGCGGTGTGGAGCTCTGACCTTTTGTGGAGTGGGAGCAGAATGCCGCCACTGCCCCCTATATGGAATGACTCCAAAAGGGAGGGGTCCCTTGCATGCCTCCCTCTGGGACTGACAGATCCACCCCCTCTAGCTATGCCACTGTTCCTGGGGCAGACACTGGGCAAGGACCCCACTCTCCCCAGGGGACACACGCTCCAGGAGAACCCTTAAGGGCTTCAGTCCATGGTACTTGAAGCTCTATGAGGACCTGTGGTGTAGCCAGAGGGGGGGCAAAGCACAAGGTTTTGCAGAGAGCCTCACTGCAGCATGCCATGTCCTTTCTGAGCCAGGCAGACCTGGAATGCCTCCGAAGAGGAGGAGGACTTCGCCCTCTGCAGTGAGGCTCCCTGTGCTTTGCTCCCCCGTGTAGCTACGCCACTGGCCCCAGACCTTCTCTGATCCTGCTTTGGCCTGTTTTTGGAGGGCAGCCCCCCAGAAGTAGGTCGGAGGCAGGAAGCAGAGAGTGACCTGCACCTACCCAGGTGCCTGCAGATGTTTACGCGGGGTCTTTAATTGAGTGGTTTTCTTCCGCAGCTGACGAGGCCCAACCTCCAGAAGGCCATGTGTTCAGGACTAGGCACCAGGCAACTGTGAGTAGCCGCTGTCCCTGCCGCTGTTCCAGGGTTCTCCCCCCTACTCCCCAATGGGTGCCACAGAACTTGGAGTCAGGGTCTGAACTGGCGGGACTGCTCTGGGTGGCCCCTACCCCATCTAAGCGCTGGGAATGTTTGGAGGACCCTCCAAGGAGGGGTTCAAGGAAAAACACGGCAATGTGCTCAAGTTGATCATGCGCATTGATGTTTGATCATGTGCTCAAGTTGCTAGTCCTGTGTGTCAGATGAGAGCAAGTGATGAAGGCAGGCCGTGAACCTAGGATCAGACGCTGCTGTCTGCCTGGACTTGGCTGACTCTGCAGGTCAGGTCCATCCTGGTGCCACCCGCCAGTCAGGAGGTGGTACCCAGGCCTTTCCTCTTTGGGGTGGGCACATCCAGCTAGGGATCCTGTGACATTCAAGGCAATCTCCCACCTTTTGTTCTTGCTCTCCAGCTAGTCGAGTTGAAAGGGAATGCCCAGGCTGTCCAGCTCCAGGCCCTCTCAGGCACCCAGCCACTCGTGTCCCCATTGGAAGCCGGAGACGCTGACAGAGCGGTGAGTCTGGAGGAGAAGGATCAGGCTCAAGAGTCTTGGGGTGGGGATCGGGGCTGGATAGAGATGTGTGCAAAAGGCTGGGAACATTTAAGGGGAGAGGGGCATGACACCCCATTTTTCTTTTCTGGGTTATCCTTGTGGGGTCTCACATTTGGGGGTGCACATCTCAGCAGTGGCCAGTGCCTGTGACCAGCCAGTGTCCCCTTTTAGGCCCAGAAAGAGAAGCTCCATGCAGAGCTGAAGCGGGTCCTCCAGAAGAAGGGTGAGAGCCAGCGCAGCATAGAGGAGGAAGAGGAGGCACCTCTGGGCTCTGGGGAGATGGAGTCTCAACTCCGAGCCATGGAGGTAAGAACCAAAACCCTGGCCTGGGAACATGACTGGGGGTCGAGTGTCTTGCTCAGCAGGGCCAAGCTGGGGGGAGAGGCTGGGTGCTCTGAGGAGCTGCTCTGTTCCTGGCTGGACACTGTCTGCTGGGAGGGGGTGCTGAGGATGGAGATCTGGGTGGACAGACGGACAGGTCATCCCCAGGCACAGCTCGGCTCCATTGAACATTTCCTTCCCCCTGCAGAAGACCATTGAGACATCTGAGCTGTTGGAGATTGTGGTGGAGACAGAAGCCCAGGCTGGTGTCAGTGGGATGAGTGTGGCCGGTGGGGGCCGTGGAGGGCTCTTTGTGACAGACGTGATGAAGGACTCACCAGCAGCCAAAGCCCTGCGTCTCCAAGAAGGTGAGGGGGGAAAGTGAGGCACTGCCTCAGGGAAGGGGTCCTTCTGGAGAACAGATTTCCCTCCTCTGTCTGGACCTTGAAGGAGGGCAATGCCTTGCAGTCCCCTTTTGACCCTCTCTGCCAGGCTTTGGGGAGCCAATAAAGGGATGGGTCTAAAGGTCACTAGAAGGAAGCTATAGGGTTTCCAGCACAACCCCAAAACAGGACTTGCTGCCTGACTTTTTGTGCAGTCTTTGAGATTTTCTGGCAGTCAGAGTAGGTGGTGTGTCCCAGGTTTGTGCCAATGAGCCCATTATTTTGCCACCATATAGTTTGGCTACCAAACACTCTTCCCCCCAATCCTCCTGCTGAACCTCCTCATTCACCCCCTCAGGTGACCAGCTCCTGAGTGCCAGAGTTTTCTTTGACGATATCAAATATGAAGATGCCCTGCAGATTCTCAAGTGCGTCGAGCCCTACAAGGTCTCCTTCTGGCTCAAGAGAACGGTGCCTGGCGTGGACGTTGCCCGCAAACCTGGCACTTCCACCTTCGAGGTGAAAGGCCCCAAAGCCAAGTTGGCCAAGCTGGTAGGTTGCTCAATATCTTTACCCACCCCAGAGTGGCCAGCCTCTTTTCTGGAACCCGAGAGGGGGGGCACAGAGGTTGTGATGTGCAAAGGCACATCTTGACACATACTTCTTCCTTCTGCAGAACATTCGAAGCCTGACGCCACTGAAGAAGAAGAAGAGAATGAAGAAGAAAGTTGCAAAGGTCGTGCGAGTGGTGCAGGCACCTGGCACTGGCGAACTGGAGTTGGCGCCTCTGGACGTGGAGTTCTCCCTGCCCAAGTTCTCCCGCTTGCGTAAGGCCAAGAGCACCGGGGAGGTGGCAGTGGCAGAGCGCAGCCCAGACCGCTCTCCTCGCCCCTCTTCCCTAGAGACCAAGCGCCGCAGACTGAAGTTCCCTCGGCTGAAGGTTAAGGATGTGGCTGCAGCGGCTGCAGCAAGAGCTGAGGGCAGGCTGGAAGTGGGTCTGCCCAAGGCTGCCTTGGGGGCGAAGATGGCAGGCCGAGGGGAGGCCGATGGGAAGGCATCCCGGTTCATGGTCCCCTTTCCCAAGAAGAGCAAGAAGCCCAAGGAGGAGGCAGGCCCCAAGGTCGGAGTGGGCTTCCAAGCCCCACAGGTGGAAGTGGACCTCCCGCTACCCAAAGGCAGGCCTGGCGGGGAGTCTCCCAAGGGTGACGGTCTCCGAGTCCAAGCACCCGTGTCTGGGCTGCCCAAAGTGGAGGTTGTGTTGCCCGCAGTCGGTGCCAGGGAACTGGAGGGCCCAGAGAGTGTCCCCCAAGCTGGGCTTAAGCTCCCCACGGCTGAACTGATGGTCCCCAAAGTGGATATTGACCTGAGCCTTCCCAAATGGGAGGGGGCTGCCCCTGAAGTATCCCTCAAAGGGGAGAGTTTCAAGATCCAAGTCCCCACATTTGGCGTCAGTGCTGGAGAGGTGGAGGGGAAGCTGCCGGCTGTGGAAGTTGCCCTTGGAAAAGGCCGAAAGACAGTTGATGGGCATGGGGTGTCCCTATCAGCAATGGAAGTGGAGGCCCCTTCGGTGGACCTGGAGCTCCCCCTTCCCAAAGGCAAGGCAGAATCAGAGCTTCCCAAGCCAAGAGTGGAGTTTCCGGAGGTTTCGGTGAAGGTGCCCACCATTGGCATGCCAAAGCTGGGTGCCAAGTACCAGGAAGATCTGGAGGTGAAACTGCCGCAGGTGGAGCTTAGTGTGGGGAAACCAGAGAGCCCCCAAATCAAGGCTCCTTCAATCCCAGTCCCAGGGTTTGGGGTCTCCCTGCTGGAGCACACGTTGGAAAGCAAAGTGGCCATGGCAGCTGCTGGCAAAGCAGCACTTCCAGCGGGCGTGAAGGTGCCAGGTCTGGACCTCTCTATTCCCAGAGTGGCCGACGTGCAGTTTCCCAAGAGCAAAGTGGAACGGGGGGCAGAGGTGGCTGCCGAAGGGCCCGGATTCAAGCTGCACATGCCTCAAGTGTCACTCCCCACGTTTGACATTGCTGCGAGGACAACACCACCCTCTGCCCGCACCCACGCCAGGGAGCCGAAAGCCAAAGGCGATGTGTGTGTGTCGGTCGATGTGCCCAGGCTGGACCTGTCCTTGCCAGCAGTGACGGTGCCAGATGTGCAGCTGCCCAAGGTCCACTTGCCCCGGCAGGAGCTGGCCATTGCTGTGGAGAGGCCTGCGGTGGAAGTGGATGTCCCCTCCCCACGACTCAGTTTCCCTTCAGCGGCATTGCCCACCCTGGATGTGGATGTGCCCAGAGTTGGAGTTGAGCTGGGACTGCCAAAAACTGAAGGCAGGGTAGAGGTAGAAAGGAAGATGCCTGCTCTTGAGACTCTTGGCACGGAACTTGAGATCAGCGTCCCCCCCTGCGGAGTAGGCCAGCCTGAACTGGAGCCGAGCGGAGGAGTCATTGAGAGGCCAGATATCAGTGGGATGGTAGCCAAGATCCCCAAGGTGGGGCTTGCTCTTGGGACAGAGCTGCCCACGGTAGAAGGGGTGGAGGGCAAGCTGTTGCCAAAAGTTGGCCTAGAAATGGAGAGCCCCACCATGGGTGCCAAACTGAAACTGCCTTCGGTGGAGATCCCTGCTGTGAAACATCCGGGTATCACCACTGGGGCCGACGGATCTCTGGAGGCCGAAACAAAGGTGAAGCCACCCAAGTTCACCCTTCCCAAATTCAGCATTTCTGGCCCCAAAATTAGGAGAGCCCCGGAAGCCCCAGAAACGGCCGACAGAGGCGTAAAGCTGAAGATGCCCAAATTTGGGATCTCATTCTCCAAGGCCCGGCGAGGGATGGAAGCCGAGGGTCCCAAAGGAGAGGTTGCTGAGGACATCACTCTTTCTGAAGGGGGATTGAAGTTCCCCTCTGTGGAGCTGCCCGCTGTTGGCCTTGGGCTACCTGAAGGGAAGGCCGAGTTGCCCGCTGAGGAGGGCTTGGGCATAGATCTGCCTGAGATTGACCTAAAAGTGCCAAAAGTTTCATTACCAAAATTTGGGGACAAGGAAAAGGAGGGAGACCAGCTGAGAGGGAGTAGGGAGGGCCTGGCTGTTGAACTGGGCATCTCAGCACCCAAAAAGGAAGCCACAGGCAAGGTGCCCAAGTTCAAGATGCCCTCGTTTGGCATCATGCGCAGGGATGTGGGGGTGATGCCTGGCTTGGAAGTGGCCACCAAGAGCAAGTCCCAAAGCCCTCTGGCGAAGAGGGCATCTCCGAAGGTCGAAGCAGAGAAGGGAAGGCTGCACATCCAGACTCCAGAACTCGCTGGGAAAGTCCCCCAGGTAGAGCTCCCCAAGTTCAGCAGCAGCAGAGGGGCAGATGCAGGGCTGGCAGTGGAGGGCACGGAGAGCCTTGGCCTCCAGGTGAAGGTACCACAGCTGGACATTGCTGTGCCTGGGTCTAGTGCCGATGTAGAGCTAGCTATGGAGATGCCCGGGGTGGGTGTATCAGAGGCTGGCATCAGGGGCTATGAAGGAGAGCTGAGGATGCCACGGGTGCCACCCTTGGAGGTTTCCACTCCTCCTCAAGTGGAGCTGGATATCAGCCTGCCCACAGTTGGGGCAGATATCTCTGTACCACAGGGAGCCGATGCCAAGATCAGGCTGCCCAAGGTGGAGCTGCCCACGTTTGGAAAGGGTGATGAGGGGGGATCGGAGGCTGAAGTGCAGCTGCTTGGGGGACGCCAGCTCAGCCTTGGGAGGGAAGGAACGAAGGATGCTGATGGGGTTGTTGAAGGATCTCTGTTGGGAGCCAAGATGAGGGTGCCCAAGGTGGACCTCTCCTTGCCCAAAGCCAGGCTTTCAGATGTGGAGCTGCCCTTGACCCGGGGAGAGGCAGCAGTGGAAGCGCCAGAGGGCAAATTCAAGATGCCGTCAGTGGGACTGCCAAAATTTTCTGCCCCCAAAATGAAGGGCCCTGAGTTGGAGCTGGATGTGAGCTTGGAACCCGGGAAGGGCAAGGTGAGCAGTCCTGTCATCAGGCTGCCCAAACTCGGGGGGTCCAGCTCTGATGGGGAAGGGGAGGCTGAGAGGGACCTCCCGCGGCTCCCACAGTTGGAGCTGAAAGCCCCCAAACTGGGCACCGAGTCTGGGGTAAGGGAGACCAAGAGCAGGGGACAGTTGGGGTCGGGGTCAGTTGGCTTTGGCAAGATAGAAGCCGAAGCCGGCATGGGGGCCGAAGACAGCAAGTTCAAGCTGAAGATCCCATCTTTGAGTCTCTCCAAAGGTGGCCCTGAGTCGGGCATGGATACCCAGCCCCTCTGCCCCTCCACTGAAGGTCCAGACTTTGCCTTCAAGATGCCCCAGCTGGCCTTGCCAGATGTGGGGTTCTCTGTGGAGCAAGCCGGGAAAAAGGAAGCCAAGGGGGACATGGGAATGGGAGACCTGGAGGTAGACCTGGGTGGGATTGAGGGCGTGTTGAAGATGCCCAAGATCAAGGTGCCAACCTTTGGGTCAGACCCCACCGTTCCATCATCAGGCCACAGAGTCTCAGGTGGGGCAGACCCAGAGGGGTCAAGATCCTTCAAGGTGCCTGGAGTGGAGCTCTCTGCTCCGAGCCTCACAGTGCAGGCTGAGTATGATGTAGCGGGGGCCCAGCTGCAGCATGGCGGATCTCGGGCTCCAGAGGGGGCTGGCAAAAAGAGCCCCCGGGAAAAGACGGGGACTGTCGACGAAGGGAGGAAGTACCGGGTGAAGCTCCCCAAGTTTGGGATCGCCTTGCCCAGAGCAGGTCTGGAGGCTGGCGAAGGTGCACTGGGGCAGGAGGCAGAAGTTAAGGGCAAGAGACCCGTCTTTGTGCTGGGCCGGGCCAAAGGGAGGGGGACAGAGGGTTCCTCGGGGCTCCTGGAGGGGGACGAGGATGGGGATGGTAAAGGGGTGATGGCCAAGCTGAAGCTCAGGCCATCCTTTGGGCTCTCCCTGTCCAAACCCAAAATAGGGGTCGAGGTCAATGGGGAGCTGGAGGAGGGGGCCGCCTCCAGACTGAAGGTGCCCAAGCTGGGTTTCTCCAAGGCCGAGGGGGCTCCTCAGCCCAACGGGGAGGGGGCAGAGGAGGCGTCGGCGCTGCAGAATGGGGCCCAGGACAGCAAGACCAAGCTGGCCAAGATCCGGCTGCCCCAGGTGGAGCTGTCTTCACCTGCCATGGGATCTGAGACAGATCCCGAATTGAACCTCAACCTGGTGAGGGCAGAGGAAGCCCCTGGCAGGACTGGCCCCTTTTCACCCCTCAAAGCTCCCAAGTTCAAGGCCCCCAAGATCTCTTTCTCGGGCCTTAAGAAGCGGAATGGAGAGGCAGCTCCTTCCGAAAGCGGGGAATTCTCCAGATTTAGATTCCCAAAGCTGGTGCTGAGCCCCAAGCCCCACCTGGGGACCACCTCTGAGGGTCAGGAAATGGGGGGAGACGCAGAGGGGCTGAAGATCCAGCTGCCCAGTGTAGGGTTTACGGAGGAGCCCGGTTCCGAGGTGGGGGGAGTCACTGGGGAGGGGAAGACAACAGCTGCAGTGTGAGTTGGGGGGGGGCCACAAGGGCAACGTGGCGTTTCCTCTTCCCATGTAATGTTGAGCGCTAACTACAACGGGGTAGGCCCTGGCACCCCCCATGTGCTCCCTCTCCTCTAACAAGCCCTTCCTGGATTCCTTTGCCGCCCCTTGGCAATCAAGGGGTTCTTTTCCTGCAGGCACACAATGTGAACCACTATCTTGGTCCCCTTTGTCTAGCCTTGCTTTGGGGACCCCTGTCCTTCCTGTCTGCCCCCCACCATGGACCAACCCTACAGCTGTTTAGGATCTGGCTTAGGATCTCGCAGAAATGCCATTGGTGCCAGCTTGCCTGAAACACTAGTTTGTTCTTATACTTATTTTGAAGAAAAATATTTATAGCTCCTTTTCCAGCCAACACATTCACAAAGTGGTTTATATGGTAAGAAGAAGCCGATCCCCCAATCTGAAGAAGTGGGTAAGGGAGGCACCCCGTTCAGTCCACCCCATTTAACTCCAGTCCAACTACTGCAAAGCCAAACCCGTGTTCTCTCCCGATCCAAATAGGTTGAGAGGCAGAAACCATTCCGTGCTGCTCTGAAATGTACAGAAACCTTTGATCCTACTCCGCAGGGCTGCTGTGAAAACTGGCTTTGTTTTGGGGCCACTAAACTATCCCAGTAACTGCCTCTTTGCCAGACTGTGTGTTTAATTACTTTTTAAAAAGAAAGGTGATGCACTGTTCTCTTGCTGCTTTTTTCCTATTCTGGTTTGGAATAAAAATTCATTCTGGACTAATGTTGCTGCCTCCTGAATGGTCATTAACAGCCGGTTAAATAGATAAAAACCGAGTCAATAAATAAAATAAAATAACTGATTAAACTGGTTAAATAAATGAAAAACTGAGTCAATAAATAAAATAAAATAACTGATTAAACTGATGAAATAAATGCAAAACTGATTAAATAAATGCAAAACTGATGAAATAAATGAAAAACCGAGTCAATAAATAAAATAACTGATTAAACTGATGAAATAAATGCAAAACTGATGAAATAAACTGATGAAATAAATAAAAAACTGATGAAATAAATAAAAAACTGATTAAATAAATAAAAAACTGATTAAATAAACTGATGAAATAAATGAAAAACTGATGAAATAAATAAAATAAAATAACTGATTAAACTGATGAAATAAATGAAAAACTGATGAAATAAATAAAATAAAATAACTGATTAAACTGATGAAATAAATGAAAAACTGATGAAATAAATAAAAAACTGATTAAATAAACTGATTAAATAAATAAACTGATTAAATAAATAAATAACTTATTAAATAAATAAATAACTTATTAAATAAATAAACTGATTAAATAAATAAATAACTTATTAAATAAATAAATAACTTATTAAATAAATAAACTGATTAAATAAATGCAAAACTGATTAAATAAATAAATAAACTGACTAAATAAATGAAAAACTGATTAAATAAATAAAAACAGGCTAAATAAATAAAAACTATAGGTCGTAATTGCAGAAGAGGACAAGGACCCCCCTAAAAGTAGGACACTCAAGAAAAATGTAGGACTTGACAAAATAAAAGTGAAAAAGCACAATCCTAAACATGTCTACTCAAAAGTAAGCTCTATTGTGTTCAGTGGGTCTTAACTTCCAGGAAAGTGTGTTTAGGACTGCAGCCAAAAACATTCATATAGATTGCTTTCCTATGGTTAATTTTTAAAAGCAGTATTACTTATTATTACATTTAAAACTATTACATATAGGGCAAAATCCATAGCAGTTATGGGTCCACGCAGTTATGTCACTCTAGAGGGGTGTGGAAAGGGGTCTTATGGAAAGTCATCTGAACTGCTCCAGAGCAAGGGGCTTAATTTCACTTTAGGATATAGGCATTAGAGTGCAATCCTAATATGACTACTCAGAAATAAATTTCATTGTGTTCAATGGGGTTTACTCCCAGGAAAGTGCTTTTAGGATGACAACCATAATTGTCATCAGTTGCCATAATTACAAAAATTATATAATTAGGTACACATTCGCAAGGGAAAATATTGCATTTTTTTCCCGTGCCACAAAGCTAAAATCCAGGACGTCCTGGAAAAAGTCCTCCACTTGCAACCTGACCGGTTAGAGCACAATCCTAACCATGTCTACTCAAAAGGAAACTCCATTGCATTCAATGGGTCTTACTCCCAAGAAAGTGTCTTTAGGATTGCAATTTGTCTCTCTCATCTTCACCTGCAACATCTGTGCTCAACTCAGCTGGAGCTTAATATACAATCCTATGTTTGTCTACTCAGAAGTCAGTCCCATTGTGTTAAGTGGGGCTTACTCCTAGGAAAGTGTGCATAGAATTTGTCTGGGGCCAGATAAACAGCTGGAGAGCTGGTGCTGTGCTAGACCAATACTGCAATCCTAAAGACACTTTCCTGGGAGGTAAGACCCATTGAACACAATGGGGCTGACTTTTGCGTAGACATGGTTAGGATTGCACTGCAAGCTGCACTGCCACCTGCCCAGGGCCAGCATTCTGGCTTTCCAGAATCAAAACCAAAATGAACTGGTCCCAGTTGTAGAACATTGTGCAAAAATGGTTATACTATAAGTCACAACTATATTTTTAATTTTATTGCTCACAATAAAAATGCAATTGGTGGTTTTTTGGTAATCAGCATAAAAATCAAGCAGAGATAATAATGATTTTGGGGGGCTGACACTCCCATTGGTCCTAAATGATCCTTCCCCCAAACTTCTGCAGCACACCTACAGACCGTTCATGGCACATCAATGCGCCATGGCACGTGGGGTGAGAATCACTGTTCTGATTTAACCGTTTGATGACTGCTTTACAAATCAGTTACACCTGATGGAACTTTTGGTCCATCAACGGCCTGCCCCCTCCCCAACTCCGCTGTAAGGTTCCCCGTGGCAAACCCTCTGCCCCTGCCATGATGCCCAGCCAGATCAAGACATTTTGCCCATATAGACTTTGGCATCAACACTAGACAACCCAAGAACAGAGGAACACAGACACGTCCTGGGCCTGCAGCCCCCTGTGAATCCCCTCCACTCGTCGTTCCGGTGATCCTCTGCCCAGATGGATCCAGATCTGACTAGGGTGGTTCTTCATCTGATCAAGATACATCTGAAAAGGCAAGGAAGGAGGGGTAAAGATCTCACTTCCTAAGGGAAGTCTATTTGCCCTGGAGGAGCCAGACCTATGGAACTCCTTGCCACAGAATGTGATGGCACCTGGCTAGTCTAGATGACCTTCAAAGAGGATTGGCCAGATTGATGGAGGAAAAGTCCACCGTAGGTTACAGGCCTGAGGATATGTGCAGCCTCCTGGTTTTGGAAGAAAGCAAGATGGAAGGGGATGCAGGTATCTCGTTCTTTCGCATGCTCCAGGAAGCATTTGTGCACCGCAGTCAAATCCAGTGGGCTTTTGGCCTGATCCCATAGGGCTGCAATCCTAAAGACACTTCCCAATGGAATACAGTGGGGCTTACTTTTCAGTAGACCTGGTTAAGATTGTGCTCTAGGGCTCTTACCTCTGGCAAGAGACCTTCATCCCTACCCACGGATACCCCAAGCAGGCTCCCCAGGGCAAAGCACTCCTGCATCCCCTCCAAATTTGGCAGGTGGACCTCTTTTTTGGCTTAAATCAAAAAGTGATTGCTCGAGGCCTTGCCGAGGGGGGGGGGGTCTCGGGGTGCTTCAGCCCCGTTTCCCAGTGGTGGAAATGCACACCCCATCCAGAAAAATCTGTTGGCTGCACCAAAGCCGAGGGGGCTCCTGCTTCCATAACAGAACCTTCAGAACGCATCCTCTTTGGAACGGAGTTGACTGTTGCATCACCTCCTGTTCCGGAGAAGGGCCGGGGTTCTCTCAACTCCGAGGCGGCTGAACCTCTCTTTGCAAGAAGCCACTTTGCACCCGTGTTTCTACGCCTGGGCAAGCCCAGAATGATGGTCACAATCGAGTCGGAATCGGACTTCTACGACGTTTTTGAGATCCTGGGAAAAGGCACTTTTGGGGAAGTGGTGAAAAGCTGGAAACGGAGCAAAGGGGAAATGGTGGCTATAAAGATCCTAAAGAACGACTCGTACCGGAGCCGAATCATCAAGAACGAGCTGAAGCTGCTGCAGACCATGTCAGAGGTGGACTCGGAGGAGGCTCACATCGTCCAGTTCCACGAGTTCTTCCATGATGACCTTAAGTTCTACCTGGTCTTTGAGCTCCTGGAACAAAATCTCTTTGACTTCCAGAAAGAGCACAACTTCTCCCCGTTGCCGGTTCGGCACATCCGCACGGTGACGATTCAGGTGCTGAGAGCCCTGGCCAAGCTGAAGGAGCTTTCCATCATCCATGCAGACCTGAAGCCGGAGAACATTATGCTGGTGGACCAGGTGAGGTACCCTTTCCGAGTAAAGGTGATTGACTTTGGCTCCGCCAGCATCTTCAACGAGGTGCGTTACGTCAAGGAGCCCTACATCCAGTCCCGATTCTACCGAGCGCCGGAGATCCTGCTCGGCCTGCCCTTCTGCGAGAAGGTGGATGTGTGGTCCTTGGGCTGTGTGATGGCAGAGCTGCACCTGGGTTGGCCCCTGTACCCCGGAAACAACGAGTATGACCAGATCCGGTACATCTGTGAGACCCAGGGGATGCCAAGGCCCACCCTTCTCAATGCAGCCAGGAAGGCCCACCTCTTCTTCAAGCGGGGACAGCACCCAGAGGTGGGGAATGCCTGGCAGCTGAAGTCTCCGGCCGAATACCTGGCAGACACCAAGGTGAAGTCTGTAGAGAGAAGGAAGTACGTGCTGAAGTCGCTGGACCAGATGGAGGCAGTGAACGTCCACAAGATGATCTACCCAGACACCGAGGCCTTGGCTGAATATTTTGACCTCCGGAGCATGGTAGAGCTGATCAAGCGCATGCTGACCTGGGACTCCCACGAGCGCATCACTCCCAGCGCGGCCCTGAAGCACCCATATGTCTCCACACAGCCCCTCAAGCAGAATTATGCGCTCACCCAATACTACCAGCTCTGCCTAAGGAGCCTGCGTGAATCGCTGCCCAACAGCAGCAAGATGCCGGAGGAGGAGGCACAGCTGTACAGCGCCATGGAGGAAGAGGAGCGCTTCTACACAGTGCCAAAGCCCTGCCCGGAGGAGAACACGGCAGCCCGTGGCATCCAAAGGACCACCAGCCAAATGGATGACCTCTGCATTGCCGAGGCAGGCCGGGAGGTGCCTCTGAAAGTGTGGGGGGAAGGCCCCAGCGCGGGGCTCTACGAGCCACTCTCGGGTCCTACAGAAGCTGCCTCTGGCCGGCGCAAGTCCCTCCACCAGACCGTCCGGATTCACCACGAGCCCACCCAGCAAGAGCCCATCCCAGCTTACTATCGGAATCGGCACGGCAGCCCCAAGCACCGCAAGGCATCCCACCATGCCAAGTCTGACCCCACTTTTGAAAACCTGATCCTGCTGGGGCAATACTCGCCAGAAGACACAGCAAGCTGGGAGAAGGGGAGCAACACCAGCACTGCATCCTTGCCGGAGTCCAACGCGAGGGAAGACCCCAGCTTTGCCAAGGGCATGGTGGTTTCCCCCACCTCTCAGGTAAGGGGGCCTGTCTCTGCCAGGGCACTTTGCAGGTTAGCGAAGCCCTGCTGGATCACGCCAAAGGGGACCATCTAGTCCAGCTGCCTGTGGCCCACCAGACCACAAGATACTTGCCTTCTCTTGCCAACCCCTTGTATGGTCTGACCACCCTTTCGGGCCAGAGGGATGAGCCTGACATGCACAGAAATGCTCTCATCTCAAGCTAGGGTTGCCATATGTCCCCAAAAACAAGGACAATCCCAATTGGGGGGGGATTGTGTTCACATACTGGCAAATGGGACAGAGGATCCTGTCCCAATTTTGTGGAAGAGAATTATGGCAACCCAATCTCAAGCATGACTTAGGATGAGTGAGCTAGGCTGCTGCCTCTGGGGTGAAGGGGCATGATAGGGCTGCCATCCCAGTTTTTCTGGCATGTTTGACGGGATCATCTCCTGGTTTCGTGGAAAAGGATTATGGCAACATAAGGATAAAAGACCCCCGAAGCATACCTTGATAGCAAAATTTCTGGCCCAGGCTACAGCCGCTCTGAGCCCCACAGAGGTTCCAGTTTCGGAACAAGTCCTTGAATAGAAAAATGCCATTAGTGTAGGCAGGGCCTCCCAGGGGAATTGTATCAGGGGGTGCAGCTTTTCTTCTGTGCCCCTTCCTTTCTCCACGGATCATAATTTCATACAGCCAGATGAACTTTATATAGGCTGACACCAAACGGGAATGCTGGCACAATATATGCAAGCATTTCCTGAGATCCCACAATTTTTTGGCTCCCCTCATTTGACTCCCAAGCCCCCTTTATAACTCCCAACCCAGGTCGGATGTACCCCCCCGTATCCCCCTCTCACAGTCCCCTGTGAGATGATAAAATTTAAGAGCCGAGGAAATTTTCAGAGCCCTCTTTTGGCTTCTGGGCCCCTTTTTGACCCTACAATTTACCTCCCTTGACCCCCCATCTTTCATGGGTCCTAAGCAGATGCTGAGCTTCCCAAGAGCTTTTTAATAAAGATAAGCAAATGGACCCCCCATAAAAGATCAGCCGTCTTTTATAGATGTTGGGGCCATCCAAACACAGCTCTACAGGGGGTACCCTTACCCCAGCCTCGGTGCCCAGTTTGGGGGCCTGGTGACATATGGCGATATTGATGGATGTAGACTCACCAATACTTGCCCACCTTGTTCTGCATCCTAATACCAGCATATGCCAGCTCCAGAACTCTGTAAGGATGGTGATGCGGAACTGCCCAGGAACTGGTGCCACAGGGCTGCCAGGCTGGGATCAGGCGATGGTCGCTGGGAGGGTAACACTGTCTTTCTTTCCCTAGCAGAGAGCGCAGCAGGAGGCCGCCCAGTTGCCCGGACCCCCCACCTGGCTACCCAACGAGGAGTGGCTGGCAGAGCAAGGCCCCCTCAAGACGGTGCTGCACGCCCCCCGGAACCGCCACCAGATGCAGCCCTACCTGCAACACATCGCCAGCCACCACTGACCCGTGGGCCCTCGCCCAGGAAGAGGGCAGGTGCAGCGGAGAGGCTGCCCCCTTGCTCGGGGCCAGCCGCCAGCAGATTCCTTTGTAGCCATTACATTATATAGACTCTTCCTCGCCGCTTTGCTTAATAAAGGCACCTTGCTTGCTACTACTGAGCTGTGCAGAGCCCTGACGGCAGCGCGGAAGGCCCTGGGCTGGAGGGGGCGAGCGAGCCACCCCGGGGTCCCTCTTACAAAGACGAGCTGCCTGCTCTGCCTGGGGGCCAGGCGTGCCACAAGCTGCCGGCCAGCTGCCCCCCTCCAGCAGCGCAGGTGGCACTGCCCCCCCAACGCCTCCAATATCCACTCAATAAACTTTTTATCAATTGCAGAATGCTTAGCGACATCTTTGTCCAGGCACCCCCTCTTCCCCATGCACCCCCCTTTCCAGCCGTGTGGCGGGCAGCCCATGCCCCAGGCCTCACCCATGGAAAGGCCCTCATTGACTCTGCCGAGTGGCTGCTCTGCTCCTGCCATAGGGGTAGTGGTGGTGCCACTGAACGTGGGGTGCCCCCAACCTCTTGGCATCTTGACATAGTCCTGCCAATGCTCCACCAGAATCTAGAGCAGGGGGGTCCAAACTTTTGGGCAAGAGGGCCACGCTGGCTTTCTGACACTGAGTCAGGGGTCGGAAAAATAACTGACATTTCAAATTTCAATACGTTTATATATAAGAGTGTATTAGAGACAGATCCGGAAGATTGCAAGGCCTGCCCAAGGGCAAGATAGAGGGGTCTTCCCATGGGCTGCACTAAGGCTTGCCATGGTGCACATCTGGCACTTCGGGTTGGGGTTTGGAAACCCGCCAAACCCGTATGACCAGATTTTTCTGGATTTGCCCTCTTTTTTAGTGTCCTGTTCAGGTGTCCTCCAAAAGGGCTTCATTGTCCTCCATTTTGGAACTTTGCAATGGTGTGCAGTACCCCACCATGTCATAAGTTGTTGGATTTGTATTGAAGAGCAGAATCCAATGCAAAGATCAGTTTTGAAATATCTCGTTCCTATCAACAGTTATGTCCCAAACACTAAAAAATAAAAAATATGCATTGAGCTCTATGGGAAGGTGAAAGTGCCCAATATCGTGGCTTTACTTGTGAGTAGGCAAACATGTCATTGTCTGCCAGAAAGGCCAGGCTGAGAGAAATCCAAGACATTGTCCTCCTTTTTAGGTTCAGGCTTCTGGACACCCTGGACACCTCTGGACACCCTGGACACCCCTGATCTAGAGTCCACTAAAGCCAGGTGTAGGGTGCACATAGGGGGTCTTTCTCCCATCTGCTGCATTCTGCCTAGGTGGCCCTATGGCCACATCCATCTACCTACCTAACTAAGCTCACCTTCTTCAGTGGGACCAGTGGCATAGCTGGAGGGGGGGCAAAGCGTTGCACCAGAGGTCACTCCCTCTGCCTTTTGGGCGGTGGGGGTGCCTTACCCACATCCAGTAGGGCTCTTCTTCATTGGTCCAGGTGTTCCTCATTATCCATTAGGGTTCCATTCCATCACTAGGAACCTACCATGGATATAAAAAAATCTCTGTATAAAGAAAACAATAGGAAAATAGATTTAAAGACTCACTTCCAGGTTTCTTGCTCCTCCGTTGCGCCCAATGGAGTAGAAACAGTAGAAAAGCAATTTTTTAAACTGTGATTTTCAATGGCCATTCATGTTAAGTTAAACCCATATATATATACACACACACACACATATATATATATACACACACACACACATATAAAATACGTGTATAATAAGGTCATACTATATCCGTATGTAAAACCGAGTGCTTTGACCGACTCTTCTAGCGGTGCCATTGAGTGGGACCGACTTCATTCCCTGAATGGTAGCACAGGAGACATTTAAGGGTACCCCCTACTCTTCTTCCCACAGCCAGCTGGAGGGCTACCCTGTTTTCCCCGGGACCCCAGGGTGTTGGGAAGTCCTTGCTGCAACCTCTATCTTGCCTGTGGGACTCTCAGTCCTGACCCAAATCCATCAGTCAATGACCCAATTACTCAATCACTCACTCAAACAATCAATCATTCAATCAGGCAATCAATCAATCACTCACTCACTCAAGCAATCACTCACTCAATCAGGCAATCAATCAATCAGGCAATCACTCAATTAATCACTCACTCAAGCAATCACTCACTCAATCAGGCACTCACTCAATTACTCAATCACTCACTTACTCAAGCAATCACTCACTCAATCAATCAGGCAATCAAATCAGGCACTCAGTTACTCAATCACTCACTCAATCAGGCACTCAATCAGGCAATCACTCAATTACTCAATCACTCACTTACTCAAGCCATCACTCAATCAGGCAATCACTCAATCACTCACTCAAGCAATCACTCACTCAATCAGGCACTCAATCACTCACTCAAGCAATCAATCACTCACTCAATCAGGCAATCACTCAGTCAATCACTCAGTTACTCATTCATTCACTCAAGCAATCACTCAATCAAGGAAAACACTCAATTACTCAACCACTCAGTCACTCACTCAATTAATCAATCAATCAAGGAATCACTCAGTCACTCAATCAAGCAATCACTCATTCAATCAATCACTCAATCATTCAAGGAATCACTCACTCAACACGTGTCTTCTAACACGTGTGGAAGCCTCCCAACACGGGAGCTCCCCAGCAGACCCTACCCTCGGGAGCCTTGCTCTCCTTGCCCGGAGAAGCTCCGAAGGAGGATCCCCTTGAAGGCTGCGTGGAGCCTTCACCCCCCCCCCAGCTACGCCACCGCCCAGTAGAGCGTTCCCCTGGCTGGGCAGGGCGAGGCGGCGCTGTCTGGCTGGGCTCCTCCTCTGGGCAGCGGCGTCGGAGGGTGTCCAGCCCCGCAAGACTCTGCTTGGCTCCGTCGCCCAGGTAGGGCCGCTGGGGGCAGGGGAGCTCCAGTGGCGTAGCTAGAGGGGGGCTGAGCTGTCAGTCTTAGAGGGAGTCTCACCTCTTCGGAGCTATTGGAGGGAGGGGTCCAGTGGGGTAGCTAGAGGGGGTCGATCATGGGGGAGTTTCGCCCTTGTGGGGACCAGTGGCGTAGCTGGGGGGCATGTTGGAGGGAGCCTCACCCCTTCCGAGTCATTGGCTCCCCCCGCCTGGAATGACTCCGAAGGGGAGAGGCTCCCTCCAATTTGGACTGCGACCCCCCCCCCCCAGCTACGCCATTGCAGCCTCCAGTCCCCATCAGAACCGTCAGCTCCCCAACGTTCCATCCATAGAACCTTCAACTCTCCAATGTTCCATCCTTAGAACGTTCAGCTCCGAACGTTCCATCCATAGAACGTTGAGTCCCCCAACGTTCCATCCAAGCGGTGAGGCTTCCTCCAAGACTGGGTGCTGCACCCCCTCTAGCTACGCCACTGGGTGGCTCCTGGGTTCTCTTCCTTGTGTAGCACCGGTGGCGTAGCTAAAGGGGGGCGTAGAGGTCTCAAGGGAGGGTGCTGACAATTCTTGACAACACAGGGCCCTGATCCTGCAGGTTGGCACCCATAATCTGTGGGTTCCACCCTTGGAAACAGGTTTGGGGTGAGGAGGTGCTGGGTTTGGAAAGTGCACATCCCTGTCCGACAAGCCCAGGCTGGGTGTGGGGCAGGAGGACCGGATTCCTGAAAGCCCCACTTCTGTGTAGGAGGGTGCCAGGCTGTGGGTGAGCAGCCAGGAGGAAGAGGAGGAGGAGGAAGGCTGCCCAGTGACCCTGGAGTGGTGCTGGAATCAAAGGCTTATGGGGCAGAGCAGCACTATACTCAGCTTGCTACAAGATGCCTTGGACTTGCCCACCCGGCCACGTTTCTTTCACATATGATTCACACATGAACACTCCCTGCTTTGTAGGCGATGCACACGCTTCAACATGCGCATGCTTTCATGGTGGTTAACGGTGTTGAATCCTGCTATGCTTGGAGGCTCTGGCCTGAAATCGCCATCCCAAACCCTGGCTGTGTGGCAAGATACCTGGAGTGCCCTCTGCACGTGTTCAGAGGAACACTCCTTGTCCCAGTTCTGTGTCCAGGCCTTCCTCGGAGGCTGGATGGAGGACCTTCTTGGTTCTGCTTTAAAGGACCAAAGTGCTGCCCCCTCTAGAAGATGTGCAGGTCTCCCATCCAGGTAACCGCCTCACATAGAGCCAGATCCCTGGTCTGTCCAGCACCTTATGGACCACTGTGAACTCCATATGGACCACTTCCTCTTTGGGAAGACTTTGATGCACGTCCTATAGCTAGACTGGCCTGATACAAAATGGCAAAGAGAGATCTCATCTGTCAGTCTGTCGATCTGTCCGTCCCCCCATTTGGTTGGTCTGTCTGTCCATCTGTCCCCCTCCCTGTTCTGTGGCCCTGGAATGTGGGGAGGCTGTCCTGGGACTAGGTCTTAATGGAACAGGTGACCAGGAAATGCCGTCAATTTAATCCAACAGGTAACATGCAGGAGGGGGAGGGGTGGGATTTGCTTTCCTTATACTGGAGTTTCCTACTTTCTGATGGTTCGTTTTCCGACAATCCACTCTTTCACTTAGGCCCAGAACTCATTCATTCAACACACGTTCCGCTCTTTCAACCTCTCTCTGCTGTTCTAAAGGCCCAAATTGCCCTCCCCCATATTGTTGCTCATTAACCAAATGAGTTAATGAGAATCCATTTGCAGAAAGATAGAAGGGGCATTTCCTAGTTGAAAAAGCTTTGGAAAAACCATTTATACACTAAAGTATTGGGTTCCACTTTTCAACCGTTTTCACTTTTGGACCATGCTCCAGTCCCTAACCTGCCAAATGAGTGGGAGATGCCTGTAATGACAGGAGCTGAAATACTTTTTCTTCCTCCAAATGTTGCCTTTGGACCAAGTGCCCGCTCTCTATTTGTTCACCTTCTCAAAACGGCACGGATTTGGTGCCTCGTCTTCCTGCTATGCCCCCCTCCCATTCCTCTGCCTGGTGACCCCCTCCCCAGGTCTCTTGACCTCCCCAGTGCCTCAGTTTCCTCCTTGGTCTCCTGCAGGCCATCCAGTGCTGCTTCTTCCCTCTGGGTCTCACCATCCTGGAGCAAATGAAGCCTCATGTCACATACCAGCAGGTAAATTCTATAGCAGGGAAAGAAGATGTCTGGGTGGCAGGAGTGTGTGTGTATGTGTGTGCGTATGTGTGTGCGCACTCCAAGGTTTTGTAAGCTCTGTGCTCCTTCCTTCCAGCTGAAGACACTGCATGGTCCTGCTGAGCTGCAGCTGGGTGAGCGACCCACCCCGGCCCCCCGCAAGGTTGGTATGGCGAGTTTGCAAATGGAGGCCTCCCTCTGCCTGACCTGTGATGAGCCCTGGTGACTATCAGGAACTTGCCAATGAAATGCCGGTGTTGTGGGCTTGGACCCCCAATGACACCCCCTGTCCTCCTATCTCCCCTTAGGATCTCTGCTGCGTCCTGGTGATGACCATCATGGGGACCATTCTTGTGGCCACTCTCCTGATCCACACCCTGGTCCACAGCACAGTCTCTGTTGGGATCTTGGTGGATGTCCCGTTCCTGGACAATTCGTGCGGTGACCCTTGTCGGTGAGTGCCAGATCTCCTGACTGCTCAAGTCCACCCTCCTCCCTGGTTCCAGAGTAGTTCAGGCCCTATGGATGGTGCAGCATAACTGCTCGGTTATGGCCGCAGAGCTGATGCTTGTGAGCTGTTCACCACTGGCCGGGACCAGCATGATGACAAGGGGGGATGAGGTTCAGTGTGGGGCCTGATGTTCTGTCCTGGCTTGATCAAGGAAGTGGGAAAGCAAGATTCTGGTTGAGTTGCCTCTGATCTAGGGTTGCCATATGTCCCCCCAAAACAGTATTTTGGGGGATTGTGTTCACATACTCGCTGTTAGGAATGTGAGTCCCTGCAGGATTTGCAGGGCTAAGCAGAGTAGTTGTGCAGAGGATGAGAGGGCAGCAGCACAAAGTACACACACAGCTGTTTATAGTTCAAGATAACTATATTGTTCAAACGACAGGCAGAAGATAAGTCCAGTAACACAGTCCAAGGTCAAAGCAGTAGATCAGTCATATACATACATCCAGTTGCAGGTTATTCCACTCTCAGTAATCCAGTTAAACAGTCCACAAGTCAGTCCACAGAAACAGTCCAGTCTTTCAGAGTATCAAACAGTAATAATACTCCTCCTCAGTAACCCACACTTTGCAATAACCTCATACACACTTAAATATAGTGAAACACCAATCAGTTAGAGATATTGCAGTCATGTGGCCAGTGACTCAGCACTTCCAGTTCTGCTGACTCATGCTGTAAGAGCAGTTTCAGATTGCATCAGCCTTCTGCAGTATTGCCTGGAATCGACTTGCCTGACCAAACATGTTTCAGTATTAGATTCAAACCCTAACATTCTCCTCCTTTGGACAGGTAAGTTGTTCCTTTACAGTTTAAGATAATATGCATTGTTTTATACAGTTTTCATATACATATTCCATACAGTTCACAATGCTCATTGTGCTTAGCCATGTTTTGTGCCTTTGTAAAATGGTCAGCAAGATTATTTTCTGTAGCACAGTATTCTGATCATATTAACCCATTTTGCACACTTTCTCTCACATTGTGGTATCTTATATCAGTGTATCTTGATCTAGATTTCACAGCAGAAGAGTTAGCCATGGATATAGCTGACTGACTCTCTTCATATACAGTAATTGGATAGTCACTATTTATTTCTAGATCTTTTAACCGTTGTTCGTACCATATTAGCTCATTACACAGGTAAGGCAAACAAGAAAATTCAGATTCTGTAGTTTTGTTCAGTATCTTATGTAAATAGACATGGCTCTGCTAGGCCGGCTTTAAAACCTCGCTGTAATAAAGCATCAGTAATACAAGTATTCCATTCATAGCCAGATTGTTTTAAACCATACAGAGATTTTTTTCAGTAACCAGCCATCTTTTCCAGTATTTGCAGTCACACCTGGGGGTTTTTGCATATAAATTACATGCCTTAAAGGAGCCTTCAAGTAAGCAGTTTCTATATCACAATGAGTTACAATATATTTATGTTTTGCAGCCCATAGAAGTGCAACCCTTAGCGATTCAGAGCGTAAACATGGTGAAAACGTTTCATCGTAGCAAGCAGAGGTTTGTGAAAACCCTTGAGCAACCAGTCTAGCCTTGCATTTAGTTACACCATTTACTCCTTTTTTCAGTTTAAACACCCATCTGCAGCCAATGGCATGCTCACCAGGTGGTAGTACAGCATCCTCATAGACGTAGTTTCTTCAAAGAATCAAGCTCATTGTTAACCGCTGTTTCCCAAGCATGTTTGTCTTCTGGTGCCATGGATTGCAGATCGTTATAAGATCTTGGCTCTACTGATCCTTGACAAGTTGCACCAGGACTATAGCGATCTGGAGCTTTTCGTTCTCTGGTGGAGCGTCTCAGTGGTACAGGCTCCTGTTGTACAGAGTCTATTGGACTTAGCCCCTCTTTTGCTTCTTGCTCCTCCTCTCCCAAGACCCGAGAGTGAGGTAAAGCAGAACTTTCAGTTTTGGTTTTTGTAGCCAAGATTCAGAATTTCTTTTTCCAGAAATGTCAAAGTCTAAGGAATAATGAGGCACTAATTCATGTTGTAGCCTTTCCCATCCACTTTGCTCTAGGAATTTTGCACTAGCACTTTTCCAAATTGGAGTTGAACCAGGAGTACCAAATCGATCGGATTTATGGTTTGATTCATAACCCAAGAAATAAAGTTTTCTGGCTCTATGACCCCCTTTTCTCCTATTTTGGGCTGGAATATGAACCCAAGCAGGACAACCAAAAGTATGCAAATAATCGAAGTTTGGTTGTTTACCATGCCAGCGCGTAAAAGGTATTTCCATAGTGGAAGAGTGTGCAAGAACATTCAGTAAATGGTTAGCACACATAAAACTTTCACCCCCAAAATTATTAGGGAGACCACTGTCATTCAGCATTGTTCTTGCCATTGCTTGCAGAGTCTGACCCCTTTTCTCAACAAATGAGTTGTGTTGAGGCCGATATGGGGCAGGTTTGTGGGAGATGCCTGCCTTTGCCAAAATATTCTGCAATTTTTGATTGCAAAATTCTAGACCATTGTCAGTAATTAGGCATTTTACCTTTTTATTGGTTTTTCGCTCTGCAAATTTAATCCAGTTGGCAATCTGCTGAAAAGTTTCATCTTTTGATTTTAGCTGATAACAGAAACCATATCTGGAATAATGGTCCTCTATTTCCAGGACTTATTTAGCTCCTCCCAAACTGGGTTTAAAAGGACCGAGTAAATCGGCGAACACGATTTGGAGCATATGTAACCCTACATATGCAGACTTGCCAGACCCCTGGTGGCATTTGGACAAGGGCAGTGCCACCTGACTGACCCCTTGGTGCTGCCGCTCCCTAGGGTCGTGCTGGTTGAGAGCATCCCAGAGGGGCTGACGTACGATGAGAACAGCACCATCAACCCTTCCACCTATGAGGCCTGGATGAAGCTTCTGGGGGATGCCAGGCACTCGGTGGACATTGCCGCTTTCTACTGGACCCTGCAGAACAAGGACACGCGCACCCAGGATCCTTCTGCCAGCCAGGTGAGCTGCAGAACCTCTCTCCTCCCCAGGTGCGCTGAGATAACCGGCGCATGTCTCTGAACAGGTAGGTCCACCTTGTTCCCACAATGTTCTCCAATTAATGGCGAGGAAACTATTTTTCCGCTAGTTTTTTCCGCCTGGGGAGGTCTGCCAGGCCGCTTAGGCAGCTCAATGCCTGGTGCGGAGCTCAGTCAAAGGCCCCATTGAGGGCAAGCGGAACATCCGTTTGTTCGGGTTTTGGTTCCAGCAGCAAAGCTTTTTCATGCATGTAGAATCAGCAAAGGGGGGTAAGTCTCTAAGGCCACAAAATGCCTTCACCTATGGCTTTGAGACCATGTACTCTAGTCGCAGTGCCTGGATGGTGGCAACTGTGACTGGGGGTGGTGGTGGTGGGGACAGCTAGGCTGACGGCTATCATATGATGACATGGGTCATACGTCAGGGTGATCATGTGTCCTGTTTTTCCCCAGTGTATATCCTCTTTTTAAGGCTTCTGTCCTGGGGAAAAAAAATCTCCACTGAACCCCTTTTCCTTGTGAGCAGGCAGCATGTAGCCTTCTTGAAATTCATAAATTATATGTAAATATAATATATAGTATATAAAATAGTTTTAAATTTAATAAGAAGTGGTGAATGCAAGTAGATAAATACTTGGTGGGGAAAAAAACTGCGTTCTGGGCGCAATGTATAGTATGCCAGCCACATGACCACGGAAGCGTCTTTGGACAGCGCTGGCCAGCATTGGAGATGAGCACCGCACCCTATAGTCAGTAGGGCAACTATTCTATTCTATGGGACTATTCTAAAATAGATCTTACATTAACCACATGAAACCAATATATATATGAATGTTTTTAGATTTTATATTGTTTCTTACAGTTTTTCTTGGGAGGCTTACGTTTTGGGGGGGATCTTTATTTGCTTATGGCTTATAACATATGGTCATGGTTGGGGTCAGAGCAGGGATGGGATGCATGTTGAAAAAGACCCCATAAACTCCTTTTGGTCCATAATCCTGATTTTTGAGAGGTACCCTTGCCCATCTCTTTCTTCTCAGCAGTTTTTTTTTGGGGGGGGTGTGCCTGAGCATGGCCAAATGGGAACAAGGATGCAGCCGCCACCTTGGGGTGCAGGTATGGAAGGACAGGGTGCCTCAACTCCTTTGCAACCCATTCTTTTGCAACAGGGGGAAGAAGTCTTAGCAGAACTGCTGAAGCTCACGGACAGAGGTATTGCCACTCGCATTGCAGTCAACCCCCCCTCCGCCCGACTACCCAGTAGTGACCTCGAGGCCCTGGAAGAGAGTGGTGAGTGTCTGCACCTTTGGGGGCTGCTGGAGTCTCCCATCTCCCTGGATACTACATACCCATCCAAATCAGGGGGCTCCAACCTCTCGAGAAAAGGTGCTGGGAGTAATAAAGATCCTGCTGCCACCCTGAGAGAAGGGAGGAAACTGCAAACAGGATTATAGAATGACACTCTGTTTCCAATCTGCTTTCAGGTGTTCAGATCCGCAAAGTCGACCTGCCCAGATTGACCACCGGAGTCCTGCATACTAAGTTCTGGATTGTGGACCAGGCACACATTTACCTGGGGAGTGCCAACATGGACTGGCGGGCCCTCACTCAGGTGAGCAGCCTCTTGCGATGGGCTTGGGATGTCCCTGAAGGACAGTGATTGTCAACAAGTGTGCCATGGCACACTGGTGTGCCATGAATGGTCCACAGGTGTGCCGTGGGGGGTTGGTAAATTTATTTATTTATTAGATGGGTATGGGGTATACAAGTATCTCTCCTTTCTGCCTGCAGGTGAAGGAGCTCGGGGTGGCTGTGTACAACTGCAGCTGCCTGGCCCAGGACCTGGGCAAGATGTTCGAGGTGTACTGGGCTCTGGGGGTACCCAATGCCACCATCCCTTCGCCCTGGCCGGAGAGGTTCTCCACCACGTACAACAAGGAGAACCCCTTGGGGCTGACACTGAATGACACTGAGGCCAGTGTGTACCTGACGGTAAGTGGGCCTGTTCACTGCGGGTCCACCCTAAAAGGAGGGGGCTACATTAAGGGCTCCCTTCCTGAGCAAGTGAGTCCAGTCAGAAGCACCCCATTTATGTTGGATAAACCTCCCCAACTTTGCTGAGTGATGGAAATATGGGGCTCTCGGGGCTTTATTTCCTTCTTGTTGCCCCCAGAGTGCTCCCCCTCCCCTGTGCGCCACTGGCCGGACTGAGGATCTCCAGTCCCTGCTGAACATCATTGATGGGGCTGAGAAGTTTGTGTATGTGGCTGTGATGAGCTACTTGCCCACCATGGAGTTCTCTCACCCCAAAAGGTAAGGAGGAGGCCAGGATCTTTGGGCCAGATCCGTGCACTACCACTTTGTGGGCCACTGACCTTTAATGCCACCTCTTCTGCACATTTGCAGTCAGCGGCAACCCCAGTGTGAGCACATGGGGTGGCAGGTTGAGCAAGAGGAGACAAAGCTGGATGCATCTCCTTTCCCCTTCCAGGTTCTGGCCAGTCATTGATGACCACTTTCGAAAAGCAGCGTATGAGAAGGGCGTGCGCATCCGCCTCTTGGTTGCCTGCTGGCGACACTCCAAAGCTGTTATGTTCCCCTTTCTGCGGTCTCTGGCTGCCATGCAGGACAGCCGCATGCACTACAGTGTGGAAGTGGTGAGGACCTCTGGTGGGGCTGGGAGAGGGGGACTCTGCTCTCCTAGGTGCATGAAGGATTCTCCATCTGCCAGGATGTGGGGACATGTTTTGTCTACCAGTGTGGGCAGGAACACTGCTACAGTGGGGCAATGCAGTATAAGGGATCCCCACAGGGCCATCTTGTCTGCCCCCTCTGCCCTCCCCAGGCAGAAGATTCTGCATCTTCCTAGCAGGTGGGGCTCACTCTTAAAGAGTTGCATCCCCTCCATTGACCTGTGACCAAATCCCTGTACTGGATCTGCTTCTGCCTGCCTGTCCCTTGCAGGTGGGTGCCTTGTACACCCACAGCCTCTGCCCACTGCTGTAGATCTCCTTTGACTCGCTGCCCCCTTTTCCTCCCTCTCCTAGAGGCTCTTTGTGGTGCCAGCCAACGAGACACAGGCCAAGATCCCGTACGCCAGAGTCAACCACAACAAGTACATGGTGACTGACAAGGTGGCCTACATTGGTGAGTGGTTGATGGGGCAGCTCCTTGGGTCTGGGGCAGGCTTGCTTTCCTGCGCATGAAACACAAAGAGCATCTTGCAGCCAGAAGCAAAGACGTCCTTCAAAACCCAGCTGGAAGGCATAGTCGGCTGCTGGTTGGAGGCAGTGTGCCTAGCACACTAGGTTGGGGGTATGCACTAGGTTGGGGGTATGGCTGTTGCATCATCCCGTCTTGTACATGTGTGATGGTCACACATGCACATAAGACTTCCCTAGTCTTGCAATTGTGAAGTGTGCTCGGTGGTAGGATAGAGACGTCTAATTCGCAGGTGTGACCATGGTGCGCATGCATTAAGTTCCCCCAACATAGCGATATGCAAGCGTGCCTAGTGCTAGGCTGGGGAAGCCTAATGTGCAGGTATGACCATGATGCTCATGCATTAGGCTTCCCCAGGTTAGAGTTGGGCAAATGTGGGGAAGTCCAGGGGTGATGTGTGGGAAGGGGGTGATGCACTTGAGGGGCTTGTCAAACCCCTCAGACATATCCCCTCCATTAAGAGCACAATCCTAACCATGTCTACTCAAAAGTCAGCCCCATTGTGTTCAATGGGAGTTACTCCCAGGAAAGTGTCTTTAGGATTGCAGCCATAGTCACCCAGTGTGGGCCACACCAGCTGCTCCCCCATAACAATACCCAATAGCTGCTCCCCCATAGCAATGATGGGGATGCGAGGTCCACAGTATGCTGTCACAAAGCTTGGCTTGAAGGGAGACCAGGCTCAGGAAAAGGCACAGTAGAGGGGTGGGTTGTAAGTGAAACCTCCTTGGATCTCAGGAGGGACAAAAGGCCAACCTCTCAACAACATCAGCGGCATAACAGCCTTTCCTCTTCCCATAGGGACTTCCAACTGGTCTGGGGACTACTTCCTCCACACTGCAGGATCGGCGCTGGTGGTGAATCAGAGTCATGTGGAGCCCTCGCCCCAACCGACCGTGCGGGAGCAGCTGCAGGCCGTGTTTGAACGGGACTGGAATTCCAGATATAGCCGGGACTTGAGCTCGTTGGGCCAAGGGGAGGACCTCTGTGGCACCCCCTGACCAAAGCCAAGGCTCGTTCTCCCCACACCCTTTCATCGGCACCGGCCTTGATGTGGGCTGCATCATCCAGCACCCGGCTCTTCCCAGCCCAAGTCTCCTGTAAGAGCTGGGGAAAGGTGCTGTGTGGAGCTTCTGTTCTGGTTTTGCTGTTTGTGTCCCAAACTTGGGGGGCTGGGAAACTGGCTAAGCACATGGTACGGCCACAAAGACACGCATCGCGGGTGCGAGGGGGCAATTGCCACTCAAGTTGCGCTTGTTAGTTGGGTAGAACTTATTTTCAGGATGTTTTGGGGTGGAGGGTAGAGTAGGAAGAAGGGGGTGAGGTTAAGGAAATGGGAACGTAGAGGCTGTAGGAGAAGCTTCCAAAAGGATCCTGCAGGGAAGGTCCCCAATTTCTGGCTCTTGTCTGCTCCGGAGACAGTTGCACTAATTGTTACACAGGAGTAGCAGGGCAAGGTATGGAGCAACATGGAGTGGAGCATTTAGTGTGTGGTACTCAAGCATCTCAGCCTGGGACCATCCTTTCCAATTAAAAAATTTGTCCATTCCAAACTTGCTGGGATGTGATGCCAGAGCTCCTCCATGTCTACCTAGAAGTAAGTCCCATTATGTTCAATGAGATTTACTCCCTGGAATGCCCACTACCAGATTCCAAGATGGTAGATCCCACCCTCTCACGACCCCCTCAGGGGGTCCCAACCCCCACTTTGAGTATCACTGCTATGTGTGACTGCACCTTCACCAATGCACACCCACACTGTGTCTCCCTGTCCTCTGGGTGGAGGGTGGTGATGGTATGGGTGATGGGGGTGGTGGCACTTCTGTGGGGGGGGGGTGCTTTGACATCCAGCTGTATCCATCCCAGCAGAAAGGAGAATAAAAGTCTTGGGAACTGAAAGAGTTGGTGCGTCTGATCTGTGGGGGGAGGCCAGAGGTTGGCCTTTTTTGGGGGGAGGGGGCTTTTGGGAACCCCATCTAATGAGGGCCCCATTTTCAGGATGACCAGAAAAAACCGGATTTGTATGGATTTGTACCCTCCTGTCCGGGTGTCCTACATTTTGGCTTTGTTTTGGAACTTTGTGATAGTGCACAGTACCCCATCATGCCATATGTCGTTGGATTCGTATTGAAGAGCAGAATCCAATGCATTAATCAGTTTGGAGATATCTCCTTCCTATCAAAAGTTATGGTCAAAAAACAGAAAAAGAAAAACAAAAAATACATTTTTGGGCAATTTTTTTTAGTGGGTAGGAATTTTGGCCTTGGGGGTCAGGAATTTTGAGTTTGGCATCTGGTCACCCTGATTTGGGTTGCACTGAGACAGCCTGGAAGGGATGCACTGATATAAGTCTGGATGCACACCGAAAGGGCGGAGAGAGCTGCGGACCTTCTTGTGTGTCCACCACACATTGTTTTGTTGTGACCCTCTTGCATGTGTGTGTGAATTCCGCTGTTGGAGCGGCCTGTGGGGCAGTTGCACACCCTCCTGCGCACCTCTGGACAGTGCAATCCTGCACATGTCTCGTCAGGCCATGAGTAAGTCACATGGTCATGAGTAAGCCACAGGTCATGAGTAACCCTCATGATCAATGAGGCTTACTCATAGGAAAGTCTATATACAACTACATACTGTCCACAGCTCAGGCACTGGCACTGCTGGTGGCATAGCTAGAGGGGGGTGGAGGAGTCTGTCTGGGTGGGACCCCTTGCATGCCCCCTTGGGGGCATGCAAGGGGTCCCACCCAGACAGACTCCTCCTCCCCCCTCTAGCTATGCCACCAGCAGTGCCAGTGCCTGAGCTCCAGCTGCTTCCCCCAAAATGGGGACATGGGGGGGAATTCATGGTAGCCTCTCAGCAGCTGGTTGAGGGCAGGGTAACTGCATGTCCTCTTTTCCCAGGACACGTCCTCTTTCTTGCGTCCTCCTTTTCCTTGTGAGCAGCAGGGAGCCTGCTTGGAACTGACACACTCCATATAATAAATTTATATGTAAGAGTTTTAAATTTAATAAGTTTTTAAAAAGTTTCGGATTAAAGTTTTAATTTATAGTCTTAAAAGTTTTAAATCTAATAAGAAATTTTTGTTTTAATTAACTTAATAAGTTTTCAACTGAAGTTTTAAATTTAGTAAAGTGTTTTAATTAAACACCTTAAATTCTCGTCCTACAAAAAAGTCCTACATTTTTCTTTGTGTCCTACTTTTTGTCCTTTTTTTTGCCACATCCGGAATCCCCAGGGAGACTCTTGAAAAATGACGTCACAGTCCTGCTCCTGTTGCCATGAATGAAAAGGGGGCGTGTCCTTCTCTTAGCTCCTCCCCCTCCCTCGACGGAGTCCTCCAGGACTCGTTGGTCGCCGTCTTCCTAGAGACGGCTCGCGCTCACCGGAAGTGGACAGGCCCGGGCCTCCCGTTGAGGCCTAGTGCAGTCCTGGAGGCCGGCGAGGGTCCCAGGAGCTGCTTTGCCTCCGGCTGCCTCGACCCCCCCCGGACTCCCCGCACGGAGGCGCCGCTGAGATGGTCTCCGTCACCATGGGTGAGGCTGGGGGAGGGGCCATGGCAACGAGGGAGCACACGCCCCCTCCTTGGAGTGGCGCAACCTGGGGGGGCAGAGACCGGGCTGTGCCAAAGGCCGGGGAGGGGGGCCTGGGGGGCCAGCGTAGGCCGGGGAGGGGGGCCTGGGGGGCCAGCGTAGGCCAGGGAGGGGGGCCTGGGGGCCGGCGACGTAGGCCAGGGAGAGGCATAGGTCTGGGGGGGCCAGCATAGGCCGGGGTGGGGGCCCTGGGGGGCCAGCATAGGCCGGGGTGGGGGCCCTGGGGGGCCAGCGGCGTAGGCCTGGGTGGGCCAGGGGAGGGGGGCCTGGGTGGGCCAGGGGAGGGGGGCCTGGGGGCCGGTGACGTAGGCTGTGGAGGGGGGCCTGGGTGGCTGGCAGTGTATGGCTGGGGGGGGCCCAGGGTAGGCCAGGGAGGGGGGCCTGGGGGCCGGCAGCATAGGTCGGGAAGGGGGGCCTGGGGGCCGGCGACGTAGTCCGGGGAGAGGGGCCTGGGGGCCGGCGGTGTAGGCCAGGGAGAGGGGCCTGGGGACCGGCGGCGTAGGCCGGGGAGGGGGGCCTGGGGACCAGCGGCATAGGCTGGGCGGCGTAGGCCGGGGAAGGGGGCCTGGGGGCCGGCAGTATAGGCCGGAGAGGGGGGCCAGAGACCGGCAGTGTAGGCTGCGGGGGATCCCTGCCTGGCTGATCCCTGCCTGTTATCCACTTCTCTTCCAGCCACCTCGGAGTGGATCCAGTTCTTCAAGGAGGCCGGGATCCCCCCGGGGCCCGCAGTCAACTACGCGGTCATGTTCGTGGACAACAGGTGCCTTCCTGCTGACCCCCCTTTTTCCTGGCCTTCTCCTGCAGCTGAGGGGTGTGGGCAGGTCTGGGGGATAAGCTTTCCGTGGACTCCAGTCATGACTTGGTCCTTACTGCCACTGCTGCCCTTGCGGTTACAGGATCCAGAAGAACATGCTGATGGACCTGAACAAGGAGATCATGAACGAACTGGGCATCACTGTCGTCGGGGACATCATTGCCATCCTCAAGCATGCCAAGGTGGTGTACAGGCAGGTGAGTTCGGCCCTTCTCGCCCCCCTCCATTCTTCAGTACAGAGTTTGACTGTCTTGGAGCTGTCAAGCTCTGCCAGCCTTTTCTTGCCAAGCTCCTGTTATTTAGGACCTGCACAAGGAGAGAAATAGATTCCCTTGACTTATGGCAGGGGGTGCAGGAAAATACCCACCCTGCGGGTGGCTTGGGACACGGGCATATATCATAGTCCGCCCACTGGGATCATTTGAGGGGTTCCCCAAAGTTAGCTGCCCCATTTGAGGCTAGAGGGGCAGCATCTAAAGGTAGAGCCTTCCTTGTTGTGGCACCACAATTACGAAATCCTAAGCTAGGTTGGCACAACGCATTGGTCTTTCCGTTTCTGTGATTATGTAGGGAGGCAAGCGCATGTCTGCACACTGGCCTAACACTCTCCCAGGGGTGGCAAAGAAGTGACATAAAGCACCTTGGTGACACCCCCCGGTCACCCCCCTGCCACCCCCTTATGCTGGGGCTTAGGTCAGCCTAACAAGAAGTTAGGATTGCAGCCTAAATATCTTGAATTGATCTTTTTATAAGAAGTGCTGCTGCTTCTTTTTGTTTGTCTTTGTGTGTTCTTTGCCATGGTATAAGGCAGTTTTATTGTTTCTCTTGCAAATTCAGACTTTTCATGCCATCTTGGGTATCCCAGTGTGGATGGGGAATCAGGCAGGGCAAAAGTCCTTACAGGAACCAGTGCCAGAACCAGGGGATTATCTCTCCTCTGCCATTCAATGCTGGGCTCTGGTGCCTTCTGTCTCCAGGAAATCTGCAAGACAGCGACGGAGTCCGTGGCTTCCAGTCAGAGCGCCCTGCAGTCGGAACTTCGCAGGAACGCCAACAGCCGTGAGTAGACTGGAAAGAGCAGGCTGGTGAGGTTGTTGGGCAGCACCGGCAGGTCCAGATTGTGGTGCTCCCACCTTCCAACCATCATACCCTATTAGCAGGCTGATCCCCTTTTGCAACTTCACCTGTATGCAGGTTTGTGCAACTCTGCCTATGTAAGGTGGGCCTGCTCTTCTTTCCCTTCAGATATATATGGCTTTTCTTGGCTTGCACAAGAAAATTGTGCAAGCCCCTTAATTGGCAGCCCCTGCAAATTATCTGAGCCTCAAGACCCTGGTGTGCCCCTGGTGTTGGAGCTGGGACAGGGTGACACTGTGCCCTCCTCTTATAGGACAGGGGTGTCCAAAGCATGGCCTGGAGGCCAGATGTGATCCATGGTGAGCCTTAATGGTGCCTGCGGCAAGACCCCTCTATCCAGCCCTTGAGCAAGCCGGTAATCCTTTCCAATACATCCTTATACGTAAATTTATTCAAATTAAAATGTAAATTAGTTTTCTGGCCCTCCCCACACAGTGCCAGAAACATGATGGGGTCCTCCTGCCAAAATATTTGGACACCCCTGCTCTAAGATATGTCCTGGATGTTAGCCTTGTGTCCTGGAAGAAAGCTTCATTTTCCTTTTGAGCAAGCAGCATGCAGCCTTTTTGTAATTAATAAATTATATGTAATAGTTTTAAACTTAATAAGTAATATAGTGGAATTGAAAGCAATATGAGTATTTTAAGCTGCCATAATGTACATTTTTCTCCTTTTTGCTGTCCCTGCAGCTGCCACCAGGATGATTGCAAACAGCCTTAGCCGGGACTCTCCGCCGTCCACCCCCATCCGGAGACCTGACACCAGCACTTCCAAGATCTCCGTCACTGTCTCTAACAAGATGGCGGCCAAGAATGCCAAAACAGGTGCTTGGAGCAGGGGAGGGGGGAGCCTGTCAGTCAGCTGTCGTCATCAGAGCGCTGTCTGGCGGGGGCCTTCGTCTGCCGCGTGCACAGCTGCAGGCCTGAGGGTACTTCTCTGCTCTGCCAAAGTACCAGCTGGGACACTGCCAAGTATGCACAGTCTGGCCTTTTGCGGTTTGCTGGATGTGTGGACTCCCAGCTGATGTAGAGTGTGCCATTGTGTCTCCTTGGGGGTTGTGGAAAGTTGGCTGTCAAAGGGAGGTGAGGTTCTTCCCCAAAAGGAGAGCCCTTCCATAGCAAGCCAGGGCTTGATTCTGTCCAGCTCCTGTGCCCCCACCAGCCTGAATGAACCCAGTGCCAAATGGGGCAGAAAAGGCAGCATGAACCCTGTCCACTAGAAAGCTCTCTGCTGCCCTCTGGTGGCGGTTAAATAATAGGCCTCCTCTCTTGTCACGATGAACGTTCAGGATTGAGCTCCTCTGCTTGGAGCATGGGGGCTCAAACTTATGGGGGGACGACACACACGACTTTGGGGAGTGTGCAGAGCTGAATGTTTGATCTTCTGCTCCCTTTCCGTGGCAGCTCTCTGTAGCCCCGTAGCCGAGAACCCAACAGTCCCTGTCAAGCGCCGCCGTGTCACAGCAGAGATGGAAGGGAAGTACATCGTTCACATGCCCAAAGGCACCACACCTCGTACCAAGAAGATCCTGGAGCAGCAGGCAGCAAAAGGTACAGCACAACGTCTCTGCTAACTTGGCTGACTTTTTTTTCCTTTCAGGGAACCAGGATGGTGTAAGGGTTAGAGGTGTGAGAACTGGATGATGCCGGTTCAGATCCCTCCTTGGTCATGAAACTTCCTGGGTGACCTTGGGCCAGTTACGCTCAGTCTCACTTTCCTCACAGGGTTGTGGTGAGGATAGCAGGAGAGGAGGAACTAAAGTTTTGTAAGCCACTTTGCATTGGCATGGGAAAAGAGAGTATAAATAAAGCAGGCCTCCGTCAGTCTTGGAAGACTATGGTATCGTGCTCGGCGCTGCATACGCTGCATGCAAAGCACGAAAGCCTGGGTTGGATTGTTATGGAGGATAGGCTGTTACCCAAGCAGCAAATCCCCCCTCTCCACGCCACTGAATTAGTCCAATGGAAAGGCAGAGCCCATACGATTGGATCCAGCTGGCGTCGCAGAGCTGGGCTAAGGACAAGAGCTCACCCTGTCTTGTGGGGCCGACCCAGGTCTCGAACCCTGGCCTGCTGGTTAATAGGCACAGCGTCTTAGCCACTTGCGCCACCCACAGCGCCACCCAAATGTGTAAATACATTTTTAAAAATTGCACAACTTAGTGAGAGAGTAATTGGTGGGTACCTTGCCCTGAAAATCAAGGAACCATAGTCCAGGCTGTGTCAATCCTGCAATTAAAAGCCATGTTCTAACTTGAGCATGGCAGGCATAGCTTATCTATCAAGTTAAGTCTTAACCCTGGTTAAATAATAGATTTAGTGGTAGCTGAAGTCTTACCATAGCTGGCTAGTTGGAGCAGATGACTATTTCTTGCCTTCCTTTCCTGCTGTCTGTTTCCTTTATGTCCCCGGTAGCCTCAGAGACATCGAGCACAAGCCTAACCATGTCTATTCAAAAGTAAGTCCCATTGTGTTCAATGGGTCTTACTCCCAGGAAAGTGTCTTTAGGATTGTAGCCATCGTCTCCAATAGGATCCTGCTTGTTTGAAAGGGAGAGCCGGCATTTTGCCAGGTTTCTACCCCTTTTAGCCATGGCAGTTTTCAAAGCATTTCCTTGTGTTCTCCTTTAAACAGGTTTACAGAGAACCTCAGTCTTTGACCGACTGGGTGCGGAAATGAATGCGGACACCACTACAGGAAATAAGGTAACCAGTTGTCCCAGAGACCTCCTTTGATCTGGCTACAGCTTCCCCGTTCTTGGTCTCAGACAGGGGTCGGTTATCAGGCAGAACTACTGGAGGTGATATTGGGGGCAGGTGGTGCAGTTGCCCGCTCCCTACAGCTGATTCCCTCTGCTCTCTTGGCAGCCCACGGGAGTGTTCAGCCGTTTGGGAGACATGCAGGAGGCTGAGGACAAAGCACCCGAGAGCGACGATGACGGAAACAGCAGCAGCAGCTCAGTCTTGCAATATGCCGGGGTGCTGAAGAAGTTCTTCAAACCAGCCAAGCCCCAGCAGGAGCGTCCCAAACCCCCTGGGGTGACTGTCCGGGCAAGAGCCACCAGCTCTGAGGCCCAGCCGCTGCCGGCAGCAGCTGCCACTGCCCAGCGCCTTGGGAGCAAGAGCGCAGCTAGCCCCATAGCTCCAGTCAAAGAAAATAAATCAGAGTCTGCCTCCCCAGGCAGTATGGCCAAGAGACTGGGCAAGCGTCCCTCCCCTGCTGAAGCCCAGGACAGCAGCGTCACAAGCTCCAAGAGCAAGCCAGAGTCCAGGTTCCGAGTCACCATCAAAAGGACTTTGGGGAGCGCCAAGGTGAGCAGTACCACCGAGGCCCCCAGTGCCCAGATGGACAACACAGGCACCGTCAGCGTCTTCAAGCGGCTGGGCAGGAAGACCGTGTGAACTGGAGAAGGCCCGTCTGCTCCTTTCTCACCTGCTTGGGAGTCATCTCCGGGCAGTGGTTTTGAATTCTCCCCCACCTGGTTTATAACGTGCAGTGGTTACTCTGGACTGCAAAGTTGTGTGAAGGTTTTCAGGAAGGCCCAGTGTTGCTTCTTCCAGCTCCCTTGAGGACTGTTGGATTGTCGGCTCAGCCTCCCCAGTTCATGGCTTGGGGCTTCTTGTGCCATTGGACAATCTCCTGTGAACAGCACCCACCTTGCCAGAGGCTGGACACCAGGCCCAGCATGACCAGAGAGCAAACAAGGGCCAAGATGACCCTCATTGCTAGGGTTGAACAAAGCCTCATACAGAGCCCTTGGTGGACCCATCTTTCTCTTTTTCTCTCATTGTTCCACTTTCTTTTTCCCAGGGAGTAATGAACTGAGGGGCTTCCGTCCGTAGAGGGTCTGGGCTGGTGTGACACAGTAGACCCCTCTGTTTTGAGTGGTTCCCCCCTTCCTCTTTCCTGGGCTCCCAAGAACGGCAACTCTACGGTTACCAGGAGTGACTGGGTGGTTCCTTTAAGGCAGAGAGAAGTACTTTCTTCTCTGTCTTTGGTTCTTGCATGTTGAGACTTAATAGTTTTGGGGTGTGTGATTTGCAGCTTTAGGGTTAGGGTTAACCCATCATCCTCCATCCTTCCTGCCCATACTCTGGAAGCAGCACTGCTTGGTTGTGGGACTGTGTCCATCTTGGGGCAGACTTAGTTCAAGATAATGAGGGGCTCATCCCAGCCTTAAGAAACCTGGGGTGCCATCACAGCACAGAGCAGACCCTTTTCTGGAAGGGTTCATCCTCTGAAGGGGAATGGCACTGCTGCTTGTGGGATTTCTATTGGACGCGGTTATGGCGGGGGAGGCACTGCCAGCTACACCCCCTCCCCACAGCTATTGATGGTTGGGGGGAAAAAAAGTAGAAATCACAGTTTTATGTCATTTTATTTTGTAAATGGATTTTTAAGCTGGATCGAAGTGGAAAAAAATTAAAATTGAATTGCTGAGTTTAGATCAGATCTATAGCTTGAAACTTACGAACTTTTAAGATACAGTGAGTGGTGCCTCACATGACAAGTTTAATTCGTTCCAGAAGCCTGCTCGTTATGTGAAACACTCTTTCTGTGAAGCAGATTTTCCCATAGGAAATAATGGAAACTCAGACGATTGGTTCCACAACCCAAAATACATTCATATAAAAATATTAACTGTATGTTAAAATGATGACAAAACACTGGGATTGAATTCAAAACATGCATTAAATGTGCAGGATCCTATGAAGTCTACTTAGGCTGCAGTCCTAAAGACACTTTCCTGGGAGTAAGCCCCATTTAACACAATGGGGCTTACTTCTCAGTAGACATGGTTAGGAGACGGCAATCAAAGACACTTTCCTGGGAGTAAGCCCCATTTAACACAGTGGTTCTTACTTCTGAGCAGGCATGGTTAGGAGGCAGCATGGAGGATAGGGGGCTTATCTGGGCTGCTGGAGGCCAGTGGGAGGCAATTAGGGGCAGCTGCCTCTGGCTCCCCCTGGCAACTGCCCCCCAAGTTGGGGGCAGTTAGAGGCAGCAGCGTGCCGGCCAGCAGCCCTTTAAAATAGGCTCTGCACAGAGTGTCAGTGTGAAGCACCTTGGGGGTGGTTGCCTGGGGCTTGTTAAGTGAAGCGGGCTTGTTAAGTGGAGGACACTCCCAATGGGAATTTGTGCTTGTTATGTGAGTCACTCTTAATGTGGGGCACTTGTTAAGTGAGGTACCCCTGTAAGCTGAATCTCCTGCCTCATTGCCTCTGTGAGCAGGCTTGCCAGTAAGCCAGTGGTCTTCAAAGTGGGGGTTGGAACCCTCTTCATTCCAGGGGGGTCATGAAAAGCTGGATGCAGCCATCTTGGAATCAGGCACTGGGCAGCTTTAATGCTAGAAGGGGGCGTAGGATTGAGTTGGGGGGTGTCAGGGGCCGTAGGCTCCATTTTGCTTCCCCCACCCAGATGGCTCCGAAGGAGAGGGGGGCCCCCGACAACCCCTGAACTTCCAGCCATGTCACTGAAGAGCCTCCACTGGCCCATCTAGTGCAGTCTCCTGCATCACATGGGTCCACCTTGGGGAGCACCCCAGAGAGCTGCATCCAGCTGCCCCCACCTCACATCTGGGACTTGGGGGGTCCCAGACAGATTGTTGTTCTCTATCCAGAGGCGGGGAGTTCCTCAGGCTAGACTGCCGGCTGCCATGATGTCCATCCAGTGGCAGGGAGTCCCATAGGTTAGATCTTTCTGGGGTCCAAGATGTCCCTCTATCCAGAGGCAGGGAGTTCCTCAGGCTAGACTGCCGGCTGCCATGATGTCCATCCAGTGGCAGGGAGTCCCATAGGTTAGATCTTTCTGGGGTCCAAGATGTCCCTCTATCCAGAGGCAGGGAGTTCCTCAGGCTAGACTGCCGGCTGCCATGATGTCCATCCAGTGGCAGGGAGTCCCATAGGTTAGATCTTTCTGGGGTCTAAGATGTCCCTCTATCCAGAGGTGGGGAGTTCCTCGGGCTCCTCCAGCCAGGCTGCTCCTTCAAGTGAGGACTGAGAGGCCTCCCCCTCCCTAAGCAGAGCCCGGGGCGGTGGGCGGGGCTCCCAGGTGGAGGAGGCGGGGCTTGCCCCTGGGGCGGAAGTGAGGAGGAGAGGCCTAGTTCCTCCTGCGCATGCGCAGCCCCGCCCCTCGCGCGTGCGCAGACCCTTCGAGGGAGAGAGGAGGCCGCGCGCCAGTCCCGCCTCCCTGGCGCCGCTTCCTGTTTGCGTGGGCCCGGCGGGGGCGGGGTTTCCGGGAGCGCGGGCGCGTCGTGCCTGACACGGCCGCGGGCGGGGATGGCGGCCCCGAGGAGACCCCGATAGCAGGTGAGGGCGCGGCGGGGACGGGCAGCCGGGAAGGCCTCGTGCTCCGAGGCCGCCGCCTCCGGGCCTTCCTTGCGGAGCCGGGCCGCCCGGGCGCGGCACGAGGGGAGGGCGGAGAGCCTCGTACAGGGCCTCCCTCAGAGGAAGCCCCGTTCTCCTCTATGGGCCTCCTCGCGAGTAGGGGAGGAAGCCCCGATGACTATCCTGGGCCTTACTCGCGAGTCGTCCGCCCCGACACAACCTGGGAGTAAGGCCCATTGAGCATAGGGGGAGTTACTCCTGAGTAGACCTGCATAGCGTCAGGCTCTGAGGCTTCAATCCCAGCCACGCTTACCTGGAAGGAAGCCACATTCACCATCATTGGGCTTACTCCTGAGTAGACCCTCCGAGGCTGCATCCCTTCACTTGCCTGGGAGTAAGGCCCATTGAGTATAATGGGACTTACTCCAGAGTAGCCATGCATAGGGTTCAGCCTCAAACCCAGCCTCTCTTACCCAGGAGTAAGTCCCAGTGACTATCATGGGCCGTACTCCTGAGTAGACTGCATCCCATCTGTTACCTGGAAGTAACAGAGTTCACTACCATGAGGCTTGTTCTTGAGTAGACAAGGTTAGTGCTAGGCTTTGAAACTGTAATCCCAGCCATGCTTACCTTTTACATAACTTGAGGCTTACTCCCAAGTAAACCTATAAGACTCCAATCCTAGCCACATTTACCTGGAAGTAAGCCCCATTAACTATAATGGGACTTACTCCTGGGAAGAAATGCACAGGGTAGGCCTGTGAGGCTCCAATCCCAACCACACTTGCCTGGGAGTAAGTGGGATAATGGGATGTATAATGGTAGTTACTCCTGACTAGACATGCTAAGGATAGTCCTGTAAGGTTTCAATCCCAGCCACGTTACTTTGGAGTAAGCCCCATTGACAATAATGGGACTCACTCTTGAGTAGACACACATGGGGTTGGGTTCTTAGGCTGGGTATAATGGGACTTACTTCTGGGTAAACATGTGCAGAGTTGGGCTCCGATCCACACTTACATGGGAGTAAGCCCTAGTTAATTATGGGCTTACACCAGAGTAGGCATGCATAAGAGGGGCCTCTTAAAGCTGCACTTCAATCCCTGGTGTTGCAGCTCCTCCCTCTCCTTGGGGGATCCTCTTTTCCACTCCAAAAGGGGGCAGGGGCTGCTTGTACAGCACATTGATGTCCCTGCAGCACTTAGTGCTTCCCCCTTCCCCACAACTTCCCTCCACACTTAACCTGTGAGTAACCCCATTGAGTACAATAGGATTTACTCCTCAATAGACGTGCACAGGATTTGGCTCCAGATCTCCACTGCTGCCAGGCGTGCACACCCACCACCCCCGCCCAGACCCTGCCTGGTTGGTTGAGGGGCAGCTAAAAATAATCTTCTTTTGGAGAGGCTGTGGGTGGGCAGGTGGCAGTGGCCGGCTGGGCTCCCCTCCTCCCTCCTGGGCTGCAGCCCTTGGAATGCGACAGGAGGGGCCTCTGCAGGACCTGGAATTCCTTTGAGGGGGTGTGCATGGGGGGCCTCCTTGGATGGCAAGGGAAGCAGCAGCAGCAGCCCCTTCAGTGAGGAGCCATTGCCTGACCCAACCCGAAAAAGAGGAGTGCAATCCATAGAAAAGGAGTGTCTGTGGGGGTGCAGCCTCCCGCTTCTCAACAGGCGGTGTGGGGAGGAGGCATTGCACTCAGGATCTGTGAGATTCCAGGGATGGATCAAGGAGCCAGGAGCACATGGGTGCATGGAGGTGCACTGAGCCAGTAGTGAAGAAACTATCTTGGTCCTTGGGTTGCCCTCACTGCTCTCCACTTCCATTCACTTTCCAGCCTGCAGAGCATGTGATAAGCATGTGCACGCCATGTACTGGTCAGAAATGTGCTTCATCTGCCTCTTCCAGGTAGTGCAGAGTTCTGGAGACCAAGCCCGTTGGACGCATTCAGCGCATAAAGGCGCAAAAGCTTCCTTTCTGATAGGCCCAGGCCTGAAGTGTCGGGTTCCATGTTTCGTGCCCGGAGGGTTAATGGTGGGGCCAGAGCAGGGGTTGGAGTGGGAATCCTCGGTGCTCACTCCCCAAGTCCAGCATGCAGCCTGCAACTCCTGATCCCGACTGGTGTGTTGTTGTTCAAGTAAACTGTGGCACTGGGTGAAAGGGCAGCCTCTCTTCCTGACCCTGGTTCCATTGCAGTCTGCAATTGCCAGCACTCGATTGCCACAGGGCACCTTGAGTCTGCTGGCGAAGCCCAGCTCCTTGGGCAAGAGAAGGGTTGGGGTGAGCCTCCCCAAGGTAAGAGCAGTCTTGCCCCCCCCTTTCTGAGAGCATGTCTCCTTGGAGTGGCCCTGACTCCCTGGAGTTGCCTCTCGAGTATCCTTTTAGGAAGAAAGGCAGAGTATAAATTGGATTAATAATAATAATTAAAGGGGTTGGGGTGGGGTTGCCATAATTCTCTTCCACAAAATTGGGACAGGGCCCTCTGTTTCATTTGGCAGTATGTGAACACAGTCCCCCCAAATTGGGATTGTCCGTGGGTTTTTCAGGACATATGGCAACCCTAGGTTGGGGGAGGCCCATTGTTTTGGGGTGGCCCTTTGCCGCCACAGCAGGCAACCATACAAGCACTTGTGGGGCACTCTTGTGGCTCTGCCATCTCTTTGGTGCTTGAGCTGCTGCTTTGGTCTCTGCTTTTCTCCTTGGTGCCTCTCCTTTCAACAAGGAGGTGAGTGACAGCCATTTTTTCAGTTGTAAAAGCCTCATTTTGGGGCTGGGGGGTCTTGCCTCCCATTTTCTTGTCTGGAACCCTCACCACCCACTTGGAAAGCTTGCTGTGGGTAGCCCTGAAGGCACTTGGAATCGAGGTCACTTGTGGTAGTCATGGTGGGGGTGTTGCTGTCTCCGGCTTGTGTAGTTGCATTTGGTGGGGGGCATTTCCCAACAATATCGGAGGCGCAATTCCAGGGACCGTTGGCAGTGCTGGGCAAACCCATCCCCAATTCAAGGCTCTTTCCCTGAACACAACTCTCCTTTCTCAGTGTTTTTCTCCTCTCAACCTCCCCCCACCCCCACCTCGTTCCACAGGGTCACATCCTGGAGAGCGTAAACAGCCCCGGTGCCTGCAAATATCTGAGTCACACACACTCCACAAGTCAACAAGTCTCCCTTCCTCCCCCTGGTCCACATGGGCTGTTGTGCCATGGCCACCAGGAGGGGAATCTCTGGAGTCAGCAACTGAACCTTGGCAGCTTGCAGGGTGGGACGTGGGAGTTCAGAGTGGGGGGTGATGCCCCTTCTCTGGTGATCAAATGGCTCTTGGACCCTTGCAACTCTTGACTGCATTGTTGTGTTGAGTGGCAACTCCAGAGGAATAGAACTGCCAGGCAGGATCAGGCCCAAATTCCACCTAGTCCAGCCTTTTAGTGGGGAGCAAGAGGGAGTGGGCTGGTCTTCATATTCTCCCAGAACAGTGGTGGGCCTGCAGGATTGTTTCTTTTCTATATGTAATCCCTTGCCTGTGGACAGGGAGCCTCTCAGGGAAGGATTCTGGCCTCCTCCCTGACTTGCTTGTTCTCTGTGTGCTAGAAGGAAATTTCAGTCCCAGCAAAAAGTTAGCCTGCTCAAGAGGAGTCTGTCTGAGCAATGCTTTGATATGTCATGGTTGGGGCAGCCATAAACCTGCTGCCCATTTTGGGTCTTTCCAGAATGGAAGTCCAGTCTAAGCAGGGGAATTGCCTCCTGGACGCGGCAGGACATTTTGAGGGGCTGCAGGAGAGGTTTGAGTCAGAAGCCAACCCCAGTTCTCCTGCCTCGGAGTATCAGGTGTGCCTTTTGCCTGTCTGTGGACTTTTCCCCAGTGTGCCCCCCTTTCCTCCTCTCTCTGCCAGTGCCTTTGGGCAAGTCTTTGAGCCCCCCCTTTAATCCCATCAGGTGCCCGGGATTAATCTTTCTCTAGCTGTTTGTTTTTGTTGCAGAGTAGGTGCATTTCCCTTGCCAGGCCCTTTGATCTGAGTTGTGTGGCTCAGTTATCCTTCTGAGTTTGCAGATAAGGCTGAAAGGGAAACCAGCCCTTTCAGGTGTGGATGCTTCAGAGGCCCGGCTTCTCTGTCCTGGTCATAGGAGTGCTGCCCCAGGGCTTGGCTGGTTCTTCATTGTGGCTCAGCAGCCTGTGCCCAGTTCTGGCACTTGCATCACGCTGCCATTGCGAGGCCCTTGAGGTGGCTGCTTGTGGAGGGGAAGCCTGGGGCTGTCATGGGACCCTAAGCTAGCTGTGTCGCTGAAGAGGATTGTCCTTCTCATGGTCTGTAAGAAGCCTTCAAGGCCCAAGTGAGCTTGACCAATTTCTTAGGGACTCTGCCGTGCCACTGACTGGTCATCCTCCTCCTCCATTCTTCAGGTCACCAGACCATCCTGAGCAAGGTTGGCAGACTCAAGGCCCTTCTATTACCTGGACACGGGAAATCGGAGTGACAGCACCACTGCTTCACCATGACGGAAGTGTCGGTTGTGAAAGAGGGCTGGCTCCACAAAAGAGGTGAGTGGCACCCCCCAGCAGTGGGATTGGATTACTTCCCAGGGAAGGAGCTCCCTTCTTTCTTCTCTGTGAGATAGCCCTGGATTGTGGGGAAGCCTCAGCTCAAGCAAAATGTGGTTGCCCGGAGTGGCGTGTATGCAGAGTGCTTTAGAGAAGGAAGCTCTTCTCCCAGCCAGCCATACTTTCTCCAGAGCAGGACCTGATTTTGAGTTTGTTGGCAATGCAGACCCTCAAGCAGCTTCACAAACTGGCCTGAGAGGCAATTCCAGAACCCGCTTCCAGGCAGATATCTTGCTGGAGCCACAACTCTGAGCTAAAGCGCTTGGGTTCAACAGTCCTTCTCCACTAATACAGTCTCAGCTGTCCCCCAAGCTCTGTGCCCCCTCCCTTGGGCTGAGGCTCCAGCAAATTCCTCCTTCTTGCAGACAAATATAGACAGCAGCTGCTGGGGGGTCAGGCCAGCCTGGAGGCTATTTCAGTCCCTGGCTCCTTGCTGAGTGTGTTCTGGACTGCCTCCAGGTGAAGGTGTCCTGGGATTGTCCAGAAACGCAAGGGGGGAGGAGGGACACTCAGAGGAGGAGCTGAGCAGAATGGACTACACCTGGCATGTGGCTTTCCAAAAGTCACGGAGACTTGCCCTCCTCCCACTGCCCGGAAAATCCCAGCCTGTCCACTCCCGAAAATCACCAGCATTTTTCCAGAAGTACCTTTCAGCAGCTGCTGAACTTTTTGGCTGGACGCTGATCCCCACAGTTAAGGCTTGCACCGTTTCTGGTTTTCCTGCAGCCAAAGCGCAGTGCCTTGAGAGGTGCCTGAGGGAAAACGGCAACCTTTGTGGGTTCCCCTGCATAGCTCTTTGGCCATAGGGATTGCTGGAGCGTGGCGGGGCTCCAGTAGACAGCCTCGTTCTAGGGCTTCGCATGGCATTCTTGCAGAATCATTGCTGTCTTCATGGTGGGACCAGGGCTCCAGGCTCTAGTTCTTGGGTGGCAGGAGATGGATGCATATGGAAAGATGTAAATGAGCCAGAGGCTTTATTGAGGAAGAACCCTGTGGAGGGTTCAGCTGATGTTGAGATGTTCCCAGTCGCCTGCCCATCCACCATTGGTTCTTGGAGTGTTTTGGGTATTGGTTGTGGCCTTTGAAGCCTAGTCTGGTTTAGGACCCAAGTGTATATCTTGGGATTGTTTCCTTTCCCAGGAATCTGCTCCCCTTATGATCTCTCACAGGCAGCCCCCTGGGACAGTTGTGGGCTCCTTGAGCCGTCTTCCTTGGCACTGAAGACTCGCCTCACCTCTTGTTGGTCAGGCCTTTCTATGCCTCCCTCAGACAGAAGCAGGTGGTGCTTGTGTTTTGTCCCCGTTGTGTTCGGGGCTTAGTCATCCCCTGCTCTTCTCTTTCCAGGCTGAAGTTGGTGTAAATTTCTAAACACCTGAAAGGGTTGAACATGGTCTCCTGTGTTCCTCTTGGGGTCACCAGCCATTAGTGATTTAATTTTATCTGTAAACCACCTTGTGAAATTTCTGTTGAAAAGCAGTATATAAATAACCGTTGGGTGATTCATGGAGAACTAAGCAAGAACCTGTCATCAACTACAACAGGAACGAAAGAGGTGTGAGGTGGTGGTGGGTACTCTGGGGTATCCCCCAAGCAGAGCTCCAGCTGTGTTTGTGGGCACAACTAGGGTTTCCCATGTTCAGGACAGCTTCATAGGAGGTGCCTTGCCTGTCTGACTTGCTTGCCTTCCAGGGGAATACATCAAGACCTGGCGACCCAGATACTTCCTCCTGAAGAGCGATGGGTCTTTCATTGGTTACAAAGAGAAGCCAGAGACGTCAGACCACAGCCTGCCTCCCTTGAATGATTTCTCTGTGGCAGGTACAAGATGCTCAAGACCTGGGAGGTGTCAGTTTCCTTAACTTAAGCTTACAGGGTGATGGCATTGAGAGGTGGTGTGATGCTCTCCTGGTCTCCAGGTAGTCTGGAAGGATGACTCGTTGCTGATCTCAATTGAGAATGCTTCTCCTTGGTGTCCTGCAGAGAGGGGGCAACTGTGGTCACACAGGGTCCCATGTGAAAAGGGATCCTTAGCAGAGCTAAGAGCTAGTGGGGGTTGGGCTTCTTGCTGTGGGGCAAAAAGTCCTTTGCATCACTGAGTGGGCTTCTCATTCTCCCCACATTCTGTCTGCCCTCCTGCAGAATGCCAGTTGATGAAGGTTGAGCGCCCTCGGCCCAACACCTTCATCATCCGCTGCCTGCAGTGGACCACTGTCATCGAGAGGACCTTCCATGTAGACTCCCCTGATGAGAGGTGAGTGGGCTTGCACTGTGCAGGGTGGACCAGAGCACTGCCCTATTGGAGAGGGGTGGTCCTGGCAGAAGTGGGTGATGCTGCCCGTTATGCCCAGCAGGTTCCTCTGCTCCTGCATCAGGTCAGAAGTGTGTCTGAAGAGCCCAGTTACAGGACTGGACTAAGAGCAAGTGCCAGAGGCACCTGGTGCTTTGGTTGGAGGAGGACACTCTCCCCTTTCCCCGCTACCCCATTGTTGCATGATCTCCATAACTGACCTGTGCTGTCCCCAGGGAGGAATGGATCCGGGCCATTCAGATGGTGGCCAACAGCATGAAGAACCAGGAGCCTGAGGAGGACAGGATGGACTACGGTTCTCCCAGCGACAGCACGGGGGCTGAAGAAATGGAGGTGGCAATGACCCAGACCCGAGCCAAAGCGGTAAGGGGGGCAAAGGACCCTGATAGTCCAGGTGCTCTAGCTGTTCAACAGCTTTCGGTCAGCAGTTTCCACCAGATGCCAGTCAAGTGCTCTGGTGGAGGACCTGGAAGCAGAGCCCCCACCCACCCACCGCTGTACCTCATCCCTGCACCTCACCCCCACGTTGCTCATGTGTGTCTGTCCCCAGCATTTAATTTTCAAAGGGAGGCTGTAATGGAGAGTCCATAAAGCTATTGGTAGCCATTGTAAAGGCAGCCTTCTGAGTGCGAGACCTGCTCTGTCTGATCAGGTCAGGGACTGTTCTTGGGATTGAGGGCACGCAGTCTGCATTGCGACTGATTGTAGCTTTTGACTGTCTCCAACAGACCATGAACGACTTTGACTACCTGAAGCTGCTGGGGAAAGGCACCTTTGGGAAAGTGATTCTGGTTCGTGAGAAGGCCACAGGGCGCTACTATGCCATGAAGATCCTGCGCAAGGAAGTGATAATCGCCAAGGTATGGGGCTATGAGGAGAGTCTGTGGTGTTTGGGGAAAAGTGCCCCCAGGCTATCTTGCCTGGCTAGCCACACAAATGCATGCTGGAAGCTGGTTGCTGCCAGGGAAAGGGGGGTGTTTCTCTGTGCGCCCTGTTGATGGGGCTTAATTTTGGGCCAGATGGAAAGTGCTGTGCACGGAGCTTCGGATGTGCACGAGGCCTTATTTCTCCTGTGGCCCATCCAAGGACTGCTTGGAAGATTCGCTGCCCCATTGGCTGTGTTGCCCTCCAACGATTGTCAGGACTCTTCACCCCCTGCCTGGTACTGCCCTGCCAAACAGATAGATGAAGGCCTCCCTCTGGAGATCACTGACTTGAGAGCGTGGTGTGAGGCTGGGCCTGGGCTTGTCTCTTTCTCCCTGGAAGGAAGCGGCCGTATCAGTGTGACTCATGCACATGGCTGCCTTTCTCTCCCCTGCAGGACGAGGTGGCCCACACAGTCACCGAGAGCAGAGTCCTGCAGAACACTAGGCACCCTTTCCTCACGGTACGTCTCTGCGAGGACCCTCCTCTTTCAGGCTAGACACTTCTGCTGCTCCTGCTAGCCTGGCTGCAAGATGTGTGAGGGGTGGTTTCTTTCAGTGAGGGGCAGTAGCATCTCTGATGTTTGGGTTGCCTGGAAAGGGTGCTCTGAGCAGTAGAATCATTTGCTCTCATTCATGGGTTTGCTGCCTGAGCATAGAGGGGAGCGGGTGCTTCTCTTTTCCCGAGTGCTGAGTGGGGAGGGAAGGGGAGCAGCAGCCCTTGGGCTGGCTTTGATGCATGTGTCCCCTGGGAATCTTATCAGTCTGTAATGGGGTTGCTGGGCCAGTGTGAGATGCAGGAAGTTGGACAAAGGTGGCCTCTTGTCCTGAGCCAGAAGGGTTCCTCTTAGGTTCTTAACAACTTTCCCCCCAAGTCTTGGACTCTCTGAGTCACCGAAAGCTCAGTGGGGCAGGCACTTCATGCTCCTTCCAGGGGGAGGCTACAGCTGCCATTTTACAGAGGTGACCTTGTTAATCCCTCATTCTCAGGCACTGAAATACGCGTTCCAGACCAGTGACCGCCTCTGCTTTGTTATGGAATATGCCAATGGAGGGGAGGTGAGTCAGTGGGGAGAAAGCGACAGCCTCTGGACAGTTGTGACTCTGCCTGTGTCCACTCCCTTGACCTGAGACCTGTGTCCACTCCCAGACCTGCTTTGGGTGGTGTTCCTTAGGCAGATGGGACAGGAGTGTGTGGCTTCAGGAGTCTCTTTCCACCCAGTGTAAGCACCTTTCCTGAGCGGAGGAGGCTTAGGCCGTCCACCTCACTCTCGCAGCCTTTGTGAACGGCTGCAGTGGTGACCTTCCTGCCTTCGCTCCTGTTGTTTACAGAGCCCCTTAGTGTTTTCTTTCCCCCTCCAGCTCTTCTTCCACCTGTCCAGGGAGCGGGTCTTCACTGAGGATCGTGCCCGGTTCTATGGGGCTGAAATAGTCTCTGCCTTGGAGTACCTCCACTCTCGGGATGTTGTTTACCGTGACATCAAGGTAACACTACTCCATGCTGCCACCGCCCTGGTGCTCACATTAGGGCTGGTTGGCAAAATCCCCCTGCAGAGCTTTTTGTGCTGGGGGGCTGACTCAGCCCTGTGTCAGCTGTTCTGCCACCAGCATGGTTTGTGGCACACGTACACTGAATAGGGGATGGGGACACTTGAGTGCTGCCACCAGATAAGCCCCAAGATACCAGGGATGTGCAGTGTTCTCAACTGGCTGCAGCCGACCAAATCCCAAATACGAGTGTGCCCTTTTGGCCTTCTCTTCCCTGTGGGTGCAGCAGGTGCCACCTCTTCATTGGGCACTTGGTGGCATGTGGGTCTCGCAGTCCAATTTGAGAGGGCTGTCTTAGGTCCTGATGCTGTGCTGTGCCTTTCAGCTGGAGAATCTCATGCTGGACAAGGATGGACACATAAAGATCACCGACTTCGGGCTGTGCAAGGAGGGTGTCACGGATGGCGCCACCATGAAGACCTTCTGCGGGACGCCCGAGTACTTGGCCCCAGAGGTAGTGTTTTTAAGGCCTTGTCGGTGGTGACTGGTTGCCCAAAGAACACCTCCCTACCAGGCCAGCAAGGAGGGAGTCATAGTTCAAGCTCTACGTTGTATCCAAGTTCGGCAGTCTCCCTCTTGAGTGCTGAGTGTGGGGTTGCGATGGCTGGGAAGGGAGCGGGGATGTCGGGTGGTATACTGGTTCATGCTGGACTAGATGACTGGTAAGACTTATCCCTCCTGATCTTTTGGTGGCAACAGTGCCATGGTGGGTCCTTGATGGTTGTGATGCCTGCAGTTCTGGCACGGGGTGTGGAGGCAAGTAGAAGGGCGGGAGAGGTCAGGCTTTGAAGCAGAAGGGGACAGGAGATGGAATGAACTGGAGGTCATTGCCTGCCTGGCCCTGGAACTGCCAAACAACCCATGTGCTGAGCAGAGCAACCCTCTACCTGACCTGCTTTCTCCTCCTACCCATCTGTCTACAGGTGCTGGAGGACAACGACTATGGGCGGGCCGTGGACTGGTGGGGCCTGGGTGTGGTTATGTACGAGATGATGTGCGGCCGCCTGCCTTTCTACAACCAGGACCATGAGCGCCTCTTTGAGCTCATCCTCATGGAGGAAATCCGCTTCCCCCGCACGCTCAGCCCCGAGGCCAAGGCCCTGCTGGCTGGACTACTCAAGAAGGACCCCAAGCAGAGGTTACAACTGTGGGGTGGCAGGCAGAGGAGGGATGAGGGGGGTGTAGCTGGGCCTTGCCAGGATCTAGAGGGGGGACTTCAGAGCATCAGCTGTGTGACTAGCAGGTGGACTGCCCAGCTCGGGCTTTGGTGCCTGCGTGATTGTACAATTGTACATTATTGTGCCACATTCTGAGGGTTGGGGGAAGGGACATAATAAGGCAACCGGTTAAAAGTAGGCAGGAGCAGCTGGTTGGTGTGGACTGCCCAGTGGAGTGCCCAGAAGAAAGGGGCCCTTCTTCACTTGGTGAGGGGTGACATTGGTGGAGACTCTCCTAGTGGAAAGAAGTAATAGTCTTTGCTGTACCTACAGGCTAGGAGGAGGCCAAAAAGATGCCAAGGAGGTGATGGAGCACAGATTCTTCGCTGGCATCAACTGGCAGGATGTGGTTCAGAAGAAGGTAATATGGGGAAGGGGGGGTGCCAACCAGCCAGTCAATGTCCTGCCAAGCCCTTGGGGCTCTCACACTCTTTTCATGGGGTGGGGGGTGACATTACCAGGGCACAGCATAAGCAGACCTTTCCCTTTGCAGCTCATCCCACCTTTCAAGCCCCAGGTGACGTCGGAAATTGACACTCGGTACTTTGACGATGAGTTCACCGCACAGTCAATCACCATCACGCCCCCCGACCGCTGTGAGTAGGACGTTATTCCTGCAGGCCCTCCTGGAACCACCCCCTCCAGTGTGACCAGCCTCTGGCCTTCTGACAGAGCTGGGCTTGGTGCCCAATCCAGGACAGACCAAGAACTGCTCCTTGCCTGGCCCTTGGTTGCGTGGAGGAGGGAGGCAGTTGACCGCTGTCCTTATCCCCTGCATGCTCATTGGCTGTGTTCTGTGTCCCCAGATGACAGCATGGACCCCCTTGACGCTGACCAGAGGACCCACTTTCCCCAGTTCTCCTACTCAGCCAGCATTCGGGAATAGGGTGGCAGCCGTCTTACGGGGCCCCTGAAGAGAAAGGCAGACTGCTGAGCTTCAGAACAGACCAGGGAGGCCATGCCAGGATATTTTTGTGCCTCACTGGCTCTGCAGTGCCCTGGCATTTTGAGGGGCCCAGGCGGACTCTGGCGGCTTACCTCTTGCAACAGATGAAAGCCCTGCCCTTCCCAATGTTGGGAAGCCGCTTGGACCAATAGCATCATGCTCTGCCCTGCTCTTCCCAGTCTCCGAGACACTGCTTGAAACACGAATGGGCAGGGGAATGTCCGGACCCTGGGCCAGGACCTGCCTCCTGCCACGGGACCTGCTCTCGCCTGTTACTGGCCAGGTGAAGGGGTCTCCCCTGCCCCAGGATTGGGCGGCTCCTTAGGAGTGTGTGGCTGCAGAACCAGATGGACCACTTCAGACATACAGGCGTGTCTCGCTGGAGGACATTGTGCATTGCGCATGGAGTGGAGGCCTTTTCCCACATGGGGCAGAGGCTGCCAGCTGCAAAGGGCAGGGGCTGCCTCTCCTACTGCGGCTGCTGCTTGTGTTGCAGTCACCAAAGCAATAACTGTTCCCTCCGATGGCCTTGGCTGCCACCAGGGCAGTGCTCGCCTGGTGCCTCAGTGGTGGGCCTGAGTTGTGGGCTCTCTGGCCAGCTGTCCCCCTCAGGCCCCCGCTCTATTCCTTCTCAAGCCTTAGCATTACCCGGAAATTGCCAGCTTACTTGGGGGTGATATAGGCAGCCTCCCCCATTGTTGTGTGAGCACCAGCCAAGGTGCATGTGCTGGTGGGGGGGAAGGGAGGAAATGCAGGGATATTTGGATGAAAACCACCCTCTTGCCCTGCTCCACACCCCCTTCCTGGCAGCTGTCTTGGGACTGGTTTCAGAGACAGCGTTTTCCGACCCCCCCCCCCCCCCATTGCTGGAGATGTGGCTTGCGCACTGCACAGGGCTACCTCGAGGGGCACAGTCCCTGCTGGCAGGCACCGTGCCTGCTTGGCTGCCTGATGAAGGCCAAGTGCTGTGGCTCTTGGCTGTTTGGGCATCGCCACTGTCTTTTGTCCTACTTTCAGCTTTTGCAAAAGTCATTCTTCCCCCATTCCCCCCCTGGGCATTTCTGAAGCCAGACCTTGGCTTTCCAGTCCATCTTCCCCCACCCCAGGCCTCTCCAGCTCCAGTTCCATTGCCAGCAGTGGCCCCTTCCTGTATCTTGCTGGCTATAGCAGTGTATGAGAGGGATGGTGCCCCAGTCCAGCACCACTTTGCCTCCTCTTGTGCTGGTTCCTGCATCACCCCTTGGGGGCTCTACAGGCACCCCTTTGCCTTCTCTTGTAGGGGTGCCCATCCTGCTTAGATGAGGGTTAGGCAGGTAGAGTGAAAACCATATGTGGGCCCTTCTGTGTGTTTGTTGAGAAGCAGTTGGGGGTCACAGGGAACCTCTTGTTCTGGGCTAAAATTTGGTCTGCCTCCTAGATGAGCTCTGGGGCCTGCAGACATTTCTGTTTGGCAGTGCTGGGGGGTGGCTTTTGTTGCCCTGCTGAACACAGAGGATTCAAGGAAATCCTTCTGTGCAGAGGGGCTTTATGTGCAGAGAGTCACAGACTGGCAATGTTGGGCATGTGATTATATTGGGGGGCACCCACCCACCCCCCCACTCTTTGGGGCAGGTTCTCAAGAGTTGCAGTTTCACCACTGGCCCTGAGTATTCATTTTGTTCCGGCAACTGCATCCTACAACCCAGCAACACTGGCTTTTCTGTGGAGATGGCTGTTCCTGTTGGGGCCTGGTCTGCAAGTCCTCCTCGTGCCCCACTGCAGAGTCCTCCTCAGTCCACACACACGTGATTGGCTGCCAGAGGTGTGTTCTTGCTTATGCTCTTTTTCTCTCCTCTGTGCTGAGGCTTCCCTGGCACGAGTGCAATATAATGCAAGATGGGGAGGATGTCTTTCAGCATAGAAGTGTCCATCTGGTCCGAGAGAGGACACAACCACCACCTCTCCCAAGGCAATCTTGTTGGCCATGGGGCATTTCCACAACCATGGTTCCCAGTGGGTCCATGTAGCTATACATGGATCCATGGTAGCTATAGTCCATGGGTCCGTGCTAGGCCCAGAACAGAGGAGCTTCTTGGTGGGGCAGGCAGGAGGAAGTGTTTTATCTAGTATGACCTGTTGGAAATGAATTGGCCCAACAAACTGAGTGTGGCATCTTAAGGAATTGCCTACTATTGATGACAACATGGCTAGAGGAGTAAGAGTCTACAGGGGTTTCTAGCCAGGAAGTCTGGCAGGGGTGGTGGTGGTAGGGTCTGTACTGATGGGGAAAAGGTCAGTGGTAGGAAGGGGAGTTCTGCATGCAACTTTCAGAGCCAGGTCTCCCTGTACCTGTGGCTGCCACAGGTGGTAATTGGAGTTTCTGCTGAGGCCTTCCTTGCCCAGCTTCCCCAAGGGCTTGCTTTCTTCTATGGGCCTGAAGCCCCCTCGCCCAAGAAAACCGCAGAGGAATTTGAGGGGCATCAAGAGTCTTCTGAGCCATGAGACAAGCGGGTGGCTGCACGGGAAGAGGGCAGAGGCTGTCCTCAGATGCCCTTCCCTCCCCCACCAACCCCCTCCCCAAAGGGCATCCTGTAGGGGAGGGAAGGGCATCTGAGGACAGCCTCTGCCCTCTTCCCTCTGCCCTTCCTTGGCATTGGATTTCATTGCTTGGTTGTGAAAACCAGAGCAGCAGCAGGGGAGGGTTGCCAGGGCCAACTCGAAAGAAGCCAGCCTGCAATGGGGAGGAAGGTCTCTGGGGGCTGTTCTGTGGCAACTCTTGGAGAAATTGGGAAGGGCAGCTATGGCTGCAGGGATGGGGCAAGTGGCCTGCAATTCTGGTTCTTGCCCCACCTCCAGGCATGGTGCCGTTTCAGCATCATCTGCAAAAGAGGCGAGCCTCCTCCCCATCCATAACAATGGGGAGACCTTATAAAGCCTTCAGGAATCTGGCATGAGTGGTGGGAGAAATTCAAGCTCACCACTTCTCTTCCTGGCCCCAGGTGGCCTGACTGGTTTAGGTTTTGGGGTGCAGGCATTCAGGTCCACGTGGCATCTTCTGCAGGGGCCAGGCTGCAGCGATCAGCCCTTGGTTGGAGCCTCTCCAAAGAGGGACACCTTCAGTGGCAGCTTAACTGCTGCTTTGCAGCAGCAGAGCCTGTCCTTTTGCCCCGCTGGGTACGGAGGCAGCAGCTCCCAGCCAGATCACACTGCTGTGCCTGGACTTCAGGAGGAGCGGAGAGCAGGCAATGACCCCCCTGCCCTTGACATGGGAGTCCTGGGGGTCATTGGCACAGGCTGGCCTAACAGCCCTGAATTGCAGGGGATAGTTTGTTTTCCCCACATGCAGACGGGGGAATCAGATGAGCTCTTCCCCCCCTTGCCTTTCATTTCAAGATAAGCCTTAGATGCTCCCCAGCCAGCCTTGGAGTCTTCCTCAAGTGCTCCAAGGCTTGCTGAGCAGAGCTCTGGCACTCACTCTGCAGGAACCAGTGCTGGATTGTACCTGAGTGCTCTGAGCTCTGCTTTGCCCTGAGCGCATTCAGGGGCAGCTGCCCCAGGGTGGTGTGCTTTCTGGGGGGTGAGGGGTTAGCAGAGGTGGGTGTCCTCCCTTAGTTTCCGTAGGTGTGATAGTTGAGTTTGTTAATTTAATACTGACCCTTGTTGGCAACTGTCTGTTGATAGAAACTTCTGCAGTGGTGTTAGTTTTCCCGAGAGCTGGACGGGGGCCAGAGAAGTGCATCTGCGGGGGGCTTGATGGCTCATAAGACTGTGGCCCCACCTTGTGCCTGCAGTTTAGGACGTAAAGGGTGGCTTGAGTGGGGAGCATCTTCTGGGCCAGTGGCAAATGGGCCCTGAGCCGTGCCACCCTCTGGCCTTTGTAAACCTCTGAGGTGCCTTCCTTCCTTTCTCCTGGATTTGTACGGTACAAGCAATAAAAAACTTTGTTTCTAGGATGCCTGTTGTGGTTCTTGCCCTGAAGACCAAGCGCCTCCTTTGCTGTTTCGTTTTTAAAAATCTTATATCCCCTTTTATCAGGAACAGCTGATGATATGGGGTACATGATATGGGGCTGCACCTAGCCCTCCCACTAAGCCAGGAGTGTCCGAACACTTTGGCAGGACCACATCTCTGACACTAGGGAGCTGGAAAAACCATTTACATTTTAAATTTGAAGAAATTTACATGTAAGAGTGTATTAGAGATAGATCCGGAGGCTTAGAAGGCTTGCTCCTGGGCCAGATTGGAGGGCAATCGATGGGTGTGCTCAGGGTCACCACAGGCCTCATCTGGCAGGGTTTGGACACTCCTGCCTGTAGCCAATTCTTGCAATGAGCCTGCTTAGTGCATTGCTGGCTCCCCAGTGACTACTTCCATTGAGGGGGCAGAGAAATTTGGGTCATTCAAGGGAATCCTTTGCCAGGATCTGCAGCCAACAATGTCCACAGATGTGTGAAACAGATTTTTCTAGCTCTGTGATTTTGAACCTTTTTCAACTCATGGCACACTGACTAGTTGCTAAAATGGTATAGGCACACCCATTTTTGGACAAGGCACACCATGCTGCTGATGCAGTTCACACTCCCATTTGGCCCTATTAATAACTGATAGTTCCCCCCAAACTTCCATGGCGCTTGTGGAACTGCAGACACACGGCACACTGGTTGAAAATCACTGCTTTAGTGGCCATGGGGATCTATAGGACTTCTATACCTGTTTGATATATCAAAGCCGGGGTCCTCCTTTCTGTTCATCCCGTGGCACCTGGCCTTTGTGGAGGCGGGGTGGGGGAAGATGCCCCTGGCCAGGACATCTCCATTTCCCTAAGAGAGACCCTATCCTCCATTGTACTTTTCCCTGGTTCCATTTCAGTGGCCTCTGCCGATGTCCACCACGGCACTTCTCAAATGGTTGTGGTACCCCTGTTTTCGTTGGGTTGTGAAATTGATCTGCAAATCAGTCTGTGTGCATCAAGGGTTAAACATGGGTAGGGTTGCCATATGTCCCCCCAAAATGGACAATCTCAATTTTGGGGGATTGTGTTCCCATCCTGGCAAGTGCGACAGAGGGTCCTCCTGTCCCAATTTTGTGGAAGAGAAGTATGGCAACTCTAAATACGGGACGGGGAAGGACACAGCTGCCCAATCACCATTACAGCCACACTTCTGGGAATTTATAAATCAGGCTGCAGCCTTTAGGGTTTCACAGATCAGTTTGGGCTACAGGAGCCATGAGTTCCCCCAAGGCCCTATTCAGGTGTACCTGCTCCAGAAATGGACCAATGGGGCCCAAGCCTGCTCTTTGGCTAATGAGTGCTAATGAAGCCAAGCTGGGTTCTCATCTGGCAGGCAACACTGAGCTGCTGCAAGCCTGCCAGGAGCCATGTGGTCTGCTCTGACCAAGCCCAGGACCTGCCAGGAGAAGAAAGCCTGGCTGGTCCCACAAAGAGGGGTATGGTGTGTGGGTGGGTGTATGGACTTGCCATATGCTGCCCCTGGCCTCTTGTCAAAACCCAAGAAGGAGGGGGTTCTGTTCTTAAAAGGGAAGCCCTTATTGAACCCCCCCCCCAATCCCTGGAGAAGCTCTGTAGGGATGGGTCCCTTCCACCAGCAGTGGGTCCTCCAGTTTGGTCTCCACTAGTGTTGCCATAATTCCTGAAAAATAGGTACAGCCCCCAATTTGGGGGGATTGTGTTCACATACTGGCAAATGGGACAAATCCTGTCCTGGTTTTGTGGAAGAGAATTATGGCAAGCCTAGTCTCCACTCCTAACAGGATGATCAGGTGTCCTCTTTTTCCAGGATGGGTCCTCTTCTCCTAGCCGTGTGTCCTGGGGGGAAAAAAATCTGCATTGTCCACCTTTTCTTTGTGAGCAGAGAGAATGTTGCCTGCTTGTCATTAATAAATTATATGTAATAGTTTTAAATTTAAGAATATATAATCTAGTATTTAAAATAACCACCTGAAAGATCTGTCTATCTAGCTATCTATCTACCTAGCTAGTTAGTTAGCTATGGTAGTTAGTTTAGGGGGTTTATTCTGTCTTGTCCTATATTTTTCTAACTAACTTTTTCTAACTGACTAATATTTTTCTAACTAACTTTCTGTCTTATCCTATATTTTTCTAGCTACTTAGTTAGTTAGTTTAGGGATTTTATTTTGTCTTGTCCTATATTCTTCTTGGGTGTCTTACATTTGGGTGTCCAACATAACCTTTGGGGCCTTGACTCTGCTTCCACTTTTCCAGCTGAGCTGCTGCTGAGCTCCAGCTCTGCAAGATAGAGGTACTCAGGCCCTGATCCTGGAGCTGAGCTCCTTAAACCATCCCTTCTGCCAGATCCAGATGGGCTTGATTTACTACCCACTGGGCCATGCGTTGCTGCCGCCATTGCCATGATCCTCTGTGCTTGCCAGGAGGAACGTGGTAGCCCCTGGGGTAAGCCCTACCTTGGAGAAGGCGCCTAAAGGAGGACCCTGTCCTTGTGGTTCCTCCTTGTGATCAGCTGCAGGTGGAGGAGAAGCGAGAACCTCTGAAAAGCAAGAGCAACAAAGGGCTGCATGGAGACCCTAAAGGCACCAGAAAGGTGGGATCTCAATTGGGTGTTATGCGCTTTGGGAGTGCCAGGTTGGGGTTGGCCATGGAGTTGGGGGTTTTATCTCATAGATAGCATTGGAGTGCATTTCCTCCAAGGCCACATCATGCTCAGATACGGTAGGGGTCCTTCAAGGAGGCAGGAACTGAGGAAGGGGGAGAAACCTCTGACTGTGGGGCCAGCATTCCCATTTCTGTGCTTGGCTGCCCTCTGTAGATACCCAGGGAAGTGCTTGGAGGTCAACAGTAAAAACCATTCTGGACATTTGGAAACCATTCATTGACTTTCTGCATGAAAAAAACTATGATGAGTCAAATGAATTTATGGATTTGATGAGTAGATGATATTTTTTATAATTTTTATCTATTTCCCCCCTCTTTTTGTTGGAATATTAAAATGAGACTGTACGTTGTTTTGGATAGATCTTTAGATGGTGGGAACTGATTTGAGCAACAAACTGATTTGAGTTTGAAGAAAGGTAGATTTAGGGCAGAATCCAGAGCAGTTACGGGTCCGCGCAGTTACGTCACCCTCTAGTGTTATCTAGTTATCTAAAGGGCTGTGGGTGGCGCAAGCGGTAAAGACGCTGTGCCTGTTAACCAGCAGGCCAGGGTTCGAGACCCGGGTCGGCCCCACAAGACAGGGTGAGCTCCTGTCCTTAGCCCAGCTCTGCGACGCAGCTGGATCCAATCGTATTGGCTCTGCCTTTCCATTGGACTAATTCAGTGGCGTGGAGAGGGGGATTTGCTGCTTGGGTAACAGCCTATCCTCCATATCAATCTAACCCAGGCTTTCGTGCTTTGCGTGCAGCGTATGCAGTGCCAAGCACGATACCAAAGCCTCTCAAGACTGACAGAAGCCTGCTTAGTGTTATCTTATGGAAAGTCACCTTAACCGCTCTGGAGCAAAGGGCTTAATTTGACTTTAGGATATGGGCCTTAGAGTTTTGCGCTTGCCTTATAATTTTCATAATTTTAGGCTGCAGTCCTATGCACACTTTCTGGGAGTAAGACCCATTGAACACAATGGGGCTTACTTCTGAGTAGTCATAGATAGGATCGCACCCTTATTCTTATTTATCCTTTCTTTTTTTCTTTTCCCCTAATATTTTGGGGGTTTTTATTTAAAAATTAATAAAATTGGAAGTGTTTTGAGGTCCTAAATTGCACTCTCTAGATGAAAGGTGGTGTTGAGTTACTGCCTTAAGAGAAACTATCTAAGGTGGGAAAATGACTCCTGTAATGTTCCCACTTAATCCCCCCCCCCATTTTTGTTTCTCCAGCCTGCCACCAATCCCAGGAGCATAGACAACTGCCTTCCCCTATGGCAGTCCCTGGCCTGTCCCTCGAGGTGCATCACGTCAACACAGACGGGGAGTAGCAATCTGGGACTTCAGGTAGGAGTTTGTGCTGCTGCACCCATGATGGGGTCTGGTGACCCATAGGTTTTTCCAGCGAACTAGCATCACACCACATCAGATGTGGTGATCAGCCCTGAGGAGGGGGGGCACAAAACCCCCAGGACCCAAGGATGTGACAAAACAAATGTATTAGAAGCAGGGTGACCAGATGACTGGAAAAACCCAGATTTTTAGCCTTCTGTCCGGGTGTCCTACATTTTGGCACCATTGTCCTACATTTTGGCTTCATTTTGAAACTTTGTGGTAGTGCACAGTACCCCATCATGCCATATGTCGTTGGATTCGTATTGAAGAGCAGAATCCAATGCAAAAATCAGTTTGGAGATATCTCCTTCCTATCAAAAGTTATGGTCAAAAAACAGAAAAACAAAAACAAAAAAATACATTTTTTTTTAGCATTTTTTCCAGCGGGTAGGAATTTTGGGCTTGGGGTTCAGGAATTTTGGGTTTGGCATCTGGTCACCCTGAGAAATATCATTACAGCATTAATCCACTTTCTACTACCCCAATGAATTCTGGAGAGTGTTGACAGAGGGGAACCTTTGGGGCATCTTGCCCTGGGCACAACACCAGCCCTGGTGGTGATGACTGGTACTGGGCATGGTAGTGTAAGTGTGGGTTTTTGCAAGCAGATTGGGACCTTCTCCTTTCTGCCAAAGAATTTTGCATCAAGGGTTCTCCCAGACGATCCGTTCAAATGATTTTACTGCTAAACTCCCCCTTCCAGAGAAAGATCCAGGGGAGTTCTGAACAGGAAGCCGTGCCCGAGAAACTGGGAGCTGCCTGCTCCAGGATCCCAGCAGTGCCCCTCCTGCAGAGAGGTGAGTGGTGCCATGTGGTGTCTCTCCTGCAGTCCCTAGAAATGGTCCCTCAAGCTTGCTTTGCCCCCAGGCAGAGCAGATCCTAAAGGGATCCACATCAGGCCTTCCAGCCGGCATCGTGGACTTGAGGATAGGAGGAACCAGGCACCAAGGAGGCACTTTGGGACCCTTGATCTGGCAGCCTTGGGGCAAGATTTTGGAGGAGTCAGCAAGTGGCCCCCTTGCCATGGACCAGGAAAGGCAATAGTTGCCACACCGGCACCACATTTCTAGGACAGGAGATACAGGCTGTTGTGTGGGTCGCTCCGGTGAGTGAGCCACGCCACGTCCAGCCTAGTAGGTCCCTCTCTCTTCTCCTCCTGCAGCTGTGCCGGTCTCGGAATCCCTGGCCAAGGAGCTGTCGCAAGCCTTGCTACGGTTGGACATGGCCCTGGAACAGGAGTACGCCTATGACATCTTCAGCAGCATGGTGGTGAGCTTGAGGCTTTTGCTGGTGGTGAGAGAGGGGGCTAAGACTTGGAAGGGGCTGGGCTGAAGAATGGCCTCATAGACTCCTCTGTCTCCCCTTCCCCACTAGTGGAAGCAGCCATGCTATGCGTTCAGGGGCTCTGACATGCTGCCACCTGTGACAGCGGAGATGCGCGCACTCGTCATTGACTGGTTGGTGCAAGTGCATGTAAGTCTCCAAGGAGCTCCTCTGCATCAGGGCCACGCTAGCTTTGGTGGCCAACCCTACAATCCAGAGTAACTACGGGAAGACGCAGGAGGCACTTACTCTGGATTGCTCTATGCATTTCCCATAGGTGGCACTGTAACTACGTGGGTGTAACAGGTCCCATAGTTACTCTGGATTGTAGCCCAAGTCAAACGTCCATGCCCTGCTGCTAGTGAGCCAACCAATTTGCTCCCCCCCCCCCCCGCAGGAATACCTGAGCCTTGCGGAGTGTACCCTCTACCTGGCCGTCTACTTCATGAATGCCTATATGCGAGCAGGCAAAGTGCGGGTTCTCCAGCTGCAGCTCTTGGGCACGGCTTGCCTTTTCCTGGCCTGCAAAATGGAGGAGAGCACCCTTCCGACAGTAAGTAAGCAGCAGCTGGGGGAAAGAGGTGGTCCAGGTTCTCCCCCCCCCCCCCCCAGTGACTCCATCACCCCTAGGGAGTACAACACTTCTGGATCCTGTGAAGACTGGAAAGTGGGGAGAAGATATGGGGAAGTGGAGGGCCATGCCTGTGCTTCCTCATGGCCCCCCTGGCCCACCTCGGTTCCTCCCTCTTGTCCTGCACAGCCTGCCCGCCTCTGCTTCATGATGGAGGATGCATTTACCCAGAAGGACCTCCTGCGCATGGAGCGCAAGATCTTGGCCCGTCTCAAGTTTGAGCTGCACTACACCAACCCTGCGCACCTGCTCTGTCTGCTGGCCCAGGTGGGCCACTGCACCTTGGAGGTGAGAGGCAGGGGACCTGGAGAAGGTGCAGGGGCTCCACCGAGCTTGGGTGCTGGGCCTTTGATTTTCCTAATCGCCTGGGTGAGGGCACCTTTCATACCTGATTGGCATGGTAGGGGCACGTACCATACCATGTGTTCCTGCCTGGGAGCCCTGTGTGGGAGTAGAATAGCTGCTCCTTCCCCCACTTCTCTGTTCCCTCCCCTGCAGGTCCAGTACCTGGCCATGTACTTCATGGAGCTGTCTCTGCTGGAGGTGGAGTGCCTGTGCTTTGAACCGGCCCAGCTTTCTTTGGCTGCCCTCTCCCTGGCCCAGCGGGTCCTTGACAAGGCAGGATCTGGGGGTCCGGAGGTGTCCCAGGAGGGCACCCTAAATCTCCTTACCTATAGGTATGGGCTAGCGCAGTACTCAAAGCGTATGGTACTCAAAGCGTGAGTCAGGACTCCCTTGGGTGGTTGCAATCTTGGTTCGGGGTCATGACAGGGTGGGCTCCACCGTCTTGGAATCTGGGACTAGGCTTTCCTGGGAGTAAATCTCATTGAACACAATGGGACATACTTCCGGCATTCTGGCATCACAATGATGTCACATCCTAGTAAGTTTGAGAGGGGATCCTGAACAGATTTTTAAGTTTGAAAGGGGTCCTGGGCTGAAATGCCTGAGTACCACTGGGTTAAGGTATGGCTGTGCCTCCGGGTTGAGGCACCTCTGGAACCTCCGTCCTCCCTGTCTTTCCTTCTCTTTGCAGTGAATCTGAACTGGTGGCGGTGCACCCCTTCATGGCCAGGGCTGCGCTGCGCGGTGCCACCTCTACCCTCCGTGCCACCTTCCTGAAGTACTCCAGGCCGCAGAAGCTTGCAGTCAGCAACAGCCCCTTCCTTGCTGCCTCGGACTATTTGCGTCACTGCCAGGGGAGCGCTAACCCTTGAAGGTGGCTTGGATCGGAGGAGGCCTGATGGGTGAAGATGGGTGAAGATGCCTGATGGGTGAAGATTCTTCACATACCTACCTGGGGAAGCCAGTATTGCCTCTGGAGGGAAGAATTTGGAAGCTGTCCGCCCAGTCCTGGTATGCCAACAAGGCATACTGGGCTGCATCTCCTCACTTTTTGTCCGCCTGCCTGCTGTACTTCTTACTTTTCTGTCTGTATCTGATCTCTGTATCTCCACAAAAAAGAGTGCTGGGAGGGGTCTGGATTGGGCCCCTTCCCTCTCCTTCATGGTGACTTTGGGGTGGGGGGGGGGAGGAGAAAAAGGTCTGTAAGAAAAGGGGACTCTGCCAGTGTCTAATAAAATGTATTTTATTCAATTTGCTCAGCTTGTTCTACCAGTTTGTCCCTCTCTGTGCCAAGGCTTTGAGAAGGGATCTTGCGTGGCCCCCCATATGCTGAGTAATGGGGCTTCCTGCAATTTCCTGTAAGGGGTTTTGGTTGGGTGCTGTGGCCTCTCTGCTGGGATGCTTGTTTAATAGCACGCTTACCTTAGATCGGCTGGTTGTAATGAAGACAGCAAGGCAGGTCTAGCAGTAGGGCCAGCCCTCCTCTAAGATATCCAGTTCCAGCAGTGGCCCCATAGAAGTGGTTGTGGTCCAGCTAGCATCCATGTGGGGAAGCCATACTGATCTCGGGGCTCCAGGGTAGGTTCCATGTGCTCAGCGCCCAGCTGCAGAATGCAAGCACTCTGGTCAGGGCAGGGCAGTGGAATCTGCACAGGACTGACCCCCACTAATAGGGCTTACTTTTAAAGTAGGCGCGCAAGGATAGGTCTCTGAGGCTCCTTTCCATTGCCTACTTATACAGGAGTGAGCCCCATTGTTTGTAATAGGCTTCCTTCCAAGTAGACATGCATAAGCTAGTCTCTCAAGAGAGGCTGAGTAAGTGCTGGCGAAGCACCCAAACCAGCCATATCCCAATGGGGACTATTTTTTCTGCTTGTATATCAAGTCAGAATTTATCAGAAGTGTTTGTCTTTCAAAACCCTCTTGATCCAAGGCTTGACTGTATATGAGTGTTTTTAGCTTTTATTTTGCCACATCCTACATTTTTAGGGGTGTCCTATATTTTTTTAACACGTCAGGCATTTGGGAGGGACCTTGTCCTCTTTTGGGGGTTTGGACTCTAGTCACCCGCCTACATTTTTTCAAGCTGGCATGTCCTCCTTTGGGGGTTTGATCATCTATTCACCCTCCTACATGTTTGGGGGGCATGTCTTCTTTTGGGGGTTTGATCATCTGTTTATCCTCCCTACATTTTTGGGGGACTGGGGGGCTTTTGGGGGTTTGATCAACTGTTCACCCTCCTACATTTTTTGGGGGGGGCATGTCCTCTTTTGGAGGTTTGATCTTCTATTCACTCTCCTAAATTTTTGAAGAGGCATGTCCTCTTTTGGGGGTTTGATCATCTGTTCACCTCCCTACATTTGGGGGGGGGGCTGTTCTCTTTTGGAGGTTTGATCTTCTATTCACCCTCCTGCATGTTTGGGGGGCATGTCTTCTTTTTGGGGTTTGATCATCTGTTCACCTTCCTACATTTTGAGGGGGCCTGTCCTCTTTTAGGGGTTTGATTATGTGGTCACCCTCCTACATTTTTGGATGGCATGTCCTCTTCTGGGGATTTGATCAAATACATTTTGGGGGCCATGTCATTTTTGGGGGGCTTGAGCATCTGTTCACCTTCTTACATTGGGGGGGGCATGTCCTCTTTGGGGGGTTTGATCTATTCACCCTCCTACCTTTTGGGGGTTTGATCTATTCACCCTCCTACATGTTTTGGGGGGCATGTCCTCTTTTTGGGGTTTGATCATCTGTTCACCCTCCTACATGTTTTTTGTGGGGCATGTCCTCTTTTTGGGGTGTGATCATCTACATTTTGGGGGAGCATGTCCTCTTTTTTGGTTTGATCATCTACATTTTTGGGGGGCATGTCCTCTTTTAGGGACTTGAGCATCTGTTCACTTTCCTACACTTTTGGGGGGACATGTTCTCTTTTAGGGTTTGATCATCTACATTTTGGGGGGATGTGCTCTTTTTGGGATGAGCATCTGTTCACTCTCCTACATTTTTGGGGGGACATGTCCTCTTTTAGGGGTTTGATCATCTACATTTTTGGGGGGCATGTGCTCTTTTTGGGACTTGAGCATCTGTTCACTCTCATTTTTGGGGGGACATGTTCTCTTTTAGGGGTTTGATTGTCTACATTTTGGGGGGGCATGTTTTGTGGGGGCATGTCCTCTTTTTGGGATTTGATAATCTCTTCACCCTCCTACATCTTTTTTGGGGGGCAAGTCCTCCTTTGGGGGGGTCATCTGGTCACCCTCCTACATTTTTGGGTGGTATGTCCTCTTTTGGGGGTTTGATCATCTACATTTTGTGGGCCATGTCCTCTTTGGGGGGTTTGATCTATTCACCCTCTTACATTTTGGGGGGCATGTTCACTTTTGAGGGTTTAATTATCTATTCACCCTCCTGCATTTTGGGGTGGTATGTCCTCTTTTGGGGATTTGAACATCTACATTTTTGGGGGCCATGTCCTCTTTCGGGGGTTTGATCTATTCACCCTCCATGCTTTGGGGGGCATGTCCTCTTTTTGGGTTTTGATAATCTGTTCACCCTCCTATATGTTTTTGGGGGAGCATGTCCTCTTTTTGGGGTTTGATCAACTACATTTTGGGGGGCATGTCCTCTTTTTGGTGCTTGAGCATCTGGTCACTCTCCTACATTTTGGGGGCCATGTCCTCTTTTTTTGGTTTGATCATCTACATTTTTGGGGTGCATGTCCTCTTTTTGGGACTTGAGCATCTGTTCACTCTCCTACATTTTTGGGGGGACATGTTCTCATTTAGGGGTTTGATCGTCTACATTTTGGGGAGGGATGTCCTCTTTTTGGGGTTTTATCATCAGTTCACCCTCCTACATGGTTTGTGGGGGCATGTCCTCTTTTTGGGATTTGATAATCTGTTCACCCTCCTACATGTTTTTGTGGGCCATGTCCTCTTTGGGGGGTTTGATCTATTCACCCTCCTACATTTTGGGGGGCATGTCCTCTTTTGGGGGTTTGATGATCTATTCACCCTCCTACATTTTTGGGTGGTATGTCCTCTTTTGGGGGTTTGATCTATTCACCCTCCTACATGTTTTGGGGGGCATGTCCTCTTTTTGGGTTTTGATAATCTGTTCACCCTCCTACGTGTTTTTTGGGTGGTATGTCCTCTTTTGGGGATTTGATCATCTACATTTTGGGGGGGCCATGTCCTCTTTTTGGGGCTTGAGCATCTGTTCATCCTCCTACAATTTTTTTTTGGGGGGGGTGACATGTCCTCTTTTTGGGGTTGTCATCCGGCCAGATCTGTCTGATTCCACCCCCCATCTCCCCCCCCCCCCATAAGACATCCGAGGTCAGGCTGCTGGTGCTGCTGATGCTGGGGAGGGATTCTCCCACAATGCACCGGGGCGCTGTCCAGGGTGCTGAAGCATCACCTCCTCCTCCTCCGATGCGCAGCGCAGCCCTGGAGTCCCGGAGGCCCCATGTGAGGCCGGCCGCGATGGGGGAGGCGGGGGCGGGTGGGGGGTCCGAACCGGGCCCGGGGTCGGGGGGGCTGGAGCTGGAAGCCAAGCTGCAGAGGGCGGTGGAGTTCAAGGCCGAGGGGCATCGATGCTACAAGCAGAAGAAGCTCCGGGAGGCCATTGGCAAGTACCACCGAGCCCTGCTCCAGCTCAAGGGTCTGGACGCCCCCTTGGAGGTGGGGGGCGGGCAGGGGGCTGACAAGGGACCCCCTCCGGGCAGGGCACCCTCCAGGCACCGGCTCACCCCAGAGCAGAGGGCGTTGATGGAGAGCACCGAGATCGAGTGTTATGACAGCCTCACAGGTGAGTTGGGGGGGCGGGAGGGGGTCTGGACCCCACTGCAAGGCCAGCTGTGGGGCCGGAACGTTGGGGAACTCAACCTTCTATGGGTAGAACGTTGGGGGTCTGAACGTTCTGATTGGGGGGCTACAGTGGCATAGCTAGAGGGGGGTTGAGCAGTGGGTCTTGGAGGGAGCCTCACCCCTTCGGAACCATTCCAGGCTGGGGGGAGCTAAACGGAGCTACAGGCTCCGTTTAGCTCCCCCCAGCCTGGAATGGTTCCGAAGGGGTGAGGCTCCCTCCAAGACCCACTGCTCAACCCCCCTCTAGCTATGCCACCAGCAAGGATCTTCACTGCACCTCCTAACCCCTCCAGGACATCCCACACCTCCCTTCTCCCACATCCCACACCTCATTATCCCAATAGGACCTGGGCATGTCCTACTGCATTTTCTCCACTAGGTGGTGCCACTCTTGGGGTGGGTTGGGGGTCTGGCAGGATTTGTATTGCTCGGGAAGCTGGGTGTCGGGGTAAGGTCCTTCCTTGTACCCCAGACCAGCACTGCCCTCTTCTCCCCTTTGCCTCCTTCAGCTTGCCTGCTTCAGTCGGAGCTGGTGAACTACGAGCGGGTGCGGGAGTACTGCCTGAAGGTGCTGGCCCGGGAGAAGAGCAACTTCAAGGCCATGTACCGGGCGGGCATCGCCTTCTACCACCTGGGCGACTACGACAACGCCTTGCTCTACCTGCGGGAGGCCAAGAACTGCGAGCCCACAGGTGGGGGTGATGCGTCATGTTGGGGGGTCGACCTTGGGACAGTTGGGGCTCACAATGGGGATGCAACGGCCTCGTGCGTGATACCTGTGAGACGTGCCTCCACATTTAGGGGTTGCCATAATTCTCTTCCACAAAACCGGGACGACCCCGTGTCAAACTTGCCAGTATGTGAACGTGATGCCGGAAAATCCGGTCAGTTCCGGTTTTGGGGGAGGTATAGAGACCCTATTTGCATTCTCTGATCACTTTCCTTCCCTCCACAGACACCAACGTCCTGCGCTACATCCAACTGACGGAGATCAAGATCAGCCGCTGCACCCAGAGGGACAAGGTGGTGTGTGTGTAGCTCGCAGCCCGCCTCACCGGAGTGCCCCCCACCCAGCTGGAGACGGACTGAGCCTGCTGTGAGTGGGGCCGCCAATGCCAGAACCTGCCCGCTGCTGCCCTCTGTGACCCAGGGACTTGCCACCAGGTGCCCGCTAGGCCTGGTCAGAGGCTCTTGCCAGTGGGCCCTCCTTCTCTGGCAGGACTGCCCTTCTCCTCTTGGCTGTGGGATGCGGCGATAATGTAGCACTTTGCCAAACGCTGTTGTGGCTGCTGATTTATTTTTTTGTTAAATAGTAAGAACCTTTGCTGGACGTGCCTTCTTGGAGCTGGTGACAGGGTGGTGGTGGGGACGTTACTGGGCGCTACCAGGGAGGGGAGCATAAAGAGGGTAATGGGCTGGAGGAGCTGTGAGCTCAACCTTGGACTGGAGAGTGGGGTCTCTTCCTTGCCTAAAACACCATTGGGAAGTCACTGCACCCCTCGAAGGAACAGCCGTACCCCAAAATGGACTCTCACTTTTCCCCAGATGTCTGAGAAACCCTTGCGGGGTGATGTGTGGGAGGCATGCATGGGTGGATGGGCGCAAGGAAAGGCCACCTTGCGGAGAGCCCCATCCTGTGCCCATGGGGAAGGGAAGGTGGTTGCTTTTCACCCATTGCAGACAACCCCATGACTACCACAGTTAGTGGAACATGACTACTACTACTACTACTACTACTACTACTACTACTACTTCTACTACTAGCAGGACCCTCCACATCCATCCTTCATTTCTTGGAGGTGTTGTGTGGGGATGTGTGGAGTACACATATTGGGCCGCATCATCCATCTGACACTGTGTTGGGGGCTAGAAAGACTGTTTCTATTTTGAATAAATTTACATAAATTTAAATATAATAGTATATTATATACATAACAAGGCTTGTCCGCAGCTCAGGTGGAGGGGTCTTGCTGAGGGCTGCTTCAGGCCCCTCGGCCAGTGTTTGAACACTAATTAAACCAATTGGATTAAACAATTAAGATTGGGGAATTACTTGTTAAGAATACCATTGAGGTGCATGGCTTGTCACTGGGAAAATGCTGTGCACCGCTTAAGCACTGGCAACCCCCGGCTCCTCGACAGTCATAGATGTCATAGATGCCCCCTTTCTTTCATGGGGAGGGAGTGTATATCAGCACCAGTAACTCAGCGCAGGCACAGGAGCTGGCCAGAAGCTGGAACTTGTCATCAACGTAAATGGTGCGCCTGCGTGGAAACGCACGCACACAAGAAAGGCAGGCAGAGACGGATCGCCACTTCACACAGCTTTTAAAAAAACACACACAGAACACAACAGAACTGGCATGACAAAGGCTTGGATCATCCAGTGCCCAGGAAGAAAACACCTGGCTTCTACCCCCAGCCCCAAATACACATGTGCTTGGGCACTTGTGCCCACTCATAGGGCATGTGCACACCAGTGCTTTGCAGCTCCTTCTGGCTGAGCTGCTACATTGCTTGGAAATCCCATCCGTGAGAAGCTCTGAACCCAAGAGCAGCACCAAGAGTCCAAGTGGGGTCCCTGCTCAGCTGGCCACCCCTTGCACTGCACTTGGGGCACCAGCTTCAGTGTGAACCCTCTGCCTGCAGGCTGCAGCAAGGGGCCTGCCCTCTGCACAAGGGCTCCGTACAGTCCCGGTGCTGGCCCTCCATGTCTATATCCAGGAGGGTCTGGCAGAACACTGAGTTCCCCTTGGCAGCCTCCCCTGGTGAGGAGGCTCCCCTCTGTGTCCGTCCAAAAGAGACCAGTTTCCAGGGGTCCAAGCGATGCCGGCCTGAGGCTGGGCGAGGCCGGGGGGCAAAGGTCAGCGTCTGGGGACGCTCCACTGCACCTGCAGGCAGGGGGCACTGCTCTGAGGTCTTGCGGCGAACCTGGGGTGCGGCGAGCAGAGGTGGTTCTGGCAGGCGTGGAAAGGGCAACGTATCTGGTGAGCCTGGGGAAGCAAGAACGGCATCAAATAGGCTCTAGTGGAGGACAGAAGTCTGGGCCCCATTTATGGGGGGGGGGGCACACACCCTCTCGTCTCTCCTAAAATACCCCTGCCCACCACTGGGAACATGCAGATCTTGCTACCCCCTTGACAAAAGGCCTGTCTCCAGTTTTTTCCCCTCCCAGACCTGGACGCAGGACATAGGATCTGGAGCTAAACCCTGCCTAGCAGGAGCCTGGAGGAATGAGTTAATGCTTACCCTGGCAATCCAGAGCCCCCTGCGGTCCTTGGCGGATGGCACCATCAGATGGAGTGCGTCGGTGACCTCGGGTAAGTGCCTGAGTGGCACTGACATGGGTAGGGGTAAGCGACTGACGAGGATCCTTCTTGAAGCTCTCGACAGTGATGTCCACCAGCGGGTTGTGGTGAGGAGTGGGTGGTGGACTCTCTGGGTCCGGGAGGTGGTAGGGGGCCTCATACAGGGGTGCTTCATCACTGTCCGAGGGCAGCAGTGATTTGGTGGAGTTGCAGTCCGACAGGGAAGAGAGCGACAGGAGCGTAACGGAGGTGGGGGGTCCAGATGTGCCTCCATGGCTCAGCCCACCACTGGCCAGCTCCACCAGGTCGGCACCCAGCGCAATGGAGGCCAAGATGGACGCGCACCCCAGTAGGACAAGCTCGCTGCGGCGGTGGGCAATGGCCGAGTCCCGCTTGGGCCCCTCTAGACTGGCTTGGCGTTCAATTCCCAGCGGCGAGAGGGGATGGTACGGGGAGTGTGGAGTGCTGCTTGCCTGCTCTGCAAATTCCTCTGGGGTGCAGGGAGACAGAAAAGGAATGGCTGTTCAGTCTGGGGCAGGCCTGGGGGGTCCTTCCTTGTCCTACAAATTCTTGGCTGAATTGGCCCATTTTGAAATTTCAATTTCAAATTGAAATTTCAATCAGCCAAATTCTTGGCTGAAACCTCAACCAGGGTCTGGCTGTTGGCTGATGCCCAGAGGGGCCCAGCTAACCCCCTCCCCACACAGGGACACTGCCTGCCCCAAAGGGAAGACCACTTCACATACACCCTTCTGCCACTATTCTCATGTCACTGCCACTGACTATGACCATTGGAAGCCACTGACCATATCCTGGGTCTCAATTAATCTGTCTCATCACCCATTAAAGTCACCCAACTTCATGTTCATTGGCACATCTTGTGGCAATGAATTCCACAGATGAACATGGGAAGAGACCCCGTATAACTTCCCAGCAACCCATCTCGTTGGATGACCCAGTCAGCTCCTATGCTCAGACAGCACCACGTGGCAGCTGTGGCAGACCCCCATATTAACAGAACTTGGCGCCCCCTCACCTATCTATCTATCCATCTATCTATATACCTACCCACTACCTACCTACCTACCTATCCATCCACAGTATTTATATACTGTAGTATTTAACCTCCATGGAAAGTTTGCAAATGCCCCCCCCCCCCCCCCAGGCCTGATGATGCAGAGCCGGCTTACCCATTTCCGTCAGGCTAGCAAAACCCACTGCCAGCGGCATGTGCTTGGGGGACTTGCCCAGGTTGGGCGCGCTGGAGGACCACTGCTTGCTGCCCTCTGCCAGGGACTTCAACCTATGCATGGAAGGTGGAGGGAAGGAGAAGCTCATGAATTGGAGATGCTGAGCAAATATTGCAGGAGTTTTTCCCACAATCAAAAGTGTCCGCAAAGCAGCGTAAAGGATGCTCTTCAAACACATTTATTTAAACCTAGTCCTAGAAACCCTTCTTCTTCTAATGGGAACATGTAAAACATTTTTTTCAATATATGATCACTTAAGAACACGCTTCTTTCAATATATGGCCACTTAAGAACATGTGCTGCTGCTGGCAGAGTCACTGCAGGAGAAGCTAACACGTTAACGTCACGTGCTCCGAAGGGGACTCGCTAAGACTAGCCTTTTTAACTGGGAGGCTTGACTGGAATTGCATCTATTTAGTATGGTATGAATAAGATGTCCAGAATGAAGCGTTTTTTGAAAGGGGAGAATTTTCACCCCTAATTAAATTAAATTTTAAATTAAAATTAATTGAATTTATATTATTAATTAATTTAACTTAATTTATTATTTAATTTAAATTGTTCTATTGTTCTATTTATGTTTTTAATTATGTTTTATGGCAGCCGCCTTGAGTCGGGCTAATTTGCCCGAGAAAGGCGGGATATAAATTTTTAACAATAAATAAATTAATTAATTTAATTTAATTTCCCCACAGCTCTGGCCTCCTACCTCTCTTCTCCACCGAGCCTCTCCTTGTGCACAGTGGAGCTTGGTCCCCAGGTCCGGCCCTTCTTCTTCGTCCCCACCAGCTCCTCCTTCTTGGCCAAAGTGCTGCGGCCCCATGTCTGGCTTCCATCCATGGGTGTCACTGCAAAGACCAGGGTGGGGGGCAGAATGTGTGGAGTGAAGTGCTCATGGTTTACCAGTTCCCCTGCCCTTGCCTAACCAACCTTCTCCAAGCCCCCAACATCATCCTCCAGGAAGAATTCTGTTCCCTGCAAAGGTGTGGAGAGGATCTGCCACTGGTGGGGGCTCCATGATAAGGAAGACACCCCTTACCCCCAACCCAACCTGGTCTCATTAAGGCTCTAGCTTTGTGCCAACCAGGTCAGGCCACCTCCCCATGCCCTTGGGGTAGGCAGTCCTGTGCCACCAGGGGCTGGTACTCACATCGGATGGCACGCAGGCGTGGGATAATGATGGGGCTCCCAGGGGGGCTGGCTCCATTGGCCCCCAGCCCTTTTCGTCGGTCGAGCGTGGGCGATACCTGCACGGTGATCTTGTGCTCAAACCCTGAAGGGACACACGGAATTGTTAGCTTGCCCGTTCCTGCCCCCTATGATCCCCCCGGCTGAAGACCCCCTTGTTCCCAAGTGTGTGGTGGGGTGGGAGAAGGGAGGCAGCCAGGCCTAGACCTCACACAGCTGAGGAGTCTGCACCTGCTTGTGGACAAGATCCAGCTGAGGACAGGGGTGGAGTGGAGGTCCCTGACTGCAGCCTGAGTTTTTGGGCATTCCCGCAGCTCCCCGGCCAGGACCACACCTGATGGGAGGCTGATCCGGTTTCCATCACGCAGCTTGAGGCGGGAGCGCCGGAAGTGTCCCTTCCGCTTCTTGACCCGGGGCTTCTCTTGACCCATCTGGGTCATGATCAGGCTCAGCTCCCGCTCCACGATATCAATCTCACGCTCTGCCAGCTCCTGTTCCCGGCGGCGCAGCTCTGCCTCCTGGGTCTTCTGCTCCTGGGCTGCACGAAGCAACTCCTCCTCTCGGCTCCGCAGCTCCTGAGAAGTGAGAACATGAGAAGAACATGAGAAGAACATGAGGCTAAGGGCCCATCTAGTCCAATTTCCTGGATCCCACTACAGCCCAACAGATGCCTCGGGGAGCACATAAGACACATTTATCCAAGTGGCTTCCCCTGCACATGGCATTTGTTGGTTGCCCACATCTACATTTATCTATGCACACGCGCATGCGCACCCCCACACACAAACCCATCATGGCATGTAACCTGTGATGGTTTTTTCCCTCTAGAAATTTGTCCAATCCCTTCTTAAAGGCAATGAGGCTAGATGTCATCACCACATCCTGCGGCAGGGAGTTCCACAGATCAATTACACACTGGGTAAAGATCCCTCTGGCTTTGGAAGACCAAGACAGAGCCCCCCATGTCTCCCACATCTCTCCAAGGCTTAGTCCTAGAACTTGAGCTGAATTTTGGGGAGTCATAAAAGGAAGAATTCTATGGAAGTATATATTTATCCTCTCCCCCTAAATTGGGAACAGAAGCCAAAAGGGTTCCAAGACTGGCCAGCGCATCATCCATGCTCCTCCTGGGGAGGAGAGAGCCAAGCGGGGGCCTGGCTGGTTACACAGTGGAGGGAGATGGGGGAGGAGAGCAAGGCCTACCTTCTCCTTGGTGCGCAGGTCATGGAACATGCCAGCAATCTCTGCCTTCCAGTCCCGCTGCAAGGAGTGGAAGGATTCCAGGGGCATCTGAAACATCGCCGACTGCTCAATCGCCTCCAGCTGTTGTAGGATACAGCCAAAGTTGGGCCGGGCATGTGGATCTGGACTCCAGCACTCTGGCGGGTGGAGGGAGGCACAGAAGATGGGAAGAGGAGACTTAGGATTCTCAGCCTGCTTAACGGATGGTCCACCGCATGAGCACACCAGTACACACACACCCCTGAGCTGGGGGAGGCTGCAGCCAGGGCTACTCAGAAGTAAGTGCAATTTGAGTCAATGAGCTTCCCATCTCTGGGGTCTTTGCACATTTCAAAGGATGCAAGGAGACAGCCATGGAAAGAAGGCATTGTAGGCCTCCAAGGAGGAGCAGAGATTGGGTAAGAAGGCAAAGGCAGGGGCATACTGACAGCACTGTACACCCATAGCCAGCTCTAGCTGGCATAGAAGGGTGGTGGGGTGGGGAAAGAGCTAGGTGGGTGGGTGTACTTGTGCCCACCAGCATGTATGTGCCCATGGCACAAGACACCTCATGCTATATAGAGAGTACGTCACTGGGTAGAGGCAAGGGAGAAAGGAAGGTGCCTGTGCAGGGGTAGGCAAAGATAGAGAATGCGCCCCTTCTGTGATATGGCAAGGTGGCAAATGGGCAGGCAATCCCCTGGCTCTCAAGGTATGGCTCCCACCCCCTGGCATGTGGCAGCCATAGGACATATCCACTGCCCAACACTTCCAGAGCCCAGGTGACCAGCTCCCAAGAGACCCTCTGGCACCCCCAAGTGCTTTCAACTCACCCTCCAGCAGGCGGGCAAAGGGCTCAGGGCAGGTGGAGGGGATGGGCAATGTCAGCTTGTTCATGGCCACGCCGTAGGCCACCGCGAGGGCATCAATCTCCCGGTATGGAACCTCACCCGTCAGCAGTTCCCAGAGGAGCACCCCAAAGCTGGGATGACAGGCAGAAAAAGAAGAGAGAAGGCTCCAATGTCACAGGTGAAGCTTTACACAACAAATGTCTCTACAGCAGGATAGGCAGATCTGCTTGTACCAGGCAGAAGTGGACCAGGTTTTGGTCCAGTGAGAGGACCTCCCAAACCCCCTTGATTCCAGAGGGACTCCTTCCTCTGCCTTGTTCCCCATGTACTTCCCCCTATATTACCTCCAGACATCGCTGCTCTTGGAGAAGAGGGAGAGCTTGATGACCTCGGGCGCCATCCAGGCATAGGTTCCAGCTGCACTCATCTTGGTGGTCTTGTGCCACTCGCGTGCCAGGCCAAAGTCGGTGATCTTCAGCGTTCGCCCACTCAGATCATCACTCTCAATGCGCTCCAGGATCAGGACTGGGGGATAACGACACAGAGAGATAGCTTAGGTTTCCCCAGCAAACGTCTCACATCATGGCACAGCCTCAAATGGTTTGAGACCAGGATATGTTCTCCCCGGTGACCCTGCCTCCCTCCATGGTTTTTGGGGGAGACCCTGATCTCTGCCCACCCCCCAGCAGGAGTACCATCAGTGGGGACTTGCAATAGTGCCTCCTTGGTTGTGGCACCAGTAACAGAGGCCTTTCCTCCACCAACCCTCTGTCTCCCTCCATCCGCCATGTGCTGGGACTCACTGTTGATGGACTTGAGGTCCCGGTGAATGATGGGCACCACAGCCTCATTGTGGAGGTAGTTCATGCCCCGTGCAATCTGGACGGCCCAGTTGACCAGTGTGTGAGGAGGGACCTTCTTGCCTGCCAGTGCCCGGCTGAGTGCCCCTCCACGGGCATACTCCATCACCAAACACAGGTTGGGGGGGCTGAGGCACACGGCCTTCAGGGCGATGATGTTGGGGTGGCGCAGCATGGCAAAGAGGCGAGCCTCCTGACGCACGTTCTCCGCTGTCACGGTGATGTCTTCATCGGGGTCTTGGCGGGCGGCTTTCACCGCCACCTCCTCCCCCTGCCACAGCCCTTTGTAGACCTTTCCAAAACCCCCCACTCCAATGATCTCATCCAGTTGCAGCTCCTGGAAGGAGATCTCCAATGGGTGGGGACCATCTAGAGAACTTTGCAGCTGGCTGTACTTGGGGTGGCTGGTGACGTAGTTGCTGGGGAAGACGCCCACCTTGTCCTGGAGCTTGCCTGTCCACCAACCCTCATCCCCAGACACAAGGGAGTCCTTGGACAGCACTTCCACCAGGTCACCACGGCGCAATGTCAGCTCCTCCTCGGCCGTGGCCTCATAGTCAAAGACAGCTGTCCAGAACGGGTTGGGGTTCGGCAGGCACGTGTCCCAGAGCCCTGCATTGCCCCCCGACTCCTGGCAGGCCTGTTCCATTGGGTTGCTGTCCACCATAGGTCTTGTGCTCTGCTGGCCACGACCTTGCATGCTTCACAGGCCCAGCTGGCACACCAGTGCTGCTCCTATGAGGCTGTGGCCACCGTGTCCTCCACCATCCATGGAGTTGGTCTCTTGAGGTCCCATTTTCCCAGTTGGACGCCTTGATGAAGCGGTTCCACACTTTTCAAAGGAGTCCCCCTAATGCATCAAGAGCTGCATCAGACCCCACTTTTCGGGGAAAGCCTGCAAGGAAAGGAGGGCTCTGATCACAGTGCCACAGACCAGCCACATTCCCCTTTAAAACACCCTGGTTTGTCCGCTTCATCTCGAGTGACAGCCGTGCCCAGCTCGGAAGAAAGAGGCCATTATGTCCCCAACCCCCCCCCCCCTCTGCTGACAGATAGATGGAGAGATCCACTCAGGCCATTCTCAAAGCCCAGGCCATGCTTGGGGGGCACCAGTGTGCTGATCCACATGGGAGGGGGTCTTGATCATGGGTGGTGGTGGTGGGGAGACAAGAAAGAGTGCAACCCCCCAAAAATATTGCCTGCACCAGAAAAAGAGATGTCTGCACATGCAACCCCCCCACCAGTAGACACTCTGCAGGCCAGTGGTGTAGCTAGAGGGGGGCTGAGCAGTCAGGTTTGGAGGCAGCCTCACCCCATCGGAGCCATTCCAAGCAAGGGGGGACCAGTGGCGTAGCTAGAGGAGGGGTCGGAGCACTCAGTTATAGAGGGAGTCATTCCAGGCTGGCACGTTGGAGGGCTCAGCATTCTATGGATGGAACGTTGGGGGTCTGAACGTTCTATGGATGGAACGTTGGGGGCCTGAACGTTCTGATTAGGAGGCTGCAGTGGCGTAGCTGGAGAGGGTCGGAGCAGTCAGTCTTGGAGGGGGTCTCACCCCTTCGGAGCCATTCCAGGCTGGGGGGAGCTAAACGGAGCCTGGAATGGCTCCGAAGGGGTGAGACTCCCTCCAAGACTGACTGCTGCGCCCCCCTCCAGCTACGCCACCGGTCCTCACCTGGGTGGATCTCACCTGTCCAGGCCTTGCCAGGCGCCCCCTCCCACAGATGCCATCCTTAGGGTGGGGACAACCCCCTCCCCTCCTGCTGCCAACCTGGGAGGGGGCTTCCCACCAGCTGCCCATCCATCACCTGCCCTGCATCCTCCATCGCTGCCAGTCCTGCTGATGCCCATCCAACATCCCTGGGCAGCCTCCAGAGCTGTCAGCTGGTGCTGGGGGAGCCCGGGTGGTAGGCACCAGCTCCGCCTCGAAGCATGCTGGGACCTGTAGTTCCTTGCCAGGCCACACAGGTGGGCTCTAGGTACCTGTCTGGCAGGTGGCATAGCCAGAGGGGGGCAAAGCGGTACGTTTTGCAGGGAGTCACCACTCTGGAGACGTTTGGTGCAAAACGGAAAGGCTCCCTGGAAAAAAATTGAGGCTGTAATCCTTAGCACACTTTCCTGGGAGTAAGCCCCATTGAAAACAATGGGGCTTACTTCTGAGTAGACATGAATAGAATGGTGTTCTGCTGTGCCGCCCCCTGCCCAGCTACGCCACTTTTGTATGTGATGCTAAATAATATACTGTGAGCACAATCCTAACCATGTCTTCTCAAAAGTAAGCTCCATTATGTTCAATGGGTCTTCCTCCCAGGAAAGTGTGCTTGGGATTGCAGCCTCAATTGTGGGGGGAGTGTTAGGCCACTGCACAGGCATACGCCAACATCCCCACCCCACAGGCATGTGAGTAATGCTGGCCTAAATTTGTTAGGATTGCACCCTAAATAATAGAGTGTATATTATTATATTATATTATTATATACTGTATTATTATATTATTATTACTCTATTATTTAGGGTGTGTGTATATATGTACACACTGAGTAGACATGAAATATATAGGGAATATATTTTTTATTTTTATATATATATATATATATATATATATATATATATATATATATATATATATATATATATATATATAGTCAGTTAATAATAATTAATCAATATATAATATTGTCATATTATAGTCAGTTAATAATAATTAACAACACGAAAGCAATATGTCCCAGTGTTTTTAGCTTTTATTTTGTTTTTCTTGGCTGTTCTGCATTTTTTGGGGAGGGGAGAACCTTGTCCTCTTTTGCAGTTATGACATATGGTCACTATGAGTAAGCGTCATTGAATTATAACTTCCAAGTAGATGTGCGTAGGATTGGGCTCTAGATCTCCAGGCTATAGATCTCTATTGCAGTACGGGGATTTTGTTGCAAAGTGGTGTAAACCAGAAAATTTAAACTAGGAAAACAACGGGGTGGGGGTGGTGAAGTAAAAACAAAACTAAAGAGATAATGCAGGCCAATTCAGAAGACAAACCAGTATAAGCAGGCACTTGTCCCAGTCCTGCACAGGTCTGGCCCCAGGGAGTGGGTGCAAAGCAGTTGAGAGAGCTGTGCAAGAACCCAGTTGCATCAGAAGCTTGGGGGGCACTTGCAGGTGGGTCTGAGACAGTCAATGTCTGCAATCCTAAGCACGCTTTCTTGGGAGTAAGACCCATTGAACACAATAGTACACAATGAGTAGACATGGTTAGGATTGTGCTCAATGTTTATAAAGGTTGGTTGCCATGTTTGTCCCAGCTGGTTGGTACAAGGACAGCTGTTGGAGTGGGCCAGCATGTGGGTCAGTCCACAATGGACCGAAGGTGGGCCAAAAGAGGCACCCACATCATAGGTTGGAAAAGGAAGATGCAGCCTGAGCAGCAGAAGAAGCATGGAGTAGGTACAACAATATAGGTACATGATGTACCTACATGATGTACATCCTATGCAGTATGTACAAGTAGTAGAGGCCAAGTGAGGAAGGGAGTAGAAAGGTGGGTGATCTCCACCAATGTTCTGAGGAGGAACCAATCCAGTGATCATTGTTTTGGGATTCTCTGGGGAGCCACAGAGTGAGCAGACATTGGGTTTGTTAGGGGTATGTGGATGTCAGTTCCTTGTGAACTTGGTTCCCACATTCCATTTGACCCTGCAGCAGTTATGGTTGCCAGAAATAACGAATGCAGCGCTGTTCAAACTTAATATTGCTTTATCTTTCAGCTTTATAACGTTGACAAACATTGTATCTGACCCATGTCCTCGTGACATTGAGACCGGATTATTGTAACGCCAGGGGTGGGCCCAGCCAACCCCAAGATCTGGTTCGCCGGAAGTCGGGGGGCGGGCCAGGGTCAGGGGGCGGGCCAAGGTCAGGCCCCAACCCCGCCGCACTGCGCGTGCGCCAGGCTTGGCGCATGCGCAGTGCGTCTCCTGAAGCCGAGCTTCATGCATCCACCATGGAGCTTGTTTTTAATTGTTCTTAGTCTTTTTATTATTTGAATTGTATTTGAATTGTATTTTAATTATGTTTTAATCTGTATTTATTAGCAATTTTAATGTTAGCCGCCTTGGGCTTCCTCTTGTAGGGAAGGAAAGGCGGGGTATAAATTAGGAAAATAAATAAAAATAAAATAAATATAATGTAAAGTTCTTGCAGAGACAAAATCAGCACTTACATCTTCCTATAGACAGTAGTACAGGCCTCCGTCAGTCTTGGAAGACGATGGTATCGTGCTTGGCGCTGCATACGCTGCATGCGAAGCACGAAAGCCTGGGTTGGATTGTTATGGAGGATAGGCTGTTACCCAAGCAGCAAATCCCCCCTCTCCACACCACTGAATTAGTCCATGGAAAGGCAGAGCCAATACGATTGGATCCAGCTCGTCGCAGAGCTGGGCTAAGGACAGGAGCTCACCCTGTCTTGTGGGGCCGACTTGGGTCTCGAACCCTGGCCTGCTGGTTAACAGGCAGAGCGTCTTAACCGCTTGCGCCACCCACAGCCCTAGACAGTAGAACAGCTGACTCCAATATATTCACATATAAGCAGACAATTCTCACAGCAAACTCCCAACAGGAAATATAGAATCCCTTAATTCAGGCTTTGGCATAGCCGGTTAGAAGCATAGCCTTCAGCATAGGGCATTCTTTGGCAGACAGACGTTCCTTTCCCTTAAGCATGGAGAGACCATGAGTACGAGCTCATCAGGTTCTTATTCAGCTACTGTCCAATTAGAATGTATATCCAATTAAATTAGGTGTGGTGCTTACTAAGTTACACCTGGTTCAAATCACCTCCCTACAATCACCTGAAAACAATTATTGATATTCCAAACCAAAACCCAACAACATCCTAACAGGGTTGACCCTTGAAGTTCTTGTCTTTCTACATGGGAAATGTACCACCATGAGGAGCTCACTCACCCCCGCCCTCTTTTGGGGCTCCCTGGCAAGCCCTGTCTGGACATAAGAACCTCACACCAGGAGATCCCACCCTCCCCCATAAGACCAAAGGCCCACCAAGTCCAGCTTCCTGCATCTCGTAGTGGCCACATCCGGTTTGCACGGCTGTGTCAGTACTGGAAAGTTGAATAGCGCACACCCACACATGCACTGATAGTGCAAAACCTGCTCAACAGGTTTGGTGAAAACTAAAGCAAGGCAGGGTGTAGCATCACAACAGGGGCCAGTCTTTCCAGGAGACAGTACAGCCTCCCTCCTCCAGGAGGTCCAACTGGAACCCCTTTCCCCTGGAACCCCGTATTCTACCATGTAAGATTCTTTCCACAGGGCTGCGTGGATTGAAGACTCCCAGGTGCATGGGAGCAAGTGCTCTTTGGATCGATCAATCAATCAATCGATCAATCAATCAATCAATCAATCGATCAATCAATCAGGAACAGAGTACTCTGGATGTACTCTGGTTGACTGGGCAGCAACCTCATGAACAAATCATGGATAAGGTGCCTGATTAAGCTGGCCAAGGGAGTAAATAATTAAATATATTATATTATTAAATACAGTACATATTATTGTAATACGTATAATATATTATTAATTACCAGTGAAAAGCATATCCATGTTGCGAGAATAAAATTCCTCCGTATGCCATCACCCCACTGTGCATCAACCCCCCCCCATGCTCCTCAACCCCCATGCACAAATCCCCGTATGCAACATTCCCCATGTTCATCCCCCCATGCACATTATTCCTCATGCGCAACATCCCCCATGCGCATCATTGCCCATGCGCATCATCGCCCATGGGCAACATCTCCCCACGCGCATCAGTCCCCATGCACATCAACCCCCCATGCACAACATTCCCCATGCGCAACATCTTTCCAGGCACAATATCTCCCCATGCGTATCATTCCCCCATGCGCATCATTCCCCCATATGCAACATTCCCCCATATGCACCAACCCCCCATACACACCAACCCCCCCATGCGCATCAACCCCCCATGCGCAACACCAGGCACCAAGCACCAAATTGGCTGGAGGTTGGTCAGTCTTCCATGTAAAGTATAGGACAAAAACATGTTGCACCCTTTTTCAGCCCCTTAAGGGTTAAATTTCTCCACATGGGTTCTTGTGGAATACCACCCCCAAATTTCATGCTTCTGGGTCCAGGGGTTGGGGCAGAGCATCCCTCAGTCACTGATTCTTCAACGCAAAGTATAGGGAGGAAAATGTGTTGCGTCCCTTTTCACCCCCTTCTGGTTGGAATTTCCGAAAACCGGTTCTTAGTGCAGCCCTCCGTCATGGAAGGAACACCCACCCCAAACGTCACGCTTCTAGGCCCAGCGGTTTTGGCAGGGTGTTGATTAGTCAGTGAATCAGTGAGTGAGTGAGTCAGTGACTTTTCTCTTTTATGTATATAAGATTATTAATAAATTATTATTAATTAGTAATATATTATTATTAAATTATTTAATATATTAAATAATTAAATTTATCTGTTTAATGCAATCGCACGAAAACTGTGGATGGGACATGCCCCTCTTTTCTTCCAGGGGTGGGGGGAATGCCTCTCTCAAGGTGATGCTTCCTGTGCCACTGGTGTGCATTGACTCCGTACCAACCAATGCACTGGTTCTTGTGTTTCAGATCACCCGTTGCTTTCGCAGGTAGGAATGTCACCGATTAATCAGCTGAAATTCATGTGATCCACTAAGATTTCTTTCATTGGGTGGTGGGCCTTTTGTGGGGTGGACATTGCAGCCGAACCGCTAGCCCCGGGACAAGGGGAAACTGCACCTGCTGCCTCATGTGTCAAGCTTTGGCTGCCATCCTGGAGATGCTTGCCTGAGAAGAAGCCATGCTGCGCAGAGCATAGACCAGGGGTCTCCATACCTTTAGGCCAGCCAATGGGCCACATCAAAAACCTGGCAGTGTTGGGGTCTGGAGAAGTTTAAATATTAAGTCAGAGATGGAACTTAAATTAAGGAATACGGTAAATAGGCTCAATTAATGGGCTCAAGTGCTGTAAATCACTTTGGGGACACTTTGGGGAGGGGGTTAGGCCACTGCATAGGTATATGCCAACCTCCCACCACCATCACCACCACCATGGGAACAGGGAGACAGCTGTTGGACTTAATTGGTAAGGATTGTGTCCTGAGTTATGCCACTGGGTGGAGGATGGGCTCCCTGATGTGAATGTGGACCACATCAAGGTGGCCACGGAGGGGCCCACCATCCTGCATTCTGAAGTGTCCCCGTAGGGGATTCCCCTCCTGTTTTTATCCGCTGAAAGACCATCATGGTGAATGGCTCCTCACATCACTTTCCAAAGCCATCAGCATTTGTGGCCCCAACCCTGTGATGTCCATCTTTGTGAGATACTCAACAGGAGCAGCACTGCCTGGAACGGGGCACCGCAAGCCCTCCGGTGTAAGAAGCCAGCCACAGTCCAGACTTCGTCAACTCCAGCTTTATTCTACTGTTGCAAGGAATGCACGTCACCCTGGAAGCCCATTGCGGGCAATGGCCTTGATCGGCACAATGCAGTTCACTTTATATATATTATACACAGACTATATACAAGGAAACTCCCCCACAGGACTACAACATGAACTTGGAGCCACGGTGGGACTTCGCGTACAGATGCATTTTTGTCCCCTTCAGGAAGCAGGTCTTCCACTTCATGGACATGGTGCCACAGCGCGTGATGCCCCGGGTCTTAAAGGGGTGCACGTTGTTCTGGTAGCTGAGGGGGAAGACACCATGGAAGACAGGGGGCTTGGGAGCCAGGCGGACTGAGTGATGGATCAGCTCATAAATGATCCGCTGGCCAAGGCTGAACTTGGCATCGCTCATCTTCACCTGGCTGCTGGTAATGAACTTGTGGTGGCGGTAGTCGCCCACCAGCAGGCGATGCATCAGGGTGCGAACGAGACGGTTGCTCACACCGTAGAGGTCCAGCAGGTGGGCAGCCTTCTCCTGCCACTCCGTTGAGTCAGCCTTATCTTCCTTCTTCAAGGCCATGAGTGAAAGATAGAGTCTGATGAAGGTCTCCCAATCCATGGTCTTGCTATCCAAGCGGAAGATGTGGTGCTTGGTTCCTTTCTGGGGCCTCTGGATCACCTTCTGCCTTATCTGGGGACTTGTAAGTAGGTACAGGGAATTCTTGGGAATCCTGTAAGACCCAGCTATTGGCCTCATTTGGGCCTCGCTTGGAACTGCAGCCCGGGTCTCCCTCGCCATTTGTATGAGAGCCTTCCAGGGTCCATGGCGTGGTGGGTGCAGGGACCACATCAGAATGGGTTGCTTTTGCCGGGCACGCAGGTATACCTTCTTCCGCACTGCCTGATCTTTCCGCTCCTCTTCCTGGGCCGCTTCCTGTGCTGCTTCCTGCTCCTCTGCCGCTTTCGCCTCTTCTAATGAAACCCAGTGCGCCGCCCTCAGTGCCGTACTCAACTGAACTGGCTGGGCCCGTAATTTGAGGCGCTTCTCCCGCCGATCCAACTCCTCAATTTTCTGCTCAGCCAGCTCCCGCTGTGCCTGCCAGTTGGCCAGGGTCAGCTTGAGCAGCATGGACTGCTTGATCTTCTTGGCCAGCCAGGTCTTTTTGCTCTCGCCCGCCTTCCACTTCTTCTGCATCTTCCCAAACCAGAGCTTTCCACGGATCTCCGACCTCAGTTGGTCCTTTATGTTCTTGGCCCTCAGCACAGCCATAGCGACCTTCAGCAGGTTCCTCATCTTGGATGCAAATACCCGGGGTTCAGTTTCCCAGGGGTGGAAGGCCTTCACTGCATTCTTGAGTTCCATTAGGACGGAGGCCGACTTCTGGGAGAATGCCACCTTCTGGGCCTCCTCACCTTCCTGCAAGAGCTCCTCGGCCTTCTGCAGCAGCGTCTCAGCCAGACTCTCAGCTTTCATTGTGGGGGTGACCTGGAGCAGGGACACCACTTGGAAGAGGCGCTTCTGGAAGTCTAGGTCCGTGGCTTCCACCTTCTCTGGCCCCGACAGGAGATCCAAGATCAGCTGGGCACGACTCGCAAAGTCCATCTCTGCCACCTGTATTCTTCCCTCATCCAGAATGGAGATAAAGGCCTCCTTCTCCTCTTCCGTTAACTGCCACTCCTGCGAGAGGAGCCACTCCTCCTCAGAGGGCCACTCGTCCTCCTCGGGCCACTCCCCCTCATAGGGCGACTCCGGCTCTTCAATGTCCTCCCACAGGCTCTCGTCCTCCAGGATGTCAGCTGCGATTTCTTCCTCGGTGGGCAGGCTGGCTCTTTCTTCCATCTCCAGCTGCTCTTTCTCTTTCTCTGCTTCCTCTTCGGAACTCAATGTAGGACTCACTTTGAGACTCACTTCGGGACTCAATTCGGGACTCTCTATAGGACTCAATTCCTCCCTTTTTAACAGTGCTTCAAGAACCTCCTTTCCTAACTGTGCTTCGAGACCTGCCTTTAAGAGCTCTTCGAGACCTTCCTTTCCTAACTGTACTTCAAGCTGTCCTGCCTCTCCTAGCAGTGCTTCGAGACCTGCATCTCCTAACAGCGTTTGGAGACCCTTCCTTCCTAACAGTACTTCAAGACCCTCCTTTCCTAAGCGTCCAATGGTGAACCCTAAAGTAGGGGCAGGTGTTTCAAGAGCCTCCTTTCCTAAATGTGTTTCGACACCCTCCTTTCCTAACAGCGCATGGAGACCCTCCCTTCCCAAATGCGCTTCGAGATCTTCCTTCCTGATCTTCAGTTCCAGACCCTCCTTTCTTAACTGTTCTTCAAGCTCCTCCTTCTTTATCTCTGCTTCAACGATCTCCTGCATTAATTTCTTTTCTTCCACGTCCAGCACCTGTAATTGGTCCCCTGCCAGTTGCATGGCTTTTGCCTTGGCCATTTCTTCAATCTTGGGCTGGGCCAGCTCCCAGATCATCTTCTCATCCATCTCCAGCAATCTCTCCTCGGCCAGCTTTAGCGCCCTCTCCTCAGCCACTTCCATGCCCTTGGCAGCCAGCTCTATAATTCTCTTTTCATCCAAGGTGATCTCCATGCCGCGGACCATCTGCAGCGCCCTGGCTTCTGCCAGGGCCATGGCTCGGGTCTCAGCCAACTCTCTGATCCTCGCTGCGGCCCGCACCCCCTGTAGGCCCTCCCCCAGTACCTGTGCCTGGGCTTCTGCCAGGGCTCGGAACCGCACTTCAGCCAGCAGTGCCTGGCGGGCTTCGGATAGCAGCTTCTCCCTGGCTTCGACCAGGGCCGCCTCGTGGGCCTCCACCAGTATGGCAGACTTCACTTCGACCATGGCCCTTTCCTTCAGCAGGGCCCGTGCAATCTCTTTTGCACGCTCCAGCGCCATGTCGCCTGCCTCTATTTTGGCCTGATCCACTATCTGATTCATAGCCTTCTGCCGCGCCTCCACCAGCTGTAACTTCTTCACCTCTATCAGGGACTTGTGAATCACCTGGGCCACCACCTCCTCTGCAGTCTCCTTCAGGTTCCTCTCCCACGCCATGGCCCAGTCGTCAATCTCCTTGCGGACCTTGGTGGCTTCGTCAACCACTGCTACTTTCTTCATGTGAGCCGCTTGCTTTGCTGCCCTCTTGGCCAGCTCTTCAGCTCTCTTCTTGATCCCCGCCAATCTGCTCCTCTTTGCGACTACTTCAAGCTCCTTTTCTTTGGCCACCTCCTCTTTCCCTTTGGCCTTCCGATGTAATTTGAGCACATCTCGTCCTTTCTTCTTGCCTGCTTCTTCCGGTTCTTTCTCCTTGGCTGGCTCCGGTTCTTGTTCTTTCGCCTTGATCACCTCTCGTTCTTTCACCTTGGCCACCTCCCGTACTTTTCCTGGCATCTCTGGCCGGACCCTCCTCATGACCTCTTCCCAATCTTTCCCTTCAGTCAGAAAGGCTGATTCACTCAACTCCACAGACAACAACTCCTCTTTCGGTTTGCCCTTCACCTCTCTTGCCCTTTCTTTCCTCCTCAGTATCTTCTGCCTTTCTTTTCCGGACAGCTTTCTATCCTCCTTCTTCAGTTTGGCTTTGGGCTTCTTTTTCGATTCGACATCCTCATCAGACTCTGCCATTTCCCAGGCCAGGTCTTCCATGCTGAGTGGGGTGGCCCCCGCTGGAGTTTTGGTACCTGGGGGTTTTTCCCTCATGACTGGGACTTTCCCCAGAACCATCTCCTCCTGGATCACATCCTCCTTGTAGGGAGTCTTGAACAGCCTGTCCAAGTACTTCAGCCAGGCGTCCAGCTCCTGAGGGCCTTTGTCGATACTGGTCAAGAAGGACTGTTTGATGGATGTGAGCATTTCCCAGGACATGGCTGGTCCACTCAGGGCCATCTTGGCGGAGGCGAGGAAGTCCTCAGCAGCTGTGCGGCCCTCGACGGCAGGGGCGATGCGCAGTGTCATCAGCTTGTAGAGGTCATTGCGCCACTTCTTTCTGTCAACGCTGTACTGCTGCTTTGGGTCAATGAAGCTACCCTTGGGACTCACGGAGGGCAATGAAGGGCGCCCAGTCTCACTGGGTCTCTGTGCCACAAGCTCAGGCTCCACCACCTTCTCCACCTTTTCCACTTCCACCTGCGTGCTTGACAGCTTCTCCTTCCGATACTGGTGCTTCAGCATCTCGGCGTAGAGCTGGGTGCGTGTGTCACGCCGCTGCATGAGTTGGGGATGACGGGCCAGTTTAGGGATCCTCACCTTCTGGGACTCCTGGGAGCGAGTAGCCTTGAAAGCCTTCTTCTCTTTGGCTCGGGCTGCCCTCCGGGCCTGCCGCAACTCCTCCCATGTGGAGCCACTGCCAACGCTGCTACTGGAGGTGACAGTGGTGCTTGTGCTGCTCACAATGCTGGGGCTGCTGGGGGTGCTGAGGCTCACGCTGGGGCTGGGGCTCTCTACCAGAGTACGGTCGCTGGTCTTGGGGGACGGCAAGCCCGCTTTGATCCGTGACAGCTGGCTTTTGGGATGTTTTGGTGGCTTTGTGTCCTCATCTGTAGGGACAAAAGAAGAGTCCAGGTGAGCAGGGGGCTTGGCAACCCAGGTTAGGGAACACCTTTGGGTAGCTGCTGGAGAGATTGGGGTTCAGGTAGCCTCGTGAGTTTGGGATCCTTCAATTCTTCCTTTTCCAAGGATCCTTGTTAGGAAATATCATTGGCAGGTCAGGAAAAAGCTATCACCCCGGGAAAGGTCCTGCTAAGGTCACAGGCTTGCAGGAGGGGGTAGTAGAGGATCACTGGGCAGGAAGGGGTATTTCAGGTCCTTCAGATGGGGGTTGCAGGTAGTGAATGAGTGAGTGTGCTTGCAATCCCAACCTATTTAGGTCAGCATAACTCACTTGGCATAACTTCCCATGATTGTATGGGGAGGTTGGTGCAAGCCTGTGCATTGGCTTAACCTCCCAGAAGTGGGGCAGAGCATGCGCCAGCCTCCCCACACCACCACGGGAACTTATGCCAGGTGAGTTATGCCAGTCTAAATGGGTTAGGATTTTGCCCTCAGTGTGATAGCCCCTGCTCTGGTGCTATAGGGAGTGAATCACCCATTGGTGTGACTCAGCCCCCCTCCCCAAGTAGCCTGGGGTGCCTTACCTAGGAAAAAAAGCCTTGAGTGAACAAGGCTAGCCCCCCTGATGATGGAGCAGTACTCACAGGAACCCTTGATCTTCTTCTCATCCTTCCCAAAGAGTCCCAGCCATCGGGCCTGGGCCCCACCGTGGGCCTCTGGCTTGTCGTCATCACCCAACTCTCCGGATCCCCTGGAAGCAAGAAGCTTGCGCTTAAGTTGGGTCTGGCGAGTCCCTCGCCGGGCTTCTGATGGGGGGACCTCAGATGTCAGGAAGAGGTTGGCAGTCAGCAAGCTGTCCACCCGGTTCATTAGCCTCCGTGCCCCCTCGGTCAGCTCGTATACAGCCTCATCCTGGTTCTCTGCAATGATGCCAGCGGCACGCACCCTTCGGGGGAAGAAGCCTTCGATTTGGCTCATCTGTGTCCTAGAGAAACAGAGAGATGGCTGGATGTGGGGCCAGGTGTAGGTTGTGTCCAGACCCATAGCCTGCCTCAGATTCTCCCTCCCAATATATCTCCCTTGTGAGAGGTATGGGATTCCCCCACCTTTCATCACACTGGCCTCCTGGGCAGTCCAAGAGCCTTGCTGGCCAAAGGGACTGGAACAAGTGCCATGTGCTCTACAGGGCTCCTGGATTGATTTTGTGTGGAGAGCAGAGCCAGGCATTGATTCCTGGACACCCCATGGCCTGGCTCAATAGAAAATAGAATGGGGAGAGGGACTCTGTGTCCTGATTTAGGGAGATAGTTAGGAAATTGATCATCCAAGATCCTTACATAGGTCAGAGAGATCCTAGAGAACCCCAGCGGTTGTGGCCAACCTAACTACCACCTAGCCTACAGGGGGTTCTCACAGGTCTTCGAGGCTTGACTCCGCCAGCCGCTGCATCTCCTTCTTCAGGACAAACTTATCGGTGATGCCAGCCACGGAGTCTAGGAGGGAGCGGGCCAGATCCCTCACTTTCTTGTTCTCATCCAGCAGGGCACGGGCCAGTGGGACCACATCCTTCTCGGTCAAGAGGTCCATCTTCCCCAGAGCCTCCCAGGCTGCTAATCTCATCCTCACCTGTGGGGAGGAATCAGGGTCCAAATTTCTGCAATCTGTAAACAGTCTTTTGCAGGTGATCCCTGGAGCTGTGGGGGGGGGGGGGTGTCTCAGAAATGGGGATGAGCACCACACCCTACAGTCGTTCACGACTAGCAGTATAACCTGCAGGGGACACCATTTCTAAGCTTTATTTTGTCATGCCCTACATTTTTCTTCCTGTCCTACATATGGTGGGGCCTTAAAAACATAAGAAAAGCCTTTGCTGAATCAGGCCAAAGGCCCAACTAGTCCAGATTCCTGAACCCTACAGATGCCCACCAGATGCCATCAGCCCACCAGATGCCTCAGGGTGCACATGTGATGCCTACATCCAGGTGCCCTCCCCTGCAACTGGCATTTTGAGGTTGCCTATATCTACATCTAAGTATGCACGCATGTGTATGTATGTAACCTCTTTTGTGATTATGACATCTGGTCACCCCGCCAGGAGCCCCAGAACCTTTCTCAAGGAGGGACCCTCAGTTTTGTTTCTGTAACTCCACCCCTCAGCACCACACTCCCCCCCACCTCCAGACTCCTATGCTGACCTCCCTGTGATCCGTGTCCAACATGAGACGGTTGAAGGCCACCTCCTGTATTTCGGGGGACAGCTCATAGGACTCGGAGATCTGGACAAGGGCGGTGGAGCAGAGCAGGTAGGTGGAATATGGCACATCATCCATCAGATCCAGGATGGCCTTGGTGATGCAGGGCAGCGTCATCTCGCTGGGTTTGTGCCGCAACCAGGGCTTGCTGACGATCTCCGCCAGCAGGTCGCGGCGGTGCTGCCCCTCTGCCAAGGAAGGCCGTTTCATCTTGAGTGCCTTCTTCTTCCTGTGCTTCTCCGCACGTTTAGCCTTGCCATCGTCTGGCAGTTGGATTTTGACCACCTTTCGCATTGGTAGCGCCGGCCTGGTTGGCCCCAAGGTGCTTTGCATGTCTAGGGGTGTCCCCCTGGGGAACAGCAGGGCACGGATCACCGAATTAGGGACGTAGCCATCAGGTGCAATTGGCCATGTGCGCCCTGATTGGAAGGCTACCCTACGGTGCAGTGGGACAGTGTCAGCCAGCGGTGGGAGGTCACGGTGACGGTGTGACAGCGGAGGCTCAGCTGGGGAGGGCTTCATCTCCAAGCTGGGGGGCTGTGGAAGGAGCTGGTACTCCACAAAAAATTCAGGGTGCCTCTCCCTGATGGACGGTCCAACCTCATAGAAATTGGGGTCAGGAAGAGTCGTCACCTCCTTGCCGGCAAACTCCAACACTTTGGCCACCATCTTCTCAATCACAACCTCCTTGTTGTTGGTGACAGGCTCCAGGCCCTCAAATTTCTTGGCTTGCTTGCCTATTTGGTGGTACCTGGTACAGAGAAGGATGCAAGAAGTGCTGTGGAGCGCCTGTGTGGGAATGGTCCCTCCCTCCACCACCCTCTCCCTCCACCAGAGACCTCACATCCCAAGAACCACTCCCCACATCCAGATCCCCAGGTCCCCCATGCCTCAGATAATGATAATATCTCTTTGCGACAACCACCCGTTCCTACCAAACCCTGGTTTCCTGACAACTTCATGCTCCTGCCACAAGGCCACACTTGGTTCTCCCTGCCCCAGAAGCTGGATTTGGCATATTGAGCTGACCCTGCCCCATCTTTTCATGCCCAATCAAGGATCCAGAACCTTTTTCTGCAGACGCACCTGATGATCCTTTCTGAGGAACTGTGGACAATACACTGGTTAGGTGATCGCAGTCATGCCCTGACGCCTACAGGAGCCACCATGGCTCAGCCACCATGGGTGCATCTTCTTTTGTTCCCATCCTGCCCCCCATATAGGACAGGAAGGGTTGGATTGAAATAATTGTTTGATGGAAGTGACAGCCTTTGTGGTCAACTTGGAGTGAGGGCCAAGTGGACCTGGATGATCCAGGACATGGGGGACTTCACATAGCGGATTCTACACCCAGTGCTTTCTGGATGATCCCTGATGTTGGAGGCTACTAGAAGATGGATGATGCATGTCTGGTGGGCTGGGGCCTCTCGGACCACTGGGTCAATGTCCTTGGCATCATCTGCTGATGCTTGCACAGGACAAATGCCATGGAAGGGGGGGGCAAATGTGCAGAATGCTACCCTAATGAATAAGATTGGGATGGGTGCACTCTTGTCCTGCTAGGGCTTCTCACCCCCCCCCCCCCCCCGCTTGCAACTTACTTTGGCACAAAAACGATGTTGAAGGACAGCAGGAAGCAAGGCAAGAAGGGCAGTGGGCTCTCAATGGCGTCATCAGGCACAGTCTGGGTGGAGAGCGACTTGAGGTGCTTGGTGGGCAAGTATGTGACGCAGGGGATGAAGTAGATGTTGTTGTTGCCCCCCACCACCAGGTCCCCACGTTGGTTGGCAAAGCAGACCCGGCTGAACTTGAGGCTGGTGTCAAACTCCACCAGCAGCTGCCCGAAGATGTCCCAGATACGGACGGAACCATCCGCTCCGCCAGTCACCAGCATGTTGAGGTTGTAGCAGTAGTCGAAGGAGGTGATGGTGGTTGGGTGCATGGCACTGGACTCCTTCCAGAAGGGGTTCTTCTTGCCGGGGACCAGGGCCGCCTGGCGCCAAAGCCGGACCCGATTCTGCTCCGTGAGGACACAGATATAGCCAGGGATGAGTAGAAGCCTATAGATCCGGCAGTGGGGGCTGGGGATGACAACAAGGGGCACAAGGTCCATGAGGCCATTCCGCTTCAAGGCCACGTCGGAGAGGATGATGTACTCATCTGCCCCATAGGAGCACAGGAAGGAGGACTCCCGGGAATGGTAGGATAGGTTCCCTGAGCCAGAGATGCTGCTGAGGGCCATCACCCTGCCATCATGCAGCTTGCGCCCCCCCATGCGGAAGAGGTGCTGGGTGACTGAGCGCACCCTCCCGCTCTTGTATCCGCTGAAGATGAAGCTGAAGGTGCTGTTGCCCAGATCCAGGCGGCTGTAGGTCAGGCACAGCACCTTGTCCTCCACATTGTCTGTGCAACGCAAGATATATTTGGGGGGACAGGGGTTTTTGGAAGTGTCCAAGACATAGATGTCAGAGGTGCCCATTGTCACCAGGAGCTCTTCCCGGTCTGGATCATACACATAGTCTAGAGCCTTCTCAAAAAACTGGAAAGGCCAAGTGACAAAGAGCATTTCACCTGTCACGGGGGACAGGAAGCGGGTGACCCCATCTTCAGTGGTGGCCAGGATGCGGGCCTTGTCTGGGCCACACTGCACCCTTACCAACTTCTTGAGGCCAGACTTGGTCCTGTTGAACAGCTGGTAGAAGTTGTTGAGAGTACGGATGGAGAAGGTGTACTGTGTGCGGATGAAGAAGGTCAGCTCACTGATGAACTGCATCTGGTAGACTGGCTCCCCGATGTCCACGCGCCGGAGTAGCTCACACGTGGTCAGGTTCCACTCCTTCAGCAGCCCATCCAGAGATGACGTCATGAGGGTGTGCACAGATATTCGGCTAACTACACTGCTGATGGCACTCTGGTGGGCCTTGAACTGGTTGATCTGGCTCCCTGTGTCAAAATTCCACACCTTGACGTCCCCGGCCAGATCTCCAGCATACAAGAAGCTCTGGAGCCAATTGGCAGAGGAGCAAGTGAGGGACACACCTTGGCTCACTTGGAAGGTGCGTGTCTCAACTTTGTTTTGGTAGTCAAACACACGGATGACGTTTTCACACAACGCCACCAACACCCGGCGCTCCTGCTCCACGCTGAGTGCATGGACAAACTCACCACTGGCTAGGCGCACCTCACGCTTCACACTCAGAGAGCTGTCCTCATCAAAGGACCAGAAGGCCACCACACCAATGGCTCCGGTCACCAGCTCTTTGGTCTCAGGGTTGTAGCACGCACTGGTGATCAGGTAAGGTGAGACCATCTCATAGATCAGCTTGAGGTCCTCCTGATGATCACCAAAGAGCCGAATATGGATGTCCTCACAGTAGGTCACAAAGAGTTTTCGGCAGGGGACGTGGACAATGTTCAGCACCTTTGGGTCTTCCTCTAAAACGTAGTCCTTCTCGACTACTTGCGCGTCGTCATCCTGGTTGTAGACCCAGGCACGCACCTGCCATAAAAAGAAAAACCCTTGGGGTCTCCAGAGTTCTCCCAGGTGAAGAGGCAAAGGGTGGGTTCTGCCCTATGCTCCGGGAGAAGCTGGATTATTTGGAAGGGGAACAAGGCCGAGGACAGAGCAATAGAGCCAAGGGTTTGGGGGTCTTGGGATCTTGCAATCTGGGATGCCTGGGGCATTGCATCTGGGAGTAAGGAAAGCTTCTCCAAGGCTGGCAGATTTGGGTGGAGATCCAACAGAGAAGGAGGTACATCAGTTTAGGACCTCATTTAGGATGGGACCTGCCACTGCCACGGACCAGCCTGTTGCTCACCTTGTTCTTGTTTCCCTTGGTGCTCCTCCAGGTGAAGGACGCAAAGTAGCTTGTTGTGTTGAGCGAATAAAAGCAGATGACCGGCATGAGGTTGGGAAAGCAGCTCGCTCGGAAAATAATGGTGGGCCGATCACTCAACAGGATGTGGGTTGCCTCAGCTGCCTCCGGCAGAGTGGGACCAACCTGTCCAAATGAGGAGATCAAGAGAAGCTGGCATGGAACAGACCAGCCTCATTGCAGCCCTGCAGTGGCTACAATGTAGGGAAGTCTTTCATCCCAGTCCAGGCTCCCTATTACCTTCTGCAGTTCCAGCTTCTCTAGAACTTGGGTTTTGAGACTCTTCCATTGTGGGACGATTCGAATTGGGGGCTTCAACATGGTGAGGTTGCAAGGATGCGCGTAAGTGCCAAAGCAGGCCATGGTGCTCCGCAGTCCACCTTGACAATGTCAATCTGGAGAAGACAGAAGTGGGGAGGGGAAGAATTCAGGCCAGAGACCAATTTCCAGCTGGTGCTCAGTCAGACGCAATGAGCAGCATTCGTGGAACGGGGAACGACACTGATCACATGGATGAGACAGAATCATAGAATCCTAGAGTTGGAAGGGACCTAGTAGGTCATCTAGTCCAACCCCCTGCCTGCAGCAGGAAATCCACGTAGTGCATCTCCAACAGGTGCTTGTCAAGCCTCTGCTTGAAGATCCCCAGTGAGGGAGAGTCCACCACCTCCCTTGGCAATCTCTTCCATTGCCGAACTGCCCTCACCGTCAGGAATTTCTTCTGGATTTCCAGCCGGAATCTCCTTCCTTGCAGTTTGTCCCCATTGGTTCTAGTTCTGCTTTCAGAAGCAGCTATGAACAAATTGGCCCCTTCCTCCCTATGACAGCCCTTCAGGTATCTGAAGAGGGCAATCAGGTCTCCCCTCAGCCTCCTCTTCTCCAGGCTGAACATCCCAAGTTCCCCCATCTTTCCTCGTAGGGCTTTCTTTCCATCCCACTGATCATTCTTGTCGCTCTCCTCTGGACTTGCTCCAGTTTGGCTGCCTCTTTCTTCAAGTGAGGAGCCCAGAACTGAACACAGGACTCCAGGTGAGGTCTCACCTATGCAGAGTAAAGAGGAACTAGAACTTCTCGCAACTTGGAAGCTCCAGTCCTCTTAATGCAGCCTCAAATGGCATTTGCCTCCTTTGCAGACACATCACATGCTGACTCATGTTCAGCTTGTGATCCACGGCGACTCCAAGATCCCGCTCACATGTTGTTGGAGTAGCCGTGGATCCCAGGCTGAACACGAGTCAACAGTGTGATGCATCTGCAAAGAAGGCAAATGCCATTTCTTCAACATACCCTCAATATAATGTACCTCAATTCAGAACAGCTGGTTCTGAGCCCTGGGCACAAAATACCGAGGTTCAGTGATGGATTTACGTATAAGCTAAATAAGCTACAGCTTAAGGCCCAACTCTCTTGGGGGGCACCCAAAAATTTAAAGGAAAAAAAAAAACTGGATGTACATTTCCAAAATATAAGATAAAAACAAATAAAATAAAACCTACATACAGCAACAGTGTTTTGTTCAACAATGACTTTGATAAAATACATATTTTGTTATGTGCAAATGGCTTTAGATATCTATGAGGTCCATAAATCACCATATAGCACTGTGGTGGGCAGATGCCAGTTTGGGTCTAATCACCCGAACCGGATCTTCCCCACTGGCCGCTGCTAGAGAGCCGGTAACGGCGGCGAGTGGCGAGAACCATGGGGACTAGTCTGCCCACCGCGGCCGCCATAGGTAGACGCAGTGTGCTTGCGTCCAGCTGGACGCAGCCGGGCTTCAGGAGAAGCCAGCCGGGCTTCAGGAGATGCAGTGCGCTTGCGTCCAGCTCCTGGCCTGGCCCCGCCTGGCCCCACCCACTTCTGGGGAACCGGTTCTTGGGCCAGGCTGGGCCCACCCCTGATATAGCATATATTCAACACAAAAAACAGTGACAATTTGTTGTTGACAAAGGACAGCTGGACATTTAAAGGGCCCCATTACCTTCAATAGGACCTCATCAAACCTAAATCTGGCCCTGCTGAGGTTGTGTGTACCTGTATGACTGCTGGTTCTTTTCTGGGTGCAATTCAAGGTGGCGGCTTTGACCCTTAAAGACCTTCCTGGTTTGCGGGCCTTCATGTCCTTGGCGACCCCCATCTCCCACCCGTTTTGCTTGGCTCTGAAGTCTTTGGAGGGGTCTATGGGCGCAATCCAGAGTAACTACGGGGAGAACTTGCTCCGACGTAAGAACAATTTACTCTGGATTGCAATATTTATTTTATTAATTTATTTTATAATATGAATTTCCCATAGGTTTCCACTAGGTGGTGCCGTAACTATGTTGACGTAAATGTCTTTTATGCGCTCCCATAGTTACTCTGGATTGTAGGGTATGCTGAACATCTGCCCCAGATGGAGGTTAGGGGTCAATGACAAGCAGGTCCTCCTCTGCTATAGAACTACTCCTTCCTGGAGGTGCCCCAGAGCTCCAAGAACTTCTTGCAGGACATTTGGACCACTTGGGTGATCGCAACTGTACGGATAGATGTTGGGTGCAGCACTTCTGTTGAACACTCCTGCGAGCAGGGAGGGGAAGCTAAGACCCATCATCACCCTTCCTTTTGGGGGACCAGAGGGGGACCTCTGGTGTGATCCTGGACTCCAGAACTCCACCTTCCCATCAGACAGTCCAACATAGCAACAAGGCTCCATCTGAACCACATTCCAAGCCCCACAGCATTGTGGTTATCACAGGAGTTGCCCCCGTTCCTGGGCAAGTGGCTTGTGGCCCCTCTACAATCTAGACCTGCCATAGGGAACAGGGGGGGTGACACCAGGCAGTGGTGGTGAGTGGTCACGCATGCCATGGATCTCGAAGGAAAACCATTCAGATAAGGGCAACCATGAGGCCACAAAGGAAGAGGGGATGGATTACCTGTTGAGACCCTCGGAATCCCAATGGGAAGAAAGCCGTGAGTATGATGTCACACCGCGCTAGCCAATGGGCAGAGCAGAGGCAATGGTTCTCACAGGGCACTATCAGTCCGGCTTGCCCTCCGGATTCCAAGTCCCAATCTTGGAGGACAGCAAAGCTCATTTCAAGTTTATTGGGTTCCCAGACTTTTTAAAATCAACATAGTTTTCCATTTAATTACATTTGCAAGCGGTCAGAAAGGAACAAAGCCCCCAAATCTCACCCAGTGGCATAGCTAGAGGGGGCGGAGAAGTCTAATTCTGGAGGGAGTCTCACTCTTTTGGAGCCGTTCCAGGTGAGAGGAGCTGCTAATGTGCCATCGAATCTAATGTGCATCTCTATTTTAAATGTTTGCTGGTGATTGCAATGCACAGGTGCCAATTTCACTGCATACAACAATTAGAAATCTGTAAATAATAATATATGGTTTTATGTTATGATTTTTGCATAATTGTACTATTTTATACAACTACGGGTTTATCCGCAAAATCCAAAGTAACAACAGGGATTCCTTGCTCCAGTGTAAGAACAACTTACTCTGGATTCCAATATGAATTTCCCATAGGTTTTCACCAGGTGGTGCAGTAACTACGGGTGCACGTCTCTTACGTGCACTACGTAATCCATAGTTACTCTGGATTTGGGGGTATGATACATTTTTATTACAATTTAGAGCACAATCCTACCCATGTCTACTCAAACATAAGCCCCATTGTGTTCAATGGGTCTTACTCCCAGGAAAGTGTCTTTAGGATTGCAGCCCTACAGTACAATCCTAAGCATGTTTACTCAGAAGTAAGTCCCACTGGATTCAATAATACTTACTCCCAGGAAAGTGTGGTTAGGATTGCAGCCATAGTTAAACTATAATACTGATTAACTAAATATCTATTTACAGGACTTAGAGTATCTACAGTTTGCTGATCAAAATACCATATTTACTCAAATCTAATGCGCCATCTTATCTAATGTGCGTCCTGATTTTTGGAGACTTAAATTTGGCTGGAAAAGGGGAGCATTAGATTTGAGTAAATGTGGTAGTTAATGGGACTAACAATGATAGTCAACTAGCCTTGCAAAAAGAGGGCTGAAGGGAGCCAAGAGTTGGACGTGCAAAGGTAAACCCAGCAGGCTTGAAGTGAGCTTTGCTACCCTCCAAGATGGGGGTCGACATCCAGAACAGGGGTGTAGCTGGAGGGGGTGCAAAACACAACATTTTGCAGGGAGTTTCTCCGCAGCATGCAAGCAGCTAAGTGGCTATTTCTAGAGACAGGGCAAGATGTCTGCGCAGTTCCAGAAACGAACCAGGCACTTGGGGTAGAAGAGGCTGGCGTTACTGTCCACGCGTTATGCAACCAGAGTTTGCAGCTGGAGTTTTAATCTCAGGTCGTCCCATGCGGCTGCTGCTTGTTGTGCTTCCTTGCGTAATCCTCTCTGTCCCCAGATGCTGACCTGCATTTGCTGAACAAGCCCGTCCACGTTCTGGAGTGTCCATCATCCTTCTTCAGCACTGGTCCCTTTTGCTGCCCTGCCAGTCAATGCCAGGACTTCATAGGACCTGCTTGCTTGGCACCTTGATTGGTAGGCCAGAGAGCTCTTTCCAGAACTCAGGTTTTGAGACTACTGCACATGGGGTGACTCTCCGGAAGAAGCCACAGCCTCCTTTGCATAGAAGAGGGGAGGCCACTGGAAGCTGGAGAACTATGACCAGGAGGTGTCTGGACACAGTATCAGAGAGACGAACAGGGGAGCTCTTGGATCCAGGATGGTGATGCGCAACAACCCCCCATGTGCATCAACCCTCATGTACATCAGCCCCCCATGCGCAACATCCCCCATGCACATCAACCCTCCCATACACAACATCCCCTCATACACATCACCCCCCATGCACATGGGCTCCCCATGAGCATCAACCCCCCCATCAATGCACAACAATGCTGCTGTAAGGCTGTCCAGTGGCTGGAGACATGATACAGGGCTGATATTTTAAGTGGAAAGTAGTGGTTAAGACACTGTGCCTGTTAACCAGCAGGCCAGGGTTCGAGACCCGAGTCGGCCCCACATGACAGGGTGAGCTCCTGTCCTTAGCCCAGCTCTGCGACGCCAGCTGGATCCAATCGTATTGGCTCTGCCTTTCCATTGGACTAATTCAGTGGCGTGGAGAGGGGGGATCTGCTGCTTGGGTAACAGCCTATCCTCCATAACAATCTAACCCAGGCTTTTGTGCTTCGCATGCAGAGTATGCAGCGCCAAGCACGATACCATAGCCTTTCAAGACTGACGGAGGCCTGCTTAGTGGATGAGATGGAGATACAGATGCAAACCAAACCCCCCCCCCCCCCACAAAGCACTTCTGCACCACTCCTGGGGGGTTAAGCCAGTGCATAGACATGCGCTGGCCTCTCCACACTATCATGTGAATGGGGAGACCGGCGAGTTCTGCTACCCTAAATTGGTTAGGATTGTGCCCATAGCAGTGGCGTAGCTAGGACATTTGGCAACTGGGCCCCATTAATTTTTGACACCCCCATACGTCAAAAATTATTTATTATCAGTACTAATTAATACAATTAATTAGATATTGGATTCTATTGTATATTGCATAGATTCTATTCCTTTGGATTCTACTGGAAAGTACATATTCAATGGCATTTGGCCTCCATCAGTCTTGAGAGGCTTTGGTATTGTGCTTGGCGCTGCATACGCTGCATGCAAAGCACGAAGGCCTGGGTTGGATTGTTATGGAGGATAGGCTGTTACCCCAGCAGCAGATCCCCCCTCTCCACGCCACTGAATTAGTCCAATGGAAAGGCAGAGCCAACACGATTGGATCCAGCTGCGTTGCAGAGCTGGGCTAAGGACAGGAGCTCACCCTGTCTTGTGGGGCCGACCCGGGTCTCGAACCCTGGCCTGCTGGTTAACAGGCACAGTGCCTTAACTGCTTGCGCCACCCACAGCACAGGTATATGACATTTCCAAATTTTAGCAATTTTAGTGTCCCCCAGTGTGTCATCCCTCTGAGGGTGGTACCCGGTCCAGGCCCCCCAGGGATGCCACTGGCCCACAGTGTCCCAGTTCTGCCCAGGGCTGGATCCAAGCAGTTGCGAGGGGTGTTCCCAGAATATCAGGTGTCGTAATGGAGATGACAAGCCCTCCGAATGTTGTTGGGATGCGGCAGCATGGCTCCTATGTGATTTTGCCTACAGAAACAAGATATTCCAGGGAGGTGTTGCTGGGAACCCCCCCTCCCGGCCCCAACATCATGAATGGACCACAAACCGGTTCTTCCCTCCTGCTTATAGGATGAAGCGGCGAAGCAGCGCCCTCCTGTTGCGATGGCAACCCTAGAGATCTGGACCACTTTTGCTGCATCAATGAATGAAAGGATGCAGGAGGCTTCCCACACCCCCCCCCCTTGACCTTTGCTGCTGTGATGCAAGAAACTGCCACCAGGGGGCATAAGGCACCCCCTTACTGCCAGCTCCCTGGCACCCAGATCATTTTGGTGAAGCCACCCTTGGCTAGGCCAGGCCTGGCGGGTGGAAAATTTCCTCCCACCTGGAAAGGATGGAGGCAGAGCTTCTTGGCTCTGTTCTCAGGATGCAGATGCAGCAGGTTGGGGGCCCTTCACTTTCAAAATGATCCCCATGGGCCCCGCGCACTAATGATCCCCATGGGTCCCGTGGGTTGCATTTACCAGCAGCTTATTGGATGCTGCAAACTCTTCTATGCAGGAGAATTTATCTTTTTTCTCATTAATCTGTGGAACTCCTTGCCACAGGATGGGTGATGCAGCATCTCACTTGGTTGCTTTTTCGTGCCATGCTCCATATGGCTTTGGATTCCTGTTCTGCCATGGGAAAGTAGCGGAGACCTCCTCGGGGATCAGGATTTCTTCAGCACCTTCCCTTAGGTGCGGAGAGCTGTGGCTCTGGAAGGAGGACAAAACAGATAAGGGACACAGGGCTCTTGATGTTCTGGGATAATACCGGGGTGCAGCATCAGTCGGACACTCGAGAACACCCCTGGCAACTGAATGGATCCAGTCCTGGGCAGCCCTGGGACTCTGTGGACCAGTGGAATCCCTAAAGGGGAGTCTGGGGGGCCTGGGCCCAGGTACCACCCTCAGGGGGATGACACACTGGGGGTCACCAAAATTGCTAAAATTGTTTGGAAATGTCATATACTGTACCATTGATGCTGGCCCCATGACAATTGGTCCATAGCAGTGGTTCTCAATCTTCCTAACGCAGTGACCTTTATAAGTTCCTCATGTTGTGGGGTCCCCCAACCATAAAATTATTTTCATTGCTACTTTACAACTGTAATTTTGCTACTGTTATGAATCGTAATGTAAATATCCGATATGCAGGATGTATTTTCATTGTTACAAATGATATATGTGCTCTATGCACACATTGAACACAATGGGATTTATTTCAGAGTAGGCATGCATAGGATTGGGCCCTGAAACTGCAATCCTATCCACATTTACATGGGAGTAAAGGCCCCCCTGACTATAATGGGATTTATTTCAGGGTAGGCATGCACAGGATTGGGCCCTGAGGCTGTCAGTCAGCCCCAGTGCGTGCACAGCTGCAGCCAGAGGTCTGGCAAGCCTGACCTGGCCCCCTGCACCAGGGGTCTTTAGGCGACCCCCAGGAAAGCTCTAGGCGACCCCCAAAGGGGTCCGGACCCCCACTTTGAGAAATGCTGGTCTATAGAAAGCTTTGGGGGGGGTCATCCTATGGCATTAGGGTTGCCATATGTTCCAAAAATTAGAGACAATCCTATTTCGGGTTGTATTTACAAACTGGCAAATGGAACAGAGGGTTTCCATGCAATAGGTGAGCCTAAGGCTGCAATCCTAAAGACACTTTCCTGGGAATAAGAACCACTGAACACAGTGGGGCTTACTTTTGAGTAGACAGGGTTAGGATTGTGCTCCATAAGACAGGAGGGAATGAGGCGAGATGAGGTCAGTGATTCCTGCATTGCCGGCTGGCAGACATTGGTTGCCTCTCCACAGCTTCTTATGGAGCAAAACTCCCTGGAGAACAATCATCCATGTTGCTGTCAGGCTAGGCATGTTCAGTCACTGTTCCTGCCTCTCTGCTGCGTGGCCCACGGATCGACTCCCCTCTGCAGCCGGAAGAAGGAAGAGAACCACCCGTGTGGGAAACCTGCCGAACTTGATCCATTCTCCACCATCACCCTCAAGGACCACCAGGCAGCAGTATGGCTTGGCACAGGCGGTGATCGGAGGTCCTGATCATGTCCCTGCTGAGGTTTGGATGGGCTCTGGTCCTGCATCTTTGGAAAGAACTCACTAAAACAGCCTTGGGTGCCCCCTGGGTGCCTGAGGCGGGGCTTTGCACACCCAGCAGCCAGGGCACCCCACCTGGCGGGAAGGCCAGTTTCACCTCCACCTGCTCTCCTCCCACCTAATAGCCATGTTGGAGGCTGGCAGTGCTGAAGGCTCCAAGCAGGTCTGCCAAGCAGTGTCAGGGCTCAGGTGGGAGGACAGGCACCAGGAGGAATGAAAGGCTTGGCCTGCCCTGCCAGTGCCAGACCTGCTCTCCAGCAGCTGCAGCCAGAGAGGTGGAGGCCACAGGGTGAGGTGTGATGTGGTCAGCCCAGCGCCCAGAGGGACAAGGCTTTGGTCCTGGGCTCCCAGGGAGGGCTGTGCCTGCTCTGCTTGCCTGAGAAGGGACAGGTCCTTCCAGGGGGATGGAAGCTGCTCTGCCAGCTGCTGGGCAAGAAGGTCTTCCTTCTTGCTTGCCTTTGATTCTCCAGCAGTTCTTGAACCCCGTCCTTGTCCTCTTCACGCTGCCTCTGCCAGGGATGGATAGGAATAAATCTGGGTCTCCTCCTGAATTTCATGCTCAGGAGAAACCTGTTTTGTTCACACAAGTCTCCTCCGCCTGAACTCTGCACATGCTCAAGAGAAACCTGTTTTGTTCACACAAGTTGCCTCCTATTGAACTCTGCACATGTTCAGAGGCAACAGTTTTGTTCACACAAGTCTACTCCTCTGAACTCTGCACATAATCAGGGGCAACAAATTTTGTCAACATAGATCACTGCACCCCCGAACGCTGCACATGCTCAAAAGAAACCTGTTTTGTTCACACAAGTCTCCTCCACCTGAACTCTGCACATGTTCAGAGGCAACAGTTTTGTTCACACAAGTCTCCTCCGCCTGAACTCTGCACATGCTCAGGGGAAACCTGTTTTGTTCACACAAGTCTCCTCCGCCTGAACTCTGCACATGCTCAGGAGAAACCTGTTTTGTTCACACAACTTGCCTCCTATTGAACTCTGCACATGTTCAGAGGCAACAGTTTTGTTCACACAAGTCTACTCCTCTGAACTCTGCACATAATCAGGGGCAACAAATTTTGTCAACATAGATCACTGCACCCCCGAACTCTGCACATGCTCAAAATAAACCTGTTTTGTTCACACAAGTCTCCTCCACCTGAACTCTGCACATGCTCAGGAGAAACCTGTTTTGTTCACACAAGTCTCCTCCGCCTGAACTCTGCACATGCTCAGGGGAAACCTGTTTTGTTCACACAAGTCTCCTCCGCCTAAACTCTGCACATGCTCAGGAGAAACCTGTTTTGTTCACACAACTTGCCTCCTATTGAACTCTGCACATGCTCAGGAGCAACATTTCTGTCATCACAAATCACTGCCCCTGCACTCTGCACATGCTCAAGGGACTGGGCACACGCTCAGTTTGGTTCATACAAACAGCTTCCTACTGAACTCTGCACATGCTCAGGGGCACCCAGTCTGCTTTCACAAGAAGCCAGAGGGGCGTGGCTTAATGAAGGGGCGTGGCCTCGAATAGAGCAATGGCCACGGAGGGGCGTGGCTTACTCCCCGCCCCCCACAGGCTCCGCCCACTTCGTGCGCGCGCCTCAGAGTGTCTCTCAGTCAGTGAGTGAGGCAGAGGAGGCGCGGGGAGCGAGCGGGGCGGTCCGTCCTCCCCCCTCAGGCCGCGGAGCGCCAGGTGAGTCCTGCCGGCCCTTGACTCCCGGGGGAGCCGCGGCCTCACAGCCGCGCCGCCCCCCGCTCTCCCTCCATCCCGCCCCCGCCGAGGCTGAGGCAGCCTGAGGAGGGAGCGAGGCATGCTGGGAGTTGTAGTCTCCGGACTGAGGGAAGAGTTGGGGCGGGGAAAACTACAGCTCCCAGCAACCCCCGCGCACACTCTGGCTGCTCTCCTGGCGGGAGGGGGAGGGGGCTTCTTCTCCCGGGTGCGCGAGTTCAAGACCACCTGGCGCTACTGGAGCTGCAGGACTCCGGGTGAGCTGCGGAGGGGCCTCCTGGTGGGAGTGTGTATGAAGGGGGTCCCCCCCTCTGTGAGTGTGGGTGCTGGTGTGAGTCTGTGTAGGGGGTCCTTCCCCCTGTATGTGAGTGGGGGTGTGGGGGGGGTCCTGGTGTGTGTGGGAGGGAGGGGCCTCCCCCTGTGTGTGGGGGTCCTGGTCTCTCTCTCTGTGTGAGTGTGTGTGTGGAGGGGGTCCGGGTGTATGTGGAGGGGGGGTCCTGGTCTCTGTGTGTGAGTGTATCGAGGAGGGTCCTCCCCTCTGTGTGTGGGGGGGTCCTGGCCTATGTGTGTGTGGAAGGGGGGGTCCTCTCTTTCTCTGTGGAGGGGGGGTTCTTCCATGTGTGTGTATGTGGGGGGGGGGGTACTCCTGGTCTCTCTCTCTCTGTGTCGGTGGTCCTCCTGCTCTCTGGGTGTGGGGTCCCTCTGGCTGCACTGGCATACCCTGAGGGAGGACCAGGCACTAGGTTCTGCAGGGAGCCCTTGCCTGGGCGTACAAGGAGCACATTCCCTTCAGAGCCCTTCCATGTGGGGGAGCAAAACAGAACCAAAGGGGAGGGGCCCATTGCACACCCGTGAGGGGCTCCCTGCAGCACACAGTGTTTTGCTCCTCTCTGGCTATGCCACTGCCTGACTACCAGCAGCCTGAGCCCCCTCCCTTATTCACACCTCCCCCACCCTGCACTCTGGGACTAACTGTGGGGGGGGGGGGTCCTCCTGGTGTGAGTTAACTCTGAGGCTAACTCTATAGGGGGGATGTGTGGGGACCACCTTCGCTTACATCCCCCCCCCCCAGCTATTAGCCTGGTTCTGGGAACAGTCTCTCAGTGCAACCCCCACCCCACAACAGGGCTCAACTAGAGGGTGATGGTTGTCCAGGAGCTGGATGGAAAGATGATGGAAAGCAGGTGCTGCTTTAAAAACCCTTCCATGTTCTGCTAAACCTGCCTAAATTTCCTCTTGTGTGCATTATTTAAAGGTACAGGCACTCTTCCTCCATTCTGTGTGGTCACTCTGGACAAGGCAGCCACAGCCTCTGGAAAGCAGCACTTAGGCTTGGCAATGAATGCAGTTCAGAGAATGACATTCTCTGCGGGTAAATTACCTCCTTCAACTTGGGGTGTGTGTTTGTGGTTTGCCTAAGGGAGTGGGGGTGTGAATAATTTGAGTGCAATTTGGAGCAGGAGTGGGGCGAGGACTTGGGCAGCTTCTGTTTGCCACATTAGGATGGATCCTGGGTGTCGTTCTCTGAACTGCATAGAAGGGGTCGGGGTCAGCAGACCCAAGGTGTGGACAGTGTCAGCACAAACAGGCAGCATTCTGGAGCCTTTGGAGAGTAAGATCCATTTATGGATGATGGGTGTAGTGCAGTGTAGCATGTGTGTGGCCTGGCTGTCTGGTGGCTTCCTCTTGATGCACCTGCTGAACATGAGGTGCTCCTCTCCTTCAGTTGGGAGCTCATCTTACCAGCAATGGGGGCAAGGAAACCTCCTTACTTGCTCTCTGGGCTCCTGGTCAATGTGTGGCAAGGGATGCCCTGCTTCACACCCAGAAAGGCATCTGGAAGATATGAGCAGCTGGAAAGGCTGGGGCTTGGTGGAAGGATCTCCCTATGGAGAGCTGTGGCCAGTCAGGCACCCACCTGGCTGTGGGTCCTGCTATCAGTGGCCCTTGTGTCAGTCCTCTTCCCAACAGCTTTTTGTGTGTTGCAAGCAGGTCTGTGGATGGGGACCAGTGCAGAATCTGCTCCCTGAGAGGCCTGGCTGCTGACCTGCATCCTCTGCTGCCCACAGGTGCCTTGTCCTGCATAGATCCCTCCCTGGCATCTGGCCCTGTACGTTTTATTAAAACCGGAGTTCTTCCAGGCAGAGATGCAAACAATCAAGGATGCTTAGATGCCAAAGAATTAGCGATTGTCATTCAGTCGTGGTCACCAGGTCCTCACAGGCCTGTGGATGGCTGCTGGGAAGTGATAGGTTCTTCCTGGGGATGGGGGGTATGTTTTGACCCACATGATGTGTCGTCAACAGTAGCATCAATGGCCCCACACTGCTTGGCACCGCAAAAGCTAGCCTTCCAGGAAAACAAGTCAGAGTCCAAGCAGAGTCTGTTTGGCTTGCAGTCACACAAACGACTCTGGGCACAGTTGTCCTTAAGTAAACAGCCGCTCCCTGCAGCAGACTCCCGAAAGTGAAATGGGCCCCGTGGGCAAGGTGTGGCAGGACAGGGCAGTTGCTGTGGCAGCAAAGTGTGGCCAAGTGCCTACCCTCAGCCGTGGCTGACTATTGGGGCCACGGAGGAGCTCACTGGCCTGAAAGTGGCTCCAGAATTCTCTCTCTAGGCCACCGAAGTACTCTTCACAGGTGCAGACTGTTTACTGCACCTCTTCCTCAAATACTGTGTGTGTTGTGTGGGACGACTGCACTGTGCCTGGCCTTTCTTGTCATGTTGTGCATCCTGCTGAGATCTCCTAGTTTACAGCTGAACAACAAGGCACCTTCTGGGCTGCTCAGTTGTGCCTCGTTGCCAAACAGGTAATACTTCCTGGCAGGTGGGGAGCCGGGACATGGGGCGGCTGGCAAGGTGCCCGGGACGGCTTGCATTAGACAAAGGAGGGAGCTGGGCCTTGTCGCTGGGGCCTGGAGCAGTGCGGAGCTCAGGCAGGAAAGTGGGAGTTCCCCTTGCATGGGTGGGGAGGCTGCAGCCCCAATCTTTGGGGTGCCCTTTGCACCCCAGGTATTGCCAGCCTGCTGAGGATGGTTCCATGCCTGTGCTTTGCATGGATATATCCATTTCTTGTATCTATAACTGGCACTACCCATGCACGTGGCATTTTCTGGAATAAGGTCCCTGCCCCAAGCAGCTTATTGCGTAGCTAGAAACACAGGGAAAACCATAGTGGAAAATGAAGTAAATGGAGAAAAGGGTGGGTTGGGAAGGGGCAGCATTTTTTAGGTTATTTCTTAGGTTTTCTGCAGTTATTTCTTAGGTTTTCTTCAGGTGGGAGTAAAGGCTGTGATTGATGGAAAGGGGGTTTTAAGGAGTGTGTGTTTGTCTTCAGTGGCTGGTTTAATCTGTCTTGTTCCGGCTCTGTTGCTGAACCATCTGTCTTGTTTGCTTATGTTATGCCGGACCAGATCTGAGCACTCTGCAGGTGCCTGTCTGAGAGGTAGAGACCCATGTGGGTGAGGGTGATCCAAGTAACCATGTTTTTTGCCAGCAGCACTTTCCTAGCCAGACCGGACTGATCCCTGAAGTTCAGCTACAGCCTCTGGAGTATGTCCTTCCTGGTTTCTTCCAGGGGGCTCCAGTTCTTTGTCAGCATTGCAATCCAGGTGCAACCATGTGGCTCTCTCGCCTCAACTATGACTGTTTTGCAAGCAGGCGCACACCCACTGGTGTTTATAGTAGCAGACAGCCTGTGGCGCTGAGCAAGTCAGTAGGCCCCCTATCTTGTATGGAGGACGTGCACAGCTTAAGTGAATGGCAGGTAGGAGGGGCAGGAACACTTCAGCTGCCTTTTCCAGAGCCAACGGTGGGCAAAGGCAGAGCTGCCTTGGAAGCTGGAGGCTTTGAACAGGTAGAGCCCTCTCCCACACTGGCAACTACCTGGCGGTTCAGAGCTCAAGCTTCTTGATTCCCCAAATTCCTTGGTGCATGAGCTATGATTCTCAAACTGCTGATGGGGGTTGGTTGCTGCTTGGGTTAGCTCCAGAATCCTGCAGACTCTTCCTTGTGTTTCTAGAGCAGGTGGTGGCTCCTTTATCTTCCTGCCCACTGGTGGGGCGGGAGACCTGCTGGTGGTGAGAAGAGCCAGGATTTTGCAGTTGTCCTCTCCCCCATCATACAACAGTAGCAGCCTGGCTTTCTGATTCCAGCTTTGGCTCGTAAGTGAAGCCTGAATGCTGAGCCCCCAACTCCCTGCTGCCTCCCCCGGGTGTTCCTTGGTTCAGACGTTTGCCATCTGTTCTGCTCTCTGGCCTTCTATAATAAGGTGGCGAATAGCAGAATCCCCCAGCTTGTGGTGGAGGATTAATTAGCTTTGTGGACTTCTTAGCTAAATTGCCCCTGAACTGTGAGGAGGGGGCTTCCTTCTGGCCCTTGGCTTGGAGTTCACTTTTGCTCTTCCCATTGCCCCAGAAATGCATGTTCTGGCTGGTGTCAAGTTCTCCAAGCTGGGAAGCACACAGGTGGGAGGCCGTTTGTGGGAGGAGGAGATGGACTGCACACCTTGTCAGGCTGAGCCTGCCCTTCTCATAGCTGGATATCAGGAGTCTATCCAGTTGGGATGTTGAGAGAAGGAGGCGAGGGTGCCTTGTGGGATTGTGAGGGTTGGCGAGAGGAGAGAGGAAGGTGGGTGTACTTAACTGGCTGCAACATGGATGGGAAAATTGTTCCCCACTGATTTGTGGGCACTGCAGCAATTTCTCCTATGGTTCAAGAGTGCCGAACAAGAACTCAATTGTTTGCAGGTATGTCAAGAAAGCTCCTGAATTTGGACTGGGTCATGTTTCTGGAAAACTGGCACAGGGTGGTGAAAAAGTGCCGCAGACCCACATGCTTCTTATGGGCTGCAGGAAGCCTCTTTGTTCCAGCAGTGAAACGTGCTCTGGAGGGATCCAGGGTGCACAATTTGGACCTTGCTCTGTGCAGGAGCCCTGGGTGGTGCTTCAGAGCAGAGAAAGACTTGGCTGCTGATGTTTGGTGGTGAAGTGCAGGAAGTGCCCTCCTTGGCAGCCTTGAACTTTCTAGGGTGTTCTCTGGACCTCCTCTGCCCCTCCCATGGAGAGTATGTTTGTAGCCTGCTCTGCAGAGTAGTGGATGGAAGTGCACCAACTGTGAATGGAAGTGCACAAACTCTTCCGTCCAGTGCTCTAAAGTGCACAAACTGCTTTTGAGTGGTGGGAAAATTGCTTCAATCTTCAAACCCTCCTGCGCTGAAGGTGGTGGTGTCTCCTGTGTGTTGGTTCTGTAGAAACATTGCCCGGCCTGTGGCCTCTGGAAAGTATTCTGTGCTTGGTTGGTTAGGGTTGACTTAGGCTGGGCTCTTGAAGTAGAAACTGCTTCGGGCAGGGGTCTGGGACCAGTATCTTCTGGTGCTTCCGTTCCTCATTCCTCTGCTGGGTCAGAGTGTCCAGGTAACGCAAGGCAGCCATTGTGGCTCTGCAGTCTGCCCACACAGATTGCTGTGCATGGGTTGTTGGAAAGCTGGGATGAATGTGAGGAGCAAGTCCCTGGGCAGGTGTCATGGGCTGCTGCTGCTGCTTCCGCCTTGTCTTTCATCCAGGACTTTTGAGCTCCAGGATAAAGACTTGTTTGCTTGTGAATTTGCAGATAAGAGAGTTATCTGTCTGGGTATTAGGCGAGAAGCCTTTTGGCCGTGCTCCTGAGTCCAGCCACAGCTTCTGCCTTGAGTGAATTGGGACATCCTCACGCCGAGCGAGATGAATGACTCTGTTGTACCATCTTTCCTTTCAGACTCAGAAATGGTGATCCAGTGGGTGCAAGTTCCTGTGGCTTTCGGGGTGGATGGTTTAGCAGTAATCTGCCCCTGCCATTGCTAGCCTTGCCTGCAGACGGGGGTCTGGAAGAGGGTGCATCTTTCCATTCAAGAGAAATGCTTTATGTTTGGGGTTTCCTGTGATCTCAGGGTGTGCATCCTTTTGCCAGAGCATTGGCGAGATGGCATTTCAAAAGCATCCTGTGTTCTCCCTCTGGGGGTGCAGGAGGCCATGTTTGCAGTGGGGCTCTCGCCCCATGGGGCATAGCAGGACCTACACACACTCTTAGCTCTTCATGGACAGCAGCCAGCAGTATTTATTTTCCTTTGCTGTAAGGTGCTCCCTAGAAAACGTGAGAGGACAGCTAGAGTGAAGGGGATGTGACATCCTGGAACATGAGGACACCCCCGACCTCACCCTGCACTTGACAGGTAACATAAAGAGCCCATTCATCCCTCTTGCTAGGGAAGGGCTGAGGCACTTCTGTTCAGAACCTGCTCTAATTCCCAAGTAGCAGGGGGTTGGCACGTCTGGCATGCATTTCATTGGGGTCAGGACTGTTTTGCATGGAGACATGTTGAGATGCTTGCTGCTTGTTCAGCATCAATCCCTTGGAGAGGGCCGCAAGGCACATGTGGCCGCTGTCTCAGTTGCTTTTGCCTAAAGGCTGCCTTTTCCTCCAGCTTCTCTGGACAGATGCAGCAACTTCATAGATCTCTCAGTGGGACTTCCTGGCTAATGATGGCCAGTTGGGACTTACACATGAATGGCATTTTGGAGCATTGCTTATTGTTGCTGAGGCGCAGCTGAAATGTTGGACTGGATTGCAGCATAGAATGTGTAAATTAATAGGTCTGGGAAAAGATAATTGTGTCCATTTAAAATGATACACGCTCTTCTCCCTGTCCGTGTGCCTATCTCTTGGTCTATTGGCCAGGTTGCTCTGTTGTCACAGAAGCTCGGAAAAGGGCAGCAAGACCGAGGAATGGGAAGACAAGTGGGGCAGGGAAATATTGAGAATATTTGCATATACTGCAAAAGAGGGCCGCTAGTGGTTGGGGGGTGGAGGAGATCTAGGAAAAAAGGAATGGAGATAGGTTGGCAGTGTGGCAAAGCCTGTTTTTGTGGCAGGAGACCCCCCACTGTTTCCTAGGCAGCTCAGAGGATGAAGAGCATCGTGTTGATGCCAGTGCTGGACCCGTGCCTCTGCAGAAACGCTTTGCTATCTTCCCCTCCCCTGGCATCCTGGAGCTTTAGCAGGAAAGGCCCTCTAAAGCCACTAAAACAGAAATCACTGTTCCCCCTCCACCCTGCAAGGCCTGAGTGAGCAGGAACGTTCCTCTGCCCCTTCCTGGTCCTGCAAGCAGTGGGTGGTGATTGCAGCTGGCTTCTCCATCCCAGATGCCCCGCTATCTTCTTCTGGGTGGCCTGCTGGGAAATGGCATGGACAAGTGTCTGTGTGGTTGTCTTCTGCTATTCCTGCTTTTTCTTTGTGAGTGAATCTGGATGGCCAGAGGGCAAAGCTATTTGCTCTCCAAGGTTCTCCAGGCTCGGGACCTGCTCCTTCCGCAGGGCAGGTCCTCAGTGCCTGCTGGCAGAGGACCAGGCAGGAAGTCTGCCTGCCTCCCAGGCATGCATGTCTGCTCCAGTTGGATGCATGGCTGTCCTGCCAGCTTGCACAACTGGCCTGTGTCCTTTTTTCCTGCCCCATAGATCAGAGCTGTAACTTCTGCTCTCCCCCTCTTCATAGGCTCATTGTACTCAGTTGGAACATTGTGTGAAGCAGTAGAGATGCTTTTAGGGACATTCTGGCATCTCCAGAGATCTCATGGGTCTGCCTTGATGATGGCCCTAGAGTTACATTGACTCGCTTTTTTGAGGGCACACAGTGGAGTTGTATCAAACTCTTCCTGTTGGTGCCACTTTGTGGTCTAGAACCCTGAAACCCAGGCAGGGATCTCCCTATCTTCTTAGAGAGGAGTGTATGTACAGGTATTTGCTTCTATAGGTGTATAGGTATTTGTGCTCCTAAGAAGGCATGGCAGCTGGCAGCTCCTCAGAAGAAGCCCTTGAAGATGTAAAGTCAAAGTTGAGACCCCTCTGACTTTAACCTTCTTGGCCTGGATGTTTTCACTCAGTGTTTCTGAGCACCATCTTTAAATATCTAAATAGGAAGCTTTCATTTTCCGTTTAGATATGAAAATGAGCCTGTAGGTCCTGTTTCCTTGGGATGCTGCAGGAGATACAAAGGCCCTCCTGTCCTCCCACAAAGGCTGCCTTTATAGGGAAGCCCCCCCACCCCAAGTGTTATGACAGGAGAGGAAGCTGTCCCTGCGGGCCTGAACCCATTCCTAAAATAGGTCTGCTGCCTGATCGGGTGCAATCTGCATTTGCTCTCTATGCCAAGATGAGGCTTTCCACATGGTTGAGACTCTCACAAGGCTTGTCTCCTTCTCCTCCTCCTCCCTTTGCATGCGTTTGCTAAAGGCCATTCCTGGTTCTTCCAGCTCACTCTGATCCATAGAGTCCAGATGTTGTCCTGCTCCTCAAGACAGTTAACTGCTGTTAGTGAGCAGTCGGCTCACAACACTCTCCTATGCCCGTCATCCTAGTCATTGACTTTGCCTCACTCCCCCTTCACATGCTCCCCCCTGCTGAGCTGCTGCCTTGTTTCAAGATCCATATATTGCTGATTGACTTGTGGCTGAACAGAAATCTGCATCCTAACATTCAGGGCCGCAGGAAAAACTCCCCTGACTCCTTCCTATGTTCTGCTGTTTCTGTACTGACAACTTACCTATCATTTTTAGATGCTGAGCATTGGTTAAGTTCCCCCCCTCCCCGCATTGATTTTGGCAGTTGTGGTTTAATGCCAGAGCCATGGAGAGGTGTCGGGTCAGTGGGGCTGTGCATTGAGTGCAGTTTGGCACCCAGGAAAGAAGCCCACAGAAGTGTTGCTGCCAGCACATCACAAGGACTGCAAGAGGATCTGTGGGTGGTGGCAAAACCAGCAATGCCATATGGGTGGAGGGCGGGATGAACAAGAGCAGAGCACTGAAGTCTCACTTCTTTGCCCCCCATGAGAACATGGGTGCTTGCCAAGGCACAGAGAGGCTGTGGGGCAGCCCTTCATCTGCATCTAGTTCTCATGCTGTGAACCTAGCAGTGGCAAGATCACACCAGGCTGGTGCAGAATTGCGGAGGCTCCAATGCTTTGTCAGTGGCTGTCCTCTGCTGTACCAAGAGGTGAGCTTCAAGTGCCTGAGGAATGTCCAGGTATCAGGCAACCGACCCACAGCTCTCCCCCCCCCCCCCGTCTCTGGCTTTGCAAACTCCTGCAGCGCCCTCCCAATTGGTGTGCTGCATATCCATGAATAGCAGCTCCTCACTGCTATTCATGAAGAATTAATGCTCCCCATGAATCTTTGATGCCTGCTCCGGTTTGCATCGTCGGCTTTTGGCAGCAATTCTTGTGTCTTCCCACCGCTCTTCACTGACTACTCTTATCACAAATGTGTCGAGTTGTTCTCCTACTGTACTCTCTGGAACTCAAAGTAGTGGGAGGGGGGTCTCAAGGGTTGCATCACAATTTTCACAGACCCTTCTGTCCTACAGTAGCAGTAATGGGGAAACTGCCTACATGCCTGCTATTCTTCATGAGCTCTGGGTACAGCATGGGGGCTTCCAGCAGGATGGGATTGAAACTCTCTATCCTTGGAAAAGGTAACGTGCAGAGATTGGCATCTCCTTTTGCTACCAGAGTCTTTAAGGGGGATCTTGCATCCAGCTGCTGGGACAAGGGTCTCCAGGTTTAAGAGCCCCAAGGATGTTCAGGGCTATCTTTTGTTACAATAAGGACTGGCTTGGTAAACTTGCGGCACTTCCTCTTGGGACTCTCTCTTCCCCTGAGGCCTTTAATGGGGAGCTGCCCCTCAAAATGGGGACAGCGCATGGCACATGCCAGATGCTGTGACTTCCCTTCTGCAGGTGGAATACACTGAGATGCACCCTCAATTCCCATTTTCTCAAGCACAGAAAAAGGCAAGTTTGTTGTCCTTTCCATTTAGATCTCTCTGGGAAAGGGGTCTTTGCAAAGCTGACTTAAGGGAGGAGGAAGCAGGATGGCAGCAATACAGAACCCCCCCCTCCATGTTTTCAGTGGCTGAGTGCAAAATGCCAGGACTCAGCGAGCCTTCGCCCACCCGCTCTAGACTCTGATCCAGGAGCTGGAACTGTAGGAGAACATTTTTGTGCTGGGCCGGGCGGGGAGTTCATTTGGCGGTGAGTGGGGAGTGTGTAATGTGTGTGCGGGTGTGTCTCTGGAACAACATTTTGAAGGAAGCAGGGCTGGCAGGCAGACTTGGGTTGACTCCTCAACTAGAACCATTTTTGTGGGATTTTTGGGTGGCTGAAGTCTGTGTGGTTTAATAGTGTATGATTGTGTGGGGGAGATGCTGAAACGAGAGGAGCAAATGGATTGTGGAAGATCTGGATCTGGGAGGCCTTGTTGGGGCATAATGTGCTCCGGGAACACCTGGGGACAAGGAGTCCTTGAGCCAAATGTTGTGGGATGGACCAGGTCCTGTGACTGAGAGTAGAAGCTGTGGGTTGTAGAGGCCTGGAATCCAGTGGCGTTGCACTGCTTCCCAGAAGACCCCCAGAGCTCCCAGTGATGGCAATTCTCTGGCTTTTGCTCCACAGTTACTGGAAAGCCACATGCACAAGGCAGGCTGGTGTCTATCACTCCATGGGCTACATGCTCAGGAACAGGCAGATCACCCTTGCTGGGAAACCACAGTGTCCAGGTTGCTCCTTCCTTGCTTCCTTTCCAGGCCAGGCTGGAAGCCACCTTGTGAATGACCTGCCTTGGTTGCACTTCCCACAGGCAAGAATGGCTCATGATATATGTGTTGTATGTGCTTCCTGAAGCATCATGCTGTGTGATACAGGAAGCCAGACTAGATGGGCCTGTGGCCTGATCCAGTGGAGGCTCTTCTTATGATCTGATGATGCGGTTCTGCTTTCTGACATAGATCTTTGGAAACCAAGGCAAGGCTCAGCAGGGTGCAGAGAAGATTGGATTTGAAACGGGGTTGGAGCCTGGCTGTGAGCGGCCCAGCACAGCTTGGCTGCCTCTAGGGGTCATGGTTAGGGATCATGGTTAGGGATCACCCAAGGCTTGTGTGGCATGGCTACTTTGGACAGGAGGTACTACGGCTTCCTGGCCAAGGCAGGCAGCAGGATGTACTTCTAGGCTCTAAGCTGTTTCCATGGGTTTCATGCCTTCTGATGAAGTTTTGGCCATGCTCAGCTGTCAAATTGCAGGTCAATGCGGGGGTCATCTGGGGCCAAGGGCTTCAGCTGTGAGTCACCATCTCTCCCCAGTGTGCAGCCTGTAGTGCTTCCCTCTGTTTGGACTTGCATGAAAACAAGGGAGTGGTGGATCCAGTCTTGCTTCCAGCCTCTTGCTTTCGGCTGCCGCTGCCTCTTACCTAAGGCTTGTGTGGCATGGCTGCTTTAGGCAGGAAATTCCATGGATCCTTGGCCAAGGCAGGCAGCAGGACATACTCCTGGACTCTAAAATATGCTGTTTCCATGGGTGTCCCTCCTTCTGATGAGGTTTCAGATGCTCTTACAAGCTTGACTGACATCCCAGTTAGCAGCACTCAAAGGCCCTCCACTTCCTTGGCCAGCAGTCAGGCAGGCCTTTGTTTGCCCCTTCCCCATTGCAGCTCTACTCCTGGCGTGCAGTGTGGGAACAGCAGCCTCTTGTGCACAGTGCTGGCCAGCAGGCTCTGCCAGACATGTAGTGTGTTCCTGCGCCGTCGGGGAGACCAAGCCACAGAAATCCCTCCTGTTCCTGCATACTCTGGGATTGACATTTGGTGGCTGCTGTCCTTGGGAGAGTCTAGACCACGCCTATGGCTTCCTAAAGGTGTAAGTTGGGAGGATCCTGATCCTGCTAGCCTGGGTTTGCCTACCTGGCCCAGCAACCATTCTCTCTAGCCCCTGGAAGAAGGTTTGCCCAGTATTCTGTCTGTACATCTCTCCTCTCATTGTTCGGCCCTGTAGGATTGTGCTCTGGATTCCAGGAATGTCCTTGGGCCTTGGACCATGTTGCAGTGCCAGCAACACCCCCTCACCCTTCAACTTGACTTCCCAACATGTGTGCGTGGTGTGGGAGGTGGCAAGTCTTACAGGCCTGCTCAGTTACCCTCCCCTCCCACAGTGGGCAGGGTGGCCTCTTGGGAAGGAAGGAAACTGTGTGCAAGCATGCATGTAGGAAGGCACAGAAGTAGTGCTTGGCTGAGAACCTGTGGGATTGCCTGGAAGATGAACGGAGGAACTTAAAACTGCCGCCTCCTCACTGTATACAAATTTGCATTGGCGCCCAGCAAACTGCAATGCCTTTTTCCCAGTGAAAACTGAACAGGAGGACACCAATATGGGATTGCCCAAGCCCCTGGTATGTCATCCCCAGGAATCCCAAATCCCTAGGGTTTGTCTGCCATGACTAAAGTGTTCTATGGAGAAGAACCTCTCCTGGTGCTCTCTGCAGCTTCTCCTGGTCCATCTCCATGTTGCTCACAGGACTCATGAGCCACTTCCTGAGTGATGCTAGCAGGTGCCTGGTTTCCAAAAGCTGATATGGAGGCCCAGCTTTAGTGCGAAATGTGCCCGACCATCTGCGCAGCCTCTGCAGTTCGACTGCCGCCGTGTTCAGGCTGTTCCTCCTTTCCTGGAGGAAATGTCATAGCGGCAGCAAGACATGAGTAATTGGAACGACACTCGGCTGCCTGCCTGCTGCTGTCGGAAGAGCTGTGCATGGGATGCATCTGGGAGGTGTTCAGAGAGGAAGCTGCCCAAAGAGTCTTGGCCTCAGAAGGCTGCTGTGAGAAGCCCCCTCTGGTTGTGGTGGTGGGGGGTGGTATCCAGCTTGGTAGTGGCAGGGGGTGTTATCCTGGCTTTGCAGTGCTAGCAGGGCCTCCTCCAGTGTGGTTCCTTCCTGAATACTTGACATTTCTGCTTGAAGGCTTGTCTTTTGAGAAGGAGACTAGCCTGTAGAAGAGCCTTCTACCAGGATTGTCCTCTTATGGGAGAGGGAGCCACAACGTGGAGTTTCTGTTCTTTTTTCTCCAACGACCTGCCATCCTTGTTTCGAGTCCAGCCCAATTTAGGTTTAGTACGTCCACCCAGCAGAAACATCTGCGGAGGCCTTGGGCCATGTTTTTCGGCTCACCCGTCAGTGTCCCCAGTAGCTCGATGTGTGCGGTTGCAACTGGCGATTATTGAGATGTTCCCTCTTCCTCACAGCCAGCTGGGTCTGTTCCTGCCGGATGAGTTTGTTAGAATAGGGAAAACGGGTGTCATCTTGGAACATGCAGATGTGCTGCATCGGAATGTGCATGGAATGAATTACCCACGGATTCCTACATGCACGTAAGTGAGTCGAATTGCTTTTCTTTCTCCTCCTCCAAGCTCTGGGAAAGAAAACCTCCTGTGGGAGACTTGCTGACCAGGAGAATGTGGTGCCTCTGGGAGTTCTCTGAGACCAGATGGTTCATGCAGCGGTGAGTCTCTGCAGTGGCATGTTTGGGGAGCTTCTGCTCACTTTGGTCTGGATGGCTCTGGAGGTGCCGCTTCTGCTCCAAAATGCTTTCACCTGGAGGTTGCTGCTGAATGTCCCAGTGAATCCTGTGGCCCAGCTAGAAGCACCTCTAAGGACAACACAAGCCCTTGAATGACAATGGGGAGGCTGCTTTGGGAATAGCCATTGGTTTTGTGGTTTCTCTCCATTGGTTTGGTGTTTTCTCTCACAGCCTGCCCCCCACAAGAAGAGCTGTAATGCACTTATGTAATGCATGGTGTTTCTGAAAAGGCGAAGGGGTTGTGGAGGAATGTTGGCAGCATCTGACGGGGGATTGCCTAGGAGAGGAAGAGCGGATTTGGGCTGTCTCCTGATGGGCTTCTCTGTCTGCACTCTCTCTAAGCCCCCTGGGCTGTAAGCCTGGTGTCTGCATTGAGTAGCTTCCAGTTGGCCAGGGCAGGCACCGGTGAACATGGCCCAGCTTTGGGGGATGTGCAAGGCTCTGGACCCTCTTATCCCCCTTGGCATAGAAGGGCTCTCAGGGTTTCAGTCTGTCAGCTTCACAAACCACAATCTAACCTCCATCTTGCCTTTCCCAGGACCAAGAACACTTCTTTCTACCAACCAGAGATTAGGTGCTGCTGCACGTGTTACATGTGCAACACAGGAAGCCCTTTAGAGACATCTAGGGCTGTGGGACAGCCTACCTGCCTGCTGGCTTCTGTCAAGCCAGTTCTCATAAAGAGAGCTTTCCTGGTTCTTTCCTGGTTCTGTCATATGCAAGGAGCCCTCTTAGCAGAGGTGGAGGGAACATGCCAAAGCAGAGCCCTTTCTGCAACTTGGTGGCAACCCCTCAAGCATGTGTATTTGAAGCCTGTTTGTCCAACAATCAAGGATGATTCTGCAGGATGGTTGTTGTATCTGATTGATTGCCAAAGCCCTCCCTTTCCCTCCTCTCCGATCACTTCACTTAACCCCATTTGCCTGGATGGTAATGCCTGCTCTGCAAGGCTTTGCACCCTGGTACACAAGGACCTTCTGGCTATCCCTGGGCTACTGTGCAAAGGGTTGGGCAGAGGAGATGGTGCCTCTGTGGCGAACAAGTGGCCATTTGCATGGGGTGCTGATCAGCTCTGGGTGAGAGTGCCTGATCAGCTGCCTGTGGCAGATTATCTGTTACGCAGGGGAAGAAGCGCACAATGCCTGTTGTGATGCTGCCCTCATTAGCGGCCTGGAAACAAACGTCTCTGCTGGGAGCTCCCCCTCAAAGTAGGTCAGCTGCCATGGGTTCTGGCTCCTCCGTGCCAACTTGCGATGGGAGCTGCTCCCATGGCCAGGCCAAGGTGGGGAGACTCAGAGGGCTTCTGGGCCATAGCCCTGCTTGCTCTTGGCATAGATCAGCTGCCCAGCATGACGGCTGTAGGTCTCCGATAAGGGCATCCCCCCCCCAAAAAACTGTCAAGAGCCAGGTAGGAAATGCCATGATTGCATGGGAAGCTGCCTCTCAGGCTGGCCCATGGCTCCTAAATGGTGCTTCTGTGCATACAAACTGGAGAGCAGCAGCCGGTATGCAATTATTGGGAACTGATCTGTGCAATCCATACTACGACTACCAGAAGCACCCAGAAAGATCTCTGGAGGCCAGCCAGGCAATTTCCTCTACTGTAGAGGAGGAGAAACCGTGGAAAGGAGGAGAGCATGTCCCAAAATGAGTGGAGGAAATGGCCTGCGGTGTTGGCTGGGCAGGAGCTTGGTAGGGCACCTGGTGGCTGGACCAGTACAGCCTTAGGGCTTTTGGCATTGCAGTGACTGGCAGCCCTGGCAAGACTGGCACCTCCGTTCTCCAAGCACTAGATCCCAGGCATCTAGTGGTAGTGATGTCAAACTGTTTGGTTGGTTGGCTTTCTTGTCTGGTCACCATCACTAACATTCCTCTTTCCCTTTTTCTTCAGGATGGCTTCTGAATAGCCTGAAGTTGAAGAAGCAACAAGCCTCGGTTTTCTTCTCCAATGCTGGCGCCTGGGGAGTTTTTGCTTTCACCATGGCCATGTGGCATTCCCCGGCAGGGAGTCCTAAGGCGGCCTCTGGCAGATGGGCACTCCACACCTCCTCCACTCCCAGCAATGGCTAAGGCCTGTGCATTCCAATGGAGCTGAGTGGCACCTTCCCGCAGGGAGTCGGAGTTGGTGCTGCTGCCCTTCGACTATGACCTCTTACCGGCCTGTGCCAGAGAGTGGTGATGTGGGGGGCCCAGGTCTGAAGGGAGGTGATTACTTCTCTCCTGGTTTCTGGGTCCAGAATGGCTGTGCCACACATGTGGAAGGAGGTACTGCTTTGCGACCAGCCACAACCACCCCAGCCATGCCGAAGATGGGTGTGCGGGCTAGGATTGCCGATTGGCCCCCCAAGAGAGAAGGGTTGAAGGATGCTGCTGTCCCCAGCACATTTAGAGACCTGGAAACCCCAGGCTCAGTGCCGTGGGGTGTCCAGAATGGGCAGCTTCCTAGCGGGGCTGCCCCCTCTGGTTTCCGAGGCTTTCAGCGCCTGGCCCGGAGGCGGTCCAAAGACGCGGAGTTCCAAGATGGCTGGCCCCGATCCCCAGGCAGGAGCTTCCTGTCACTGCGGAACAGGAGCAGCAGTGAGATCACACTGGGTGACTGTGACTTGGAGGAGACCTTTGAACCTCGGGTGACCAAGCTGCCGGGTGGCCTGCCCCTCTTCCGGGAATATGGGAGCACCTCCTCCATTGACGTTCAAGGCCTCTCCGAGCAGAGCTTCCATGATATGCTGAATGAGTTCCGCCATGGGAGGCCAGGGGCCCGGCAGACAGGATCCCTTAAGGCCTCCAAGAGCGCCAAGATCGAAACCAGGGGTGAGCAGGTGCTACCTCTCCTGGTGGATGAGTTCCTCCTCCAGCACAAGGACAAACCCCGCAAGAAGGGGCCTCGGGCAGAGGGATCAGGTGGGGATTCCATCTTCAGGAAGCTCCGGAGTGCCAGGGGCGACCATGAGGTGGGCAAAGAGGGCGAGGAAGGCAGAGCACAGGAAGGCGGTCGGCCCTGGCTATGTCAGAAAAGCTTCACCCACTATGATGTCCAGAGTATGCTCTTTGACCTCAATGAGGTGGTGGCCAGGCGGGCATCAGTTGCTCAGCGCAGGAACACAGCCACTGGGGCCTCAGCTGCATCCGCTGTCTCTGCTGCGTCTGCCGTCTCCCGGGCCTCTGGCTTGACGGGCCTGGAGCCATCTGCATCTTCCTTCCTTGGGACTGAGGATTTGAACTATAAGGAGAACCTGGAGCATGATCCTGGGGACAGCACTAGCAATGACCTCCTACTCAGCTGTCCACACTTCCGCAACGAGATTGGGGGCGAGCGGGAGCGCAGTGTCAGCTTCCTGCAGGCTTCTGGGGCTGCCAGTGGTGGCAGTGAGTGTGGCCTTGTGGAAGCCTGCCCGGCTGCATACTGCACGAATGCCTCTATCTCTGTGCTGGAGATCCCCAAGGAGCTGCAGCGGAACGTGAGCAGGCTGAAACACTACAGCATTGAGCATGTGGATTCTGGAGCCCGCTACTACCAAGACTACTTCTGTGGGAAAGGTTGGTGCCCTTCTGCTTCCCCTTCTTGGGGGGGGGGGGGAGGAGCATAGGAGGTGAAGGCCTGCCCATAATGGATGCTCACAAGTTGCCTTGTGCCACCTCCTTACCCTAAGCCACTGTGTGAAGCCCCTGCCAAACCCTGTGCATTGCTGATTCTATGCATGGTGTAACTTGGGAGAGCCAGATTGTGAGAGAGGAGAGGCAAGCTTAGGATCACTTGGGAGGAGACTGCCCCAGAAGAGGCTATCCTTGCAAGCCTGAACACTAGAGAACCCCCTTTTTTATTTTAAGAAAGGCAGGTGGTGTGAGGACAGATAACTTGCAGGAACTTTCACATGTTGTCCGCATGTGTCACCCCAACAGGCGATGAGGTACATATCCCCGAATGTTCCTTGGACTACATGGTATGAGTCTGGCCCTGCACTTTGCAGCACCTTTCCCTCATTGCCTCAATGCCAGGGGAGCCTTGTCAGTGTATCCAGAGCAGAGGCTTGAGGTGTTGCCTGCTCCGATAAGGTTCAAAGGTCTCCTCCCCTCTCACCTCTCTTATTTCAGAGCACTCAAATTATTTTGGTGTGGATGAGAAGCTGGGACCTGTGGCTGTCAGCATCCGGCGCGAGAGACTGGAGGACCACCGTGAGCATGGGCCTCAGTACCAGTACCGGCTCATCTTCCGTACCAGCGAGGTGTGCTGCCTTCACCTTCTGCTTCCCTGGGGGACAGGGCTGTCTTAGATTTCTCTCCCACCCCACCCCGGCCCTCTTTATGTCTCATTCAAGTGCTGATTGGTGATCTTGTTAACATCCTTTCTGTTCACAGGTTGCAAGAAGTGGGGAGTGGGCACATTGCCTCCTGGGTGGTGGCTTCACCACCAGTGAAGTATGAGCAGGTAATGCTTCCTCCCAGAGGTCAGTCCAGTGATGCTCTTCATGTTTTGCAGCTGATCACTCTCCGGGGGTCCATTCTTGAGGATGCCACACCCACTGCTACCAAGCATGGCACTGTCCGGGGGCTCCCTCTCAAGGATGCATTGGAGTATGCGGTCCCTGAGCTGAACATCCACTGCCTCCGACTGGCCCTGAATGTGCCCCGAGTGACGGAGCAGCTGCGGAAGCTGGATGAGCAAGGGGTGAGTGAGTGGCTGGTGGTGTGGAGACAGTGTTGTCCTCTCTGGCCAGAGGCAGCTGGAAGTGCAGCCTTGATCAACAGTCCACCCTTCCTTGGATGGACAGTCCACTGCTCAATGGAACTAATTGGGGGGACAAACAAAAAGGGGTGAATTCATGTTCAGATAGTATGTTTCCTTCATGCACTGCTTCTGGACTTCTCACTGGAGAGTCTGATGATCCACTGTGAGAAGTGTCAGTGTTCTAGACTTGGTGTGCCATCTCTGGTTAAGATTCTGGGATGGGGGGCTGTAACTAGCCCTTGCTGCCAGCTGCCCTTCTGCCTGGTGTTTGCCCAACCTGGCATGCTCCTTCTTCCCCCTGCCCCACAGCTCTGTCGGAAGCACAAAGTGGGAGTACTGTACTGCAAGGCCGGCCAGAGCTCAGAGGAGGAGATGTACAACAATGAGGAAGCAGGGCCTGCCTTTGAAGAGTTTCTGGAGCTGCTTGGCGAGAAGGTTTGCCTGCGGGGCTTCGGCCACTATGCCGCCCAGCTGGACACTAAAAGTGAGTCTCTTTAATAGCTGGCTATAGGGGAAGGAGGTGGCTTGGCTGGCTGCATGGGTGGGAGCAGCAGTTGTTTGCTACTCCGGCCAGAAATCTCCTGTCCCTTGCCTCTGAGCTAGTGGAGGGGGGACTTGTAGATGGGGAATGTGGTGGTTGCCTGTGGCCAACTCTCCAGTGGCAGCCTTCCCTTCCACACTCAGCATGGGTGCTCCTTGCCTTTCAGCTGACTCCACAGGCACCCATTCCCTCTACACTACCTACCAGGGCTACGAGATCATGTTCCACGTGTCAACGATGCTCCCTTACACCCCCAACAACAGACAGCAGGTAAGCCTAGCTAGGGCTCCTGTGCAAAGGCCTTTCTAGTGTTCTACCACACCTGATGTGTTCCAGGGCTGGTCCAGTCTTGGATGCCAGTTAAACCCCCTCTGTTCAGATCTAGTCAATGGGACGCCTCTTCCCAAGATGGTAGCAGGGAATCATGGACTTCCCTGGCTTTGTTCATTTCCTTCTCTTGTGGAACTGGTGGGAGTGGATGCACCTTTGTGGTGACCAGGGCTGCTCTCTCCTCAGTTCCACATGTGCCTGAGATGTGTTTTCTCCCATGCCAGTTGCTCAGGAAGAGGCACATCGGGAACGACATTGTCACCATCATCTTCCAGGAGCCAGGGGCCCTGCCATTCACCCCACAGAACATCCGCTCCCACTTCCAGCACGTTTTTGTCATTGTTCGGGCCCAGAGTCCCTGCACTGAAAATGTGTGCTACAGGTATAGCCTCCTCTCCACCTGCGTGGTCTCCATCTTCATGCTTGTCCCTGCAAGCAGGGACAGGTGACTTGCTTTGCCTGTGAGCAGAAGGGCTAAGCAGGACAAGAGCCACATTTCCTTCAGTTCAGGAGGGCTGCTATGCTGCTCTTGAGCCTGTGCATCCAAACAGAAGGCTGTTCTGTAGGCCCTGTAGACACCTTTCCTGATCCACCCTGGGGATCAGGACTAAGATTGCACTGGGTCACCCTGCGTTGATAATGCCCAGGCAAGGATTGAAGAGGCCTGCTTGGTACTCCTGGATAGGATCTTGCACCTCCAAGTTTCTGCTCTTTGTATTTGGCCTGTTGGCTTGATTGAGGGGCCAGGTCATCCACCTTGGAGGGCCTGTGGAGTTTGAGCCTGGCAAAACTTTGAGGGCACCTGGACCACCTCAACAGATTTTCCTTCTCTTTCTATGTTCCAAGCGTGGCTGTGACCCGCTCCAAAGATGTCCCACCCTTTGGGCCCGCCATCCCCAGCAGGGCAACTTTCCGCAAGTCTGATGTCTTCCGAGACTTCCTGCTGGCCAAGGTGATCAACGCTGAGAATGCGGCCCATAAGTCAGACAAATTCCATGCTATGGCCACCCGCACGCGGCAGGAGTACTTGAAGGACTTAGCTGAGAATGGCATCACCAGCACACCCATTGACTCTTCTGGGAAGTTCAATCTGATTTCACTAGCCTCCAAGAAGAAGGAGAAGACCCGGGCTCGCCCTGGGGCTGAGCAGTACAGCACTGGCGCCATCTCGTGGCGGGTCCTGGTCCAAGACTATACTCAGGGTGTGGAGATCGAGTGTGTCCTGGGCATCTCCAACGAGTTTGTTGTCCTCTTGGACCTGGGCACCAAGGAAGTGGTCTTCAACTGTTTCTGTGCAGATGTGATTGGCTGGACTCCAGACACCTTTGCCCTCAAGATCTTCTTTGGCCGAGGGGACCACATTTTTGTCCGAGCCCTAGAGGGCAGCCAAGATGATATCAAGGAGATCGTGCAGCGGCTGAAGGTGAGTGGGTAAGAAGATGCTAATGGGTGATAGTTTGCTTATGGGGGCTGGCAGGTGGATTACATGCATCAATGTGCTCTCATGTCATTCAGGTCATGACTTCTGGCTGTGAGACAGTGGAGATGACCCTACGGCGGAATGGGCTGGGGCAGCTGGGCTTCCACGTGAAGTTTGATGGAACAGTGGCAGAGGTGGAGGACTATGGCTTTGCCTGGCAGGCAGGTCTGAGGCAGGGCAGCCGTCTAGTGGAGATCTGCAAGGTGGCTGTGGTCACACTCAGTCATGACCAGATGATCGACTGGCTGCGCACATCTGTGACAGTGAAAGTGGTCATCATTCCTCCACATGACGATGGCACCCCACGCAGGTGAGCTCACAACTTCCTTCACTATCTGCACTCTAGAGCCCCAAGAAGGGCATCATCTTTGGGCTCAGTTGTGCCTCTTAGTGCTTTGTGGGACCCCAAGCAAGAGCCTCTCTGCCTTGAGCCATCCAAGGTTCCAGGCAGAAGTTGCATCCAGTTCCAGAGGTTGCATCCAGCTCTGCAATCTCGATTTGAAGTTCTGCATCTCTTGAAGGATCCAAGATGTTTCAGGGTTTAAAAGTGGGTGCCAAGTACCCCAGCCTTGCGGAAGGCATGTTGCCCTGGTAGGTTCAGAGGTTCTCTGCCACAGACAGAAAGCAAGTGATGGGAGTGCAGCCTTGCTTCCACCTGAGGAGTAGTGGTAGGGCGTCTGGTCCCTAGTATGAGCAGTGTGGCATCTGTTCCATTCTCTTGCTGACTTCTTGGCCAGAGGGACTATGGTTGGCTTTGGGGATGGAGGGGGAGCCCTATCATGAACCAGTTCTGGAGATCAAGGGGGCGGTTTTTCTGGATCTGGGCTGTGGATTCCGGTGATGATGACAGGTGTGTGCTTCAGCACCTGGCCCCTCTTCAGGGCTTACCACACTATTAAGGAATTATGGCTCCCGGGAAAATACCCAAGCCGCACCCTTTGCTGCTGAAGCAAAAGTGATGTGGCTGGCTGGTGAGTGCCTGAGGAGCTGTAAGGGAATGCAGAGCTGTCTTAAAGGCCACGCCAGGTCTCGGCTTCACTTCTGACCTCCTCCTGCCTCGTAGAAAAAGACTGGAAGATACCAGAAAGTTCCCAGTCAGTGTGTGGCATCCGAGGGCAGCCAGCCCAGCTCATGGTTGCTCCTGGAACCCAGGGAGGGAACCCTCCATGGCACAGTGGGCAAGCAGGTGGACAGCACCACTGTAGGCTCTTTGGGAGCCCAGATGTGTCAAGTGCATGAAGAGGGACCCTGTGACAGAAAGTGGTGTGTGGACTGGTGGAGCATCAGGTGGGATCCAGTAGAAGAGGTAAGTTGCTTGCTAGACATCAGCCACTTGCCTGGATTTGAGGCCCCCCTGGGCTGCAGTTCACTGGTGACTGTGGTCAAGTCCTGGGTCCTGTGCCCCAATCTTTGTGCCACCCTCTTCATCATTTTTTAGCCTTTATATCCCACTCCTGGCAGGGTCTGCTTTAGAAGATGAATGTGATATGGGGAAATCTGGCTGGCCTGCTGCGGGGCCTCTTGTGTCTCTTTTTCAAAGCTCTGTGAGACCCTTAGATGTAGACTGTTTAGGGGCAGATATTCTGCTGCTGTTTGAACAATGGGGGCGGCAACTAGTGGGCTTTTCTAGACTTCTGTGTATGGTTCTTTATTGGATTTGGCCTTACCATTTCCTACCTGCAAGCTGCAGTTACCTGAATCTTTGGGTGGGGGAGGAAGGAAGGAAGGAAGGAACGAAGGAGTGTGTGCCTTTGTCCTGGATCGTGAGGGGTTAAGTATACCTTGGCATTCCTTGTTTCCTGTCTGATGTGCCAGGTGTGGTTTGGAGAGCAAGTTCAGGCACCGGGGTGGCTTGCCTGCAGCTTCACCCTCCCAGTGAGCCACGCCAAATTGTCAGGGCCAAATTATACTGAGCTACTGCTCAGTAGCTGAACAAATACCGCAGTTGCATGCTGCCATCTCAGCTCTGGGAGCCAAGGAGATGGGGGCAGTATCCCCTGGCAGAGGCAGGTAGGGGAGGCATGGTGAGTAGGGAGTAGGAGGGGTGCTGGGAGCAAGTTCAGCACCAAGGCTCCTGTGAGGGGCTGGCTGGGTGCTCAGCAATTTCTCCCCACCCATCACTGAACGGCAGAGCCAGTAAAGGGAGAGACTTCCTTGGTCATAAAGGCCGATCTGAACAGCTGGGACATGGAGCAGAGGCTCTGCAAGGACATGGGGAGCCCACTGCCCAGCCAGCTGTGTCTTCTATACTCACAGTCTGTTGTATGGGCCAAGAGCCAGCTCTGGCTTGGCTGGAAGTTCTGGTCTGGCACATAAGTGGTGTGTGGCTTTCTACATGCCAATCAGCCCAAGAGATCTGGGGGACCCCAGTTTCTGGTTGAGCTGCAGGGCCTGGTGCCTCAGTGGCTACCCACAGTTGTGCTTCAACTCAGGGTGGGGGTCACTGCATGAGAAGCAGTAGAAGGTGTGCTTGGTGGGCACAGGGGGTTGCCTCTAACATGCTCTTCTGTTTGCAAAACCTGAAACCTGAGGTGGAGGATTTGGGGATGTTGGGGGGGGGGAGCAGCCACCTCTGCTGACTTGACTCTTCTCCTCCCCCCAGCACTTGTGCTTTACTCATTTGCATTCCAAGTGTAAGCCCCTCCCTGGTCGCTAGTCTCTGCCAGGTTGATGCCCGCCCATTCTCAAACTGGATGAAGGGCTGAGTCCTGGTCTTGCATCTAGCTTGTGTGCTGATAGGCTGCCTCATCTCTCTCTCTCTCTCCTTTGCAGGGGCTGGGCTGAGTCCTTCAAAGTGAGTACCCTGGAGCACAGGATGGAGCCGGAGAGCCAGGCAGTGGGCTATCGGCCCCCATATCGGAGCAACTCAGCCTGGCAGTGGAGTGGGGCAGCCTGCAAGTGGGGGGAGCAACCGCCCCCTGGCCATAGCCAATCTCAGTCCCTCACCAGGACCCCAAAGCCCAATGCCTTGACTCCCTACCGAGAGGCACAACTGCCACACAGTAAAAGGTGAGGCCTGGAGAGGACCAAATGTGTCTGACCCCTGCAGTTGCCTCTAGAGCAGTGGTAGTCAGGCATTTCAGCTTGGGACCCCCTTTCAAAGTTAAAAGATTTCTAAAAATCTAACTTGCTGGGATGCTTCCCAGTGTGTTCAATAAGACTTACTCCCAGGAAAGCCCAGTGCCAGATCCCAAGATGGTGGATCCCAGACTCTCACAGGTCCCTTGACCCAAGGTTGTGGCCTTCCAAGTGGACCCAACCCTCACTTTGAATTTCACTCCTCTAGAGCAGGGATCTCCAAAATTTTTGGCAGGAGGGCTGCATCAACTCTGACACTGTCTGGGGCCGGAAAAACTAATTTCCATTTCAAATTTGAATAAATTTTACATAAATTTACATATAAGAATGTATTGAAGTGGATTACAGTGCTTCCCCAGGGACTGAATAGAGGGATCTTGAGCCTTTCTGAGGGCTGCGTCTGGCCCCAGGGCTGGGGTTTGGAGACTCTTGCTCTAGAGGAAGCTAAAGTCCTCCCTGTAGTCTGGCCAGGCCGCACTCTTTCCTGATGTGGCTTATGTGCCTTCTGGGCTCTCCCAGAACACCTCCCATGACTTCCTTGCCTCTGTCTCCTTCTCTCTTGCATGTGTCAGGCCAGTGAGTTTCCCGGAAACCCCTCGTGCCACGTCATCCTCCCAACCTGGAGCAGAGAGGTTACAAGCCTACCGCCAGCCCTCGGCCAGTTTCTCTGTCCCCACCTCCTCAGGGACATCCTGCAGCTGGTATGAGCCATCCTGGGGCAGATTTATGCTCAGGGAGGGAGGCTTGAGGGTGAGAAGGGAGAGGTTCCTAGAGGAGTCCATGTGGAGGGGTTGAGTGTTCAGTATCGCTTGGTTTGCTGCATCCTGTGTAGAACAGGATGTGTTTCAGTCCCAGTTTGTGGTTTGCAATGGTACAAAGAACTTCTGGGTGGCCTCTGGGGGGGGAGGGGATACCATCTCTCCACAGGTCCTAGTAGACAAAGAAACTGTGCCAACCGTTGGTCATGGCTTGCCTGTTCTCAGGGTGCCCATCTCTAATTGGAGGTCTGGAGAGGTGGGGCCCACATAGCACTGCTGGTTCCTCCATAGGTGCACTGTGGGGATAGGTGTGTCCAGTGACTGCTCCCCTCCCTTTCCTGGTAGAGCCAGAAAGACCAGGTGCTGAGCTGGAGATGGGGTTGGGGGGGGGCGCCAGCTGTCCATTCTGCATGTCCCAAGAGATGCTTGGGACAGAGGATGCACAGAGGGTGTTTCTCACCTGTGGCCAGCACTGTTGCATCCTGTGTGGCCTTGATGCTTGGCTAGACCAGATCCTATTAGGCCAGGTGCCCCTGAACCTATGTCTATATCCCCAAGGAGTGGCCCATAAGCCCAGGGCCACACTCCCTCTGCTCCTTGTCCCAATGTTGTGGAAAGATACTAGGGTTGCACCTGCACAATAAAGAACCAAGGTCTCTTAAGGGCAGGAGAAGGCCCAGCTTTCCCCCTGGAGCCTTTGCCTGCTTCCTGTTGGCAGTACATTAGGGTGGCAGCTTCTCTGCTTTGGAGGCAGAACCAGCAGCCTTTTGGGAACCTGACTCATGCCCACAATGCCAGGATACTTCAGGGTTCTCTAGCCCCCTAGGAGAACCCTCACCCCCAGGCTCTGACCCATCATACCCTAGTCCAGCTTGTGTAGTTCCTTTGCTCCTTGTGGGGGGATGCAAAGCTTCTGGGGCAAAACCTCCCTGGCCCTCTCTACACCTCCTCCTGCAATTTGTTGCCTAAGCACTAAGGCAGGGCTGAACAAGAGTGTTGCTCACGCCTTCCACTCTCCCCACTTCTCCCACTTGGTATTTTTAAAACCTGCTAATGAGCAGTGAAGAGCTTGGCTGGCTGCTTCCCCACCATCTCGGCACTCACGCTTGCCCTTCTTGGCCCTCTTCTTAGGCACACAGCTTCCCAGCGGCCTCTGTTGCCATTTGACCCGCTGTATGGCCACGAAGTTACCTCCAACGGGGACTCCTCCTCTGCAGGGCCAGCCAGTCAGGAGAGCACCATGGAAAGGCCCAAGCCTGGTAAGGTGGGGGGGGGGGCAGGGCAGGTAGGCTGCGGGAACGGCTGGGCTGAGTTTCCCTGTGGCAACCTTCCTGGGGGTGAGGAACCTGAATGCCAATTTGGTGCTTTGCTGCAGAGGCGTTGCCCTTTTGGGGGTGGGGAGGTGGGAGCTCAAGCCTTTTCCAGCCTGTTCCTTCCTGGGACACACTCTTGCCATGGCTATTGCGGCAGTGTGAATCTGCTTGGGAACTCCCTGCATGACTTGGTTTTTGCCTGCCTTTGAGCTCCTGCCCTTTTGTCTGTCCTGGATCAAACAGAGCTCCTACAGTGACCTCCTGCTGCCTGCTGTGTTTTGCAGAGCCCCTTTGGCAAGTGCCGGTGCAGCCCAGGGTCTCAGGGACTTCTGGGAGTGGTGGGAATAAGCAGCGGTCAAGCAGACAGGAACTGACAGGCAAGGAGTCTCCCCATCGACCATCCAAGGTGAGTGGGGCTTCTGCTAGACCTGGGCATTGGAAGAGGAGCTCTGCTGAGCTACGCAAGAGGATTTGGGCCCTGTCTAGTGCCCCTCCAGGAAACTGCAAGCAGGTCATGAATGCAGGAAAGGCCCTTGGTGTCCCAAACTGCTCAGAGGCACCATCCAGCAATCACAGCAATTGGCAGGCCTAGTCTACTTGGGAGGTCTCACCAGGCCTTAGCTGTCCTGTCTTTCCTGCAGGGTGAGGGGCAGAACTCCAGCAGCCACTCCAGCAGCAACACCCTGTCTAGCAATGCATCAAGCAGCCACAGTGATGAACGTTGGTTTGAGACCCCTGATCTCACTGAGGTAGACCTGGACCCTCTGGCCCGGGGGGGCTCCAGTGACAGTGGCATTGATGCCACCAGTATCAAGAACTCCCGCAGGGACAAGCAGCCACCCAAGCTGTCACCTCCTCATGGACTTGCCTTGCACGAGGCCAACAGCAGCAAGAGGAGGGAGCTGTCGCCTGTGGTCAGCTCCGGCGGTCAGAACCGGGGCTACAGGCCCAAGGCGTCATTTGGGACTGGTGGAGTCAACCTGCCTTCAAGGGGTGGCAACAACAACAGCAGCGACCAGTTCAAGCAGCCCAGGTTGGTGTTTGGGTCCTGCTCAGGGCCACCCTGCCTTCTTTCCCTCACACCTGGGCAGGTGACAGAGCTCTGGGGAGGAACAGCAGTCCTGGGCGCCCTCTGGTGGCTGCTTCCTGCAAGCGCCCTTAACCAGGCAGGAGAGGCTGCTGCAGCCCTCACCTGGGCCTTGGTGAAAGTGCACTTTGGCATGGGCACTGCTCAAAATCCCATAGAGGACACTGAACTCTCTCTTCCTGTTCACTTTACAGCCATGCCAACTCCAGGGCCACTTACCCAAACCAGCTCTACAAAACGCCTCCTGCGGCTGACACCTCCCGCACCCCACAGGGCCCACAGCCCACTTCTTTCCCGCTTTCAGCCTCTGTGCCCAAGTCCTTCTTCTCAAAGCAAGGTGGTAGGAATAAGCACCTGCCAGTAGGGTGGAAGCGGAATGAGGACCCTCCTTCCAGGCCAGTCACCTTCACGGACCCAAAGAAGTGAGTGAGTGAGCAGGGGAGCAGTGGGACGATCTGCTTAGGGTGGCAGGTTCCATGCAACCCCTGTGCTCCTGGGAGCAGAAGGGGGTGGTGCACGTGTATTTTTAGGTTAAATATTTATATCCCATCCATCTAAGCAGAAGTAAAGGTGGTTCATAGGTCTTTTCAAACTAATGGAATTAAAAATAAAAAACAGAGAAAGGGGGAAGAAACTGCTGTTCTCTTGGGTGCATCGGGCCAGTGGAGATCTTGAGGGTGGTGACACTGCCTTGTCCGTCCGTCAATCTCCCAGGCAAGTGGACATGAGCACAAAGAATGTCTTTGGGCAGCCCCGGCTGAGGGCATCATTACGTGACCTCCGCTCCCCACGCAAGACCTACAAGTCTACCATTGAAGATGACCTGAAGAAGCTGATCATCATGGACAGCAGCAGCACTGCTGAGCCGGAAAGGGACATGGTGAGCCAGGATGGGGGGAAGGAGGAAGATACACTCATTCTTCCACTTGTCAACTTGAGCTGAGGGTCGGCAGATTTTGCTGTGGGCTTTGTGACATACTCTCAACTGGCCATGTCCTGCTGGCTAATCCGGCCTGCACTGGAGTGCAGCCATACTCATTCTAATGCCAAATGCATGCAGGCCAACCTCCTGTTTGTCTTGCTGTGTCAGTTTTGAAGGACTCAAATCCAGGCCCACTTCAGGGCCTTCAGAAAGGATGGTGTCCCAATCATGAAGTCCTGACCAGGCTTCTTTAAGCTGGGGGGGGAGAGGGCACTGATCCAGCAAGGTCATGTATTCCTCAGTGCTGCAGGTGGTCCTCCACTAGCCTGGTGTCTTTATCCCCTCCCATTCTCAGTCCCCCCAGAAGACGCTCCAGAGAACATTGTCAGATGAGAGCCTGTGCAGCGGGCGGCGTGAGCCCAGCCATGCCCATGCCTATGGCTTTGAGCAGGCACTGCCCAGTGATGTCCTCTTCACCAGCACTTACCCCTCCAGCACGCTGCCGGTGCGGAAGCAGCATCCACCCCCCAGCAATGGCAACCTCTCAGAGAAGGGTGAGTGATCTTCTGTTGGGGGAGGTGGGTGGACAAGCAGGAAGTTGGGGGTAGGGGAGTGTGACCTGGCTTTCCTCTGCAGGCTCCAAGAGGTCCATCTCAAAAGGACCTGAGTTGGCAGCCCCAGTCTCAAGGCCTGGTTTATGGGCCCTGCCTTAGTTTGGATGCCTGTGGGCTTGGAGGAGGCCTCTGGGAGAGCAGGAGGAAGTGTGTGTTTTCTCACAATGGTTGTTGCTTTTTGTAGCTCCCATCTCAGCCTCAGAACTCTTGCTGAGTGATGCGCGGGACAAGCCCCTGCGGCGGGTTGACCCTGGCCTGATGCCCCTGCCAGACACAGCCACTGGCCTGGAGTGGTCCAGTCTGGTTAATGCTGCAAAAGCCTATGAAGGTAGGGGAGAGGCAAAAGTGGAAATGGTGGAATCCACAGTGGTGGTTGGTTCAGATTTCCCCACCCCTCTGATGTTTAATTTGCCAGATTTGCTGCTATGCTGCAGGGTGGCTGCCCTTGAGGTTGTGGGAATATATATATGGTTTCATAGAGGGTTATATCCCATTGATCAGGGTTCCTCAAACACCTCAGAATGTCCTCACCATGAAGTTGGGCTCATTGGCATAGCCTGCGTCTCTATTGGCATGACCATGGTTGTGCTGTGTTTCTGGGGGTCCTCCTGCCCCTGTGGATAAGAATCAGTTGGTTTTGGAGAACTTTTAGCAGTACCTGGTCTGTGCTTTTCCTTCTGCCAGGCCTCATGGGGACTCTTCTCTCAGCTCAATCCCAGTTGCCTGTCCTGGGCTTGCTGTACTTAGGTAGGGTTACCATTCCCCCAGATTTCCTGGGAATGGCAACTCTAGCCCCTGGGGGGTGCCAGCAAGAGGAAGGAGGAGGTGCATGCTGCCCTGGCCGCCAGCAGTTCTGGGGGGATGGACCCAGATGCAGCATTGGGAGTAAGCCCCTTTGACTATAGTGGGGCTTACTTCTTGGTAGACATGCGTAGAATTGTTACCCACCCACCCCCCGGGAGCACATCCTGGCTTTCTGCTGTCTTGTCCTGCCCACTCCTATGGGGGGAAATTATGGCAACCCTATTCTCAGGCAACCTCCCCCACCAGCTTAGCCAGGCGGTTATGTCATGCCCCCTTCCAGCTGCTGCTCTGCCCTGAATGCCCCCCAGTTTGGTTTCCCTTTCCAGCCAGCTACTTTCACAGTTCTGCAGGCTCATCCCACCACTGTTGCGCTCCCTCTTCAACCCACAGGGATCTTCCTGTTTCACCGGAAGTGTGAGTGTATGTTTTCCAGGCCAGAAAACACATGGGCCAGATGTGCTTCCCTCCCTCAGGGGCCTCTCGTTGACCCCAATTCCCATCTCAAGTCCATCTCATCTCTACCACCCCCCACCAGGCTTTTGCACTCAGCAAGTAGCATTATTCTGCATGGCTGCTCTGGGAGAGACTTTTCCCCTCAGCTGAAAGTAGGGCAGGGAGGCAGGCGCATGTCAGGGCATGGCTGGCCCCAGCAGGACTTGCTCTTGATGAGGATGAACCGCCTCCTTGGCAGGCGGGCCCTCCTGGGCATCTGTTCCAGCCTGCCAGCCATATCAGGCCAGCCCGCCCTCCTCCAACACAGGAGCTTGCTCTGGAAGGAGGAGCAGCTTCTCTGCCCGTGGAAGGTGAGGGGTGCCCTGGAACACAGAGCCAGCCTATAACGGAGCTCTGTACAGCAGGACTGTGGCCCAGGGGGGTCCTGCAGAAAGGTAGGAACCTGTAGAGTGTCACCAGGGTGTGTTGGGATGGCCCTGATAGCTTCATTTCTTAGGCAGGGTGTCTTCTTCTGAGGTCTTCAGGGCTTCTGCTTGCCGTTCTCTTGGCACATGGGTACCTGCAAGCTGGTGTCCAACTACTGTTGTGTCTTCTTTCACAGCTAGAAGTTAGCTTGTCTCTGGTTCCCATCAGTAGGGTGTTGGTCTTTCAGATTGAAATCCTAGAGCTGGTGGCTGCCATAGAAAAGCATGCCTGGGGTGGTGAGTGATTGGGGGGGGGGGGAGATGATGCTGGCATGTTTTGCAGGGGAAGAATTGGGGGAGCTCTGCTCAGCGGTCGAGGAGCTAGGATTTCTTGTGCTGCCTTTCCCATGGTTCATGGGAGGTGTGTTGGGCTTCTTGTGTTTCTCAGCTGCCTTTGTTTGACTTCAGATTTGGTTAAGGAGGTTGGCCCTGCACAACGGGGAGGTGGGACTGAACGGGCCCCACCACATCTTCAGAAAAGCATGTGCTCATCCGTACCTGCAGTGCTGGTGGTTGGGTGAGGGGTCCCAGGTGGAGAACCTCAACCTGTACAGGAGCCAGAAGATCAGGCCTGGCAGCTGTGGCTGTACCCAGCCGCTAATCAAACTCCTCTTCTCAGCCTTACAGCCTCACTCCTGTCCCACTGCAGTTCTGCCTGGACCCTGACCACACACGCTGCGTTTGCAGGAGCATCTCTGCAGTGGCCAGTTCTTCTAGCACCCAACCCTAGAAACAAGATCTGAGCTTCTTTCCTGTTTTTCAGGCACACCCACTGCTGTGCCAAACACCCTCCTTGTCGGCAGAAAGGATCAATTTAGGCACCCAGTCTCCACCTCCGGCAGAAGCCTGGGTGTCCTTCCCAGTCTGCCAGGGCCGGTTTCTGCCCCACCCCCAGCCAGCCAGTTAGGCAGCAATTCCTGGCCTGCTTGGGGCATCTAGGAAGAACAGGGTGTAACTCACAGCCACAGAGCTCCCACTTGGCATGCATGATGGCATATGTGGTTGTGGTGGGGCAGGAAGGGTCTTGGTGTTGGCCACCTGGCCTGTGGATTGGGGAAGTCTCCTCCATGGTGCAGTAAGCCAGTCCTCTCCTCTTCCCAGTGCAGAGAGCTGTCTCCCTCTTCTCCCTCAATGACTCCGTGCTGAGCCCCGACGTGCCGCCTGTGCACCTGAGCCTGGAGAGGCAGCTGACGCCCCACACTACCCCCACCATGAGGTGAGAGGGATGCACCTGCTGGGGGGAATCTGGGGCACTCCCACCCTAGTCTTGGAAAACTGGGGCTGTCATGGTTTTGGGGATTGTACTCACATACTAACAAGTATGATCAGGTGGGAGGGTACTGTCTTGGTTTTGTGGACAAGAATTATTGGCAACCCTAGTTCAGCATCATCTGGCCACAGTGCTTGACCACGAGGCCCAATTTTGGGATTCCTTAGCAGCCAACAGGGGCTCACTTCTTGAGGAAGGGCCTGATCCTGGAGCTGTGATGATGCTCTGTTCCCTCTTCCTGCTTTCTGTAGTGAGGAGCTGCCTGGGGACCTGACTGGCAAAGTCTACCAGCTGGAAGCCATGCTCAAGCAGCTCCACAGCGACCTGCAGAAGGTAAGCATTGCCCAAGGAGCTTTACTCCCTAGGTAAGTCTTTGTGTGAGGGGAGAGGCTAGTATAGCGACACAATCCCCAGAATCATGCCCCTGCAGGGGAACGGTTTGGTGCCAGGCAAGGGAAGGTGCTTGCAGGGAAGAGGCCCCTCTATAGCCTGTCTCTGCTTTTGGGGGGGGGGGGTGTTCTTCCATTGAGTGATGTGTCATAACCCTCTACTCTTGTGTTGGGCCTTCTTTGTCTTCATGGACCTCCCATATCCCGTTTGTACTGCAGGAGAAGCAGGACAAGGTGGTGCTGCAGGCAGAGGTGGCCAACCTGCGCCAGAACAACCAGCGGCTGCAGGAGGAGTCCCACACTGCCAATGAGCAGCTGCGCAAGTTTGCTGAGATCTTCTCCAGTGCTGTGGAGAAGAAGGAACTGTGAGCTGGGCCTGTGGGATGGGGAGTGTGTCAGGGGAGCCATTGCCGCTGCTGCTGCAAAGGAGGGAGTTATGGTGCGGTGGTGGTGGTACCCAAGTTGCATGGAAAGCCACAGAGCAGCACTACCAGAAGTGGGGGTGAACTTGGCTGCCCTCCATCCCATCCTTGCTTTTGCCCACAAGGGGGCGCCTTGCTGGGGACAGTCCAGGCATGGGAACAATGGTGCCCAAGAGCACCCCAGGAACTCAAAGAGCACTTTTCTCACAACTAAATTATTTTCTAGAGAATGCAAGGTTGGGAGTGGCTCAGGAAATTTTAAAGAAAAAGCATTTAATTGTACATGTTCTTTATAAAACACTATATTTGTATGGATGGTACTGTTTGTAAATTTTTTTTCTATGAGGTTTCTGTGCACCCATCAGACAGAATTCAGCACAGCAGCAGAGATGTGGAAAATAGGGTTTCTAGCAGACGGGGGTTACAAAGGGGAAAAATTTCTGTGTCCCTTTGCGGTGAGCGAACAGGAAGAGAGCACCTGTCACTTGCTAGGGTGAGACTTGGAAACACTGATGCCCCCTGAGGTGGGGCTGTGCTGTAGTTCAAGTTTCACGTCTTGTGCCCCTTCCTTTGTGCCCCTTCCTGATGAGTTAGGGTTGCCATAATTCTCCTCCATAAAACTGGGACAGGACCCCCTGTCAAACTTGCTAGTATATGAACGCAATCAACCCAGTATATGAACTGGGACAGTTCCTGTTTTGGGGGACACATGGCAACCCTATGCTGAACCCATTGTGAAGGCAGGTGCTGTCCTGGGGACATCTGACCTCCCTATGTGGCCTATGGGTGCTCTTGCTTCTGTTCCGTGGCTTTTCACTGTGTCTTGACTGGGCTTTGGGCCCTGCTTTCCCTCTCTGCTGGCCAGGGACAACATGTGGCTGCAGGGCCAGTGCATTGCCTGCAGCCACTTGGCACTTTCAAGTTCCACCCACTCCTCGGCAATAAAAGGAAGTGTCTGCGGGCAGCCGACAGCCGCAGCTTCCTGTGTGGTACGTTTTTGTGGCTGTGCATCCAGGCAGTCTGTGGCTTCTGTGTGTGGCGTGTGTGTGTGTGTCTTTTTGTACAAGCAGAGCCGGTCCTTGGCTGGTCTGGATTCTCTGAGGCTGAAGGGCCAAAGCAGGTTCTGTGGTGCAATTCAGTGGAAGTGAAGCGGCCTATGGAGGCGGGGGGGCAATTCAGGTATCCCAAACCTGCCTCATCTACTGAGGGCTGAGGGGTCCTTGCTCAGGCCTTGGCTGGTGGAGAGACTGGCTCAGAGCACCTCCTGTTGACCTGATCCCCAGCATCGCTTGGCTCAAGATTGCCAGACCAGTGTCTGAACTATGCAAACGCTAGACCCTGGCAGTGAGGGTCCTTCCTTCCACTGCAAGGGGTAGGAAGGGGCTGTTTCGTACTGGGCAGAGTCCATACCATAAGTGGACTGGCAACCTACTGTGAGGGCTCTTACTGTCTTCCTTGGCCTCACAGGTGCCCCGTTGGCCGGAACCTCTTTGCTGTCTCAGTGCCTAATGAGTCTCACGGGGGCTGCTCAGGGAGGGGGGCCCTTGAATTGCCCCCCTCAATCCAGTTTACTTGGCAAAACCGAGGCCTTTGCTTGGAGGAGGGAAGCCATTTCCATACCCTCTAGAACTGGCATGGCCATAGCAGCTGCACCCGACCAGGACCAGACAACTGCCGCACCACCATCCCCTGTGCCCCCCCCCCACTCTGTCCTGTCAAGTGTTGTGTGGAACAGGCAGCACCCATCCCTGCAGCAGGTTTTGATTCTTTGGTAGGGGACGGGGTCTCGCATGTTGTCGGTGTCTTTTGCCAGGTCCTGCTAAGTGGGGTGGGGAGTCCCCCGTGTGGCTCGGCTGTCGTGTGAATTCTTGTTTTTAATTTTATAAGAATCCTTACAGATCAAATCTGTCTTAATTTAATTTTTTTTTGTCTTAAAAGTTGCTGATAGGAAAAAACAACAACCAGCTTTTGTAAAAATAAACTCCCCAGTGTTGTTCTCTGGAATCCACAAAAATTTTGTTGTTTCTGGCACGTCTCTGGAGAGGGAAAAACAAAATAAATGTTTCCTAGAAAAAGCCTTGTGTGTGTGTGTGTTAAGCCTGCTCTGGGGTGGGTCTGGGGAGCTCCTCCTTTCTGGGTTTTGTCTGGGCGGCAGACCTTGGCAGTTGCATCCTCGGAGTGGTACCCAAATATCCTCCTCGTTCTTTCCGTTGTTATGGCAACAGCTCAGTGGTGGAAGATGGTGTTTCCACAGGTGCAAGGAATGGGGGGGGGAAGCTCAGGAAGACTCTTGCCCCAACTCCTGACTGTCTAGACCAGCGTTTCTCAAAGTGGAGGTCAGGACCCCATTCGGGGTCGCCTAGAGCTTTCCTGGGGGTCGCCTAAAGACCCTTGGTGCAGGGGCCAGGTCAGGCTTGCCCGAAGCTGCACGCGCACTGGGGCTGACTGACAGCCTCAGGGCCCAATCCTATGCATGCCTACTCTGAAATAAATCCCATTATAGTCAGGGGGACCTTTACTCCCATGCAAATGTGGATAGGATTTCAGCCTCAGGGCCCAATCCTATGCATGCCTACTCCGAAATAAATCCCATTGTGTTCAATGTGTGCACAGAACACATTTCATTTGTAACAATGAAAATATATCCTGCATATCAGATATTTACATTAAGATTCATAACAGTAGCAAAATTACTGTTATAAAGTCGCAACGAAAATAATTTTATGGTTGGGGGTCCCCACAACATGAGGAACTTATAAAGGGGTCACGGCATTAGGAAGATTGAGAACCACTGGTCTAGACCCACCTGGACCCCAAACTGCTGCATAAATGGGATGTGTTCAATAAAGCACCAGACGAGGAGGGGGGCTGTAATTCAGACCACATTTAATGCACAGAACAACTCAAGCACATTAAAAGATGCAGGCAACAGAACAACACCGCGGTACACGAGGGGGGGCAGGGGGGCACTGACTCTGCTGAGCCCAGTGGCTCCCCGCGCTGCCTTTTTCCAGCCTCTCTTGCCCCCACCACCATTTTCCTGTTGGGAGGGAGACTGGGGCTTTCTACCCCTCCCACCTTTTTGTCCTTTGTAGCTTCCCCCAACACATTTCAAAATCCAGCAACACTGAACAGAATCCTGCCTTGTATCAGAGCTGATAGGTCCACATTTCACCCTTGATCCCTCCCGCTCTGGCCCTGCTAAATTCAACAGTGTCCAACCCCCCCACCCACACCCCCCCAGCACCAGGCTGGCTCTCCTCTGCCCCATTGCTCTTCCCGTACTTGTCCTGTTTAGCTTGAAAGGAAACTTTGCTGCCCCCCTCTTGGAAAAAGAGCTTGCTGACTCCTGGATGAAGGGAGAAAGGGGGTTCTGGCATGTGCTATAGCACCAAATTGGGGAGGGGGACAAAGACACTTGGGATTTCATTCTCACAGAAGGAAACGCAGGAGATCACTTAAATGTCATGCACTGTTTTGGGGGGGTCCCTTCCCACATACCACAGAGGGCACCCAAGGGGAGAGGGCAGCACCCCCCTGTATGGCTTTGAGTCAAGTTCTGGCTCCTATGGCAAGAATGTGGGGAAGAGGCAGAATCAGGGCTCCGCTGCAGCAGGGGAGCTTAAATCTTCCCACACCCTGTGGGGAGGAGACAGGAGCCCCACCCTTATGGGAGGGAGAAGGGGTTATTCCCCCAGCCTGATATGGTGGGTGCAGCACGGCTCCTTTTGAGACCAGGGTTCAAGTAGACACTTCCAACCGCATCTTCCCCCTCCCCGCCAAGGCCTTGGGTCACGTAGGAGGGTTTCAGGCTGGAGGGGGGCGGGGGAGGGACGGGCACCCGCTTAGGTCAGGGTGATATAGGCTGATGCCTTTTCCTTCAACTGCCGCAGGCACAGGTGGCAGCTCCAGCTTCCTGGCAGGGGAGAAGAAAAGAGAAGACCGTGTCACTCGCCTTCCTTGGTGCAGTGGCAGGAGATCCAGACCCAGGCCCCAGCAGGCCTTTTTGGGGGTGTCCTTACCTTCAGGGGGCTCAGCCATGGGGGGGCTCAAGCAGTACATGTGATATCCCCGGTCACAGTCATCACAGAACAGCAGCTGGTCCTGCAGAGAGAAAGCCCAAGATGATTGCTCGGAAAACACAGAGATGCACTGAGTTCCGTGACGAGATGGGAAGGGGTCAGCGCTGCGCCTGTCTACGGGTCCTCGAGGCTGACAGTCAAACTGAGCCCGAATAAAGTTACTTTTTGAACTAGTGGGGAAGGAAGCATCTCCAGTACAGCAATGGGGGAGTTCTCTGGAATTGACTAAACACATGCATGTGCACATGAACACACAGGATCAGGACAGCCTGGCTCACGTACATCGTTCTCCGAGGTGCCACAGAGGCTGCAGCTCTTGCATTCAATGCACTGCCACCGGTATGTGCGCACAGCAGCTGTCATATTCACTGTGAACTGCAGGCAGGATGGGTGCCCTGCAAGAGAAGGAACCGAGGAGACTGAGCACCCCAAGAAGCTGCTTTGCAGGCTGCAAGTCTCCCGTTCAGAAGGATCAAGCAGATTCCCTAATCCCCTGCCCGACATCTAACCAGCTTGGCCTGGCCCCCCCTTCCACCCCAGTCCTTACAGTCCAGGCATGCGATGAGCAGCACCATCTGGTTTGGGTAAGATCTTTCCTCAAGGGGATGCAACTGGCACATCAGCTGCCTCTTGCATGTCCAGCAGGACTTTTGAGGTGCTCTCTATATGCCCAGAGGCACTTTGGTCTGGATCATCTGTGGTGGCTCTGAGTGGCGCCCGTGTTCAACCCTCCCCAAGCAATGGAAATGGCCACATGTACAAACATGGCTTAACTGTCAACATAATCCAGCTATATCCAGGTCACCCAATTTTGAACATGCCTCGGATACCTCTAGTTACCCATCAGGAGACCAGTCACCCCACTGGCCCCACAACCTGGCCTCACCTGAACGCCCACAGTCCGCACAGGAAATAAGGTCCTCGGGGCAGCCAGTCTTCTTGGAGCCGCCTAGACAGAAATCACAATAACCGTTTGGTATGACTGTGCCGTCCGGAGCTTTCTTAGCTGCAAAACAGCAAGGAGAGGCCAAAATCAAGGAAGGGCCACACTGACCCCTGTTCATGCAACACACGCCTCCCACCACCCAAGCATCCCAAGCCCACCCTCCCCTCCTCGCTCCCTTCCAAGCTGGGCTAACCCTATGGCCTTGTCCACCTGCCTGGACCCTCCACAGCCTAACCCTACACCTCACCTTGCCCAACACTGCAGCCCCTGCCTCAAAACACAGCACTTCTCATCTGTTTGCCACATGGGTGTGCTCGAGCCTCATGTTGGCACCTAAGGGTGCTATGGTGCACACACATGTGCAACTGCACATAGTTACATAGAAGCAACCTCCATTGGCTAATATTCCCTAAATATTAATAATATTTATAATAATAAATATAAATAATAATAATATTATTAATAATTATAAATAATAATAATATTAATAATAATATAATAACTAATAATATTCTCAGGGCTTTTAGTTCTCGCTCCCCTCGCAGTGACAACATATCCCCTTTTTTCCCCAGACATGTCCTTGATTTTAATCTTGTGTCCTGGAAAAAAAAACTTTAATGTCCCCATTTTCCTTGTAAGCAGGTAGCCTTCTTGTAATTAGTCATAGTTTTCAATTTAATTACAATAGTGTTTAAATTAACCACACAATAGTTAATTTATTGGTGTGTTAGCTTTTATTTTGCCGTATCCTACATTTTTCTTGGGCGTTCTAATTTTTAGGGTACATTGCTCTTTTTTTTGGTTATGGCTTATGGTCACCCTGCCTCCCCCCTCTTTCTACTACCTGTTCCTATTTCTTTTCTGGCTGCGTTGAGACAAGCGTCATAATAAACCGTAAACAAATGACACATTACTGTATTTCCTCGGATATAATGTGTCATCGAATCTAACACGCGCCCCATACTTATAATCAAAATATCACATTAAGTCAACTCTAATTAACATCGAATCTAACGCGCACCCCAATTTTGGAGCCCGAATTTGGCTGGAAAAGGTGAGCGTTAGATTTGAGTAAATACAGTATTTGAAATGCAGAAGCACAAGAGCAGAATAAAATGGTGCAATGCAAACAAATCCTGCAATGACAGCTTATGACGCTTTGCATCGTTAATAATAATGCATAATTAATTCTGCTTATAGAATTTGGCTTTCGTTGTGATGGAAGTATTTCTCGTGGTAAAGAGGCTTCTTGCGAGACCCCAACTCTACTTTAGAGAAATCTGATCTGGATTCCGAACGAGCAAACAGGAGCCAGAAACCCCTTGGAGCGAGGAGGTGGTGGAGTTGCCCAGACCGACAGACCCTGCAATGTCCACTCCTTTCCTGTTTCGGCCTCCAACGGGGTTTACCTGTGTGCTTGCGCTGATTCTCGGGGACCCAGTTGAGCTCTTTGTAAAACTCTGGAAGGAGCCAGAAATGGGGGACAAAAAAAAAAAAATAAAAGGAAGCATGTTACAAAACAGATAGTAGCAGCTACGCGGCAAGCAAGTGAGCATGTCTTCCATCCAAGAGCTCGTTCTAAAGATCTTCGATATGAGTAAGCAGAGAACTGAATTGAATACATAAGAGACACCAGCAGACAGAAGGAGAAGAGCGAGATTTATGGAAGGCAATACTGGAATTTCCATATTTGGAGGGGGAGGGGAGAAAGTGGCGCACGGAACCCGCAATGTGTCGAAACCCCCAACTCTAGAGAAGGAGGCACATCCCTACAGAGCCTCGGAGGCTGAAGAGTTGGGGTGAAGGGGGTCAGCTGAGCAACCGTCCTCCAAGCAGGGTGACCAGGGGTCACAACCCACAAAAAAGGATAAGGCACCCCAAAATAGGGGGGTATGCAATGGGGGTGTAGGATGTTTACACCCCAAGAAAAGTGTAGGACGTAAGAAAATAAAAGCTAAAAATACTCATCTTGGTCAATTTACATGGAATAATAAATAATAATCTATATTGTTATGAGTTGCAAGAAGGCTTTGCGCAGCTTGCAGAGGAGGACACTGAAGTTCTTTGAGACTGAAAAAGAGGACATGTTGTCGAAAAGGAGGACATCTGGTCCCCCTGTCTGTCTGTCTGTCTGTCTGTCTGTCTGATGGGTGGGACCCGGCCCTGCCCTCTTCCTTCTCCAGGGACTGAGGCTCTGATCCGTCCCTTCCCCCAGCCTGGCTCCTTTGTGCAGATTCTCCTACATCAGCATGCGCTGGTCTCCATGGTAACTGACGAGAAAAGGGATGGGATGTGCGAGTTGGGGAGGGGGTCGAGATGGGCTCCCCTTCCCCCTCCCACCCCATAGACTGGCTTTGGAAGGCAATGGGCTCGGAGAAGCGGATAACCGGAGCTCGCCTCCATGGGACAGCATCCCCCCCACTTCACCTCCACACACACATATCCCTCCACCCCAAAAGCTCTGGGCTGGTGGGACTCCCCACTTACTCCCCACATGGACTCCCCACTTACTCCCCACATGGACTCCCCACTTGTCACTTCCATGAACATGAACAGGAGCGCATGGGTGGCGGGAGGGAGGCAGTCACTATGGGGGCACATTCCAGCAGTGGAGGGTCACTCAGTCCCTGCATGCCAGGAAGGCAAGCACCAGCCATGCCCATCCCTGCTCCAGGGATCCCGGGAATGTGCAGTGCGCACATGTGACATGATAATTCATAGACTCATAGAGTTGGAAGGGACCTAGTAGGTCATCTAGTCCAACCCCCTGCCTGCTCTGGAACCCCCTTCCTTCTTCACTGGAGAGCCTAAGAGCATTGGTCAACCTGAACAGGACCCATACCCACTGTTTATGTGGGGTCTTGTGTCTACCCCTCAGTGCGACTGTGATGCCCCCCAACAAAATATTCATCACATTGTGTCCATCAAACTTTTTTACTGGACCAATGTCTGATTATTTTTTCCAATAATTATTATTAATAATATTATCGATTATTTCGACCCTTCTGTCCATCCTTGAATGGCTGCGCGGACTGGACATTCACATCCGATTGACCATAAGTCCATGGTCAGTACATTAAATAATACATGACCATACATTAAATAAACTGTACAGCCCGTCTCCATGTACACCCTCCATGCCTGGGAGAAGATCTAGGTCCACTGGATCTTGGCCACCATATCACTGACCACACACCTCTTTGGAGCCCCCACCTAACTGAGGAACTGATGCCAGGACGTTGGCAAGACAGTCTTGGCACGCAGAGCCTGGAGGAAGTTGGAGATCCCGGTCAGCTAATGGGGGGAGGGAGAGAAGGGCAGGGCACTGCTTTCCTCAACCAGAAGGGAAGGAGAAGGGAGGAAACTCCAGGAACTGCCCCCACTTTTTTTCCATACGGAAATTCCTTTAAACTGATGCAAACTTCTGACGTGCCAAGAGTTACATCACAAGTTACGTCATCACAAGCATGCAAACCAGTGCCAGGGATGCCAAGGTGTGCCTGCATTGGGATGGCTCAACTGACCCATCAATCAGTTAACTAGTTCTGACACCGTTTAAGGACAGCCATCGGCTGGAGGGGGCCACACCCCACAGCGGGCCTGTGTGCGGACACTCACGTTTGTGGTTGTTCTTGCGATGGAAGGACAGGGTGTGGCGCTCCGTGCCCTCCTCACCCTCCTCCTCCGCCAGGTGTGTGTGCGTGTAGTGGTAGCTCAGCCCTGGACGGTTCTTGTAGCGCTTTCCACAGACTGAAAGAAAGTAGCACCAGGGACATGTAGGGATCCTCGGACCCTCCAGGACCCACGTTCCTCACCCCAAAGAGCAAAGCCAACTTCCCAGCGGTGGAAACTCTTCTACCCCACAGACACTCCGTTAGGTGGGAGCCCAAACCGATCCCATACAAGCCAAACCCTGTGCCCTGCCTCCCCCCCAAAAAACTTTCTACGCACCCTACTGCCACCCCATTAACTTTCCCTGATCCACCCTACTGCCACCCCATTAACTATCCTATTGAAAGGTACCCCCAAAGATACCCACACAGAAGCTTCCTGTTTCTGATGCAGTCGATTCCCCTCCCCTTTCTGGCCCCCCAGTAGGTCCCACCACTTTGATCTATGCCACCCACAGGCAGAGGTTCTCCCATTGACTGGCACCAGGCAAATCCGGGACCCTCCATAGTCTTTGGAAGGACTGAGCATCCCTGCTCATGTTCTGCACCATATGCAGACTGGCAAAGGCCAGGACAAGAAATGGGGACATAGGTGTGTCTCGCCACCAACTCACAGCAAACAAAAAAACCCCAAAACACTCACTGTCACACACGTAGGGCTTGTCACGGTCCTCCAGCAATGCAGCGTCCTGCCTCTTCCGGAGACCCCCAATCCCGTATGCCTGGGATTGGGAAGAAAAGTAGGGAGATGCACCAGAATGAGTACCATATTTACTCAAATCTAATGTGCCGTCGAGTCTAATGTGCACCCTATACTTATCAAAACACCACATTTACTTGAATCTAATTAACCATCAAATCTAATGCGCACCCTCATTTTGGAGACTAACTTTGGCTGGAAAAGGTGAGCGTTAGATGCGAGTAAATCCAGTACATCTACTTTCATTTATAAAATAAAATATTATAAAATAAAAGTTTTAAAATAAAATCATGTTTCTAGGCCTTATGGATTGGGGTGGGAGAAATTGGGCAGTGAGGACCCCAAATGGTTGCTTTTTGGGTGGCATAGATCAGGAAGAGGAAAGAGTTTGGCACAGTGTTGGGTAAAGGCAGCACCCCCTACATCAGTGGTCCTCAAGCATTTCAGTCCAGGACCCCCTTTCAAACTTAAAATCTAACTAGGACCCCCATCAAACTTACTGGGATATAACATCAGAGTGATGCCAGAGCATCTCCGTGTCTACTCAGAAGTAAGTCCCATTATGTTCAGTGAGACTCATCCCCAGGAAAGCCTAGTGCCAATTCCAATATGGCTGATCCCAGCCTCACGTGATGCCCCTGACCAGCGATCATGTCACCCAAGGGGGTCCCGACCCCCACTTTGAATTCCACAGCCCTATGCACAGGCCTCCAAGTCACAGATGGGCAATTCACTAAGCAGAGGTGCACAACTGTTGGGGTCTCAAAACCCAATGGCTGAGCAGCAGAAGTGAAGGAGCCAGCCCTCCACTGCTCAGCGCACACACATGGCCATCTCAACATGTGGCGCATGTGTGTGCGTGCAAGGGTCTCCAGCTGCTAAGCACAGATTAAGGAAGGCTCTTTGAACTAACGCCAACCTTAAGAGAGGCTGACCTACTTCCAGCAGTTCCACTGCCAGCCTGAGATGAGGAGGAGGTGGTGTCGTGGCTGGAGGAGCAACTCAGGAGCAGCTCAGCCTGGCCGGGGGTGGAAGGGAGCACCCCACACATACCTCTAGTGCCGCAAAGAGAGGGGGATGGGACCCCACAGTTGTCATTCCAAAGGCACTGGCTGCTTTCCCAGGTGTGACCTTACAGAACTGAGCTACCCCCAACCCCAATACTGCAAGTTATCAGCTGTGCCCCATGGCGGATCCCTTGGGTACGGTCAGGTGCCCCATGCTGGAACGCAGAAGCCCAATTTATAGGGATGAAAATGGCCTGGACATGCAGTTTCAGTGCAGAGTCCATTTATAGCAATGGGCCTCACTGGCTCTCTTTGGGTTTTTCTCAGGCAAGGACCCGAGTTAAAGATCCTCCTGTCGTCATCCCCTCCCCATAAGCAACACAGAACCCCCTGGCCTGGCAAGTTGGCTGCAGCAGAGGCAAGTGCTGGGTGCAAAGGGTCCCTGCGCTGCCCCCCCTCCTCCGAGTGCACCTTGCTCTTGGCTTTGTTCTTTCGGCGAGGGACGTCATCCTCCAGGTCATCTGCGTCCAAATCATGCAGAAACTCCCCGATGGGCGCCTTCTGCAATAAAGGGAAAGAGACTGGCAACAGTGAGGGTCAGGGCAGCTGGGACAGAAAGGGGGACCTCAAGAACCATCACAAGCACAACCCTGTGAGGTAGGCACGAAGCCCACAGAGCTGAGCCCTGAGTGCCTTGCCTATAGGACCCCAGGTGAACGCCAGAGAGAGGGTGCTTGAGCAGAGACCCATAAGAGTCTGGAAGCTTCAACTGGGTCAACCTGCCACCCATAGCCCTCTTTAGTACAGAGAGACTCTCACCCCCCACCCCAACCTCCCCTACCCCACAAGGAGCAACATGCATAGATAGCAACACCAAGGAAGGTTAGAGCAGGATCACTGGGGGGGGGGTACACTCCAAAGTTGCCCTGAAGGAATCTGGGGGTGCTCCATCTGGCAACAGCTCCAGGGGGAGTCCTGGAGGGGGGTGCCAGCACCTGGGCTCTCTCACCGGACAGTCCAGGACCAGCTCCTCCTCCTTCAGCTCCGGTTTCTTGTCCCCAGTCTCTGCACAAAGCAAGGCCTCCAACACTGGTCCCTCTGGTAGCCCTCCCTCCTTCTTCAAGGGGGGTTCACAATCTGGGGGGGGGGAGAGAGACCACATCAGACCACATCCTTTCTACCCCTAATCAACTTTCCCTTCCTTTCTCCCCCCACCCCAAGTAAACCAGAGCCACAGAGTATGGAAATTAAACAGGAGGAACACAGCAATCAATCCTTACTCCACATCCTACACAGGGGCATCACAAGGGGAGTGTGGGGGGTTGTGCGATCTGTGCCTAAGGGGTGACGCACACCCTAGGGGGTGACCCCCAAAATGCAACTTTGCAATGGTGCTGAAAACCCCAAATACAGTTGGATTTGTATGGAAGAGCAGAATCCAAAGCAAAAATCCGTTTTGAAATAGCACCTTCCTTTCAAAATTTATGGCCAAAATACTAAAACGAAAAATACGCATTGAACACTATGGAAAGTGAAAGTGACACATATTATGGCTTTACTTGTGAGTAGGCAAATGTGCTTGGAAAGGGCAGGCTGAGCGGAATCCAACGACACAAGATGAGCCAATGAATGCAGCCCCCACAAATCACCCCACAAGGAAGTCCTTGATGATTGCATTGAAATGCATTGAAAATGAACTGTACACAATGGTGGGATTCCAATAAATTAACAACAGGTTCTATGTCCTAATAACCTAAATTAACAATAGGTTCTACATCCCATTAGTAGCCTGTTCTCAGAACCAGGCGCTCATTAGCAAGGGGTTCTATAGAACTCCCTGAAGCCCACCACTGACTGTATAGCTGTGTTTACTAGCGAGTAAGCTAGTGGAAGGTCAGTCCATGGGGGTGCAAGGCTTCCAAAATGGTCCCGATCAGGGATATTACTAGGGCATTAGAAAGGAGGCACCCTTGAGGGGGTGACACCTTTAGTGACCAAAATTGTTTGTAGAAATAATCCCATCGTGTTATATAACGCTGGATGCGTAATTTGCAGCAGAAACAAACCACTTTAAAATTATTAATAAAATTATTAATAATTATAATATTATTCTATTAAAATATGTGGCTAAAATCCAGTGGTGGGGGGGGCAATGGCACATAGCCACGCCGAACATTCAGGTTGTTGCTCCGACCACTGTATGGCTGGCCTCCCACACCGGGTGACACAAACCCTAATGACGCCCCTGATCCTATATGTGCTTATTAAGTGACCTGCTGCAGCTGATCTCTTGTGCAGATTCATTTTCACTAGTAGGTTTATAGTTAACAGCACAGGAGTGTGTATTCCATCCAACCACGCACACGCACCTTGCACACCAAAATGCTGAGTTGCCCCTATCCAAATATAGGGGCAATATAGGGACACACACATACACACGCACACAAGAGGCTTACCGATCTTAAACTCACACGGTCGCAGTCGTGGATCCTCCAGGATATTAAGCCGTCGCTTCTTGCGCCAACACCGAGCTGGATACGTGTAGATCTGCCCCGGAGCTAGTCCTAAAGGGGATGCCAGTCAGTTATAAAAGAGGAGGGGGGCCTAGCCTGGTCTCCTTTGTCACAGAAGGAAACTGAGTGGTCCCAGCTGGCATCAGTTTAACCCCCAAAACTCATGATGGGCTCCTATTTATTTATTAGGGTACACCTAGCAAGAAAGGCTTGCCCTGATGGGAAGGAGAATGGTTGGTACTGGAAGACACTTGTGCCCCGATCTTTAATCTAGTCAGCCGTGGCCCGAGAAAGGCAGGGTATAAATTCAATTTAAATAAATTCAATTTAAATAAATAAATAGTCCTCATGCATTAGGTCTCTGCCTCTCAGTTCCTGTCTGTATCCCTCCCCCAATTGCACCCTCTTCTTCATCCCATGCAGTGGCTTCTTCCACCTTTAACCAAGGGAACCATATGTTATACCCTAAAAAAGAGGACAAGTCCACCCCAAAATGTAGGACCACCAAGAACAACGTAGGACATGATAGAATAAAAGCTAAAAATATTCATCTATATGGCTTTCACGTAGCAATATAACCGCCACGTGCACAACCCTAACCATGTCTCCTGATGCAGGGGATGCACAGGATGCAGGGGATGCACAGGATGCAGGGGAGGCACATATGTGCAACCTGAAGCATCTGGTGGGCTGCTTTCTGATCCAGGAAGCTGGACTAGATGGCCTGATCCAGTGGAGGCTCTTCTTATGCTGTTACTCAAAAGTAAGCCCCATTATGTTCCCTGGGTCTCAGGAAAGTGTCTTTAGAATTGCAGCCTATATTACTTATTATTAAATTTAAAACGATTGCATAATTAATGTATTTATTTATTACATTCATTTTATTATTTATTAATCACAGGATTTAATGAATTAATTAATTTCCTTATCCAAGGAAGAAAGGGGGGATTGAAAATTCAATAAAGAAATGCTAATTACAGGAAGACTATATGCTGTGTATATGATTATATATATGTATAGATGACCATATCCTGACTATATCCTATATCCTGATATATCCTGATATCCTGATCCAAACCTTGTCTTCCAGGCAGCTGGAAGTGTGTATACACACACACACACACAACCTGTCATATATGTATATATGACTACATATGACTATAGTAATATATAAGTTGTATCCAACTCTTTGTGACCTCATGAACTACAGCATTTCAGGATAGTCATATATATGTGTGTGTGTGTGTGTGTGTGTGTGTGTGTGTGTGTGTGTGTGTGTGTGTGTGTGTGTGTGATATCTATCTATGTATCTATCTATGTCTATAGAGAGAGAAAGAGAGAGATATATATATCTATATCTATCTTTCTATCTATCTATATATATATATATATCACACACACATGTGTGTGATATCTATGTATCTATCTATGTCTATATATAGAGAGAGAGAAAGAGAGAGATATCTATATCTATCTATCTATCTATCTATCTATCTATCTATCTATCTATATATATATATATATATATCACACACACACACACATATATATACATATACATATATATGTATATATGACTATCCTGAAATGCTGCAGTTCATGAGGTCACAAAGAGTCGGATACAACTTAGTGACTAAACAACGCCTTATGCTGCCTGCTCCCAAGGAAAAGGAGGACTATGAAGATTTTTTTCCCAGGGCACAAGGCTAAAAAAGAGGACATGTCCTGGCAAAAGAGGATGGATGGTCCCTGCTTCTACCCTCGTTCTGCGTTAGAGTCAGCCCTCAACACAGTGCTGAGCACACAGCCATAGAAAGTAGCAGCAGCAGCAGTGCCCCCACCTGGACCCCGGTGCGTCTTCTCCATCCAAATGTAGCAATTGTTCTGGGCCACCCCCGTCTGCGAGTCAAGGAAGGGCAGGCGCATGCTGCGCTCGGCACACAACCTGGCATTGTAGCTGCGGCAGTGTTCAATGGCTTCCCGGTAAAAATCCTCACCTAGGCTGGAAGGAGAAAGCCAGATATTAAAATCACACGTACTCAACACACCCAGATTAAAGTGTGTATCATTTTTAGCGCCACTGAAGTGTTTTCCATCTGAACTGACTTGCAGCTGAACTCTTGCAAAGCTGATGCTACGATCTGAAATGGCAGATGGGCCCTTGCGAGGAAAACTGGCTTGATCCAGATCCTCAGCTTTCCCCCGCAATTCAAACCCTCGTTATGAAGCCCCTTTCATTTCAGTGAAACTTGATTGCAGCTTTTTTAGGGTTATTGATCGAGGTCAGGTGGGCGAAGAAGGGAGTACAGAGTTTTTTTACTGTCAAAGTAGCCACTGGGCTTCAGTGTAAGTCGGTGTAAAGTGATGCACACTGGAGCAAGAAATCAAAACCTCACATATAGGTAGGGTTGCCAAATTCTTTTGCAGGACCCCTGTCCTATTTGCTAGTATGGGAACGCAAACCCTGAAAACCGGGTTAGCCCTGGTTTTCCAGGACATATGGCAACCCAGCAAATAGGCCAATGGGTTCTAAGCTGAAGGATCGGGAGAGAGATCTTGGGGTGCTGGTGGATAGTTCAAAGAAAGCGTCAAAGAAAATATTGTATTTACTCAAATCTAATCCTCACCCTTTCCAGCAGAATTTAGAGCACAATCCTAATCATGTCTACTCAAAAGTTAGCCCCATTGTGTTCAATGGATCTTACTCCCAGGAAAGTATCTGTAGGATTGCAGCCTTAGAGCACAATCCTAACCATGTCTATTCAGAAGTCAGTTCAAAGTGTATTTAGGATTTAAGCCTACGAGCACAATCCTAACCATGTCTACTCAAAAGTAAGCCCCATTGTGTTCAATGGGGCTCACTCCCAGGAAAATGTCTTTAGGATTGCAGTCTTAGGGTGCAATCCTAACCATGTCTACTCAAAAGTAAGCCCCATTGTGTTCAATGGGGCTCACTCCCAGGAAAATGTCTTTAGGATTGCAGTCTTAGGGTGCAATCCTAACCATGTCTACTCAAAAGTAAGCCCCATTGTGTTCAATGGGGCTTACTCCCAAGAAAGTGTCTTTAGGATTGCAGCCTTAGGGTGAAATCCAGAGTAACTACGGGGAGTCCTTGTTCCAGAGTAAGAACAAGTTACTCTGGATTGCAATATGAATTTCTCATAGGTTTTCACTAGGTGGTGCAGTAACTATGGGTGGACGTAATGTCTCTTACGTGCTCCCGTAGTTAGTCTGGATTGTGCCCTTAGTCTCCAAAATCAGGGTGCACATTTGATTCAACGGTTAATGAGATTCAAGTCAATGTGGTATTTTGATTATAAGTATAGGGTGTGCATTAGATTCGACGGCGCATTAGATTTGAGTAAGTATAGGTATATTCAAAGATTTGGAAGATACCTAAATGGTAATCTAGTCCAACCCCCTCCCTGTTGCAGGAAATCCTGCTAGACTAGAGCATCTCCAGAAAGTGTTAAGCCTCTGCTTGAAGATTTCCAGTGAGGGAGAACCCACCACCTCCCCGACAATCTGTTCCCCTGCCAAGAATCCACCACCCCTCTTGGCAATCTGTTCCACGGCCAAGCCAACCTTACCGGCAGGAATTATTTTTTCCTGGTATCCAGTTGAAACCTCTTCCCTTGTAGTTTGCACACATTGGATCTAATGGTAAGGTAAAGGTCCCCCCTCTGCAGGTTAACAGCCAGTTGTTCCTGACTATAGGGTGCGGTGCTTATCCCCGTTTACAAGCCTTTAGTGCCAGTGTTGTCCAAAGACATTTCCATGGTCATGGGGCTGGCATGACTATACGCCGAGGCGCACAGAACGCTGTTACCTTTCCCACCGAGGTGGTACCTACTTGCATTTACATGCTTGCATTTACATGCTTTCAGACTGCTAGGTTGACAGGAGCCGGGCTAAGGACAGGAGCTCACCACGTCTTATGGGGATCCGGGTCTCCAACCCTGGCCTACTGGTTAAGAGGCACAGGGCACAATCCAGAGTAACTACGGGAGCACGTAAGAGACATTATGTGCACCCACAGTTACTGCACCACCTAATGAAAACCTATGGGAAATTCGTATTGCAATCCAGAGTAACTTGTTCTTACTCCGGAGCAAGGACTCCCTGTAGTTACTCTGGATTTCACCCATAGTGTGTGAAAGTGGATTTCACCCACTTGGGTGATATAGTGTGGATAGTGGATTTCACCCACTTGTGCCACCACATTGGATCTAGTTCTACAGTTTGTCCCATATGATAGCCCTTCGGCGAAAAAGGCCAACTCCATTCTCAGATCATTAAAAAGGAATGGAGAATAAAACTCCATTATTATTGTATATACAATATATTATTGTTATACAATATACATTATTGTGTGTGTGTGTATATGTATATATATATTGTGTGTGTATATATATATGTGTGTGTGTGTGTAGTATATTGTATATATAATATATTGTATATATAATATACAATATACATTATTATAATATATATATATTATTGTGCCACGGTACAAATTGATGATGAGGGCGCATTTGGAGGACCGAGTCCAGTTCCCATTGCCAAATGTCAAAAAGGATATAATGCAGAAGCGAGTGACTTAAAGGATTACTGGGCTGGGGCACCTCCCTGAAGAGGAAAGGCTATATTGCTTGGGGCTCTTTGGTCTAGAAAGAAGGTGCCCGAGGGGGGAACATGATTGAAAGGAGAATCCCGGCCAGCTTTCCGGCACCAGATAAGGGCAATGCAACTCCAAGCTAAGGGAGTTATTATTATCTTACCTTGAGAGGCCTTCGTGACTGCCCCCCAACAGCAGGATGCAGCACATGCCCACTGGCACTGCTACGCCAGTGCTTGGAATATATTTCGGGTAGGTCCAATGCCTTGTAAAATTATGCAAGGGGTAGAAAGAGGGATGTTCTTTTCCCTCTTGCAAAACCCCAGAATGCACTAAAATTGAGTGTTGGAAGAATCAGAACAGCCCAAACAAAATTTCTTTACCCAGCATGTAATTAATCTGTGGAACTCCTTGCCACAGGATGTGGGATGCTCCCTGATCTAGACGCCTTGAAAAGGGGATGGGACAGATTTCTGGAGGAAAAATCCATCATCGGTTACAAGCCATGATGGGTTTGTGCAACCTCCTTCCTGGGTTTAGGAAAAGGCTGCATCAGAATACCATCGGGTGCAAAGGGGTGGCAAGGGGTGCGGGCCTCTTGTGTGCACCCTGACGCATCAGGTGGACCAGTGTGGGATGCAGGAAACTGGACTGGACTGGACCAGTAGGACTCTTCCCAGGTTAGTTCCTGTCGAGAAGCCCAAGTGCAAGATGTGAACTTTTTGGTTGAAAAGCGGTATACAGACAGACAGACAGACAGACAGACAGACAGACAGACAGACAGACAGGGCAGCTGTTGGCTATCAGAGCAGTAACTCTGCTTATAATTTCAGGGTGATTGGATGTTTAAAATGTGTGTGTGCATATGTGTGTGTATGTGTATATATATGTGTGTGTATATATGTATGTGTATATGTGTGTGTATGTATATGTGTGTATATATATATGTATGTGTGTGTGTATATATGTGTGTGTGTATATATATGTATATATATATATATATGTATGTGTATATATGTGTGTGTGTATATATATGTATGTGTGTGTATATATATGTGTGTGTATATATGTGTGTATGTGTGTATATGTGTGTGTGTGTGTGAGATTCATGTTGTTAGCTGCCTTGAGTTCACTTTGAATCGGGATATCGATTCCACAAATCAATCAGTCAGATCTTCTTCCAAAGGAATTGCCTTCAGCCAATGTGACAGAACAGCTAAACCCCAACCTGTGGTCATTTACCAGCACGGAAGCACCAGCACCAGCACATACCAGGCATTTGTAAGTCACAAGATGCAGCCCAAGTAATGAGATGTGCAAGACCAAAGCAGAGCCTTTCCAAAGAAGGAGCAACACAGATTGAGACCCAGGGACCCAAAGACCTTTCTGCCTCGGGGAGAAATTAATTTGCAGCCTGAGCCTGCAGGAAACAGGGAAGATTGAGGAACAACATGCCCTGGGGTCTGATCCAGGAGGAGGTCACTCCTCCCAGTAAATGATGCCTGGACTGGGAGAGATGGCAGGGCATGGGAGAGAGAGCACCGGCCTGTGGACCGCCTGCCACAAGGTCAGCAAGGGGAGAAATTGAAGGATGGGGCTCAGCAGGTGAGGGTCGACCCACAAAGGCCAGCCTGGCCTTGTGCCAGGGATCCACCTGCTGCCCATGCCATGGTGTGGCCAAGAGATGGCGAGGACAGTCCTGCCCTCTCCGCTGAGCAACAGCAGTGAGACTCAGGTCAAGCCCTCCAACTGAGAAAACCTGCATCCTGGCACATGAGGAGCAACCCATGGCAAGCTTTCCCCGATTCTGGGGTTGGCCAAACTGTTGCCCAGCACTCTCTTGCTGGCCACCTGTGGGCATCCTGGCCAGGCGGAAAGGAGAGATGGCACCACCACAGCCACTCCTGCTGTGGCCCTGGAAAGTGATCCCTTGTTAGGGTGGGTGAGGAAGGTGCAGTGCCTCTGATCCACTCTTCCCGGGGAGACACACACACTGCCACACCTGGCTCCTTTGCACTCACACATGCACACACCTGTGCAGATGCTGCAAGCCTCTCTGCACAGGCATGTGCATGCGAAGCTCATGAGACACAACAGGAGCAGGTGCCCCCAACACTTGACCCCCAATCCCAGACACAGAGAGACACGCAGACGCCTGTGCGGCTGGGGACCAGCTTTGCCTCTCCCCAGTGCATGCATCCATCAGAGCTGAGCACTTCTGGTGCATGCACATGCGCTCCCTCAATTGCTTGCTGACACACACACACAGTTAGCACCCTTGCTGTCCATCAGCACATCCTTGGCAGCAACCCCCAGCTGGAATAAAATCAGAGAAGCCTCCCCTCCCTGAGCCCTTCACCTCCCCTTCCTTCTCCCCCCCCCCCCCCCCCAACCACCACCATCACCATCACCATCACCACCCACCCTTGCCAGAACCAGACTGAACCCATTCCTAGCCATGCACCACCATCCATGCTTGGGGAAGGCAGTGATGAGCCAGGAGCATAAGGCATCTGATTCCCTTCCATGCTCCTTACCCCCCCCCCCATCACTGCCCCCCATGCCTGCAAGGGGGAACATGCCACCCCCCAGATGTGGGGCACTCACTCACCATTTGATAGGCTTGTGCACAGCTGTGGCCATTTTGACACGGTATGAAAATCCCTCTGCCTGCCTGGGCTGGTGGAAGAAGCAGAGAAAAAAAATTATTTTCCCTTTCCTTTCTTGCTTTTTTTTTTACCTCTCACATCAGAATATACTGTACAATTTTATTCATTCTCCAGCAGCCTGCAGGGAGGGGGGCCAATCACTGCCCAGATCCTTTGAGCACCGATGCACCATGGGGAATGTAGTCCCTAGGCTTTGCAAAAGCCTCCCCCCCTTTGCATTATGATCCCCCCCCCTTTCCCTTTGCAAAGCTCTCCAAACACCAGGGTGGATGCCAAGCAGCTGCCACCAGGGAACTACAAATCCCAGAGGGAACTGCGTTTTGACAGCTCCCAAGCCCTCCTCCAAAGGGAGGGGGAATATAAAAATAGGGGGGGGATTAATCCCAGCAGAATTCCCTTGCAAACTGGAACACCCACTTTTGTCCAACTCTCTTTCCAAGGAAGGAACTGCAGAAATAACCCTTCCCCCAAACCATTTTTTTTTTGGGGGGGGGGGGTCAGCAGCAGAAAGTGTTGGGGGTGGCTAAACTCCAGCTAAACCCCCACCCTCCATGCTTCAGTCTGGGGGAGGGGGAAAGAGTGCCTTGCCTTGGATTCATAGATTCATCCCCCCCAGAGAAGGGAGGGATGACACCAGACCTTGTCATCCACCCTGCTTCCACCCCCCACCCCCCACCCCCCAGCAGGTTAATCTGATCTCCAGACTTTGCCCCCAACCTTTGTTAATGCCAGTGCTGAACCACAAGAAGGGAGTTCACCTGAGCAAGGACAGAGTCTCTTACCTTTCCCCCCACCCTTGAGAAGCCCCCAAGGAGCTGCCTCCAGGGCTTGGAAATAGCTCTCCAAGATTTCAGGTTGTGCCCTGATCCACCTGGGAAACCCAGGTGGGGGTACCCTCTGCAAATAACAATAACAATAACAATATCAGAGTGACTTTCTTTTCCCAGATTCGATCTGTAGGTCACAGTCCTAGACACTTGACAGGGGTCCAACTGGTGATGTGAAGTTATTCGCTGTGTATTACTTTTGATTTTAATAATAATAATAATAATAATAATAATAATAATAATAATAATAATAATAATAATAAATAGACTCTTGGGAAGGGACCGACTGGTGATGTGAATGAAACCAGCATGAAATTGTTTGCTGTGTATTTATGGTTGATAATAATGATAATGATAATGATAATAATGATAATAATAATAATAATAATAAATAAATAAATAAATGAATGAATGAATAAATGAATAAATAAATTTTATTTAAATCCCACCTTTTCCCCAAGGACTCTTATCTGCAACATATGCTGGGCAGGTAGGGGATAAGAAACCTCCCCCTCCCTCCTTCCCTCCCTCCCTCCCAAATGACTGGGCCTTCCCCAGTAGGATTGCCATAATTCTCTTCCACAAAACCAGTATGTGAACACAATCCTCCAAAACCAGCACATTCCTGGTTTTCCAGGACATGTGGCAGCCCTACCCCCCAGCCACCCACTCCTGTTCTGCGCACTCAGGTATAGCAGGTATTTCTGTAGATCAGTGATTCTCAACACAACTGGCCACAACTGGTCTACGGGTGTGCCATGGGGTTTGGCACAATTAACGTATTTATTAAATCAATACCATTTATTAATAGTGCTTTTAAGGAATTGAACCCCCCCCCCAACCAGAGCATTGTGTACCTTGTCAATTGCCCAAAAATTGATGTTATGCCTTGACAATTTTAGCATTTGGTTGGTGTGCCATGATATGGCAAAGATTGAAAATGATTGCTATAGATCAGGGGTCTCCAAACCCTGGCCTGGTGGCCAGAAGTGGCCCTCAAAGTGGCTCCCGGCAAGACCCCTCTATCCAGCCCTTGGATAGCCCTTGTAATCCTTGCAATTCACTGTAATACATTATTATACGTAAATTTATTCAAATTTGGAATGTAAATTAGTTTTCTGGCCCCTGACACCTTGTCGGAGAGATGTTGTGGCCCTCCTGCCAAAAAGTTTGGAGACCTCGTCTATAGATCCTAGAAGTTTGACCCCATTTATTTATGAGTCCAAGTCCCATCATTAATGTTTTTATTTTAACTTTATATTTCAATTTTGTTACTGGATGCACCCCGTAGGCCAAAAAGTTTGGAGACCTCTTTTTCTAGTCTTCATGACTTGGAACCCGTGACTTCTTTTCCAACAATCTGTCCTTTGAAAGTACCTAGGCTGCCACATCGTGGCAAGGAGTTCCACAGACCGGTCAAGACACACTTCCTTTTGTCTGTCCTGACTCTTCCAACACTCCGTCTGGGTGGACGTTCCCTGGTTCTGGTGTCGGGTGTGAGGCAGAAAAGAGCATCTCTTGGTGCCATGCTCCAGATGTGGCCTAGCCATTGGTCTAGCACTGGCCAGCAGTACTCCATCCTTTCTGCAAAGGATCCAAGTGTGGGGCCTGTAGATGTGCCCCACTTCTTCTTCCAGAACCCACACTTCCAAGATTGGGGGCACAATCCTAACCATGTATACTCAGAAGTAAGCCCCATTGTGTTCAATGGGTCTTACTCCCAGGAAAGTGCTCTAAGAGCAGCCTGGGGCAGGCAGGATCTCCAAGCCATCAGACTTTCTGGTGGGGCTGGCCTGGGGGTACACTAAGAATAGCAATCTTATCTTCCCCTCCTCAGAATACTGTATTTACTCGAATCTAATGCTCACCTTTCCCAGCCAATTTTAGTCTCCAAAATCAGGGTGCGCATTAGATTTGATGGTTAATTTGAGTAAATGTGGTATTTTGATTATAAGTATAGGGTGAGCATCAGATTCGATGGTGCATTAGATTTGAGGAAATATGGTAACTTTAGCACAGTGAGATGGAGCCTCAGGTTCACCACCACCCCCATCTTCAACATGGGACGGGGAGCCCTCAGCCCACCTAGGACCCCTTGATTGGGCCAGCCAAACCCCTCTAGCTGCAGCCTGTATGGTCAAGGCTCCCCTCTTCTCAGGGTACCCCCTTTGCTGGGATCTTCCAGTGGGAAGGGCAGGGGAATGCCTCCTAGAGACAGTGGCGTAGCTAGAGGGGGGTCGGAGCAGTGGTTTTGGAGGGATCACCCCTTCACAGCCATTCCAGGCTGGGCACGGATGGAACGTTGGGTGGCTGAACGTTCTATGGATGGAACGTCGGGGGGATGAAGGTTCTATGTTGTGGGTCTGAAGGTTCTATGGATGGAACGTCGGGGGGGATGAAGGTTCTATGGATGGAACGCCGGGGGGCTGAAGGTTCTATGGATGGAAATTTGGGGGGATGAAGATTCGATGGATGGAAATTTGGGGGGATGAAGGTTCTATGAATGGAACGTTGGGGGATGAGGGTTCTACGGATGGAACAGTTGGGGGGCCGAACATTCTGATGGGGACTGGAGGCTGCAGTGGCGTAGCTAGGGGGGTCGCAGCAGTCAGCCTTTGAGGGAGCTCCCCCTCTACTTCGGAGCCATTCCAGGGGGGCTCCGCCCGGGCGAAGCACCTGCGGAAGGTCGACCCTTGAGTGGGTGGGGGTCGGATCAGCTGCAAGGGCTTTGTTACTGGGGAGGGGGCTGCGCCTGCCTGGGTCTCCCCCTCCCTCAGCCGCCCCTCCCTCCCTCCGCAGAACAAAGCCGTGGAGCGCAGCCCCGTCGAAGAATGAGGGGGGGGGGGTCGCAACCGGCTTGGCATCCCGCCCACTCCCCCAGCTAACGGGGAAACCTCCGATCGTTGACCCCCCGGCTGGACTTGGGGGTAAGGAAGGTGGCATAGCTGGAGGGGGCGCAGCAGTCAGTCTTGGAGGGAACCTCACCCCCCCGCATAGCTCCCTCTGCCTGGAACCCCCCTATAGCTACGCCACTGATCCCCCCGCCCTCCTCGTATAGCTCCGAAGGGATGAGACTCCCTCCAAAACTTGATTCCTCAGCCCCCCACTAGCTATGCCACTGATACCCCCTCCCCCGAATGGCTCCTGTAGACACTCTGCAGGCCAGTGGTGTAGCTAGATGGGGGCTGAGCAGTCAGGTTTGGAGGGAGCCTCACCTCATCGGAGCCATTCCAGTCAAGGGGGGCCAGTGGCGTAGCTAGAGGGGGTCGGAGCACTCGGTTGTAGAGGGTGTCCAGGAAGGAACGTTGGAGGGCTCAACATTCTATGGATGGAACGTTGGGGGCCTGAGCGTTCTGATTAGGAGGCTTCAGTGGCGTAGCTAGAGGGGGTGGGAGCAGTCAGTCTTGGAGGGAGACTCACCCCTTCGGAGCCGTTCCAGGCTGGGGGGAACTAGGCTCCCCAAGACTGACTGCTCCCACCCCCTCTAGCTATGCCACTGGTCACTCCATCTGGAATGGCTCCACCCCCAAGGAGGCTCCCTGCAAATTTGTTTGCTTTGCCCCCTTCTGGCTACGCCACTGCTCCCTAGCACCAGACCCCCCATGTCTACCCTGGAGTATCACTGGAGGGGGACCCTCAACGTGGGTACCTGGCTGGCCAAGGCTAACCCTGTAGCCCCCCCCCCCCCCCATCGCCCACCCCTGCGAAAGGTGCGAAGCCTGGCAGAGGAAGGAGCTGTGGCGCCCCCCGGTGGGAGGCTTTCCAAGGTGGATCAAGCACCAAGCAGGCGACCCCCTGCAGTGGGGCATCCCTGGGGGGGATCCTTGAGTAGAGACCCCCCCTGGTGCAGGGGAAGGCAAAGACCCGTTGTCTCTTGTACGACTCTCCCCATCTGAGAAGAGGAGGCTCCCCCAAGACTGACTGCTGCGACCCCCCTTTAGCTACGCCACTATAGCAATGCACCCCCAGACTCACTCTGCAGAAGGTGAGCATGCGCAGTCAGGCACCAGTTCCCATGCAAAGTGGGGGAGCTTCTTGCCATCAGAAGTGATACCCCCTGGAAAGACTGGCCAGGCTCTGCATCAGGCTATTATATTACTGGCTTTATTTGTTATTTATTATATAATACAAATATGTGGGATTCTTTGATACAAAACATTTGGAAATAAGATAGAAAATACCTTCTCCCCCACCCCATTTTCTATGTCCAGGCAGTTTGGGGTGGGTGAGACACACTCCCCCCCCCACATCTGTGCACTATCCAGGTGCTGCAGCAAAGTGGGGAGTAGTGGCATCCCAAAGGGGAGGTGTCAAGGGTCACATGGCACAACCCCCCACAAGCAGCCCCCACCCCAATTTCTCAAGGAAGTGTGTGCCCCCCCCCCCATTTCAGCTGGCAGTGTGGCTGGTTCTCAACTGTACCTGCAGTCCAACAGCTGTGGGGGTGGCTTGATGCACCTGCAGGGCCATGATAGCCCCCTCCCCCAATTAGGCAGAATAAGGATTGTGACAAGGGGAAGTGGGGGGGGGGTCCTGGCCTTGAAGCCTGGCTGCTGCGCCCAGCCAAACCTTCTTGATCTCAGAGCTGCTCACCCTTCCCTCCTGTGCAAAGGACCACTTGCCAAGTATCAGCGCCCCCCCCCCCCCACTGTCCATCCAGTTGGCTTCTAGCAGGAGTCCCCCCAGCCCCAAGGAGTTCCAGAGCAGCAGATCTAGGGGTGTGTGTAATAGTGGGGGCCACCGTTCCCTTGCCCCCCCCCACACCCACCCAACATGGCAAAGGGAAGCTGTGGGCCAATTCTATGCAGATCCAGAATAGCCACAATCTCCTTTTGGGATTTTCAGGTTCTCAAATCTCAAGCAATGCCAATGGCCCAATTCCATTTTTTTTGCATCATACAAGCTTCTTTCCCAGAATGAAGACAAAGGGGGGGGGGTTTGATGCAACACATGACACCTTCTGCACCAATATTATCCAAGTCCTGTCCCCCCCCCCCCCGCTGTGAGGCAGGGCCCCAATGGAAGATGCAGTTGCACTTCACACACAGCTGCGTTGCAAAAGAGACCAGGGATGGTTCTCATCCTGCCAAGGGGTTGAGAGTCCTTGAGGTTAAATGTGGGAATTCCCATCCCGTTCTGGACCAACAAGTTGCCACAAGGACACAAACACATGATTTTAATGGTGGAGGATCTGTGGAACTCCCTGCCCCAGGGAGCACATACCAGAGTTGCTCCTCAACAGGTGTTTTGCAAACAGGAGGAGGGGGTCCTGTGCAGTGGTGGGATTCAAATAAATTAACAGGTTCTATGTCCCATTAGTGACCGGTTCTCGGAACCAGGCGCTCATTAGCAAAGCGTTCTATAGAACCTGTGAGAACCTCCTGAAGCCCACCACTGGTCCTGTGCAAGAACATGCGGTATGGAGAAGCAGAGGAGGCAAAACTTTCAGCTTCTGGCAAGTAGCACATGAAGCGCATGGGAGACTGGGAGTGATTTGGCACCAGACCAGCTGGAGCACCATCCATCCAAACCCCCCTTGCAAGGTCTTGCGGGGGGCGGGAAGGGAAAAAAGGCAGAACCCCTTCCCCGTACTACTGACCAGTCCAGGGAAATGCTACAGAAACCAGCTCAAGGGTCCCTGACCGGCATCCCTTGGAGATCATGATACAGACTGTTCCCAATGGCACCCTTACATCCCCACATCTTGCCACTTTTCACTCCCACCAGGACACTCTAAGAGAGACTTTCCAGGTCCCAGAAAGTGTTGTGGGTGAGTAGTAGAGCCGCGTCTCTCTCCCTTGGGTGATGGCCATACAGGAGGCAGGAGAAGGCAGCCCAGAGTGGGGGTAGTGTTCAACAGCCCCACAGCAGATCCTGGGAGGGAGGAAAGAGGCCACGGGGTCTCGAGCGTCCAGGCCGTGCCCCACAGTCACAGCTCAATTTCAAAGGTTTTCTGCCGATCACCGGAGAAGGGGTTGGGACCTGCAGAAGGAGTCTTGGACTCTAAAGCAGCCCACTGGGCTTCAAAGGGGTCAGAGGGATCTTGGCGAGGTGCAGGGGGTACTGGTGGGTTCTGTTCGGGGGGCCAAGAGGTCCCATTGGGCTTGGGTGGAGTTGGTCCCAGCAGGTTCTGAGTGAAGGGGCTGGCCTTGGCCCCCAGGGTGGTGGTGGTGGCGGGGGCCTGAGTGGCCGAGCAGAAAGCGTTAGCCACCATCTGGGATGGAGTGATGCCCACCACTGGCACACTAGGCATAACGGTGGCATACGGCACAGCAAGTGGGTAGGCTGCAGCCAGAGGCACCAGCGCGGGTGGCATGTGAGGGGGCACGAACATGCCCAGGGGTGGGGTGGCTGCATCAAAGCTCAAAGGAAAAGGGGGCAGAGGGGGCGGCAGGCCCACAGCCATAGGTGCCTGCTGCTGCTGCTGCTGTTGCTGAGCCTTGGCAGCCTTGGCCACCTCCTCCAGCCAGCGCTCAGCCTCCGACGGTGTCCGCTTGTGCCCCGGCTGGAACGGGGGTGTCACGGGAGCCCCTGAGGTGGCATCAGACCAGGTGGGGGGACCTAAAAAAGAAGGAAAAGCCATAGAAGTGATGTTTGGACAGTTAGTGATCGTTACTGTACATGTCTAGGAGGGGGAAGCTCCCAGTCCACAATCAACTGCAATGGAGATGTCAGCAAGGCTGAGTGTACCTGTGCTCCCCCCTTCCATGGCTATCATGGCAGTGACATGCCCAGGGGCACCGTTGTGGGGGATGCTGCTGGGGGGCTCTCCAGCCGGCTGGGTCAGCGACGCATCGATTTGGCTGCAGAGGGCAGTGATGCCATCTGAGTCCCCGTTAGGTGTCCCCTCCAGTTCCAGCACTGGCCAAAAGGAAGCAGAGTAGGTTCAGAAGGATGGGAAGACGGTGCCACCCCAGCCTGGCACTTGGTGGTTCAGAAGGATGGGAAGACGGTGCCACCCCAGCCTGGCACTCTGTGGTTCTCCAAGAGGCTTCTGGGACCCCCAAACATCCAGCCCACCCCTCACCTGTACCACCGAGGTGCTCCTTGCGCTGCAGGGTGGAAGGCAGCTCATTCAGGCGCAGGGAGAGCTGGCGCTTGAAGGGGGAGTTCTTCTGGCTCAGGGTAGGGAAGCCACGGAAGGAGCCTTGGCGCACCAGCTGCTCCAGAGGGGCATGGCGCCGGGGAATGGCATGAGGGCCCCCAGCCTCAGTCTTTTCCTCGGGGGATGTAGCCCCTTGTGGTGGGGAAGCACTGCCAGGCTGGGCAGGGGCTGGAGGAGGAGCTGCGGGAACTGTGGCTGCTTCCGCTGCGGAGAAAAGGCAGAGAGGTCAGCAGGGCCTCCCATCCTTGCCCAAACAGCCCCTCTTTAGCAGGGCATGGGAAAGTGCTGAACCTGGATGGTGGGTCCACCCCCCCAACCGTGGGAGGAGGTGGCAGAGTGGGCACCATTTATACCCAGACCTGGGACACCTGCCTCCTCTTACCTTTCTTCTTGTCCTGCGGGGGCCGCGCTCCAGAGGGGCGTGTGGTGGAGGCAGGAGGGCCTGGCAGGCGGAAGGAGCCCTCACGAGCAAAGCTGGTGCGGGTGGCATCGAAAGAGGCCGTCACACCACACTCCTTTTCACGCTTCTGCTTGCGCTCCAGGCAGGCAGCGAAGGCGCAGCCGACGGCATGACTCAGACGTTCTCCCTGGAAAGGGGGCAGAAGGGGTGAGAAGAGCCATCATGACAGGATGGGGGTGGTTCCCAGCTGCCCCTAATGGGAATACCCCAATGCCTACCCCAAAAGGAAGTGGCACCGGGGAGCCACTTCCAGGGGGGTAGCTACCAACATGGGAAGCAGGCCAGAATGCTTCCTCATGCCCAATACCCTGTTGCTGTTTCCTACAGTAGCCCGCTGGGTACCCCATAAGTAGGGTATAAAGGGGGCAGTCCCCTTCTCCTGCCTGCTAACCAATAACATGCCCCCGAGTCTCCTGGCCCCTGTGCAGCCATTGGGAAAGCAGGCCACTTCCACCATGAGCCTCTCCAAGTCTGGGCCATCCTTGTGACAGGCAGTTCCACATGCCCATCATGCAAGGGGCAGAAAGCCTTGTTATCTGTCCTAAATCTGCTTCCATGAAGCCATGTTGGGAAGGGTACCAGTCTGGATCAGGGCATTTTGAGCACTGCTTTTGCACAAGATCCTCGCTTGGGGTGGGAGAAGGGGAGAGATGCACATACAACAAGCTGGGGGCTGTGCCTGCCAGGAAGGGCAACCCTCACACCACCCACCGAGTCCTTCAATGCCAGGAAACAGTGGCAGATCCAGCGCCGGGTGGTGCCATCACGGCAGATGTAGGAGAAGGCCTTGTCGAAGTTGCGGTCTGGGGCACAGAATGAGACCTTCTCAATTGTTTGGTCCACAATCAGGTCCTGGGGAGGGGGAAGCACAAGACAGAGGTAGATACATCCTCATACTGGCACCACTCAACACATGTTCAGAAGGATGGGGAGACAGTGCCATCCCAGCCTGGCACTCAGTGGTTCAGAAGGATGGAGAGAGAGTTCCTTACCAGTTTCTCCCAGTGTTCCCTGTTGCTACTTGCCTGTAGTAGGGCCAAAAGTCCTCTAGCTAAGGTTGCGACACTTTCCTGGGAGTAAGAACCTTTGAACACAATGGGGCTTATTTTTGAGTAGACATAGTTAGGATTGTGCTCTAAGAAGGTGCCTCAGATATGTCCCCCTAGGGCATGGACTTGTCCCCCTAGCTTTTGGGGGTGCCTTTATATGACCCCCGAAGGAAGGGAGGGCACTTTGGATCATGGAGGGGGGAAATCATAGCATCCCCCCTGCTTTCTATCTCTTCTGTTCCCAACTCTGCAATACCCTGATCTCATTTCTGATATATTTTTATTTATCTACTATATAAAGAAAAAAAAACCCGAACAATAAGCAATAGACAATAATAGCAATATTAATAATAATTTATTATTATTAATAATAATTATATATAAATATATTATAATATAAATTATTGTAATATAAATTATTATAATTTATAATTATAAATTATAATTTATATAAATAAATAATAATTTATTTATTATTATTTATATAAATTATTATTAATAAATTATTATTAATTAATATTATTAATTAATAATAGCAATAAAAGCAATAGACAATAAAAAGATAACACCAAAATAAAAGATAACTAAAATACACTTAAAAAATACACTAAGAGCACAATCCTAACCATGTCTACTCAAAAGTAAGCCCCATTGCATTCAATGGGTTTAACTCCCAGGAAAGCGTCTTTAGGTTTGCAACCTAAGGCTGCAGTCCTAACCACGCTTTCCTGGGAGTAAGTACTATTTAACACAATGGGGCTTACTTTTGATGCTTAGGATTGAACTGTAAGGCTACAATCCTAAATGACACTTTTCTGGGACGAAGACCTATTGAACACAATGGGGCTTACTCTTGAGTAGACATGCTTAGGATAGCACTGTAAGGCTACAATCCTAAATACACTTTTCTGGGACGAAGACCCATTGAACACAATGGGGCTTACTTTTGAGTAGACATGCTTAGGATTGCACTGTCAGGCTACAATCCTAAATGACACTTTCCTGGGACTAAGACCCATTGAATACAATGGGGCTTACTTTTGAGTAGACATGCTTAGGATTGCACAGCTACTATACAATTACTAAAAAATGCAGTTAAGGTACACTTTAAAGTTAAGATACATATATAATAAGATGCATAGCATGGGTGACGCCACCACTTAATTTTTGCTTTTGGAAAATCTAATTTTTAAGCACTACATCCAGTATATCTCCAACAATCACAGTTATCTTTATAAATTCTATTCCTTATGAAATAAAGGATAGAAAAGGAAGCGGTTTCTTTAAAATGTATACCTTGGTCTTGTCGTCCACAACACGCAGCCCATCAGCGGAGACCCAGAGAACGGATTTAACTGACTTGCGGCCGCTCTGCGGAGGTCAACAAGAGGGATGAAATCATGATTGTGCCACAGTGATGCCTCCATACTGGACATGGGGTGCCTGCCTGCTATGGGGGGGAAGCATCCCAAAAGGCCCTAGCATGCCACAGGTGTCCCAGGGAGAGCCTCGGATGCCTCCCAACAAGACTGCTCTTCTCCCTGCAGCAAGCCCCCCACTCACCGCTTTCAGCTTCTTCACGGCTTCTTCGCAAACATGCATGCCCCGGGACTCCTCCACCTCCGCATGGCCTAGATACTGGGGGGGGGGGGGGATTTGGGAAAGAAAAACAAAAGAAAAGCTACTTTATTCTTTCCTGTTTCAGTGCCTCCCTCCCCCCAAAAGACTTTCATGGCAGAGCAGGGATTCGAACTCAGATCTCCCCTTCCTCAGCCCAGCAGACTCATAGACCATAGGTGTCAAACACAAGGCCCGTGGACTGAATGTGCCCCACCACGCCATTTCAAGTAGCCCCTGAGAATTTTTCCTTCACTCTTTCCTGGGAGCAAGCCCCATTGAGTATAATGGGACTTACTTCCAAGTAGACACACATCAGATTGGATTCCGGCCCACAGGAAACACCATTAATGCTAACTTCGGCCCTGCGTATGAAATGATTTTGACCCCCCTGACATAGACGGATGCCCCCAACTGCCATACTAAGCAGGGATCTGACCCCAATGCCAGAATCCTAGCCAGAACCCACTACTTACACGCACAGGGAAGCTGCAGCGCCCTTTCCGCACAGCCTCCTCATCCGCCTGCCACTGATGGGGTCTGCTGGCCTCGGGGACATAGGCGGGCTTCTTGCGTCGCAGGCTCTGCCGCAGCTTGTTCATCGCTGCCCCCCGTGGGCCTGCAAGAAGGAAGGAACAGGTTGGCAAGAGGAGCTATTCTCCTGGGTTCCAGTCCTAGTGCGGCACATGGGTACACTTTACCTTGACCACTATGTGCGTGTCTTACCTTGACCAGTTAGCTATGGGAGAGTGGATGGTCCCAAAAGTGAGAGAGGAGGTGGTACCCCTTCTACCTCTCTGCCCAGGTCATACCAGCCTCGGTAAGCAGCCAAACAGGAACACAGATGGAGGCGCAGCAGTGGCGCACTCCACCCCCACCCATCGCTGCCTTTGCACATCCCATTCCTTTTTTGCAAAATAGGTCGAGAGAACAATCTCAAGCAAGCTTCACCCCCATCAAAGTAGTTGTAAAGGGAGCTGCTCCCCTCTTTGATCTTTCCCCCATCGGGTTTAACTGGGGCACCTCAATCTGAGATCAACAAACAGAGCCTCTCTGAAGCTGGGCATGCGTGGCGGGAGTTCCAGATGTGGAGGGGTAGGCAGTGGGTGCTCAGGTGTCCATCCTCCCCCCTCACAAGCCCTCTCCTTGCTGTCATTTTATGATGGAAATAGACCTGGCTGTCCCAGTGGCATAGCTAGAGGGGGTGGAGGAGTCGGGATTGGCGGGGGGTGTGCAAGGGACCCTTTCCCATTGGAGCTGTTCCAGGCTTGGGGAGCCAAACGGAGCCGTATGGCTCCGTTTGGCTCCCCAAGCCTGGAACAGCTCCAATGGGGAAGGGTCCCTTGCACACCCCCCTCCAATCCCGACTCCTCCACCCCCTCTAGCTACACCACTGGGCTATCCAGCAACTCAATTAGCAGAAGGGACTTTCTTATACTCTGTGTCTTGCCCATTTAAGGGGATTTCTCTGGCCTGATTCCAGCTCTTCACCAGCAGGTGCTTTTAGTGCTATGGTCTGAATTGGGGGTCCTCCCAGGCTGGGGTTTGCCACCCCTGAACTAAACAGTTGACAAACCCAGAGCGCATAAACATTTGAACATTAAATGTTTCTACATGAAACATTTTTACATTAAATGTTTTTATAAACCAAACTAAAACTAAATGTTTTAACATTAAAATTTAAAATGTTCCGTTTTCAGGGGGACCCCAAATGCGTCTTAAAACGGATTGAGTCCTTTTTCCTCTTCGTGGTAAAAAAAGCGCACACAACCTTTTGTGGGGTGGGGGGTGCCCTGAGTTCAGCCTCTCCCTCCCTCCTCTCACAGATGGCCCAGGCCGTTAAACCTGCCCCACAGAAAAGATCTGGTGCAGACGACAGCTCAGGGGTCCCTTTTGTGCGGAGCGTGTGCTCCAGACAATGGCCACAAAGCCGGTCCCCTCCTCCCCCTACACCTCCCAGCATGCTGGAAAGGCACACAAAAGGAGTCCAGACGCCGGACAAGTTTAGCCGCACCCTGAACTGACCCCCCAGCGGCTCTGACCCCCTTGTGTACATGGGGAGAATGGAGCTCCCCACCCGGATTTCTAAGGAGACCGGTGCGGGGAGGGGGCTCACCGAGGGGCTGCCTCCTCCCAAAGTCAAACTTTGCTTCGAAACAGCTGCAGCGGAGCTGGTGGAACAAAAGGGTAACGTGGCAGCCCCCCTATGTCAGGCGAGACAGCTGCCCCCAAAAGGCTGAGCCCCCCCAACAGCTGTGTGTGCCCTGACCCCCCTCGCCTCCCTCCCCCCACAGGCCTGCTGGCTCCAAGGCACCAGCTGTATGGGGTCGGGCAAACATTTGGCCACAGACAGGTCTGTTTCCTCAGCTGCTACCAACGCAAATTTGTGTGTCGTCCCCCCAACCTCCACTCATACAAGCACCACCAGGGTCTGCCTTGGCAGATGGGAGCCATTCCCAGACAAGCCACAGGGGCTGCTGGCTGGGGGGGGGGGGAATCCCACAAGTGCCACCCCTGAAGGAGGGACTGGTAGAGAGACAAGCACTCCAGCAACGTCAAAGCAAGCCCACCATACTGTGCGCCACCGTACCGCTGCCGGGGGGGGGGGGGGGGAGAGGAGTTTTTGTATCCAGACCAGAGTTTTTGTATCCTCCTCCAGAGGCTGGAGGAACATCTCCAAAAATCCCTCAAGGATGGGGAAGCCTGTTTAGCTGCAGGCACCAAAAAGCTGCACAGATGTCCTATAACTGAGTATCGTATAGTATATGCTGTATATAATTAACTTCCATTGACTATACTGGGATGTACTTTGCAGTGAACATGTATAGAATCGGGCTCGAAGCTGCCACGATTGTCTCAATCAGTGCTTGGCTGTAGATGTTCCTGTGAACTGCGAGGCAGAAGCCGGGAAAGAGCGTCATCCCCGCATGGTTCCCTGTGGACCGTGGTGCGGTTTATGCTGCCAACCTGTTAGTACTCTGGTGCTGAGAGTAGCATCCACACTTTTGGAACCCCCCTCGCCCCCCCTGCATAAAGAGCAGCAGGGAGCTCTTCTCTGCCTCAAGTATGGACACCATCAGCTCTTCCGCCCCATCCCAAAGGGCTCACCCGCCCTTCCTGGCTGCACTTGGTGCCTGCTCTGGCTGGCCCATTAGCTTAATGGCTTCTATCCACACATCACTCCCATCCACATCCACCCCCTATCCTTCCCCCCCATCACTCACTCTGCTCAGGAGCAAAGTCCCAGCCAGGATCAGTGCCTCTTCTGGACAGACTTCCGCGAGGCCGGAGGGCTTCCGATGAGCGCAGGCCAGGTGGCCACGGTGTCCCCTTCTGATCACAGGCCTGGAAAGAGAAGCAGAGAAGTCAGGTGTGTCTCATCTGTGCCCCCCACCACCACCCCACACTTTCCCCCCCACCATCTCCTGTTCTGTTGAGAGATCACAGTTCTGTGCTGGAGTCCACCTACATGCTGATGAGTGATGAGCCCACCCCCGTAAGTGATGAGTTGGGCAGTAGGGCTAGAGAAGTACTTAGCCCATGATGAGCCCTCCAGATCTACCCCACTTCAGTCCAGCCTGCATCACCCCTTCCCTGCTGCACCATCTCCAGAGATTGAGAGGAGGTGTCTCCTCCTACCCATAAGATCGGAGTCAAGTGCCAAGAAGCAGATGGAGAGCCTGCCTACCCATCACCCAGAAAGTTGCACTCCCCTCCCCTGATACTGAACCCCCACAGAACCACCACAGCCCAACCATCCAGGGTGCCATCGACATCGGGTGTTTCTGGGCCAAGGGCTAGATCCAGCCATGCTTGAGGTTACCCCAGGGTGACCTGCAAGCATGACACATAGACTCACCCCGCTTTCCACACTGATGCAATCCCCAGGCGGCTTGAGCCCTCCACAGGGAAGGGCCACTGGATGCCATTTAAGAGGGGCCAGCAGAGGGACACCCATGCCAGAGGACAGATGCCCCTGCCGAGCCAGCTAGTTCTGACTCAGAGAGTCTTCTAAGTGAGTGATCAAGGCCTGGCATGCTCCAAGACCTGTGGGGCAGTTGGAGCATCTTGGATCCAGATACCCAAAGGGTCAGTGCTGCCCCTAATGTGTGGCTCTCCAACAATCCACTGTCTATACATCCCTTTCTGAGAAGGGCTTCCTGGCACAGTCCCCCATTGCTGTGCTCCCCAAGCAGGCGTCTTTTGCAATGGCGTCAGCTCAAACGGCCTTGATCTCTCCTCAAACTGGCCATGGCAAGACAAGCTGGTCATCCTCTGCCCCCCCCCCATGCCTCCAGGGGTCTTGTATTCCCAGACTGACCTTATGTCCATCTGCGAACTGGGAACACTGGAGGCTGGCCTCATTGCGTCAAGCAAGGCCAACTGCAAAACACTTTGCAAAGGGATGAGTAAGAAATAAGGCTGGGATGGGGGCAAACTGAAACCCGACTCCTGTGCCCGTCCCACTGGCATCCATTCCAAAATCCTCCTCCAACAGCAGGAAGCCACATTTTCTCCATCCCAGGGCTTTGGAGGGAACCCAGGCGTCTGAGCCCCCCCTCCAGGAGTCCTTCTAGCTCTTCTTGGCCTGAGCTCCCAGGGCAGCAGCTGGGCTGCTTGGAGCTCCCTGGGCCGCCTCAGCTGGCAGCAAGAGCTGCAGCTCATTCCTCCGCTTCCTGTCCACCCTGCCAGAGTCTAGGAAGCCACAAACTTGCTCACTCGGCTGCCTTTCTCGGCCCAGACGCCTGCGGAGAACAATGGCCAGGCCGGAGCGCGGGGAGCCAAGTCCATCTGCGTCGCTTTCTGCTCCCCCGGCTCAAGCCTGGCAGATCACCAGCACCTCAGGTCTGGAAATGGGCTCCTCTGAGCATCTGCAGAGTGTGCTCTCTCTTCTAATGATGGATCCCAGGAACTGCAGGGCAGAGCCCTGGTAAAAATGCAGGCATAGTCACCATTAAGGACCCAGAACTGCAGCTGCCACTTTCGTTCAACCACAGGGATGATCTGCTTGGAGACCTCAGTAGGAAATTCAAGACACAGAGAGGGGGCCTTTCCCATCATCTCAGTCTTCAGTGTCTCCAGGCAGAGGGTCACAGTCCCACTGGCCTTGGTGGCACACCTGGGAAAGGTAGTCATCCGGCCCTGGACCAGGCAGACCAAGAAATGCACCCAATAGTGACCAGCTAAATGTTGCTTCTAGGAAACAAACCTCAGTCCTGCCCAGCTCTAGGATGCTGGTGCTTTGGTCCCCCAAGGACTTGGGGTGATGGGGGTCCCAAAGTGCTCCTTTGCAGCATATCAGGCAATGGCAATCATGCCCCCCTCATCCTGGCTCTTCTGCTCCCTGCCACTTGCCCAGTGGCATTCGTCTGATCCACCTTTCCAGGGCACCCAGGACCTGGAGTGACCCCTTAGGGCAGCATCCCCTTCCTGCCCTGAGACCCAGGCATCACAGATCGTTCAGGTACAAGATTTCCACTTCTGTATTTCACTTCAAATTGGGGTGCCTGCAGCACAGTTAAGGCGTCCAGTCTGAAAATGTGACCCCTATGCTGGCCTGGAGAGGCCCCTGATCTCACACCAAACACTTGGAGCTCGCCCCCTGGCAAAGCCATTAGTCATCATGGAGGATGAGGATGAAACAAAGGCAGGCTGAGAGGTGGCAGGGCTGGAAGCTGAGCAGGGACTCTAGTTTTTTCAGTTGGGGGGGGGGAGAAGAAAGGCACTCTGAATGTCCTCAGAGGTACTCCTGATTAGGAAGCACAATCAGCCCCAGAATTTGCAGAGACCTCAAATGCCAAGTTGACCTCACAACCAGAAATGGAGGGAGGGGAAGAAATTGCTGCCAGGCAGGAGGAGAGACTGTCCCCCCTCCCCAGTCAAGGCTGCCCCAGCAGGCCAGACTGTCTGCACCCAGACAGTCACTATGGTGCAAGGAGGAAGAAGATGTGGTTGTCTGGTGAGGAGCACCTTGAGAATTTTTTAAGGGGGAGAGGCTCACCTGGTTGCAGGTCCCAGGACAGGACCAAACACTTCTCCACCTTGAGATGGGGGGGCCCAGCAAGGGAAAGTGCTCTCCATTGCAGGCACCCCAGAGGATCTGGAGCAACTGGGCCCAGGAATGCAGTGCCAGTGATGCCCTTCCAGGGGGTGAGGATGCCACTCCAGGCCCTGTGGAGAGAGGGGGCATTTGGTTCCATCAATGGAACTTCCTGGAAAGAAGCACAAAGGAAGGCTGACGCCAGCAGAGGCAGGAGCAGGTGAGATGCCACCTCCAGATGCCACCTGAGATGAAAGGGGTGGAGAAGCCTGGCATCCCCTGCCCCTCACTGCAAGGCATCTGCCCAGATGTGACAATGGGTCACCAGAGGAGGGCCTTCCTCAGCCCCAGCTTGAATCCAGGCTGGCCTCTTCCCCAAGAGGAGGGGGGCTCAGATCTTCCTCCATCAGGCAGGATAGCATTGGGAGGGGGAAGTTGGGATGAACAAATCCCATCTGTTCACTGGGGGGAGGAAGGGACCCCCCCTTTGTAAGTCACCCTGCAAGGGTGCCAACAGGGGTGCCAACCTCAGTGCCAACTTTGGGGAACCAGGATAACCCCATCGGGGGGCTCAGCAGCAGCAGTTTCTGCCCCCCCCAACTTCTCCATCCCTGCATTACTCCCTGGGACCCCCCTGCCTCCCATCCAAGCCCAGCTGGACATCACTAGGCCTTGGGGGGAGGGGAAATGGAGCAAAGTTCCCTCCCCATCACTGGTCCAGCACTCCAAGTGGAGGTCAAGCCAGGCCCCCCCCCAAAAAGCTGGGTGGGGGAGGAGCGATGCTTAAGGGGTAGAGGACATGTAGGGGAGAGGATCGGTGGTCCAGAGGGGGCCCCCAATATCTCCATTCCTGCAGGCAAAGCAGAGCATCAGAGCCGGTAGGAAGAATGCGAGATGGGCAGGGACTGCCATACTGCCCCCCCTCCAAGGCCCACCCTGCGCAACCCGGAAAGGTTTGATGATTGAAAAGGGGGGGGGATGGAAAAGGGAGAGGCTTTTCCTTGGGAGGGGGGAGGAAGGTGCTGGGAGGACCCGATCCTGGCAGTGACACGGGGTGGGGGGAGAGGCGACCCCTCCAAGGTCTGCAGGGTCTGGACCAGGTGGTGGCGTAGCTGGGGGGGGGGGGTCGCAGAATTGGGTTTTGGAGAGAGCCTCACCCCTTCGGAGCCATTCCAGGCTGGGGGTGCAAAACGGTGCCCTACGGAATGAAACACCTGGAATGACTCCGAAGGGGTGAGACTCCCTCCAAGACCCAGCGCTGCAACCCCCCAGCTACGCCACTGGAGCCTCTAAACCCAATCAGAACGTTCAACACCCAACGTTCCATCCATAGAACGTTCAGTCCCGACCGTTCCATCCATGGAATGCTCAGCCCCCCAACGTTCCATCCGTACCCAGCCAACTCAGTGCTTCCTCCGCCCTCGCCTAGAAGGGATCTGAAGAGGAGGAACCCCTTACACACCTCCCTCCCATTGCTGCCCCCCCTCTGGCTACGCCACTGGAAATGGGATGTCCCTCCTTTGCAGAGACTGGTGAAGCCCCTTCCCCATCACCAGGGGGTGGGAAGAAGGATGGAGCTTTTCCAGCCTTCCATGCAGCCCAGCCTAACCCCCACATTCCCCACCCACCCAGGGATGCTAAGCTGGCTGGGCGCGTCCCTTACCCGGGTGCAGCAGCAGGGCTTGGGGGGTGCCACCACCGCTGCCTCTTCCCAGTCCTGCAGCCTAGACATCCACAGGAGCAAAGGCCCCGATCCGATGCACGTTGCCTTCCTCCTCCACCACCTCCAGAGGCTGCAGACTCCAGGACTTGGACCAGGGCTGCACGCACGCGCCTTATCCTCCCGGGAAAGATTCCATCCCTCCTGGCCACGCCCCTTCTCTTTAATATGCAAATAAGAACACGCCCCCTCTGCAGATCCTGTCTCTGCAGTCCATGCAAATCTGCTTTCGCCACGCCCCTTTTCCCGGTCCTCGGGCTCCCATTGGCTCCGTCGCATCGATATGCAAATGAGAATAATACTGTTTTCCTCTCTCTCCCCCTCCCCACTCTGCTATTTACAGAACTCCCCCAGCAATATTATTTATTTACTTACTTATTTATTTACTTACTGGGTGTTTTTGTGAATTTTGTTGTTTGTGTACACTGTGTATATACGTACAATGACAATAAAGAATTTATTTTTTATTATTATTACTTTATTTATTTATACCCTGCCTTTCTTCCCGGCTTACAACATTTAAAAATACAACAATTTTTAATTGTTGTAATTAAATAATTATGCTTTCTCCAACGTATTCTTACAGTTTAAAAATAGATAAAACAAAGGTAGATAAAATTCATTAAAAATAAATATAAATACTGTACCTTATAAACATATAAAAAAACACAGCCAGCTGACCACCTAAAAACCAGTTAAAAAGCACCGGCCTGCTTGTCACTAGTTCCTCCTTTCACACATGCAAATGAAGGATTTTCAATGTGGACCCAGCATCTTCCCTCCCTGCTTCCCCCTTTTTGCCTTTCAACATCCCACTGCATTTAGGGTGACCATATGCCATAATCCAAAAATGAGGATAAGGCCCCCCCAAATGGAGAACACCCTAGAAAAACGTAGGACATAATAAACCAGGTTGTGAACTATTTAAGTTTGAAAAGAAGTATACAGTGGCGCCTTCACGTAACAAGCTCCTCACATAAAGTATGTTCCACATACCAGGGTGACCAGATGACCGGAAAAACCCAGATTTGTCTGGATTTTCAGCCTCCTGTCCGGGTGTCCTACGTTTTGGCATCATTGTCCTACATTTTGGCTTCATTTTGAAACTTTGTGATAGTGCACAATACCCCATCATGCCATATGTCATTGGATTTGTACGGAAGGACAGAATCCAATGCAAAAATCGGTTTTGAGATATCTCCTTCCTATCAAATGTTATGGTTAAAAAACTGAAAAACAAAAACAAAAAAAATACATTTTTTGGCAATTTTTTTCAGCGGGTAGGAATTTTGGCCTTGGGGTTCAGGAATTTTGGGTTTGGCATCTGGTCACCCTGCACATAACAAACAAAATTTTTTGTAGGATTCTGCTTCACGTAACAAACACACTCGTTGGCTGTTGAGGCAGATGCACTGGCTGGCAGCCCTTTTAGAAAGTGTCAGGGCTGCCTAGCACGCCTGCCCATAGCGAAAGCAACACTTCCGCGCTGTTCCTCCTGTGGCCGGAGGGAGAGAAGAGCAGTGGAGAAGAGGGAAGCAGCTCAGGGCTGGCCAGAAGGGAGCAGGGGAGGGAGAGGCTCAGGATGAAAAGGAGGAGAAAGTGGGGAGACACTTGGAAAGGGTCTTGGATTGCAGAAGAAAGTGTCTTTGACTGCAGCCTCCTAACTATGTCTACCCAGAAGTAAGTCCCATTGTGTTAAATCGGTCTTACTCCCAGGAAAGTGTCTTTGATTGCAGCCTCCTAACCATGTCTACCCAGAAGTAAGCCCCATTGTGTTAAATGGGTCTTGCTATCATTTTTTGCCATCATTTTTACATCCAGTTAATATTTTTATATGAATATTTTTTTGGGTTGTGGAACCAATCATCTGAGTTTCCATTAATTCCTATGGGAAAATCCGCTTCATGTAAAGAATGTTTCACATAACAAACATGCCTCAAGAACAAATTAAATTTGTTACGTGAGATGCCACTGTATATTGCTTTCATGTGGTTAAGCAGTTGAGACACTGTGCCTGTTAACCAGCAGGCCAGGGTTCAAGACCTGGGTCGGCCCCACAAGATAGGGTGAGCTCCTGTCCTTAGCCCAGCTCTGCAACGCCAGCTGGATCCAATCGTATTGGCTCTGCCTTTCCATTGGACTAATTCAGTGGTGTGGAGAGGGGGATTTGCTGCTTGGGTAACAGCATATCCTCCATAACAATCCAACCCAGGCTTTCGTGCTTCGCATGCAGCGTGTGCAGCGCTGAGCACGATACCATAGTCTTTCAAGACTGATGGAGGCCTGCTTTTAGATTACTTGTTATTAAATTTACAACTATTGTATATAATTTACTAGCAAAATGTACCTGTGTTGCAGGAATAAGTTTCAAGAATATTTGCGGGCCTGAGCACGGCTGAGCAATGTGTGGCAGACAGTGGGCACTGGTGAGCAGTGGACACTGCTGGGCACCGACAGTATAACTGAAAGGTGTTGATTAATTAATTAATTACATATAATTTATTAAATACAAGATGGCCACATTCTGCCTGCTCACAAGGGAAAGGAAAGCAATAGGTTCCCCCCCCCATGGCACAAAGCTAAAAAAATGGGTCTTTGGCACTCTGCCTAAATGGTCCCTACCTTGGGGCTGCATTGGCTTTGGAAAGGTGGATGGGATTGGATCCTGAGAGGGCTGGACCCTTGTCTGAACAACCAGCTCTTGGGACCTGCCAGCTTATCCCAGATGCCCAGGAACCAGGATACCCAGTGGCAGTGGGTAGAGGGGTGTAGGTAGAGGGGTGCCTAGATTTTGCAGGTGCCTGAACAAAACACATTAGCGGCCCCTTTCCCTCCCCTTTGGAGCCACAGGATAAAAAATGCATGATTAAGCTCTGCGACTCATTGGTGTAGGATCTGACATTTTTCTGGCCAGTTCCTCATTGCTCGTGGTCACAGGGTGGGAATGTTCCCCCATTTTCCGAGAAGGACCTTCAAGGTTGGTGGGGAGCTGGAAGTCACCAGGGTGCAAAACAGTGCGCGTGGTGTTGCAAGAACACAAGCTCTGGCCTTGCACACTGGCATAAACCCAAGGCCTAGGCAGCCTCTTCTTGGCTTCCATCCCTTGGCCCTTTCCAGAATAGGTGGAATAAGGACTGGTCCTCCTCTGCCATTTCTTCACAGCGGTGGGGTTCCAAGTAGGGGTTGCACATGAACCCCCCACAATGACTCAGTACACACAGCATCTGCAAACTAGATATTCCAGACACTTTGGGGGGGGAGGAGAGGGAGCCGACAGGAGCCGCCCCACTATTTCTTGCACGTCCTTGTATTGAAAAAATGTGCTTCGTCTGTGGAAGCTGCAATTCCTTTTTCCGGAAAAGCCGCCTTAGATTAAAACCAGCTGTTGGGGGTGGGGATGGGGGCTGCACCCGGGAAGCCAAGTCGGAACAAACAAGGGAAGAAAACATCTGGGGGAGGGTGCCTGGCCTGTCTAGATGTTCCAGCTGATGGGGCTCAAGGAAGGACCTCAAAGAGAAGGCTTTCTCCTGCACCAGCTACAGCAGCCTCTGATTCTGAGCAGTTTCAGTGAGGGATATACTTGCTTGACCTTGACTGTGGAGTAGCAGCAGCAGGACCACACTTCCAGTCTATGCTAGCAAACATGGGTCACGGCCACATAAGGACATAAACCCCTGCCTGGAGGAAGATCACAGAGGAGATCCCTGGACCGCTGATCTTATGGTGCCAACTGTGGACCCACATGCAGCCAACAACTCAAAGGCTGCAATCCTAAAGACACTTTCTTGGGTGTATGACCCACTGAACACAATGGGGTTTACTTTTGAGTAGCCATGGTTAGGATTGTGCTCAGAGTCACACAAGTCCAGCATATTGCATCCAACAGCCAGCATCTCAAGTCCTGCTTTGGTGGCTCAGCTAAATGCAGAGCATGCCAGGGCCCCAATCCCTCCTCATCCCCCTCCAAAGACTGGCAGCGGGAAGAGAACAGGGAGTGGCACAGGCCGGCTTCTGTATTGATCTTCTTGCATTAAACTCCCTTCTTGCCCTAAATGCATTGCCCATCGATCTGCGCTCTGGCTCTCCAGCCAACCATGCTAAGTTGTTGTGGGACTGGCTGGCTGCAGAGCAGAGCTTGATGCCCGTGCCTGCCACACACCCCTTCCTCCTTCCTCGGAGCCTGGAAGAACACAGGAGGGCCAGAAAAGAGGTGTATTCCCCCTCTTGCAGACCAGTAGACCAGGGCTTCTACTGCTGCAGGGAGAAGAGGATCCGAGCCCAGACAAGCTGGTTTTGGGGCTAGCCCTGGGGATGGGGACGACTAGTTCTTGCGGCCTTCCTCCTCTTGTCCTTTTTGGCTCAATTAGAGGAGATTTAATGGTGAGAACTTATTTTTGAAATGATTTTGGGTGATTGTGGTGTTTCATATGGGTTTCATATGGGTTTCATTTTGAGAAAAGTGAGATTGACATGTTGACATGGCCAAGATAACTGTGAATGCCAACTGAAGTTTGAGGTCATCTTACTCCAGAGAGCAAGGTTGACCACGGTGCTCTTGCTAGGCAGTGGAGCACAGATGCCTATGATGAGGATGGGAAACCAGAAGAGGGAAACTAGGCACCTCTGTCTGCACCCAGACCAAACCCACAATTGGGAGAAATGGCTCCTGAGATCCAGAGTAGCGGATCACGTCACTGTGCGGGATAAACACTGAAGCCAAAGAAGCCGCAGCTCAGGCTGCACCCCAGCATCAAATGGTCACAGGACTCCTCACATGTGATGTGCAGCACGCACTTTCAAGCCCACAGTTTGCTTCATGCTGCCTGAAACACCTGACGAAGGAACACATTAAGCCCCGAAGATGCCACCAGCCTCTATATTTATGTAAAAGATTTACAGTATATCCTGCCTTTCCCATGCTGAGCACATGGCAAAGGATCAGGCCTCAGTGGTGAGCGAGCTGTTTGGCTGTTCAATGGTATAGTGGTCTGAGACTTGAAAGATCAGGGTTCAAATCCCCCCTCAGCCATAAAGCTGCCTGGGTGACTCTAGGCCAGTCACTTACTCTCGACCTCACCTGCCTCACAGGTTGTTGTGAAAAGCATGTACTCTACCTTGGGCATTTGCTTTGGCATGGGAAAGGCAGTGTATAAATCCCTTTGATTGTTTGTACCTGGAAGAAACCACTGCCCTCAAATACTTGGCCAGAGAAAGAGGTGCAGGGGAAGGTGTGCATGGCATGGCATGTACCAGTGGTGGTGGGGGACTAATGTGGAGATTACTCCTGACACCACAAGGATGAGTCAGGAATCCTTGCATAGTTGTTGGTCTTCCTCCTTTGGGGAGCAGAGCCCACATTCTGCAGAAATATTTCAGACCTAAGAACAAGAGGTCCAGTTTGTGGCTGTTAATTTGCACACAACAGCAGGGAAGGGGATGAGGGAGAGACTGCTCGAATTAACAGTCATTCGCAAACCTTCGGCCATCCATCAGTCATCAACAGTATTTATATACTACTTTTCAACAAAAAGTTCACAAAGCAGTTTACAGGAAAAATAAAATTAAAATGCACAAAAAGCACACATTTCCTTGGATTTTATATTGTGTGTTTTATGACAGGGACCGTGTGCACCTGTATTCCTTTCCCAAAGCCGAACAGAGGCCAGTGAGCTTGCAGGTAAAGAACGTGGTGGAAACAACTCCTGCAGCACCAGAGATCCTCCACTGCAGTTCCTGATAAGCCAGCCAGGCCTGCCAAGGAGGGCCCAACAGCTGACAGCAGCTCCCTTTGGGCCTCATCCATTTGAGCACAAGAGATGGATGCATTAATAATTGAGCCCCAGCTGCATGATTGGCAGGCGTCTGCAGAATCATGGGGATATGTGCCCATCTGACTCATCGTGGCCCATGTGTGCCAGTCAGCCCCTGGAAAGGAGCATCTCAAGAGCCCTACTGGTTGAGCCCACAACTGATCCCTCTTCCCAATGCTCACAGAAGCCCCAGGCCTCCCCTCTTAGCAGCTGGTATTCTCAGATGACCCTGCTGTGGCAAGGGATTTGAATACCATGGGCCTGGGAAGATCTGCTGCTACTACTCCTGCTTTATCCCATTGATACCATGGGGAGAAACAGGAGATGCAGCCGGGGCGGCCTCCCCAGTGTAGGCAGAGTAGTGCTCCCCCCCAAGTACCCAGCCCAGGCAAGACCTCCAACAAGGTCAAGCAGGATCCAGTTTATTTTAGGCAACATGCAATTAGAAGGGGGAGGATTTCAGCTGCCTTTGCCAAGAGATCTGGGTGGGAACACACCGGAAGGGTGTAGAGGATGACTGAAGACCAGGCATGCTTAATGGAGGGGGAAGGCTGGGTTGCAGAGTCCCCAGTGCTGCATCCCATCTCTAGCACTGCTTCCTGAAGCATGGCAGGACAAACAAACATGCCTGCTGAAGGCTCAGGAACCATATCCGGAAGGGGTGGGATGGTGAGAGGAACAACGAAGCAGATTTTGTGGAGGCTTCAGAAAAGGACAGGGGGAGGCGAAGTGCAACTCCAACCAATTTAATTCTAGGCTGTTGCTTCTGACAAATGATGCTGCGTATTAACTGTTTTCACTCAACCGCAGAGCTTACAGGACGCTGGTTCTCCCTATGCCGGTTTTGAGTTCTCCTCCCTCCACTAGTAGGTTATTTGTTAAGACAAGGGCTGGACACCAAAAACCTGACCCGACCCAAGACAAACTCAGATAAAACAAAATCTGATGTCACGTTTCCTGAGCATGAGAACAACAAATTCAACAGACAAGATGTTTTGCCATGGAGGGGGGAGGCACACAGGATGAACTCTTTAATGGGGCCACAAACACTTCCAGGACAGAATGGAGCCATTGCTCACCTGCATCAAACCGCTCTGATAACAGGAACATCACACCCTATTCGAAATCAAGAGCGATACACCCTCTTTGGTTACCATTGTTTTGCGGCTGCTGGAAGAGAGGAAGGGAATCCCCTTCAGGCCTCTACACACATGGGGTGCAAGCTGGCTCTCCCCCCTTCTGGGTTCATGGCACTGCAGGAGTTTAGCCAAGTTCCAGTTCCTGAGCCAAGGGGGAGAGCCATGTCCACATAGAAGCTGTGTCCAGAGGTCCTCTCCAACAGGAAAAGATGTGAAGTCAGTATATTTATCCCGTATATTTCAGTATATTTATCCCGTATATTTATCCAGGAAACATGTAAGGCGTAGAGGGGTGCAATGCACCTTCCAAAGGGGCACAGCATCTTAACCAACCATGTCTTCATACCTTGAATGAAGTACCCTTCTACCAGGCTGCACCACTGCAGGATCTCAGACATTATCATGCCATAGGAGCTAAACAAGGAGCAAAAAGACCAAGGCGCCAGGGGTCAGAGGAGCCAGGGGTCAGAGGTGACCAGGGTTCACCTTCTCCCTGAGTATTGGCACAGAGATGAGTGGAGCAAGACTGGGCTCCACCTGGGGTGCTGCTTCGTCACACGTCTCCAGCTGGATGGCTGTGGTCTGAAAGAACCACTACTTGCTCTCCTCCCTGATGGAGAAAGGCATCCTTGCTGGAGATGGGTAGTGACTGATGGCAGCAGCTGTCTGGCCTCTGTGGGACAGAAAAAGAGACAAGTTGAGGTAGCATCCTGGAGCCCTCTGGGCCACCCAGAGCAACCTGCTCTAGGCTCAAGACTGCTCCTTGCTTTAGGCACCACCTGGCAAGGGAGGACCATTATCGTGCAGTATACTGTGCATAGGCTTCCTCAAACAGCGCACGGCAGGGAATGATGGCTCCAAGGCGGGCACAGATGAGAAAGCAACCAGCCAGCTTGCGGTGCAGTGAATAGCTCTCCTCGGGTGGGGGGCTCAGGCGGTGCTTCAGCATTACAGGGATGAGGTTCTGGATGCTTTGTGTAGTGTGCTGGGTGCTGAAGTCGAAGGAGCCCGTTGTGGAGAAGGCCTCGCCCAGGATCATCACTGCATTCACGTGGGCTTCCTCAAACACCTGTGGACATCAGGGAGAGAGCATTTGGACCTCTGTGGCTCTCCCTGGTACAACTCCAGCTGTGGCCAGGTAGATGCAGTTGCACTCATCATGCAGCCGGCAGGTTCCAGGAAGATGAGTCACATTATAGGCCAAACAGGCCTGGATTCTGGCCAAAACTGCCATGAACCTCTCCTGGAGACTGTAGCCTTAGGTGGCAATTACGGAAGACTGTGATTCCCAAGGCTAAGACCTGTTGTTGTCATCAGAGTCACAAGAGCAGATCTTAAGGGGTGATAAGAGACAGGAACCCCTTTGAAGTGGTATCTTCTGGCAGTTCTATCACTGTTGTGCCCTTTCTGCCCCTGCCTACATCAACTCTCTGGGCCAACTTACCTTGGTCTCCAAGCCTGTCATGAAGCGGAGGTCTCTGGACTTCTGGAGCACTTTGGCTCTGTCGCCATCAGCAGCAGCTCTCACCACCTGGCCCGGCAGGGAGGGGAGAGGGACAGGAGGTGACACATGTGCCTAGCACTTCTCTGACCCAAGACATCAGGGACCACACCTGGAGCTGTGCATGTCCAGCATGGATACCAGGCCTCCCCAAAGACCAAGCCTGCAACCAGGCAGGAATGCAGCCCTCACCTCAATGTAGTTGTCTGTGAACTCCTTGCTGAAGCCTCGGCTGGCTCCAAAATCTAGGAGGGTTACCTGGGAAAAGGCAGGGGGGACCCCATCAGATGCACGGGGTTCACACACATAGAAGACCCTCAGAACCCCTCAGAACCCTTATCTGGAAACCCACACAGACATTACTAAGGTAAGAATGTGGAAATATACTGGATTTAGTGTTAAAAATTTGATTTCACAAAAGTAAAAATTAAGTAAAAGTGTTGGCTTTGTCCATGCTATGCAGCCAGAATTATTTTAAGTACTGTATTTACTCTAATCTAACGCTCTTTTTCAGCCTGTATTTACAGCATTTTCATTAATGTGTTTACTCGAATCTAATGCTCTTTTTACTCGAATCTAATGCTCTTTTCCAGCCAAATTTAGTCTCCAAAATCGGGGTGAGCATTAGATTTGATGGTTAATTAGATTTGAGTAAATAGTGTTTTGATTATAAGTATAGGGTGAGCATTGGACTTGATGGTGCATTCGATTTGAGTTTTCTTTTTGTGTGTATCTTGTGTGTTTTTAAGTAACTGTATAGGAAGTGCATGTTAATTATCTTTTAAAAAATTATTTTACTGTTATCTTTTTATTATATTTTTAATTGTCGACTGCTTATTGTTGGTATGTATTTTCCTTTCTATCAGTACATAATTAAATAAAAATATTTTACCAAAGGGAACCCACACAGACAAACCTTATGCCTTTCAGTGTCGTAGAAAAAATTGGACCAGTTTGGATCTGTTTGCATGAAGCGGAACTCGAAGAGCTCTCTAAAGAGGAGGCGGAGGATGTGTGAGCAGATCTGGGGTAGGCAGAGGAAAGAAACAGGTTCAGCCTGCCTGGAGCAGTGTCGACAGAGATAGGAGGGGGGCTGTCAAGGTGGGGGGCTGCCAAGTGGAGGGGGGCTGTCAAGTGGAGCTAAGAAGCCTAAGGAGCCCAAGGCGCTAAGGAGCCCCTGTTCATCCCTCTCCCGTTCACATGCAGCTAGACTGTTGAGAATGAGCTCTTCCAAAAAGGGGGGATCTGCAAGGAAAACCCTGGAGCCTTTCCAACAATACTTCTCTCAGGGTCTTGACGGCAGGCCCAGCTCCAGTGCTTGGCAGAGATTAAATTAATTCCATTGAACAAAGTGTTGATTTTGCACCACAGAAGCCGAAGTCATGTGCCCCCCCCCCCCCCAAATGCAGTTAGCATGCTGATGGAGTAGCCCCCAAACACAGTAGAGTTGGCAGTTGCTGGTAGAGCTGGCTGCTGCAAGCTCTCCCATTCCCCCACCCCCAATTCCTTCCAGGCAATCATCACCGTCGTAGTGGTTGCCTGTCCCTCACCTGGTTGCGGGTCTCCTGGTCCAAGGCCAGGCAGTGGTCTAAAGGGACCCCACCAGCCAGCTCCATGGACAGTACCCTGCTGGTGGAGAGATCATCCACCACCTCTGGCACTTCGAAGAAGGGGTCTCCCTCCAGAAGCTGCCTAGGAAAGAGGACAATTGGGGGAGACTAGAAGAAAGAAGGTTGGGACAGCTGTTCTTTTGGGATGGGGATGGCATCCATCCCCGTCAGAGCAGTACAGCCTAAGGCACTGCTGCCCCCCCATTTGATCACAAGAGGCCAAGCCCAGGGAAGAGGAGGGAGATCAGGGAACATGGGGACAGGAGGAGACAGGATAATCTTCTTCAAGAACTGGGCCTGGCAAATGAGGGGTGACTGGCCCATGTTGCCCTTTGAGTTACCTGAACTTCCTGGCACAGTTGGCTTCGTGCTGATAGTCACATTCTTGCTCCAACTCCCTCTGCAATACCTGCAGTGCACTATCGGCAAAGAGGCCTGCAAGGAGGGAGGAGGATGAGACTAAGGATGCAATCCTAACCCTCACTTAGGACAGCCTAAGACACATTACATGTCCTGTGCTAGCTTGGGGGGCTATAAGGTGCCACTGCTGGGGGAGGGTTAAGCCAGTGGACAGACATGCGCTTGCCTCCTTTGACTTGAGATTTTACAGGCTAGGCCAGATGTTCACTGAGGTTAACCCTCCTGCCTGGCAGAGGCTCTTACTGGGGTCTCAGTTTGCTGACTCAGTTCTTTACCAGTAGAGGCATCCCTGGGGCTTTCTGTATGGCCAATGTGCACCCATTACACCCCTTTGAAGTCCTGATCCCACCACACCTCCTGAAGATCCCTAAATCAGGCTTGAACATTCCTGAACCACAACCTAGAAGACGCAGGAATCTTCTTTGGCTACTCAGAGTGTGACCTCCAAGCCAATGTTCACTCTGAGCCACACGTTCACACCAAACCTCTTCTTTGCCAGCCCAGCTGCTATTACAGGCACTGGCCAGTCAACAGTACCCAACAGCCCAAACGGCCAACCACCCCTTCCACTCAGGCCAGGACTTACCTTCAGGGAGCATCAAGCTCATCTTGAGCACTGATAAAAGGTTGTCCACATCGCTCCGGATGCTCTGAGCGATGCCAGGATACTGGGGGGGGGGGGGGAGAAGAGAAGAAGTCATGACAAAGAGGAGGGCCCAATAGGCTCAACACAAGTTATCCCAGAATCTGGGCTCCTCTCTGTGCACCAAACTGGGCCTTGTCTGCTCCCATCTGCTCCAGCAACTAAATCTCAGGCCCCCATAACAGTTTACAGCCAGAACCTTCTTCTCGCCATAGTTCTTTTACCTGGATCTTCATGGCCACCTCTGTCCCATCCTTTAGCAACCCCAGGTGCACCTGGCCAATGGAGGCTGCTGCAAAAGGTGTTTCCTCAAAGGAGGCCACTTTTTCCTGCCAGTCAGTGCCCAGTTCTTCCACCAGAACCCCCTGGAGGATCAGAAACAGAGCACGGTTGACTACCAGCTAAGGCTATCACCACAGAATTTCAGATGGGACAACCCAGAGCAAAGAATGTGTGACTGTTCATAACAGCGGCAGGGATAGAGGCAGCTTTTGAGAGCCCAAGAGACACCTGTGGCTGTCAGGCAATGACCCAGACAAAGGTATGGCACTGTTAGGACTTTGTTGGCATGTGGTTTTATGTTCCAGATCTTGCCTTCCAGAGGTGGGGCAGAAGGCGCTGCCCACAGAATTGGGGAAGTAGCTCTCCCCCCCGTGCCCTGCAGTCTTCCATTTGTTGCTCTCTTTTCCCCCATTTAGCATAGCATTCCAGGACTACAGAGGCCAACATCCTTGCTCTTGGGCTCAGAGCACCCTTTTAGTTCTTCCTCCCAGAAGAGCAGTTTCAGCTCACCCTTTGCCTCCAGCTGAAGAATGTCAGCTACTCACCATCATCTGAGAGGATGGCATGAAATCTGCACTCTGGCGGACGCGTTCAAAGATCCGCTGCAGCTGGGGATTGATGAAGCTGTTGTCTGGGGTAGAGGGGAAGAGAAGTGAGGACCCTCCTCTTTACCCCTTTAAAGGAGTCCTGCTGCTCTGTGACTCAGACTCCAGTTAGTATGAGTGAGGGCAGCAAGACTGGAAGAGGTCCTGAAGGGTCTATTCCATGGCAGAGGGACCCAGAATGGATTGACCTGGAGCTCAGGGGCTCCACTTGGTCTCAGGGTGTCCTCCATACCTTGGATGCTCAGCATCTGGCCAATCTTTAGGGCTGCCCCACGCATCCTGCAGAGCGTGTCAACGATCCGCTCCGCGTTGGCCTCAGACAAGAAGGGGTTGGAGTCCTGCAGGAAGCTGCCATCTGAGAGAAGGAAGGACAAGGGGATCTGAGACAGTTCACTGTCTGTTCTGCTCTGTAACTGATGGCACTCATCTCCAGAATCCAGTGTGCCACAGCACACTGGTTGAAAATCACTTATCTAAGAGCAGTACATCACCCACACAGGAGAAGGATGTGGATTGGGGGCAAGATTGCCTTGGATATCGTAGCTCTTCCACGAGGCACCTCTCAAACATCACCCAATTCCTTGCACAGAACCCCAAACCCCCAAAAGCAAGAACAGCACGTGGTCCTTCCCCTGGGCCCTGCCTCACCTTTGGCCTTCTGTTCTCCAGCCAGTGAGTTTCTCATCACTTCCACCAAGGCTCCCAGACCCAGACCCACAGCCAAGCCTGAGAAGAAAGAACGGAGGTGGGCAGGAATGTCTGGAACCAAGCACTGTACACCTAAGCCTATCATGGAGCAGAAACCAAGCCAACAGTTCCCAGTCATCACCAGGGAACATGTGGACGTCTTCTGCCACTTAAGTTCTAAACCCAGAGAGGCCGTGTTGCTCAAACCTTATGTTGCCCTTAGGAATGCTAAGAAGAGCCCTGCTGGATCAGGCCCAAGGCCCATCTAGACCACCTTCCTGCATCTCACGGAGGCCCGCCAGATACTTCCAGGAGCACACAAGACACCTGCATCCTGATGCCCTTCCCTGCAGCTACATCTAAGTTACAGAAGTTGCACATACCTCTGCTCACTTCCATGCCCAAAACTGCAGAAGGTTAGGATGATTTGCAAACATTTTACAACATGGTGGCAGTTGAATGTGTTACCCCAGGATATACAATTCCGTGGTAATTGTGTGGTTGTTGTGGCTCATTGGTTCAATTCAGTCAGGTCACTACACTGGCTGCCCATTCTTTTTTAGACTGAATTCAAAGTGCTGGTTCTGACCTATACAATTCGGATCCTGGTTATCTGAGGGACCCAAATGCAACCCAACAAAGGCGGTCACCTTCATCCATACAATCCAACCCATCACTTAAGGTCATCTGGGAGGTGCCCTATTGACCGTGCCCCCACTATGGGAAGTGAGGGTTGTGGCACACAAAGATCTGTATCTCCAAACTGTGGCACATGAAATATCAGTTGAACACACAGTCACCATATCATGATGGACAACCCTGGCCGCACCCAGACTTGTCCCAGTTCACCTCCCAGTGGCTCCTACCTCCAAAGCCTGCCAGCCGTCCGACACGGGAAACTGGTACCTTACGCTCCCGGGCTCTCTCGCTGAGCTGAGGAACAAAGCAGAAGTCAATAGGAAAGCGGGTTCTCTGAAGAACCAAAAAAGAGGATTCACTAAGTTCCAGCCCTGCTTATGGCCTTCCTGGAGGCATCAACCTGGGCATGGCCTGGTCTGATCCCACAAGGTTACTGCTGGAGCCCTGAGAAAGGCTGAAGCTTGTCGGGGTTAGAACTGAAAGAAATGTTTGGGCGAAACGGCCATGATCCATGAAGATATTATCCATCTACTCCAGTCCCTACCAAGCCCAAAATAGGGGGAAATGGCGCCAGAGAGCCAAAGCAGCGGACCCTGTCACTGTGTGGGACAGACGATAAAGAAAAAGCAGAAGTAGTAATTCAGCCCCTGCATCTCACAGTGGTTCATGGGATGCCTCAAGGTGCATCCAAGACCACAAGAAGCCATCATCCTGGTTCCCTCTCCTGCCTCCTGCTTTCTCAGGTAGCTTCCGTCTAAAACCAGGAGGGGTTTGGTGCTAGGAGGAGTTTGTGTCAAACTCCTGTGTGGACTTTTTCTCCAGGCCAGCTGCCATTGTCACATCTAGTGGCAGGGAGTTCCGCAGATACTGGGTCAAGAAACACCCCCCACCCATCCTAACTACCCCCTCACGCCTTCCTCCCAGATTGTTCCAGGTCCTGCTCTTGCTCAGGGCTCTTCCTCGTGATGGACTCTTCCTCCTCCATTCTGTCCTCCGAAGAGATCCACATCAGATGCCATTACTACATCCAGTGGCAGGGAGTTCCACAGACTAACTACATGTAGCTGTGAATCCATTTTTGGTATAGCTGGCAGCCTTGAAACTGGCTTTTGTGCATGGGGTGGGGGGTTCCTGGAAACTGTCTTTCTTGGGGGGGGGGTCTGGAAACTGTCTTTTGTGCATTGGGGAGCCTTGAAACTGTCTTTTATGCGGGGGGGAGGAAACTGTTTTGGAAGGCCTGGAAACCTGTCTTTTGTACATTGGGGAGCCTTGAAACAGCCTTTTGGGGAGTCTGGAAACTATCTTTTGTGCCAGGGGGAGCTTTGGAATGGTCTTTTGAGGGGGGTCTGGAAACCATCTTTTGTGTACAGGGGAGCCTTGAAATTGTCTTTTTTAGAGGGGCCTGGAAACTCTTTTTTGGGAGTGCCTGGAAACTGACATTTATGCATAGGGAGCCCTTGAAACTGTCATTTTCAGTGTGGTGTATTTTTGTCCCCCCAAGGCCCTGCCTGGAGTCCCTCTCCTCCCAAAGGCCCAGGACGGCCGCTCACCTTCTGCCTGGGCCTGCCGGGCCCCTCCTCCAGGCCCTTGGTGGGTCGCGACCCCCTGGCTCTGCGGATGTCCTCCACGGTCAGGGCTCCAAGGGCGGCGCTCCGGTGGACCCCTTGGGACCCCCCGCAGGGACCAGGCCCGGGAGGGAGGAGAAGAAGGCCGGCCCTGCGCGCCCCCCTCCGCCAAGGCATCTCCGAGTGACCCTCACGACCCCCGAAGCGGGAACCGGAAGCCGGCAAATCACCACAGTCCCACCCGCACCCACTTCCGGTTACGGCCTGGCACCGCCTACCCGCGCAGAGACCGTCCAATCAGACAGGCCGAAGGAATCGACCAATAGGAATCGTCCTGGGTGCACTGAAGCTCCGCCCACGCCAGGCTCTCAGTGCGCATGCGCAGTTCTTTCATTCATTAATTCGCCCATTCATTCAGAGGAGCTCTGGTGGCGCAGCTGGAGGGGGCGTGGCGGAGCAGGGGGCGGGGCAGAGCAGGGGGCGGGGCTCCAAGTCCTCCCTTTTAGTCTCATGTCCTGGAAAAAATAATGTAACAATTTTTATTAAATATATTAATAAATTATTTGTAATAAATTACACGTGAGAAGTTCTTATACTATATTTTATATTGTTTATATTATTATATATACTTTATATTTCATAATATATTATTGGCCCCAATCCTCTGCATGTCTACTCAGAAGTAATTTCCTTTATAGTCAATGGGACTTACTCCCAGGAAAGAGTGGATAGTATTGCAGTCTATATTTTTATATTATTTATATTATGCTTTTATAATTTTATTTTTTGTATTATAACATATAATTAATAAGTATAATAATTATAATTGATAATAATAAGTAATACAGTGTTTAAATTAGCCACATGAAAGCTCTCTCTATATACAGTGGTGCCTCACATAAAGAGCTTAATTAGTGCCGGAGGCCTGCTCTTTAACTGAAATGCTCTTTAAGTGAAGCTAATTTCCCCATAGGAAACAATGGAAACTCAGACAATTGGTTCCACAACCCCCAAAATAGTCATATAAAAATATTGACTGTATGTAAAAATGATGACAAAATACTGGAACTGAATTCAAAATATGCATTCAGTGAAGTCTACTTAGGCCGCAATCCTAAAGACAATTTCCTGGGAGTAAAACCTATTTAACACAGTGGGGCTCACTTCTGGGTAGACATAGTTAAGAGGCTGCAATCAAAGACACTTTCCTGGGAGTAAGACCCCATTTAACACAATGGGGCTTACTTCTGGGTAGACATGGTTAAGAGGCTGCAATCAAAGACACTTTCCTGGGAGTAAGCCCCATTTAACACAATGGGGCTAACTTCTGAGTAGACATGCTTAGGTGGCTGCAATAAAAGACACTTTCCGGTGAGGCTTACCTGGACTGCTGCTGGAAGTTCAAGGTGGCCAGTGGGGGCTCTTGGGGGCAGTTAGAGGCAGCAACGCTGGCCAGTAGCCCTTTTAAAGAGCCTTTGCACGGAGGACTGCATAGCACACATGCCCACAGCGTGCTTGCTTGTAAAGTGACGCGGAATTTGTTATGTGAAGCAAGATTTCTTGGAAATTTTTGCTTGTTATGTGAAACGCTTGTTAAGCGAGGTACCACTGTGTGTGTATCTGTGTGTGTATGTGTGTAGCCTTTATTTTTGCCATGTCCTACATTTATCTTGGATATCCTACAATTTAGTGGACTTTGTCCTCTGTTTTGGTCACCCTGGCAAGGGGTTCCCCATTCGGCGTTCCAGGCGTTGGGAACCTTTTGGCACTAAGAGCCCAATCCTATCCATGTCTACTCAGAAGTAAGTCCCACTGTAGTCAATGGAGTTTGCTCTCAGGCAGTGGCATAACTAGAGGGGGGGGGTGGAATACACATTCTTGGAAGGAGTTGTGCAAGGGGTTTCTCCTCTTTGGAGCCATTCTAGCCGTTTTTGTTTGTCCAGTTGTTTTATTCCTCCAGCCTGGAGAGACCCCTTGCACATCTCCCTCTAAGAACACAATCCTAACCATGTCTACTCAAAAGTAAGCCCCATTGTGTTCATTGGGTCTTACTCCCAGGAAAGATTGCAGTCTCAGACTGACTTCACCCCCTCTAGTTACACCACTGCACATGCATGGTCTGCAAACCGTGATGGACTTTCCATCCATCCATCTGTCTGACCCTCTTGGCCAGGCTTCCTCATCACATCCTATGGCAAGGAGTTCCATGGACTAACCACATGCTGGGCCAAGAGATGTTTGGACTTCCACAGGCTGATATTTCCCAGGAGCTGCATTGCAAAACTGAACCTAAATGAGTCAGGCCTGTACATTCCAGGCCTGTCTTTTAAAATCCTGGGGAAGACGGGCAGGAAGTGAAGCACTTCTCTGCATTCCTGGTTTTTTTTTCTTCCAGGACATGTTCAGATGATGTACAAAAAAGCACAGCCGGTGGTTGCAACAGACGGATCATGTGCAATGCTCCAGAGAGCCCTGCTTGGTCATCTTTGCAGTGTTCGGACAGAACAAAGATGGGGAGGACTGATGAAATGCCAGAGGGAGGGGGGTTTGGTCTGGGCAGTCATGCGCCTACAGAGAAAGTTGAATGTCCTCTTATGAAACTCCTTTAGTTTCTAAAAATTGCCTACAGAATATTTAAGATCAAAACTTGATCTATTTCCTTAAAACAATTTTCAATAGAATCAAATCGAAGTGTGATTGATAGCCCAGTCCTAACCACACTTTCCATTGACCATTGACTAGTGGGATTTACTTATGAGTAGACATGCACAGGATTCCGAGACAGGCTAAAATGGAACAAGGGAGTTCCACATATGTAAGGTGTGATGTGGCAACAACCACCACTGTAAGAACAGCAAACAGCATCCTTGTGGGTCCATGTACCCAGTCAAGACCCCATGTGGTTTCAATGGGCAGATCAGGGTGCTGGTCTCCCCAGTGATGGGGGGGTTGTTGCCTCTGCCTCACTTCCTGATACAGTGCCTCACATCAAGAACTTAATTCATTCCGGAGGCCTGCTCTATAAGTGAAACGCTCTTTAAGTGAAGCAGATTTTCCCAAAGGAAATAATGGAAACTCAGATAATTGGTTCCACAACCCTCAAAATATTCATATAAAATATTAACTGGATGTAAAAATGATGACAGAACACTGGAGTGGAATTCAAAACATGCATTCAATGTGCAGGATCCTATGAAGTCTACTTAGGCTGCAATCCTAAAGACACTTTCCTGGAAGGCTTACCTGGGCTGCTGCTGGAGGTTCAAGGTGGCCAGTGGGGGCACTTGGGGGCAGTTAGAGGCAGCAGCGCTGGCCTCCACGCGGAGCATCAGGGCTGCATAGTGCACATGCCCATAGAGTGCTTGCTTGTTAAGTGAAGCGGAACTTCTTGTATGAAGCAAGATTCCTTGGAAATTTATACTTGTTATGTGAAATGCTTGTTATGTGAGGTGCTTGTTATGAGAGGTACCACTGTATTTTACAAGAGCAATGTTGCCCTGAACACATTTTTCTGATCCCAAATGACTCTGAGACCAGTGCATGACTCATGATGGGGGGAAGGAGAGGGTGATGTCACTGGTCCCTCTGTCTGTCCTGATCTTTGTCCTCAAAAGCCCTCAAGTCCTTCTCTTGTGCCATATCCCGGAGTGTCAGCAATCACCACTGCGTCACCTTGGAAAGTTCAGGGGTGACACAGGATCTGTCCAGAGTTGAGCAAGACCCGACCGGCCTTGCCCAAGAGCACAAGAACCCAGTGTGGACAGCACTCTGCATTGGTCTCTGGAAGTGTGATATCAATCAATCAATCAATCAACCGACCAACCAACCAACCAACCAACCAACCAACCAACCAACCAACCAATCAATCAATCAATCAATCAATCAATCAATCAATCAATCTTTTTTTAAAAAGTCAGTGGCACTCAGAGAGTGGCTACGCCTGCCCAGATGCCAGTCCATTCACCAGTCATTCAGCAGGGCTGGTCCCCCAAGATATTCTGGCAGCAGCACCTTGAGCAGGATGACACACACTGCAGTTCTTAGCCTGTCTACTCAGAAGTAAGTCCTGTTGTATTCAATGGGGCTTACTCCCAGGAAAGTGTCTTTAGCATTGTCATAACCACAAAAGAGGATGGGCCTCCCCAAAATGTAGGACACCCAAGAAAAAAGTAGGACATGATCCTCCCCAGACCTTCCTCCCACTTCTCTAAATGTCTATCCAGGGGTGTTAGGGAAGGGGTGGTGGAAGGTGGCAGTCCAAGGAGGTGCAGGGGGTGGAGGGGCTGCCTGTGCCCCCCCCTCATCCTCCTGTCCTGGGTGCCCCACAGCACTCTGTTCACGCTCAGGGACCCTAAAGGTACAAGCTCCAGTTCTGGAGCTCACGAGGGTCAGGAGGGGGGAGCGGGAGGGGGGCACAACCGGGGCTGGACGGCAGGACTCCTCCTCCTGCGGGGGCCGGGCTTGGACAGTCAGGTTCAGGAGGTGGGCTGCGGTGGGGCAGCCGAGGAGGGCCGGAGAAGGGGAGATGCGCCTGGACGTAGCGGGAGGTGGCGGGGAGAGGACGGGCGGGCAGGCTCCAATCCCGGGCTCCAGCGCAGACGGGGCGGACGACGAGGAGAAGGTAAGGGGGAACCCGATCCTGGCTGCACGTGGCTAGGGGAGGCAGTGGGCGTAGCTAGAGGGGGGCTCAGCAGTCCGTCTAGGAGGGAGTCTCACCCCTGCTCCGTTTGGCTCCCTCCGCTTGGAATGGCTCCGAAGGGGCGAGACTCCCTCCAAGACGGACTGCTGCGACCCCCCTAGCTACGCCACTGCAGCCTCCAGTACCCATCATAACGTTCTATGCCACCAGTGAGCCCCCAAGACTGACTGCTCAGCCACCCTCTGCCTACGCCACCAGTGAGCCCCCAAGATTGACTGCTCAGCCCCCCTCTGACTACGCCACCAGTGAGCCCCCGAGATTGACTGCTCAGCCCCCTCTGGCTATGCCACCAGTGAGCCCCCAAGATTGACTGCTCAGCCGCCCTCAGACTATGCCACCAGTGAGCCCCCAAGATTGACTGCTCAGCCCCCTCTGACTATGCCACCAGTGAGCCCCCAAGATTGACTGCTCAGCCCCCTCTGACTATGCCACCAGTGAGCCCCCAAGATTGACTGCTCAGCCCCCCTCTGACTACGCCACCAGTGAGCCCCCAAGATTGACTGCTCAGCCCCCTCTGACTATGCCACCAGTGAGCCCCCAAGATTGACTGCTCAGCCCCCCTCTGACTACGCCACCAGTGAGCCCCCAAGATTGACTGCTCAGCCCCCCTCTGACTACACCACCAGTGAGCACCCCAAGACTATGCCACTGGTGCTTCCCCATCAGAACATTCAAACCCCCCCCCCCCACGTTCCATGGGTTCTGGGCCCTTGAAGAAGGAACTGGAATCGAGAACTCTCGAGATGCCGGGGGTGGCCAAGTGGAATGATCAGTGGTGTCAAAGTGAGTTCGCTCCCCAGCACCCCGCGTTGAGTGGAGGCTCTGCAAGGGAAGCGCATACCCGGTTGAGTCTCCACCATCGCAAGCTCTGCTCGGCCAGAGGACGGCAGGCTCCAGTCCCCAGTATGTTCTGGAAGCGGGCACACCGGGAAATGGTCCTGGGAGGCTCCTGGAGTGCACCGGGAACCCTTCCTTTTGCTGTAGCCCCCAGGGGGACCCTCCCCCCAGGGTGACCAGATGCCCAAACCTCAAAAGCACACAAGGTTTTGGATTCCGCGCAGCCTGGCCTTTCTGGTAGACAATGGCATGTTTGTCTACTCACGAGTAGAGTCACTATATTGGGCTCATTCACTTTCCCAAGCTTATTTTTTATTTTTATTTTTTCTGTTCTTCACTCCGAATCCAACAACTTATGACATGATGGGGTCCTGCACTCCACTGCATAGTTCCAAAATGAAGCCAAATTTGGAGGACAGTGAAACCCTTTTGGAGGACACCCGGACAGGAGGCTAAAAAAGAGGACAAATCCGGACAAATCCGGTCAGATGGTTCCCCTCCAAGCACTTCTAGAACACCCCTGTCACTCTCAGGGAGCTCACTGGTGGCATAGCTAATGGGGGGCGCAGCAGTCAGTCTTGGAGTGTCGTCCCTTCATAGGGTCTGTTTGGCTCCCCCCGCCTGGAATGGCTCTGAAGGGGTGAGGCTCCCTCCAATTGGGGGGTCCAGTGGTGTAGCTAGAGGGGGTTGAATCTTGGGGGGAGTTTCACCCTTGTGAGGACCAGTGGTGTAGCTAGCTCTCCTGGATTGACCTTCCACTCCAGCCAAGGCATGCCTGCTTACTCGCCTGTAAACACAGCTGTGCAGTTCATGTCCATTTTCAATGAATTTCAATGCAATCATCAGGAGTCATTTGCGGGGCTGCGTTCATTAGATCAGGGCAGTTCCAGTGTCCTTAGATTCATCTCAGCCTTCCCTTTCCAATCACATTTGCCTACTCAAGAGTAAAGCCACAATATGGGTCACTTTCACTTTCCATAGAGTTCAATGTATATTTTAGTTTTTTGGGGCCATCATTTTTGATAGGAAGGTGCTATTTCCTTGCATTGGATTCTGCTCTTCAATACGAATCCAGTGGTATATGACATGATGGGGTTTGACGCACCATCACATGAAGGGGTTTGACGCACCATCACATTGCAATTTTTAGGTCCCCCCAGTGCGTGTCACCCCCCTTGGGCACATTACCCGGTGCAGACCACACCACCTTGGTGACCCCAGTACCCCCCAGATGAGGTCCTTCATAGGGAGAACTGTCCAGTTAGTTTCCCCTGTTCATGATGTGACACCATGCAAGATCCTGCCCCTTGGGGTCTTGCTTTAGTGTCCCCCCTCCCCTGGTGAACTAGTTGTTCCACTACCTGACCCAGGATATGCCGGGGGTGCAAAGTGCTGCCAGCCCACAAAGGTCAGGAACCCAACTCCAAAACAAGTAGAGTCTTGGAATGCCAACCTCTGCCAGTCACATTTTCCTATTTTCGAGGAACCTTCTTCATCACCAGATGTTTTCTTCCTTGCAAGAAGATCAAAACAAGCAGCAAAGCATGACTTTCCCCACTTCTTTGAAATGAAAGCACTTCTGAGTTAGCAAAATCATCGGGGTTTCCTCTGCGTCTCCCCCCCCCACCCCATGCTGCAATTTCAGGCACTTTTTTCTTTTTGATCCTGGGTGACACCCTTGGGTGTCAAGGAGCCCCCCGCCTCCTCCTAGGCATGTGTGCACTCTTGGGGCAGCCTGGTCTTTCCAGCTGTGTCGACAGTTTCTGATGCCGTACTGTGAAAGATTGGCATGTGCAAGATTGTGCCAATCTCAGGCTGGCTATTTCTGATGCCAGCGAGTAAGGGCTGTTTTGAATGAACATGGCTTTTCAAAACAGTCACCCTTCTCTGATGGCCAGCATGAGATTGATTCTTGATCAGTGCGCACCACAGACGCTAACGTTCCCTTTCTGGATGAAATGGGTCTGAAATCCCAGATTTAGGGCGCAATCCTAACCAATTCAGGTCAGCCTAGATCACGTAGCACTTCTTCCCCTGATGGTGTGGAGATGTCAGTGTATGCATGTGCACTGGCCTAACCCCCTGGAGTGGGGCAGAAGTGCCTTGCAGCACTTTTGTGACACCCCATGATCAGCATATGCCACCAGTGAGCCCTCTAAGACTGACTGCTCAGCCCCCTCTGGCTATGCCACCAGTGAGCCCCCCAAGACTGACTGCTCAGCCCCCTCTGGTTACGCCACCAGTGAGCCCCCAAGACTGACTGCTCAGCCCCCTCTGGCTATGCCACCAGTGAGCCCCCCAAGACTGACTGCTCAGCCCCCTCTGGTTACGCCACCAGTGAGCCCCCAAGACTGACTGCTCAGCCCCCTCTGGTTACGCCACCAGTGAGCCCCCAAGACTGACTGCTCAGCCACCCTCTGGCTATGCAACCAGTGAGCCCCCAAGACTGACTGCTCAGCCCCCACTGGCTACGCCACCAGTGAGCCCCCAAGACTGCCTGCTCAGCCCCCCAGGCTTAGAGGCTGGCCTAAGTGGAGCTTAGGATTGCGGCCATTGAGATCATCCTCTTTCTAAGCCTTCTACGAAAAGAACCATGGAAGTATGCAGAGAATCTGTGCCGTGTTCTCTTGTGTTCTGCTTGTTGTGCCTCTGAGAATGTGCAGAGTGCTCTTGTCCTTCACCACCATGCTCATGTCATGACTCAACAAGGCCAGGGTGACCCTATGTCCTCTTTTCCCAGGACATATCCTTTTTAAAAGCCTTGTGTCCTGGAAAAAAATCTTCATTGTCCTCCTTTTCTTTGTGAGTGGGCAGAATGCAGCCTTTTTGTAATTAATAAATTAGTAGCAGTAATAGTTTTAAAATATAATAGTAATAGTTTAAAAATATAATAATAAGCAATTGTGTAATGTTTCATGTGTTAATCATGTATTTAAAACAGCCGCATGAAAGCAATATATATGAGTGTTTTGAATTTTTGAGCACAATCCTAACCATGTCTACAAAAAATAAGCCGTATTCTGTTTAATGGGTCTTACTCCCAGGAAAGTGTCTTTAGGATTGCAGCCTTTGTTTTGTCAGGTCCTACATTTTCGGGGGTGTCCTACATTTTGTCCTCTTTGTGGTTATGACATTTGGTCACCCTGAACAAGGCTCAGGTCCCAGCACCTCTTTTGGGGAATCGGTGGCTTCTGAGCGTCTTCTTCAGCCCTCCGGGGGAGACCTGTCCGTCTGCCTCCGAGGTGCTCATTTCCTGCTCGTGAATAATCCTGCATTTCCAAAGGCCACTTCATGGATGGTGATTCATGTGGCTGCTCATTGCCGGCCTGTGTTGGCGGCACAGAAACTGGGAGTGGATGACGGAGCTGGCTATGACCTGGAAACGGGATCCGCAGCTTGGCTGACTCACTTGGCAGGAGAGGGTGCACCTGGGGACTGGTTATGCCTCTCTTCCTAGGCCTCCCGCTGGCTCTGCCTCCCTCTGCTGTGACTTGTTTGGGGGGGGGGGGGCACTGCTGCTGCTGCATAGAGGAGGCGATAATCCCTATGTCCGGCAATCCCTATGTCTGGCAATTCCCATGTGACGTTGCATGACTTTGGTCCACGTGGGAAAAGCATCCGGAGCAGGGTGACCATATCACCGGAATTTTCTGGATTTGTCCTCTTTTTTTAGCCTCCACTCCGGGTGTCCTCCAAAAGGGCTTCATTGTCCTCCGTTTTAGCTTTATTTTGGAACTTTGCAATGGTGTGCAGTCCCCCCTCATGTCATATGCTGTTGGATTCATATTGAAGAGCAGAATCCAACACGAAAATAGGTTTTGAAATATCTCTTTCCTTTCAAAAGATATAGCCAACATACTAAAAATCAGAAATATGAATTGAGCTCTATGGGAAAGTGAAAGAGCCAATATCATGGCTTTACTTGTGAGTAGGCGAACGTACCATTGTCTGCCAGAAAGGCCAGGCTGAGTGGAATCCAAGACCTTGTCCTCCTTTTGAGGTTCAGGCTCTGGTCACCCAGAAGGGGAGGGTCCTCTTAGAGGCTGCAGCATAAGAAAGTGTTCCCGGGGCGCTCCGGAGAGCCTCCCGGGGCCATTTCCCAGCCTGAATGCGTCCAGAACATGCCGGGGACCGGAGCCAGCCCTCCTCTGGCAGAGCAGGGCTCGCGACGGTGCAGACTCAACCGGGTATGCGCTTCCCCCACAGAGCCTCCACTCGCCACGGGGTGCCCGGGGAGCGAACTCACGATGCCAGCCCTTTGACACCGCTTGCTCACTCCACTTGGCCACCCACAGCTACTCAAGAGTTCTGACTTCCAGCTCCCTCTTCAAGGGCCCAGAACCCATGGAACGCTGGGGGGCTGAAGGTTCTGATGGGGACGCACCAGTGGCATAGTCAGTGGGGGGCTGAGCAGTCAGTCTTGGGGGCTCACTGGTGGTGTATCCAGAAGGGGGTTGAGCAGTCAGTCTTGGGGAGCTCACTGGTGGCATATCAGAGGTTTATTTATTTTAGCTTTATTTTGGAACTTTGCAATGGTGTTTGCAAAGTTTGCAAAACATACCCCATCGTGTGGCATGTTGTTGGATTCGTATTGCAGAGCAGAATCCAATGCAAAAATCCATTTTAAAATATCTCCTTCCTATCAAAAGTTACGGCCAAAAATACTAAAAATAAAAATATGCCTTGAGCTCTATGGGGAAGTGCAAGTGCCCAATAGCGTGGCTTTACTTGTGTGTAGGCAAACGTGCCACTGTCCACTAGAAAGGCCAGGCTGAGAGGAATCCAAGACCTTGTCCTCCTTTTGAGGTTTGGGGATCTGGTCATCCTGATCTGGAGTGTTCCGACTTTTACTTTTCGGAATGTGAAAATAATATTGTTTATTATTGTTTGGGGGTTCACACTATTTGGGGGTTTGGCCCTATTGTTTGGGGGTTCACACTTAACGGTTGTTGTGAATGGTGGATCTCTATTCAGTGGATCTGGTGGATCTCTATTCAGGCATCCCTTGTTATCAAATAATGTTCTGTTCCAGAATCTCCTGTGGATAAAAAAATCAGTGGATTAAAAAAAACCCCAGAAAAATCTATTTAAAGACACACTTCCAGGTTTCTTGCTCCTCTATTGTGCCTGATGGAATCAGGTAGTGCCTCAGTATCTATAGGGGTTTGATTCTGGGCTGAAGAAGGGAATGACTGACTCTGTACAATGGTAGAAAAGCAGTTTTTAAACCTGTGATTTGCTGTGGCCATTTGTGTTGAGTCAAATCAGTGTATTAAAAAATCAGTGTATAACAAGGTTGGACCTGTATTCTCAACTCAGTGTTGGGTCAGGTCTGTTCAGGCAGAATAGCTGGTGGAGGCCTGATAAGCCTCATTGTGGGGCTTGGGGGTCTTCCCAGGAGACCTCCGGCTGCTTCCTGGGGGCCACCAGATGTAGCAGTGGTGCTGCTTCTCCTGCGGGTGCCGGCAAGCTCCGGCTTGGACTGACTGGCCGCGGCTGTCCAGAGAAAAGCCTGGCTCTTTTGGAGACCCCATAAAGCAGAGGTACTACAGGATTGGTTTGGGGTCTCGTGGACAAGGGGCTCAGCCACTCTAATCCGGACTTGCCCCACACTCCTCTCCTGGCCCAGAGCAGGCCAGATTCTGCGAGGGGTGCACCTCTCCAAAGAGCTGCTCTTCAAATGGCCTCGCAGGGCCTGTTTGCTGCTTCGAGCTCATTCGTAAGCCGCATTCTGGGTAGCAAAGGTGCCACGTCTGTGCAAGGCAACAGTGCTCCTGGGCACATGCAGAGTGCATTTCTCATACAGAGAAAGCCCAACCGGCTTCTGCACCTTGGAGCAACTAGGACCTGTCTCCAAAGAAATGGTGAACCCCACTCCGAGACCCAGAGGTCACAATGTATCATCACAAAGTATCCAGGCCAAAGTAGCATTTGCATGAGCAGTGCAAGACAGGGGTAGGTGGCCCTCCTGCCAGTGGCGTAGCCAGAGGGGGGCAAAGCTCTAGGTTCGGTGGGGAGTCTCATTGTGGGGCTGGATGGCCCTCCTGCCAGTGGCGTAGCCAGAGGGGGGCAAAGCTCTAGGTTCGGTGGGGAGTCTCACTGGGGGGCTGGATGGTCCTCCTGCCAGTGGCGTAGCCAGAGGGGGGCAAAGCTCTAGGTTCGGTGGGGAGTCTCATTGTGGGGCTGGATGGCCCTCCTGCCAGTGGCGTAGCCAGAGGGAGGCAAAGCTCTAGGTTCGGTGGGGAGTCTCACTGTGGGGCTGGATGGTCCTCCTGCCAGTGGCGTAGCCAGAGGGGGGCAAAGCTCTAGGTTCGGTGGGGAGTCTCACTGTGGGGCTGGATGGTCCTCCTGCCAGTGGCGTAGCCAGAGGGGGGCAAAGCTCTAGGTTCGGTGGGGAGTCTCATTGTGGGGCTGGATGGCCCTCCTGCCAGTGGCGTAGCCAGAGGGGGGCAAAGCTCTAGGTTCGGTGGGGAGTCTCACTGTGGGGCTGGATGGTCCTCCTGCCAGTGGCGTAGCCAGAGGGGGGCAAAGCTCTAGGTTCGGTGGGGAGTCTCACTGTGGGGCTGGATGACCCTCCTGCCAGTGGCGTAGCTAGAGGGGGGCGCAGCTCCCTGCGTGGGGGGAGTCAGTCTCCCTGGCGCCCCCTCCAGCTCCCCCCCCCTTGCTGCTGTCATGGAAAATCTCAAGGGAGGCTCCGGGTTGCCGAGAGACCTGCGGGCAGGACCTGTGCTCCGCCTCCCGCAGTCTCTCCTTCCCCCGACGGGGAGGGCTGCAGAAGGACTCCCGACTCCGCTCGGAGCCCGTCCTGTCCCTTCTGCAGCCTGGAGGCGGCCGGCCCGGCTGGAGCGATGGGCAAGCTGGACGGGAGCCCCCGCAGGGTGAGTGGCTCGCCCCCCTCCTCCTCCTCCTCTTCCTCCTGCTGGGGGGCAGAGCAGTAAGTTCTTGCAAGAGCCCCCCCTCCGGAATGGATCCCCGCAAGACTCAGTGCTGCGCCCCCCTCTAGCTACCCCACTGCGAGCAGCGCACTCTGTGTGTGCTCAGAGGCACCTGCCCCTGGAGAGCCCTCTTGTGAGATCTAGAGAACCCCTTTGGGGAGCCCCATTGAAATCTGGAGAGCTCCATTGGAGGGCCCCCTTGTGAGATCTGAGGAGCCCCATTGAAATCTGAGGCGCTCCACTGGAGAGCCCCCATGTGAGATCTGAGTACTCTCTTCGGGGAGCCCCTTTGAGATCTGAGGAGTCCCTTTGGGGAGCTCCATTAGAGAGCCCCCTTCTGAGATCTGGGAATTGCCTTTGGCATTGGGAAGCCCCATTGGAGAGTCCCTTTGTGAGATCTGAGGAGCCACTTTGGGGATCCTCATTGAAATCTGGGGGGCCTTTTGGAGCGCCCCCTTGTGACATCTGTGAAGCCCTGTTGAAATCTGGGGAGCCCCATTGGAGAGCCTCCTTGTGATCTGGAGAACAGAAGGAGCCTGGGTCTGAAGAGCCATTTATTCTGATCAAAGAGGCAGTTGTGGCCAGTTTGGGAGGGAAGGACACTCTGCACATGGTCAGAGTTGATGACCTGAGAACTTGCACTCCTGGGACCCCCAAGAGTCTCTTAAGAGGGGGCCTCTCTTTCTCTCCCTTCCTTGCTTCCTGCGTCCAAAAGACCAGGCCTGTGTTTGTGACGTGAATGTGAACGGGAAGCCCTGCAAGGCTTGTGCAAGAGCCTTGTCCGCTTGCTTGGCAGACGTAAGCGGGGTGGGTGGAGTGGGGGGGGGGCATTTGTGGCAGTGTCCTTCCCCAGAAGTGGGGCAGCACCTTCTCTGGGGAGTTGGTTTTGCATTTCTACCTGTAGGAACGTTCTGGTCTTTGGAGGTTCTGTCCCCAACATGTGGAAGTTGATACCACTGGTGACACTCTGCACGTGTCCAGAGGTGCTCTTTCCAGGGCCCCAAAGCCTTTTATGCGTTGGGTGGTGATGCTGGCAATGTGGCTTCTATCAGTGCCCACAAATCTCAGGCTGCTCACCTGAGCAGTCCCCCGCCCTCTGTGATGTGCCTCGATGTCCCCTGCGGGAACGTGCTACTGTTGCTGCCTCCCTGGGATGCTTTGCCCAGGGCAGGTGGGACTTGGCACGTGCTGTTCCTGGTGCTGCCCGCAGGCATTCCTGTGCCAAGTGGCCAAACCTGTCATGAGCTGCTGAGCTGTCTCTTGCTGCCGTTTCCCATGAACGGCTTCCCTGCTCTCCCTCCCACCCCCTGCAGCCTCGGTGGCCACCTTAGATGGGAGACCTGGGTGTCGGAAAGGGTGCCCGTTTCCAAAAGTGGTGATCTCGGTATTGGAGGCCACAGCAGGACTGGCCAGGGTGTGTGACCTGCATGGCAGTGATGGCAGTGCCAGAGTGGTAGGTCCTATGTCACCCACAGAACTCTTTTGCCTACAAAAGAGGGGCTTGACACCCCCACACTGAAGATCTGGCCTTCCTTCCTGGGTGCAGGAGGCTCAGATCCCAGTCATGAGGGCAGTGGGTCAGCCTTGCCACTTCCAAATCAAAGCAGATGTGCTCTTGAGCATGTGCAGAGTGTTGTTCTCCCCAGACACTTTCCCAGTAGGCACACAGGCCTCTGAAGTGGCGCATGCCTGGTGGCTGAGCTGCACTTCGGAGTTGCCACAGAGTCAGCCAGAGCCTCACAGTGGAAACTTGGTGTCATGCTTGAGTCATGGTTGCTGGTGGGAAGGGAAGAGGTCTGTCCAGAGGAGCCTGTTTTGTGAGCCGGGGAGGCTGATCCGGCCTCAAGAGCAGAGGGACCCTGCAGGGCTGGGGGGGGGCAGTGGAGGGGAATGCAGGGCCTTCTCAGCTGTGGCCCTGAGTGGGGTCTGTGCAAGTCTATGCTGGAGTACCTGCTCTTCAGTAAGACGTTCCTGATTCTCGTTATGGTCTTATAATTAGGCTGGATCAATCCCAGACCTCTTTCCTCCACCCTTTTAGTCCCTCTGGTTCTCAGTGGGTGATACTTGTGGTCTCAACCAGCCTGGCCCTCATCCATGTCCAGAACTAGCAAGGTTTTGTGGCCATCACATGGCCATAGTATGTGGTGCCGGGGGTCCCTTTTCTCAGCCTTGCCCCCCTCCCCTGTTTTGCCTGCCCCCCCCCTCTGCCTGCCGGTCTCTGCTCTGCACTTCAATTGTTTTGCTCCCTTCCACTGACCCATAAATAGCTGGCGCTGAGGTCAGCAAAGGGGAGAGACAGGGAGACCGAGTCTGGGGTTCTGGGTTCAGTCTTGGGGGGCTTGCTGTGTGGCTCCCTCCACCCATTAAAATCCACATTCTTTCCTTTCCATTCCTCTGAGTGCCCCATAAAGACCCCCCCCCCCGAAAATCTCCCCCTACTCATCACACTCCCTCTTTGTTTTCTGTTCCAGAACAAGCCATGGAGGAAGCTGAAGGACATGGTGCACTGGGCACCCTGCGTGGTCTCCTTCCGGAAACGGTGCCCCTGGGTGCAGCTGGCTGGCCACGCAGGTAAGTGTAGGGTGGACAGGGCTCTGCATGGGGGGATGCACACTGGAGATCCCAAAGAGCATTGGGGCCAGCAGTGCCCAGGCATCTCTCTTCCCCCCACCCCTATTTGTCTCTGTCTTAGGTCTCTGGCTGACCCACTGCTCTCCTCTCCCCAATAGGCAATTTCAAGGCTGGAGAGTTTGGGCATGTCTTGAAGAAGTTCTGTCCTGGAGAACAACAGTGCCTGGAGCTCCTGGTACAGGATGTGCTGCGGCCATACGTCCCGGCCTACCACGGTCTGGTGGAGCAGGACGGCGAGACGTACATCCAGATGGAGGACCTGCTGGCTGGCTTTGACGCCCCTTCGATCATGGATTGCAAGATGGGGTTCAGGTGAGGCCCCCCTCCCTATAAACAGCTAGCTGGAAAGCACCAAAAGGGTCACCCAGTCCTTCCCCACCTGATCTCATGTTTCTTACACCCCCACCCCCCCAACACAGGACCTATTTAGAGGAGGAGCTGGAAAAAGCCAGGGAAAAGCCCTGCCCCCGCAGGGACATGTATGAGAAAATGGTGGCCGTGGACCCAGCAGCGCCTACGCCAGAGGAGCATGCACTGCGCGGAGTCCTGAAGCCGCGCTACATGCAGTGGCGAGAGACACTCAGCTCCACCACCACCCTCGGCTTCCGCATTGAGGGCATCAAGGTGAGGAGGGGAAGTGGTGTCTGGGGTGAGGGGGGCTCCCGCAGAGCATGACCTTCCTGCCACTCCGGTCTGGGGTTTGCCACCCCCAAGCACTTATGTGAAAAGTCTTCCTCCCATAAATGGAACTAGCTGCAGATCAAGGTTTGGGATGTTCTGCTTGGGGACCCTGCCTGGCTCCAGTTGCCCCAACACAACAACCCATGTCCCTTTGCTCTGGGTATAATCAGACCTCGGTGGGGGGTTCCTTCCCACTGCATCCCAGTTGTCTGACAGCACCCTCTCCCCACTGTCCCCTCCTAGAAAGCGGACGGCACTTGCAACACCAGCTTCAAGACAACCCGGCAGCCAGAAGAAGTGGTGCAAGCGGCCTGGGACTTCGTGGATGGCAACAGGAATGTGCTGGTGAGGCCCAGCTTCTATCCACCATCTATGTGTGGGATGTCCTCTGTTGTCAAGAGATAGGGCCTTGGTGGAGGGGCCTCCTAGCATGCAAGCCGTGTTGGAAAGGACATGCCCTACCATATTTATACATATATTTTGGACGTGCGTCACCAGCTTTCTGCCCAGGGGAAGTGGGCTTACGTGAGTTCCCTCCTGCCACACACTCGGGCTGTGGTTAGATGTGCTGTTCCTCGTAGTGCTGAAGGATTGCAAAAGCACATGCCCTTCTGCATTTGGAGCCAGCCACAGAGCCCTCAGCGCCAGGAAGAACCTGCCCTATATCCAATCAGACCAACTGAGAGGCTCTTCATTGCTTGCTGCCCAGGCTTGAATCAGGAGACTTGCTATACTGCAAAGCACAACACTCCCCCACACCAAGGGTCTAACCAGCCCCCTTCTCTTTCTAGTGGTGGTTCTGCAGCACCTCTTGTCCTTCAACCACTGAGTGCCGAGGGTGGAGTGTGGCTGTGTCCCAAAGTCCACCAGACCTTTTGACCAGGTGCTGGCCATCTTTCCTGACACAGGACCTCTCTTCTCTTCCAGGCAAGCTACCTTGGGCGACTGAAGGAAGTGAGGCTGGCCCTGGAGCAGTCTGAGTTCTTCAAGGCGCACGAGGTGAGTTGAGATCCAGAGCAAGATGCTCAGTTGGACGAGTGCTTTGATCCCTTGCAGCAACTCTACTCCATCTTGGCAGAGTTGCGCTTCCTCTGAAGAATCAGGCCTGTGCTTTGGGGATGCTGCTGGATCCGGTCTTTGGAGGGGCTTCTGTCCCACATGGCCCTTTCCACCAGCATAGACTGAAGCCTCAGATGTGGCTCCTCTTGGCTGGGGGCAGCTGGAGTCTAAGCTGAACCTGGCCTGAGAACTGAAACTTGGATCCACTTTGTATTGTCTCCATCTTGTTGATCTGGTGCCCTCCCCTGCCAGAGTCCAAGCATCCTTCAGTAGTCCTACCTGAACTCTCTCTCTCTCTCTCTCGCAGGTGGTGGGCAGCTCGCTGCTCTTTGTCCATGACCGGACAGGGCTGGCTCAGGTCTGGATGATTGACTTTGGCAAAACAGTACCACTGCCTGCACAACAGACACTGACACATCGGCTGCCGTGGGTGGAAGGGAACCACGAGGATGGCTACCTGTGGGGCTTGGACAACCTCATTGGCATCTTTGAGAACATGCTGAAGGAGTGAGCTGCACCACCATGCTGGCTCCCTTGACCCTGCCTTTAATTTATTCAGCCACATATGCTACCAAAACCAGGAAGGCCTGGACAGAGAAGCTGCTGGTCCCCCATTGCCTGCTGACAATCAGTACTGGAGAGGGTCCTGGTTTCATCAGCTTCTCAGCACTATTTATTGTAGCAAAGGAGTTGATTTGGACCCTGACTCTGCATCTCTCAAGAGCTGCTGTGCAAAGGAAAGAAGGGACGTTTGAGTCGAAGACAGAACGTGGTCCCGAGATGAGGAGTTGAAGCTGTCGGGTCATCCTGGGATGAGGCTAAGTTCTCATTGGGGTGTCAGAGCAAGGAAACCCCAGGAACTGGAGAAGCTTGAAAAGCTACAAAACAAAGGGGGTATTTATTTAATATTTTTCCCCTCCCCACAAATCCTATGGGGGAAGGGGTCTCCCTTCCCTTCCCTAAGGGGGAAACCATATTGTTGGTTTCACCTTTTCAAGGTGGAGCTAGAAGGAAATTGGTTTCTTGGCACCTGAGCTGTCTCTAATGCTCAGGAAGAGCTGCTTTCTCAAGTCCTCTAGAAAATAGGGGTCTCTCTCTCCCCCCCCCATGGCTTTGGTCAGGCTGCGCATTGATGGTGCTAAATTTAGGATGGCTTGACCAAGCAGCACACTCCATGGAGAAAAGGGCAGCTCCTCTTTTATGAATTTTTTTGTACATTTTGACACTTAAAATGAGTTTTCTGAAAAGATGTGCAATTTCTGTTCTGTCTCTTTTTTGGGGAGGTGCTTTCAAGCTTGACTTGATGAGCTTGTGGTGGTGTCACTGATCCCTGTGAATTTCCTGCTGTCAGTTCTTGCTATTATTATTATGATGATGCACTATTTCACAGTTTGACTGGAATTGGCTCTATTGCGATTCGGTTCCTCTCCAAGGAACTAGGAGCACAATCCTAACCATGTCTACGCAAAAGTAAGCCTCACTGGTTTCAATGGGACTTACTCCCAGTAAAGTGTTTTTAGGATTGCAGCCTAGGAGTCACAAAGCTGTTGTCTCAATATGTGTGAAGTTCCCAGGAGTGCTGCTTTTTGTCACTGGGCAGTTGTGATCTTCTGGAGGCCCATTAAGTTTAGATGTTCTTGGAGACTTAATGGAATCGCTCCAAGGACACCGATTGGAATCACAGTGGCTTCCTTTGCCCCCATTCTCTGAATTTCTATTTGTAGATCCTTATACTGCGTGATCTTCTCATGTTCTTCCTCTTGAAGCCAACGCTCTCCAGGTATTGCAGTGTCAATTATCCAGACCTGTCTTTCTTCAATCACGGTGATGTCTGGTGAATTATTCTTCCAAGTGCTGTGGGTGGGTTGTGGGCGGCGCAAGTACTTAAGACACTGTGCCTGTTAACCAGAAGGCCAGGGTTCGAGACCTGGGTCCCCACAAGACAGCTCCTGTCCTTAGCCCAGCTCTGCGACGCAGCAGGAACCAATCATATCGGCTGTGCTGTTCCATTGGACTATTTCAGTGGCATGGAGAGGGGGGATTTGCTGCTTGGATGACAGCCTATCTCCATATCAGTCTACCCAGGCCTTCGTGATTCGCATACAGCGTCAAACATGATACTATAGTCTGTTGAGACTGATGGATGCCAAGTATGTTCCAAGTGGCCGTCGGTTTGAATACGGAATTATTATTATTATTATTATTATTATTATTATTATTATTATATGTACAGGGCTTGATGAGGTTTCCCTCATCAGGCCTTTACATAGCCCCACAGTGGCAGGCAGAAGGGGCCCTGAAGACCCTCTCTAACAAGAATAAGAGACAGAGGAGTTATTTAGAGAGCAAGCTACAAAAGCCTCTCTGTTTCCTGTCGCCTCCCGTGCAAGGGGACAATGGCAGGGGGAGACTGCTGAAAATAGCGCAAGCAAGGGAGGAAGGGAGCACTCAGACTGACGTCAAACAACCAGGCAGGCCCTGCCTAACCTTCACCAAGCCACAAACATCTGTCATTGTGCTGGTCCACAACCTATGCAATACCCTAAAGGCATTTCCTGCTTGCTAAAGAGAGCTTTGCCCCTTGTAGGCAGCTTTTTTTTGTTTTGCTCAGGCATTTTTCAATCAGGTAAGACCAGATCCTTCAGCTCTTTAGCACTTTAATTTTCAAAGCACACATCATAGCTTTTGTTGTTTTCCCCCCCACTCCCATTTTACAGATGAGGGAAACTGAGGTAGCAGATTGCCAAGGCCACACAGTCCATAAAACAGGTAGCCCCTGACAGGCTGTGTCCCAGAGTTGGATTACAGAAATGCGCAAGTGTTCCTGACAGTTTCTGGCCAGAGGCAGGCTGTTGAACCCTTGATGCACGTAACTTAATCTACCACCTCCGTTTTGCAAACCACCAAAAATTGAGTCATGATCCATGGGTGGATCATAGAACCACAGATTGGGCAGCATTGTTCTAATGGTCCCTTCTGCCAGAGTGGAGTAGGGAAGAGGCAACTGTAGAGAACCGCTGAATTGTTGTCCCAGTAGGCTCAGGAAACGGGGGAAAGAGGATGTAGTGCACCATCACTGAGGAGTGGGTGTAGAAGAACAGACCAGGAGGACCAGGACATGACAAAAGCCTGCTATGTGGTTTTAAGCTCCCATTCCTTTAGAGAGAGCCCATTCCATACAGTAGATCTAACCAACGTTTCCCACGTTACTGCTCTCAGCAGCACCCTGAGCATACTTATGGTATGCAACGAACACTAGTGCTGGGCAAAAAGTGGGCAATGCACCTTCTTTAGCATAGCATCAGATCATGGGGAGGTAAAAGCACAGCAGCTTTCCCACTTCCCCAAGACATGAAGATTCCTGCTACTGCCTGGCAGACACTGGCATCCTGCCATCATCTGCGCCTGACTGTGACGTTTCTTTTTATTTGTTGTGCCCAACAGCCAAATGAGAGGCAAATTCTTCCTTGGTTAATTTGGTTAATTCTCTTTCAAAGCCTGCTCTGTTTCTGGGAAGGCCACCACTGACCCCAAAAGACTTAGGGGCCCTGCCAGCTCACTGGTGCTGGGTGTGCTCCAGGACGACTGGCCACAGCAGCACCGCCTTGCCACACAGCCCCTCCTGCACCCCCTCTGCTGGCACAACGTAGACTTTGCCGTCAGCTGCTCGTTTGGGGCTGAAGTCTGTCAGCTGGGTGTTGCTCTCATGCACTTGGCTGTAGCTCCAGAGCTGATACCGGCAGCTCTTGCCCTGTTTGGAGAGCAGGTATGTTTCAGCCACGGCATTCAGGGGAAGGTCCAAGATTCCAGGGCTGGCATGAAAGAGTCCTGGGATTTCCTCATCTTCCTGGCAGGATGACAGCTGGAGGTCACTCTTCAACCCAAGGAGTGCCCCTGTGATAGAAAAACCAGAAATGTTACTTGTGTTACCACAAGAAGTTGCTGCCATCTCCTTCACCTTAGGGCAGCCAACAGCCAAACCTACCTGAGACAACAGCCCAGTGAGCCTTGTGGCCCCTTCGGAAGCAGGGCTCATGGTTGGAATCCTCATCATAGCTGGGCTGTACATTAAGGCATTTTGCATACTTGGGACAGGACAGGGAAGGGTGCTGGGGGGGAGCAAAGCCCAACACCTCTTCAGGAAAGCAACTCATGTTTATCAACTGCAGGCAAGAAACATGAAAAAGGAAACCAGCGCCCCCACCCCAACACCCTTAATTGTACAGCCAGGTTCCAAAAGGCAGGATACGGTATAAGCACAGGCCGGCCGGCACCAAGATGCTGAAGGATCCTCTCGTGATTCTGTCCCTCTAGACCTCCAGAGAGCAGCTCCACTTGGCAAGAGAACACCTCTGCAGCAAGTCTGGCCATATTGGCAGCTGAAAAAGGGACAGGTGGTGCTGAGGATGGCATCACACACCCCAGGTCCATGCCAGGCTCATATAGGGGAAGGGACCTCTTATCAAGATTACTAAAGTCAAAGCATTCTCAGGTCCTGTCCCCAGAGCCCCATCACCATCTCTCCTCACCCGAGAACATTTCCCCTTGGGCCGTGTATCCCTTTTCCAATGCCACTTGCACAATCTTTTCCAAGGAAACTGCCTCAGGCAGGTGGAGCAGAGCACCTGCCATCCACAGGGCCACCAGACCACATCTGGAGGAGAGAGGAAGCCAGACAGGCTCATCTTAGGACAGGTGCTGAGAGTCCTCCTTTGACATTCAAAATCCGCATGCACATTCTACAATGCCTGACATTTAAGCAAGCAAAGGCTGTGTGGATGAGCTGCACTTGCTTGTTGTTCTGTAAGACTTAGGCCACAATCCAGAGTAACTACGGGGAGTCCTTGCTCCGGTGTAAGAACAATTTGCTCTGGATTGGAATATGAATTTCCCATAGGTTTTCACTAGGTGGTGCAGTAACTACGGGTACATGTAATGTCTCTTGCGTGCTCCCGTAGTTATCTGGATTGTAGGGTTATTTTCCCACAAGGAAGTGGGAAGTGAAAAGCAGGAGTATGTAAGTATTTTAAAAAATAACAAGCAGCTACACAGAAGGTGTAGTTGGATCTAGAAAATCTTCCTTTGAGTGACTTTGAGTCAGTCATTCTCAGCCTTATCTACCTCACAGGGTTGTTGTCAGGAGGGAAGAAAAGTACACTGAGGGTGACCGTATGTTAAAAGCAAAAAAACAGGACAAGGCCCCCCAAAATATAGGACACCTAAGAAAAGTGTAGGACATGACAAAAGCCAAAACCACTCTCTCTCTCACACACACACACACACATATATATATAGAGAGAGAGATTTCATGTGGTTAATTTAAACACAATATTGCATATTATTAGATTTAAAACTATTACGTGGAACAGTGATTTTCAACCAGTGTGCCGTGGCTAGTCCTCAGGTGTGCAACAGAAATTTGGGGATTGACATTAATTAATAGGAAAATTGAGGGATTTAAACAACCTGGTGTGTCTCGTCAATGGTAAAAACAACTGATGGTGTACAATTTCAATGCCTTGTTAGTGTGCCGTGAGATGAAAAAGGTTGAAAATAATGGATGTGCAATGTATTATGTATAATTTATAAGAATTCTACATGCTGCTTGCTTACAAGGAAAAAAAGAGGACAGCGAAGGTTTTTTTCCAGGGCACAAGGCTAAAAAAGAGGACATGTCCTGGAAAGACAGGACATATGGTCACCCTGAGGTACATCATCCCGAGTTCCCTGGAGGAAGAACAGTATAAATGAAAAATAAAAACACTCAGCCAGATTTATTGGAGAATGTTATGTTCTGCCTTTCAAGAATAACAGGTAAGAAGCAATTATTTATATTATGGGCTGTGGGTCGCGCAAGTGGTAAGGCGCTGTGCCTGTTAACCAGCAGCCAGGGTTCGAGACCCGGGTCGGCCCCACAAGACAGGGTGAGCTCCTGTCCTCAGCCCAGCTCTGCGACGCAGCTGGATTCAATCGTATTGGCTCTGCCTTTCCACTGGACTAATTCAGTGGCGTGGAGTGGGGGATCTGCTTCTTGGGTAACAGCCTCTCCTCCATAACAATCCATCCCAGGCTTTTGTGCTTCGCATGCAGCGTTTGCAGCGCAGAGTACGATACCATAGTCTCTGAAGACTGATGGAGGCCTGCTTTTATTAACATTAAGCAAAGCAAGACCTCAGAGATATGCTTGAGCCATTGGAAGAACAAATTAGTCTGGGGATGCAGTCAAATCACAGCATGATTTCAGAGGCACAGGGGGTCGGTAACAGCCTAACACAGGCATATTTTGAGCCCTCACCCAAAAAACCCCATGCAATGGATGTGTCAATGCAGCTGCCTCTTATAAGGACGGCAGGCAGGCAATACTCACTGGGGTCCCTCCTGGATCAGGGATGGCAGCGGAGTGTTGAAGAGAAGCCACTTCAAGCGCTCACTGAAGCTGGAAGATAGAAGACAGAGAAGGGGAAGATATCCCTGGAGAACTGCTGCAGGGCTGGTCTGACATTGGCAGCACTCAACACCTACTAAGGGGGTTGTAATTCGTGCCCCAAATCCTCGGGGCTGCATCCTTGGGTCAGATGGGGCTCCTCACCTTTGGAGTACTTCCAAGCAGGGAGCAAACAATACCAGAGCCTGTGAAGCAGAGCTAGAGGGGGTGAAGGAACCAAACAGCTCCCCTCACCTGCAAGTGCGGCTCTGCAGGGGAACTGCTCTTGCATACCTACCTTCAAGACTGCCTGCTCTGCCCCTTAAAGCTATGCCACTGGTTCTTATGGCTACAATCCAATACTCGGGAGAAAGACCCATCAATTATAATGGGCGTTACTTCTGAGCAGACACGTACAGGCTGTAGGGAAGGGCTCCGAACAGGAGGGACCCCATTCATGCCCCCCAAGACTGACTGCTCAGCTGCTCTCTAGCTATGTCACCAGTTCTTAAGGCTACAATCCTATCCACTCTTACTTGGGGGTGGGCCACATTGACCACAGTGGGACTCACTTCTGAGTAGACAGGCACAGGATTACAGGCCTCTGAACACTGGTCTTCAGACAACCTAGGGTTTACCCACCTGGTAGGCCTGGGCTTTCTGGGGAGTCAGCCTGGCTAGCCTCACACCACCTAAGCCCTGAGAGTCCAGGCCCACCGTGACCCCCACAGGACTCCCCCCTGAAGACCCACCATGAGCACCCCCGAGCACCCTACTGAAGATCCTCTGTGATCCCCCTGAAGATCCACCAGGAGTTCCCTTGAAGACCTTCCCCCAAGGACCCATCGTGACCACCATGAAAACCATCTATTAACCCCCCTGAAGACACACCATAACCACCCGGAAGACCCTCTATGACCACCCTGAGGAGTCCCCCAAGGACCCACCATGGCCCCCCGGAAGACCCGCTGTGACCCCCCTGAAAACTTGCCTTGAGGACCCACCATGACCCCTCATGAGGATACCGCTTGGAACCCACCAAAACCCCCTTAGGACCCACCTTCATTCCTCTAAGGACCCTCCATGAGCCCTGAAAACTCCCTCCTGGGGTCCCACTGTGACCCCTCCTGAGGATCCCCTTGGGACCAATCATGACCCCAAGGACTTCCCCTTGGGACCCACTGTGACCCCCTGAGCACTCCCTCCGGAAGACCCACCATGACCCCGTAAGGACCCACCACCATGACCCCCAGGACTCCCCCTTGGAACCCACTGTGACCCCCAAGGGATCCACCGTGACCTCCTGAGGACTCCCTCCTGGGGACCCACCGTGACCCCCCAGGACTCCCCCTTGAGTTCCCACCATAACCTCCAAGGGCCCGGCCCCCACCTGGCCCGCCTGCGCCGCAGCAGCTCCCGCAGGCCATCCTCCTCCCCGGGACGTGCCCCCTCCAGAGCCGCCTTGAGCAGCGCAGCCACGGGGGTCGGGGGCGGAGGAGGGGGCAGTGGCGGTGGGGGCGGGGGTTCGCCTGACATCTCTCAGGAAGCGGAAGCGGCACTGAGGTCAAAGGCCGCGCTCGGGTCACGACCATTCTAGGATCCCGCCTTTTCCGGAGCCACTTGACCAATAAAACGCGTCACCTGGGATGAGTGGCAGGTCACGTGCTCCTCCATTGAGCTGAAATCGCCAATCCAAGTAAAGGGGCGGGGCGGAGAAAGGGCCGGGAACGAGGCACTGATTGGCTAGTCAGCGCCTCGGTGGGCGGGGAAAGAGCGCGTGGCGGGCCAGATTGACGCAGAGAACGCCCAATTAAAGACTAGAAAATGGAAAGGGGCGTGGAATGCGCGAGCCTCGTCGTGATTGGCGAGTCGGAATCGGGGGCGTGGCTTACTTTCCTGGGCGCGCTGAGGAGCTTCTCCTACAGCCTGAGGCCTACCCGCAATCGGTGAGGAATCGGGCATGAGGGCGGCCATCGGGGCTCGGGAGGTCATAGGTTGGGGGCTCCGAGGCTGGGCCCACCCGCTGGCGCCGTTATTGTGGCCTTGAGGAGCCGGGAAGGCCTCGAAGGGAAAGAACCGTAACATCCGGGCATTTTCCTTGCATCTTCACCCTTGCATCCGGGCATTTAGATGGTAGTGTGAGGAGAATGGTGTGCTGAGGAAAGGGGATGGGCCAGTGCTGGGGAGGGGGAGCTAGTACTGGGGGAAAGGGGGAGGGGCCAGTGCTGGGAGGAGGAGCTAGTAGTGGGGGGTAGGGGTGGGAGGAGGGGCCAGTGCTGGGAGGAGGAGCTAGTACTGGGGAAGGGGAGGGGCCAGTGCTGGGAGGAGGAGCTAGTACTGGGGAAGGGGAGGGACCAGTGCTGGGAGGAGGAGCTAGTACTGGGGAAGGGGAGGGGCCAGTGCTAGGAAAGGGGGAAGGGAGAGGAGCCACAGAGGGACGGGCTGGAGCTGGGGAGGGGGGATAGCGCTGGGGGGAAGAGGGGGAGCCTAAGGGGTGTCACAGATGGTCTTCAGGAGGGGGTCATGGGGGGAGCTCTGAGGGGGTCCCGGGGGGCCTGGGCTTTCAGGGCTTAGGGGGTAAGAGGTAGAACACCCGGGGAATGGAGTCTCTGCCATCTCTGGTGTCTGTGGTCCTTCTGCTTCTAGAAAGCCTTCCCTGTTTCCCAGCAGGGTCTTGTCTGGGCTGTTCTTAACTGTCTTTCCTTTGCCCCTTCAGAGCCTGGCTCAGGCGCTGTCGGTGCCATGGCTGTTCCAGAGTCCCGGCCCAACCACACAATCTACATTAACAACCTCAATGAGAAAATCAAGAAGGATGGTGAGTTGGGGCCCTTCCTTGCTGCATCCCTTGGGGTTTAGGATCCCAGTATCTTGCATGTGGGTGGACTGGTCTGAGAAAGCAGGTGAGGGTTTGTTTTGTCTCCTTCCAGCTGTGGTTCAGGTCAAGCAGAGTACTTGTGCTGTTTGTGTGTGAGTCCTCAGGCCAGAGTGTAGACTTGGCTGCATGTCTGGCTCTCCTTAACTGGGTGCTTCTCTTCTTGCCCCCACCCCAGAGCTGAAGAAGTCCCTCTATGCCATCTTCTCACAGTTTGGCCAAATCCTCGACATCCTCGTATCCCGCAGCCTGAAGATGCGGGGCCAGGCCTTTGTCATCTTCAAGGAGATCAGCAGCGCCACCAATGCCTTGCGCTCCATGCAGGGCTTCCCCTTCTATGACAAGCCCATGGTGAGTGCAGCCGCTCCACACAAAGACCATGAGCTCTTCACTGGCAGTGATGCAGAAGTCGCCCCCACCGGCCCACATAACTAAGGACTTTTTCTTCTCTGCTCCCAGAGGATCCAGTATGCCAAGTCTGACTCTGATATCATTGCCAAGATGAAGGGCACCTTTGTGGAGCGGGACCGCAAGCGGGAGAAGCGGAAGCCCAAAGGCCAAGAGGCACCTGTGGTCAAGAAGCAGATCCCAGGGGCAGCAGCACCTGTGGCCCCGGCTGTCCAAGGGGCTGTCCCTGTGAGTGGCTGTGCTTGGGGTGGGCTGAGATGATCACATGGCACTGTTGGACAAGAGGGTGGCACATGCAGGAAGATGGTCCTTGCCTCCACTGTTCTTCTGAGGAATCATGCCAGAGGGCAGTCTCAGAGCCTTCTCCAGGAGGGGGCAGTGTTGCTGCTGTTCAGTTGAGTGCATGTTGTGCATTTCTGCCTGCAGGGAATGCCACCTATGAACCAGACCCCACGCATGATGCATCATGTGCCAGGCCAGCCTCCGTACATGCCTCCTCCAGGGATGATTCCACCGCCTGGTATGGCACCTGGAGCACTTCCTCCTGGGGCAATGCCACCTCAGCAGATGTTGCCTGGGCAGATGGCGCCTGCACAGCCGGTGAGTGAGGTGGGGTAGGGCAGAGAGGGTGGCAACACTTTAGGGGAGAAGTGTAGTTGACTCTGGGGGCTCTAGTCTTTGGGCTTAGAAGATTAGCTGTCTCTTTGGAAATAACAGTAATGAGATGGGGGTCTGCAGAGCGGGTGCATGGGAGGCCCAGGTTTCAGTCTTGGGGGTGAGGTTGCCACAGTCGTGTTGGTTAGAGGGCATGATTGACTCTCACGGTTGGTTCTTGCAGCTGTCGGAGAACCCGCCCAACCACATCTTGTTCCTCACCAACCTGCCTGAGGAGACGAATGAGCTGATGCTGTCCATGCTTTTCAATCAGTAAGTGCCAAAGGGGGAGAGGGGGGTGACATTGCTGTTGTGTGGCCCTCTTTGCCCTCCAAGTGCTGACTCAGTGGCCCTGTCTTTGGGAGAGCTGTGAGGCTGATCCCTGTTCTGTAGCCACAGGCACACTGGCTGTATTTAGGTGAGCACCTGGAGGCAGGTATCGGGTATTCTGTATAGTTTGGCTGCATCTAGAACCTTCTTTGCCTGGTATTCCACTCCCCTCCCCCATAGGTTCCCAGGCTTCAAGGAGGTGCGCTTAGTGCCTGGCCGCCACGACATTGCCTTTGTGGAGTTTGACAACGAGGTGCAGGCTGGAGCTGCCCGTGATGCTCTTCAAGGGTTCAAGATCACGCAGAACAACGCCATGAAGATCTCCTTTGCCAAGAAGTGACGAGGCCTCCTTCAGCCTTTTTCCTTGGATGACTCTTCTCCCCCTTTCCCATTAGTGCCTGTACAGTAGTGTAATGAGTGTGTGTGACAAGTTCTGTTCTGGGAGGTAAGTGTGTGTGTGTGAGCGAGTGCAGGTGTGTGTGTGTGCCCTTGGGAGGTAGTTGCCGGTTCCGTGCAGAAGCCTTGTACCCAGGGTCTGACGGCCAGACATTGCACCTGGAGCTTTTCTGTCCCACAATAAAAATGTTTTGTTTTTCATCTGAAGGTGTGACTCGTTCTGTCCTTGGGGTGGAAGGGCCTGGCTGATGCCCACGTTCGGCCTTAGGCAGGACTACTGTGCTGCTGTTTGTCATTGATGGTCAGAGGAGGGAGGTGATTGTCTGCCTGGCCTCCATCCCACCATGGTGGATGGTGTGTAAATGCTCTGCTGCTCCCTTCTGGTCTTCCATCCCCAAATCTGCCTGAGAGGAAGAAAGGACAAGAGCTGGCAGGCTTCTCTAGGATTCTTGCTCGCCCTTGACTCAGGGAGGCCGCAAACCCAGGAGATGTGTGGTCCACTTCTCTTGGCCTGGTCCCAGGACCCATAAAACAACCCAGTGACATGGCCATTCCCATGCTTTCAGTCACCCCCTGGAATGAGGGAGCAGAAATTCTGAATGAGGCTTGGGGCAAAATCCAGAGTAATTACGGGGAATCCTTGCTCTGGTGTAAGAACAATTTACTCCGGATACCGATACGAATTTCCCATAGGTTTTCACTGGGTGGTACAGCAACTACAGGTGCATGTAATGACTCTTATGTGCTCCTGTAGTTACTCTGGATTTGGGGGTTGGTCCAGCTCTTCCTGTGTTCCTTCATCAGGCGGGAGGGTCCTCAGCAGATTCCCAGTCACGTGTGTTGTGCCTCATTGGAATTGGTGTCAAGTCGCGGTTGACTAAGTGGCTCAGTGGTTAAAGGCGCAGTGCCTGCCAATCGGAAGATTGGCAGGTCAGCAGTTAAAATCCGAGTGAGCTTCTGTCCTTAGCCCATCTTCTGCCAACCTAGCAGTTCAAAAGCATCCCAGTGCAAGCAGATAAGTCGCTACCACTTTGCTGGGAAGGGAACAGCGTTCCATTGATATGAGTCACATGTCCATGGAGGCATCTTTGGACAGTGCTGGCTCTAACCGTACAATCCAGAGTAGCTACAGGAGCACATAAGAGACATTACATGCACCTGTGGTTACTGCACCACCTAATGAAAACCTATGGGAAATTCATATTGCAATCCAGAGTAAATTGTTCTTACACCAAAGCAAGGACTCCCCGTAGTTACTGTAGATTGTGCCCTGCTTAAGAAACAGGGATGAGCACTGCTCCCTGGTGCTGGTCACAGGGGACACCTTTACCTAGTGGTTGACCAAGAGCATTCATAGCTTAGCCTCCCCCTTCCCTGCTTTCCTTCTCAGAAGGGGGGGTGAGGGTGGGAAGGCATCAGCAGCACACAAGGCCCTTGGTGTGTGGCAGCAGCTTCCTGTTTAGCTGGGCAAGGGTTCTCCTTGGCAGAGTGTCTCCCCCATACTTGTTTTCATGAATCTGGAATCTTTTGACTCTGGAAACTGCGTGGAAGGGAGAAAGCTCGGTTTGGCAAACACAGAAGCACCCTGGTGGTGCTGAGATGGCCTTGCTGCCCTTGGAAGATGCCAGCAGGGAAAGTGGGAGTTAGGCTGCTCTGTGCCAGGCTGTGCAAACAGATGGGGTGGAGTTGCAGGAACTGCATACCCCTCTCCTAATTTTCTGTGTTCTGGGTTAGCTTGAGAGTGAAAATTGTGTGCAACCGCAAAAATGTACCTATAGACAAAACCGGCCAGGGCGAGGACCACAAACAGTACATTAGTTCTTCCAACCCAGGAGCTGTTGGGCCATCTCAGACGGGGCTCTGCAGGAATGGAGGCGGCTGCGTGGGGCTCCTTCTGTGCCAGCCTGCTCCTCTGTGCCCTGTGGGGACCCGCGTGCAGCGGGCGGCAGATGGACAAACTGGCGGAGAAGAAGCTGTGTGCAGATGCTGAGTGCGACCGTAAGTCCTCTCCTTGCACTCCCTGTTCTGCAGAAGCTGGGCTTGCCCTGCAGTGCTGTCAGCAGAGCTCTGATCGGGGTCTGCAGAAAGGGCTGGTAATGGGGTGGAGGCATCAGCACTTTCCCTCCAAATGTTTGGGGCTCTGGGTCAGAAAACCCCAGCAGGATGAGGCAGGCTTTCCCCAGAACAGGCACTGGGCTGTTTTGTGGGGTCTCCTATGACCTAACCTCCCTCCCCAGATCCCATCTCCATAGCTGTGGCCGTCCAGGATTATGTGGCCCCCGACTGCCGCTTCATCCACATTCGGAGGGGGCAGGTTGTCTATGTCTTCTCCAAGCTGAAGGGCCGTGGCCGACTTTTCTGGGGAGGCAGTGTGAGTAACCCCTTTCCCTTCCAATATGGTTGGTTGTTCGCACTCATTTGGGATGAGGCTGAATCAAACCCTAAAACCTGGATAAAAGTTGTTGTGACTGGTATGTGCTGTGCAGATGATACAGCAAGAGAGTAGTGAGTGGAGGATCTCCAAGCAAGCTGTGCTCCCTGATGGGGCCTGCAAGGTAGTCCCTGGGTGGCAGTGGCATCCCGAGGGAAGGCGTAGGGGGCCCTTAGCCCCCCGGCACCACCCTCAGGGGTGACAATCCTTTAATTGCTAAAATAACTAAAATCTTTTTGAATACCCCATCATGTCATATACCTTTGGATGCATATTTCCCAGCAGAATCCAATGCAAAAACTAGCTTTGAAATATCTCCATCCTATCAAAAGTTATGGCCAAAAAACTAAAAAAAATGCATGGAGCCTTTACTTGTGAGTAGGCAAATATGCCAGCCAGAACAATCCTAACCATGTCTACCCATTATGCTCAAGGGGTCTTGTTCCCAAGAAAGTGTCTGTTAGTCTGCGTTAGTATGTTGGAAAGGGCAAACGAAGAGGTATTCAACGACCACAGAATGGTCCTGATCCAATGAATGTAGTTCCCACAAATCAACCCAGAAGAATGTCCCTGATATTCAGCCCTATGGAAAGTGGAATTGAGCTACACAGCCACATTTAGTTGTGAGTAAGCAAAGGTGCCTTGGTTCGTGTTCAGGTCAAGCACAGAGGAATGCACCAGAATGGTCCCAATCCAGTGAACGTGGAGCTTCATAAGTGCTCCAGGAGGCAACCTCACCCCTTCCTCCCAAAAAATAACAGATATAAAAATATAATATTTGCCATCCGATGGATGGACCCCTTTCATGGGAGACCTTCTGTGATAGCTCACAAATGCCATCTCCCATCCCCTTCTTCTGCCCACAGGTACAAGGAGACTACTACGGGGAGCAGCCTGCCCGCCTGGGCTACTTCCCCAGCTCAGTTGTCCAGGAGAACCAGTACTTGAAGCCGGGCAAGGTGGAGGTGAAGACCAGTGTATGTATGAGACTCCCCATGGGGGGTGGGTGGGCACATGGGGCACATGAAAGAAGAGCTGCTGGCACAGAGCCAGAACTCATGCCCTGCTTTTCTTTTCAGAGATGGGACTTCTACTGCCAGTGATCTGAGAGGCTCAGCTTTGGATGCCGCCTGCCTCACCTGTGCCAGCTTGTGTGAAGTCCAACCGGACCTTAGCGGGCACTGCGCATAGGCCACCTGCTGAATCTTGCTCACCTGCATGTCCTTAACATAGCCATAAATCTTATCTTTTCAATGCATCGCGTGTTCAGTGTTTGGGTCGAACTCCTTTTGCAGCAACCTTGGGAGTGGTGAGGGAGGGCTGGCTCTGCCCCAGTGACGCTACAGCCTGGCAGCAGTCCGTTCCTAACCAGCTGGCATGGCCCAGTTCTGAGGTTGGGCCCAGGGCCTTCCTCCCAGCTGGGGCCTGTTGGAGGGAAAGGGGCAGCACCAGGTGGGTATGGATCCTGCTGTACCCGGAGGTGCCAGATGGCTCAGGGCAGTCCCAGTGGCTGGTCACCTTTGCTTCACAGCCTGTTGGCACTTGGTTTGACCTGGCGCTGCTGGATTCCTGCTGCTGTGAGCAAGCCTGCCCGCCTCCATCCCTCCACTGCCAGGTTGCCAGAGATTGGCATCTGCTTTGGGAAGCCGACTCATGTGAGCCCACCACAGGCTTAGAGGGAGGGGAGGGCCAGGAGGCTTAGTGGTTCTCCTTGCGCTGGAGGAGCTGCTGGGATTCTGGTAACACATGGTAGTGCTGGCAGTGCAGAGGACCCAATCCTGTCTCTGGATTCCAGCACACTGCCCCAGCTGGCTTACTGGATGAGCTGAGCGCCCCCTCGTCCCTCCCGCCCCCCGAAAAAAGCACCCAAGAAAATGCACCTACGCCAGAATGGCCCTGATCCAATGAATGCAGCCCCCATAAATCAACCCAAAGATAATTGCATTGAGCCCTATGGAAAGCAGAACTGAGCTACACAGCTGCGTTTACTCGCGAGTAAGCAAATGTAGCTTGGCTCATGTACAGCTCAGGCAAGGCCACCAGAAAATGGTCCCAATCCAGTGAAAGTGGAGCTCAACATGTGCTCCATGTGACTGCCTCACCTCCAGCCCTGGCACATCTGTGGCCCCCGAACATTGAATGATCCCCCCAACTTCCTGTGATGCTTTGGTGTTTTGGGGGGGGGGGGCTGAGGGGGGTCGATCCAGGGCGCTCTCTACCAGATAAAGCAGGACAGAGTCCAGAGCAAGAGTGGACTAAGAGCAGCACAAGTCCAGTCTCACTCTCTGTGCTCTAAGCTGTTCTGGGGCAATGGTACTCCTGAGCATGGACAGAGTGCATTCCTTGCCATCGTACCTAAACCCCAGCCTCTGCTTAGGACAAAAGGTGCTGAATGGCCTTATCCAAGGATCTCTCCCCTTCGGAGCCCCTCTGTGGGGGACGGGAAAGTGGCGTAGCCAGAGGGGGGTGGAGCAGTAAGACTTGGAGGGAGCTCCATGCAGAGTCCCTGGAGGGGTGGCGTAGCCAGGGGGGCTGAGCAGGGGGTCTTGGAGGGAGCCCCATGCAGAGTCCCTGGAGGGGTGGCGTAGCCAGGGGGGCTGAGCAGGGGGTCTTGGAGGGAGCCCCATGCAGAGTCCCTGGAGGGGTGGCGTAGCCAGAGGGGGGCTGAGCAGGGGGTCTTGGAGGGAGTCCCATGCAGAGTCCCTGGAAGGGTGGCGTAGCCAGGGGGGCTGAGCAGGGGGTCTTGGAGGGAGCCCCATACAGAGTCCCTGGAGGGGTGGTGTAGCCAGAGAGGGGGCTGAGGAGTCAATCTTGGAGGGGTCCCTCCCCTTCGGAGCGCTTCCAGCCAACGGCTCCGTTTTGCGCCCCTAGCCTGGAGCGGCTCCGAAGGGAAGCGACCCTTGCACGCCCCCTCCAAGACTGACCGCTCAGCCTCCCTCTGGCTACGCCACTGGTCCCCCGTCTGGAGGGACTCCAAAGGGGAGGAACCCCGGGGCCGGCGAGCTCACCTCGGGGCCGGGCCGTCGGGGAGGTGGGGAGGCAGGTGTGGGGAGGCGCTGCCCGCTCCGCCCGTCGAGGGGCGCGGCCAGGCGAAGGCGGCTGCTCGGGGCTGGCAGCGGGACCGGTCCGGGAGAGCCTCCTCGGTGGGCGTCCCGTCGATGCTGCCTCCGGTGCCCCCGCGCGGTCCGCGGGTCGGGGGGCGCCGGGAGGGGGGTCGGGTGCTGGAGTGCGTCCTGCTGGGGGACGGCGCGGTGGGCAAGACCAGCCTGGCTCTCAGCTACAGCGCCAACGGCTTCCCGGCCCGCTACGTGCCCACCGCCCTCGACCGCTTCTCCGGTACCCCCCGTCGGGTGGGTGGGTGGGTGGGTGGGCGGGCGGGCATCGGGACCCCCCGCTGGGACCCCCGGGCCGGGATGGGTGATTGGCCGTGTGACTCTCGGGACCCCCAGGCTGTGCCCTTAGTGAGCCCCCCCCCCCGTCTCTCTCTCTCTTTCCCCCAGCGGTGGTCCGCGTGGACGGCGCACCGGTCAGGCTGCAGCTCTGTGATACGGCCGGGCAGGTAAGGGAACCCCAAGGCTGCTGCTGGATCAGATCCCTCCTACACCGTCGAGGGGTTCGGAACCAGAACCCCCCCCCCATGTGTGAGTGGGGTAGCTAGAGGGGGCGAGGCACTGAGTCTTGGAGGGAGTAGGGAAGGGAACCCCCCGAGGCTGCTGCTGCCCAACAACCGTCGAGGGGCTCGGAAACAGGCCCCCCGACGTGCGAACTAAGCAGTGGCGTCGCTAGAGGGGGGCACTGAGTCATGGAGGGAGAAGGGAAGGGAACCCTCAAGCTGCTGTTGGATCGGCCTCCCCCCACAACCGTCGAGGGGCTCAGAATCAGCCCCGCCCCGACGTGTGAGAGGAAGCGAGGCACTGAATCTTGAATGGAGCAGGTAAGGGAGCCCCCATGCTGCTGCTGGATCAGCCCCCAGGACCCCTCCGCCCCCCCCCCCCGACGTGTAAGCAACTAAGTGGCGTAGCTATAGGGGGACGTAGTGCTCTGTTTTGCAGGGAGACTGAGTCTTGCAGGGAGCAGCAGGTAAGGGAATCCCCAGGGTACTGCTGGATCAACACCCCCCCCCACCGTCGAGGGGCCCAGAACCAGGCCTCCCCCGCCCCCCCCCCATGCGAACTAAGCAGTGGCATAGCTAGACGGGGGGAGGGTGTAGCGCTCCATTTTGCAGGGAGCGGTGGCGTAGCTAGAGGGAGGCGAGGCACTGAGTCTTGGAGGGAGTCATTCCAGACCGGGGGGGGGGGGGAGGAAAACGGAGCCAGATAGTCTGGTAGGGAGGGACCCCTTGAATGTGGTGTTGAAATTCCCTCCAACTCAGACCGCCTTGCCCCCCTCTGGCTACGCCACTGGCACAGAGCCCCCCTTTCCCGCAGTGCATGGAGCCTTTCTTTGCCCCTGCTCTGCCCTGCGTCAGAGGTGCCTCCTCAGACCTGATGCTGAAGCTTCCCCCTCATGAGGACTAGAGCACTGATTTTTCAAAAGTGGGGGGGGCCTGCTTGTTAAGGCATATCCCCCTAATCCACCTTTCTGCCTCCCCATGGTGTGGGGGGTTTCTTCATCTCAGGGGTCTCAAGCCCACTGTGCCTGTACTCACTTGGCAGCGCTGCCCAAGGCTGTGCCCAGGAGCCCTGGCACTTGCCCGCAGGCTGAAAGCGGCACCTTGTTTCATTTTTGCCCTGGGAGATGCAGGTTGCTTTTCTCCTGTTTTTTCAAGTGCCGGAAGTAACTTCAGGTGCCACAATACTGATGCCAGGAACAGCACGGCCTGAGCATGGCACACCGTGTGGGGGAGGGCCGTACAGGACTGTCCAGCAAGTGTCCGGCCTGTCCATCCACTGCCTTGTTTGGCATCCTCCTGCGGAGGTCTGGCATTGAAAACTCTGAATTCTTGCATGGTGGTGGTGGTCGGCCACCCCCGTTCCATTGGAGGGCCCTGAGACCCCCTAGCGGCTAGCAGTCTAGATGGGGTTGCCATAATTCTCTTCCACAAAACCGGACAGGACCCTCTGTCCCATTTGCCAGTATGTGAACCCCAAACTCCCAAATTGGGACTGTTTTGGGGTACATATGACAACCCTAAGTCTAGAAAAAGGGTTGCGAATGGAAGTTGGGGAAATGGGGGCGGGATTAGGCCAGGAATCCTATTAGCTGTCTTGGGTGCCCTTCAGGGGGAAAGGCTGAATACAAATCTAATAATAATAACAACAATAATAATAACAAAAAGCAGCTCTCCTGGGAACTTCACACATATCGAGATGATACGTTTGTGATTCCTAGTTACTTGGATAGGAACCGAATCATAATAGAGCCAATTCCAGTCAAACACCTGGCAACTGTGAAATAGTACATAACGATGATGATGATGATGATGATGATGATGATGATGATGATGATGATAATAATAAATAAAGCAGAGGCATGGTCACCAATGTCTTTCCTTCTCCTTCCTCTTTGACTCCCCCACCCCACATCCAGGATGAATATGATGTGCTGCGCCAGGTATGCTACCCCAAGGCAGACGTCTTCCTGCTGTGCTTCAGTGTGGTGGCACCTACGTCCTTCCATAACATCTCGGAGAAGTGGTACCCCGAGGTCCGGCGCCACTGCCCCTCCACGCCGGTGCTGCTGGTAGGGACCCAGTCTGACCTGCGCCAGGATGTCAAGGTGCTGATCGCTCTTTCCCGTCGCCGAGAGAAGCCGGTGCCTCCGGCCTCTGCCAAGTCGCTGTCTGCCAAGCTGGGGATGGTGGGCTACGTGGAGTGCTCGGCCCTCACCCAGCACAACCTGAAGGAGGTCTTTGATACGGCCATCATGGCGGGGCTGCGGCAGGTTGAGCATCCTGGACCCAAGGCCCGCAGGAGCACCGCCAACCACCTCCGGACACTTTCCAAGGCCTGGTGGAGGAAGTGTGTGTGTGCACGGTGACCCCTGCCTCTCCTATCAAAGGGGTCGGCCTGGCTGTGCACTAGCATTACTTCCACCACTGATGAGGCACTGCAAGCACCTGACCATGTGGACCTGTGGCCTCCATGCACCAAGAGATGCGCCACCACTGGCCTTTGGTGGCCTGACAACCCCTTGGCCCTGCTTTGATTCTGGCCCACGCAGTCCGGATTAACTGTTCTGGAGCCCCATTATAGGGTTGCCGTATGTACCCAAAAAGTGGGACTGTCCTGGTATGGGGGGATTACATTCACATCCTGGCAAGGTTGACGGGGGTCCCGTCCCAGTTTTGTGGAAGAGGATTACAGCAAGCCCACCACGCCAGCCAGGCTTCCAGTCCCACAAACTGGTCTTGAATCCGGCCGCTCAGGCAGGAGAAGGAAATCTGTGTCGCTCTCTCTCCCCACACCGGAGAGACTTGCCCCAACAGGATGAAGAGGCCCCCCTAGAGAAGAACACTTTGCACATAGTTGTGAAACACCTCTCTTGGTGCGCATGTGTGCATGGCTGCAAAAACAGAGGCTGCATCCGGCCCCTGCCCTGCCCCTGGCTAGAGGGGGTGGAGACGGGCAACGTTCCAGCCATTTGGAATCTGATCCTGTTTGGATTGGGATTTGAGAACCGAGGCTGCCATGCTATGCACCCCCTACCTGGGAGTAAGTCCCACTGAAGCCAATGGGGCTTGCTTCTGAGTAGACATGCCCTGGCCTGCAGTGGAGGCACTTAAACTAATGCATGGAGTTTGAAGACTCCTGCAAGGCGGAAGTGTTTGCACCTTTGTTGGGACACCACACCCTGAGCCTGTCCTCAGAACTGGGGGCAGTGGCATAGTCGGGTGGGGGGCAATGCACAGAATTGTGGGGAGCCTGACTGCAGTGTGCAAGTGGCCCCATCAGAGCAGTTCCCCCCAAATGGCTCCAAAGTGGGGTCTGCTTGCATCCTCCCTGTAACTCACCCTCTACACCCTCTAACTAGGGCATGGCTTGTGGGGTGGGGGGCAACACTGCCTCTGCCCCACACTTTCCAAGGGCTCTATTTCCCTACGACCTGGATGAGCTGTAGGTACCTTTTTATTCCTTTACAGAGAATCCTATGGATGCTCTTTCAGTTCTCCACAGAGTGTCTCCCCCCACCCTCTTCCCTGCCCCAGATCCTGAGATCCTGCACCCATCCAGGGAGTGGGGGGGCACTCCAACTGTGTGGCTTTGAAAGGGGAGCTCCTGCCCAAGTCTGGAAGGACTTTTCACCCTCTTCCATCAGAGCAAACTCCCCGAAACCTTGTAGGGTTTTAGAAGACAACAAGAGGTGGTCTCTGCCTGATGCCCACCTTGCAGCACCCCAAAGAGACGCCTGTGGCTCTTGTCCGCCAAAGAGGCAGCACAGCCTCCAGTCTCAGGACTGTGATCACACTGGAGGGGGTCTGTCTGGAGGGGGGGAACTCACCAGATTTTCTTCCATACAGAACCAATTAAATGATAAGCTGTTTCATCTCTCGTGTTCTGCCTTTGCTGTGAAAATTTGGGGAGCATAGAACTGAGACCCTAGAGTCTGGGCTCCTCCTGATTGCTGCTGGATCGATCGATCGATCGATCGATCAATCGATCTCGATCTATCTATCTATCTATCTATCTATCTATCTATCTATCTATCTATCTATCTATCTATCTATCTATCATATTTATATACTGATTTTCAACTGAAGAGTTCACAAAGCGGTTTACAAGAAAATGAAAAAATTAATAGCTAATGGGTCCCATATATGATTGATTGATTAATTGATTGATCAGAAAGGAGTCTGTGGGTTCAATCCTAACCAATTTAGGTGGTCATATTTCACCTGCCATATCTTCCTGTGGCGGTGTGGGGGAGATCAGTGTATGCCTGTGCATTGGCCTAAACCCCCCAGGAGGGGGGCGGAAGTGTCTTATGCAGGGTGATCATATGACGGGATTTTTCCAGATTTGTCCTTTTTTAGCCTCATGTCCTTGCGTCCTCCAAAAGGGTTTCATTGTCCTCCAATTTTGGCATCATTTTGTAACTTTGCAATGGTGTGCACTAACCCATCGTGTCATATGTCATTGGATATGTACTGCAGAGCAGAATCCAATGCAAAAATCAGTTTTGAAATATCTCCTTCCTATGAAAGGTTATGGCCAAAAAAAACAAAAATAAAAAAATATGCATTGAGCTCTGTGGGAAAGAGAAAGTGCCAATATCACTGCTTTACTCGTGAGTAGGCAAATCTGCCATTGTTAGCTGGAAAGGCCAGGCTGAGGAATCCAAGACTTTTGAGGTTCAGGCATGTGGTCACCCTGGAGGGGAGGGTCATCTCAGAGGCTGCTGCAAAAGTGTTCCCGGGTGTTCTGGAGAGCCTCCCGGGGCCGTTTCCCAGCACGACCCAGAACATGTTGGGGACCGGTGCCTGCCCTCCTCTGGTCCAGCAGGGCTTGCAACGGATGCAGACTCAACCGGGTATGCGCTTCCCCCGCAAAGCCTCCGTTCGCCGAAGGGTGCCGGGGAGTGAACTCACGATGCCAGACCGCTGCTCACTCCACTTGCCACCCATGGCTACTCGAGAGTTCTCAACTCCAGCTCCCTCTTCAAGGGCCCAGAACCCATGGAACGCTGGGGGGCCTGAATGTTCTGATGGGGAAGCACCAGTGGTGTAGGCAGAGGAGGGCTGAGCAGTCAGTCTTGGGGGGCTCACTGGTGGCATAGCCAGAGGGGTTCTGAGCAGTCATTCTTGGGGGGCTCACTGGTGGCATAGCCAGAGGGGTACTGAGTCTTGGGGTCTCACCAGTGGCGTAGCCAGAGGGTTTATTTATTTTAGCTTTATTTTGGAACTTTGAATTGGTGTGCAGTACCCATCCTGTCATATGTCACTGGATTCGTATTGAAGAGCAGAATCCATTGCAAACAATCGGTTTTGAGATATCTCCTTCCCATCCAAAGTAATGGCCAAAAGGCTAAAAATAAAAAATATGCATTGAGCTCTATGGGGAAGTGAAAGTGCCCAGTATCGCAGCTTTACTCGTGAGTAGGCAAACGTGCCATTGTCCGCCAGAAAGGCCAGGCTGAGAGGAATCCAAGACCTTGTCCTCCTTTTGAGGTTTGGGGATCTGGTCACCCTGCTGAAGGCACTTTTGTGACACCCCAAATCAGTGCAGGACTTGAGCTATGACTGGAGATTAGGATTGCAGCCTCTCTGTCCAGCCACCCCATTCCTTTTTCTTCTTCTTTTCTTCTTTCTTCCCCTGGCTGGTTCTTTTCTAAGGGATACTTTTCAACCAACGGAGCGGCACCCTTTGATGCCTGATGCCAGAGGCGTGGGCGCCAGACCTAGTTATTCAGTGGGTAGGGACCAATAGCTGTACACTTGGCATGGAGATCGTGGCTTGCTGTTTCCAGGGCCTGAATTTGGCTTCCAGTGTTGTGTTCCGGGACCGAGCCTGTCAATGATGGTGGGGGGTGGGGGGAAACCTGCACCCCACTGACATAGCCTTAAGGACCCACCTTGTTTAAAAAAGGGCTCCTCATCTCCCCCACCTCTACCCCCGAGGAGCAGATGACTCAGCCGGAGCAGCTGACTTCTTGGAGATAAGGGGGGAGAGATAAGAAAGCAACAGAAACAGCTTGGGCAGGCCAGCTGGAGCCTCTTTCCAGGTCCTGTGTGTTCCTCCCAAATATGTGCCCGCTGGCATTTCCAGTGATTAAAGGAGGGCACCTCTGAGCATGTGGAGAGTGCATTCTCCTTTTGGCTGAGTAACAACAGTGATTCCTGACCCCCCACTTGGGACTAGATAGGAGAATGTTTGGGTCATGAGATTTGGTGCGTTCCAGGTAGACCGAAGTTTTGGCACCCCTATATGAGGGCTCAGCCCCACAGGCAGGGGGCCTTTGGCTCCCTCCTGCCATGCCAGCTCTGCAGCACCACAGAGGCCAGGCTGGAGCTGGGTTGTCTGACTCAGCAGGGGAGGCAGGAGCACAAAGGGCACAGTGCCCAGGTGTCCTGGTTCCCTGCCTGCCGCTCCCACGTCCCGCAGATCCGGGATTTTCCAGCACCTGGGTCGGCCCCTGGCCCAGTTCCCTCCCTGACCCATCTTGGTCAGGACCATGGGTGCCTTGGACCCTGCGCCGGCTCCTTGTCCTTTCCTCCATGGCATGTGAAGGGCCAGGCCAGCCCATCCCTGCTGCAGGATTCAGCTTGATAGGAAGGAGGAAGTGCCCTGCAATCCCCAGCCCGGAGCCACAGCAGGGCACGGCTGTTTGCTTGGCAAGGACAGGCTGTTCTGCCGGCGCCCGCCAGTGTTTCTTTCTGGGTTGGCCTCCGAGGGAGGGCTTGCAGGGGCCTGCACGGGAGCAGAGCCGAGAAACGCAAGGAGTGCCAGCAGGGGCTAGCTCTGCCCAGGGCCAGGTCGTGGCACATGCAGCTGGCCCCTGGCCCATCTTGTGGGAGCAGAGCAGCCCCCTGAAGGGTGCATTTAGAGTAAGGGGGAATCACATGCCCAACCTTCAGCCCAGAGTCTTCAGTTGTGACCATGAGCCTTGATGGCAGTTCTTGTGATACCCACTTGCCCTTGTTGCAGGATCTGCCTCTATAGGGGGGCACAGCCCCCCACCCCACCCTTGTTTGCAGCAGCTCTTCCAGATGGTTTCCAGGTCCCCGCACAGCCAGTCCCATCCCGTTTCCTCCTGCGCCAGGGATTAGCTGTTCTCCCTGCAGTGCCAGGCTTTGGCTTAGCCAGTGAGTCTCCTTGTGACTGACTTGGCAGCCCTTCTGCTGATGCCTGGGGAGTAGCAGCACAACCTGGCCTCTGCTGACCACTGAGTAATGGGGAGCACGTGACCCCCCTGTGCCTGGGGAACTCCACCACCTGTCTTCTTTCAGAGCTGCTGCTCTGAGGGGGAGACATGCACGGATCCTGCCCCCCCTCCTGCCTCACTCCATGCCCCACACCCCAGCTTCCCAATAACTCTGCAGAGCAAAGTGAGGGGTACATGAGGACCACCAAGAAGGAGAAGGATGACCCAGTCGCCACATGTCCATGCATTGCTGGAAGCAAGGGGATCAAGGCACTCTGTCCCTGCTCAGAGGCACTCTTTCAGAATCACTTCCCACATTCTGGACAGGACCAGGCCTCAGTTCGTCCTGGGCTCCCGATTTGACCTGAAAAAACAAAATTAGACGTAAATGGGGCAGGCTGAGATTGGGAGGCTCCAGAATGATAAGCACGATCCTAACCATGTCTACTCTAAAGTAAGCCCCACTGTAAACTCCCATGACTTCCAAGGAGTAAACTCCATTGATTATCCTGGGACTTACTTCTGAGTAGATTAGGGCTGCAACCCTATATTCACTTTCATGGGAGTAAGCCTTCTTGGGAGTAAGCCTTTTTGAACTCCATGGAACTTACCTCTGAGTAGACCTGAATGCAATCCTAAAGACACGGTCCTGGGAGTAAGACCCATTGAATACAATGGGGCTTGCTTCTGAGCAGACTTGGTTAGGATTGTGCTATTAGTTCTGAGTAGACAACAGGCTTGGGCTCAAGGACTGCAATGCTATGCAGACTTTCCTGGGAGTAAACCCCATTGACTATAATAGGACTTACTTCTGAGTAAACCAGCATAGAATTGGGCTCGGACTGCAATGCTATGCAGACTTTCCTGGGAGTAAACCCCATTGATTATCATGGGACTTACATCTGAGTAGACCTGGGTGCGTTGAGGCTGCATTGCGCAGAGAGGCCACTGGGGGCCGCTGTTCCTTCCCAGAGGTTCAGGAGTGGGCGTGGCCTACCGCCTTGCCGGCGGCGTGACGTCAGAGGTGGGGCGGGGCGATCGCCAACCCGGAAGCGCGGCCCGGCCGGCTGAAGGGCGCCGCCATATTGGCCGGGTCTTGGGCGCCGCCATATTGTTTGGCCGGCGTTCTCGGCTCCGTCCAGAGCAGCCTCGGCGGAGGGAGAGGAGAGTAGAGGAGGGGGCGCGAGTCCCCGCACAGCCATGTCGGAGGCCTACGGTGAGCGGGGAGGGGCTGAGCCTGGTGGGGGGGAGACCCCCATGGCCCCCCTTGGCCCCCCACGCACCCTCCCAGAGCCCCCACTGCCCCCAGCCCCCCATGCAGCCCCCAGGACCCCACACTGCACCTCCCCAGGGTTCCCACTGTCCCCCATGCACACCCCTAGAGCCCCCATGCACCCCCAGGGCCCCCACTGCCCCCAGGACCCCCTCACTGCACCTCCCCAGGGCCCCCACTGTCCCCCATGCACCCCCAGGGCCCCCACTGCCCGCAGCCCTCCATGCAGCCCCCATGACCCTCCAGGACCCCCTCATTGCACCTCCCCAGGGCCTCCCACTGTTCCCCATGCACACCCCTAGAGCCCCCCATGCACCCCTAGGGCCCCCTTGCACCTTCCCAGACCCCCCACTGCCCTTGCAGGACCCCCACTATCCCCATGCACCCCCCAGGGTCCCCTCACTGCACCCACCACTGTTCCCATGCACGCCCCCAGGGCCCCCCAGAGTCTCCCCAGGCACCTTCCCTGGGGCCCTCCCCAGGCACCCCACTGTCCCAGACCCCTGTGCAGCCCCCAGGGGCTCCCACTGCCCCCATGCACCCCCACGGTCACCCCAGGGCCCCCCATTGCACCTCCGCAAGGCCCCCCACTGTCCCCCATGCACTCCCCCAGAGCCCCCCAGGCACCCCACCAAGGACACTGGGTTGCAACAGAAAAGCTGAAGCATGTGATTGGCCTGTGGAACTCCTTGCCACAGGATGTGCTGTTCTAGATGCCTTTCAAAGGAGTTAATCTGTGAACTCACCACAGGATACACTGATGGCACCTTGCCTAGGTTCCATTAGAGGGGAAGTAAAGTTAATCTGTGGAACTCTTCGCCACAAGAAGTGGCGGTGGTGGCACACAGATCAGATGTCTTTGGAAGAGGAGTGGAGGTACCCTGTGGAACTCCTTGCTGCAGGATGCAGTTGTAGTGCTGGCACCTGGCATAGATGCCTTTAGAGGGGAAGTGGAGTTAGTCTATGGAACTCCTTGCCATAATCTGTTAATCTGAACCTCACTTTGCCAGGATGAGAGCAGGTGACACCTGCCTAGGTGCCTTTGGAAGGGGAGAGGAGTTAATCTGTGGAACTCCTTGCCACAGGATGTAGTTGTGGTGGTGGCACCTGGCCTAGGTGCCTTGCGGGGGGAAAAGAGAGGAGTTAATCTGTGGAACTCCTTGCCACAGGATGTAGTTGTGGTGGTGGCACCTGGCGTAGGTGCCTTGCGGGGGGAAAAAGAGAGGAATTAATCTGTGGAACTCCTTGCCACAGGATGTAGTTGTGGTGGTGGCACCTGGCCTAGGTGCCTTGCGGGGGTAAAAGAGAGGAGTTAATCTGTGGAACTCCTTGCCACAGGATGTAGTTGTGGTGGTGGCACCTGGCCTAGGTGCCTTGCGGGGGGAAAAGAGAGGAGTTAATCTGTGGAACTCCTTGCCACAGGATGTAGTTGTGGTGGTGGCACCTGGCGTAGGTCCCTTTGGAAGGAGTATGAAGGGAACTTTGAGGATGTTGTATCAGATGTGAGAAGCCCTGATGGGTCTGTGCAACATCAATGGGCTGCTTTAGAATGCGCGGTTTGTGGATCTTGTCTTGTGTGGTCCATGGATCATCTGGTGGACCCCTTGAGACTGGGGAGGCTGGACTAAATAGGCCTGATCCAGCAGGGCTCTTCTTAGGTTCTTATATTCCCTGGATGTTGGGGTGGGTTGGTACAAAGGGCTTAACCCCCACCCCACCAATTCTGGCAGGTCCCATCAGCAGGAGGGAGAATCGTGGTCCTTGTTAGGGGTCCTTCGGCTGACCCCCTATGCTCAGGAGATAAGCCTCTCCTCTGCCTGGCTCCTTCCTCCCACCTCCAGGCACAGCCTTGCAGTGGCAGCAATTCGGACATCCTTACTTAGTAAACAAGGGAGAACAGGTGTGTGTGGGGAGGAGGAGGAGGAGGAAGTAAACTTGCTCCACTGAGCTGGAAAGAGTTGTTTGGAATGAACACCTTTTATAATCTCCAGCAGTGGGGCTGAGTTTTCCAGGAAGATCCATATCTATGGGGTGGGACACCACAGGCTTATGAGCATCCCTTGTGGGGATCTCAGCTGGGTGCATCATTCTAGGTTTAGGTGACTCTTTTGCTGCTGGATGCGGCCTAATGTGGCTGTTTCTAGTAGGGCAAAGAATAGTTGGGGGTTGCGGGGCTGCTGGCCATGGGGCAACCCTTGCCCCTCACTTGCGCAGCCCTTCATTTTTTGGATTTTCAATTTTTTATTAGGTTTTTACACTAATTTCAGATACAGGTATACTTGCGCATGAAGTCTCAGCTCTGGCTGGTGATCCTGTGACAGGAAGCTGCCTGTCTTAGGCTCTTGTGGATTTGGGTTCACACCCTAACTTCTCCCACATATGGTTGGCTGGTAGTAAAGCCCCATAGATCAGGGAAAGGGGAGGAGGCGCCAGCAAAGAGGACTAAGAGTACAATCCTAACCATGTCTACTCAAAAGTAAGCCCCATTGTGTTCAATGGGTCTTACTCCCAGGAAAGTGTCTTAAGGATTGCAGCCTTAGGCTGCACCTTTTCCAGCCGAATTCAGTTTCCAAAATCAGGGTGGGCGTTAGATTTAAGTAAGTACGGTATTTTGACTATGAGTGTGGGGTACGCATTAGAATCAGTGGTGCATTAGATTCAAGTAACAGGAGCTGGAGTCAGGTCCTGCAGCTACCTCTAAAGCAGTGGTACTTGGGGGTTTCAGCCTGGGATCCCCTTTCAAACTTAAAAATCTGTCTGGGTCCCCCATCAAACTTCCTGGGATGTGACATCACTGTGACGCCAGAGCTCTTCCATGTCTACTCAGAAGTAAGTCCCATTGGGTGCAATGTGTCTACCCTTCCACCCCCGGAAAGCCCAGTGCTAGATTCCAATATGGAATTCCAAGTCCCCCACACAATTCCTGACCCCCACTATATATACCACTACTCTAAAGACTGTGATTTATTGTGCCCTTTGATATACATTGTGCTGTTTTGATTGGAGACCCCCAATGGCTTTGCTGCTATTGAATATTAAATAAAGCTGAGTTTTCTCTCTCTCTCTCTCTCTCTCTCTCTCTCTCTCCCTCTCCCCAGATTTCCTCTTCAAGTTTCTTGTGATTGGAAGTGCCGGAACTGGCAAGTCTTGCCTCCTCCACCAGTTCATAGAGAACAAATGTAAGTGTTGGCTGTGGAGAGGCTTGTGATCTGGTCAGCCACATGAGCAGGGCCAGGCTTGGCCTGGAGTCTTCCTGGCTCACAGCTCAGTCCTCCAGGCATGACTCTGACATGCGCCTGATCGGCCCGAACATAGAGACTTGTTGTACTGATGCTGTCCTTGATTGCAATACCTCTCATCAGAGTGTTTGGGTCACAGCGTGGGGGCTGTGACTCTCCCCGAAGACCATGTTGTTGAATGCATTCCCCAGCCTGCAAATTTTAAAATACTGCTCTGCTTTTACTGGGGGAGATGCATGGAAAAGAGGGTGATATCCTCTCCTACAGTTCAAAAGCATGTAAGTGCAAGTAGGTAAATAGGTACCATTTTAGTGGGAAGGTAACAGTGTTCCATGCGCATGCGTGCCACATGCTGCCTCTATGGTTCTAGAAACAGGGATGAGCACCACACCCTCCATTTGGTCACGACTAGCAGTATAACCTGCAGGGGACACCTTTCCCTTTTTATCCCCTCTGAAGCATTTGTGATGTTGTCTGACAATCTCACTCTTACAGCTTTGATGCGCACAGAGCTGCACATGGAAGGCCACGGCCCCCATTTCCTTCCTGTGCTGCAAGAGGCTGCACAGAACCACACAGGATAGGCCTGCCTGCCTCCCACTAACTGGCTGCACCTGATCTTAACCTCATCCTGCACCAAAGCACCTGCGTTCCTTCATCTCCCCGTCTCTCTTCCCATTAGTCTGCCCACATTCTTAAGTTGCTCATATTTAATGGCTTGGGGCACACCCATGTGCTGTGCCACTTCTGGCTTTTGCGTTCATTTTTTGGTGCTGACTCTTTCAGTCTCCCATTCATTAGTTGTTGCGTTTTCTCCATAAACCACTTTGGGAACTTTTTGTTGAAAAACGGTCTATAAATATTATTGATGGATTGATATTTCCTCCCTCCTCTTCTGTGCGCTTCAACAGTCAAGCAGGACTCCAACCACACGATTGGGGTCGAATTTGGATCAAAGGTGGTGAACGTTGGTGGCAAAACGGTTAAGCTCCAGATTTGGGACACGGCGGGGCAAGAACGTTTTAGGTAAGGGCAGATTTGGCTGGGCTGTGCACTCCAGCGTTCTCCACGCAATGTATTTGGCTTGCCCAAAGTTTGGGCTTCTCCCTTAACCGTCACCCAAAATGTGTCTCCAGGTGCCAAGTGTGCATCTTGTCCTGTAAATCTTCAGCTCTCCCCCCTTTTTCCAGCTCCCTCCTGCATCCCTGAGAGCTAGGAATAGTCTGTTGGGCTTTATATAAAAGCTTAAAGGCTGTATGGAAACACAGTGGGGTGCTCTGATATCTGAACAGAAGCATTGGCTTCACCATGCCTGGATCTTCAGTGTCTCCTTTCCTCTAGGTCGGTAACTAGGAGCTACTATCGGGGTGCAGCTGGGGCACTCCTGGTCTATGACATCACCAGGTGAGTTCCTAGACTTGCATTGGGTTGTCAGTCCTCCCATGGTGAGGTTCCCTTCTTGGAGGACAGACAGCCAGCCCACGGTGGGTGGAGATGTGGTGGGAGATTCTGTGGTGCTGTGATGTTTGGTCAGCTGTGGAGTGTCCTTTCACTAACGCCTTTGCACCTGGGGTTGAAGTTGGCTACCCTTCCTCGTCCTTTGCCACTTTTTGGCACATGAAGGGGAGCCAGCGCACACCTCCTGTGATTCTGTCCTGCAGCAGAGAGACATACAATGCCCTGACCAACTGGCTCACGGATGCCCGGACCCTGGCCAGCCCCAACATTGTCATCATTCTCTGTGGCAATAAGAAGGACCTGGATGCTGACCGGGAGGTCACTTTCTTGGAGGCCTCACGTTTTGCCCAGGAGAACGGTAAGCCCTAGAAGGAAAAAAAGCAAGGGGCTTAGCAGATGGTGACTTCAGGGCAGCATCTTGGAGTGCCTGCTCATCTCCTCTTCTTCAGTCATGCTCAATCTGGGGTGAAATGGAAGCTGTCCTCGGTGTCCTGGATCACCTTTCTCCCCTTCCGTTGTTTGGAGGTTGGAGGAACCAAGGAACTGCTGGGAGGTGTTTGGTGCAGGTTCAGCAGGGGCTGCTGAGAGCTCAGGGTTTTGGGTCTGCTTCTATGATCACATTAGCAAGACCCCCTAGCCAAAGCCCGGGCTGAGGTATGTCCACCAAACTGGACAGAATTATAGGCTTGACTAACTGGTGTGTCTCCCCAGCCGCCCCCTTTGGTCTCACTGTTCAGCGTGTTCCTTTCCTGGGAGTCGAGTGGAGGAGTTTTTCCTGTGCCACCAGTTCCTCCATGATCTTCTGGGGCTGAACTGGCCTGGCTCATTTTGGTTTGGTTGTTTAAATCTGGCAGAGTTGATGTTTCTCGAGACCAGCGCCTTGACTGGAGAGAATGTAGAAGAAGCTTTCTTGAAATGTGCACGGACCATCCTGAACAAGATCGAATCAGGTGCGTCTTGGGTGCTGTTGGCTCTGGGCCAACACCATGGGGTGGTGTGGGTCCTGTGAAACCCATTGTCTGTTTTGTATGGTGGATGGCCACAGCTGTGTCGGCAGGTCCCTTCCCCAGTTTCCTTGAAGTGTGACCTCTGGTACCAGGTTCCTGGTGAAGTGTGACCTCTGGAACCAGTATGGATTTTGTGTGGGGACCTCTGGAAGTGTGACCTCTGGAACCAGTATAGATTTTGTGTGGAGCACCACACAGTCAAGGCGAGAAGACAGAGATGCCTGGCTGGAGTCCTCAGCCGCAGGGCGGTGCATGTGGTGCCTCCCCAAAATCCAGTGAGGGGGGTTAGTCTTGGAAGGAGCCTCGGACTGCAAGTTGCACTGCCTGCTTTATGGCGGAGTGGGCTTGAACTCAAGTCTCCCTTATTGAATTGCTGCTGTATTCAGACCGTGCCCTGAATCACTGTGGGATGGCAGAAGGCCTGGGAGCTGAGTTGAAAGGTTCCCCAGAAGTGGGCTGAATGATAGGGCTTCTCCCTGACTCATTTCACAACGTTCCCCATCCCTGTGTCCTGCTTCCTGTGCTGTTTAGATGTGGCACTGTCAGGCTAGTTGTCCAACGAGGCTTGACGGTGCTGTGTGTGGGAGATTGTGCTCAAGCCCCTATGTCTCTGTCCCCCTCTCCACCCCCACCACAGGTGAACTTGACCCGGAGAGGATGGGCTCTGGCATTCAGTATGGTGATGCTTCTTTGCGCCAGTTGCGGCAGCCACGAGGGACTCAGATACAGAATCGGCAGCAATGCAACTGCTAGAGTGGAAACTGTCTTGCAAGGTGAGAAGTTAGTGCTCCATACCTAGCCAGCCCCCCCGGCAGGCATAAGTGCGGGGAAGAGCAGCCCTCTGGGTCCGTGTCTGTAAGAGGCGATCTGACCATGCCCTTGGTGTTAGAGATATGAAATGCATGTGGGGAGGAGAACCAGATCTCCAAAGTGGTGTAGGGACTGCAGAGGCCCAGGAGGGAATGAGAACCAAGCATGGTTGGGAAGGTCAGAGTGCCAAATCCCAAGTGTTCAGGGTTTTCCTGGCAGTCTTCTTTCTTCTCTTGCCTCCAGAACTCGGCTGCTCTGGACCAGGGCTGTGTGGAGCACCTTTTTCTGTTCTGCCCTCCCAGGACTACATGCCTCAGCTTGGCTGCTGCCCCCGCCTCTGCTGTTGTCTCCCCATATGAGTGGGAGCGGGAGCTCTGCATGCTCCATCCCTGGGCAAGCTTTCTTTCAGGAGGCAGGGGCTCCGTCCGTCGCACTCCTCTCCGCCTGCCAAGCCCCCCTCTGGAAAATGTGACTGTTATGGCACTGAGACTGGTGGGCTTTATGCTCGTGGAAGAAGGGGGGCTCCAGGAAGGAAGCGGACCCTCCTTGGCCCCTATGGTCGAGCCCTCTGTTCTCTTTGGCTGCTTCTGACTCACTGACAGAATCTGACTCTGATTTGGGGTTGGAAAGGGGGGCACGGGGGTCTGTCACGGTGGAGGTATGGTAAAGCTGTTACTTCTCTCTCCCCTCCTTTTTTAGTTTACTTTTGGTGGCAGAAGTGGACACCTAGGGGGTTCACTAGGGTCTGCTTAGGGGGCTGTTCTCACACACTTCCACCATGGGGCTCTGCTGCCCGGACAGACACTGGGAGGTGTGCTTGGGCTCGCCTCTCAAGCACCAGGGCCTTTTCAAATTCCCACTGGTGCTGTGTGTCTGTCCTGTCTGTGCTGCTTTGACAGCTCCCTCTTTTACATGAAAGCGATAAAGTGCTGCTTTTCACTCCCCCATGACTTATCTCCCATCCCCTTCTCCCTGGCACTGCAACAAGGTGGCAGGGACTAGGCTGTTAGGTGGGGGGCACTTGGGTTACGGGACTCGAGCCGCTTCACCGCCTGAGTTGACAATTGGCGCTGGTCTTGTGATAAGAGACTCCCTTTGAGGAGCACTCATCTTGCTGGAGTGGCAGGTCCAACTCGGCACCCCTGTTTTTGTTTTCAGATCTGTTTGTCTCCTCCTCGGGGGTGGTGGTGACGGTTGAATGTCTGTCTGTCCTTCTCCCCCCTTTTTTGGGCACCTGCTTGTATTGGCTCAGATTCCCATCATGTGTGAAGCTTTGCAACACCTCTTCTGCTGACCGAGCATCACTGTGAAATGCTTGTGAAGTTTTATGGCCCGGGAGCTATGGGGAACCTTTTTCCTTTGGCTTGATTGTTAGGGACATGCTTTACCATCTCTTCCCTCCACAACTGTCCCCCCATCCTGAACACCACTTGAACACCACTTGGCTTCTATTCCTTGCCAATCAGAGCCAGGTATGCTTCTCCCGCTCACATCCCATGCGCATCCATGCTCCAGATGTGGTGTTAAGTACTGCAGCCTGGTTGGGAGAATTCTTGGGGATGACTTGCGCTGCCACTGCAACCCTCTTGCAGACCCAGTCCTCTCCTGCGTGGCCTTGAGTTCCTCCATCTGTTGCGCTGGTGTGGTGACCTTCCCTCTGGACACCTCTTGGCGCGTTGCAGATATTGCCCTGTTCTTGGGTGTGGGGCTTGGCCACATCCCGGAGACAACTCCAGTGTTGCAACAAGAAGCCTTCGCTGAAAAGATTGTTTACTGCGCAAAAATCTTTGTCAAAGACACCCCCTTGTGGTGAGTGTGTTGAGGTTGGGAAACGGACTTGTGCGCTTCCTCCCCGACAGCACCCCCCAGGGACGGAGGTTGCAACTCTGCACCTCTTAGGGAGGTGTCTGTTGGAGCCAGCTCTGTGCCTGTCGTCCTGTCTCCCCCCTCCTGCTTTGATATCTGAGCTGGCTGTTCATGCATGCCTTATGGTTTCGTTTTGGGATGATTGTCTTCTGCCTCCCAGCAGTGGGATGGGGTGGGCTGAAGGGGGCAGGTGTACCTGTGCAGCCCTATCTAGCCTAGGGCAAAGGTCCTCCTTGAAGGTGGGCAGCGTCTGTGGGTACACATGCCAAACATTCACTCCCCCCTTAAAAAAAAACTTGTAGAAGGAGTTGCAGGAGAAAATTTGGTTTGACTTATCTTTTGTCCTTGTGTTTAAATGTAACGTTCAACTTTATTTATGACTACTATCTAGGCAGAAGTCCACTCTCACCGTGTCCGTCTTGCCACTGCTGCCTCTCTGTTCCTCCTGCCCCCAAAACAACTGGGTGAGCTGTTGTGAGGCTTGTTGGGTAGACAAGGGCGGGTTGGTTAGGATGGCTTTCAGTCTAGTCGAGGAGCAGGCTCTTAATCCAGATTTTCCCGTGTGTTTATATTTAATAACCATCCAACATTCCCTCCAAGTTAAGGCTGTGAAATTGGTTCTCCTACATAAAGTTGTCTTGTTTGGGGGGCTTTTCCTCCACCTTGAGGCTGAAAATGTGATGTCTGTCTTTTTTTCCCCCCCACCCTGGCTTCCCCCCCCACCTTTTTCCCCCCTACCCCCCACCACCGGACCCCCTACCTGGGCTGTCCGAACAGGAAAACAGCAGGTGAGAGATTCAAGTGAACACAACACAGGCCTGTCCCTCTAGATGGGATTATATTTGCTCTTCGCCTTAAGTCCAGATTCTCTGAGAAGAGCCTGTGCTTTCCTCCTAGAGTAGACTAAGAACACAATCCTAACCATGTCTACTCAAAATTAAGCTCCATTATGTTCAATGACTCTAACTCTCAGGAAAGTGTCTTTAGGATTGCAGCCTGAGGGCCCTTGTAGTGCCGTCCTGCCTTCTGCTTGGCATCATAAGGACTAAGACCAACCTCGGTGTGTTTGGCAGGGTGCTGAATTCTCCCCCTCTAGCCTTTGCTGGTGTGGCATTAGGGTCAGATACAGGCCTGTTTCCTGCCACCTTTGTAACACCAGAACTAGGGGACATCCACTAAAATTGAACAAAAGGAAATATTTCTTTACCCAGCATGTAGTTGGTCTGTGGAACTCCCTGCCACAGGATGTGGGGATGACATCTGGCCTCAATGCATTTAAGAAGGGATTGGACAAACTCCCAAAGGGCCATCGCATGTTTGAAGCCATGAGAGGTGGACAGCTTCCAAATGCGGGGGTTGGACAACTTCCAGATGCGGCCGGGGAGGCGGGGTACCTGGATGCATGTGTCTTGTGTGCTCCCCAAGTCATCTGGTGGGCCACAATGAGATACAGGAGGGTGGACTGGATGGGCCTTGGGCCTGATCCAGTGGAGGTGCTGTGGCTGTGCCTGCACAAGGTTTCTCCTCCATGCTTCAGCTGAATTCATTTAAATTCAGAATTGTGGATGGCCCCTGAGAAAACCTGCTCCAGAATTCCTCTGCCTGGAAGACAAGACCCCTTCCTTTCTCCACTGCATGATTGGGGCCTGGTTCCTTGCCCCCTATGGAATGGTGTTAGGCTGAGGCTACCCTCTCCATCTTCCCATTTGGGGAAGTTCTCCTTCCCTTTTAAAGAGCTAGCCTTAAAAAAACTGGTTTGGTGCCTGCGCCTGGTGCAGTCATGGTTTTGGAGAAGCTCTTTGTTTATTGAATTTCTACTCCATTCCAGTGAGATGTTACCTGAATAGCTGCCAATAAAGATCAAGCAGATCAATGCAGTTCTATCATGAGACATAAATGGTTATCCCCGGACCAGGCTCAAGAAAAGCCTGCCTGGGATATGTGATGGGGGTGTCGGGGGGTGTGTGTGTCTGTGTGTGCCCACCAGGGTCACCACCTGTCCAAAAAGAGCTGCTCCTCACAACTCTTCACTACAGGAGGCTCCACACCCTTGGGATGTGGGTGTGTGTATGGGGCTGCATGCTGAAGAGAGGAAACACCATGTCCCCTGCAGGAACCTGGGGACAGCACAACCTTGTCAATGCAAGGTTAGGGCTGGAGGGTCCAGTGGGGGGAATGCTACCGATGGAAGAGGGGGTGCAGTGTTCCAACTGTCCAAACCCTGATCTGGGTTGAAAGACAAAGCAGCAGTGGCCTTTGGGACTACCAGCCACAAGAATGACACTTTTAGGCATATTAGGGAAAGGGTGGAAGGCACTAGGCTGTGACTTTGGTGGGGTCTCTGGGGTGGGCACAAAAGAAATGAAGATGAGCCCCGCTGGCTCAGGTGGGAAGGAGGGTGTTGGGAGTCTCTGGGGATATCTGCATCCTGGTGCCATTGCTTGGCCCTGTGCAAAAGTGGATTGGCTTCCTCTGACACATGGGAGGCCCCAGACAACCATCATGTAACCTGTGATGGATAGTGGAGGTGATGGCGTAGCTAGAGGGGGGTAGAACTGACCCTGGAGACTGACCCTACCCCTTTGTACTGCTAGGTTTTGCCCATCCTCCCCCCCAAAACACATGAAATGGCTCTGAAAAGGAGGAGATGCTTACATAGGGTGCCCATATACCATAACCAAAAAAGGCCCCCCCCCAAATGTAGAACATGACAAAATAAAAGCTAAAAACACATATTGCTTTCATGTGCTTAATTTAAACACTATTTTACTTATTAAATTTAAAACTATTACATGTACTGTATTTACTCAAACATAACGCTCAACTTTTTCAGCCAAATTCAGTCTCTGAAACTGGGGTACACATTAGATTCGATGTTAATTAGAATTGAGTAAATACAATATTTTGGTTATAAATATAGGGTGCACATTATATTTGATGGTGCATTATATTTGAGTAAATACGGTAATTTAATTAATTGCACATATAATTTATTAATTACAAGAAGGCTACTTGCTGCCTGCTTACAAGGAAAAGGATGACACTGAAGTTTTTCAGGACAGAAGACCAAAATCCAGGACATATCCTGGGGAGAAAGGGGGCATACAGGTCACCCTGTGCTTGCACGCCTTGGGGGCTCCCTGCAGAACTCAGTGCCTTACTCCCCCCTTGCTACGCCACTGGGTGTTGGGGGGAGTCTCCTTACCCCCCCCCAAGACAGTGGAGGATGCTGGGGGGCTGGAATGCTTCCCCCTTCCACTCCCTTTAGGCTGCGGATCCCTCCAACTCTTCCCAAAAAGGCACTCTGCACGCGCTCAGAGGCACTGATCCAGCAGGCTCCCCTCCAGCCCCTTCTCAGCCGCGCAGGCGGGCAGGGCAGGGGCGGAGCTCCTTCCCTTCCAGCCGGTTGGAACAAAAGCAGGCGGCGAAGAGGCTGCCTGGACGGCTAGAGAGGAAGAGGAGGCGGCAGGAGGAAGAGGAGGGTGTCCGGGTGAGTCGGGATGGGGAGTGGGGGTTGAGGCTGGGTTGGGGGAGGCTCGAGGGGGCGGCCGGGGTGGGAGAGTCGGTGGTGTAGCTAGAGAGGGGGTCGGGGGCACCAGAAGGGAGTCGTGCAGATGGAACGGGGGGATGAAGGTTCTATGGATGGAACGTCGCGGGATGAAGGTTCTATGGATGGAATGTTGGGGAGTTGAACGTTCTATGGATGGAACGTCGGGGGGCTGAACGTTCTGATGGGGACTGGAGGCTGAAGTGGCGTAGCTAGGGGGGGTCGTAGCCGTCCGTCTTGAGTGGGGGCTCTCGCCCCTTCGGAGCCATACCAGGCGGGGGGAGCAGAACGGAGCCGTACGGCTCCGTTCTGCTCCCCCCGCCTGGTATGGCTCCGAAGGGGCGAGAGCCCCCCCTCCTGATGGACGGCTACAACCCCCCCAGCTACGCCACCGACCCCTTTTACAGCCGCTCCCTGGAAGCCCTATCGGACGTCGGGTTTCTCCCACCCCGCTGACGGTCCTCCTTCCCCCCCCGCAGACACCGTTCCAAAGAGGGGTCTCCGTCGAAGCTTCCCCGGGACTGTCAGGATGGCGATGGCCCTGGACGGACGCCGCTTGGACGGGAGATGGAGGCCCCCGACTGCCCGGAGCCCTTGAAGATGGGTCGGGAGAGAGCCGGGCTGCTTCCCCCGCTGGAGCGCCCGCGGGCATCGATGGGGGGCCTGCTGCTGTTGGCTCTGAGCGGGCACCGGGGGTCGAAGCGCCGTCGGGGGGAGAGCGGAGACCCTTCCCCGACGGGCCCCGAGGCGGAGGCCAAGCAGCGCCGCACTACCGGGCAGGGATGCGATGCGGGCCCCGACGGGGCGCACGTGCCGGTGGGGCGGCTGGCTCTGGAGTACGTGGTTCCTTGCCTGGCTCTGTACGGGCTGTGTGTGAAGGACGCCTTCCTGGGGGAGGCTCTGGGGGGCCGCATCCTGGCCGAGGCCGAGGAGCTCCGTCGGGCAGGGAAGCTCCGCGACGGGCAGCTGGTCAGTCCCCGGACGGTGCCGGCGCGGAGCATCCGCGGGGACCAGATCGCCTGGGTGGAGGGATGTGAGCCGGGATGCCGCGCCGTCGGGGCCCTCGTCGCCCGCCTCGACCAGCTCATCCTGCACTGCGCCGGCCGCCTCGGGGGCTACGACGTCCAGGGGCGCACCAAGGTGAGGATCCCTCTGAGCACGTGCAGAGTGCCTCCCCCTTGAGCAAGCAATGGCAGTGCCAGAAGGGGCAGGCAGACCTCTGAGCATGTGTAGATTGCCTTCCTCTCCCTCCTGGAACAAGTTGCAGACACCTCTGTGCATGTGCAGAGTGCCTCTTCCCTGAACAAGCACTGGGGGTGCCAGAAAGAGGTGATAGATCTCTGAGTGTGTGTAGAGTGCCTCTCTCTCCCCAAGCAAGCACAGGTGATGTCATAAAGAAATGGCAGACTTCTGGGCGTGTGCAGAGTGTCTTCCTTCCTCTCCTGGAGCAAGTGGCAGACACCTCTGAGCATGTGCAGAATGCCTCTCCCTTGAGAAAGCAGTGGGGTGCCATAAGGAGGTGGCAGACCTCTGAGCGTATGCAGAGTGCCTTTCTTCCTCTCCTGAAGCAAGTGGCAGACACCTCTGAGCATGTGCAGAGTGCTTCTCCCCTGAACAGCATTGGTAGAACAGGAAGGCACAGGCAGACCTCTGAGCATGTGCAGAGCACTTCCCTTTTCCCCAGCAAGCACTGGTGGCGCCCTAAAGAGGTGGCAGAGGTATGCAAAGTGCCTCTCCTCCCCTCCCCAAGCAAGCACTGGTGATGTCTCAGATGTAGACCTCTGAGCATGGACAGAGTGCCTTTTCTCTGGACAAGCACTGCAGTGCCATAAGGAGGTGGCAGACTTCTGAGCATGTATAGATTGCCTTCCTTCCTCTCCTGGAGAAAGCGATGTTGTAAAGAGTGGCAGATACCTCTGAGCATGTGCTGAGTGCCTTTCTGCTGAGTAGGCATGGGTAGTGCTATAAGGAGGTGAAAAACCCCATAACATGTACATAGTGCCTCTCTTCATCTCCCCAAAGAGATGCCATATGGAGGCAGCAGAACTCTGAGTGTGTGCAGAGTACCTTTCTCTGAGCAAGCACAGGCAGTGCCTCAAGGATGTGGCAGACTTCTGAGCATGGACAGAGTGCAAACATGGGGTGGTGGTCCATGACAGAGCTTGGGTTGACAGAGGGAGTTTGGAAGTCCCTCTTCTCTAAAGCTCAGAGGCCTTTCATGATGTGAGATGTTCATGTGCAGATGCACACAGGGACTATTCTGTCACCCAGAAGAGGAAGAGGAAGAGGAAGAGAAGGGACAGTTCCTCTCCCCAGGCAGGAAGGGCAGCCGGCTTGGGAGCATCTTCTTGCCTGGCCTGCCTTCTCAAAGTATGCAAGCTCTGTGCTCTTAAGTTGCGCACTGGGTGACACTCTTTTTGTCTTTAAATATTATTATTATTATTATTATTATTATTATTATTATTATTATTATTATTATTATTATTATTATTATTATTTCTTGCCTTCTTCCAAGTTGATCTCTGAACTACAAGCAGAATTTCCAGTTGGTTAATGCCAAGCATAGAGCCCCCCTGAGCACATGAAGGGTTCATTTCTATCATCCCCTCTCTCCCTCCCCCCAAAAACCCTACTTTGCATATCTACAGATCAAGAGGCCCTGGGTAGGTTCATGGGGTAGGATCAAAGTAGGATCAAAGGGTAGGATTAAGGTAGGATCAAGGGGGTAGGATCAAGGTAGGATCAAGGGGGTAGGATCAAGGTAGGATCAAGGAGACCTGGGTAGGATCAAGGGGTCCTGAGTAGTACAAAGCATAATTCCCAAGTCTCCTTCTGATGCTCTTGTGGTGATCCTAGTCCTGCCTCGTGGTCTGTCTTTCTAGGAATGTCCTATCAAACCTTCCCCAAGCTTGTGCTTGGACACCAGAGTCTGGTTCTTGGTCCCTTGGATGGTCCAAGACCTGAACGGGGATGCACAAAAATGTCAAAACTCTTAGTCCGTGCAGGATGAGATCAACCTTGATTCAGATCTCGGAGCCTTGGTGGCATAGCTAGAGGGGGGCGGAGGTTTCAAGTGTGGAGGACTTGACCCCCCTTGTTTCTTTCCATATGGTACTGTTTTGCTCTCCCTACCTGGAATGGCTATGAAGGGGTGAGGTTCCCTCCGAGACCTGATTGCTCCGTCCCCTCTAGCTACGCCACTACTGAGCCTGTTCCCTGTGGCGGGATTAGTCCTGGGAGGCGATAGTGCCTCCAAACACCATATCTGGCTGCTCTCTCTTTTGCATGACGTGGCCTCATTGTGTAGGATCCCCGGGACGTGACAGGTCCTTTGTGGCAGAGCAGCTCTGGTTGCCTGCTGTGGTTGCCTGGGCAAATTCCCTCTCCACTGGGTGCGACAGTTTCCTCCCTTCATCAGCCTTTGACCCCAGAACATGCCTCTCCTCATCCCAACCCAGCTGACATAACAGTCTGTGTGCCTCTGGACTGGAGTCTGTCCTGGATGCCACATTTCCTCTTTAAGATATTATAGGCATCATGATATTTGTATTGGGGGTATTGCTCCAAGGAGACAGAAGGAACTCTGTGCATGCTCTGAGGCACCCTCATCTTTGGAAACATCTCGCAAATTCCATAAAAGAATCCTGGCTGTTGAAATAGGTCTAGGGAAGCCTTGCTGAGCCCTTGATTGCAGCTGGCTCTGGAGTGTCCTGTGGGATTTGGGGGGGGGGGATCTTGGCTTGTGGGATGGACCTGCCGGAGTGAGCTGGAGGCTGACCCTGTGGCCCCTTCTTGGTAAAGAGATCAGCCCATGTTTTCCAGGAATTCTCAGCTTGTGCTGTTTTTGGAATCTCAGGAAGCCCTCCTTCTCCTTCCCAGGTCCAGTGGGGTGACCCAGGGCACTGCAGCTTTCAATGGTGTGCAAGGCCATGAAGCAGGCTTCGTTCTGGGGGCATCTGTGCCTTGGTGGGCCCAGCAGCAGTGGGGGTGGACGGGGTTGTTCATTAGGCACCTGGGTCCCTGCCACGCTGCAAGAGGGCAAGAGGTCAAAGAAGTGATGGGGATGCCGGCCAGGTACAGGATACAAACGTGTGGCACAGGGAGAGGTCCTGCTGCCTACCCCGTTGGTGGTGCTGTGCTGGTGGCCAGCATGTCCCGGGCATGTTCCTGGCACCCAGGATGCCTGGGGCCTCCTCTTGGTTCTGGTAGCTAGATCTGACTCATTGGAGCTGCTGGGAGCCTGGCCTTGCTTTGGGAGGAGAGGGTTGGAGGCCATAGGAGCGCCCAGGCTTGCTCTGGCATGACCCCGGGGAAGGGGGGCCGACAATACCCCCATGGCATCCCTGAAGTGCTGAGGCAGCCCCATGGAGTGGGTCAGGTGGCGTTGTTCCCAAGAGTCCTCCGCCTTTCTTCTTGCAGATGCTGCCACCGCCGTGTCCTCGGGTGACCCCACGTGGTCCTGGCTCGGTCAGGGAGCAGATCCTGCGTCACAGGGACTCGGTGTCCTTGGTGCTCCCGGGAACAGAGGGAACAGGATGCACCAGCCTCGGGCTTGTGGCCTCCCCCACCTCCTCCCCACCAGTCCTGCAGTGCTGATTGGATGCAGCCTTTTTGCCGGCTTTTGGGGGGGGGGGTGAAGGAAGGAGGAGTGGAAACCGATGGTGTTTTAATGCCTTGATTCACACTGAGGATGGGAATAGGGTTGTTGCAGTTCTGGGACCTGCCCCAGCCCCCCCCCCCGATTGCCAGGCACTGTTCCCACCCCCCCTTGCTATTACAAAGGCCCCTTCAGCTGTAAATGCTCCCCTCTCTTGGATACAACCCTCATTTCCCTCCATCATCTGATGCGTAAATTTTGAGTAGGTCTTAGTCCGGTTTCTTTTTAGTGCTTCGAACCCTGAAGCTGGAATGATTGCAATAAATTTATTTATTTATTGCAATAAATAATAAAGGGGCATCTGAGCATGCACAGAGTATTTTTTCATTTGCACCCAGCCCTTTCCGATCTAATCTCAGAGCAAAATGTACGAGGGGTCAGGCAGAGGGTGGGAGAAATCAGGCTGTGCCAACAGATGGCCCATCATGGTTGAGAAATAGTTAATGAGAGTTGGAACTTCTTGGGGAAAACCTGAGACTGGCAGGGGGCAGAGAGATGCCCCCAGAGCTTCCGGATCCTAGTGGCACTGCTTGCCTGTGCCCTGTATTCTGCATTAGCCTGTTGAATATGGGGGTGGTGAATGCCAGTCCAGTGGGTTAAAATGCTGGGGCTGTGAATGTGGAGTTAAGAACAAGCAGACCTCAGAACATGTGCCAAGTGCCTTCTTCACCAACGCAGTGCTGTTAATTTGTTCAAAACCCCAAACACGCATGTGGGGGAGATGGGGCTTCTCTATGCCTTCTGCTCCTGCCTCTCCTCTTCCTCACCCCCCATTACCTGCTTGCTGCACTTCCCTGATATAGCCACAGATCTGCCACCTCCGCTCCAGCCCCATCCCATGCAAGGTGCTCCTCAGTGGGCACAGCGTGCCCCAGTGACACTCCTGTGTATGAGGTGTCTCAAAGTACTGCCCACTCCACACCGTCACTGGTGGGCAAAGGGGTGGTGGTGGATTTGGCATCCTCTTGTAATGTCTGGTTCTTCCTGGGCTTGCCAGGGGAGCTTGTGCCTGATCTGTGGGCCCCTTGTGGACTTGTCCTTGGCAATGAACCCCCTCTCTGATCCCCCTCCAGGCCATGGTGGCATGTTACCCTGGCAATGGCAGGGGGTACGTCCGGCATGTGGACAACCCCCACGGAGATGGGCGCTGCGTCACCTGCATCTATTACCTAAACCGGCACTGGGACAGCAAGGTAGGTGGGAGTGGGGCTGGGGGGCTGGGATGGAAAGCATGGGGCCCCCTCGGATCTTCTCCCCTTGTCACTCTCCCCCCTTTTCCTGCATGACCCAGATTCCTTTCCTGGGAGTAGCAACGCTCCATTCTAGTCCTCCCCACCAGCAGGCACAGACAAGGTACAGCCAGGGTACCCAGGGTGGGCTGGCACATGCCATAGAGGTGTTCTGGCTTGACTTGATGCCCAGCTACCAACAGACCCCTCCATCTCTGCCAGGTCCATGGAGGCATCCTACAGATCTATCCAGAGGGCCGTTCTGTTGTTGCCAATATCGAGCCCATCTTTGACCGGCTGCTCATCTTCTGGTCTGATCGGCGCAACCCGCACCAGGTGAAGCCGGCTTATGCCACCAGGTAAGGGGGGCCTGCACAGAAGGGGGTCACCTGCCAGGATTCCCTTGTCTGCACTGGGAGGGCCATGTGTACCTGCCAGACACAGAGGCAATCAGAACCCAGTTACCTAGCATGTGGCCTTGAAATACATGCAGTGGTGCTCCTGAGCATGTGCAGAGATTTATGACTTCAATTACCTGCCTTCTTCCCTAATTCCAACACTTCTGCAGGTGCAAAGGTTTCCTCAACTGGGTCGGGGGGAGCTGCCTATGCTTCTGTTTCTCTGGGGGGGGGGCATGAGGCAGAGCTGGCCAGGAAGTAGTTTCTTATGCCATGTTCTTCCTTAGTCCCTGGGCATGTACAGAGTGCCCCCTTTACCCTGCAAAGTACCCCATTTGTGTCTGGGATTTGGGGAATGGGATCTCCATGGCAGGCTTGAGAGGTGGTGAAGGAATAAGAACTTGTTCTGCAGATCCAGAGGTGGGGAAACAAGTGCATGTTTAGGATCTTGCTCAGAAGTTTCTTGTCTTGCCAATGAGACGTGCCCCAGTCAGTCCCATTGACCTTCCTTGCCTCTTCCTCAGGTACGCCATCACCGTCTGGTATTTTGATGCCAAGGAGCGGGCAGAAGCCAAACAAAGGCACCAGCTGGGTATGGGAGAAGCACCTTATTTCCAATCCTGTGGCGCAGTTCTGCTTGCAGGGGGAGTGCTAACAGGGGAGTACCTCTGAACATGTGCAGATTGCAATCTGCCTGTGTTGTGGATTCTAGGCTTTATTTCCCTATGTTGAGGGTTGTATTTTCTCCCCCTTCTCCTTGAAGCTGCTGCTCAGAAAGGTGACCCGCCAGCCGGGACTCCCGTGAATGACCCCACTTGACCGACAGCCGAATGTTGCTCTGGGAACCGACAGCCGAAGGAGCCTTTTGCCTTCTCCGTGGCCATTTCAAGCTGCTGTTGCCGCTGCCATCTGTATCTGTTGCCGCTCCAAACCCTGGCCGGAAGCAGCTGGAGGAGAAAGGGTGGTCCGGAGGGAGCCGTGCCCCGAGGAGGAAGGGGCTGCACGGCCGTGTGGAGGGACAGCAGCTCTGCCAGTGTCCCTATGGGGCTTCCCCCCTCGAGCCCCACTATCCCGGCCCTCCTGCACCCTGCCAAAGCCGCTTGATCCTGCTCACTTTAGTCCATCTGCTGCCAAGGCTGAGCAGGCAGTTGGGGGAGCCAGGCAAGGAAAGGGGGAGGCTGCACCCCGTTATGGTCTGGATGGAGGGTGGAATAAATGTGACCTCATGCGCACAGCCTGGTTTGTCTGTTGGGAGGAGGGGGTTACTATGGGGGGCATATGGGGGGTCACATAGCCCCATGTATATATATTCAAAAGCCGGTTTGATACATGGCACGTGACCAGGGTGACCAGATTATTCCTGAACCCCAGGGCCAAAATTCCTAATCCCAGGCAAAAATTCCTACCCACTTAAAAAAATGGCTAAAAAGTGGTTTTTTTGTTTTTATTTTTTGTTTTTTGACCTTAACTTTTGATAGGAAGGAGATGTCTCCAAACTGATTTTTGCATTGGATTCTGCTCTTCAATACGAATCCAGCGACATATGCCATGATGGGGTACTGTGCACTATCATGAAGTTTCAAAATGTAGGACAATGAAGCCAAAATGTAGGACACCCAGACAGGAGGCTAAAAATCCAGACAAATCCGGGTTTTTCTTGTCATATGGTCACCATGCCATGGTGCTCCTGGGCATGTGTTGAGTTGTACCTACCTGTAGCTGTATCTCTGGCAGCTGAGAACCCTATACCAAACCTTGGTAGGCCAGATGTAGGTTTGGCATAATTATCTTCTATAAAATCAGGATAGGACCCTTTCTGGCAAAGGTGCCAATATGTGGACACAATCCCAAAAAATCAGGAGTATCCCTGGTTTTGGGGACATATGGCAACCCTACTCAGATGGCACACACTCCAGGTAATTCCCAGGAGAACCTGGGCATAGAGGTTCTGCCTTTGGAAGGAGGTAGAGGAGGAGGAAGAAGTCATGTGGCCAAAGGAATGAGGAGATCTTTTTAGGAATAGTAAAAAGGCCCCGATCTGTAGGGACCGAGCTGTAGGGACCGAGCATCTCTTGGAGGAAGGATCCCCCTTGGTCACTCATGCACAACCTTATACCAACTTCAGCATTTTTGGCCTCAAAAGAGTTTATTCAAGTGAAAACTTATATATGGAAAGTGAATCAGTGCTAACTTGAGTGTGTATTAGAACCGGAAAAAAGATCAGCCATATTGACTCCTGAAGGCAGAAGCGCTCCAGACCCCAAGCCATAAATTCCCAAAGGGAGAAGAACTAGGTGCTGGTTTTCTCCATGCAGCTGGTGGAACTACTTGCCACTTGACGGAGGACACTGGTGGTCCTTTTCCAGGAAGCAGACTAGTCTCACCCACTCTTCCTGTGGCTGTTTTTAGACTCTTAGAGCACAATCCCCTAACCGGGTCTACTCAAAAGTCAGTCCCATTGTGTTCAATGGGTCTTACTCCCATGAAAAAATCTTTAGGATTGCAGCCTTAGTTTAAAAAAATGAGGGAAGAGTTAATTATGGGATTGTCTCTTGTATGCCTAAAGGTTTGCTGTTTGGTGTACCTCCAAATTGATAGAGTGGTTGTCTTGCTGCCATATAGGTGCCTAACCCTAACCTTACCCCTAAAGAAGGCAGCAGCTGTTTCCCACCATCCTCTTGTGAGTCCTCATGGAGGGTCTGAGGGTTTGGAGGGGAGGGGGCTCACTGTGTCCCACCACAGCTAGCGAGGGAGGACTTTGAACTCAAAGGGCCGAGGGACGTTGCCCAGACCAGTGCACTGGGGTGTCAGGTCGATCTCCGCGGGGGGGACCAGCGGCTGGAAAGTGAAGTGTTGAAGGATGGTGGTGAGGAAGAGGAAGATCTCCATGCGGGCCAGGCCAGCTCCCAAGCAGATCCGCTTCCCTACAGGTGGGACCAATGGAGGAGGGAGGCTGAGGACCTTTAAATTACTGCAGTTATTGCCCCCCCCCGAACCAGCAGGATTAATTTTTATATTTACTCGAATCTAACGCTCACCTTTTCCAGCTGAATTTAGTCTCCAAAAATCAGGGTGTGCATTCAATTTGACGGTTAATTAGATTAGCAAATCTAATTAATTAATTAGCAATTAATTAATTAGCACATTAATTAGCAAATGTGGTATTTTGATTATAAGCAGCGGGTGTGCATTAGATTTGATGGCGCGTTAGATTCAAGTAAATGCAATAATTTGTGATGCTCAAGAGTTCTCTGTTCCAGTCGTTCTCCCAAGCTGATGCTTACCAACAAAAGCATGTTCTCTGGGGCAGAGACCTGCTTGATTAGGGGATCGATCCACTGATCAGTCAGTCACCTGCTTTTCTTCTTAAGATGCAGCTTTGGAGAATGGTTGGAACCGAGAAGATAACTCCTGAGCATGTGCAAACTCATTCCTGGAGGCATGTAAATGGGCATGCGGAGAGTGCCTCACTTTGTCCATACCTGGCGCAAAGGGCATGAATGCCTCATTGCTTTTGAAGGCCTTCTCCTCATCCAGGAAGTTGGCTGGATTGAAGGATGCAGGATCCTTGAACTGAGTGGGGTCTCCATGCACCGAACTCAAGAGCGGGATCACGTTGGTGCCCTGCAAGGGGGAGAGATTTGCACCCAGAACTTTGATAGGAAAAGTGGCAGGACCGCACTGACTGAGCGTGAAGGGTGCTTTGCAGCATGGAGGTGGGGGCTTGGCACCTTTGGGAGTAGGAACTCTCTGAAGGGGGTGTCCCGGGTCACGGCACGAGGCAGCCCCATGGGCAAGATGGTGATGAACCTCTGGATCTCGTAGAGGACAGCATCCGTGTAGGGCATTAAATTGCGATCAGCTAGGCAAGGGGGGCGCTCAGGCCCGATCACACGGTCGATCTCCTGGTAGACTTGAGCTGTAATGGGACAGGCATAGGGGCTGTCACTCAAGAGCCTTTCTGGTGCTGGAAGTGGGGGCCTCGGGATTGTTCAGGTCCCTAGTTCTGAGGCCCCAAACCACGAAGGCTGCTCTCCCATTGCAAACAGAAGTGGCCAGCAGGGGAGAAGTGGCAGCAGAAGTGGCCAGCAGAAGTGGCCAGCCTGGGGTTGGTGAAAGAGGCATGCCTCTGCCCTGTGCATGCCTCACATCCCTCACCTGCCACTTCGGGGTATTTCATGAGGATGAGGAAGCTGTAGCGCAGGGTAGTGCTGGTGGTCTCCGTGCCCCCGAAGAAAAGGTTGTGGGTGCTCATCACCAGCGTCTCCGTATGGAAGTGGCTCAGTGGGTCCTGCTTTTCCTGCAGAAGGTGAGAATCAAGAACAACATGGGGGGTAGAGATTGGGGGGAGGGATGTTTTTCTGAGCTTGAATCCTATGCCTTCGACACATCAAGAACCATATATTTGGAATCCCCCAGTGTGGGTTGTGGCACGAGGCTGAGCTCCCTGGTAAGTACCTGCTCCATGCGAATGAGGAAGCAGTCGATGAAATCCCGGGGGTCCTGGGGGTCTAAATGGCGTTGGTGCCACCTGATACGCTCAGCAATGAATTGCCGCAGTTTCTCAAAGTTGCGGAAGATCTGGTGATGGGGCCCTGGCAGGACGTCCATGATGCGGGGGAAAATGTTGTAGAGCTGGAAGAGGGGAGCAAAGGTTAGGTGGGTTCAGCCTGGATGGGCTGCACTTTGTTGGGGAACAGTGACGCCAGCCTGCCCAGCAATGGAATCCGTCCCTGAGTAATTAATTTCTCAGTGCTCAATAATTCATCAATGACACCTAAATGAGGTCAACGATAAATAAAGCTCAATAATCAATTCATCAACGAGGTGTAAAAGAGGTGTATTTGGCCAAAAATCCTATAGCAGGCGTATTGGAAGAAGTGTGAGATAATTCGATCAAACACAAATAGCCTGGGAATTAAGGGTTAATTAATTTAATTAATTAAAGAAATAAGGGAGAATTAAAAGAATTAATCATGAGTTCATTTTCGGAGTTTCAGCTAATCATGTAGAATCAAGAGTCAGAAAGGACCTAATAGGTCATCTAGTCCAACCCCTTTCCTGTCGCAGGAATTCTTACAGGCTGCAATCCTAAGTTCCAGTTAGGCCAGTATAAGTCCCGGCACAAGTCCTGTGCTGGGCTTGGGGTGTTGGTAAAGCACTATAAGGCACTTTGGTGCCACTCTTGAAAGGGTTAGGCTGGTATCCTGACATGCTGGCCTCTCCACACCACCACAAGAACGGGGAGACAGGTGAGTTGTACTGGCCTTACTTGGTTAGGATTGCACCCTTTGCCAATCAAACCTTGCCACCCTCTTCGTGGCACCCTGTTCTCAGCGGCAAAGAGATGCCCTCATTTGAACAGGGCAACATTTGGCCAAGGGAGACAGACAAGAGGCCAGGAAAACGGGGGCTCTCCAGCCATCCCCCAAGCAGAGGTGCCCCAGCCCTCTTTGCCAGTTGTGAGTTGTTTTCCCCACAGCCAGGCCTGGCGTTCCTGTCCCCACCTGCCCTGGTGACCCCCTTTCTTGCCTCGCCCCAGACGGAGCTCATGATCTTGAAGTTCTCATTGAAATGGTCCAGGAGGCGAAGGAAGTCAGCGTCTTCATAGTGGTAACGCTGGCCAAAGACCACGGCACAGATGACGTTGGAGACGGCACGGCAGACGAGGTCGATGGGGTTGAAGGGAGCCCCTGTGGAGGGGAGAAGGGAGAAAGGGGTGGAAGAGGGAAGACGGCAGAGGGGTGGAAGAGGGCAGACCCCCTTCCAACGAGGGGCCCATTAAGCCCTGACCAGAGAGAGAAGGTGACAACCACGAGAGGGTGACCCAGAATGAACAGGTAGTACTCCCTGCTTCAAGGTAGGGCAAGGGCCATGTGCTCAGGTGGATTCCAAAGGGGTTTAGGCAATGACACGGAGGAGGAGAGAGGAGTTTACTGATGGCTGTGGAATTGCCACATGTGGGATGGACAGATGGACAGACTGACGGACATCCTTTGAGTACAAGCTTCTGGGGAGTGGCCTTCAGGCTTTCCTGCTTGTGGAGGTAGCCACTATGGGATGGAGGCTGCTGGGGTAGCTGCTCCAGCTACTGGATCTGGCTTCCGTGCCCTTCCCAGTGGTGGGCTGAAGGGGGTTCTCACAGGTTCTCTAGAACCCTTTGCTAATGAGCGCCTGGTTCTGAGAACCGGTTACTCATGGGACATAGAACCGTTGTTAATTTATTTGAATCCCACCAGTGCCTGCAACGTCTCTTGGACTGTGCAGTGCCTGGACCAAGGCAGAGCCTTCTCTTGTGCCAGGAGAGGCTCCTTCTTGCCTTCCTCACTTCCACCTGTCCTGCTCCGACTCTGATCTCCCTGGGCTGGTGCTTACTCCGCGTGGGGCCAGCCCAAGACTTTTCAGCTTCTCCAAGGACTGTCCCCTCCCTGTCATTCTGGAAAGGATGTGGAGGCCTCTCCCAACCCAACCCAGCCCAGCCATTCCGGCATTACAGACCACTGATCCTGCGGAACTCCTGCACCAGGCACTGAGCCTCCTCTTGGATCCGCTCCTCGATGCTCCTTTTACCCATTCCAAAGTTCTTCAAGGTCTGGAGTGCAAAGCGGCGCAAGACCTTCCATTTTTCCCCGTTGGAGAAGGCAATGCCTGTCGGAAGTGGAGAAAGCCAGGCTGCAAGCGTTCGCTTCTGAATGGAGGCGGCCAGGATTTTGCTGACACCTCTCGGTGCCCTATGAGGATCTTGGCCATGGAGAAGCATTATTCTTTTATGGTTTCGTTTAGGAATAATTTAGGAATTGTGAAGTGTTGGGTGGAAACTGTTTTAATTCCACTTCAGAGGCCTGGTGTGAAAATTCATTCATTCGTTCATTCATTCCATGGGTCTTCAAACTATGGCCCGTGGCCCGGATACGGCCCCCAGGCCCCTCAAACTGGCCCGCGTGCACCTTGGGCTTCCCCCGGGATTTTGATGGGCGCGCGTGCCTCTCCTGCGTGGCCGCAGTTGGCAGGGGCTTGCTGGGCAGCGTGCACGCCTCTCCCACGTGGCCACAGCTGGCAGGGGTTTGCCAGATGGCGCGCGTGCCTCTCCCGCGCAGCCCCAGCCAACAGGGACTTGAGGCTGGCATGCACGCCTCCTGCCGCTCTCACGCAGCTGCCCCAGCTGGCAGAAGCTTACTTCTGAGTAGTCTAGCAGAGAGCTGGGCTATTAAGACCACCCTCCCATCCACACTTTCCTGGGAGTAAGCCCCATTGATTCTAATGGGTCTTACTTCTGAGTAGTCTAGCAGAGAGCTGGACTATTAAAGCCACCCTCCCATCCACACTTTCCTGGGAGTAAGTCCCATTGACTCTAATAGGCCTTACCTCTGAGTAGACAAGCAGAGAGCTGGACAATTAAGGCCACCCTCCCATCCATACTTTCCTGGGAGTAAGCCCCATTGACTCTAATAGGCCTTACCTCTGAGTAGACATGCAAGGGGCTGGGCTTACTTTCCTGGGAGTAAGCCCCACTGACTCTAATGGGCCTTACTTCTGAGTAGATGAGATGACAAATACAAAATTCCTGAACGGCAAGCCCAAAATTGAGGTGAGCTTGTGTTTGTGTGTGTGTATATGAATGCATGTGTTCATGTGTGAGAGTGCATGGTGTACATGTCAGTGCATGTCACTGATATTCCTTGTATTGCTGCAAATTGCTTTGAGGGCATCTTACACGTCTGGGTCAGAATCATGTATGTTGAAAGGTTTCAAGTGTTGAAATTAAGTACAGGAAAGCAATACAGTATAAGTATTTTGCTTCATGGCAACATGTCCTACATTTTGTCCTACATTTTTGGGGTGTCCTACAATTTTTTAAGTGGGTAGGAATTTTTTAAGTGGGTAGGTGCTGCGCGTGACATCACAGGTGTGGGGCGCGGCTCGCTGGGAGGAAGTTATAGTCCGGCCCCCGACACTGTCTCAGGGACAGTGAACCGGCCCCCTGTTTAAAAAGTTTGAGGACCCCTCATTCATTCATTCATTCATTCTGTCTGTCTGTCTGTCTGTCTGTCTCTCTGTCTGTCTGTCTGTCTTGTCTGTCTGTCTGTCTGTCTGTCTACCTACCCAACCACCCACCCACCCTCCCATCCATCATTGCCCCTTCTTACCATTGCCCTGGGTGAAGCGATAGAAGACTGGAAACTCCCCCCGGTCACTGAAATCATCTGCCTGGTCTACCAAGGCCTCCTTCACCGCCTGGTAGCCGCAGAGGACCACGCACGGCAGTGAGCCCAAGTGGATGGTGTAGACGGGCCCATATTTCTTGCTGAGCTGTGCGGAGAAAGAACAAGTGATTGGGTTTGTGATGGGGGTGGTGATGGTGACAGATGCCAGGATGCTTGAGAAGAATTCAACACACCTGGTTGCATGCAGTGGCGTAGCTGGGGGGGGGCAGAGCGTTAAGTACTGCAGGAACCCTTTCTGTGGTGTGCAAGCGAGGTCTTTGCACTCTGGGTTTGTGATTCAATCTCAGAGCCACACCGGTGGCATAGTTATAGGGGGGCAAAGCTCTGAATCTTACAGGGAACCTGCCCTTCAGAGCCATTCAAGGTACTAGAATCAAAAGTAGCCATACGCTGCAGAGAGGCTCCCTGCAAAGATTAGTGCTGTGCCCCCCTCTAGCTACGCCACCAGTGCATCTGTGGCTCGGAATCACGAGTCCGGAGTGCGGAGGGGCAGCAGCAGTCTTATGGGGTGGGACCGAGAGTGCCTCCCTCTTGCTGGTATCGCTCTCTGCTCCTGGGTTCCAGCCCTTAATCCCCAAATATAGCAATCCCTGGGGTATCACATTACAGGGCCTTTGCACAAGGTTAATTGGCCTCCTCCTGCTTCACACGCCCTGATAATCTGGCTTCAGGGCAAGCTGGGAGGATAGTGAAGCACACAAACTCCGGATCAGGGCCACAGGGCGGGATCTCCCAGTGGGTGCAGGCAGTGGCATAGCTGAAGGGGGGTGGAGCAGTCAATCTTGGAGGGAGTCTCATTTGGAGCAATTCAAGGTGGCGGCAGAGTGACCAAATGTCATAAGTGCAAAGGAGGACAAAGCCCCCCCAGACACCCCCCCCAAATGTAGGGCATGACAGAATAAAAGCTTAAAACACACATGCATAGTGCTTTCATGTTTGGGTTGCCTACCAGAAAAACAGGAATAATCCCAATTTGGGGGGACTGTGTTCACATACTGGCAAATGAGGCAGAGGGTCCCGTCCCGATTTTGTGGAAGAGAATTATGGCAATCCTATTTCATGAGGCTAATGGAAACATTTAAATTTAAAACTACCTGCACTACTTTATACAACAATGGGTTTATGTTACATTTTTATTACAATATATAGTAAACTTCTAACCGATACTTAAAATCAAAATATCATATTTCCCCGAGTCTTAACGCGCCATCAAATCTAATGCACACCCCAATTTTGGAGACTAAATTCGGCTTTAATAGGTGTTAGATTTGAGTAAATATGGGAATTTAGTACATTTAGTGCAATCTACTCAGAAGGAAGTCCTTTTGCGTTCAATAGTACTTACTCCCAGGAGAGTGTGGTTAGGACTGCTACAATCCTAAAGACACTTTCCTGGGAGTAAGACCCATAGAACACAATGGGGTTTGCTTCTGAGTAGACATGGTTAGGATTTTGCTCAAAGTTTATTAATTACAAGAAGGCTGCATGCTGCCCACTTACAAGGAAAAGGAGAATTTTTTTCTAGGATCCAGGACATGTCCTGGCGAAAGAGGACATCTGATCACCCTACCCTTACCTTCTCTAGGGAACGGTGCATCTCATTGGGGTTAAGCTGCAGGAGGTTGCCAACAAAAGGCAGTGGTGTTGGGCCGGGGGGCAGCCTCCCCTTCTTCTTCCTGCCCTCCCTTCTCCCACTGAGATACAGCACCAGGCAGGAGAGACAGGCCAGGAGGAGCAGTGCCAGGGTGGTGCCCCCACTGAGCTCCATGCTGACCCAGAGGCTGTGATGGTGTGGGAAACTCTATTTCACCAGTGGGTGCTAGATATATGCCTCCCCCTCCCCTGCACTGGTTCTCCAGGTGTGGGAGTGGAGGGCTTTGCCCAGCATGGCGCTCGCTGTTCTGGGTGCCACAGGGTTCCACGGAAGCTGTGGCTTGGAGCCAGCCAGCTTCTCAAGAGGAGGGTGCAGATCTGCAAAGAGGGAGGAGGCCCGCACTTGTTTTTCCGTCATATAAATCCATGTTTACTTTACTGGGATCAATGGGTCCTGGCCTTGCCTGTCCCACCTCCCCCAGTGCTGTGTCAGGCTGGCTGCCAGCTGCCAATTGGCTTGCCGGGGTGGCCGGGTGCAGACCTGCAGGAGGTGGGACCCCTACAGGGCGGTAGATCTGTGGGTTCTGTTCTTCTACCCGAGTGATTTTCAATCTTTTCCAGCTCATGGCACACTGACAAAGTGGTTGATGCAGGGGCTCAGATCCCCCAATTGCCCTCTGTGGCATGTTGATAGCCCTCAATCAACATGTTGTTGATGTGGGGGCACAGATCCCCCAGTTGCCCTCTATGGCACACCAGTGTGCCATGGCACACTGGCTGGAAATCACTGTCCTACCCAATTACACACCCCCAATCACCCCATTCTGTCTCCTTTGCTCCAGCCAGTTAGATCCACAGTCTGACCAGTCCATCCTGTCACCAACCTGTCTGACTGACCTTAACCTTTAACCTTTAACCTGACCTTAACCTCTAACCTGACATGTACTTTTAACCATTGCATTGAAGAGGGAATTAGTGCAGGTGCTGCTTTTTAAACCCTTCTAAGTTGAGCTAAACCTGTCTATGCAATGCTTAAAGGCACAGGTACCCTGTCCTCCAGTCTATATGGTCACCCTGGACCCGTCACCCAGCCTCTGGCCGAGCTCTCAGCCATCATTCACCATGGAAGGTGCCCACTGCTCTCTGCCCCACAAAGATGCTGGGTGCTTTTCCCAGAGGGCAGAGTCCTTGCCTGCAACTCCTTTGTGTCCTGCTCTCTGGGTCACGTTCATCGGTGGTTGCTTGTGTTGGGGTGGAGGTGACTGGAAAGCATCCCCCTACCCTTGAGTTTGTGGCTACAGTGAGATTTTGGAGTGTGATTGTGCCCAGATTGGGAGTCCAAGAATGGCTTCAGGGCCCCTCTCCTGGCTTCCTTTATCTCCTCCATGAAATAAAATAAAAATAAGGAAACAAAATAATATTTCCCTAAGTAGGAAATAAAAATAAAATAGTTATTCCCTGTCTCTGGGCAGGGGGTTCCCAGTGCCCTCTGCTGTGTTCTCATGTCTTCTTCTCCCAGTTCTGGGGTTGTTCTTGGCTTCCAGTTCTCCAGTGAGAAGGTATGGAAAGTGACTGTGCAGAGCATCCTGCCCTCCTTGCACCCACATTCTGGTCCTTTGCAGCCCTGGCTGTCCTCCTACCTTTGGGTGCCCACAGCTGGTCGCTCGTGGTCCTGAGCTTGAGCCCTGCCAGGGCTCCTTGGGGATCTGCTTCTGCTGCCAGGATGCCATATGGAGCCATGGTGTGCAATCCTAATAAATTTAGGTTGGCATAACTCACCTGGTATATCTTCCCTATAGTGGTGTGAGGAAGCCAGCGCATGTCTGTGTACTGATCTAACCCCCCAGGAATGTGGCAGAATTATGGCACTCTTGTGACACCCCCAGGTCAGCACATGCTGGCATAACTGGAGTTTAGGATTGCAGCCATAATCTTTTGGGATTTGGAGCTCCTTTTGCCCACACAACTTTTAGGAAACATCTCCAGACCTGCCTGGGAATGTCTCTGCCTGGCACTGTGGCCAAAACCATGCTGGTTGAGCACTGGATCTACTGAAAGGAGGTGCTTCAGGAGTTTGTACATAATTCCATGGAGTGTTGCTGAACATGTGCAGAGTGTTTTGACCTGGGACGAACCAAAGGCTATTCAAAGATTGAATAGCACACTCTTTAGCAAGGAAGCCCAGAATTCAGCCCTGAATGCCATGGAAGCGATTGGTATTCAGATAAGTTTTGGCTGTTGTGAGTGCAGAAGGAATGCAAAGTTGTGTAAGACTCTTTGGCAATGTGGTGCTGAGCATGACTTTGCAAAGATGTGCATGTAGCGCATTCATCTGAGTTGATATCGAAGCCAAGAATTGGAATTCCTTTCTACCCCTCCTTAATTTCAAGGGTGTCTCTTAGAAAATAAGAACATAAGGCAAGCCTCCACTAGATCAGGCCAAAGGCCCATCGAGGTCAGCTTCATGCATCACACAGCAGCCCACCAGACGTCTCGGGGAGCATGTATGACACCTACGACCATGTGCCCCCCCTGCATCTGGCATTTGGAGGTTGTCTTTTGCAGCTTCTGCGGCCACACTTAGTGCTACTTCTGTGGTTCTGGGAGAAGATCAACACAACTGATTGGTAAGGATCCAGCCACTGGTGCAGACCCAGGAACATGTTTGCACACCAGTCTCCTTATATAACCTCCTGTGGGTCACAGATGAAACCATTGGGGGCTCCTGCCTGAACTCCATAATCACACAATTACTGACCAGCACGTAGGGCTCAATCAGAGTAGCTACGGGGAGTCCTTGCTTCGGTGTAAGAACACTTTACTCTGGATTGCAATTTGAATTTCCCATTGGTTTTCACTAGGTGGTGCAGTAACTCCGGGTGCATGTAATGTCTCTGTAGTGCTCCTGTAGTTACTCTGGATTGTAGGGTAACACAGACCTACTCAGGAGGGCCGTTAGCTGTCTGCCATGCTGCTAGATTCTTGACATGCGAGACAAGAAATGTAGGACACCCAAGAAAATGTAGGACACAACAAAACAAAAGCTAAAAACTCTCATATGTCTTGCTTTCTTGTGGTTAATTTCAAAACTATATTGTTTAAGTAATAAGTAATTATTTAAAAATAAAATAAGCCAAGTTAAAAATAAATTTAAGGAAGTGGTTAAGACACTGTTAAGGGTTGGAGACCCAGGCTACAAGACGGGGTGAGCTCCTGTCCCTAGCCAAGCTCCTGGCACCTAGCAGGTCGAAGGCATGCAAATGCAGTAGATAAATAGGTACTACTTTGGTGGGAAGGGAACAGCATTCTGTGCGCATGCGGGCCACGTGTCGGACAATGCTGCTGGCTCTATGGCTGTAGAAATAGGGATGAGCACCGCACCCTACAGTTGGTCACAACTAGCAGTATAACCTGCAGGGGACGCCTTTACTTTTTATATCTCTATTAAATTTAAAACTACATGCATTTTATTGCATATATTTTATTAATTACAAGGTGAATACATCCTGCCTGCTAACAAAGAAAAGGAGGACAAAGATTTTTTTCCAGTTCACAAGGCTAAAAAAGAGGATATGTCCTGGAAAAAGAGGACACATATTTACTCTGGACAAGACTGAGCTTTACCTGTTGGGTAACGTGGTACCAGAGAGTAATGGTCTGGGCAGTGAGGACTGCTGTGCTATGGGCAGCTCAACCTATTGCTCAACCCTGGTGGTGTATCTCGAGGGGGGTTGGAGCAGTCAGTATTGGAGGGAACTATGGCACACTTGCCTCCTCAGGAGTAAAGCTGCAATATGGGTCACTTTCACTTTCCATACATATTTTTAATACAAAAAAGCAGGCCTCTGTCAGTCTTGAAAGACTATGGTATCGCGCTCAGCGCTGCATACGCTGCATGCAAAGCACAAAAGCCTGGGTTGGATTGTTATGGAGGATAGGCTGTTACCCAAGCAGCAAATCCCCCCTCTCCACGCCACTGAATTAGTCCAATGAAAAGGCAGAGCCAATACAATTGGATCCAGCTGGCCCAATTGGATCCAATACAATTGGATCTGGGTCTCGAACCCTGGCCTGCTGGTTAACAGGCACAGCATCTTAACCGCTTGCGCCACCCACAGCCCTGCTACCCACTTTATGCTTGTGCCACCCACTATATGTATTTTAATACCTTAGTTCAACATACAGTGGTACCTTGAATAAAGACCGTCTTGAATAAAGAGCTTTTTGTATAAAGAGCAAAATTTTCTCAGAAATTTTGACTTGCTTAAAGAGCACTGTCTTAAATAAAGAGCACTTCTGAGGAAGTTTGGACAGGCTTCCATGGCAAGGGAACTCACAGATGGGACGAGGAGACTAGCTTGAGCTCCAGTGGGGCCCTGGGCAAAGTTTGGAATAGGCTTCCATTGCCAGGGAACTCGTGGGACGTCTGGGGGGAGCAGCCTGAGTCAGGTCTGTATGTGGGATCTGTGTGTGGCAGCGTGGAAGGTGTGCCTGATCCGTGTTCTGGTGCTGCTCCCCGTCAGCAGCTTGGGAATGTTCAAGTTGCACAAAAAGACAATATATTCCATTGAGCCAATGGATAGCAGTGACTCCGTTAGTGATTGTGAAAGAGCACAATCCTAACCATGTCTACTCAAATGTAAGCCCCATTGTATCCAAAGGGTCTTACTCCCAGGAAAGTGTCTTTAGGATTGCAGCCAAAGTCATCCCCTCTCTATAACCCTCACACCAGCCATGAAGGTTATCAAAGGTACAGTACAGTTCAGTTCTATACAGTTTTCTTTATTGCACTGTTGTGTGTTACTGCATATTACAGTGCTTTGTACAGTGTTATATTGCAGTGTGGGTGGTGCATATGGTTAAGACGCTGTGCCTGTTAACCAGCAGGCCAGGGTTCGAGACCCAGGTCAGCCCCACAAGACAGGGTGAGCTCCTGTCCTTAGCCCAGCTCTGCGACGCAGCTGGATCCAATCGTATGGGCTCTGCCTTTCCATTGGACTAATTCAGTGGCGTGGAGAGGGGGGATTTGCTGCTTGGATTTTCTTCCATAACAATCCAACCCAGGCTTTCGTGCTTCGCATGCAGCGTATGCAGCGCCAAGCACGATACCGTAGTCTTCCAAGACTGACAGAGGCCTGCTTTGTAATCATTTTTATAAGCAGTTAATATTTTTATATGAATATTTTGGGGGTTGTGGAACCAAATGTCTGAGTTTCCATTATTTCCTATGGAAAAATCTGCTTCACTTAAAGAGCGTTTCACTTAAAGAGCATGCCTTCGGAACGAATTAAGCTCTTTAAGTGAGGCGTCATTGTATATATTTTTAAATTTTTAGTTTTTTGGCCATAACGTTTGATAGGAAGGTGGTATTTCAAAACCGATTTTTGCTTTGGATTCTGCTCTGCAATACTCAGCGGTATATGACTTGATGGGGTTGGATGCACCATATCAAAGTTATGGGCATTTTAAAGTTTTTAAGACCCCCCGGTGCATGTCACCCCCCTTGGGCAGGTCATCCAGTGCGGACTGCACCACCTGCACTATCCTGGTGACGCCACTGCTGTAGTGTTGCAGTTCCAGCTCCAGCTCTGGAGACACCTGAAGATGCTTTTCAGGCTGCCCATCAGTGGCCACCAGATGGTGCTTGAATGTAAGTATTGGTGCCTCAAACCCAGTTGGATGAGAGGGTTGCCAAATGTCCCCCAAATTTCCCTTTTTACTCAAATCTAACGCTCACTTTTCCCAGCTGAATTTCGTCTCCAAAATTGGGGTGTGCATTAGATTTGATGGCACATTACATTCAAGTAAATACAGTATTTTGATTATAAGTATAGTTCAGTACAGTGGTGCCTCACCTAAAGAGCTCAATTCGTTCCGGAGGCCTGCTCTTTACGTGAAATGCTCTTTAAGTGAAGCAGATTTTCCCATAGGAAATAATGGAAACTCCAACGATTGGTTCCACAACCCCCCAAATATTCATAGAAAAATATTAACTGGATGTAAATATGATGACAAAACACAGGAATTGAATTCAAAACAGGCATTCAATGTGCAGGATCCTACGAAATCCACTTACCCTACAATCCAGAGTAACTACGGGAGCACATAAGAGACATTTATGTAAACACAGTTATGGCACTACCTAGTGAAAACCTATGGGAAATTCATATTGCAATCCAGAGTAAATTGCTCTTATGTCAGAGCAAGGACTTCCTGTAGTTACTCTGGATTGCGCCCTTAGGCTGCAATCCTAAAGACACTTTCCTGGGAGTAAGCCCCATTTAATACAACAGGGCTTACTTCTGAGTAGACATGGTTAGGAGGCTGCAATCAAAGACACTTTCCTGGGAGTAAACCCCATTTAATACAACAGGGCTTACTTCTGAGTAGACATGGTTAGGAGGCTGCAATCAAAGACACTTTCCTGGGAGGCTTACCTGGGCTGCTGCTGGAGGTTCAAGGTGGCCAGTGAGGGCACTTGGGGGCAGTTAGGGGCAGCTGCCTCTGGCACCCCCAGGCAACTGCCCCCAAGTTGGGGGCAGTTAGAGGCAGCAGCGCTGGCAGCAGCCCTTTTAAAGAGCCTCAGCGCAGAGCGTCAGGGCTGCATATCACATGTGCCCATAGTGTGCTTCCTTGTTAAGTGAAGTGGAACTTGTTATGTGAAGTAAGATTTCTTGGAAATTTATACTTGTTATGTAAAATGCTTGTAGCATAAGCATAAGCGTAACCTTTATTGGCATCATATAAACAAGACAGATGTAATAATAAGACATAATAACAAAGTATAACACCTGGGGTATCTAAAATCCAGATAACAATAACAATGTCTGTCTGTGTCTAGCCACCACATCCTGAAAAAAACAAGCGACCAAATTTAAAGTTTCAATATTTTGGGATGACAGAAGCTGCAAGAGCCTGTCGGAATATTCCAACTCTGCATTTTCATTAACAAGGAGCTCAAGTATTTTGCCCTCAGGTCATTATAATGATGGCAGTAAAAAACTGTATGAGATAAAGTCTCAATACTAAAACCATTGCAACTACAGAGTCTCTCCGAAACGGGAATGTTATGAAACCTCCCTGTTAATAAAGCTGAAGGCAGCACATTAAACCTTGCGAGGGAGAAGGCCCTGCGAGTCTGAGGACAAATTAGTTGGGAAAAATAAAAAGCCGGCTTTCCAAAGCTAGAAGGAAAAAAAAATTGAAGTGGGGAACAGGTGGACCCAGCATCACAAATAAGCTCTTGTCGTTCTATGTCTAGGAGACGATCTCTAACCAGCCGATAGGCCGAATTGGAATTAATCATACCTAACTCCGAAGGATTCAGACCTATGAGTTTGAGTTTGGCTAGAAGGTCAGAAATCCCCAAGGGCAAAACAGAGTCCGAACACAAATGTAACATTAGTCCTGAGGGATTAAATAAAATTCGAAACCAGTACTTTATTGAACGAAGCCACGCGATGGTTTTAAGTCGGCATAACCCAGACTCCAAGCATAAGGCCGCGTAGGGAACACATCTAGGTAAGCCTAGAACCCTTCTCAGGAAGGCAGATTGAATACTTTCTATCGTCTGGTTGATGTCCTTTTGCCAGACAGGAGATCCATAGAAAACCTGTGCAATAACCTTCCCTTTAAAGGCTTCTAAGGCGGCTGGTACAAAACCATTTCCCGCTGTGTAAAACCAATCCTTGTGCGGGATAACAAAACTGCGTCATCCGCATAAAGGAGAAGTGGAACCTGTTTAGTGCCAAGTTTTGGACAGTGACCATCCACACCCTCCAAAGCAGGGGCAAGATCATTCAAAAATAAATTAAAAAGAGTGTAATTGTTTGTGTGTGTAACTTTTGTATTTTTGTTTGTTTTTGTAACTTTTGTAACTTTTGTACTGAGGATCTAATTTCATTTTGAGTGGACCATCAGCCCCCAGAACATCAACAACGATACGTCGGACTGCCACAACGGTGCCAAAAGAGGTGTGTGGCAGAGACAAACATGATGACGTCCCTCTGGAGTTATGTAACCTGATGGGATTTTGGGCCCCATCCTAAGCTGCCCTTGATCTGCATTACGGTTGGCACAGCCCTGTTTTGCCTTCTGTGGCAACTTGAGTAGCTCAAGTATCGGCTCCCGGGTGATCACACCCCTATTTGGTCAGCAAACAAATGCGGGTTAATCATAATACTTCACTGGGCATAAAAGCCCAGAGGAGAGACAGGTTGGCATTTGAATCCCAAAACTTGCCCAGTGGCTTCTCGGGCATCAACTTGGTGTTGTGCGAGGACCTGCTCTGGGCATGGAGATCAGTGCATTGACTGTGTTGCTGCTCATTTGTCTGGCCTGCCTGCTACTTTTTTTCAGAGGGGATGACAAAAGGGGGCAGCTGCCTCCAGGACCTCGTCCTCTCCCCATCCTTGGCAACATGCTGGACCTCGACATTAAGGACATGGTCAAGTCTCTAGTGGCAGTAAGTCTGAGATCCTGATCTCCTGGGCTTCCGCTGAACCTGTCTGTTTCTTGCCAGCAATGTCCTACCGGGAGGAGAGGTTCGGGGGGGGGGGATCGATGATGAAGACTCCAAACCGATTCCAGAGAGGGGCCTGAAACCAAATGTATGTTCCTAAACCCCTCTGAGGAACACTTCAGGGCTCCTGTGGCGGAGGTTTACAGAGGGAATGGGAACCCTTTCTTCTCCTCCCTTCCCTTGAGGTCTTCCCCATCACCCAGTAATGCACCAGAGGGCCAGCTTTGGGAAGAGCTTCTCTGAAGTGACTAGCATGGAGTGTTCACCTCTCTTCACCAGCATCCTGAGATGTATGAAGGCCTCCATGTACATCTTGTGGGCCATGGTGACAATGTGTCAAACCCCCCAAAAGGACACGGTTCCCCCAAATGTCAGACACCTAAGAAAAATGTAAGGCAATATAAAAGCTAAAATCACTCACTCACTCACTCACTCACTCACTCACTCTATCTATCTATCTATCTATCTATCTATCTATCTATCTATCTATCTATCTATCTATCTATCTATCTATCTATCTATCTATCTATCTATCTATCTATCTATCTCTGTCGGTCGGTCGGTCGGTCGGTCGGTCAAGAGAGATATTCAGATATATATTCAGATAAACTATATAGTCTGATATATACAGGGTGATTGAAAAGTAACTCCCTATATTGTAATTTATAAGTATTTTAAAACAGGGAGTTACTTTTTAGTCACCCTGTATATATACCAGTAACTTTCATGTGTTTAATTTCAATTTAAACCCTGTATGACTTATTATTAAATTTAAATCTTTTTTGAAGATTTTTTTTCCAGGACACAAGTTTAAAAGAGGATGTGTCCTGAAAAAAGAGGGCATAGGGTCACCCTTTGGTGAGCAAAACAGCTCCAGGGAGAGCTGATAGACCCATTGCTGCCTGGGCTGGGGAGTTGGGAGGTCAATAGGGGGCTTCCCTCTCCTTACTGTGGCCCTCAAGGCAAGAGTCTCCCATTTGCCCAGCCCTGTTCTTCTCTCCCCTCTACAGCTCAGAGAGAAATTTGGCTCCGTCTTCACCATCTACATGGGGTCCCGGCCCGTGGTGGTGCTGTGCGGATACAAGACCACGAAGGAGGCACTGGTGGACCAAGCTGAGGAGTTCAGTGGACGAGGGGACTTGCCCATTTTCTTCCGCTTCACCCAGGGAAATGGTGAGCCTCTTGGATGGGTTTATTTGGATGCATGAAAACAAATTTCAGAAGATGGTCCTGCAGGTGTCTTCAGAGCTGGCAAAGGTGGAAAGGAAGGCAGCAAAAATGACGAGTAGGGTCGGAACCAGTGGTGGGCACCAGCAGGTTCGCACCTACCCTATAGAACCGGTTCTTAACAAGAGATAGTACATATAAAGTTTAAAAATAGCCATTTAAAAGTGGCTGCCAGATGGACAGAGAACCGGTTCTTAAATTTTTTGAAGCCCATCACTGGTCGGAACCCTTCCTTGCAGTGGCAGCATTATTTATTTATTTATTTATTTATTCATTCATTCATTCATTCATTCATTCATTCATTCATTCATTCATTTTAGGGATTTAAAATAATTTTAGGGATTGAAAATAGGGATTTAAAATTGCCATGCCAATGCAAATGGCCCTGCAAATGCCCAATGCAAATAGCTAACAAGGTGGCATAGCTAGAGGGAAAGGGGACCACTCAGTCTTGGAGAGATCTTCACTGTAGCACAGTGGTTCTCAATCTTCCTAATGCTGTGACCCCTTTATACGTTCCTCATGTTGTGGGGACCCCCAGCCATAAAATTATTTTCGTTGCTACTGCTGCAGTGCTATGCACACTTTCCTGGGAGTAAACCTCACTGAACTCAATAGGAATGACTTCTGAGTACACATGCATAGAATTGGGCTCTAAGGCTGCAATCCTAGCACTTTCCTGGGAGTAGTACCATTCACTATAGGTCTTCTGAGGAGACCTCCATAGGACTGGGATCTCAGGCAGCAGAGCCAGCCATTGTTTTCTGGGAGTAATTCCCATTCACTATCATGGGACTCACTTCCGAGTAGACATACATAGAACTGCATTTTTTCATTTTTTTCATTTTAGACTGTGAGCCTTTTTGGGACAGGGACCCTTTTGCTATTAATTATTTAATTAATAATTAATAATTAATTAGCAATTAATTTTTTCATTTCCTCTGTAAACCGCTTTGAAAACTTTTAAGTTGAAAAGTGGTATATAAATACTATAGATAGATAGAACTGGGCTCTAAGGCTGCAATCCCAGCACTTTCCTGGGAGTAAGTCCCATTCACTATCATGGGACTGACTTCTGAGTAGACATGCATAGAACTGGGCTCTAAGGCTGCAATCCCAGCACTTTCCTGGGAGTAAGTCCCATTCACTATCATGGGACTGACTTCTGAGTAGACATGCATAGAACTGGGCTCTAACGCTGCAATCCCAGCACTTTCCTGGGAGTAAGTCCCATTCACTATCATGGGACTGACTTCTGAGTAGACATGCATAGAACTGGGCTCTAAGGCTGCAATCCCAGCACTTTCCTGGGAGTAAGTCCCATTCACTATCATGGGACTGACTTCTGAGTAGACATGCATAGAACTGGGCTCTAAGGCTGCAATCCCAGCACTTTCCTGGGAGTAAGTCCCATTCACTATCATGGGACTGACTTCTGAGTAGACATGCATAGAACTGGGCTCTAAGGCTGCAATCCTAGCACTTTCCTGGGAGTAAGTCCCATTCACTATCATGGGACTGACTTCTGAGTAGACATGCATAGAACTGGGCTCTAAGGCTGCAGTCCTAGCACTTTCCTGGGAGTAAGTCCTGTTCACTTATCATGAACAACAACAACATTGAGGGGGCTTACTTCTGAGTAGAGCATAAAGAGCAGGGCACAACGGTTGGTGCACAAGCGTGGCACCCATCAGACAGCCCACCTGCCAGAGCTCTGGCGCCACGCTCACACCTTAGCACGCAGGCGCATTGTGGATCTATGGGGGGAGAGGAGGAGGCTGCAGTCTGTGGTGAGTGTGTCAGGCGCCTCCCCACCCCCAGCGCTCCACATCGGTCTCACAGCCGCTCAGAGGCTCCTTCTGAGCCGCTTCTCAGTGGCTTCTTCCAGCTGCAGTGGCTCCAGTGTTTCTGCCAGGTCTTCACACCTGGCCCCCTGCTCCAGGGGTCTTTAGGCGACCCCCAGGAAAGCTCCAGGTGACCCCCAAAGGGGTCCCGACCCCCAGTTTGAGAAACACTGCTGTAGCATGTGAAGGGCTGCTCTCCTTCAGAGCCGTTCCAGGCAAGGGGAGCAAAATGGAACGTATGGTTCTGCCCCACTCTGGGTAAGCCACTGGTTAGAGGCACAAGGGGCAAGTGGTGCTTCACCTCCTGCTGTAGTGCTGTGCTAGGGCCTGATCCTGCAGCTGAGCTCTTCTGGTGTCCTTCACATTCCAGCCACCAGGAGATGGAGCCCTTCTGGCAACCCTCTAACCAGCACCCCCTCTGCTCTGTCCCCCTCCAGGTATTGGTTTATCCAATGGGGAGAAATGGAAGGTTTTACGTCGGTTTGCTATCCAGACACTGCGCAACTTTGGGGTGGGAAAGCGCAGTATTGAGGAACGGATCCAGGAGGAGGCCCAGTGCCTGGTAAAGGAACTTATGCAGACCAAAGGTAGGGATGTGCGTCTTCATTACTTTTGTTGTGGTGGCCACGTTGTTTGTTTATTGTTTGTTGTTGTTGTATGTTGAAAAGCATCTCAACAGCATCTCCAGAGCACTTTGCAAAGAAAAGGCATCATTGTGGCACTCCTGGCCTGCCAACCTCCTGGCAGCAGCCAGACTCCTCTGCCCACCCTGGCCTGGGCCATGCCAGTGTCCTCTTGGTCAGGGGCATCACTCAGCGGTGTGGGGGTGCAGCCCACACTAAGTGACCCACTGGGTGCTGCTGCGAACCCCAAGATTTCAACTCCATGGCAGTGTGGAAACCCCATTATATTACATATTGTTGGATGTGTAATTTACAGCAGAATGCAGTGAAACAAACCACTTTGAAATATCTTTATTCTGTCAAAATGTATGGCCAAAAAACCAGCAGAGGTGGAACGATGGCACATAAACATGTCCAGCATCAGGTTGTTCCCCATGGGGTGATGTGCTGGCCTCTCGTACCAGGTGACACAAACCCTAGTGACGTCCCTGCTCTTGGTGTGTCCACAGGTGAGCCCTTTGACCCCATGTTCCTCATTGGCTGCTCCTTCTCCAATGTCATCTGCTCCATCGTCTTTGGAAACCGTTTTGACTACAAGGACGAGAAGTTCCTCACTTTGGTTGGGCTCATAAATGACAACTTCCGGCTCTTCAGCAGCCCCTTTGTACAGGCAAGTGTGGACTCCTTGGAACTCAGGGTCTATATCCTTGTACAAGCATAGGAGATGAGGCTTAGCGTTCATCCCACATGCTCTCCTGTGAAGAATGAGGTCTCTGGTCCCCTGTGCCGGTGGGGTGGTTATGCCCTGCAACTCATGCCTCTCCTTGGCCTCCTCTCTAGATCTACAACCTGTACCCCAAAGTCATACACTGTCTGCCTGGACCCCACCATCAAATCTTTGCCAACTTTGAAAGGCTGCGTGGCTTTATCAAGGAGATGGTCCAGGCCCACCAGGAGAGCTTTGATCCCAACTGCATCCGTGATTTCATTGACTCCTTCCTTCTCAAAATCCAGGAGGTGAGTCCAGGTGGAATTTTAGTGGTCTGGAATTAGGGTTGCCATAATTCTCTTCCACAAAACTAGGGCAGCATCCCCTGTCAAACTTGCCAGTATGTGAATGCAATCCCCCCAAACTGGGATCGTCCCAGTTTTCCAGGACATATGGCAACCCTGGTTGGTATTCCCGGTTGTGTCCATCAGGGCAACCAGTCCTGGGATAGAAAATCATGTTCTTGGGTACAGCAGAGGTGGGTCTTGCCAGGCAACTAGGTGCACATGCATGTGTGTGTTTCGTTCTGCAGGAAAAGGGGAATCCCAACAGCTACTTCCACACAGACACCATCGTGATGACCACCCACAACCTGTTCTTTGGGGGCACAGAGACTGTCAGCATCACCTTGCGCTATGCCATCCTCATCCTGATGAAGTACCCAGAGATAGGAGGTGAGGGGCAAAGTATGGAGCTTGTCCAACTGGCCCACCAGGCTGACCAATAGTGGCTCTCACTTTTCCTCACCACCTACTCCCTGGGAACCTTCAAACTGGAGATGCAGGGACTGAATTGGTACCCGTCTCATGGATTCCACTGGGCCTCAGCCTCTCCCCACCTGGATGTACCCCCAGCCCCCTTTCTCCTCTCTTTTGCACTCAGCCAAAGTTCAAGAAGAAATCAACCGGGTCATTGGCTCTCACCGCAGCCCGTCCTATGAGGATCGAACCCAGATGCCATACACTGAGGCTGTGATCCATGAGATCCAGAGGTTCATCGATATTTTCCCCATGGGGATCCCACATGCAGTCACAAAGGACACCCATCTCCAAGGCTTCCCATTGCCAAAGGTCTGTGGCTTGGGCTTGTGGCTGAATAGGGTACCTTGCATGCACCCTAATGTGCACACCTGCACACCAACTGTGCCGGCTTTGGGGAGATTTCCACGAAAAGGAGGGTTGGGGGATGATACTTGAGGTTCTCCGCAGGTGGACAGGAATGTGTCCCTTCCATTCCACAGTGCCCCTCCAGCATTGCAAAGCTGCCCCCTCACGCCCATGGCTGGTTCATATCCTGACTTGCACCAGTGCTGGGTGACACATCCCACACGATGTGCACTGAAAACACATGTCTTGTGGCAGGAGCATCTCATGTTCATGTTCTGTGCCAGGCATCAAAAACTTAGCTGGGGAGACAAATGGGGGAAGGGTCCTCACCAAGAAGGGTGGGGAGAAGCCTGCATACAGGCTGACCTTGGCTGCTTCTGGATCACCAGCTTGCTCTACCCCACAGGGCACCAACATCATGCCGTTCCTTCACTCTGTCCATTATGATGCCACCCAGTTTAAGAACCCCCAAAAGTTTGACCCCGCACACTTTCTCGATGAAAAGGGCAGGTTCTGCCGCAATGATGCCTTCATGCCCTTTTCTGCAGGTGAGTCCTTTGCTGCTTCAGGGCCAGGGAGGAATGCAGCGGAGGGGGTGGGAGGGGCAGGATATCTCCAACAGAGTCCTCTATCCACTCCCTTTGAGGAGGCCGTTGGGAAGAGGCACTCCACATGGCTGTGCATTTGGTTTCTTTGGGGCAACGTGGAATGGCCTGTCATGAATCCAAAGGCTGACTCCTTCCTCCCAATGAGGAGGAACAGCCAAAGGAGCCTGTTGCATGCATGCAAAACTTGCATGTATTATCATTTGGACATCTGCGCACCATCTGAGTGCAAAACATGCATGTCCCCTAATGTGGACACTTGCACAACCAACTGCATGCCAATCTTGCATGTACCCTAATGTGAACACCTGCACACCATCTGCATGCAAAACATGATGCATGTATTATAATGTGGACACCTGCACACCAACTGCATGCAAGACATGCATGTACCCTAATGTGGACACCTTCACACCAACTGCATGCAAATCTTGCATGTATCCTAATGTGAACACCTGCACACCATCTGCATGCAAAACATGATGCATGTATCCTAATGTGGACACCTGCACACCAACTGCATGCAAGACATGCATGTACCCTAATGTGGACACCTTCACACCAACTGCATGCAAATCTTGCATGTATGCTAAAGTGGACACCTGCACACCAACTGCATGTAAAACATGATGCATGTATCCTAATGTGGACACCTGCACACCAACTGCATGCAAGACATGCATGTACCCTAATGTGGACACCTTCACACCAACTGCATGCAAATCTTGCATGTATGCTAAAGTGGACACCTGCACACCAACTGCATGCAAGACATGCATGTACCCTAATGTGGACACCTGCACACCAACTGCATGCAAATCTTGCATGTATGCTAAAGTGGACACCTGCACACCAACTGCATGCAAAACATGCATGTACCCTAATGTATTCTAAAGGGGACACCTTCACACCAACTGCATGCAAATCTTGCATGTATGCTAAAGTGGACACCTGCACACCAACTGCATGCAAAACATGCATGTACCCTAATGTATTCTAAAGGGGACACCTGCACACCAACTGCATGCAAACCTTGCATGTATGCTAAAGTGGACACCTGCACACCGACTGTGTGCAAAACATGCATGTATCCTAATGTGGACAGCAACTGTGGGCATGGCATGTGGATGGTCATAAAGCAACTGGCTGACATTTTCTCCTCTGGTCTCACCCTGCAGGGAAGCGCCTATGCCTGGGAGAGTCCTTGGCACGCATGGAGACGTTCCTGTTCTTTGTCACCCTCCTGCAACACTTCACCTTCCGGCCCATGTGCCTTCCAGAAGAATTGGACGTCTCACCACTCATGAGTGGCTTGGGGAACATCCCCCGTCCCTACAAAGTCCAGTGCATCCCCCGCTGAGATGCAGCCGCAGCTAGTGGTCCCACTGTGTCTCCCTCATCTAGTTACCTGCTATTGGGGTCTCTCAGTTTCTTGCCACCAGGTTGCCAAGACTTGACTGGATGCAAAAGGCCATTCTACGTATGGAGGGCTGTGGGGAGAGATTCAGATGCAAGGTGCAAAATTGGAGTTGGTGGTCCTATAAAAGATGGTGCATCTCCTGCCAGTCCTTGTGGCTCTAAGGGCCACCTGGGCTTCATGCTCTCTCTTCTCCCTTCCTTTTTGTCTGCTCCCCCCTACCTGGCTGGAGTTCCAGGCTTCTCGGGAGCCAACTGAGACAACCTGTTCCCCTGCTTTTAATCGCATTAAAGGTATTGGGTTTCAAGTTGTAATGAAGTTTTCCTTGGTTGCCAAACAAACATGGGAACCAGAGAGAGAGAGAGAGAGAGACCGAGACCTGGATTGCAGTCATCTCGTGGAATGTGAGGGAGGTGCAGGAAGGTGCAGGAAATGGAGTGAGGGAGGTGCAGGAAATGGAGCATCTTCTACCAGGGATGCCTCCAGCTGGCACACAGGAACACAGTGCCAGGCTGTGCGCTGCACAGACATAAGCAAATAAACAGTTTACAAAAGCTGAGCACACGTCTGGATGCTTTTCCTTAATTCTACTGATTTAATTCATGACTGATCTCAGAATCTGGTGCGGATGTGAGGATGGCAGACCCCTTGGCATTTCATCGTGGTGCCAGTCAGAAGTATCAGTTCTGAGAAAGTTGCTAGTCATACCTGTACAAGATACCTGTGAACTGTGACCCAAAGGCACAACTCACAGAGATTCTGGTGCCCACGTGCCACTGGATACTGTTTGCCACGGGGTCTTTGCAGATTGCTGGCAACTTTCCATGAATATTGTCTTACGAACCACTTATTTGTCAACTCAGAGAAAACAAAAATTCTTGTTTTTTCTAAATCCTGGGCTCCATCTGTATGGAAAGTTGATAATCTTACCCTGCTCACCACACGCTGAGGTCCACCTTACTCGAGCCCTTCCTTCTTTCCCTCCCCATTTTCCTCTCTGATCCCCTCCCAGTCCTTCTCAGCGACTACTCCCCCTCCATCACCAACTTGGTGGCTGAATTTCTATTAGCAGTCTCAATGGCCAAACCCAGTAACCAGCATCTCCCCTCTCAGCCTTAATCTGTGCTAACCAGGGGTGGGCTGACCTGGCCCAACAACCGGTTCCCCGCTTGGAACAGGGGAACCGGGGCCAGGCCAGGGTAATGGGGCTGGAGTCAGGGGTGGGGTGAGGGGCAGGCCCCAACCCTGGTGCACTGCGCGTGCCCTAAGGTTGGTGCAGGCGCAGTGCTGTCCTGAAGCCAGTTGGGGAAGCTAAGGTTGGCGCAGGCACAGTGGTGGGCTTCCCCGGGCACGCCGAACCAGTGTGCCCGGTTTTCTGCCCCCCCCCCCCCAGCCACCAGATTGGTGGCGGGGGATCAGAACTAGGAAGTGGTTTGGGCGATCCGGCCTGAACCAGCTTTGGCCCACCACTGATGCTAACCCTCCCTGCTCTTTTGTCTTTTGTTGCTAACTTACAATGTATTTTGATATGCCAAATAAAGGTTTATGTATGTATGTATGTATGTATGTATGTATGTATGTATGTATGTATGTATGTATGTATGTATGTGTGTGTGTGTGTGTGTGTGTATGTATGTATGTATGTATGTATGTATGTATGTATGTATGTACTGTTTGCCATGAAGCTTTCCCTGAGACTGTTGAGTGTGGGCAAAGGTGCATGGATGTGTGCATGGTGCCACTGCAAGGCAGCTGGGGTCTTGCCTAGTACTCCCACCTCCCCTGAAATATTCTTCTCTTCCTCACAGAAATAAGATCCCGTGGACACAAAGCCAGATTCTGTCGGAAGGGATTGCAAAGAGTTTCTCCGCTGAGTGGCCACCAGACTGAGTGTTCCTATGGATGCCTCTCATGCACCCCCATGTTCCCCCATGTCACTTCTCATGCATCCCCCCATGTCACCAGGGGGTGGTGATTCCAGGCTCGATCAAAGACCTGCTGGATTTTCCCATCACTGGAAATTCCCCCTCCCATATTCAAAGGACTTTTCCTGAAGGATGGCCATATAGAATAGAGAACATAGTGCCTCTAATTTAACCATTGCATAGAAGAGGGAGTTCAGGGAGGCGCTGCTTTTTAAACCCTTCTATGATGGCTGCGGTGGCGCAAGTGGTTAAGTGGTTGGCGCAAGTGCTGGCCAATTAACCAGCAGGATAGGGTTCGAGACCTGGGTTCTACAAGCTCCTGTTCTTAGCCCAGCTCCTGGCAATCTAGCAGTTTGAAAGCATGGAAATCCCAGTAGGTAAATAGGTACTGCTTCGATGGGAAGGTAACAGCATTCTGTTCACATTGGAGCCACATGTCAGACAGCGCTGGCTCTATGGCTCTAGAAACAGGGACGAGCACTGCACCCAACAGCTGGTCACGACTAGCAGTATAATCTGTGGGGGACACCCACCTTTATGATGAGCTAAACCTGCCTCAATTCCCTTTGGTATGCATGGCTCAAGGTACAGGCACTCTGTCCTCCATTCCATACGGTCACCATGCCTGTCCTGCACCCAGGCTGTTTGCACACACAGAAGAGACTGAGGCTAAAATCAGGTTGTAAAAGAAATGGTTTAGATGGTCCATATATACAACTCCTGGTTAGATCCAGGTTGGGACCCTGGTTAGGACCAGGGACCTCTTATTGAGGTCTAGACTGAAGCCCTAGATAGCTGCTCCTGCACAGTGTGGGTCTTGTGGGGGTGGATGTGATCAGGGACTCAGCATCTCACATCCATCCCCGGGAAGGTCAGGAAGCAAGAGAACCGCACACTTTAAAGGGTAAGAGGAATAGGGCAGAGGGGGCACCTCCAGTAGTGGTCACTGAGAGGGGACAGGGAAAAGGTCACTCGAGGTCACAGGATGGTCTGTCATAGAAGATGGGTTGGAGGGAAGGGGCAAGAGTTGCAGAAAGCACAGGAAAATGTGGGTTCTGGTTGGGCATAAGATCAAAGGGAGATGATCAAAGTTGGGCACAGTGGGGAGAAAAGGTGCTGAGCTCTGAGAACAGGGATGGGGCGTCAGGACAGACCCCATCAGCATGCAGACACACCAAGGGTGCTGAGGCTGGCGTAGCAGGTGAAAGGGGAGGTCAGCGGATCTGTTTGGGGGGAGGCATCCCGGGCAGTGGGCTTAGGTGGCGCTGCTCCATGCACTGCTCTACCGGGGGATGAGGCAGAACTGGTAGGGGCGCGGGATGCTCCCCAGGCCAGTAGACTCTGGGGTGATGTCAATGTCCTGAGGAGCCATCAGGGGCTTCAGCTTGAAGTTCTGCAGGATGGTGGTGAGGAAGATGAAGAGCTCCATGATGGCCAGGCCTTCACCCAAGCACACCCGTTTCCCTGCAGAAGAGATAGGGTATGTATATTAGGAAATGGTTTGTGGTCCAACCCACGGACTGGTGGTAGGGTCAAGTCCCTATCATTGAGCTGCTGTGAACCCCTCCATGCTCCATCCTTGCTCCTCCTGGTGCAGGAGCTTGTGCACAGACAAACAGCACATGTAGAAGGAGGACGCTGCTCCATGCAGGGAGGGAGCATCTCCAGGCAGACCCAGAGATCCTGGAATCCGGATGCCTGGCTATACCTTGGCTGGACAGTACCAGTTACCTGCTGAGAAGGCCATGAATGCATCGTTCTTCTTGAAGTGTCCACGGTCATCCAGGAAGTGGGTCGGATCAAAGGAGTTTGGATTCTTGAACTGTGTTGGGTCAAACTGAGATGTGCAAATCAGGGGGATAATATTGAGGTCCTGGAGTGGGAGGGAGAGAGAGAAAGGCATGTGCCAGTGAGGAAGGGGGTGTCCGCACTGGAAGGCTGTTGGCCAACAGGTGCATGCTTTAATTGGGGGCTTCTGGATTCCAGAGATGCCCATTGTCCCCTTTACTTAGACAGGCCACTGGATTGCAGCCCCAAGTACCCAGTTAAGCTTCCTTCAGGGTCAAAAGGTGTCTCTTTAGGGGAATCTCTGGACACAGAACTCTCTGGACCAAGGAGAAAAGCCGTCGAGCATTTCGGAACCCCTTTCCTAACCCATGTTTGGAAAAAAGAATGACTGTAAGCATGTGCAGAGTGCCATCCACTCAGAGTAATAGCCACAGTTAGAGCCATCCAGGGGTGTACTGATGCTGCTGTGTGCCTATGGCATGCACGACATCATGATGCCATATGGCATGACATCATCACACATATGGGCTCTTCAGAGCCAAATGGAAAACCCTTGGCACAGACGGGCGCATGTGCAGCTCAGTTGGAACCATGTATGTTCCGTTCTGAGCCAGCCAGGGAGTGTTCTCTGGCTGGCATAGAAGGGCACTGGGGGAAGTGCTAGGTGGGTGGGCATGCTTGGATGTGATGGACCAATGCCTGTGGGATGGAAAGCTGCTTGGCACCCAGTTGAGGCTGTTGGGTGCACCATGTTTTGAAGGGAGCCTCACCACAGCATATAAGAGGTTCCTCCCCTCCACCTTGGAGCCTGGCATATACCTCAGAGGAACACCTTCCACTCCACGGTGGAGTAAACCCCATTATGTTCAATGGGACTTACTCCCAGGAAAGTGTGTTTAGGACTGAAGCCATAATCAATGCAAAGTCCAAGTGTACCTTGACCAACCTTCACAGGGAGGGACAAATGGGAGGTTCCAAAGCATATGGACAAGTTAACCACTAACTAGTCCCCAGGCCCAGAGGGATCCTAGAGAAGTCCTCATGAAACTGCTGATCTACTCCCCAAATATGTAACCTTTTACACTGGTCTCTGTGCCAGAAGATTCCAGCGTGCCAGGAGATGCCAACATTTAAAAAATAATCCAGGCCAATTCTAGAAATTATCAATCAAGAATGAGACTTGCTGGAGGAGAAGCAACCTGGGGCTGCAATCCTAGAGACCTTTTCCTGGCAGTAAGACCCATTGAAAACAACAGGACTTACTTTTGAGTAGACATGGTTAGGATTGTGCTCTGGGTTATAGAAGAGATAGCCAAGAGGAGGAATAAATGGGCAATGTTCATGGTGAAGGTCTTGGACTGGTGTTGTCCACTTTGTTCCCGAACAATCTGGAATGGGGGTAAATAGCAAAGTGGCCAAGTTTGCAGATAAACTATAATGTGGGGTGGTTAAAGTCAAGGCAGAATCATGGAGGAGGAGGAGGAGGTCAGTTCTCCCCATAACTTCCAGCCATGATGGAGGTGCATCATCCTTCATCCTAACTGCCAGTTGGTGGGCAACCATGGTGGGACAGAAGCCTGCCTTCCTTGACCTGGTGGGCACCTCTGGTGGAACAGGGAGCAGAAGGCTGGGCTGGTAGGACAATCCTTAGCATGATCTAATGGCGACAGAGCCAACTCTTTGCACCTTGGGAAGTTTGTATCCGCGGAACTCAATGTCCCGGGTGACGGTGTGGGGCACCCCCATGGGAACAATGTCGGCGTATCGCTGGATCTCATGGATGACGGCATCTGTGTAGGGCATCTGGCTCCTGTCCTCCATGCATGGGCTGCGATTCGCTCCAATGACCCGGTCAATCTCTTCATGGAGTTTCTCTGCAAGTTTGGAAAAGTTTCAAAATGGGTCACAGAGAGCTGCAGTTTGTGTCCAAAGGTTAGTGCCAGGCAAGCAAGACTGGCATCTGCAGGGGCATGTGTGTGTGAGTGTGTGTCCACAAAGGCAGATTGATTTAGGGCACCCTCAGTCCCAATGGGTGGTGGGTGCCCTTGCAAGCCCCCCTTTGCGCATCCCCCCTGAGGCTCACCTTCCACCTCTGGGTGTCTCATGAGAATCCGAAGGCCATATTTCAGAGTGGAGCTGACAGTCTCTGTCCCGGCAAAGAACAGGTTCACCGTCGTCTTGGACATGGTGTCCTCATTGAAATGGGAATTGGGGTTATTCTTTTCCTGCCGGGAAGAGAGGAGGTGCTGACCAGATTTGGCAAGTGGGGGCTGAGCCGCAAGCCGAAGCGGAGATAGTTGACATGCCCAGGGCTATGTGGGGCTGCTGTGGAAGTCAAACTGCAGTCAGTGTTGAATGTCACAGCCCATGTGGTCACAGAAATGCCAGCATGCTTGTCCAAGTTGGTTTGCTTCTGGGTAGTGGCATAGCTAGAGGGGGGCAGAGCAGTCAGTCTTGGAGGGAGTCTCATGCCTTCGGAGCCATTCAAGCCAGGGGGAGCAAAACAGAGACTCCCTCCAAGATTGACTGCTCTGCCTCCCCTCTAGCTATGCCACTGCTTCTGGGTGCAATTCAAGGAGCAGATTTGGAACTATTGAGGCCTTCAGGTCTTGGTGTTGGGACATCTGAAGCCCATCTCCTCCCACTTGGGATGGTCTGTTCCTTAAAGTAACATGGGGGAGGTAGAGGGGCTCAACCTCCCTTGATGGCAACAAGGTGAAGGGCCTTCTGGGTTGTGACACCACAACTGCAGAACCACCTCCCTGTTGAATTAACAGGATATGGGGTCTTTTTCAGGGGGTACACACCCATACGGACTACTGGTACACACACAGAGACACAAACACACAGGTGAGTACCAGCAGGTGAGTACCGACATCTATTTTCCAGAAAAATAGCGCTGAACAGGTTCCTTCCTGTTGGCCTTCTGCCTGGGGGTTGGAGATGTTGACTATCCTTTCCCCCCAAATCCTGGAAAGGTTTGAGGAGGAACTAGAGAAGGTTTTTGGAGAAGCACCCCCTCCAACTGTACTTCCCAAGTGGGGAGGGAACGAGCCCAGGATGGGGCAGGGAAGTCACTGCAACGGTACCTGCTGGATCTTGATGAGGAAGCAGTCGATGAAGTCCCGTGGGGCGTTGGGGTCCAGGGTCTGCCTGTTCAGCTCCAGCCGCTCCCCCACAAAGGCAGCCAGTTTCAGGTAGTTTGTGTAGATCTCCCGATGAGGACCAGGGATGTGTCTCATGATCTTGGGGAAGGTGAAGAGCAGCTGAGGAGAGATGGAAGTCATTGGAGAGGGTGGGAAGGAGCTATGAGTAGTTTTGGAGAAATGGATGTTTTTAAAGACACATTTTATTTTTTTAAGTACCATATTTACTCAAATCTAATGCGCACCCTATTCTTATAAACAAAATACAGTGGTGCCTCACATAAAGAGCTTCATTCGTTCCACAGGCCTGCTCTTTAAGTGAAACGCTCTTTAAGTGAAGCAGATTTTTCCATAGGAAATAATGGAAACTCAGACGATTGGTTCCACAACCCCCAAACAGTCATAGAAAAATATTAACTGGATGTAAAAATGATGACAAAACTCTGGAATTGAATTCAAAACATGCATTCAATGTGCATGATTCTATGAAATCTACTTAGGCTGCAATCCTAAAGACACTTTCCTGGGAGTAAGCCCCATTTAGCACAATGGGTGTTACTTCTGAGTAGACATAGTTAGGAGACTGCAATCAAAGACACTTTCCTGGGAGGCTTACCTGGGCTGCTGCTGGAGGTTCAAGGTGGTTGGTGGGGGCACTTGGGGGCAGTTAGGGGCAGCTGCCTCTGGCACCTCCCGGCAACTGCCCCCAAGTTGGGGGCAGTTAGAAGCAGCAGCGCTAGCCGGCAGCCCTTTTAAAGAGCCTCTGCGCAGAGTGTCAGTGCTGCATTGCACACATGTCCATAGCGCACTTGCTTGTTAAGTGAAGCAGAACTTGTTATGTGAAGCAAGATTTTGTGGAAATTTTTGCTTGTTATGTGAATCGCTTATTAAGCGAGGCACTTGTTAAGAGAGGCGCTTGTTAAGCGAGGCGCCACTGTACTACATTTACTCAAATCTCATTAACCATTGAGTCTAACGTGCACCCTAATTTGGGAGACTAAATTCGGCTGAAAAAGGTGAGCGTTAGATTTGAGTAAATATAGTAAATTTAACTGTAATTTACTATTATAAGTTTAAATTTAATAGTAAATTTTACTTAAGTAAATTCAAGAAAATACACTTTTATTTAACTTTTTTCGGTATCAGCAGGGAGTCCCAGAATCAAACCCCTGCAGATATTGAGGGACAACCTTATTCCATTAGGAGCAATGGAGAAGCAAGAAACATAGAAGTGGTGTTTAAATCTATTTTTCCACTTTTTTATCCATAGGAATGGACAACGAGGGACAAATGTACTAGTAGTAGCCACAGAAAGATCTCGGTTGTGTCAGCCCTTCCAGATCTCTACATGCCTAAAATCCCAAAGAGTCCATGAATTCAGGACAACACAAGCAGAATAAGCAAAGGGTTCCAAACTTATGGGGGTGGTGGGGCACCTCTTCTCCCCCCCACAGATCCTCCTCTGGATTTGACTTACCTGCCCCCAGGTGGAGCTCATGAGCTTCCAGTTGCTGTTGATGAGGTCGAGCAACATCAGAAATTTCTTGTCCGTGTACTCAAAACGGTCGCCAAAGACCAGGGTGCAGATGATGTTGGAGCCTGCGCAGCTCAGGAAGAAAGTGGGGTCGAAGGGCTTGCCTGTCCGCAGAGAACAGCTGAGCGTTATTCTTTTCAGAATCCTTTTACAGGATCTGACCAGGGCAGGGTTGCCATCAGTCCCCCAAAACAGGGACAATCCCCATTTGGGGGGATTGTGTTCACGTACCGGCAAATGGGATAGAGCAGTGGTTCTCAATCTTCCTAACACTGTGACCCCTTTATAAGTTCCTCATGTTGTGGGGACCCCCAACCATAAAATTATTTTCATTGCGACTTTATAACAGTAATTTGGCTACTGTTATGAATCGTAATGTAAATATTTGATACGCAGGATTATTTTCATTGTTACAAATGAAATGTGTGTTCTAAGCACACATTGAACACAATGGGATTTATTTCAGAGTAGGCATGCATAGGATGGGGCCCTGCGGCTGCAATCCTATCCACATTTACATGGGAGTAAAGGCCCCCTGACTGTAATGGGATTTGTTTCAGAGTAGACATGCATAGGATGGGGCCCTAAGGCTGCAATCCTATCCACATTTACATGGGAGTAAAGGCCCCCTGACTATAATGGGATTTGTTTCAGAGTAGACATGCATAGGATGGGGCCCTAAGGCTGCAATCCTATCCACATTTACATGGGAGTAAAGGCCCCCCTGACTATAATGGGATTTTTTCAGAATAGGCATACATAGGATTGGGCCCTGAGGCTGTCAGTCAGCATCAGTGCACGCGCAGCTACAGCCAGAGGTCTGGCAAGCCTGACCTGGCCCCCTGCACCAGGGGTCTTTAGGCGACCCCCAGGAAAGCTCTAGGCGACCCCCAAAGGGGTCCCAACCCTCACTTTGAGAAACGCTGGGATAGAGGGTCCTGCCCCAATTTTGTGAGAATTATGGCAACTCTAGTCCAGGAAGAGGATCTTTTAGCCAAGGCCTCCCTTCTCCACATCCCTTTCTCATGCCATCTGTGAGGCTGGCACTTTACCAAGTTTACAAGACAAGGTTGTACCCTGAAGGGTTTACAGTCTTAATGGGAAATGGAAGTGACATTACTGGGATAGAACCAGTCTTGGTGTCCATTCTTGGCCCTGGCTGATCGTTATAAAGCTCCTGAGTCCAGCATATGGAGGATTACCCCTTGATTGAATAGGAAACAGAGGTAGAATGAGCTACCCTCCCACTCCAGACCTTGGGTCTTGTGGAACTCCGCCACCAGGAACTGGGCCTCCTCCTTGATCCGCTCCTCGATGGACCGCTTCCCCATCCCAAAATTCTTGAAGGTGGTGATAGCAAACCTGCGCAGCTGTCTCCAGCGCTCTCCAGTGCCATACACGATCCCTAGGGAGGGGGGGCAAGGTCAATGGTGTTGATGGCCCTCCATGACACTCATCTGCTGGGTGAGTCACCATATCTCTTCCAGCCTGAGCTACCTGACAAGGTTGTTGTGAAAATAAAGTGGGGAGGAGAGAGCCTGGAGGAGCCAGCTTACATCACAAAAACAAGACATTTATGGCCTCATCAAAATAAGAGGGCTCTCCAAGATGCCCACTCCAAACAGCCTGGCTTGTGCTGCCCTTCAATCTTCATGGTCCTCGAATGAAGCCCACCAAGATTTGTGCTCCTGGGTCCCTCCGGGAGAAAGGTGGGGTAGAAATAAAGTTTATTATTATTATTAATTATTATTATAGCCACACTGCCTAAAGAAACCCATTAGGAGCTGAAGACACATGGACCTGCTCAAGCTCTTAGGAGGTGTGCATGGCACAGCCATTATCCATGCATCAGCCCCTCAACTTCTTTTTAAATGCCCAGATTTAGTTCCAATACCACATGAAGAACCACAAAGTTTTCCTTGATGCACGTACAGAGTGCCATTCGTTCACTTCTGAACCACCTAGTGGGGTGTGCCTCTGTTCCAGCAATCCAGAACCTCTCCATTCCAAAAGGTGCCACAGCCACCCACGCCCTCCCAGCCAGGCAGGCCTTACCGTTTCCTTTGCTCCACATCTGGACGGCGGGGAAGTCGCCTCGGCCGCTGAACTCCTCCGCCTTGTCGACCAGGGCCTCCTTCAGCACCTGGTAGCCAGAGAGGACCACGCAGGGCCGAGAGCCCAGGTGGAAGGTGTACATCGGGCCATAAGTCTTGCTGAGCTGGGGAGAAGGGAAGCAAATGGAGGTGGGATTCCCACTCCAGCCAAGGACCTGGGGCATGCCAGGGAAGCTGGCTCCCCCTTGACCCACGTGGCATTGATGTTGGCAGGGCTCAGCCTGCTGGCACCTTCACTTTCAAAGCAGCTCCTGCCCAGCTCCCACCCTACCTCTGGAACCAAAAAGCCACTCCAGCACCAGGCAGGGTGCCCCGGCCCCTGGTGCCACCACTTTCTGCTCCCAATGACTTCAGCTGACATCCCCTCCCTGGGGAGACCTGCTCTGCTCTGTCCATCCTGCCTCGTAGTGCCTTCATGGCACAGTTGCGGTTCCCCCTCCAGCCCCTGTTCTGCAGCCCTGCCTCAGACCTGATGAAGGCCAGATGATGATGAAGGCCAACCAGAAAGGCCATTCAACACACCTGGTCAGGAGGAGGCAGAAGACAGGGTGGGACAGAAAGAGAGAAGGCAGGCAGGTCCTGGTGCTCAAGTCTTCCTAGTCCCCTAATGAGTCTCAGAAAGCACTGGTTAGTGAAGAGTGGCCCTTTGTGCATGCTCATAGACACCCTCCCCCTTGCTGTTCCTTCTCAGACCCCAGCTGACCTGTAAGGTGCTCTGGAGCTGTCAGTCAACCTGAAGGTGAGCTTGGTGTGCCCAGCAGAGCCTCATGGCACCATGGAGCCTCTTTCTTCTGGAACAAGCACTCCTTCTTCCTAGCTATCCCTGCTACTAGGCAGGGCCTCCTTACTCTTCCTTGGCCAACCACCACTCCATTGGGTGACCTTCACCCACCTCTCGTAGGGACTTGATCAACTCCTTCACATCCACCTGCAGCATGTTGCCCACAAAGGGCAATGGGGTAGGTCCAGGCGGCAGGCTGGCAAAGCTTTTCTTCCAAGAGGAGAGCAGCAACAGGAGACCCACCACGGCTGCGGTCAGGAGAAGACCAAAGATCTCACTGAAGGCCATCCTTGGGTAGCCGTCCCACTATCTCTGCAGTGCCCAGAAAGGCCTGTTCATTTGGCTGCGCAAGTATATGTGGGAAGGGGCTGGGCCTGGACTCTGCGCCTCTCAGTGCCCTCCACCCCTTTTGGCAAACAGACGGGGCTGTGGGCTGGCGTTCATCTACCTCGGGGGCAAATATTGACAGGTTCCTGCTTTCTTCATGCAGACATAAGAGGTGCAAACAGGCGCTTCTTTCCTGCGATGCTCAGTTTTAATGCACATGCTTAATCCACATGCTTTCCAAGAAAGAGCTGAATGTGCCTAATGGGGTGGGGGGAACACTATACTGAACTGTTCCATTCCCTTCCAAAGTACTGTATATACTCGGTATATACGAAAAATGGGCCCTAAAATGGGCCCTAAAAGCCCCCTTGGCTTATACTAGGGTGAACTGAAAGGTGGCAGGATCAAACCCCATCATGTCACATACCATTGGATTCGTATTGAAGAGCAGGATCCAATGCAAAAATCAGTTTTGAGATATCTCCTTCCTATGAAAAGTTATGGCCAAAAAACAAAAATCAAAACTCTAAAAATAAAAATTAATTTTTTTAAGTGGATAGGAATTTTGGCCTTGGAGTTCAGGAATTTTGGGTTTGGCATCTGGTCACCCTGTCCTATGCATGTGTACTCTGAAGTAAGCCCCACTAAGTTCAGTGAGGCTTACTCCCAGGAAAGTGTGCTTAGGATTGCAGCCTATGAGTTCCAAGAAGGCTACAAGGAAAGGGACCAGGACCAGTACCTGCTGCATTTCCCATCCTAGAATCCTTATTGACTCTATAAGTCCATTATGGGAACTTATACATAACCTTATTGACTCGAATCAATAAGGTGGGACTCTTATAATGAGTCCCTTACGGGACTTAATAAGGTGGGACTCTAATGTGGGACTCTGAGGTGGGACTCTAATAGTGGGGGAACACTATACTGATATACACATATTACTCCCTACATCTACGTCTGGTTATGTAACTTATACATATATGTAACTTATACATATTATGAGTAATTAAAAATAGTCTGTTTAGACTTTAAAAATAGTAATTAAAAATAAATAATTAAAAATAGTCTTAAAATTAAAAAAATATTAAAATTAAATAATTTATTAAAATTAATTAATTAAGTAAGTAAGTAATTAAAAATAGTCTGTTTAGATTTTCTAATCACAACTCCTTAAAGGAGTTCAACTCATTTGCTAGGGAATTTCTTTGCAGAACCTGAACTGTGGAAATTTGCTCGGATCATGTCCCTGCAAGTGGAGTTTGCATGACCTCAGCTGCTCTTCCATAACAGTTTTTTTGAACTGGACTCTGTTCAGGTTGACCATATATATCTGCTCTTTTTCTGACATGTCCTCTTTTTAAGCCTGGAAAAAAATCTTGTCCTGGAAAAAAAAAATCTTCGTTGTTCTCCTTTTCCTTGCGAGCAGGTAGCATGGAGCCTTCTTGGAATTAATAAATTATATGTAATAAATTACATGTAATGGTTTTAAATTTCATAATAAGTAATATAGGGTGCAATCATAACCTAGGCCAGAAAAACTCATCCCCTGGTGATGTAGGGAGGTAAGCGCATGTTAATGCACTGGCCTAACCCTCCCCCAGGACTGGCGCAGAAGTGTCTTACGGTATTTTTGTGACACCCCCAGGTCAGCATAGGATTTATTCAGGAGTTTAGGCAGACCTAACTGGAGCTTAGGATTGCAGCTAAAGTTCAGGTCCTACCTTTTTCTTGGAAGTCCTACATTTTGGGGGCTTGTCCTCTTTTTCTGGTTATGACATATGGCCACCCAGACTCTCTTCCTTTGGTGGTCCCACATTCAGTAGCAACCCTAAGGTTTCTAGGGGAAGTGCACGCAGCAAAGACGACACCTCGCACCCTTGGCAGGCACCAATTTGTTCCTGTTCTTGGGGCAGATATGATTGGATTCTTCTGGGGCTTGAGCTCAGACGTCTGGGCAGCCTTTGGCCCATCTGGTTTCGGGTGCCAGCCAGAATTGTCAATGACTTACTCAGAGCAGGGATGACCTGGAGGCTTAAAGTCCATGCAAGCAGGTGCAGCTCCACATCCTTGGCCAACTTCTAGAGCTCAACCAGCAAAGGACCAACCTCTGGGATTCCAAACCCTGCCAGCTCCTATCCCAATGATGCCTTCGGGCTGGTCCAGCGTGGTTGGGGCAGCCCGGACTCTCTATGGACACCGTTCCATTCATCCCCACTTTCTCAGTCTGATCGGCCAGGGCTCTTGTCATCGCACTCTTTCCTCTTAATAGGGCTTCTCATTGCTCTGGCGTGCCTATCCTTGGCATTTTGTCCCTATCAGAGCTTCTGCTTTCCCTGCCCCACCATCCAGCTCTGTGCAGCTTCTCAGGATCTGGTGTTAATGGCTTTATTGCCTTTGCTGGAAAATCTATCAAGCGGCTGCGTCTTCTTGAGCCCTCACCGGAATCACGAAGCTGCACTCAAATTCCTGACCCCCCCAAACAAAAAACACTTTTGGAAGAGTCTAAAACTTCCTTGCCACCTTGGACATCCTTCCTTTGGGAAGAAAGGAAATAAATGAATGAATGAATGAGTGAAGGAAGGAAGGAAGGAAGGAAGGAAGGAAGGAAGGAAGTCTCCTTACAACAGTTTTGGTCCTTCCCTCTGGCATGTGTGGAGGTGTTGCTGCATGTGGGTTCTGGATGGGCACAGGTCTTTTGCAGGACTGGCTTGGCACAGATGGCAGCCTGTTGGATAGCTACACTGTGAGGCCCTCAAAACTGGGCTCTCTGATGCTTGGCAGGTTTGTTTGCTCAGGTGGGCAATCAGGCATTTGCAGACAGACTTCCACATTTATCATGCAAATCCTGATTAATAGGACAAGGAGTGGGAAAATCCTCATCCTCTCCAAAGGGTCCCTGCGATGGAAAGTTGTGCTTGGCCTGGAAAGTGATTGCAGGGAGTCCAGCCAGAAATAAGTGCAGAAGTGAGTAAGAAATAAGTCAGGAGTTACTGGATAACTGAGGTCACCGTTAAGTGGTCTGGATCTCCACCCTCTGCACGAAGCCAGTCCTGCCCTGAGACTGCTTGCATGAAGACCTTGGTCCCGCTTCTTGATGGAGATCATCTCTGCATCCTTGCTGCTGCTCCTCTGCTGTGTCCTTTGGGCCTTGACCTGGAAGAGCAAAGCCCGCAGGGGTCTCCTCCTCCCCCCAGGACCCACCCCACTGCCCATCCTGGGGAACTTTCTCCAACTGGACCGGAATAACATCATCAAATCTCTGATGAAGGTAAGTCCCGTTCCTCCCTCATCCCTCTCCCCTTTAGGAGACACTTGCTGCCCTTGGAGGGATCAGGAGTCAGTGAGTCGCACTTTTTTCACACATGGAACCACTTTATAAAACGACACGGGAGTGCCAACCACAGTTTGTGAAATGCCGCACTAAAGTTTTCCTCTTGGCAGATGAGTGAGACGTACGGCCCTGTGTTCACTGTGTTCCTGGGATCTCAGCGGGTTGTGGTCCTGTCCGGCTTCCAGGCGGTGCAGGAGGCCCTGGTGAAGCAGGCTGAGGAGTTCAGTGGGCGAGGGCAGCTGCCCTGCTTCTCCAAGGAGTTCAACGAACATGGTGAGGGTTCCTGCCTGGTCTGTCCAGAGGGCTGGGTGGGGAGGGAGAGGCTGTCTGCTCCCCCGGCCACAGCTGTGGCTGGGAACATCATATTCCCCACTGTCTTTGGACCAGTAAGAGAGGCAAGAGGCACAGACTTTGGGGAGGCTTTTAAAATTCCAGGTGGACTTGGTTTTAAGCAGCACCAGGTTGGTGCAGAATATTGTTGCTTGTACTATATCTAGAGAGTCCATCGTTGTTTTTAAAGAGGAAGATTCTGGAGATCATTTGTAAATGACCCTCTTTGCCAGGCGTGGTGTTTTCCAATGGGGAGCGGTGGAAGATGCTCCGCCGCTTTACCCTCAGCAGCTTGCGGAATTTCGGAATGGGGAAACGGTCCATTGAGGAGCGCGTCCAGGAGGAGGCCCAGTTCCTGGTGCAGGAGCTCCGCAAAACACAAGGTACGCCCGGCGCTGGAGTGGCTGCGGAGCCCTTTGCCCATTCCCCGGGGTGTTGCAAAAGGAGCAACTGGTAAGAAATACATACATTTTGGTATGGATGTGTCTGTCCACATGTGAGCCCTACTTTCCTTCTCTCTTTCCTGGTCTTCCCCAGGGGAGCCCTTCAACCCCGTCACCGCTTTAGGCCATGCAGTTGCCAACGTCATCTGCTCCGTTGTGTTTGGGAATCGGTTTGACTACAGCGATGCAGATTTCCTCCGGCTCTATAAGGTCATGATGCAGCGGTTCCGCTGCGCTGGCACCTCCCAGGCCATGGTGAGAGTGGCAGGAAAATGCCTGCAGCAGTTGAATCGTAGCCACAGTCTCCAGTGAGACCATCAGTGGAGTGAGATGCAGGAACATCCACCTCACCTGTTTAGGCCACCACCTTCCTTGCCCTAGCCAGGACTTAGCAATCCCCTTCCTCTGCTACTACAGCCTCCTTCATGTCCCTCCAGTGAGGTAGAGAAGAGGAATCAGGCCTTACCCCTCCTGTTGCTCGCATGGCCTCCCTCCTGAGGTCACATACAGCAACAACCCTGAATGAGGAAACCAGAGTACCCCTCTGTACCCCAGAGATATCCACAGAGGAGCAGGTAATAATGCTTGGTTCCTGTGCCCAAAGACAATTCAGATTGGCATTTCAGTCACGAAGCTGCTATCTCTGAGATTGACTTGGCGGCATAGCTAGAGGGGGGTGGAGCACTCAGTCTTGAAGGGAGCGTTTTCTGCAAGGGGCCCCCATGCCGCAGGGAGGCTCCCTCCAAGGTGGATTGTTGCACCCCATGGTGGGCAGGATAGAGTCACAATGAGTGCCTTCAAAGGGGTGTTGGTGGGCAGGTCTCTGCCTTAGTTGGTCAATGGTTATTCTAGAGCAGGGAATCCACGCCCAGGCCCTGGGGCAGATGCAGCCCATGGCAAGCCCCAAGACCCCTCTGTCCAGCCCCTGAGCAAGCTCTGTAATCCACTCCAATACTTTCTTATATGTATATTTATTTACATTTGAAATGTAAATCAGTTTTTTGGCCCCTGGCACAGAGTCAGAGAGATGATGTGGCCCTCCTGCCAAAAAGTTTGGACCCCCCTGTAGAGGTTTAGAGTCCCAATCCCTCTCCTTTCTCATCACTTGAGTTATAGGATACACGCGATCAAAGAAAATCTAATGTTTTGACACCACTCCGTCCCCAGCTGTACAACATCTTCCCTGAGATCATGGGCTGGATCCCTGGATCCCACCACCAGGGCAACAAGCACTCCCAAGAGATTATCAGCTTCATTACGGAGAGGGTCAGGACGCAACAGGCCTCGCTGGATCCTTCGGCCCCCCAGAACTACATTGACTGCTTCTTGGCGAAGATAGAACAGGTAATCCCCGGATCAGGGAATGAGCCCCTGCCTGATGGAAAGGAGTTGCACCCCCTGTCCCCTGGCCCTGTTTTTGGAGTTGGATCTCAGGCTGCCAGTAGCACTGGGTCTCTGGTCTGGGGCCAAAACTGGGAATGGAGATCCCAGCAGCTTATAGGGGAGTCAGAACACTCAGGAGGTCAGCACCATGGACAGCTCCTCACAGGCCAGCCTGGCAGCCGAGCAGACCAGGCTGTCCTTCGCAGGGGTGGGCACCATAGGCCTGCTCAGTGACAGGATCCCAGGCAGCAGGGTGACCCCATGACTATCATAACCGAAAAGGAGGGCAAGGACCCCAAAATGTAGTAATCCCAAGAAAAATGTAGGACATGGCAGAATAAAACCTCATAATACCCATATACAGTAGATTGTATATAGTAGATCGATCGATCGGTCGATCGATCTATCTATCTATCTATCTATCTATCTATCTATCTATCTATCTATCTATCTATCTATCTATCTATCTATCTATCTATCTATCTATCTATCTATCTATCTATCTATCTATCTATCTATCTATCTATCTATCTATCTATCTATCTATCTATCTATCTATCTATCTATCTATCTATCTATCTATCTATCTATCTATCTATCTATCTATCTATCTATCTATCTATCTATCTATCTATCTATCTATCTATCTATCTATCTATCTATCTATCTATCTATCTATCTATCTATCTATCTATCTATCTATCTATCTATCTATCTATCTATCTATCTATCTATCTATCTATCTATCTATCTATCTATCTATCTATCTATCTATCTATCTATCTATCTATCAATTGTACCTTGCCTTTCTCCCAGGAAATCACATATTTTCCTTCCAATTTGGTACAGTGCAAACCTTCCACCCACAGAGGATCCAGGAAGCAATCCCTGTGTATGAAAAGGTAATAGGCTCCAATATTTTCTAGGTTTTCCCCAGTCACAGAAATATTCTTAGGTCTATAGATATCACTGATCAAGTCCCCAGCAATAGTATCAGTAAAATACCACAGACAACCAAATAGTTTAGGATCTAGCAAATCTGTATTTATAGGATCAGGCAGTTAATCAGAGTCATATACAGTCCAGGTCATCAACATTTAGTCTGGCATACAGTAAAGAATTGCCAGTTCAGTCCAGATATATTGACCAAGTCACAGTCCTTCAGCTCTTCTTTCTCCTCTCCTCTCTACCCACAAACTTACACTGAGACATGCTCCTTTATATACACAACTAGTGAAAGGCGTACCCGCGTTGCAGGAGTAAAATTCCCCCGTATGCCATTCCCCCATAATCATCAATCCCCCATGGATAACTTTCCCCCAGGCGTAACAACCCCCCCATGCGCAACTTCCCCCATACACATCAACCCCCCAAGCGCAACTTCCCCCATGCGCAACGTCCCCCATACGCAACTTTCCTCTCATGTGCAATTTTCCCCATGCGCAACTTCACCCCATGCGCAACTTCCCCCATGCGCAACGTCCCCCATATGCAACTTTCCTCTCATGTGCAATTTTCCCCATGCGCAACTTCACCCCATGCGCAACTTCACCCCATGCGCAACTTCCCATATGCGCAACTTTCCTCCCGTGCGCAACTTTCCCCCATGTGCAACTTTCCCCCGTGTGCAACTTTCCCCAGGCGCAACTTTCCCCAGGTGCAACTTCCCCCCATGCGCAACTTCCCCCCGTGCGCAACTTCCCCCCGTGTGCAACTTCCCCCATGTGCAACTTCCCCCCGTGTGCATCATCCCCATGCGCAACTTCCCATATGCGCAACTTTCCTTCCATGCGCAACTTCCCCCATGCGCAACTTCCTCCCTGCGCAACTTCCTCCCTGCGCAACTTCCTCCGTGTGCATCATCCCCTCTGCGCAACTTCCCCCATGCACAATTTTCCCCCATGCGCAATTTTCCCCCATGTGCAACTTCCCCCATGCGCAACTTCCCCCCATGCGCAACTTCCTCCATGTGCAACTTCCCCCGCGCGCAACTTTCCTCCATGTGCATCATCCCCATGCGCAACTTCCCCCATGCGCAACTTCCCATATGCGCAACTTTCCTCCCATGCGCAACTTCCTCCCTGCGCAACTTCCTCTGTGCGCAACTTCCTCCGTGTGCATCATCCCCCATGAGCAACTTTCCTCCATGTGCATCATCCCCCCATGCGCATCATCCCCCATGTGCAACTTCCCCCATGCACAACTTCTCCCATGCGCAACTTTCCTCTCATGTGCAATTTTCCCCATGCGCAACTTCCCCCCATGTGCAACTTCCCCCCATGCGCAACTTCCCCCCATGCGCAACTTCCCATATGCGCAACTTCCCATATGTGCAACTTTCCCCATGCACAATTTTCCCCATGCACAACTTCCTCCCATGCGCAACTTTCCTACATGCGCAACTTCCCCCATGCACAATTTCCCCTCATGTGCAATTTCCCCCCATGCGCAGCATCCTTGCCAGCGCAACCTCTTCCTCCGAACAACATCCCCCAGTGCACCAGGGTCTGAGCACCCAATTGGCTGGATGTTGGTCAGTCTCCCACGTTAAGTATAGGACAGAAACCCTATAGAAAGGGTTAATTTCTCCAGATGGTTCTTGGTGGGAGTTCAGGTGACAGAAGGAACTCCCAGAATTCCATGCTTCAGGCCCAGCAGTTGGGGAGGAATGTTGATGAGTCAGCAATTCTCAATGCAAAGTATAGGGAGGAAAACGCGTTGCGCCCCTTTTCACCCCCTTCCCGTTGGAATTTCGGAAAACCGGTTCTTAGTGCACCCCTCCCTCACGGAAGGAACACCCATCCCAAATTTCACACTTCTAGGCCCACCGGTTTTGGCAGGGCGGTGATGAGTGAGTGAGTCAGTGAGTGAGTGAGTCAGTCAGTCAGTGAGTGACTTTTCTCTTTTATATATATAGATGTCATATATACATCTTTGTTCATACCCCTTTAATTTGCTGATAGGATTAATACCACTGAAGTCATATGTAGGTCAACTTCTTCTCTTCTGAGCTAGTCCCTTTTACAAGCGTTACCCAGTTTCACTTCATTTTTTGCTGACTCATTTTACTTTAGGTTCTCCATATACTTACAAATACTTACAAATCAATCTAATTCCACAGGATATCCTTTTTATCCTGTCAGTGGGCTTCAGGGGGTTCTTGGCTAATGAGCACCTGGCTCTGAGAACCAATTACTAATGGGACATAGATCCTGTTGTTAACATTGCAAGGCTTAAAAAGAGGACATCTGGTGACCCTGCCTTGCAGGATCTTCTGGAACATTGGTGTGTTCTCTGGCCACTTTGGGGGCTGAGTTCAACTCTGGGGTTTCTCCTCCAAAAGAGGGGTTTCCCGGATTCAGATTGTGGCCTGTCCCTTCATGTCCCTCTTGACAGGAAAAGCAGAACCCAGATTCAGAATTTAACCTGGAGAACTTGGTTATGTCCACCTTCAATTTATTCTTTGCGGGGACAGAGACCATCACCACCACTCTGAGATACGGTTTCCTTATCCTGCTGAAGTACCCCCAGCTGCAAGGTAAAGGAGGAAGAAGAGGAGGAAGAGCCCTCTTAAGAGCTGCCTACTGCAGTTGGGAGGCTCCGAGTGTCCAGAGGGAGACCAAGGGGGAGTGTGGCCTAGTGGTTAAAGCTCAGTGCATCAAGGCTCTCCGTTCCCCAGGTTTACACTCTGAAGTTCTATCTACTTCTGCTATTCCTCTTGGGGTGTTTGTAGTGGCCAACAATAAGGCGAAGAGGGGAGGACACAACCATGAGTGGACAATCTAAATTCTGGCCAATCTCAGGGGCAAAGGACGTATCTGGCCTGCATTTTCCTGACTTGACCCACCTCTTTCTTCTCCATCTCTTTCACCAGCAAAACTCCAGGAGGAAATTGACCATGTGATTGGAAGGGACCAGCCTCCAGCTGCCAAGGACCGGCAGAGGATGCCTTACACGGAGGCCACGTTGCATGAGATCCAGCGGTTCAGTGACATCCTTCCCATGAGTCTCCCGCATGCCGTCACGCAGGACACCCACTTCAGGGGCTATGTCATCCCAAAGGTGAGCTTCTTGGGCTACCTTGGTTAAGAAAGATGGGCACATGCCCTGGTTCCTTTGCCCTCCATGCTCCGGATAGGGAGTTTGAATTGGTGGCATAGCTCCGTTGAATTGGTGGCATAGCTCCAGTCTGGAGGAAAGTATCCACCTGTCAGGTCTGATTCTTTGCTTGGCTCCCATATCTCTCCTCCACGTTTCCAGGGGACCTACGTCTACCCGCTGCTGAGTTCTGTGCACTACGACGCAGAGCATCACACCAACCCAGAGGCATTCAATCCTGAGAGGTTCCTAGATGTTCACGGCTGTGTGAAGAAACTGGATGCTTTCATGCCTTTTTCAGCAGGTGGGGGATTTGGGGAAGTGGAGGAACCACCAGTCCCTTCCAGTGTCTCTACCTGGAGTCTCAGGTCCACCTTTATTTTGGCTACTCTTGCAGGGAAGCGTGCGTGCCTAGGTGAAGGGCTGGCCCGCATGGAGCTGTTCCTCTTCTTCACGACCATCCTACAGACCTTCACCCTCACATCGCCCATGTCGCCGGGCGAGATCAGCCTGGAGCCCATCTCAAGCAATATTGGGAAGGTGCCCCCTGATTTCCAGCTCTCACTGGTCCTGCGTTGACACTGTTTTGGGCTGCAGGCACCCTGTTTGCTCTCACAGCATCACCGCAGCACTCCACCACAGACTCTTCACCACCCTCCAGAGGACACCTCACAAGGAATCCATTTCTTTCCCTCCAGCTGCCTAAGGACATCCAGAAATGGTGCCCAGCTAGTGTTGCGCTCTGCTCCTCTGCAGTTCCCCTGCCACTCTGCTCCTTGCTTCCTTTCCAATCTGGGGGGCAGGAGTGATGGAGATGGAGGGGCTGAATGTATGTGGACTTTCTCCAGCAGCCTCGTTGCCCAAGGCAGCCTCAGACCATGCACAGGGATGTTCTTCAGCCTGGGTCAAGATGAGCCCCACTCCGTTTGGCTGGAAGTTGATTAGAACTGCTTAGATTTTTATGGGGTGGTGGTGGTGTGGGGGGAGATCAGCTGATTTTAGTAGTCACTTACCAAGTGGAAGGAGGACTGCTGGGTCTTCCTTTGTTTGCACGTTCCTGCCGAGCTTTGCTGCTTCCCCTTCCCCTCTCCTCGGGTGTCAGTACCTCAGTTTGTATGTTGCAACTTTTAATAAACGCCTTGCATGTTGACCGTCTCGCAAGCCTGGCCTCAGTTCACACAGGAGGGAACGTGCGGCCTTCGACCCCCACCTCCTTGCAGAGCCTCACCTTCAGGCAACAGGTTGCGGAGGGGCTGGGAAAACGGGTACCTCTTGAAAAACACACTAAGGGGGGTCAAGTTGCAGCTTTCGTGGAACAGCCTCAGAGATGAAGCAACGTCTGTATGAGCAAAACTAAGGCTGCAATCCTAACCACACTTTCCTGGGAGTAAATACTATTGAACTCAATGGGACTTCTGAGTAGGCCTGCTTAGGATCGCACTGTAAAAGACTCAAATGGGTTTGCCAACCATCCTTTCCCTGAAATACCCCAAAGAGTGACGTGTCGGTGAGGTCTGGCTCAGGGTGACCAGATCCCCAAACCTCAAAAGGAGGACAAGGTCTTGGATTCCTCTCAGCCTGGCCTTTCTGGTGGACAATGGCACATTTGCCTACTCTCGAGTAAAGCTGCAATATTGGGCACTTTCACTTCCCCACAGAGCACAATGCATATTTTTGATTTTTAGTTTTTTGGCCATAACGTTTGCTAAGAAGGAGATATTTCGAAGCCGACTTTTGCATGGGATTCTGCTCTGCAATATGAATTCAGGGACATATGACATGCATGCCATTGCAAAGTTCCAAAATGAAGCCAAAATGGAGGACAATGAAGCCCTTTTGGAGGACATCAGGACTAAAAAGAGGAGAAATCGAGAAAAGTCACTGAGCTTTATTCAGCAAGTGCAAATCAGATCTACTTTTCAAGGTTTGCTTTCCACGCTTCAGGAAACGAAAGTTTCTCTCCAGAATAATTGCCCCCCCACCGCAAGACAGGGTTCCCAAGAGCAAAAGGGGGATTCCTCTCTTGCCTCATCTTCCGTCATGGAGCACGAAGGATCTTAAACCAGCCCTTCATCTGCTGAAGACCAAGGAAGACCAAAGGACATGGCTGGCAAGGCTCTGCTGGAAGGTCAGGCGCTGTCACTGCCACTCCTCCCCTTCAACGAGGGATGACACAGAGCTCATAAATGCGTGGGATGGTGGCAAACCCAGCCAGCATGGGGGAGATGTCGATGTCTTTGGGGGGCACCAGAGACTTGAGCTGGAAGCGCTGGAGGATGCTGGTGAGGAAGAGGAAGAGCTCCATACGGGCCAAGGGCTCCCCGAAGCAGGACCGTTTCCCTAGAAGAGGAGAGACGGTGAGATTCATGGCTGTTTCTGCATCCCCCAGGCTTGGTCACTCGTTCCTCTCACCCCAGGCTAGATGGATCAGGTGGATCAGCCTCTCACCCCAGGCTAGGTGGATCAGGTGATTCCTCTGGTGAGGAGTCAGATGTTCTAGGGCCTGTCTACATCCGCTGCCCCTTCCGGCCCAGTTCCATCCCTTCAATTTGTCCCTGGGGACCCCATGATTTCTGCAGAGAGGATTTGGGGGGCAGCTAATCAGTCATTGTGGGATCTGAGTTCACTGCCTTGTGGAAATGGGAGTAGAAAGAGAAGTCACCATCTCCACTCGGGGCAGGCAAGAAGGAGACGCACCCACAGAGAAGGGCATGAAGGCGTTGCTCTTCTTGAACTTCCCGCTCTCATCCAAGAAGTGCCCAGGGTCAAAGTGTTCAGGCCGGGCAAAGTGTTGAGGGTCCCTCAGCACAGACCCCAGCAAGGGGAAGACCTCCGTACCCTGCATAGAGAGAGAGAGCAATGGGTTGAGTTGGGACAGAGGGAGCAGCGAGACTCAGCAGGCACACTTCCCTTCCGGAATGTCCCTTTCTTTAAATGGACCTCCTCATATGAAGTGGGAAGTCACAGTCACTTTGATTCCAAATTCCTTGCAACAGAAGGTGACCAGGCGTACCTTTGGAATGGTGTACCCTCGAAAGTGGGTGTCCCGAGTTACACAATGGACCATCGACATGGGGATTGTATCACTAAATCTTTGGATCTCATGGATTACAGCATCTGTGTGGGGCATCTGGGCCCGATCCTCAGTCTTGGGAGCACGATTTCTCCCAATCACTCGGTCAATCTCCTTGTGGACCTTCTCTGTGGACAAATCAGAAGAGTGAAAGGTAATGGCTGGAAGAGAACCCCTCTGTTCCTTCCAGGAGTTAAGGAGGTTTCAAGTAGGGGGTGATGAGATTAGACTTGCTTGTCTTTTGAAGGGCAAAATCCAGAGTAACTGTGGAGAGTCCTTGCTCCAGTGTAAGAACAACTTACTCTGGATTCCAATATGAATTTCTCATAGGTTTTCACAAGGTGGTGCAGCAACTACAGTCTTTTACGTCTCTTACATGCTCCTGGAGTAACTCTGGATTTGGGGGTTAACCAGCTGTACAGCACTCAAACAGGAATTACAAGAAGTAAAGCACATGCATGAGTGCGCACTCACTGTCTCTCCTACATACATATGTCACTACCCCGGTGAAGACATACAACTGCAGTGATCAAGGGAGATCAGCTACTTGGACTGAATAGCTGGTCTCCTGGGTCAGACATGATGCACATCCGCAAGATCACGGAACCCCTGATATGGGACTCCACAGGACCCTGCCTGGCACCCTTGTTGGGGCCCCAGTTTTGCACCCCTCTTCCTCCTATCGTCACCTTCAATTTCAGGGTGTTTCAGCAGAATCAGGAGGCCATAACGCAATGTGGTGCTGATGGTTTCTGTGCCACCAAAGAAGATGTTCATTGTGGTCAGAACCAGGTTCTTAAAGAAGAATTTGGTGTTTGGGTTTTTCTTCTCCTGGTCAACAAAAAGGACATAACCAGAGTTCAAGGGGTCCCTCTTTCTCATCCCCCCTGGAGAGGTTCTGCAAGTGGATAGCAGAAATGGTTGACATTAAAGGAGACCCTCTGCTGTGGCCCTTGTTCCTGGTCTCAGGCACAGAGGTATTTCAACCACTTTTGGCCGATGTGGAGGACATGCTTCGCCTACAACTGACCCATGATGTAGCCCAAGGGAGTGAAGATGGTCACAAAAGGGAAGTACCTTCTGCATTTTCACCAGGAAGCAGTCGATGTAGTCCCGTGGGCAGTTGGGGTCCAGGGTCTCCTGGTGAGCCTGGGCCTTCTTGGTGATGAGCTCCTCCATCCCCGACAGTTGCTTGAAGGCTTCGTGCTGTGGGCCAGGCAGGTACTGCAGGACTCCTGAGAACATGTCGTAGATCTGCATGTCAAGGAATGAGTGGACAGTGTGATGGAGATACTTGATAAGCCTCCATGAATGGCCCAAGCTGACCCACAACTAGCTCCAAACTGCATGACCAGTTACTACCACCTTGCATCTGCCCCCTTTCGCTTACTTCTCCCAGGCCTTCATCACTCCTGTTCCAAAAGTGGCCTTGCTTGGAAAGACCTATCCATGCCAGCACCATCAGCTGGACATATTGGAATGGGAAGAACTAGGATGGGATGGGACAACTGGGAGGAGGTGAAAGAAGAGGGAGAACAAACACATGACATTGGGCATACCTTCAGTGGATGAGGCAAGAGGCTCAGTGGGGCTTCCAAGACCATTTCACACAAACTGGCTAATTCCAGACCATTCCCATTCCTTCCCAGTCTCACCCAGGAGGTTCCTCCTCTCCATTTACCTGCCCCCAAGAGCTGGAAGCAAAAGCAAAGGACTTCAGCATCATGTTGAGCAAAGAGAGGAACTCTTCATCTTCATAGTCAAAGCGATCACCAAAAGTGATGGAGCTGATCACGTTGGCCACCGAGCGGCTCAGGAAGTAAGTGGGGTCAAAGGGTGCACCTGGAAGGAGAGATGCCCCAGGTAAGGCCACCCTTTCAGGTAACCCTCAGGACACTGAGGGTGCTGTGGGGAAATGTGGACCTTTTCAGGACCAAATAGCCTGAACCAAAGTTGGTACTTGAGGATTCAGCCAATGGGGTGGCTCATTGATTCCAAGAGGAGCTGAAACATCTGTCTACTAACTGGTGTCAACGAATATTTTGTAGCCATCTCCACAACAAAATAAAATTGAATTACCGAATATACTCGTGTATAAGCCAAAAATGATCCCCAAAAACCACCTCGGCTTATATGTGGGTCAGTAAAAATAATTAAGAAAAATGGCAGGGGCAACCTCTAGCACGTGCCCTCTGAGGCTCTGCAGCCTCTCCACGTGCTGGCGCTGGCTCTCCAGGCTGCAGAGGAGGTGCGCGGCGGCAAGACATGGAGCCCACTGCAGCCAAGGCCTTCCTCAGACTCAGGTACTTCTTTCTGAGCCTTACTTCTGAGTAGACATGCCCAGGATTGGACCCTGAGGCTACAAGGCAAGCCACACTTTCCTGCTGTTGCTGCATTTCCCACCTTCGGCTTATACTCAGGTCAATAAGTTTTCCCAGTATTTGTGGTAAAATTAGGTGCCTCGACCTTCTGCGCGGGTCGGCTTATACACGAGTATATACGGTAAGTAAATTGGAAGTATGTCCCTGATTGGTTACAGACACTGTGCTGGGGCAAAGAAGGATGCTGAGAGCACAATCCTAACCATGTCTACTCAAAAGTTAGCCCCATTATATTCAACGGGTCCTACTCCCAGGAAAATGTCTTTAGGATTGTAGCCCAAGTCTCATAGGTCCGATTAGAGTTTTAAAATATCCACTTTTGTTCCCTAGGTGTTTTCATTTTCATTTTCTTAATTGGCAGTAACATTCTATAGAATACATACATTCCAGTGCTTAATGCAATGGTTCATTGTATTCTTCATTAAATTATCTTTCCAGTTATATACAATGTGATGGAATTATTCTTCATTCATACCCTGTTTATAACAATTTTAGCCACTAGTGTCAAGCTCGGATCGGTGCCCAACTAACCCTACAATCCAGAGTAACTACGGGAGCACGTAAGAGACATTACGTGCACCCATAGTTACTGCATCATCTGGTGAAAACCTATGGGAAATTCATATTGCAATCCAGAGCAAATTGTTCTTACACCAGAGCAAGGACTCCCTGTAAAGCAGGCCTCCGTCAGTCTTGGAAGACTATGGTATCATGTTCGGTGCTGCATACGCTGCATGCGAAGCACGAAAGCCTGGGTTGGATTGCTATGGAGGATAGGCTGTTACCCAAGCAGCAAATCCCCCTCTCCACGCCACTGAATTAGTCCAGTGGAAAGGCAGAGCCAATACGATTGGATCCAGCTGGCGTCGCAGAGCTGGGCTAAGGACAGGAGCTCACCCTGTCTTGTGGGGCCGATCCGGGTCTCGAACCCTGGCCTGCTGGTTAACAGGCACAGTGACAACCACTTGTGCCACCCACAGCCCATAAGGACTCCCTGTAGTTACTCTGGATTACTCTGGATACATTAAAACATTTAGGGCAGTTCAGCGGGAGAAGCCAGCAGAACTGAGTTAAGAGTAGCAATACAACAGGTTGGACCTGCAAGGAATGGCCTTGATTGCAGCATTATCTGAAATAGAATCAACATAAAATGGGAACAAACGCTGAACACAAATGGAACTGGGCACCCTGCACATAGGGGTCAGTGAAAGTGCCCCAAGAAAAAGAACGGCTCCTGGTGGCTGCCCACAGCCGAGCCCCCTCACCGTTTGTGCCCTGGAAGGCCTCCAGCAGGAAATGCACCTCCTCCTGGATCCGCTCTTCGATGGATCTTGTGCCCATTCCAAAGTTCTTCAGGACAGTGATGGCAAACTGGCGCATGGGCTTGGCTGTTTCACATTTACAGAAGCCGATCCCTGAGAAGAACGAAGGGAGACGGATGAAAGCGAAACGTGGTTCGATCAGCCAAGAGAACGGAGAGCCACCCAAAGGATGTTCGATGAAGAGGAGGGAGAAGTAGGGAAATAAGAAAATATGGTATTGGAGGTGGTTTGAACACGGTTGGGCAAAGGATGGTGGCCACACAAGCACCCTCGGACTTCTGCGGCCGGTGGGCAGCCTATTGTTTTTCCCAGCAAAGGCTTCCATAAGTTCGGTCTAACCTCAATGAAAATATTCAGGATCCTTTTGCCCTCCGCAAAACCATCCTGATCCTTTTTGAAAAATTACATTTTCATCGTGATGATTGAAAAGGCGTGAAGGACACAGAACACCAAATTTCAAAGCCCACAAGAGTTACTGAAGTCTCTCCCTCTCAGCTCCTCCTCTAGAGCAGGAGTCTCTAAACTAGTGGTGTTTAACCTTGTTGGAGATACTGAACCCTATAAGTTTCATACGTGCCTTCACCAAACCCTTCATAGTTGGGAAAATAACAAAATTTTACAGAAGTATATGTCATAACGTAAGTATATTAATGCACTTGTCAACCCTGGCAAATGGAATGACACACACATCTGCCGAACCCCTGAGGTTGACCCACCGAACCCCTGGGGTTCGATCGAACCCAGGTTAAGAACCACTGCTCTGAACATTTTGGCCAAAGGACCACATCAACTACCTGGCACAGTGCCCAGGCCCAGAAAAATTTTAAATATAAGATTTAAATAGACTAGAGTTGGAAGTTGGATTAATGAATCAATGGACTGAAAGCACCAAGACACAGCACAGAAATAAAGCACATAGTTAAATGAACCCCTATTTCCCTCACCCCACCATCACAGCTCCTGCCGAAAGCAAGACTGACCATTGCCCTGAAAGACCTGGTCAAAGTAGGGATGCTGCCCACGACCCCCAAACTCTTCCGCCTGGTCCACCAGGGCCTCCTTGACCGCGTCGTATCCACACAGCACCACAACGCGCCGGGGTCCCAGGTGGATGGTGTAAACAGGACCATACTTCTTGCTGAGCTGTTTGGGGTTGGGGAGAGACGGGGGTAGAGGGAGGGGAAGAGAGTGGCAAGGACATCATATGGAATGATAGAAATGGAGAAGGACTGGTGTGCATGAAGGGTGTTCAGATGCACCTCCTCCACCCCGTTTAAGGTCCCCGCAGAACATCTCACCAACACCAGTCACAGTCAGTGTGAAACTGAACTGAGGGCCATTTCAGAAGGTCCTGAAATTTATCTGCTTTGTTACTGGATCCAGTTTGAGTAGAGAAGGAAGAACAACATGGAGAAGGAGGAGGGGCAGGCAAAGTCCAGGCAAACAGGACTGTGGATTAACTATGGTTGCGTCCAGGCTGACCATATGTCACCCTCGCAAAAGGAGACACGCTCCAAGTCAAACATATTTCATTTTCTTTGTAATCCGCTTTGTGAACCTTTTTTTGTTTAAAAATATTGTTTTTATATACTGTTTAAAGTTTATAAATATAGTTCATAAATAGTTTATAAATATAGTTTATAAATAGTTTATAGTTTATAAATACAGTTTATAAATACTGTTGATTGATTTTAAATAAAAGATAAAAACTCTTATATATATTACTTTCATGTAGTTAATTTTTAAACACTATATTATTATTATTATTATTATTATTATTATTATTATTATTATTATTATTATTATTATTATTATACATAAATGCACAGCAAACAATTTCATGCTGGTTTCATTCACATCACCAGTTGGACCCTTCCCAAGAGTCTAGGACTGTGTGATGTACCGGTGTATAATTTGTGCTGATCCCAGAAGAGTGGCTTTATTATTATTATTATTATTATTATTATTATTATTATTATTATTATTATTATTATTATTAATTTTAAAAATACTACATGCAGAGCATAATCCAAACCATGTCTACTCAAAAGTTAGCCCCAATGTGCTCAAGAGGTCTTACTCCCAGGAAAGCGTCTTTAGGATTGCAGACATAATTTATTACATTTATTTCAAACAGAGGCTGGACAAGCACCTGTTGGGGATGCTCTAGGAGGATTTCCTGCTGCAGGCAGGGGGTTGGACTAGATGACCTATTGGGTCCCTCCCAATGCTATGATTCTATGATTCTACACAGTGGTGTGCTTCAAATTTTTTAACAACCAGTTCTCTATGTCCTAATGACCATTTTAACTCTTAGGGCGCAATCCAGAGTAACTACGGGGAGTCCTTGCTCCGGTGTAAGAGCAATTTACTCTGGATTGCAATATTAATTTCCCATAGGTTTTCACTAGGTGGTGCAGTAACTATGGGTGCACGTAATGTCTCATACGTGCTCCCGTAGTTACTCTGGATTGTAGGGTGAGTATAAAAAAAATGTATCTTGTGTGACCGCATCAATCAGAAGTAAGCCCCTGAGTTCAGTGTAATTTATTCGTATGCATGCAGGAATAAATCACGCTGAACTCAATGGGCTTACTTCTGAGTAATGCTTAGGATTGCATAGGAGCAATGCATAGGAATAGATTACACTGAACCAGAGATGGGCTGGCCCCATCCCAAGATCCGGCACGCCGGAAGTGGGAGGGGCCAGCCGGGGTCAGGGGGCGTGGGCGGGGCGTGGGCAGGGCGAGGGGCAGGTGACGTCTGCGCATGCACAGTGCCTGTCCTGGAGTGGGCGAAGCCTGCTTCAAGGCAGGCACTGCACAAGCGCCGACACCGGCGCTCACGCAGAGCCTGCCCAGAGGCAGGCAGGCCGCCTCTAGGCAGGCTCTGCGTGAGCGCCAATGTCGGCGCTTGTGCAGAGCCTGCCTAGAAGTGTCCTGCCCGCTCCTAGGCAGGCGCGGTGGGGCAAAAACATGGCAGACCGTACCGGTCCGCTATGTTTTTGCATTTCCCTATCGCTGGCGGTTCGCTAGCGGCAGAGAAACGGGAAGATCCGGTACGGGCGCGTAGGCCCGTACCGGTAAGTGCCCACCACTGCACTGAACTCAGGGACTTACTTCTGATTGATGCATAGGATTGCACAGGCTGGCATCCCTTGTGCAAGACCTCTTTGCAGAACCAAAAAGGTTCCATACTGCTGTGTGCTCACAAGGATAAGGAGGAGAGTGATGATTTTTTTCCCAGGCCACAAGAGTAAAAAGAGGACATGTCGTGGGAAAAGAGGACATATGGTCACTCAGTACTTTCCTGGGAGTAAGTCCATTGACCATGATGGCTCAATGCTGCCAGCTCACAAGGAAAAGAAGGGCAATGAAGTTTTTTCCCCCCAGGACACGAGGCTAAAAAAGAGGAGGTGTCCTGGAAAAAGAGGACATATGGTCACTCTGAGCAGGCATGCAGAGGATTGCACTCTGAGGCTGCAATCCTAACCACACCTACCTGGGAGTGAGCTCCTTTGACAAGGAAGGGCTTGCTTCTGAGTAGGCATGCAGAGGATTGGGCTCTGAGGCTCCCAGTGAATGGAGAGAGGAGTGGAGCCACTCAGAGTGACTCCCTCCTCAGGAATTCTTAGTGGGGTGTCCCTGACCCAGAATACACAACACATCATTTGCATACATCTTGCTTTGCAAGCACACAAGAAACACCTCCTCAAAACTTGCTAGGAATAAGGTTTTTAATGAAAAGAAGATCTTCAGCAGAGAGAGGCTTCCCTAACAGCATCCTGCAAGGCTTCAGAGGAGAAGGTGTTTCTCACCCTCACTTGGAAGTAGAAGGCTTTGGAGCATTTATATAATGTTTGGACACCCTCCAGTTCAGGCTTATGGGAATCTGTGCACGCAACGGGAACCTGTTTGAATGATGGGCAGTGAACTTGGATCAGGCTGAGTTTAGTATAAAACAAAGTTTATTGTAAAACAAGTGCTTGGCAGGAAAGGAAAGGGAGGTAGGGACGATCCCCTCAAAAGGGGGAGGAGGGCAGGTCTGGGCCTGTGATTGGTCAAGGGGTGCGGGAAGACCCAGAGCTGGAATGCAAAGAACCCAGTACCCACAGTTCAAAGACTAGGCCCCCTGGTTAGCTAATGTTAGCTATACTAACTTAGGGCACAATCCAGAGTAACTACGGGGAGTCCTTACTCTGGTGTAAGAACAATTTGCTGTGGATTGCAGTATGAATTTCCCATAGGTTTTCAATAGATGGTGCAGTAACGACAGTGCTCCCATAGTTACTCTGGATTGTAGGGCTAGGGCACAAAACAGAGTAACTACAGGAGCATATAAGAGGCATTACATGCACCCATAGTTACTGCACCACCTAGTGAAAACCTACTGGAAATTTATATTGCAATCCAGAGCAAACTGTTTTTACAGCAGAGCAAGGACTCCCCGAAGTTACTCTGGATTTCACCCTAACCCTAGTTAGTTCTAAAGAAAGTGATACTCATTAACAACCGGTTCTGGAACCGGTGCGAACCGGGAGGAGCCCAACTCTGATTCTACGTATACAGAAGACCTCCAAAGTTGACAGCCTCTCTATATTGACCACCTCACAATATTGAACATCTTTTTTGTTATAAAAGCGTAAAAAATATTATAAGTACAGTATTGCATATTTTTCCATATGTTGACCACCTCCCTGAGCTGTATAGAGACCACCTCCCTATGGTGACTCCCAGTCCCTTGGGTGGTCAACTTAAATAAATTCTATTGTATTTTATTTGGATTCCCAACCAGGTCAAACTGATCCAATCTGAGGTTTGTGTTGAGTTTGTTAATGGAATTTATTGTTATTATTTGATCAGAACTTGTGACTTTTTTTCCTGCTAATTGGACAGTTATAATCCAAAAGCATGAATGTTTTGAATGTACATTTTTTTCCCTGTAAATTCAAATTATAGCATCAAATACAGGCAGGGTCAGTCTGACCCGTGTTGCTTTTCACTGGTTATTCAAGCAAAAATTATAATCAAAATTCATAATTTCACAATATTTCACAATTAAAATCAGTATAAAATGATTATACTTAAACTTGATGAAACATTTATTTATTATATGTACCAAACTATAGTACAGGGTCAATTTGAATGATGGCCAGTACAAAATTCATGCTTTCGGATTTATAACCATCTAATTAGCAGTAAAAAGTCATAAGTTCTTATCATATAATAATAAATTACATTAAAAAAAACCACAACACTAATTTCCTACAGGGTCCCATTCTAAAACCTGATGCATTTACGGTACTCATTGTATGTACAAAACTATAGTATAGGGTGACTGCGACCCTATAATTTTTTGTTGATGCAAAAAAACTTGGGAATCTAAGAATTCCAAGAAGGTTATGTGCTGCCCACTCACAAAGCAAAGGAGGACATTGAGGTTTATTGTTTGTTGCTAAAATCTAGGACATGTCCTGGAAAAAGAGGACATACGGTCATCCTGCTTCCGTTAGGCTGGCTGGAGAACCCCTGGCACAGCTCTCTGCTGGCACAAACCCACGGACAGCACTTGACCCGCACCCATTGTCACCCATGTGGTTTTTTTTGGGTGCCATGATGGGCAAGATGAGTGATTACTTTTGAAAAGCAGGACCTGGTTAGCCCGGTTGGTCTGCCTGTCCTTGAAAGGGCTCAAGATGATGGCTGGGGCATACGACAACCCTGCAATGTAGGTCAGTCTGGGAATCAAGGCTTTGGAGATCTGCATGTTTGCATGTGAGAGATGGGGAATGGAAGTACCTTCATGAGTGAACGAAGCATGTTGCTGCTGTTGACCTGGAGCAGGTTTCCGATGATGGGAAGTGGGACCGGCCCGGGGGGCATCTGGTCTTTGCGGCGCCACTGCCTCCAGGTGAAGAGGACCAGGCAGGCAAGGCAGATGATGAGCGAAAGGGTCAGGGTCCCAAGGAGCTCCATAGTGGTTGGAGGACTTACAAACAGAAGCTGTTTTTGCTGCTCTGTGGTTTCCACAAAGCCGGCAATGGCAGTTTATAACCTCCGACTGAGACGCCCCCACAGTCATTGCTTAATCTTCGGCTCAGTTCTCAACAATCAGAACTTTTTCCATGCCAGGGGAAGGGAAAGGAGGAGTCGAGAACTATGAATTATCTTGGACCATCAGCAGGTTGGGAGGGTTAGGACAGACGAGATAAAATATTTCTTTACCCAGTGTGTAGTTGGTCTGTGGAACTCCCTGACACATGATGCAGTGATGCCACAATGTCTTTAAGAAGGGTTTGGACAAATTATTAGGGGAAAGGAGGCCATATGGGGTGTGTGTAGGGGGGCACCAGGGGGCAGGCGTCTTGTGTGCTCCCCAAGGCATCTGGTGGGCTGCTTTGTGATGCAGGAAGCTGGACTAGACGGGCCTTTGACCTGATCCAGCAAAAGAGGCTCTTCTTATGTTCTTAAGAAAGACAATAGCAAAGGAACATCTGCAAAGTGGGACTGGGCAGAGTTTGTCAGGACTTCTGGGGGTTTAGAGTCTCAGCATCTCTCCTTTCTCACATCTGACTTACAGGATTCATGTGATCACGGAAAATCTAATGTTCCACCACAGTTGTGCAATATATTCCTATTGCCCAGGGGTCTCCAAACCCCAGGCCGGGGGTTTGATGTGGCCTGTGGTGAGCCTCTAAGTGGCCCACAGCAAATCTCTGGGCCCCTATAAGTCTCTGACCCAGTGGACCAAACTCTGGGTGACCAGATGCCCAAACCTCAAAAGGAGGACAACATCATGGATTCCTCTCAGCCTGGCCTTTATGGTGGACAATGGCACATTTGCCTACTCAGGAGTAAAGCTGTGATACTGGGCATTTTCACTTCCCCATAGAGCTCAATGCATATTTTTGGTTTTTAGTTTTTTGGCCATAACTTTTGATAGGAAGAAGATATTTCAAAACCAATGTTTGCATTAGATTCAGCCCCTCTGTCTTGCCCCCCCTCCAGCTACACAGTGAGTCCCCAAAACTGCCTACTTTGCTCCCCTCTGGCTATGCCACCAATAAGCCCCCCAAGACTGACTGCTCAGCCCTCCTCTGCCTATACCACTGGTGCTTCCCCATCAGAACATTCAGCCCCCCATGGAACTCTTGGAAGAGAGAACTCTTGAGTAGCTGGGGGTGGCCAAGTGGAGAGAGCAGCGGTGTCAAAGGGCTGGCATCGTGAGTGGAGGCTCTGAGGGGGAAGCGCATGCCCAGTTGAGTCTGCACCGTCGCGAGCCCTGCTCAGCCAGAGGAGGGCAGGCTCCGGTCCCTGGCATATTCTGGATGTGGTCAGGCTGGGAAACGGCCCCGGGAGGCTCTCCGGAGCACCCGGAAACACTTTCTTTTGCTCCAGCTTCTAAGAGGACCCTCCGCCCCAGGGTGACCAGATGCCTGAACCTCAAACGGAGGACAAGATTTTGGATTCCTCTCAGCCTGGCCTTTCTGGCGGATAATGGCATGTTGGCATGTTTGCCTACTCACGAGTAAAGCCGTGATATTGGGCACTTTCACCTTCCCATAGAGCTCAATACACATTTTTAATTTTTAGTTTTTTTGGCCACAACTCTTGATGGGAAGAAGATATCTCAAAACTGATTTTGCATTGAATTCTGCTCTTCAATACGAATCCAAAGACGTATGACATGATGGGGTCCTGCACACCATTGCAAAGTTCCAAAATGAAGCCAAAATGGAGGACAATGAAGCCCTTTTGGAGGACAACCAGACAGGAGGCTAAAAAAGTAGAAAAATCCAGAAAATTCTGGTCATACGGTCACCTGACAACTGGAACGGTGATGGTGGAGTGGGGAAAACGGGAGCCCATTTAAGTGTGTAAAAATTTCTCTGCTATATGTTGGTGCTTGCAGAAATATTGGAAATTTGAGCCCATTATTTATTAAGCCCATTATTCATTCTTCCCATTATTCAATGGGATATTTGAGCCCATTATTCATTAAACCCATTATTCATTATTCCCATTATTCAATGGGATATTTGAGCCCATTATTCATTAAGCCCATTATTCATTCTTCCCATTATTCAATGGGATATTTGAGCCCATTATTCATTAAACCCATTATTCATTATTCCCATTATTCAATGGGATATTTGAGCCCATTATTCATTAAGCCCATTATTCATTATTCCCATTATTCAATGGGATATTTGAGCCCATTATTCATTAAGCCCATTATTCATTATTCCCGTTATTCAATGGGATATTTGAGCCCATTATTCATTAAGCCCATTATTCATTATTCCCGTTATTCAATGGGATATTTGAGCCCATTATTCATTAAGCCCATTATTCATTATTCCCGTTATTCAATGGGATATTTGAGCCCATTATTCTAGTTCCATCTCTAATTTATTTAAATTTTATATTTAAAATCCTTTTTTTCTGGTCCTCAACCCGCTGCCAGGTACAGTGATACCTCTCATAACAAGTGCCTCACATAACAAGCATTTCACATAAGAAGTGTTTCACATAACAAGTATAAATTTCCAAGAAATTTTGCTTCACATAACAAGTTCCTCTTCACTTAACAAGCAAGTGCATTGTGGGCATGCATGCTATGCAGCCCTGATGCGCCACGCGGAGGCTCTTTAAAAGACTTGGGGGGGCAGTTGTCTGGGGGTGCCAGAGGCAGCTGTCCCTAACTGCCCTCAAGAGCCCCCACCGGCCACCTTCAACCTCCAGCAGCAGCCCAGGTAGGCCTCCCAGAAAAGTGTCTTTGATTGCAGCCTCCTAACCATGTCTACCCAGAAGCAAGCCCCATTGTCTTAAATGGGGCTTACTCCCAGGGAAGTGTCTTTGATTGCAGCCTCCTTACCATGTCTACCCAGAAGTAAGCCCCATTGTGTTAAATGGGGCTTACCCCCAGGAAAGTGTTTTAGGATTGCAGCCTAAGTAGACTTCATAGGATCCTGCACATTGAATGCACGTTTTGAATTCAATTCCAGTATTTTGTCATCATTTTTACATCCAGTTAATATTTTATATTAATATTTTGGGGGTTGTGGAAACAATTGGCTGAGTTTCCATTATTTCCTATGGAAAAATCTGCTTCACTTAAAGAGCGTTTCACCTAAGGAGCAGGCCTCCGGAACGAATTAAGCTCTTTATGTGGGGCACCACTGTATTTGATGTGCCCCTTTGGCCAAACAGTTTCGAGACCCCTGCAGCTTCCCTGGATCTCACCACCAGGGGTATGTGCACTCCCAGGAGACCCCAGGAGCCCTGCACACCTTCTTCCGCCTGGGCTGAGATGGGTCCCCACCTGTTTGGTGGGGAACGAAAGAGCCCTTCGGCAGAGCCATGTAGGTTTATCTCTTGCCCACTTGCCTCTTTGGGTTGCCCAGCCCCAGCCAGCAGGTAATGCCAGAGACTTGTGGGGCTGCAGGCTGGAGACTCAATGGCTGTGCATGGGAAAGGCTGGAATGTGCAATGGGGCTGAAGCCTTTGCTCTGGGGAGGAGGCGTTTGTGGATCCGTCAGAGAACGGGGTCCAGCAACTGTCTTGAAGTGGCTGCCGAGACATTGTCGGGGGGCTGAACAAGTTCTCTTGCTGCCTGATGCCCCCCACATATGGTCCTTAAGCATCTGTTTTAATGTTTTAGACGTTGAAGGTTATTTTACTGTCTTGTGACCCATAGATGACCAACTGGGTCCATTGACCGGCAATTATATTTGACGCAAATTAGGCTATTGTTATTGTTTTTTAAATAGTTTTAATCAGTTTTATTTGTACTTTATTGTTTGCTTTTAAAAAACGTTTTATCGAGCTTTGAACCGTGTTTTATTCTGTAATTTTAAATGTTGTCAGCCATTTGGGGCAGGATATAAACGGAATGAATAAATGTTTAAAAAGGGAAGCCTCCATGGGGGATCTAATATGGCAGGGGCTTTGGTGAGACCAGTCCTATAGTGCACTGCTGAGGCCATTCCATGAAAGCTTGGACTTAGGCTGCAACCCTAAAGACACTTTCCTGGGACAGAGCACAATGGGGCTTACTTTTGAGTAGATATGGTTAGGATTGTGCTCTTACAGAGCAATCCCAAGCATGTCTACTCAGCAATATGTTCCATTGTGCTCAATAGTCCTTACTCCCAGGCAGAGGCGTACCATTTATGTGACACGAGGTGACTCGTGGCATGGGCACATACGTCCAGTTTGATATTATTGACTTGTAACAGTAGCTAAAAGGTGGGTGTCAGGTGTTGTGATAGGGGTGAAATTTCTGTCCTTGCTATGGGCACCATTTTGCCCAGGCACACCCCTGCCCCCAGGAAACTATGTTTATGACTGTAGATTCTCTCTCTCTCTCTCTCTTTCTCTCTCTCTCTCTCTCTCTAAAAGGCACCCCCACCACCCGCTGTGCTGTTGCTCCATTCCGGTTAGGATGCTTTACCACCCCCTTCCAGGTATCTTCTGCAATCAGCCGGCCTCGGGCAGCACGTCCTCCTGCCCAGAACAGGAACACTCAGTCCCAACTTGCTTGTTTGGCTCACAGGATGGAGACCCACCTGGAGGTGCAGCAAGATTTATTCGGCAACTGCAAAGCAGATCCAACTTGCAAGGTTTACTGGTCACAACGAAGTAAACTAAAAGCCCTCACCAGAAATACTGATCCCAGGACAGGATTTCCAGGATCAACTGGAGGATTCCTCTTGAGCCACATCTCCTGTCATGTGGAGTGGAGAAATGGAAACCTATATCTGTCTAATGGTTCTCAATGACCAAGTTGACAAAAGGCATGGCTGGCAAGACTAGGTTGGAGGTCAGCCCTCATCACCACCACTTGTCATCCTTCGACGTGGGATGATGCAGAGCTTGTAAGGGTGTGGGATGGTGGCAAACCCAACCAGCATCGGGGAGATGTTGATGTCTTTGGGGGGCACCAAAGACTTGAGCTGGAAGTGCTGGAGGATGCTGGTGAGGAAGAGGAAGAGCTCCATACGGGCCAAGGGCTCCCCAAAGCAGAACCGTTTCCCTAGAAGAAGAGAAATGGTGAGGTTCATGGCTGTTTCTGCATCCCCTTTTGGAAATGGGGAGTAGAAAGTGAAGCTGGACAGGTGGGAAGGAGACGTACCAATGCAGAAGGGCATGAAGGCCTCATTCTTCTTGAAATTCCCACTCTCATCCAGAAAGTGCTGGGGGTCAAATTCCTTAGGTCTTCCAAATTTTTGAGGGTCCCTCATCACTGATCCCAGCAGAGGGAAGACTTCTGTCCCCTGTGTGAAAAGAGAGAGAGAGAGATGGGTTGGGTTGGGTTAGGTTGCGTTGGGTTGGGCACTAAGATCATGGAAGAAGAGGGAACAGAGAGGCTCAGTAGGCAAAGTTCTCCTGACCCTCTTCCTGACCCCATATATGTCTGATATATAAATATATAGGGCTCCATACGGGCCAAGGGCTCCCCAAAGCAAAACCGTTTCCCTAGAAGAGGAGAAATGGTGAGGTTCATGGCTGTTGGGGGACATGTCCCCATATATAGGGTCCATGTCCCCCAAGGTTTCCCCATGCCTACTTCCTTGATTTGTCCAGAAAGACAAGGAGTTTAATAGCAGGTGACACCAGGATCTGGTCTGATCACCCTTCCAGATAACTGTGTCAGAAATTCAGAATGGAACTTTTCTTGATCATCACAATATACACCATAATTTGCACACCAAGAGTGTTTCCGCTGCTATCATCAGGACATATACTGTATATAGGGTTGCCATAATTCTCTTCGACAAATCTGTCCCATTTGCCAATATGTGAACAAAATCCCCCCAAATTGGGATTGTCCCTGTTTCTTCGGACATATGGCAACCCAAACTTTGTGGTACTCGCTCTCTTCAAATGCATCTGGAAAAGTACAGCCACTCAGTGATCCCAGTAGCTTTAAAAGGGTGATGACAGAAGGGGCAAATTTGGGGCCTGAGAAAAGATTCTCTGGTCCACAGACATACCTTGGGAATGGTGTAGCCTCGAAACTGGGTTTCCCGCGTCACTCGTCGGGCCAATGCTATGGGGAGCACATCAGCATATCTTTGGATCTCATGGATTACAGCATTTGTGTAGGGCATCTGGGCCTGATCCCCCATCTTGGGAATGCGATTCCTCCCGATCACTTGGTCAATCTCATCATGGATTTTGTCTGTTGAAAAAAATCAGTAGGAAATCAAGCATACTTTGGAGATGATCTCTCTACTCTTTCCAGCTAGCCATGGGGTGGCCCGCTGACAGTGGCCTGTCATCCCTGGTTGGCCATACAGACCTAGCAGGGAATACTGAAATGAATGGGGAAAGGTAAATTCATGTGTACACACACACAAAAAAAACACATACACATTTGATGCTGCACACACATCGTGCGCATAGTTCTGCAAACATGATCCCTGGAGGAGAAACACCTGCAAGGGAGACTGGGTGCATAGACTGATGACCTGTTCCTTTCCGGTGATGGAGCACATCCCACATACTGGGAAGACCACATGACGTTTGAAATGGGATCCTCCTGGGCGCACGCTACCTGGCACATGTCTTAGGGCCCCTATTTTCCACCCACTCCCCCCATCACCTTCTATTTCTGGGTATTTCAGCAGAATCAGGAAGCCATAACGCAAAGTGGTGATGACGGTTTCCGTTCCGCCAAAGAAGATGTTCGCTGTGGTCATCACCAGGTTCTTTAAGAAGAACTCAGAGTGTGGGTTTTCTTTCTCCTGGGCAGAAGAAGGGCAGAGCCAGAGTTCTGGGGTGAAGCACCTGCCTGCCTGCAAGGCCCCTTCCCCTTCCCCAAACACTGGATGTGTTCTGGAGGCAGACAGGAGCTGCTGTTAGAGGTAGAGGAAGACCCCCAGCCCACCCTGAGCAATGCTGTTGGCATTCTACTGCTTGAGCTCAGAGGTCTTCCCAATCCACGTCCAGCACTACAAGATCATGTACACTTGACCCCATGATGGCCCCATGGTGCTGGCCAAGGGAACTCAGATGATCACAAGCCCACTCCTCATGGAAGTACCTTCTGCATTTTCATCAGGAAGCAGTCAATGTAGTCCCGTGGATTGTTGGGGTCCAGGGTCTCCAGGTGCTCCTGGGTCTTCTTGGAAATAAATTTCTCCACCGCTGTCAGGTGCTTGAAGACTTCCCGCTGCGGACCTGGCAGGTAATCCATGACCCCGTAGAACATGTCATAGACCTGCATGTCAAGGAGCAGAGAGGGAGGAGACAGTTGTGGAGCCTTCAAGAGTGGTCCCAGCTGCTCCTGAACCCACACCCAGCCCAACCTCTACTCTTTCCACCACCAATTTGCACTTGGCCACTGTCACCCTGATGTGGCCGGGCCCCAGTACCACTTTTCCGCAAGTGAAGCGTCCAGGGACAGGACCATCTCTGCAGCTGGAACTTCTCAGCTGACCACATTATAAAAGGTATAGCTGGAACAGGCAGCAAACTGGGAAATGATTGGGTTGGCAGATCTTGTGGGGTACCCCTCCTTTCATGAGGCCAAGGGTTCAACCAGGCTGTAAACTTACCCAACAAGAAATGGTAGATGATTTTTTGCTCCAACCGAATCCAGAGCACCCCTCACTCCTCTACCCAGGGGGTTCCTTCCATTCCTCCCCCCCATCAACAGTTTACCTGACCCCAAGAGGTGGAAGCAAAATGGAATATTTCTAGCGAATTGTTGATCAAGGAGAAGAATTCCTTGTCTTCATAGTCAAAGCGATGGCCAAAGATGACGGAGCTGATCACGTTGGACACTGAGCGGCCGAGTACATAGGTGGGGTCAAAAGGTGCACCTGGAAAGAGAGATGCAATCTTTGCAAGCAAACCTGAATGCTCCAGGAATAAAATGGTGTTTTGCTGCAGCCCTCAAGCCATTCAGGTGCCTCTCTCTGAAGACTGACTGATCCCCCCTCACCTTTCGTGTTCCTCAGCTCCTTCAGCAGGAAATGTGTCTCCTCCAGGATCCGTTCTTCGATGGACCTTTTGCCCATTCCAAAGTTCCTCAGGGTGCTGATGGAGAACCGGCGCAACTGTTTGGCTCGTTCGCCGTTAGTGAAGGCGACCCCTGGGAGGAGTGAACGGAGAAGGTTGAAAACAAAGCTCGGGCAAATTTGAAGCAGGATACAGGTTGAAAACTTCATATAGCCAGGGTGACTATGGGTGCAATCCAGAGTAACTACGGGGAGTCCTTGCACCGGTGTAAGAACAATTTGCCCTGGATTGCAATATGAGTTTCCCATAGGTTTTCACTAGGTGGTGCAGTAACTAGGGGTACACGTAATGTCTCTTACGTGCTCCCGTAGTTACTCTGGATTGTAGGGCCGATGACTGTAAATTTCTGGATTTGTCCTCTTTTTAGCCTCCTGTCCAAGTGTCCTCCAAAAGGGCTTCATTGTCCTCTGTTTTGGCTCCATTATGGCACTTTGCAGTGGTGTTTAGGACCCCATCATGTCATATGTCGTTGGATTCGTATTAAAGAGCAGAATCCAATGCAAAAATCAGTTTTGAAATATCTCCTTCCTATCAAACGTTATGGCCAAAAAACTAAAACTAAAAAATATGCATTGAGCTCTATGGAAAAGTGAAAGTGCCCAATATTGTGGCTTTGCTCATGAGTAGGCAAATGTGCCATTGTCTGCCACAAAGGCCAGGCTGAGAGGAATCCAAGGCCTTGTCCTCCTTTTGAGGTTTGGGGATCTGGTCACCCTGTATAAAGGGAAGTCCCAAGGAATTATGGAGGCCCTGATAAGTGAACCTATGAAATACCCGAGCAGTATTTATATTGTTCACATACATTCCACTCCAGGTTTTCCCTCGTTCAACCTACCAAGGCTGGTGTTGGTCCAATCATACCTGTAAGACTAAGGAAAAAAGAACATAAAAGAGTCTCCACTGGATCGGGCCAAAGACCCATCTAGTCCAGCTTCCTGTGCAGGTGGCCTATGGCAAGCCTCTAACTGCCCCATAGTGAGCGTCTGGTCCTCTAAAACCCTCTGACCCCATTGAATAGCACACTTGGACTCATTCAGCGCACGGCTCTTGTTGAAAGAGAAACTGACCATAGCCTCGGAAGAGCCAGTCAAAGGTGGCCTGCACCCCTCGCCCCCCAAAGTCTTCCGCCTGGTCTACCAGGGCCTCCTTGACTGCATCATATCCACACAGCACCACAATCCGCCGGGGCCCCAAGTAGATGGTGTACACGGGGCCATACTTCTCGCTGAGCTGTATGGGGTTGGGGTGGGGGGAGAGGGAGAGAGAGGCACCGTGTGAAACATTGAAGGGTGTTTTGTTCCTCCACCTCTCCTTTCAGGTGGGTAGGCAGGACACCCCAAAAATGCCAGCGACATGCCCAGTCATTTAAGTACAGTGGTGCTTCACGTAACCAATTTAATTGGTTCCGGAAGCATATTTGTTACGTGAAACATTCTTTACTTGAAGCAAATTTTCCCATAGGAAATAATGGTAACTCAGACGATTGATTCCACAACCCAAAAAATATTCATATAAAAATATTAACTGGATGTAAAAGTGATGACAAAACACTGGAATTGAATTCAACACATGCATTCAATGTGCAGGATCCTATGAAGTCTACTTAGGCTGCAATCCTAAAGACACTTTCCTGGAAGTAATTCCCATTGAACACAATGGGGCTTACTTCTGGGTAGACATGGTTAGGTGGCTGCAATCAAAGACACTTTCCTGGGAGCAGGACCCATTTAACACAATGGGGCTTACTTCTTAGTAGACATGGTTAGGGAGCTGTAATCAAAGACACTTTCCTGGGAGTAGTGCCCATTTAACACAATGGGGCTTACTTCTGAGTAGGCATGGTAAGGAGGCTGCAATCAAAGACAAAGGAGGCTTTGAACAAAGATTGGCAGGGAAAGCCCTGGCAGACTGCTGGTCAACTCTGCATTGCATCAGGCTGGCTGGCACAACCGCTGGCTGGCACAACTCTTAGCTTGCAGAAGACCATGCACTGTGCTCTTTGGGACTCATCCAGCACAGACCCTTTTCCACCCATGGGTAGTGTTGCCATAATTCTCTTCCACAAAATCCGGACAGGACCCTCTGTCCCATTTGCCAGTATGGGAACACAATCCTCCAAAATTGGGACTGTCCCTGTTTTTTGGGGACGTACGGCAACCCTACCCATGGGGTATTCCTGGCCAGAACGGGGTGTGGGGTATGCAGGATGGGGGATTACTTTTGAAAAGCAGGACATATAATGTGGTTGGTCAGATGGATGATTTTTTTTCTTGGAAAGGTTGTGGCTGAGCCTAACCTGGAAGGTGGTTCCGCTGGGACTTAGGGGTTCACCCAGGGAGACGAGAGCTGCTGTTGTAGCTACCCACCCAGAGAGAACATCCCTCCATCAAGAGGTGGGATGAGAGAGAGAGAGAGAGAGAGAGAGAGAGAGAGAGAGAGAGAGAGAGAGTAGTAGCAGCAGCAGCAGCAGCAGCAGCAGCAGCAAGGAGTTACCTTTATGAGCGAATGAAGCATGTTGTTAGTATTGACCTGGAGCAGGTTCCCGATGACGGGGAGAGGGATCGGTCCTGGGGGCATCTGGCTTTTGTGTTGCCACTGTCTCCAGGTGGAGAGGACCAAGCAAGTGAGACAGAAGGTGAGCAGAAGGATCAGCACCCCTAGGAGCTCCATGGGGACTGGAGGACCCACACCCAGCAGCCCTACTTGCCACCTTGTGGTTCCCACCAAGCAAGCAATAGCATTTTATAACTTCCCACTGAGGTGCGCCACCCACACCGTCATTACTTCATCTGTTTGACCTCTCCACAAGTGGTGTTTTTCGAGCCGAGGAGAAGTAAAGGTGGAGTTGGGAATTCTCCTAGACCATCAGCAGCTGGTGTATAAACTGATTTTCACACCTTCTGAAGGTGGGGGGGCAGTTTGGAGTTGGGGGCCGGGTCAGCTCGTCCACTAGGCCAGTTGAGACCAGTTGCATCACCCCATCACCAGTTGGGGCCGGGTCAGCTCGTCCACTAGGCCAGTTGAGACCAGTTGCATCATTGCGACCAGTTGCTCGTCCACTAGGCCAGTTGAGACCAGTTGCAGTGATGCATTGTGCATCAAAAATTAACGTTTTCCAGTATAAGACCATAAGGAATCAATTCCCATTTCAAATACTAAATGCAATGGTTGTTGTCACACCTTTATCTTTATTTCATGAAATCACAGAATGATAGAATCCTTTGGGAAGGACCTTCAAGATCATCTAGTCCAACCCCCTGCCTGTAGCAGGAAATCCTCTAGAATTTCTCCGACAGGAGATGGTCACGCCGCTGCTTGAAGATCGCCAGTGTGTAACACTGTGGGCCACCCCATAAATCATTAGCTAATTGATCACTTGATGATGCAGACCCAATCAGAATTCTAGTATTAGCTCTAGAATTATTAGCAATCAGGATTCTGATTATTAGAGGGATGGAAATACCTCATTACTAACACCTTACTGGTCCCCATCTGTGTCATAACAAGACCTCACTGAGTCTTGGATCAATCAATCAATCAATCAATCAGTCAATCACTGAGTCTTGGATCAATCCACATTCTATTACATTTTTTTTTCTGGGTAATTGGCCACAGCATGTGATAGAATACAGAGAATGTAACATGGAGCACAATCCTAACCACATCTACTCAAAAGTAAACCTACAATCCAGAGTAACTACGGAGCATGTAAGAGGCATTACATGCACCTGAAGTTACTGCACCACCTAGTGAAAATCTATGGGAAATTCATATTGCAATCCAGAGTAAATTGTTCTTACACCGGAGCGAGGACTCCCCATAGTCCTAAGTCCCATTGCGCCCTAAGTCCCATTGTGTTCAATGGGATTTACTCCCAGGAAAGTATCTCCCAGAAAAATATCTTACTCCAGGTAAGTATCTCCCGGGAAAGTATCTTTATGTTGCAGCCATGGTTTCCTTTCCAATGGTATGTAACATGAAGGAATTATTCATAAACACAAATTTTCATAAAGGTTTCTGAAATTTTGACCACTGGTGGTGTTACCCCTCCTGAGGGTGTCACCAGTGGTGGGCTTCAGGGGGTTCTCACAGGTTCTGTAGGACCCTTTGCTAATGAGCACCTGGTTCTGAGAACCGGTTACTAATGGGGCATACAACCTGTTATTAATTTAGGTTATTAGGACATAGAACCTGTTGTTAATTTATTTCACCCAGTGTGTCACCCAGTGTGGAGTGTCACCCAGTGTGGAGTGTCACCCAGTGTGGAGTGTACCCCTTGTACTCCCTAATGATGACATTGTTGGCTTGGGAAATAGTCTGGCAGGCATTCGAGCAAATGCCACCCAGGCTTCTGAAACTGGGCATTGAAAGCATGGCACTAAAAGGGTGTATCATGCAGGGTGACCAGATGCCAAAATTCCTACCTGCTTAAAAAAATTGCCAAAAATGTATTTTTTTGTTTTCATAGTTTTTTTGTTTTTTGTCATAATGTTTAATAGGAAGGAGGTATCTCAAAACTGAATTTTGCATTGGATTCTGCTCTTCAGTACAAATCCAAGGACATATGACATGATGGGTTACTGTGCGCTATCGCGAAGTTTCAAAATGAAGCCAAAATGTAGGACACCCGGACAAGAGGCTAAAAATCCAGACAAATCTGGGTTTTTCCGATCATATGGTCACCCCCAGCTGAGTTTGTGAGAACCAGTATTGTTGCCTCTCTGCAAAGCAAACGGGGTGGGATGAGGGTGGAGAATGTTAGCCTTGTACAAACTATTGCCTGTTGCCTAAGTTTGCCTAAGTTGCCTAAGTCCAAAAAGGGGCCGTGCCAAGAAAACGGCCTTGGCGTGATGGAGAAGGAGTTATCAGCGCTTCAGTTATCAGAAGCAGAGATTGCAGCGAGTGACTGACGGACCACAAGTCCAGGCCCTTTCCTGCCCTATGCAATAACCGCAGAGGAGCCAGGGTGACCGTATGTAACACCTCAAAATGTAGGACAAGGGTCCCCAAAAGTCCGGATTTTCAGTAGAAATTTTCCTACATTTTGTCCTACATTTTGAAAATTACTCCTGGGGGCTTACCTTGCCCAGGTATGGGGGGTTGTGGTGTGTTTTAAGGCACTTACTGCTCGGATGGCATCTCCAGCATCTGTCCGAGCAGCCATTGTGTGAAATAGAGGCTGTGCGCATGCCTTATTATTATAAATAAAATCTATCTATCTATCTATCTATCTATCTATCTATCTATCTATCTATCTATCTATCTATCTATCTATCTATCTATCTACCTACCTACCTACCTACCCATCCACCCACCCACCCACCCGTCTGTCTGTCTGTCTACCTACCTACCTACCCATCCATCCACCCACCCACCCACCCGTCTGTCTGTCTGTCTGTCCGTCCGTCCGCCCGTCCGCCCGCCCGCCCGCCCGCCCGTCCGCCCGCCCGCCCACCCAGCCACCCAGCCACCCACCCACCCACCTATCTATCTATCTATCTATCTATCTATCTATCTATCTATCTATCTATCTATCTATCTATCTATCTATCTACCTACCCATCCACCCACCCACCCACCTGTCTGTCTGTCTGTCTGTCTGTCTGTCTGTCTACCTACCTACCTACCCATCCACCCACCCACCCGTCTGTCTGTCTGTCTGTCTGTCTGTCTACCCATCCACCCACCCACCCGTCTGTCTGTCTGTTTGTCTGTCTGTCTGTCCGTCCGTCCGTCCGCCCGCCCGCCCGCCCGCCCTCCCATCTATCTATCTATCTATCTATCTATCTATCTATCTATCTATCTATCTATCTATCTATCTACCTACCCATCCACCCACCCACCCACCTGTCTGTCTGTCTGTCTGTCTGTCTGTCTACCTACCTACCTACCCATCCACCCACCCACCCGTCTGTCTGTCTGTCTGTCTGTCTGTCTGTCTACCCATCCACCCACCCACCCGTCTGTCTGTCTGTTTGTCTGTCTGTCTGTCCGTCCGTCCGTCCGCCCGCCCGCCTGCCCGCCCGCCCATCTATCTATCTATCTATCTATCTATCTATCTATCTATCTATCTATCTATCTATCTATCTATCTATCTATCTATCTATCTTTTCTGAAAAGTTCACAAAGCAGTTTACAAGAAAATGAAAATGAAAAAATTAATAGCTAATTAATAGCTAATGGATCCCTGTCCCCAAAGGACTCACAATCTAAAGTGCAAAAAGAACACCAGCAGAAGCCACTGGAACAGACAGACATTTCTGGGGTGTGGAGGGCCAGTTACTCTCCCCCGCTAAATAAAAGAGGAACACCCACTTGCAAGAGTGTCTCTTGCCCAGTAAGCAGGGGCTATGCTAAGCCTCTCTATGCCCGCCCTGTGTGTGTTTTAAGGAGACCCTCAGAGACCTCCCGGTCTCTTAGATGAGTGGTCTGCGGCAGCGGAGCATCCCTCTGCAGACCACTCACATCCACGTATGGTCTGCCTGCGCTCCAGAGGCAAGCGGTCTGCCTGGAAGACCTGTAATTCCCTTCCACAAAACTGGTATCGTACAAAACCGTGACAAACTGGGACAAAACCGGGACAGTGCTTTGGAGGTGAGGCATGTCTACTCAGACGTAAGCCCGATTGTAATGAATGGGTGCTTCCTGGAGGCAAGTGGAGGCTGGGTGACTGTGGCCAGGAACTGCCTGTGCTACCCCCATTTCTCCGTTCTGCCTCTCCGGCAAGGTCCAAAACTAGGATTTGGACCTAGATAGATGGGATGTGACCCTCAAAACTGGGAATGTCCCAGTTTTTCCGAGAATATGGCAACCCTAATCCGAGAGTGACCATCTGTTACATTTTTCCAGGACATGTCCTGGATTTTGGCCTTGTGGCCTGGAGGGAAAAAAACTTCAGTGTCCTCCGCTTCCTTGTGAGCAATTAGACTGTAACCTGATTGTATTAATTAATTAATTGTTGTTGTTAATTAATTAATGACAGGGGATGTGGCTCGAGAGGAATCCTCCTGTTGCTCCTGGAAATCTTGTCCTGGGATCAGTATTTCTGGTAAGGGCTTTGAGTTTACTTCGTTGTGACCAGTAAACCTTGCAAGTTGGATCTGCTTTGCAAGTTGGGACTGAGTGTTCCTGTTCTGGGCAGGAGGACGTGCTGCCCGAGGCCGGCTGATTGCAGAAGATACCTGGAAGGGGGTGGTAAAGCATCCTAACCGGAATGGAGCAACAGCACAGTGGATGCTGGGGGTGCTTTTTAAAGAAGGCCACACTAATACAAGTTGTTGTAAAAGCTGCTATTTGTTATTTGCACGTTCCCCCCCCCCCCCAAGCTGGAATTGGGGCTCACACACGGCTCAGATGCCTTTGCCCCCTTCCCCTTTCTTCATCTCACCTTGAGCAATCCCTCTCTGCAAACACAGTAGCAAAGCATAGCATAGCATAGCATAGCAGAGAGAGAGAGAGAGAGAGAGAGAGAGAGAGAGAGAGAGAGAGAGAGAGAGAGTATCTACAATCCTAAACATACATTCCTGGGAGCAGAGGCGTGCCTGGACAAAATGATGCCCAGGACAGAAATTTCACCCCTATCAAAACACCCGACACCCACCTTTTAGCTACTGTTACAAGTCAATAACATCAAACTGGACGTGCGTGCTCATGCCACAAGTCACCACGTGTCACATAAATGGTACGCCTCTGCCTGGGAGTAAGGACTATTGAGCACAATGGGACATACTGCTGAGTAGACATGCTTGGGATTGATCTGTAAGAGCACAATCCTAACCATGTCTACTCAAAAGTAAGCCCCATTGTGCTCTGTCCCAGGAAAGTGTCTTTAGGGTTGCAGCCTAAGTCCAAGCTTTCATGGAATGGCCTCAGCAGTGCACTATAGGACTGGTCTCAACAAAGCCCCTGCCATATTAGATCCCCCATGGAGGCTTCCCTTTTTAAACATTTATTCATTCCGTTTCTATCCTGCCCCAAATGGCTGACAACATTTAAAATTACAGAATAAAATACAGTTCAAAGCTCGATAAAGCGTTTTTTAAAAGCAAACAATAAAGTACAAATAAAACTGATTAAAACTATTTAAAAAACAATAACAATAGCCTAATTTGTGTAAAATATAATTGCCGGTCAATGGATCCAGTTCGTCATCTATGGGTCACAAGACAGTAAAATAACCTTCAACGTCTAAAACATTAAAACAGATGCTTAAGGACCATATGTGGGGGGTATCAGGAAGCAAGAGAACTTGTTCAGCCCCCCAACAATGTCTCGGCAGCCACTTCAAGACAGTTGCTGGACCCCGTTCTCTGATGGATCCACAAACACCTCCTCCCCAGAGCAAAGGCTTCAGCCCCATTGCACATTCCAGTCTTTCCCATGCACAGCCATTGAGTCTCCAGCCTGCAGCCCCACAAGTCTCTGGCATTCACCTGCTGGCTGGGGCTGGGCAACCCAAAGAGGCAAGTGGGCAAGAGATAAACCTACACGGCTCTGCCGAAGGGCTCTTTCCGTTCCCAACCAAACAGGTGGGGACCCATCTCAGCCCAGGTGGAAGAAGGTGTGCAGGGCTCCTGGGGTCTCCTGGGAATGCACATACCCCTGGTGGTGAGATCCAGGGAGGCTGCAGGGGTCTCGAAACTGTTTGGCCAAAGGGGCACATCAGATACCTGGCAGGGGGTTGAGGACCAGAAAAAAATATTTCAAATATAAAATTTAAATAAAGAGATTAGAAATGGAACGTAGATTCACCAAGCACAGGACAGAAATGGACACACTTAAATGGGCTCCTATTTTCCCTACTCCACCATTACCATTCCAGTTGTCAGGTGATCGTATGACCAGAAATTTCTGGATTTGTCCTCTTTTTTAGCCTCCTGTCCACTTGTCCTCCAAAAGGGCTTCTTTGTCCTCCAGTTTGGCTTCATTTTGGAACTTTAAAATGCTGTGCAGTACCCATCCTGTCATATGTCGTTGGATCTGTATGGAAGAGCAGAATCCAATGCAAAAACCAGTTTTGAAATATCTCATTCCTATCAAGAGTTATGGCCAAAAAAACAAAAAATAAAAAATACGTATTGAGCCCTATGGGAAAGTGAATGTGCCCAATATCATGGCTTTACTCATAAGTAGGCAAACATGCCAACATGCCATTGTCTGCCGGAAAGGCCAGGCTGAGAGGAATCCAAGATCTTGTCCTCCTTTTGAGGTTCAGGCATCTGGTCACCCTGGAGGGGAGGGTCACCTCAGAGGCTGCAGCAAAAAGGTTCCTGGGGTGCTCCGGCGAGGCTCCTGGGGCCGTTTCCCAGCCTGACTGCATCCAGAACATGCCAGGGACCGGAGCCTGCCCTCCTCTGGCTGAGCAGGGCTCACGACGGTGCAGACTCAACCAGGTATACTCTTCCCCACAGAGCCTCCACTCGCCACAGGGTGCCTGGGGAGTGAACACACGATGCCAGCACTTTGACACCGCTGCTCACTCCACTTGGCCACTCAAGGCTACTCGAGAGTTCTCGATTCCAGCTCCTTCTTCAAGGGCCCAGAACCCATGCAATGCTGGGGGGCTGAAGGTTCTGATGGGGACGCACCAGTGGCTTAGGCAGAGGTGGGCTGAGCAGTCAGTCTTGGGGGCTCACTAGTGGCATAGCCAGAGGGGGGCTGAATCTAATGCAAACATTGGTTTTGAAATATCTCCTTCCTATCAAAAGTTGTGGCCAAAAAACTAAAACTAAAAAAATATGCATTGAGTTCTATGGGAAACTGAAAGTGCCCAATATCGCGGATTTACTCGTGAGTAGGCAAATGTCCACTGTCTGCTAGAAAGGCCAGGCTGAGAGGAATCCATGATGTTGTCCTCCTTTTGAGGTTTGGGCATCTGGTCACCCAGAGTTTGGTCCACTGGGTCAGAGTCTTATAGGGGCCCAGAGATTTACTGTGGGCTGCTTAGAGGCTCAACACAGGCCACATCGGACCCCCGGCCTGGGGTTTGAAGACCCCTGAGCAGTAGGAATATGTTGCACAACTGTGGTGGAACATTAGATTTTCCATGATCACATGAATCCTGTAAGTCAGATGTGAGAAAGGAGAGATGCTGAGCAGGGGTGGGCACAGTCTGGTCCAAGAACCGGTTCTCCAGAAGTGGGTGGGGCCAGGGGCGGGGCCAGGTTCAAGGGGGGCCAGGGTCAAGGGGCGGGGCCCAGGGGCGGTTTTTAATTTAAAAATTAAAAAAATTAAAAATTACTTTCTTCAGAGTAGACCTCCATAGGATGGTGCTCTGAGACTGCAATCCTCTCCACAGTTTCCTGGGAGTAAGTCCCATTGACTATACTGGGACTTACTTCAGAGTAGACCTGTATAGGATGGGGATCTGAGGCTGCAGTCTTCTCAACACTGGCCTGGGAGTAAGTCTCATTAACTATACTGGGACTTACTTCTGAGTAGACATGCATAGGGAGTTCTCAGCCTCCCCAGATGGCCAGGGGAGGCAGAGAGAAAGGCTATTGAGCCCCCCCAGCTGGCTGGGGGAGGCAAGGAGAGCTGGTTTTAAGCCTTTCCTGCCAACCGGGGAAGTCTGGGAGAGCGCGCTCACGCCGCGCGCCTCCCCTTTAAGCCTCCCCGGCTGGCCAGAAGAGGAGGCACAGTGGCGGCTGAACCGGTCCGCATAGTTCTGGGGGCCCCCTGCCGCTGCCGGCTTGCCAGCGGCAGGGGGATTGGAAGAAACCCCCCCCCCCAGAACCGGACCGAACCGGGCTGTGCCCACCACTGATGCTGAGACTCCAAAACCCCCAGAAGTCCTGACAAACTCTGCCCAGTCCCACTTTGCAGACGTTCCTTTGCTGTTGTCTTTCTTAAGAACATAAGAAGAGCCTCTTTTGCTGGATCAGGTCAAAGGCCCGTCTAGTCCAGCTTCCTGCATCACAAAGCAGCCCACCAGATGCCTTGGGGAGCACACAAGACGCCTGCATCCTGGTGCCCCCCCCCCCCGCATCTGGATGTTTGAGTTTGTGCACATCTACACACACCCCAAGTGGCCTCCTTTCCCCTAAGAATTTGTCCAAACCCTTCTTAAAGACATTGTGGCATCACTGCATCATGTGTCAGGGAGTTCCACAGACCAACTACACGCTGGGTAAAAATATATTTTCTCTTGTCTGTCCTAACCCTCCCAGCCTGCTGATGGTCCCAGAGAACTCACAGCTCTCAACTCCTCCTTTCTCTTCCCTTGACTTGGAAGAAACACTGATTGTGGAGAACTGAACCAAAGATTAAGCAATGACCTTGTGGGCGTCTCATTCGGAGGTTATAAACTGCCATTGCCTGCTGTGGGGAAACCACAGAGCAGCAAGAACAGCCACCATGGAGCTTCTTGGGACCCTGACCCTTTCGCTCATCATCTGCCTTGCCTGCCTGGTCCTCTTCACCTGGAGGCAGCGGCGCCGCAAAGACCAGATGCCCCCCGGGCCGGTCCCACTTCCCATCATTGGAAACCTGCTCCAGGTCAACAGCAGCAACATGCTTCGTTCACTCATGAAGGTACTTCCATTCCCCGTCTCTCACATGCAAACACGCAAACCTCCAGCCCAATAGCAGTTGTCCGAGAAGCTTCTCATCCCCTTGTTTCCCAGCCTGACCTACATTGCAGGGTTGTCGTATGCCCCAGCCATCATCTTGAGCCCTTTCAAGGACAGGCAGACCAACCTGGCTAACCAGGTCCTGCTTTTCAAAAGTAATCACTCATCTTGCCCATCATGGCACCCAAAAAAAACCACATGGGTGACAATGGGTGCGGGTCAAGTGCTGTCCGTGGGTTTGTGCCAGCAGAGAGCTGTGCCAGGGGTTCTCCAGCCAGCCTAACGGAAGCAGGATGACCATATGTCCTCTTTTTCCAGGACATGTCCTAGATTTTAGCAACAAACAATAAACCTCAATGTCTTCCTTTGCTTTGTGAGTGGGCAGCACATAACCTTCTTGGAATTCTTAGATTCCCAAGTTTTTTTGCATCAACAAAAAATTATAGGGTTGCAGTCACCCTATACTATAGTTTTGTACATACAACGAGTACTGTAAATGCATCAGGTTTTAGAATGGGACCCTGTAGGAAATTAGTGTTGTGGTTTTTTTTAATGTAATTTATTATTATATGATAAGAACTTATGACTTTTTACTGCTAATTAGACGGTTATAAATCCGAAAGCATGAATTTTGTTCTGGCCATCATTCAAACTGACCCTGTACTATAGTTTGGTACATATAATAAATAAATGTTTCATCAAGTTTAAGTATAATCATTTTATACTGATTTTAATTGTGAAATATTGTGAAATTATGAATTTTGATTATAATTTTTGCTTGAATAACCAGTGAAAAGCAACACGGGTCAGACTGACCCTGCCTGTATTTGATGCTATAATTTGAATTTAAAGGGAAAAAGATGCACATTCAAAACATTCATGCTTTTGGATTTATAACTGTCTAATTAGCAGGAAAAAAGTCACAAGTTCTGGTCAAATAATAACAATAAATTCCATTAACAAACTCAACACAAACCTCAGATTGGATCAGTTTGACCTGGTTGGGAACCTAATAAAATACAATAGAATTTATTTACCGTAAGTTGACCACCCAACGGACTGGGAGTCACCATAGGGAGGTGGTCCCTATACAGCTCAGGGAGGTGGTCAACATATGGAAAAATATGTAATACTGTACTTATAATATTTTTAGAGCTTTTGGGCGCAATCCAGAGTAACTACGGGGAGTCCTTGCTCCGGTGTAAGAACAATTTGCTCTGGATTGCAATATGAAGTTCCCATAGGTTTTCATTATATTGTGCAGTAACTACGTGTACACGTAATGTCTCTTACGTGCTCCCGTAGTTACTCTGGATTGCACCCCAAATTACAGAAAAGATGTTCAAGATAGCGAGGTCAATGGTCAGTGATGGGATTCAAAGAAATTAACAACCGGTTCTATGTCCTGTAGACATAGGTGGTCCTATAACAACATATATCCTATAGACATATGTCCAGTGATGGGATTCAAAGGAATTAACAACCGGTTCTATGTCCTGTAGACATGGGTGGTCCTATAACAACATATGTCCTATAGACATACGTCCAGTGATGGGATTCAAAGGAATTAACAACCGGTTCTATGTCCAGTAGACATAGGTGGTCCTATAACAACATATGTCCTATAGACATACGTCCAGTGATGGGATTCAAAGGAATTAACAACCGGTTCTATGTCCTGTAGACATAGGTGGTCCTATAACAACATATGTCCTATAGACATACGTCCAGTGATGGGATTCAAAGGAATTAACAACCGGTTCTATGTCCTGTAGACATAGGTGGTCCTATAACAACATATGTCCTATAGACATACGTCCAGTGATGGGATTCAAAGGAATTAACAACCGGTTTTATGTCCTGTAGACATAGGTGGTCCTATAACAACATATGTCCTATAGACATACATCCAGTGATAGGATTCAAAGGAATTAACAACCGGTTTTATGTCCTGTAGACATAGGTGGTCCTATAACAACATATGTCCTATAGACATACGTTCAGTGATGGGATTCAAAGGAATTAACAACCGGTTCTATGTCCTGTAGACATAGGTGGTCCTATAACAACATATGTCCTATAGACATACGTCCAGTGATGGGATTCAAAGGAATTAACAACCGGTTTTATGTCCTGTAGACATAGGTGGTCCTATAACAACATATGTCCTATAGACATACGTCCAGTGATGGGATTCAAAGGAATTAACAACCGGTTTTATGTCCTGTAGACATAGGTGGTCCTATAACAACATATGTCCTATAGACATACGTCCAGTGATGGGATTCAAAGGAATTAACAACCGGTTCTATGTCCTGTAGACATAGGTGGTCCTATAACAACATATGTCCTATAGACATACATCCAGTGATAGGATTCAAAGGAATTAACAACCGGTTTTATGTCCTGTAGACATAGGTGGTCCTATAACAACATATGTCCTATAGACATACGTCCAGTGATGGGATTCAAAGGAATTAACAACCGGTTCTATGTCCTGTAGACATAGGTGGTCCTATAACAACATATGTCCTATAGACATACGTCCAGTGATGGGATTCAAAGGAATTAACAACCGGTTCTATGTCCTGTAGACATAGGTGGTCCTATAACAACATATGTCCTATAGACATACGTCCAGTGATGGGATTCAAAGGAATTAACAACCGGTTTTATGTCCTGTAGACATAGGTGGTCCTATAACAACATATGTCCTATAGACATACGTCCAGTGATGGGATTCAAAGGAATTAACAACCGGTTCTATGTCCTGTAGACATAGGTGGTCCTATAACAACATATGTCCTATGGACATACATCCAGTGATAGGATTCAAAGGAATTAACAACCGGTTTTATGTCCTGTAGACATAGGTGGTCCTATAACAACATATGTCCTATAGACATACGTCCAGTGATGGGATTCAAAGGAATTAACAACCGGTTTTATGTCCTGTAGACATAGGTGGTCCTATAACAACATATGTCCTATGGACATACATCCAGTGATAGGATTCAAAGGAATTAACAACCGGTTTTATGTCCTGTAGACATAGGTGGTCCTATAACAACATATGTCCTATAGACATACGTCCAGTGATGGGATTCAAAGGAATTAACAACCGGTTCTATGTCCTGTAGACATAGGTGGTCCTATAACAACATATGTCCTATAGACATATGTCCAGTGATGGGATTCAAAGGAATTAACAACCGGTTCTCTGCCCATCTGGCAGCCACTTTTAAATTGCTATTTTTAAACTTTATACGTCCTATCTCTCGTCAACAATGGCTTCTATAGAGTAGGTGCAAACCACCACTGGAGGTTTCAATATAGAGAGGTGGTCAATATAGAGAGGTGGTCAACTTTGGAGATCTACTGTGTATCTATATATATATAAAAAAGAAAAGTCACTCACTGACTCACTCACTGACTCATCAACGCCCTGCCAAAACCGCTGGGTCTAGAAGCGTGAAATTTGGGGTGGGTGTTCCTTCCGTGACGGAGGGGTGCACTAAGAACCGGTTTTCGGAAATTCCACCTGGAAGGGGGTGAAATGGGGTGCAAAGCGTTTTCCTCCCTATAATTTGCATTGAAGAATTGGTGACTGAGGGAATCAATGCCCCAACCCCCAAACCTAGAAGCATGAAATTTGAGGACGGTGTTCCTTCTGTGACATGAACACGCACCAAGAACCCATGTGGAGAAATTTAACCCCTAGGGGGCTGGAAAGGGTTGCAATGTCTTTTTGTCCTATATTTAACATGAAGACTAACCAACCTCCAAGCAATTTGATGCTCAGTGCCCGGTACCCGGGGGGGGGGGGGAATGTTGTTTGGAGGGAGGGTTGCACTGGGGAGGATGCTGTGCATGCAGGGGTTGTGCATGGGAGGGTTGCACATGAGGAGATGATGCGAATGGAGGGATTGTTGTGCATGGGGAGATGATGCACATGGAGGGTTGTTGCGCATTGGAGGGTTGATGCTGCTGGGGAGATGATGCACATCGAGGGCATGTTGCGCATAGTGGGCATGTTGCGCATGGGGGGTTGATGCGCATGGGGGTTAATGCACATGGGGGTTTGTTGCACATGGAGGATAGTTGTGGTTGGGGGACTGACGCTCATGGGGGTTGATGCGCATGGGGGAATGTTGCACATGGAGGACTGATGTGCATGGGGGACTGATGCACATGGGGGAAGTTGCACATAGGGGGGTTGATGCGCCATGGTGGGATGGCGTACGGGGGAATTTTACATCTGCAACGCGGGTACGCTTTTTGCTAGTATGTAATAAATTACGTCTACTTTCCTGGGAGTAAGAAACTTTCCTGGGAGTAAGACCTCTTGAGCACATTGGGGCTTACTTTTGAGTAGACATGGTTAGGATTGTGCTCTGCTTGTAGTGGTTTTAAATTTAATAATAATATAGTGTTTAAAAATTAACTACATGAAAGCAATTTATATGAGAGTTTTAAGCTTTTATTTAAAATCAATTAGAAGTTTTTATAAACTGCTTTTAAACAAAAAATGATTCATGAAGTGGATTACAAACAAAATGAAATATGTTTGACGGAACCTTGTCTTCTTTTGCGAGGATCACATACGGTCACCCTAGACTCAACCCAGGGTTGTGCACACAGGGTGCAGGGTGGACACAATCCACAGTCCTGTTTGCCTGGACTTTGCCTGCCCCTCCTCCTTCTCCATGCTGTTCTTCCTTCTCTACTCAAACTGGATCCAGTAACAAAGCAGATAAATTTCAGGACCTTCTGAAATGGCCCTCAGTTCAATTTCACACTGACTGTGACTGGTGTTGGTGAGATGTTCTGCGGGGACCTTAAACGAGGTGGAGGAGGTGCATCCGAACACCCTTCATGCACACCAGTCCTTCTCCATTTCTATCATTCCATATGATGTCCTTGCCACTCTCTTCCCCTCTCTCTACCCCCGTCTCTCCCCAACCCCATACAGCTCAGCAAGAAGTATGGTCCTGTTTACACCATCCACCTGGGACCCCGGCGCGTTGTGGTGCTGTGTGGATACGACGCGGTCAAGGAGGCCCTGGTGGACCAGGCGGAAGAGTTTGGGGGTCGTGGGCAGCATCCCTACTTTGACCAGGTCTTTCAGGGCAATGGTCAGTCTTGCTTTCGGCAGGAGCTGTGATGGTGGGGTGAGGGAAATAGGGGTTCATTTAACTATGTGCTTTATTTCTGTGCTGTGTGTTGGTGCTTTCAGTCCATTGATTCATTAATCCAACTTCCAACTCTAGTCTATTTAAATCTTATATTTAAAATTTTTTCTGGCCTGGGCACTGTGCCAGGTAGTTGATGTGGTCCTTTGGCCAAAATGTTCAGAGCAGTGGTTCTTAACCTGGGTTCGATCAAACCCCAGGGGTTCGGTGAGTCAACCTCAGGGGTTCGGCAGATGTGTGTGTCATTCCATTTGCCAGGGTTGACAAGTGCATTAATATACTTACGTTATGACATATACTTCTGTAAAATTTTGTTATTTTCCCAGCTATGAAGGGTTTGGTGAAGGCACGTATGAAACTTATAGGGTTCAGTATCTCCAACAAGGTTAAACACCACTAGTTTAGGGACTCCTGCTCTAGAGGAGGAGCTGAGAGGGAGAGACTTCAGTAACTCTTGTGGGCTTTGAAATTTGGTGTTCTGTGTCCTTCACGCCTTTTCAATCATCACGATGAAAATGTAATTTTTCAAAAAGGATCAGGATGGTTTTGCGGAGGGCAAAAGGATCCTGAATATTTTCACTGAGGTTAGACCGAACTTATGGAAGCCCTTTGCTGGGAAAAACAATAGGCTGCCCACCAGCCGCAGAAGTCCGAGGGTGCTTGTGTGGCCACCATCCTTTGCCCAACCGTGTTCAAACCACCTCCAATACCATATTTTCTTATTTCCCTACTTCTCCCTCCTCTTCATCGAACATCCTTTGGGTGGCTCTCCGTTCTCTTGGCTGATCGAACCACGTTTCGCTTTCATCCGTCTCCCTTCGTTCTTCTCAGGGATCGGCTTCTGTAAATGTGAAACAGCCAAGCCCATGCGCCAGTTTGCCATCACTGTCCTGAAGAACTTTGGAATGGGCACAAGATCCATCGAAGAGCGGATCCAGGAGGAGGTGCATTTCCTGCTGGAGGCCTTCCAGGGCACAAATGGTGAGGGGGCTCGGCTGTGGGCAGCCGCCAGGAGCCGTTCTTTTTCTTGGGGCACTTTCACTGACCCCTATGTGCAGGGTGCCCAGTTCCATATGTGTTCAGCATTTGCTCCCACTTGATTCTATTTCAGATAATCAAGGCCATTCCTTGCAGCTCCAACCTGTTGTATTGCTACTCTTAACTCAGTTCTGCTGGCTTCTCCCGCTGAACTGCCCTAAATGTTTTAATGTATCCAGAGTAATCCAGAGTAACTACAGGGAGTTAGAGTAATCCAGAGTAACTACAGGGAGTCCTTATGGGCTGTGGGTGGCACAAGTGGTTAAGTCACTGTGCCTGTTAACCAGCAGGCCAGGGTTCGAGACCCGGGTCGGCCCCACAAGACAGGGTGAGCTCCTGTCCTTAGCCCAGCTCTGTGACGCAGCTGGATCCAATCGTATGGGCTCTGCCTTTCCATTGGACTAATTCAGTGGCGTGGAGAGGGGGGATCTGCTGCTTGGGTAACAGCCTATCCTCCATAGCAATCCAACCCAGGCTTTCGTGCTTCGCATGCAGCGTATGCAGCACCGAACACGATACCATAGTCTTCCAAGACTGACGGAGGCCTGCTTTACAGGGAGTCCTTGCTCTGGTGTAAGAACAATTTGCTCTGGATTGCAATATGAATTTCCCATAGGTTTTCACCAGATGATGCAGTAACTATGGGTGCACGTAATGTCTCTTACGTGCTCCCGTAGTTACTCTGGATTGTAGGGTTAGTTGGGCACCGATCCGAGCTTGACACTAGTGGCTAAAATTGTTATAAACAGGGTATGAATGAAGAATAATTCCATCACATTGTATATAACTGGAAAGATAATTTAATGAAGAATACAATGAACCACTGCATTAAGCACTGGAATGTATGTATTCTATAGAATGTTACTGCCAATTAAGAAAATGAAAATGAAAACACCTAGGGAACAAAAGTGGATATTTTAAAACTCTAATCGGACTTATGAGACTTGGGCTACAATCCTAAAGACATTTTCCTGGGAGTAGGACCCGTTGAATATAATGGGGCTAACTTTTGAGTAGACATGGTTAGGATTGTGCTCTAAGCATCCTTCTTTGTCCCAGCACAGTGTCTGTAACCAATCAGGGACATACTTCCAATTTATTTACCGTATATACTCGTGTATAAGCCGACCCGCGCAGAAGGTCGAGGCACCTAATTTTACCACAAATACTGGGAAAACTTATTGACCTGAGTATAAGCCGAAGGTGGGAAATGCAGCAACAGCAGGAAAGTGTGGCTTGCCTTGTAGCCTCAGGGTCCAATCCTGGGCATGTCTACTCAGAAGTAAGGCTCAGAAAGAAGTACCTGAGTCTGAGGAAGGCCTTGGCTGCAGTGGGCTCCATGTCTTGCCGCCGCGCACCTCCTCTGCAGCCCGGAAAGCCAGCGCCAGCACGTGGAGAGGCTGCAGAGCCTCAGAGGGCATGTGCTAGAGGTTGCCCCTGCCATTTTTCTGCATTATTTTTTACTGACCCACGTATAAGCCGGGGTGGTTTTTGGGGATCATTTTTGGGCCCAAAAAACTAGGCTTATACACGAGTATATTCGGTAATTCAATTTTATTTTGTTGTGGAGATGGCTACAAAATATTCGTTGACACCATTTAGTAGACAGATGTTTCAGCTCCTCTTGGAATCAATGAGCCACCCCACTGGCTGAATCCTCAAGTACCAACTTTGGTTCAGGCTATTTGGTCCTAAAGAAGGTCCACATTTCCCCACAGCAGCTTCAGTGTCCTGAGGGCTACCTGAAAGGGTGGCCTTACCTGGGGCATCTCTCTCCTTCCAGGTGCACCCTTTGACCCCACTTACTTCCTGAGCCGCTCGGTGGCCAACGTGATCAGCTCCATCACTTTTGGTGATCGCTTTGACTATGAAGATGAAGAGTTCCTCTCTTTGCTCAACATGATGCTGAAGTCCTTTGCTTTTGCTTCCAGCTCTTGGGGGCAGGTAAGTGGAGAGGAGGAACCTCCTGGGTGGACTGGGAAGGAATGGGAATGGTCTGGAATTAGCCAGTTTGTGTGAAATGGTCTAGGAAGCCCCACTGAGCCTCTTGCCTCTTGAAGGTATGCCCAATGTCATGTGTTTGTTCTCCCTCTTCTTTCACCTCCTCCCAGTTGTCCCATCCCATCCTAGTTCTTCCCATTCCAATATGTCCAGCTGATGGTGCTGGCATGGATAGGTCTTTCCAAGCAAGGCCACTTTTGGAACAGGAGTGATGAAGGCCTGGGAGAAGTAAGCGAAAGGGGGCAGATGCAAGGTGGTAGTAACTGGTCATGCAGTTTGGAGCTAGTTGTGGGTCAGCTTGGGCCATTCATGGAGGCTTATCAAGTATCTCCTTCACACTGTCCACTCATTCCTTGACATGCAGATCTACGACATGTTCTCAGGAGTCCTGCAGTACCTGCCTGGCCCACAGCACGAAGCCTTCAAGCAACTGTCGGGGATGGAGGAGCTCATCGCCAAGAAGGCCCAGGCTCACCAGGAGACTCTGGACCCCAACTGCCCACGGGACTACATCGACTGCTTCCTGGTGAAAATGCAGAAGGTACTTCCCTTTTGTGACCATCTTCACTCCCTTGGGCTACATCATGGGTCAGTTGTAGGAGAAGCATGTCCTCCACATCGGCCAAAAGTGGTTGAAATACCTCTGTGCCTGAGACCAGGAACAAGGGCCACAGCAGAGGGTCTCCTTCAATGTCAACCACTTCTGCTATCCACTTGCAGAACCTCTCCAGGGGGGATGAGAAAGAGGGACCCCTTGAACTCTGGTTATGTCCTTTTTGTTGACCAGGAGAAGAAAAACCCAAACACCAAATTCTTCTTTAAGAACCTGGTCCTGACCACAGTGAACATCTTCTTTGGTGGCACAGAAACCATCAGCACCACATTGCGTTATGGCCTCCTGATTCTGCTGAAACACCCTGAAATTGAAGGTGACTGTAGGAGGAAGAGGGGTGCAAAACTGGGGCCCCAACAAGGGTGCCAGGCAGGGTCCTGTGGAGTCCCTCAGGGGTACCATGATCTTGCAGTTGTGCGGATGTGCATCATGTCTGACCCAGGAGACCAGCTATTCAGTCCAAGTCGCTGATCTCCCTTGATCACTGCAGTTGTATGTCTTCACCAGGGGTAGTGACATATGTATGTAGGAGAGACAGTGAGTGCGCACTCATGCATGTGCTTTATATCTTGTATAGCTGTATAGCTGATTAAGAAAGACTGGCAACTATAATCTCATCACCCCCTCCTTGAATCCTCCTTAACTCCTGGAAGGAACAGAGGGGTTCTCTTCCAGCCATTACCTTTCACTCTTCTGATTTGTCCACAGAGGAGGTCCACAAGGAGATTGACCGAGTGATTGGGAGAAATCGTGCTCCCAAGACTGAGGATCGGGCCCAGATGCCCTACACAGATGCTGTAATCCATGAGATCCAAAGATTTAGTGATACAATCCCCATGTCGATGGTCCATTGTGTAACTCGGGACACCCACTTTCGAGGGTACACCATTCCAAAGGTACGCCTGGTCACCTTCTGTTGCAAGGAAATTGGAATCAGAAGCGGCTGTGACTTCCCACTTCATATGAGGAGGTCCATTTAAAGAAAGGGACATTCCGGAAGGGAAGTGTGCCTGCTGAGCCTCGCTGCTCCCTCTGTCCCAACTCAACCCATTGCTCTCTCTCTGTGCAGGGCACGGAGGTCTTCCCCTTGCTGGGGTCTGTGCTGAGGGACCCTCAACACTTTGCCCGGCCTGAGCAGTTTGACCCTGGGCACTTCTTGGATGAGAGCGGGAAGTTCAAGAAGAGCAACGCCTTCATGCCCTTCTCTGTGGGTGCGTCTCCTTCTTGCCTGCCCCGAGTGGAGATGGTGACTTCTCTTTCTACTCCCATTTCCACAAGGCAGTGAACTCAGATCCCACAATGACTGATTAGCTGCCCCCCAAATCCTCTCTGCAGAAATCAAGGGGTCCCCAGGGACAAATTGGAGGGATGGAACTGGGCCGGAAGGGGCAGCGGATGTAGACAGGCCCTAGAACATCTGACTCCTCACCAGAGGAATCACCTGATCCACCTAGCCTGGGGTGAGAGGCTGATCCACCTGATCCATCTAGCCTGGGGTGAGAGGAACGAGTGACCAAGCCTGGGGGATGCAGAAACAGCCATGAATCTCACCATCTCTCCTCTTCTAGGGAAACGGTCCTGCTTCGGGGAGCCCTTGGCCCGTATGGAGCTCTTCCTCTTCCTCACCAGCATCCTCCAGCGCTTCCAGCTCAAGTCTCTGGTGCCCCCCAAAGACATCGACATCTCCCCCATGCTGGCTGGGTTTGCCACCATCCCACGCATTTATGAGCTCTGTGTCATCCCTCGTTGAAGGGGAGGAGTGGCAGTGACAGCGCCTGACCTTCCAGCAGAGCCTTGCCAGCCATGTCCTTTGGTCTTCCTTGGTCTTCAGCAGATGAAGGGCTGGTTTAAGATCCTTCGTGCTCCATGACGGAAGATGAGGCAAGAGAGGAATCCCCCTTTTGCTCTTGGGAATCCTGTCTTGCGGTGGGGGGGCAATTATTCTGGAGAGAAACTTTCGTTTCCTGAAGCGTGGAAAGCAAACCTTGAAAAGTAGATCTGATTTGCACTTGCTGAATAAAGCTCAGTGACTTTTCTCGATTTCTCCTCTTTTTAGTCCTGATGTCCTCCAAAAGGGCTTCATTGTCCTCCATTTTGGCTTCATTTTGGAACTTTGCAATGGCATGCATGTCATATGTCCCTGAATTCATATTGCAGAGCAGAATCCCATGCAAAAGTCGGCTTCGAAATATCTCCTTCTTAGCAAACGTTATGGCCAAAAAACTAAAAATCAAAAATATGCATTGTGCTCTGTGGGGAAGTGAAAGTGCCCAATATTGCAGCTTTACTCGAGAGTAGGCAAAAGGGCCATTGTCCACCAGAAAGGCCAGGCTGAGAGGAATCCAAGACCTTGTCCTCCTTTTGAGGTTTGGGGATCTGGTCACCCTGAGCCAGACCTCACCGACACGTCACTCTTTGGGGTATTTCAGGGAAAGGATGGTTGGCAAACCCATTTGAGTCTTTTACAGTGCGATCCTAAGCAGACCTACTCAGAAGTCCCATTGAGTTCAATAGTATTTACTCCCAGGAAAGTGTGGTTAGGATTGCAGCCTCAGTTTTGCTCATACAGACGTTGCTTCATCTCTGAGGCTGTTCCACGAAAGCTGCAACTTGACCCCCCTTAGTGTGTTTTTCAAGAGGTACCTGTTTTCCCAGCCCCTCCGCAACCTGTTGCCTGAAGGTGAGGCTCTGCAAGGAGGTGGGGGTCGAAGGCCACACGTTCCCTCCAGTGTGAACTGAGGCCAGGCTTGCGAGACGGTCAACATGCAAGGCGTTTATTAAAAGTTGCAACAGACAAACTGAGGTACTGACACCCGAGGAGAGGGGAAGGGGAAGCAGCAAAGCTCGGCAGGAACGTGCAAACAAAGGAAGACCCAGCAGTCCAGCTTTGGGGCTGCATCCTCCTTCCACTTGGTAAGTGACTACTAAAATCAGCTGATCTCCCCCCACACCACCACCACCCCATAAAAATCTAAGCAGTTCTAATCAACTTCCAGCCAAACGGAGTGGGGCTCATCTTGACCCAGGCTGAAGAACATCCCTGTGCATGGTCTGAGGCTGCCTTGGGCAACGAGGCTGCTGGGAAAAGTCCACATACATTCAGCCCCTCCATCTCCATCACTCCTGCCCCCCAGATTGGAAAGGAAGCAAGGAGCAGAGTGGCAGGGGAACTGCAGAGGAGCAGAGCGCAACACTAGCTGGGCACCATTTCTGGATGTCCTTAGGCAGCTGGAGGGAAAGAAATAGATTCCTTGTGAGGTGTCCTCTGGAGGGTGGTGAAGAGTCTGTGGTGGAGTGCTGCGGTGATGCTGTGAGAGCAAACAGGGTGCCTGCAGCCCAAAACAGTGTCAACGCAGGACCAGTGAGAGCTGGAAATCAGGGGGCACCTTCCCAATATTGCTTGAGATGGGCTCCAGGCTGATCTCGCCCGGCGACATGGGCGATGTGAGGGTGAAGGTCTGTAGGATGGTCGTGAAGAAGAGGAACAGCTCTGAGACAGGACAAAGAGAGACCAAAATTTCCATTTGTAACTCCTCCATTCACCCCCCCCCCTTCTTGTGCGCACACACAGGAATGTGTGGCCAAGCTAAGTCTTTGAAATTAAGACCATATAAGGAAATGCATAGTTTTATTCAAGCCAAAATAAGAAATATATTACTCAAATTAACCAAAAGCCACTATATATATATATATATATAGTGGGCTGTGGGTGGCATGAGTGGTTAAGTCGCTTTGCCTGTTAACAGGGTTAGCAGGCCAGGGTTCGAGACCCAGGTCGGCCCCACAAGACAGGGTGAGCTCCTGTCCTTAGCCCAGCTCTGCGACGCAGCTGGATCCAATCATATCGGCTCTGCCTTTCCATTGGACTAATTCTGTGGCGTGGAGAGGGGGATTTGCTGCTTGGGTAACAGCCTATCCTCCATAACAATCCAACCCAGGCTTTCGTGTTTCGCATGCAGCGTATGCAGCGCCGAGCACGATACCATAATCTTTCAAGACTGACAGAGGCTTGCTTTATATATACATGGATATAGCATGCGAAGTTTAATGTATAAGTTTTAGATTTAATAGAATATTATATTTGCTTTATTACCAAGTATGTATTAGCATATATTGATAAGGCCGGAGGAAAGAACAAAGGAATATATAAAAAGTATGGTTTTCCCGTGTCTGAACAAGAACAAGGTTAGGCACGTACATTGGCCAACTGTCCCTCCAGGATGCGCCTTATCTAACTTGGACTACATTAAGATCATCGTGACCGGAGTTAAGCCATATGGCCGGACCCTGATGGCTAGACTTGAGCCTTACGTATCTAGCATGCGGTGAACGCGTGAACTCCTAGAATGTATCCTGCCAGCTTTGTCTGTCATATAAGGAAAACAGGAAACATGTTTAACACCAGCCAAAAGAAGGTGCTGGAAATCTAATTGGACGTTAAATGATTAAGCTTCTGCGCATGGACAGTGGCGTAGTTTGAAATTGTATTAGTTGCAGGTATAAGGTATATGTTGCCAGCTTTGTTTGTTAAGCCACACCTTGTATTGGAAAAACCTATATAAGCCTCCTTCACCATGTGATCGATTAGCATATATTGATAAGTCAATCTCAGAGATAGCAGCTTCGTGACTGAAATGCCCATCTGAACTGTCTTTGGGGCAGGGCACAGGAGCCAAGCATTATTACCTGCTCCTCTGTGGATATCTCTGGGGTACAGAGGGGTACTCTGGTTTCCTCATTCAGGGTTGTTGCTGTATGTGACCTCAGGAGGGAGGCCATGCAAGCAACAGGAGGGGTAGGTCCTGATTCCTCTTCTCTGCCTCACTGGAGGGACATGAAGGAGGCTGTAGTAGCAGAGGAAGGGGATTGCTAAGTCCTGGCTAGGGCAAGGAAGGTGGTGGCCTACACAGGTGAGGTGGATGTTCCTGCATCTCACTCCACTGATGGTCTCACTGGAGACTGTGGCTACGATTCAACTGCTGCAGGCATTTTCCTGCCACTCTCACCATGGCCTGGGAGGTGCCAGCGCAGCGGAACCGCTGCATCATGACCTTATAGAGCCGGAGGAAATCTGCATCGCTGTAGTCAAACCGATTCCCAAACACAACGGAGCAGATGACGTTGGCAACTGCATGGCCTAAAGCGGTGACGGGGTTGAAGGGCTCCCCTGGGGAAGACCAGGAAAGAGAGAAGGAAAGTAGGGCTCACATGTGGACAGACACATCCATACCAAAATGTATGTATTTCATACCAGTTGCTCCTTTTGCAGCACCCCTGGGGAATGGGCAAAGGGCTCCGCAGCCACTCCAGCGCCGGGCGTACCTTGTGTTTTGCGGAGCTCCTGCACCAGGAACTGGGCCTCCTCCTGGACGCGCTCCTCAATGGACCGTTTCCCCATTCCGAAATTCCGCAAGCTGCTGAGGGTAAAGCGGCGGAGCATCTTCCACCGCTCCCCATTGGAAAACACCACGCCTGGCAAAGAGGGTCATTTACAAATGATCTCCAGAATCTTCCTCTTTAAAAACAACGATGGACTCTCTAGATATAGTACAAGCAACAATATTCTGCACCAACCTGGTGCTGCTTAAAACCAAGTCCACCTGGAATTTTAAAAGCCTCCCCAAAGTCTGTGCCTCTTGCCTCTCTTATTGGTCCAAAGACAGTGGGGAATATGATGTTCCCAGCCACAGCTGTGGCCGGGGGACCAGACAGCCTCTCCCTCCCCACCCAGCCCTCTGGACAGACCAGGCAGGAACCCTCACCATGTTCGTTGAACTCCTTGGAGAAGCAGGGCAGCTGCCCTCGCCCACTGAACTCCTCAGCCTGCTTCACCAGGGCCTCCTGCACCGCCTGGAAGCCGGACAGGACCACAACCCGCTGAGATCCCAGGAACACAGTGAACACAGGGCCGTACGTCTCACTCATCTGCCAAGAGGAAAACTTTAGTGCGGCATTTCACAAACTGTGGTTGGCACTCCCGTGTCGTTTTATAAAGTGGTTCCATGTGTGAAAAAAGTGCGACTCACTGACTCGTGATCCCTCCAAGGGCTGCAAGTGTCTCCTAAAGTGGAGAGGGATGAGGGAGGAACGGGACTTACCTTCATCAGAGATTTGATGATATTATTCCGGTCCAGTTGGAGAAAGTTCCCCAGGATGGGCAGTGGGGTGGGTCCTGGGGGGAGGAGGAGACCCCTGCGGGCTTTGCTCTTCCAGGTCAAGGCCCAAAGGACACAGCAGAGGAGCAGCAGCAAGGATGCAGAGATGATCTCCATCAAGAAGCTGGACCAAGGTCTTCATGCAAGCAGTCTCAGGGCAGGACTGGCTTCGTGCAGAGGGTGGAGATCCAGACCACTTAACGGTGACCTCAGTTATCCAGTAACTCCTGACTTATTTCTTACTCACTTCTGCACTTATTTCTGGCTGGACTCCCTGCAATCACTTTCCCGGCCAAGCACAACTTTCCATCGCAGGGACCCTTTGGGGAGGATGAGGATTTTCCCACTCCTTGTCCTATTAATCAGGATTCGCATGATAAACGTGGAAGTCTGTCTGCAAATGTCCCCACCTGAGCAAACATAAACCTGACAATAATAATAATAATAATAATAATAATAATAATAATAATAATAATAATAATAATAATAATAACAACAACTAGGCATTTATATACCGCTTTTCTGGATTTTTTGGATTGCTCCTCAGTCTTTAATCAAAGTGGTTTACATAGGCAGGCGAATTCTAAATCCCCGAAGCATCAGAGAGCCCAGTTTTGAGAGCCTCACAGTGTAGCGATCCAATAGGCTGCCATCTGTGCTAAGCCAGTCCTGCAAAAAATCTGTGTCCGTCCAGAACCCACATGCAGCACCCCCACCACACATCCCAGAGGGAAGAACCAAAACTGTTGTAAGGAGACTTCCTCCCTCCCTCCCTCCCTCCTCCCTCCCTCCCTCCCTTCTTTCTTTCTTTCTTTCTTTCTTTCTTTCTTTCTTTCTTTCTTTCTTTCTTTCTTTCTTTCTTTCTTTCTTTCTTTCTTTCTTTCCTTCCTTCCTTCCTTCCAAAGGAAGGATACCCAAGGCGGCAAGGAAGTTTTAGAATCTTCCAAAAGATTAAGAGGACTGTGGCTTCCAAGTCACGAGAAGTTCTAGTTCCTCTCTACTCTGCATTGGTGAGACCTCACCTTGAGTGCTGTGTTCAGTTCTGGGCCCCTCACTTTAAGAAAGATGCAGCCAAACTGGAGCAAGTCCAGAGGAGAGCGACAAGAATGATCAGTGGGATGGAAGGGAAGCCCTACGAGGAAAGGTTGGGGGAACTTGGGATGTTCAGCCTGGAGAAGAGGAGGCTGAGAGGAGACATGATTGCCCTCTTCAGATACCTGAAGGGCTGTCATAAGGAGGAAGGGGCCAATTTGTTCATAGCTGCTTCTGAAAGCAGAACCAGAACCAATGGGGACAAACTGCAAGAGAGGAGATTCTGGTTGGATAGCTGGAAAAAAATTCCTGACGGTTCAGGCGGTTCGGCAGTGGAAGAGATTGCCAAGGGAGGTGGTGGACTCTCCCACACTGGGGATCTTCAAGCAGAGGCTCGACGAGCACCTGTCGGGGATGCTCTAGTGGGATTTCCTGCTGCCGGCAGGGGGTTGGACTAGATGACCTACTAGGTCCCTTCCAACAATATGATTCTATGATTCTAAGATGCAGCCGCTTGATAGATTTTCCAGCAAAGGCAATAAAGCCATTAACACCAGATCCTGAGAAGCTGCACAGACCTGGATGGTCGGGCAGGGAAAGCAGAAGTTCTGGTAGGGACAAAATCCCAGGATAGGCACTCCAGAGCAATGGGAAGTCCCACCTTAAGAGGAAAGAGTGCAATGACAAGAGCCCTGGCGGATCAGACTGAGAAAGTGGGGATGAATGGAATGGTGCCCATAGAGAGTCCATGCTGCCCCAGCCATGCTGGACCAGCCCGAAGGCACTGTTGGGATAGGAGCTGGCAAGGTTTGGAATCCCAGAGGTTGGCCTTTTGCTGGCTGAGCTCTAATTAATTAAATGTGATCATTTTAGATTTAATCTATATGTACAAAACTGAAAAGTCACTGACTGACAGACATTGACGGACTGATGGACTCACTCACTCAGTCATTGCCAATTGCCTGCTGGTGCCTTCTGCCTGGTATCCACAAATAATCCTGGAAACACCTGGAGTGTTTCCTCTGCTATCCTCAACCTGACGCTTCTATATGGAAAGTACTGAAATTTTTATTCCAGCAGTGATGGGTAAATTCTGCTAGTAAATAATGTAGTGTACAAAAGCAATATATATGGTGTTTTGAGCTTATATTTGGTCATGTCCCATATTTTCCTTAGATGTTGTACATGTCCTACATGTGGGGGGGCATGACAAGCAGTCGCTCTGCTCTATGCCAGCTTCCTTGTCTGGTTCAGAGGAGATGGAGACCCACTTGGATGCTGAGCAGGCTTTATTCAGCATGTGCAAAACAGATCTACCTTGCAAGGTTTGCTGGTCACAATTAAGGCCCATATCCTAAAGTCAAATTAAGCCCTTTGCTCCAGAGCAGTTAAGGTGACTTTCCATAAGATAACACTTGAGGGTGATGTAACTGTGTGGACCCATAACTGCTCTGGATTTTGCCCTCAGCAAAGTAAAAGTCCTCTCCAGAAGTCTTGCCCCTAAGATAGGATTTCCAGGAGTAAAAGATCAATTCCCCTCTTGCCGCATCCTCTGTCATGCAGCATGGAGAAATTTAAAGCCAAGCCTACATCTGCTGAAAGGTCCTCCAGGACCAAGTCTTCTGGATCCACCACCTTCAACGTGGAATGACACAGAGCTTGTAAGAGTGTGGGATGGTGGCAAACCCAACCAGCATGGGTGAGATGTCGATGTCTTTGGAGGGCACCAGAGACTTGAGCTGGAAGTGCTGGAGGATGCTGGTGAGGAAGAGGAAGAGCTCCATGCGGGCCAAGGGCTCCCCAAAGCAGGACCGTTTCCCTAGAAAGGAGGAGAAACATGGAGTCAGGGCTGGGGTGCTTCAATGTGTCACATGGCTTTGGTTACTCTTACTGGTGCCTCTCAGCACAGCCCAGGCTGGGGGTCAGGGGATACCTGGGGGCAGATGCCGGGGAACAAGGAAGAGAAAGATCAACTGCTGCTTCCTCTGTGGGAAGCAGGAATGAGACGCACCGGCGGAGAAGGGCATAAAGGCGTTGCTCCTCTTGAACCTCCCGTTCTCATCCAGGAAATGCTGGGGGTCAAATTTCTCAGGCCTGGCAAAATGTTGAGGGTCCTTCAGCACAGATCCCAGCAGCGCAAAGACCTCCGTCCCCTGCATTGAGTGAAGAGAGAGAATCATGGCTTGGGTGGTGGCTACAAGCCTGGGGGGACCTGCTCTTCTAGAGTTCTGCTTTGCTGGAGAGCAGGACCCAGCATAGGCACTGCTGATCCACAGCTCTCCCTCTGGATCTCTGTTCACAATATATCTACCTTTGATTTCTTAAAACTAATCTGGAACTTTGGGGTTCCAGATTTGGGGTTCCAGATTCTGGAATTTCGGGGTTCCTTCTCACATGCAATCCAACCTACGACCTAAGGTCATCTAAGGGGACTCTGCAAACCATGTCGTCACCAAGAGAGGAGGCGGCTAGAAGCAGGGCCTTTTGGGGGGCTGCACCCCAGTTATGGAGTTATGGAGTTCCCCTGGATCTGAGGACTGTTCCCTCCCTATAGAGCAGGGGCCTCCAAAGTTTTTGGCAGGAGGGCCACATTGGGCGCAATCCAGAGTAACTACAGGGAGTCCTTGCTCTGGTGTAAGAACAATTTTCTCTGGATTGCAATATGAATTTCCCATAGGTTTTCACTAGGTGGTGCAATAACCACAGGTGCACGTAATGTCTCTTACACGTTCTTGTACTTTGGATTGTAGGGATCATCCCTCTGGCACTGTATGGGGGTGGGTGGAAAACTAATTTACATGTCAGATTTGAATACATTTACATAAATTTGCATATAAGAATGTATTCGAGTGGATTGCATGGCTTGCAAAAGGGCTGGATAGAGGGGTTGTGCTGTATGGTCACATCGAGGCTTGCCAAGGGCTGCCAAGGGCATCAAGGGTCCATCAACTGCCCCCCGGGCCAGGATTTGGAAACCCCTGCTATACAGCAATGTTTTTATTTATAAGAGGCTTCAATAAATGTCAGGCTGTTATTATGATTTAAATTGTTTTTTATTGTAATTTTAGGGTGTAGAATTGTTTTAATTGTTTTAAAATGCTTTTAATTGTGATATGTGTTTTATTACTCTATTGTTAGCCACCTTGTGCAGGAGAAAGCCAGGGGTTTTCTGCTAAATAATCTGCTAAATAAATAAATAAGTCTGCTAAATAAATAAAATTTATAAGTTGCCATATAAGAGAGTGATGACAGAAGGATCAAAAGTCCTTGGGAAGGATTCTTTGGGTCTTAGACGTACTTTGGGAATGGTGTAACCCCGCAACTGGGTGTCCCAGATCACACGTCGTGCTACCCCCAGTGGAATTGTGTCACTAAATCTTTGTATCTCATGGATCACGGCATCCATATAGGGCATCTGGGCCCGATCCTGAATTCTGGGAGTGCGATTTCTTCCGATGACTTGATCAATCTCCTTGTGGACTTTCTCTGTTGAGAAATCAGGCAGATCTTAGATATTAAATTAGGAGGATATCAAGTGGCCACCCTTAGTGGGCCCTTTTGGGCCTTTCTGGGAGGCAAGGCACTAATGAAGGCAGTCCTCCCAAGGGAGAATGACTGGGCTGACCAGCTACCTGGTCTTTGGTGTTGGATGAACACATGCACATCGTACGACCCCTGAAATGGGATCAACTTGGGCACACTCTTCCTGGCACCTTTTTTGGCACCCCTCTTTTCCACTCTTCTCCCACCCACAATCACCTTTGATTTCTGGGTGTTTCAGCAGTAACAATAAGCCGTAACGCAATGTGGTGCTGACGGTTTCTGTCCCGGCAAAGAAGAGGTTCATTGTGGTCATAACCAGGTTCTTTACGAAGAACTCAGAGTTTGGGTTTTCTTTCTCCTGGGCAGAAGAATATGAAGACTCAGAATGCACAGGAGAGGTGCCAGCATAGGAGGTCCACTCTCCCCACCCCACTGGACAGGCTCAGCAGCTGGATAGGAGAAGGTGTCCATCACCACCCAACGGACCGAGGACGGTTGCAGGTACACCTTGTGGAATTGTCACCTGCTGCATTTTCACCAGGAAGCAGTCAATGTAGTCTCGTGGGCAGTTGGGGTCCAGGGTCTCCTGGTGAGCCTGCGCCTTCTTGGTAATGAATTCCTCCAGTCCCGTCAGGTGCTTGAAAGCTTCATGTTGTGGGCCAGGCAGGTATTGCATGACTCCCGAGAACATGTCGTAGAGCTGGAGGGTTCAAGAGCAGCCCAAGATGATCCAGCACTCACACCCAGCCCCAGGTTTCACCCCTGCCAGATTACACCTTATAAAAAGTATTGGAATCCATCAGTCTTGAAAGACTATGGTATCATGCTCAACGCTGCATGCAGAGCACGGAGGCCTGGATAGATTAATATGGAGGATAGGCTGATACCCAAGCAGCAAATCCCCCCTCTCCACACCACTGAATTGGTCCAATGGAAAGGCAGAGCCAATACGATTGGATCCAGCTGGCGTCGCAGAGCTGGGCTAAGGACAGGAGCTCACCCTGTCTTGTGGGGCCGACCCGGGTCTCGAACCCTGGCCTGCTGGTTAACAGGCACAGCGTCTTAACCACTTGTGCCACCCACAGCCCTAAGCTCCCAGAAGCACAGTTCCAAAAGTGGGTTCACCATACAACTCTTAGCAATGCCTGGGACTCTGAGCTCACTACTTTTCAGAGGTGGGCGAAAGGGAGGACATGCGCACAACACCGGTAAATTTACAGAAAGTCAAATTTTGATTGCAATGACCATAGTTCCTCTGCTGAGTCTAGAGTCGCCCCTCTTGAGTCTAGAATTCCTACTCTCACCCAGGAGGTTCCTCCTCCCCCCAATTTACCTGCCCCCAGGAGCTGGAAGAGAAAGAGAAGGATTCCAGCATATTGGTGAGCAAGGAGAGGAACTCCTCGTCTTCATAGTCAAAGCGTTTGCCAAAGGTGATGGAGCTGATCACGTTGGACACCGAGCGGCTTAGGACTTGGGTGGGGTCTAAAGGGGTACCTGGAAGGAGAGAGTCACCTCGTGGAAAGCAATCCATGCAGGCCATATGATAAAAACCCAAACAAAAGCAGGTCGCCTCCAAATTTCAACATAGGTGCCCCATTGAAAATGCCCAAGGAAACAGAATGGCCTCTATCCGCTGACTTTAAAGCTGCATCAACCAAGCCCTACTCACCATTTGTGCTCCTGAGTGCCTCCAGCAGGAACTGCGCCTCCTCCAGGATCCGGTCTTCAATAGATCTTCTGCCCATTCCAAAATCCCTCAGGACGCTGATAGAGAACCGGCGCAGCTGCTTGGCCCTTTCACCGTTACTGAGGATGACCCCTGGGAGTAGTGCACAACAACAAGAACAGTACAGTGGGACCTTGACTGACGAGCGACTTGAACTACAAGTGTTTTCTAAGACGAGCAACCATTTCTAAGCAATTCGGACTTGAATAATGAGCAATGCTTTGAAGAACAAGCAACGCCTTGGAACATTCGGCTCCAAGAAACTGATTAACGAGGGCTGCAGTCTGAAAGGCACTTTCCTGGGAGTAAGATCCATGGAACACAATGGGGCTTACTTTTGAGTGGACATGGTTAGGATTGTGCTCTTAGGCAATTACTTACCAAGGTAACCTTATCAGGAGACCTGACCTTCTGCAGAAGGTGCTAATTGCTATCAAGTGCTGAATGCACTTTTATTTATTTATTTATTTATTTATTTATTTATTTATTTATTTATTTATTTGATTGATTGATTGATTGATTGATTGATTGATTGATTGATATCCCGCCTTTCTTCCCTAACGAAATGAATTTTAGCTAATTGCAGAGGCTGACCTGTAGAACGAATTGTCTGAGTTTCCATAATTTCCGATTGGGAAAATCTGCATTGTATGACGAGCATTTTATATTACAAGCATGTTCCGTAACGAATTATCTATCTATCTGCAGTATTTATATACCATTTTTGCAACTGAAAAATTCACAAAGCGGTTTACAAAGAAAATGGAAAAATTAATAGATATTTAATAGCTAACAGGACCCTCTCCCAAAAGGGCTCATAATCTAAAATGCAAAAAATTATGCTTGTAAATCAAGGCACCACTGTGTGTGTGCGCGTGTGTGTGTATACCGCCTATGCACTTCAACCCGCCATGTACATCCACCCCTTGTGCAACATCCCCATGTTCATCCATTCCATGCGCACATTCCCCCATGCGCATCAGCCCCCATGCGCATAAACAACCATGCACTTCAACCACCCATGCACAACATCCCCATGCGCATCAACAACCATGTACTTCAACCACCCATCTGCAACATCCTCCCATGTGCATCAACCTTCCATGCACATCAGTCCCCTGCGCACATCAATCCCCCATGCACATCAACCCGCCATGCGCATCCACCCCATGTGCAACATCCCCATGTTCATCCACTCCATGCGCACATTCCCCCATGTGCATCAGCCCCCATGCGCATCAACAACCATGTACTTCAACCACCCATCTGCAACATCCTCCCATGTGCATCAACCTTCCATGCACATCAGTCCCCTGCGCACATCAATCCCCCATGCACATCAACCCGCCATGCGCATCCACCCCATGTGCAATATCCCCATGTTCATCCACTCCTTGCGCACATTCCCCCATGTGCATCAGCCCCCATGCGCATCAACAACCATGTACTTCAACCACCCATCTGCAACATCCTCCCATGTGCATCAACCTTCCATGCACATCAGTCCCCTGCGCACATCAATCCCCCATGCACATCAACCCGCCATGCGCATCCACCCCATGTGCAACATCCCCATGTTCATCCACTCCTTGCGCACATTCCCCCATGTGCATCAGCCCCCATGCGCATCAACAACCATGTACTTCAACCACCCATCTGCAACATCCTCCCATGTGCATCAACCTTCCATGCACATCAGTCCCCTGCGCACATCAATCCCCCGTGCAAATCAACCCACCATGCGCAACCACCTCATGTGCAACATCCCCATGCACATCAGTCCCCTGCACACATCAATCCCCCATGCACATCAGCCCCCATGCGCATCAACAACCATGTACTTCAACCACCCATGTACGACATCCTCCCATGTGCATCAACCTTCTGTGCGCATCAGTCCCCCATGCACATCAATCCCCCATGCACATCAGTACACACACACACAAGAACAATTTACTCTGGATTGCAATATGAATTTCCCATAGTTTTTCACTAGGTGGTGCCGTAACTTTGTCGACGTTAATGTCTTTTATGCGCTCCTGTAGTTACTCTGGATTGTAGGGATAATCATTGCAGATTACATGACAAAATGGATGGGAATGTAGATAAGGAAAACTCTTCCCCTGCAGTCTGACACGTCCGGAGCGTGGCCATTGCAGAAAGAGAAACTGACCGTAGCCCTGGATGAGCCAGTCAAAAGTGGGATGTTCCCCACGGCCGCTAAATGCTTCAGCCTGGTCCACCAGGGCCTCCTTGACTGCGTCGTACCCACACAGCACCACAATGCGCCGGGGCCCCAGGTGGATGGTGTACACTGGACCATATTTCTCGCTGATCTATATGGGGGTTGGGTTGAGATGGCAGGAGAGAGAGAGAGAGAGAGAGAGAGAGAGAGAGAGAGGTGTGAAGAGTGTTATGCTCCTTCTGAGTGGTGGGCAGGACACCCAAAGAATGCCAGTCTCATGCTTAGATATTCCAGCATTAAATCCGGCTGTAATTTTCAGAGGACCCAGAAAATTTTTGAATGGCTTCCTTATTGGATCCAATCTGAACACCGAGGGAAGAACTGCTGGGAGAACAAAATATTGGCCCCCAAAGCCCAAATGTGGCTTAACGAAGGGCAGTGTCAAGCTGGCAGGACGACCTCGTATAGTATGCCAGGGCTCCATACACCATGAGGGTGTTTCCGATTCTGTCATAAGCAGGATGGGTGGCGAGATCTGAAAAGCAGGACCCGGAATCTGCTTGGACTAAGAGTAAGGAATTACCTTCATGAGCGAACGAAGCATGTTGCGGGGGTTGACCTGGAGCAGGTTCCCGATGATGGGGAGTGGGATTGGCCCAGGGGGCATCTGTTTTATGCGGCGCCGCTGCCTCCAGGTGGAGAGGACCAGGCAGGCGAGACAGATGATGAGCGAAAGGGTCAGGGTTCCAAGGAGCTCCATGGCGGCTGGAGGACTTACAGAGAGAAGGAATTTATGGCCTCCAACTGAGAAGAGACGCCCACAGGGTGGTTATCCAACCTGTTTGTGCTCTCCGCAATTGGCCTGTTTCAAGCTGAGGGTGTTGGTTTCAGGCCAACCTGGAATGAGGAGCATTGGCTTCTCCAGGACCATCTGTATGTTCTGCTCAAGGAGGTTCAGTTCTCAGACCTTTGAAAGACTGGGTGCGGGAACTTGGGAGTAGGGTAGGGTTGCCATAATTCTCTTCCACAAAACTGGGACATTTGCCAGTATGAGAACACAATCCCCCCAAATCAGGATTGTCCCTGTTTTTCAGGACACACTTTTTCTGAACAGTTTTAATCTCAAAACTATAATTGCACTTAATAATTTTTTATTTTTTATTTTTTTATATTTTTTTATTTTCTTATAAACCGCTTTGTGAATTTTCAGTTGAAAAGCAGTATATAAATACTGTAGATAGATAGATAGATAGATAGATAGATAGATAGATAGATAGATAGATAGATAGATAGATAGATAATGAATTCAAGGAACATCGTAAGCGAGCTGTTGGACACTATTACTTGCCCTACAATCCAGAGTAACTATGGGAGCATGTAAGAGACATTACGTGCACCCATAGTTATGGCACCACTTTGTGAAAACCTATGGGAAATTCATATTGCAATCCAGAGTAAATTGTTCTTACACTGGAGCAAGCAGTCCCTGTAGTTACTCTGGATTGTGCCTTGAGTCTGTTGTGTGGATGCTTGTGTGTTTTATGGGGTATTTTTGGCAGGTGGGGGTGTGTTTTAGGGATTGTAGTGTGTGTGTTGGGTCAGGTCTCTGGGTGTCTGAATTTCATTGTATGTGTACACTGCAGATATATGTACAACAACAATAAAGAATTTGTTGTTGTTGTTATTGTTATTATTATTTCCATCTGGAAACAAAAATGAGAACGACTTTTGTAACGGAAAGGCACAGCGCTCTGCCTATTACATAACCTAGAGCTGCAGCCCGGCCTGTACACAGGCTACAGTCCACAATAACTACGGGACCTTTTACACCATCGTAGTTATGGTGCCTCCTATGGCAGATGCATTGAGCAATCCAGAGTAAGTGTCTCTTACATTTCCCGTAGTTACTCTGGGTTGTAGGGCAAGTCCCTGGCTAAATTTTAGATTTTTGAAGTTTTTAATTCTTGGGTTGATAAAGTGGCTCTTCCTCATGTGCTCAGTTGGCAGTGCCTGCTCCCTTCATGAGTCCAGGAAAATCTGGAGTTTAGGATAGGGTCGCCATCAGTGGTGGGCACTCACCGGTTCGGGCCGGATCGCCCTAACCGGATGCTTAAATCCCCCCGCTACCAATCCGGTAGAAAGGGGGGAGGCAGGAAACTGGCTGTACCTTTTCCAAGCAGGCCCACCACTGCACTGCGCATGCACCAACTTTTGTTGGCGCATGCGCAGTGCATCCCGAAGCTGGTGAGCTTCAGGACGCTCTGCACTTGCGCCAAAATTAGCACACATGCAGAGCGTCCTGAAGCTGGCAAGCTTCAGAACACTCTGCACTTTCACTAACATTAGCACATGGGGTGGCGCATTCACAGTGTGCTAGGGTTGGGGCCCGCCCCGCGCACCCGCACCCGCAGCACGCTGGGGTGGGTGGTGTGCCCGCTCCGGCCCTGCCCCTGGCCCTCCCCGGCCCCACCTCTGGCTCTCCCTGGCCCCGCTCCTGACCCAGGCCCCACCCCCTGACCCCGTCCACTTCCAGTGAACCGGATGTTGGGCCAGGCCGGGCCCACCTCTGGTCGCCATGTCCCAAAAACCAGGGATAGTCCTGATTTGGGGGGATTGTGTTCACATCCTGACAAGCGAGACAGAGGTCCTGTCCCCATTTTGTGGAAGAGAATTATGGCAACCCTAGATTAGGGGTACATAGAAGACAACACCTGGCTGATATATCCTGTTCTGATCATCCTTCCAGCCAGTGCATTTTCCCTAGAATTTTAGGGTACCCACCATGAAGATGCTATTTGTAATCATAGGCATGTCAAGTGGACTGTGGGTGCGGCAAGCGGTTAAGACGCTGTGCCTGTTAACCAGCAGGCCAGGGTTCGAGACCCGGGTCAGCCCCACAAGACAGGATGAGCTTCTGTCCTTAGCCCAGCTCTGCGACGCAGCTGCAACCCACCGTATCAGCTCACAGACTATTTCTGTGGTGTGGAGATGGGGGATTTGCTGCTTGGATAATATCCTCCATATCAGTCCACCCAGGCCTTCGTGTTTCGCATGCAGCGTCGAGCACAATACCATAGTCTTTTGAGACTGATGGGTACCAATACGATAGGCATGTCAAGTGGGGGGGGGCACAAAGGTGCCGGTATCCAGTTTGGGTGAGTACCCCCTCAAAAAAAACACCCCGCTTCTAGCATGTTTAAATATTTTTGGGCAGAGATTTGGAATGAAACACTTCCTCGTGATGTTGGCACATGTAGAGCCTGATCATTCTGACCCCTAAATGTGGAAAGTGGGGTTTTCACTCTTGCTTGTGCGGGACTTTAAGGTTCTTCTTGTCTTTGCATGGATTTCATATGGATTTCATATGGACTGGAAAAATAGAGCCATTCGGTGAGCCCAGTTGCCTTGCAATAGGAGAGACAAACCCCCAAATCCAGAGTAACTATGGGAGCACATAAGAGATTTTACATGCACCCATAGTTACTCCACCACCTCGTGAAAACCTATGGGAAATTCATATTGGAATCCAGAGTAAGTTTTTCCTACACCCGAGCAAGGACTCCCCATATTCTGGATTTTGCCCAAAGCCTGCCAGAAGTACCTCCGGAATGGTGCACACCCAGAACTGGGCATCCCGGGTCACTAATCTAACATGTACCTTTTCCAGCCAAATTTACCCTACAATCCAGAGTAACTACGGGACCATGTAAGAGACTTTATGTGCACCGGTAGTTACTGCACCACCTAGTTAAAACCTATCGGAAATTCATATTGCAATCCAAAGTAAGTTGTTCTTACACCAGAGCAAGGACTCCCTGTAGTTACTCTGGATTGCAAAATCAGGGTCCTCATTAGATTTGATGGTGCATTAGATTTGAGTAAATACACTGTTTTGATTATAAGTGTAGTTAAGTATCGATTATAAGTATAGTTAAGTATAGTTTATTCCATTGTAATGAAAAATGTAACATGAACCTTTTGGTGTGTAAAGTAGCTGTAATGAAGTAGTAAAGTTTTTCCTGTAGGTAAAAATCATAACATAAACCTATTGTCATATTATTATTGTCATATAACTTATTGTTGTGTGCAGTAAAATTAAATTTTGCATATGCTTTGCAGCCGCGCATTACAATCACCAATATTTTTTTAATTTCAAGCCTTTCAGAATACAGATGCACATTAGATTTGATGGTGCATTAAATAAATATGGTATTTTGTTGCCCCCCCAAATATGGTATGTTGCCCCCCAGTGTACATACAGGAACGTCTCTCAGGAAAATATATTGGGGGCACAACAAAATACCATATTTACTCGCATTTAATGCACCATCCAATCTAATGTGCACAGGCCAGGAAAAAGCAGGGCTGGCTGCCCCACGTCTGAGCATGGGTTGAGTTTCCAAGGATGTCTGCCCCACCTGGCCCCCTTTCCCTTCTCTGATGGCACCCCTGGCATCAAATGATGACATCAAGCGATGGCACCCCTGGCATCAAGTGGCTGCTCTTTAACGTGGCACGACGCTGATTTTATAGAAGGGGGTGACAGTAACAAAGCCAACCATCTTGGGGGTGATGTCAAGTTCTTCAGGCAGGATGGGAGACTGGAGGCGGAACTTCTGCAGGATGCTGGTGAGGAAGAGGAACAGCTCCATGACGGCCAGATGCTCCCCCAAGCAAGCTCGTTTCCCTAGGGAGAGAAGGTGGGTCACGGTGGGTCACCATGGAATTGCTTTTCCCTGCAAGGTTAGTGGCCACCCTTGGGAGTCACCTGGAGATCAGTGCTGATTTCCAGAGGTTCTAGGCCAATCTGGAAGGGTTGGTAGCCTCACAGGTCTTGAAGGGTCAAGCCCTGGTACCCATCAGTGCCCGCTCTTGCTGGGCATGCTTTTATGTCATGTGTAAACTGCCATCTGTCTGTCTGTCTGTCTGTCTGTCTGTCTTTCTGTCTGTCTGTCTGTCTCCTGCCAGCCTAGCAGTTCAAAAGCATGCCAATGCAAGTAGATTGATAGGTACCACCTTGGTGGGAAGGTAAGTGCATTCCGTGTGCATGCAGGCCACATGTCCACAGACAGCGCTGGCTCTATGGCACTCGAAACAGGGTGAGCACTGATCCCTAGAGTCGGTCGCAACTAGCAGGGTAAGTTTCGGGGGGCATCTTTACCTTTAATAGTTGCACTTGGTGGAAATCTCTCATGCAGTGGCCAATAGCTCTGCTCATCAAGAGGGAATGGAGCAAGGCCAGCCCATCCATGTGGTTAACTAGAACAGTCTGGGGCATCCAGCCTCACCCCCCAGCTTGCCTCCAGGCCCTTCTTTTGTGTATTGGAAAGGGAGAGAGCGATGGGGAAGAAGTGGAGTATGGAAGGGGATGAGTGGAGCTGGACTTATTTTCAGCCCTGCTGAACATGCACCCCCTTCCTGGCCTGGTGGGATCTTCACAGAGGAGATCCGAGGCTACCACCTTGACCTGTTGCTCTCCATCTGACCATGTCAATAGCAGCCCTTGCTCAGGCCGCTGGGCAATGGGTTAGGATGCGGGGAGGGGGGAGAGCGCATACCAATGGCAAAAGGCAAGAAGGCATCGTTCCTCTTGAATTGCTGGTTTTCGTCCAGGAAGTGCTGGGGGTCAAATTCCTCAGGCTTGGGGAAATGTTGAGGGTCCCTTAGTACAGATGCCAGCATGGGGTACACCTCGGTTCCCTGTGTGTGAGAGATTAATTGGGGTGGGGGAAGGTGACAGCATTTCCTACACTGGCCCTTTGCTGCCAAGCTGCAGCTGGCACAATTCTGGGTCTTCCAGGCAGAACTGGCACCAAAGCACAGCCACATCTGAGGGGTCTTGCTGGACATGGGCATCCAGAGTGGGTGTCCAGATTTTCTCCAGTCATGTCCAGCAACTGCCAGGGTAGTGGGGAACGGGGGTGCTGAAGGTTGGCCAGGGCCAGGATGGATCGGCCAGGCAAGGAGCAAGCTGTAGGGAAGTCAGACCTTGGGAATTGTGTACCCCCGGAATTGGGTGTCCCGGGTCACAAGGCGAGCCACCCCCACAGGGAGCATGCGGCCATGCCTCTGGATCTCATGCAGCACGGCCTTGGTGTAAGGCAGCTGGTTCAGGTCTTCCATCTTGGGGGTGCGACTCCTCCCGATCACACGGTCCAGCTCCTCGTGCAGCTTTTCTGTGATGGGAGAGCAGGAAGGGAAGGGGTCACTGAGTGTGACATAAGGGGGATCAGTTGGACCCCTGATTTGCAGGCAGAGGGTCTCAGGAGTCATTAAGGAGGGTGGGGAAGGGTTTGAGGTTGGGTTTGAGGCTCTGGGAAGCTGTGTGGCTGCAGGCAGATCTGAGCTAGATAGAATCATGGAATCCTAGAGTTGGAAGGGACCCAGTAGGTCTTCTAGTCCAACCCCACTTGGTTGCATCCTTGCTTCATGCCTGATGCCTGTCCCTTGCAAGGTCCTGAGTAGGTACCATGAAAGGGGGTGCGTAGCAGCTTTTCAAGGCCCCCACTTGCCCGTACTTGGCCTCCCACCCTCCCTGCTTGTCTCATACCCACCTTCCACCTCTGGATATTTCAGCAGCATCAGGAGTCCATAACGCAAAGTGCTGCTGACGATCTCTGTGCCGGAAAAGAAGATGCCCAGCGTGGTCAGGATCAGAGACTTTTGGTTTAATCCTGAGTTATTTTCCTCCTTGAAGGAATAATAGAAATCAGACTACATGAACTGCTGTACACCCCCCCCCCCACCACCACTACCACATCTGCCCTTGGATGGACTTCTGTGATGTGCGCTCTCTGATGTCCCCTTCCACATCCTACCAACATCCCCTTCCAATTTCCTGCCAACCTGACTGCGGTACCTTCTGCATTTTGGCCAGGAAACAATCCACAAAGCCTCGTGGGGCTTTGGGGTCCAGGGTATACTCCATGACCTTCACTTTCCTTGTGATGAACTCCTTCAACTCGGAGATTTTCTTGAAAGCATCCTGGTGGGAGCCGGGAAGATACTCCAGGACGCCAGAGAAGATTTCATAGAACTGGAACGTGGAATAGGTAGGCTGGAGAAATGGGATTACAGGTCCAACCATGTTTTTTTTTAACACATGGATTTGACACAACACCACACATCACCGTTTAAAAACTGCTTTTCTTTCTGTTGTAGAGAGGGAGTCATGCAAACAAGCTTTCCATTCTTCAGCTGAGGCAGGCAAAGGCAGGGGATTTTTTGCATTTCTAGTTGTTTACCGCTTCACTACAACAGGAAGAAAAGCTGTTTTTAAACATTTGGACACACTTTTAATGGTTTAAAATGGCCTTTTAAACAAGGCAGTTTTAAATGTGTTAAACTGCCTTTTAACACATTTTTTGATCTCAGCAGGCAGTCAAACCCCTGCAGATATTAAGGCTCAAACTTGCTCCATTGGGAGCAATGGAAGAGCAAGAAACCTAGAACTGGCTCTTTAAATCTATTTTTCCACTCTTTTTATCCACTTATCTTTTTATCCACTGATTTTTTTTAATCCATGGGAGTTTCCAGTACGGAAACCTGTATCTTACCATGTAAGACACCTGTATATTACCATGGATGCTACCAGCATGCCAAATATGTTCTAGATCTGAATGTAAGCCAATGTTCTAGCTTGATAGCTTCCTGGAAAGGGGGGGCATAGTCTGACAAATGGTGGCTGTGGCTGATTCCCAAGCCTAGGAAATTAACCCTCCGTACCCCACATATTCATCTCTTTTCCCATACGGTCACAGTCTTTGCGGAGACAGTCAAGGCTCCACGTGAAGTCCTGGGTTCCTGTGTACCTATAACACATGGAGCTCCATGTCCCAGGCCACCCAAATTCCTTCCAAATGCCCCCATAACGTTACCTGGTGCCAAGAGGTGGCGGTGAAACGGAAGCTTTCCAGCGACAACTTCAGCATGGAGAGGAACTCCTTGTCGTTGTAGTCAAAGCGCTCGCCAAACATGATGGAGCTGATCACGTTGGACATCGAGCGGCTCAAGAACAGGGTGGGGTCAAAGGGTGAACCTAGAAAAAGGGATGTGCCAGCTTGTCATTGGATTCCTAGAGACACCAGAGCTTCTGCTGGGTGGGGGTGCCATAATTCTCTTCCACAAAGCTGGGACAGGACCTTCTGTCCCATTTACTAGTACGGGAACACAATCCCCCCAATATCAGGATTGTCCCTGTTTTGGGGACATATGGCAACCCTACTGCTGGGGCATGTTGAGGCTCCACTCTACCAAAAAATCTTGACGTGGCTATCTTTAAAGCAACACTCCAGCATCCCTCCCTTCCACTCTCTGCATGAGACTTCAGGCCTCCCGGGCAAAGACTCTGCAGGATACCAGGATTCTTCCCAGACTGGTTGAACAGCATTGCCCCGGAGGAGACTTTCCAACCCAGAAGCAAGTTCTAAGTGTGTGGAAGGGGAAGGCCAGCAGCAGGCCAGCAAAGGTGGGGAAGGGAAAGTCTCCCATTACTAGGAAGGTCCTCACCAGATATCGCCAAGCAGGCATCTGCACCTGCTGGAGATACTACAGGCAGGGGCTGGACTAGATGAGTTTGTGGGTCCCACCTATATGACTCCACAATGCTGGGTTAGATGAAATCAATCTGTCTGTCTGACTATCTGTCTGTCTGTCTCTCTCTCTGTCTCTCTCTCTCTCTCTCTCTATCTCCTACAATACAGTTTGTAGGAGATATTCATTAATTCATTAATTCATTCTATCTGTCTGTCTGTCTTCTGTCTGTCTAATCTCTCTCTATTGCTCTTTATTGCTCTCTCTCTCTATGCGAGAGAGAAGTCGTCATCGCCCATCTATCTATCTATCTATCTATCTATCTATCTATCTATCTATCTATCTATCTATCTATCTATCTATCTATCTATCTATATCTGTCTGTCTGTCTGTCTGTCTGTCTGTCTGTCTGTCTGTCTCCTACAGTACAGTTTGTAGGAGATATTCATTCATTCATTCATTCATTCATTCAATCTATCTATCTATCTATCTATCTATCTATCTATCTATCTATCTATCTATCTATCTATCTATCTATCTATCTATCTATCTATCTATCATCTGTCTGTCTGTCTGTCTGTCTGTCTCCTACAGTACAGTTTGTAGGAGATATTCATTCATTCATTCATTCAGTCTATCTATCTATCTATCTATCTATCTATCTATCTATCTATCTATCTATCTATCTATCTATCTATCTATCTATCTATCGCTCTTTGTCTATTGCTCTCTCTCTCTCTATGCGAGAGAGAGATATCTATCTATCTATCTATCTATCTATCTATCTATCTATCTATCTATCTATCTATCTATCTATCTATCTATCATCTGTCTGTCTGTCTGTCTGTCTCCTACAGTACAGTTTGTAGGAGATATTCATTCATTCATTCATTCATTCATTCATTCAGTCTATCTATCTATCTATCTATCTATCTATCTATCTATCTATCTATCTATCTATCTATCTATCTATCTATCTATCTATCTATCTATCCATCCATCCATCCATCCATCCACCCATCCATCCCCTTTTACCAGTGGCAACAAGCAGAATAAAAGCAACCAGTGAAAGTGGGCTCCAAGTGGTTTCAAGCGGCTCCATAGGTGTTCCTCCTCATTGCCCTCCTCACCCCAGCGAGGTCTTCATAGTGGCTTCTGCTGGTGTTCCTTGGCATCTTTTTCAGACTGTGAGCCCTTTGGGGACAGGATCCCATTCACCGCTTTGTGAACTTTTTCTTGAAAAGTGGAATACAAATTCTGCAGATAGATTGATAGATTGATTATTGATTGATGGAGGCAGGACCCTACTCACCTTGCGTGCTCTGAAGCGCCCCCAGCAGGAAGCTGATCTCCTCCAAGATTTGCTCTTCCAACGATCGCCTCCCCGTGCCAAATTGTGGCAGATTCATGATGGTGAAAGACCGCAGCTGTTTGGCTCGTTCCCCGTTACAAAATGGAAGCCCTAATAGGGGAGAAGGAACACTGAGGGAGGATATGATGGGAGCAGGAGCCTCAAAGGATGATGGCCATGAGAACAGGAGATGCTGGGAGGGAGAACGTACATCTGGGGTGACCTCAGTGGCGTGGCAGCCAAGACTCCTGAGTTTTGGGACAGCCAGGCCCTTGACCAGCCCTCCCTGTGGAAGGACCACAGCAAGTCTTAGTGCACAAGTCTGCCTTTGGAAGATGCTCACCATAGCCCTGGAAAATCCAGTCGTACATGAGCTCCTTCCCACGTCCACCAAAATCTTCTGCCTGGTCCACCAGGGCCTCTTTCACTGCACTGTACCCACACAGCACCACAACCCGTCGCCGGGACCCCAGGTAGAGGGTATAGACCGGGCCATACTTCTCGCTGAACTAGAGAGAGGAAGAGGCACAAGATGGGTCACCAGATGGGAGAGAAACACTCAGGAGGACAGGACTGACCGAGGACTTACCTTCTTGAATGACTGGTACACAGCTCTTTGGTTGATCTGCAGCAAGTTCCCAACCAGAGGGAGGGGGACTGGCCCAGGTGGCATCGCCCTTCTCTGGCGCATCTGCTGCCCCATTGAGAGGACCAGCCAAGAAAGGCAGAAGAGCAGGAGTAGGGCCACTGCTCCCAGGACCTCCATGATGGCCGAGGAGACCCTACTCTGGAGAGGATGAAACGGGGAAACTACAGCACACTCCCTGCCACTGCCTTTATTTAGCCGAAGGTGGGAGGAGGAAGAGGAGGAGGAAGGGGTGACCTTTCCTATTCAAAGAGCCTGTGGTTGCCCCATTTCAGCCTGAATATGGCCACTGGTGAAGAAAGTATGGGGAATTACCCTGGGGCAAGAAACAGGTAAGCAGGATGCAGATCAACCGGCTCAAGGGGTATAGCTGGCAGAAAGTGCCCCCCGCAGTTCTCCCTCCCAGCAACAGTTCCACCTAGCCCAGTGGTGTTCCTTGGTGAGGCTTGGGGGTGAGACATGGGGGTGGTGGTGACCAAAATCACTAAAATTGCTAAAATCTCTAGAATATGTTGCAGTAACCCCAACAAATCATATACCATTGGGTGCATATTTCCCCCCGAGGTTCAATGCAAAAAACAGCTTTGAAATATCTCACCAGGCCCATCCTCAGACCTGAACACCCCCTGGATAAAAATGCCCAGCATTGGGGATACATCTGAAGAACAGCTGCCTGGGATGGAGGCACTCAGCCCAGCTCAATCCAATCCATCTGTGGTGGATCTTGGCAGGACACAAGCCCTGGTCATCTCTTGAGGGGTTACCCATTGCCGCTACGGGTGACAGCAGCCTCCAGTCACCCCCTCTAAGTTGATTGCTCCCCAGCCGCTGCTCCTGGTGTTTCCATAGAAGTGATGCCACGTGACGTGACATCATAACATTGCATGACATCACATGGTGTGGCACAATTGCTACACTGGGTGCCACAGTCTCTTGGGACCCCACCGTTGCTTCCTCTGATCTTGCTCCCTGCACCGCCTGGGCTCAACAGGGGCTCAATTGGCTGGAAGTGGGTGCAAAGGCCAAAGATCCAGTGCAGCCCGAGAGAAGTCCCACAGAAGCCACAGTTGTGGGTCTTTACAAACTCCATCTACGGGCTGTGGTGGCGCAAGTGTTAAGACACTGCGCCTGTTAATCAGCACACCAGGGTTCAAGATCTAGGTCCTCCAAGACAGGGTGAGCTTCCATCCTCAGCCCTGCCAACCTTGCAGTTCGAAAGCAAGTAGATGAATAGGTACCACTTCAGTGGGAAGGTAACAGCGTTCCATGCGCATGCAGGCCACATGTGGGACAATGCCGGCTCTATGGCTGTAGAAACAGGGCTGAGCACCGCACCCTATAGTCGGTCACAACTAGCACTACAACCTGTGGGGGGACACCTTTTCCTTTACCTTTATTCACCCCACTCACCATTATTGCACCCCCTCCTTTCCTTGGGTTTCAGGACTTTGACTGTTATCTTTGAAGATGTTGCAGCTTTAAAAAAATTCCTTGCATGTTTGCTTTAGTTGCCCCCAGAATAAATGGGTGACCTTTACCCTCCCCCTGCGCAGCTTCACCCTGAAGCAGCAGAGATAAGGAAGGAGGAGGGTGGGGAGAAGAGATCCCTCTCTGCGCGCAGAGCGGCATGTTGAAGGCCTTGTGGGACAGCCACAGAGATGGAGCAACATCAGAAAGAGAAGAGGTGGTGGCCCAACAGCATCTCAGCAACAGGGTGGCCAGATACCCAAAAGAGAACAAGGTCTTGGATTCCTCTCAGCCTGGCCTTTCCAGCAGACAACGGCACGTTTGCCTACTCACGAGTAAAGTCACTATATTGGGCACTTTCACTTTCCCATAGAGTTCAATGTACATTTTAGGTGTTTTTTTTTTAGTTTTTTGGCCATAATTTTTGATAGGAAGGCGATATTTCAAAACCCATTTTTGCCTTGGATTCTGCTCGCCAATCCGAATCCAATGACGTATGACACGCACACCATTGCAAAGTTCCAAAATGAAGCCAAAATGGAGGACAATTTGGAGGACACCTGGATAGGAGGCTGAAAAAAGAGGAAAAATCCAGAAATTTCCCGTCATATAATCACCTGGCGGCCCAGCAAGTACAACAGGTACAAGTCTAGTGCCCCACAGAAGAGCAACTGGGGTCACAATCCTACCAGGCCCAGGTGACAAAATGTCCTTTTTCCCTAATGTGTCCTCTTTTTAGCCTTCTGTCCTATTTATTTATTTGTTTGTTTGTTTATTTACTTACTTATTTACTTATTTATTTACTTACTTACTTATTTACTTACTTATTTACTTACTTATTTACTTATTTATTTACTTACTTACTTATTTACTTACTTATTTACTTATTCATTTACTTACTTACTTATTTACTTACTTATTTACTTATTTATTTACTTATTTACTTACTTACTTATTTACTTATTTATTTACTTACTAACTTACTGACTGACTGACTGACTGACTTACTTATTTACTTACTTACTTACTTTATTTTATCCTATTTATATCCCGTCTTTCTTCCTAAAGGAAGGATGACCAAGGCGGTTTCACGGCATATAAAAACAGAATAAAGTACAATTAAAAAACTATATTAAAAACCAAACCGTAAAAATACAATTAAAACTACATCAAACCGATAAAAACCCAGGTTAAAAGACAGGTAGATGGCAGTAAAGCAAAGCTTAAGTACGTCACCAGGGTGGTGTGGGTGGTGCGGCCCGCACTGGGTGACGCACCCAAGGGGGGTAATGCGCACTGGGGGACTTAAAAAAATAAAAACGCTCGTAACTTGTTATGGTGACTCCAACCCCATCAAGTCATATACCGTTGGATTTGTATTGAAGAGCAGAATCCAACGCAAAAGCACCTTCCTATCAAAAGTTATGGCCAAAAACCTAAAAATTAAAAATATGCCTGAACTCTATGGAAAGTGAAAATGACCCATATCACGTTTTTACTCGCAAGTAGGCAAACGTGCCACAGTTCACTGAAAGGACAGGCTGAGAGGAATCTAAGGACACCAGAAATGTCCTGATCCAATGAACGCAGCCCCCACAAATCACCCCAGAAGGAGGTCCCTGATGATTGCATTGCTATTCATTGAAAATGAATGTGAACTGCCCAGCTGTGTTTACTGGCGAGTAAGCAGGCACGCCTTGGCTGGAGTGGAAGGTCAGTCCAGGGGGGGACAAGACTTCCCAAATGGTCCCAATCAGGGATGTCAAGAGGGTGTTAGAAAGGGGGCACCCTTGAAGGGGGTGGCAGCACATGAAATAAATGGCTAAATCGTGGTTTGTAGAAATAATCCCATCTTGTTATACAGCTTTGAATGTGCAACTTACTGCAGAAGGCAGCGAAACAAACCACTTTATTAAAATGTATGGCTAAAAAACCCAGTGGAGGCGGGGCAATGGCACATAACCACGCCCACCATTCATATTGTTGCCCCACACGATATATGGGGTGATGCGCTGGCCTCCCGCACCGGGTGACGCACACCCCAGTGACACCCCTGACTGCACCTAAGAAAAGCCATCATAAGCCTGTGTGAATGAATCTCCAGGTCCCATTGGAAGGACAGCAGAGAAGAAGCTCTCCTCAGTTTGGTGGGGGGAGTTCCGTGAAGTGGGTGTCACCACTGAGAAGACCCTGTTACATTGTCCTCCTTTTCCTTGTGAGCAGGCCGTATGTAGCCTTCTTGGAATTGATAAATTATAAGTCATTAAATCAGATATAATAGTTGTACATTTCATAATAAGTGTAACAGGCTGCAATCCACATTTTCCTGGCAGTAAGTACTATTGAACACAATGGGACTTACTTCTGAGTAGACACACTTAGGCTTGCACTGCTAGTTTTTAACCATGTGAATGCAACATTTTTTTTTTTTGCCTTTATTTTGACACGTCCTCCATTTTTCTTGGTTGTCCTACATTTTGGGGGGCCTGGTCCCCTTTTTCGGTTATGACATCTGGTTACCCTGTGCTGGGCAGGCCATAGGCAAGGAGAAGAAGAAAGAAAGGGCACAGCAAGTCATCAGCCGCACGCAGGCTCTGGATCAGGATGCACACTGTCATGTTCATGGGGGAGACTGATGCTCCCTGGATGCCCATACATGATGCCCAGCTGTGGCTCAGAGCATTACCTGGTGGGGGGGTCATGGCACCCAGTGCCCCTGCCCTCTGTGGCAATGCTGCAGTCCTGCATAGCATAGGGAGGGTGTTTGGCCAGCAGTTGCAGTACTAGCATTAACCAGAAGAGGGCAGGCACTCACTGTTAGCTGCAGGCGCAAGAAGCAGGACTGGGCAACTGCCCAGCAGGTAACCAACCACATGCCTTCTTTTTCCAGGACATGTCCTCCTTTTTAAGCCTTGTGTCCTGGAAAAAAATCTTCATTGTCCTCCTTTTCCTTGTGAGCAGGAAAGTACAATTAAGAGCTTTTGTGTCATGAATAAATTAGATTCTAAGTAATAGTTCTATCATTCTATCAAAGTAACAGTTTTAAATGTAACAATAAGTATTAATATAGTGTTTAAATTAATCCCATGAAAGCAATATAGATGAGTGTGTTTAGCTATTGTTCCATCATGTCCTACATTTTTCTTGGGTGTTCCTACATTTTAGGGGGATCTTGTCCTCTTTTTCCGTTATAACATGTCCTCACCCTGTCCAGGTGTCAGTGTTTGGAGAGGGAGTAGCAACCAGAGAGATACATGCAGTAGTTGTATGTAGCAGAAACGGCGTGACATGTGATGTGCACAATGTGCGGGGTGCATTACTATGGACCAAGGGAGTGCGTGGAAGTTTGGGTGTGGAGTCCTCCTGGGGCAGAGTCCCAGCAGTATGAAATCTGAGCGTTAACCACATGTGTTCTGCTTGTTCAGCCTTCCCCTGGTGTGTGTCTGCCTTTTCTCCCAGTCTCCAACGTCTCCTTTTGGATGCTTGTATGGAATGCCCCCCTCCAGCTATGCCACTGCCCTTCAGCACTCACCATAAAGCACTCTCCGTCGGTTCGTTCTAGAAATAAAGTCCACCCCACTTTGGTGACACAGTAAAATTTTATTCCATTGTAAAGCCTTGGAAATATAACAGTAAAGCAATAATGTCATACCTCAACCACTATACAAATGGTTGGCAAGCTCTGTGCACCACCACCAATGGAGTCACACCTGAGCAGGTACGATGGGAATGAAGATTCCTTGCTATGCTGGCCTAGGGCAGCAGCATTAGGGTTCAGTCAGAACCCCACAAGCAAGGCAGGATGGAAGCAAGTCACACAATCCAGGTTTGCTGGTTGACAACAACTCCATGAGTGATGCTACGTGTGATGCTTCTGAAACACTGTGCCACGTGGAGAGAGATCCGGGTTGTTCCTTCCTTCCGTGCCCACCTCAGCCGAGACCAGCCCCGAGATCAGCGCGGGACCAGGCACACCTCGTAGGTGGGTGGGATGTTCCCAAAACCGCTCACTTTGTGGGAGACGTCAATGTCCTCTGTGGGCACGAGGGACTTCAGGCTGAAGTTCTGGAGTGTGGTGGTGAAGTAGAGGAAGAGCTCCATCCGGGCCATGGCCTCCCCCAGGCAGATGCGCTTCCCTGGGGGACAGCAGAGGATGTGCAAGTGGTATCAGGCAGGGAATGGCCACCGTCTGCCTAGGAAGAGGACCACCCATGTGCTCCCACCTAACCCTGCCTGGAGCCATAGGGGAAGCTCTGCCCCCAACCCCCCTCCATGTAGTTAGAGGTTGAAGCAGAAGCAGGTGAAGTGGTGGGAGCAGAGGCGTACCTGGGCAAAATGGCCCCCATGACAAGGACTGAAATTTCGCCCCTATCAAAACACCTGAAACCCACCTTTTAGCTAATGATAGAAGTCCATAAACTGGGCATATGTGCCCATGGCACGAGACACCTTGTGCTACAAAGACAGTGCGTCTCTGGGTGGGAGGGAGCAGGAAGCCCCACCTGAGGAGAAGGGCACGAAGGCCTCGTTCTTCTTGAAGCGGCCCTTCTCGTCCAGGAAGTGCCCGGGGTTGAACTTCTCAGGTTGGCTGAAATACTTGGGGTCCTGCAAGACTGAGCCCAGCAAGGGGAAGACGTTGGTGCCCTAGAAAAGAAAGGGGGGCTGAAGGATCACAGGAGTAGCAACAACCTCAGGGATGGGACTCAGTTGTATCGCCAGGGTCTTTCTCAACCTGGACGGCAGTCCTGGTGATGTGTTGCCCACTATTTAGCCCCAGGCTCTGGTAGTTGAAGAATCAATCAATCAGTCAGTCAATCAATCAATCAGTCTGTCTGTCTGTCTGTCTGTCTGTCTGTCTACAGCAGGGGTCAGGGAACTTTTTTACCTTTTACCCCAAAACATATTTAGATACACCAACGTTACCCCCTTGATTTGAAAGGAAGGAAATCATATATTATTAATATAGTGTGCTGTGTCAGGTCCTTGTACACTACAGTACTGTAACACACACACAGCTGGGCATGCATATAGAAGATAGATAGATAGATAGATAGATAGATAGATAGATAGATAGATAGACAGATAGACAGATAGATAGATAGATATCGAGATAGAGAGAGAGAGAGAGATAGATATATATATATACAATGATATATAGATATATAGATATATAGATTCTATATGCAGTGAAATGAAATTCCTGGGGATAATGGACGGTTGCGCTGCCGAGACACAGCCAGGCATGCATATAGATTCATATTCATGCCCGGATGTGTCTTGGCAGTGCGACTGTCCATTACCCCTAGGAATTTCATTTTTACCCCATTTGGGGTTATTTACCCCTGTTCCCTGACCACTGATCTACAGTATTTATGTACCACTTTCCAACTAGAAAGAACACAAAGCAGTTCACAAAGAAAATGAAAAAATTAATAGCTAATTAATGGCTAATGGATAATTAATAACTAATAAGACGCATCTTTGGCTCCTCCACACAAAGTTTCTTGCTTACTTGCTTCTCCTGAGCTCCTGCCCAGATCCCTCCCATGTAAACCGCTCACCTTGGGGAGGGTGTAGCCCCGGAATTGCGTGTCTCGGATGACGGTGTGTGGAAGCCCCAGGGGGACAATGTCTGTGAGCCTCTGGATCTCATGGATGACGGCGTCTGTGAAGGGCATCTTCATCCTGTCCTCAAACATGGGGATGCGGTTGGGGCCAACGACCTGGTCGATCTCCTGGTGGACCTTCTCTGTCGAGACAGTGACAAAGAGCTGCTGCAAAGAAAGCCCAACTGGCACTCTGGCACCCATTTCCTGCCCATGATGGGGAGTTGGGGACAGCAAGGCAGGAAGGCTGAGGCTGGCTGGTACCAGCACTGGAGAAGGGAGATGCTCCTGGGTTTGCCCTGGAGGCTCCCTGCATCTCCTTCTGCTACCTCCAGAGGGAGAGGAGATGCTGCCATCATCACCAGCCAGACACTGCAAGCAGGGTGGCCTTGAGTACTGGATGGCTAGATGTCCTCTTTTTCCAGGACATGTCCTCTTTTTTAGCTTTGGGTCCTGCAAAAAAATCTTCATTGTCCTCCTCTTCCTTATGAGCAGGCACAATGTAGAATTCTTGTAATTAATAAATTTGATGTAATGAATTATATATAATAGTTTTAAAATTAAAAATTGAGTAACTTTGGCTGCATTCCTACCACACTGACATGGGTGTAACTAGTAGTGAACACAATGTGACTTACTTCTGAGTAGACATGCAGTATGTGTCTAAAGTGACCACATGAAAGCAGTATGTATATTTTTGGCTTTTATTCTGTCGTGCCCTAATTTTTCTTGGATGTCCTACAATTTTTGAGGGCGGGGGCTGCGTGTCCTCTTTATGACATCTGGTCACCCTGCTTGAGTATCCTGCCTGTTCCTAATGAAATGGATGCTTGGCAGGTTTTTCATCTAAACTTATTGGGTACCAGGCTTGGCTGGAAGGAAGAGCGGAAATGCCATGGGCAGACCAGGCAGTGCTTCTGGGCAGAAGACCTGGCAGGAGAGCTCCTTGTCTGTCTGTCTGTCTGTCTGTCTGTCAGTCAGTTAGTTAGTTTGGGGGGAAGCACTTTCTTCCTAGACTCTCTGGGGGCAACCATGAAGAGCCTGCCATATAACCTGCACAGAAGCAAAACGGGGTCTTCATTTGGATTGCAAATTTGGATTTGTGACCACCTTGATTCGGACCCCCATACCTGCCACATCTGGGTGTTTCAGCAGCAGCAGGAACCCATATCTCAGGGTGGTGCTGACCGTCTCTGTCCCAGCAAAGAACAGGTTAAGGGTGGTGAGGACCAAGTTCTTGATGTTGAACTCACTGGAAGGGTTTCCCTTTTCCTTGGAGAGGACAAAGAATAGACCTGTCACATCTGGACAGAGATTTCCCTGTGGCCTTTCTTTGGTTTGCCCTTTGGGGAGATCCTTCAAAAGCTACCAGAAGGTGGTTACACCCTCAGGGTATAAACTGGGGCTTCAGATTCCCTTCCTCCCTTTTGCCAGATCTCTAGAAGAAGCCAAACTCCAGATCTCCAGGCTTCTCTCCTGGGTTGTGAAGAGCTCATTCTGGCACCTTTTCCATCTGGATGAGGAAGCAGTCGATGAAGTCCCGCGGGTTGTTGGCATCCAACGTTGACTGGTTGGCCTCGACTTTCTCAGCAACAAACTTCTTCAGATCCTCGATGATGTAGTAGATGCGGTTGTGTCTTCCCGGCAGGTATTGCATGACGGAGGAATACATGTCATAGAGCTGGAAGGAAAAGCACTGCAAAGTGGCCTGATGCCAAGTCAGGGCATCATTCAGGCTTGTCCTCGCTGCCTGGCAGGGGCTCTCCTGGGTTCTGGTCCATTCTCCAGCAAGGCCTGGAGATACCAGGAGAGCTCACATTGCAAGCACAGGGGCTGCATAGCCAAGCAAGGATCATAGGACCTTGCAAGACCAAGCAAGGATCCACATAGCCAAGCATAACCAGGATCACAGTTGAATAATGGGAATGGGCAGTGCTTGCTGTTCCCAAAAGACCCCCGTCACTGCTGGGGAGGTTTCTCTCTTGCCCTGATCTGTCCCAGTGTAGGCAAGGATGGACAACTCCATCCAGACCAGTACCTGGGACCAAGGCGAGCTCATCTCTATGAAGCCCTCGTTGATCATGCGCAACAAGGAAAGGAAGGTCTTGTCCTCGTAGTCAAAGCGGCTGCCAAAGACGACGGAGCTGATGACGTTGGAAACAGTGCGGCTCAAGAAGAAAGTGGGGTCAAAGGGCAAACCTGGAAGGATGCACATAAGAGGCACATTGGAGGCTGCAGTTGTTCCCTGCACCCTTCTGGGCAAGCATTTGGCAAGCACCTGGCGAGGTGAGTAAGAACAGCACCAACCTTTGGTTTTCCGGAATTCCTCCATCAAATACTGGGCTTCTTCCTGGATCCGCTCCTCAATGGACCGCTTCCCCATCCCAAAATTCCTCAGTGTGGTGAGGGAGAAGCGGCGTAACTGCCGCCATCGTTCCCCGTTGGCAAAGGCCACCCCTGGAAGTGAGGATTGGAGGCTCACTGTGTACCCTTGGACCTCCAAAGTGAGGTCTTCTGAGTAGAACATTAGAGAGGGTGCCCATCATACCCATCAAAGCATGGAGGCCTCCCCCATGAGCAGCACATGGCCATTCACTCACCAAAGCCGTTGAAGTTCCGGTCAATGGTGGCCAGCTCTCCCCTGCCACTGAACTCTTCTGCTTGGTCCACCAGGGCTTCCTTCACCGCCTGGTGCCCACACAATATCACCACCCGCCGTGGACCCAGGTATACCGTGAACACGGGACCGTATTTGTCCCTCAGCTGTGGGAGACACCAGAGTGAGCATGGAAAAAGAGAAAGCAGCTGGGGTGGGGATAATGGCCACATATTGGGCTTGCTGGGCACAGAGATGCTTCTCTCCCTCTCCCTTGGAGGGGCTGAAAATGGGGTGGACATGCAGGAGGACAGATCAAAGGAAGATCCCACCATTTGGGGTGGGGGACAGTGACTAATGGAGTCTTCATGGCTACAGGCAGTCTAACCCTAACTCATGGCTGCCATGGGATGAATGGGGGGTCAGTAACAGCAGGGTGGGCTGGAGGCATCCAGTTGGCCACTGGAAGGACCCCCTTTGGATGGGTCTTGCAGCTCTTACATCTGACTGTGCTTCTGACTGGGAGTGCAGGTGCAGCACTTGCTGATGCTGGAGTCTCACACGAACAGCATGGAGGGGTCTGATTCCTGTGCAGGACCCCCTGCCATACTTGGATCGTCGCTGGAAGCCTCCATTCCTGCCCTGCCAAAGAGGGCCCAACTCACCGCCAGGAAGGATTTGAAGGTCTCGCTGGTTGCCACTTGCAACAGGTTGCCAATGAAGGGAATGGGGGTTGGTCCTGGGGGCAGGTTCCCCCCTTTGTGCATCCTTTTCCATGTAGCCAGGAGGACCAGGCATGATAGGCAAATGGCCAGGAAGATGGTGAGAGCCCCTCCGAGCTCCATCGTGGGATGGCTGAGGAGTCTGCTGGGCACCTGCGCGAGTCCCTTATATGGAGCCTGCCCTGTAAGTGACACCAGGCTGGCCTCCTTTCTTGTTCTGGATGTAGCAGGAAAACAAGATTGGGTTTCAGGGCAACGTTCTCTAGATGGGAACCACCTTTGGGGAAAGCTGGATTCGAACTGAGTGCCGGGAGAATAGGATGAAGACTTGCATGTTTTTGCGGAATGCAACCTGAACCATATTGGAGGGCAGAGCCGGTTTGGTTTTGCCTGGGGTTCCAGGTTCAGAACACAGAACATGGGAGTTGATGATGTGATGATGATGATGATGATGATGATGATTTCAATATTTTCCTACCACTTTCCTCATAGACTCAAGTCTTTTAGACTCAAGGGGGTTAACACAGGCAGGTTGACCATCAACCCCATTTTTTCAGTTTGACTTTATTCCAAACCAGAAACTCATAAATGTGTTTTGATCTTTGCTTGGTACAACCTTCGGTCACTTATTGACTGGGAAAGTAGCCCATGACTTCAGAATAAACAGAACATTCCAGTGCACCTTGGACATTGGGCACTCCAGCTACAAGTTGCCTCTCAAAGACAGCAATATCTATTGGGGGGGGGGGGAGAGGCTTTGCACCCATATTTATGTAAAGGGAGATTGCATTCCCCCTTGGCACAGTGAGTGTTACCTAACAGTGTACTGTACAGCCACTCCCTGGGTCTCTTTTGTGATCCTCACCTTTGCACTCGGAGTGCATTCACCATTAATCTCTCGTGAACAAACATGGAGCTGGGTGGGGGAGACCTCCAAGTGAACTCAGCTCACCCCATTCTGCCTTCTTGTGTTGGTTGATTCACATTAGCCAGAGCATGAGCAGCACTCATGTGACCCTGGATGTCCTTGCAAAGAGGATGAGCCCAACGGGCAAGTTGAGACTTGCCTGGAGCACCTTTGCCCAGACTTGGGGGGAAGGCTTTGCTGGACTCTGCACCAGGAGGCTCTGGTTGGGCAACTGTTATGGGACAAATCTGACCACCAGCCGCCTCTCATGTTCCCTAGATTTCCAGAAAAACTCTAATTTGGCTGAGGTTGCATGTTTGGACCTTTCAGTGGGTTCAGATGTGGCCTGCAGGTGGGTCACTCTGGACATTAAAGGGGAGCTTCCACCGGTCACACTGGAGAGCTTCCACTGGTCACACTGGACATTAAAGGGGAGCTTCCTCTGGTCACACTGGAGAGCTTCCACTGGTCACACTGGACATTAAAGGGGAGCTTCCACTGGTCACACTGGAGAGCTTCCACTGGTCACACTGGACATTAAAGGGGAGCTTCTACTGGTCACACTGGACATTAAATGGAAACTTCCACTGGTCACAATGGACATTAAAAGGTAGCTTCCACTGGTCACACTAGACATTAAATGGAAGCTTCCACTGGTCACACTGGACATTAAAATGTAGCTTCCACTGGTCACACTGGACATTAAAGGGGAGCTTCCACTGGTCGCACTGGACATTAAATGGAAGCTTCCACTGGTCACACTGGACATTAAAATGTAGCTTCCACTGGTCACACTGGACATTAAAGGGGAGCTTCCACTGGTCACACTGGACATTAAATGGAAGCTTCCACTGGTCACACTGGACATTAAAATGTAGCTTCCACTGGTCGCACTGGACATTAAATGGAAGCTTCCACTGGTCACACTGGACATTAAAATGTAGCTTCCACTGGTCACACTGGACATTAAAGGGGAGCTTCCACTGGTCACACTGGACATTAAAATGTAGCTTCCACTGGTCACACTGGACATTAAAGGGGAGCTTCCACTGGTCACACTGGACATTAAATGGAAGCTTCCACTGGTCACACTGGACATTAAAATGTAGCTTCCACTGGTCACACTGGACATTAAAATGTAGCTTCCACTGGTCACACTGGACATTAAAGGGGAGCTCCAAACTCATAAAACTCATAAAGGGGAGCTATATCTCATAACCAAGAAAAAGAGGATAAGGGGTTCCATCCTAAGCATGTCTACTCAGAAGTAAGCCCCATTTTGTTCTATGGCACTTACTCTCAGGAAAGTGTGTTTAGAATTGCAGCCAAAGTCTCCCAAAATGTAGAGCACCCAAGAAAAATGTACGGAATGACAAAAAAAGCTTAAAAAACCCGCATCATATATTGCTTTGATGTGGTTAATTTAAACACTATATTATGTATTTTTAAACTTAGTAGCTATTACATATAGGCTGCAATCCTAAAGACACTTTCCTGGGAGTAAGTCCCACTGAACACAGTGGGGCTTACGTTTGAGTAGACGTGGTTAGGATGGTTCTCATAATTTATTATGGCTGCAATCCAACCACACTTTGCTGGGAGTAAGTATTATTAAACATAGTGGGACTTACTTCTGAGTAGACTTTTTCAGGATCGCACTCTATTTAAAATTTATTAATTACAAGGAGGTTACATGCTGCCTGCTCACAAGGAAAAGAGGTCAAGAAAGGTTTTTCTAGGACATGAGGCTAAAAATGAGGACATGTCCTAGAAAAAGAGGACATATAATCACACTGGACCAGGCAGCAGGTGTTGGCTGATGGTTGAGTGGAAAGGCTGCATGAAGTGTGTTGAGCAGGAACGGTCCTGGTTGAATTTTGGATGGGAGACTGTAAGCTGATCCAGCTGTCATGAAACAACCGAGCTAGAACCTTAAATAAATGAATAATATTTATTTACTGTGGCTGTGATTCTGCCAACTCCCTTTGGAAACATCTCGCCACACGTGTGACCTCCGCACATGAAACATCTCGCCACACGTGTGAGCTCCTGAAAGGGCAGAAACAGTGAACAAGAGACCGGAGCTGGCCTTGGAACTGCCAAAGAAGGATTGCAATCTAAGGGGTAACAATCGTAACAATAACAATTATATTATCATAACAATAATCATCATCAATATAACAATAATAATAATTATTGTTATAATATAACAATCATAACAATAATAATGATAACAATCTTAACAATAAATAAATAATAAACAATCGTTCCATGCAACCGGAGTGGGGCAGGCACATGGGAACATGCACACCACCCCATGTAAAATTGCCTGGTTGACTACAATAGGCTCCACATTCTCCTGCTAAACCCCGCAGGTGGGATCCCAACGTGATCGTGTTGCACAACCGTTCTCAGGCGTTCACTGCACACCCTTGGCACTGCCAAAGTCACCTGAGAAACCAGGTGGTCTGGTTTCGTCAGAAGGAGGAAGAAACCGGAGAAGAGGCAGATAACAAAGGGCCGTGAAAAGGCAGGATTAGTGCCGGAGGGTCCACCCCACAGATTCGCCCTTTTCGGAGCCAGCTCCCCATTGTGCCTTGGAGGGAGGGAAATGCTTGAGCAGATTATGAAGCAGGCCCAGGATTATTCTGGGTGATTCCATCAGGTGGTACCAACATGGGCAGAGATGTACAGAGGCAAGGAGGAGGAAGATGGGCAAGGAGGGCCAAGGATGTGACGGACAGGTCGCTGGGCAGAAGGGCAGGAGGCTCATGAGTCTGACTCAGTAGGTTGGAATTGCTCAGTGGGGCAGAGCAATGCAAGCTCACCTTCCAGCTGTCACCCAAAAGGGGGTGCAAGCAGGGAACAGAGCATCATCATCATCATCAGTGGGCCCTATGCCAGGTCTGGAGGCTACTTGGGAAGGCACATTTGCTGAAGGTCAGAGGGCCAGGTGGCCCAGGTGATGTCAGCTCAGCATGATGTCCTCATGACCTCCTGGATGGTGCATGCAAGGCCCAAGTTCCCCTGACAGAGTCCCGGTTCCGCTGACAGAGCACTCCAGGTGGCATGAGGAAGACCCTTGCTTTTCCCCAGAGTCTTCCTCTGGTGTGGCCAGAAATAAGGAGACCAGATCCTCAAAGTGCAAGAGCTGCCTGCTGTCCAATAAAGGGCCAAACACCTCGGAGAGAAAGGAGCTTAGCTTGGGTCACAGGAACACAGGATGAGGAGCTCTTTCTAAGATGTTCTTCTAATGAACATATGTGGGGAGGGAGGGCATGGCAGAGCCTGCCAATGTGCTGCTTCTTCCACTTTCAAGCACCACTTTGAATGTTGATGAATGTTGATGAGGCTCTTCTTGTGTTCTCTTGGATGAAGAGCGACCAAACTGGTGACCTGTTGGATCTCCACCAAAGTGAGCCTGTCCTGTGGCCAACCTGAGACAGAGGAGCAGCTTTGGGGCCAGGCCTGAGAGTGTGTGAATCCTGCCACACTGCTGCGGACCAAAGCCCCTTTTCTACTCCGTTATGAACATGAGCAAGATCCCTCCGTGCCCATCTGTGGGTAAATGTGCTGCAAAGCTTTGGATCCGGCTCCCTTACATGCCTAGTGGGCAGCCTCTCCTCCCCTCTATTCCAGCTGTTTGAGATGAGCACACAAGCGCAGGGTGCCCATCTGTCCCCCTTTTCCAGAATATGTCCTCCTTTTTAGCCTTATGTCCTAGGAAATCTTCCTTGCCCTTGTGAGCAGGTAGCATGGAGCTGTCTTGAAATTAATAAATTATATCTTATTTATTTTATTTTATTTTATTTTATTGGTATCCCGCCTTTCCTCCCCTGCAAGAGGGAGCTCAAGGCGGCTAACATCAGGAAAACATCAGGAAAATAGATCATAAATAAAGAGTAAAACATAAAGATTAAAATATGGAATAGTTTAAGATTTAATAATAAGTAATATGTGCAATCCTAATCTCCAGTTAGGCCAGCCTAAACTCTGGCCTAAAGTCCTGTGCTGACCTGGGGATGTTATGAAAGTGCTGTAAGACCCTTCCATGCTACTCCTAGTAGAAGTTTAGGCCAGTGCACAGACATGCGCTTGCCTCCCTCTGTCATCACGGGAACAGTAACACCAATGAGTTGTGCTGGCCTAGGTTAGGATTGCACCCATAGCGTTTAAATTAACTGCATTAATTTAATATAATATATTATGAAAGCAAAATATGTGGGTGTTTTCAGCTTTTATTTTGTCATGTCCTGCATTTTACTTGGATAGCATACATTTTCAGGGGACTTCCCCCCTTTTTTGGATCACCCTGCACCAGCGTCCATGTGCAATGGCGGTTTCATGTACTCCCGAGGAACAGGCCACGGCAGTTGTTGATGGTTGAACTTGATTTTTAAAAAAAGCATGGAAGGAGGAAGATACATTTGCTTCGTGACTTGGGGCTCAGGAATGTTTTGCAAAACAAAAGGGTCTGGGCTAGTAAACCCCATTCCTATTTCCCTCCTAGGACGTGTTCTTTCCCAGTAATGCTCCAAGGTGACAATATAAATGGAGGATGGAGTGCCTCTACCTTCAGGCATTGCATCGAGGAGAGAATTTAGGTAGGTTTAGCTCAGCATAGAAGGGTTTCAAAAGCAGCACCTGCTGCACAGGCTGTCCAGACGTCCGGCTTTCCCCGGACACCCCCGGTATTTATTACCTTGTCCGGGGAGTAGGGAAATGCAAGAGTGCCTCTGGAATTTATGAGCCGCGCACACAGCTCAGATTTCCCTAGCTCTAAAACTCCAGCTCTTAACCCTTTCAGTTCCTCTTAACCCTGCCTCAGCCAACAATTCAGGCTGTGCTCCACTTCTACACCTGCACGGTAACTCCTGCCTGGGGATACTCTGATTCCTCCTTCCCAGTCCTTTACATCCTGGTCTTTCAGGCTCCCCACAGTCTGCTTTTGCACTCTGCACATCCTCAGGGGCACTGCAGATTTCTCTTGGTGGTTCCAGATCCCACTTCCCTGATGCAGAGCTGTCCTCCTTTCTATCCCCCTCTCTGCTTGATATCGTGTGAGTATGTGTGTGTGTGTGTGTACTTGTGCTTGTGTTTGTGTGTTTGGGTCTGAACCACATACGTTGGAGTCACTGGCTTGTGTTATGCTACTACAAACACTTGCTTTAATGTCTGGGTCCATTTAATACAACGGGTCTTACTTCTGAGTAGACATGGTTAGGAAGCTGCAATCAAAGACACTTTCCTGGATGCCAAGGGTTGCCTGGAAAATGCCTTGATTAGGAACGGAAATGCTGGACAGACACACTTGCAGGAAGAATGATGAAGCAAAAGGCTTTATAACATATTTATATAAATTTTCCAATAACAGGCAGCACAATTTCACAGGGGAAAAAGAACCCCCCCTCGGTGTGGAGTCCCATTGGAAGCAGCCACCAGAACTCGGCTCACCTGCACATCCGCAAAGCTCCTTCCGGCAACATGCAGCCCCTTTTTGCCAAGAAGCAGCAGTTCAATAGATATCTATGTCCCACCTCTAGAACTGTAGCAATGGTGCTACCTTGATCTGTTGGATTTCTACCCACATTGTAGTTCCCCAAATCTCAGGGCCAGAACAGAAAGAGGGCAACCATTCCACCATGTCCTCCAAAAGTATCTTGGTAGGGAGATGTTTCTGGAAACAAACTGATGTTCAGGTTGTGGATTCCTGCTGGGCCAAAGCAAAGATTCCACTTTCTGGAGCTCACGCACCGTTAACCCTGAAATGTAGCATGTCAAGAAACTTTGAGAGACTGGCATTAAAATTAATGGGAAGTTGCGATTCACATCTGGAACTGATGGGAAGAACAAAGAGCCCGAGCCTTGCATGGCCCCTACGGCCCCATGGCCAGTGCTATGTGCTCCAAGGAGGACTTCTTTCGTGCCTGGACAATCCTCCTATAGATGTATGAATTTGGGGTGGGGTGCTGTGTGGGGATCTAACCAAAAGACCATTTATAAGAGCTGTGGAAAGGATCCCGACCCATCCCTCCCACCAAAGGGTCTGGAAATCAAGGTGGGGAGAAGAAAGGGGGCTCTGTTTAGCGTGCGATGACCATGAAGTTGTAGAAAGGTGGGATGTTGCCGAAGCCGCTCTCCTGGGGGGTGGTGTCAATGTCCCTGGGATCCACGAGGGGCTTCAGCTGGTATCTCTGGAGGATGGTGGTGAAGAAGAGGAAGAGCTCCATGCGGGCCAGAGCCTCTCCAAGGCAGATCCGTTTCCCTGCCAGGGAGAAAGAAGAGAAGGGCGATCAGCCAGGAGGGACAAAGCAAGGTTTGCGACTGTGAGAGTGGATTGCATCAGGTACAGAGATGCGCCCAGCCCACGCCAACAACCGGTTCGCTGGATGTCGGGGGGCAGGGCCAGGGTCAGGGGCCGGGGGGAGGGGCGAGGGCGAGCCCCAACCCGGCGCACTGTGCATGTGCCAACCCCAGACAAGCACCGGGGTTTGCGCATGCGCAGTGCGTCTCCTCCCCCAGCATCCGAACTGGTACGCTGGGTTTTCAGGCAACCCCGCAGCTACCAGTTCGGTAGCAGCGGGGTCCTGGGAAGAACCGGTTCAGGCGATTTGGCCCGAACCAGCTTGGGCCCATGCCTGATCAGGTACCCTTAATCAGAGCATGTGTTCTTTATACAGTGGCCTCACATAAAGAGCTTACTTCGTTCCGGAGGCTGCAACCCTAAAGACACTTTCCTAGGAGTAAGCCCCATTTAACACAATGGGGCTTACTTCTGGGTAGACATGGTTAGGAGGCTGCAATCAAAGACACTTTCCTGGGAGTAAACCCCATTTAATACAATGGGGCTTTCTTCTGAGTAGACATGGTTAGGAGGCTGCAATCAAAGACACTTTCCTGGTAGGCTTACCTGGGCTGCTGCTGGAGGTTTAAGGTGGCCGGTGGGGGCACTTGGGGGCAGTTAGAGGCAGCAGCGCTGGCTGGCAGCCCTTTTAAAAAGCCTCCGCGTGGAGCATCAGGGCAGCATAGCACGTGTGCCCATAGTGCACTTGCTTGTTAAGTGAAGCGGAACTTGTTATGTGAAGGAAGATTTCTTGGAAATTTATACTAGTTATGTGCAACACTTGTTATGTGAGGCGCTTGTTATGAGAGGTACCACTGTATTATATTTCACAGTTTGACTGGATAGTTTCTTGCTAAAACAGCAGTGTGTATATTTTCTAAAATATCCATATTTATTCAATGGGCTGTGGGTGGTGCAAGCGGTTAAGACGCTGTGCCTGTTAACCAGCAGGCCAGGGTTCGAGACCCGGGTCGGCCCCACAAGACAGGGTGAGCTCCTGTCCTTAGCCCAGCTCTGCGACGCCGCTGGATCCAATCGTATTGGCTCTGCCTTTCCACTGGACTAATTCAGTGGCGTGGAGAGGGGGGGTTTGCTGCTTGGGTAACAGCCTATCCTCCATAACAATCCAACCCAGGCTTTTGTGCTTCGCTTGCAGCATATGCAGCGCCGAGCACGATACCATAGTCTCTCAAGACTGACAGAGGCCTGCATATTTACTCAGATCTCATGCGTCATTGAGTCTAATGCGCACCCCAATTTTAAAAGGCCTGAGATAAAAAATGTTTACTGGCAATTGTAATGCACAGCTGTAAAGCAGGTGCAAAATTTAATTTTGCAACCATTCCAAGAGTGGGCACAGTACCTGAAGAGAAGGGCATGAAGGCATCGTTCTTTTTGAAGCGGCCATTGGTGTCGAGGAAGTTCTCTGGGTTGAAGCCAAAGGGTTTTTTGAACTTGGTGGGATCATGCAGGACAGTGCTGAGCAATGGATAGATCTCTGTCCCCTAAAAAGAAGAGAATCGAGGGGTTAGGTCTTTGGAGGGTCCTGCAGGACAAACACGGCCAAGATCCAGAGTAAGGCCCTGCACTTTTGTCCCTCACCTACAGCAGGGGTCCTCAAACTACGGCCCGCGGGCTGGATCCGACCCCCAGAGACCTCAATCCGGCCTGCGGGCAGCTGCAGTGCCACGGGCTTCCTGGCCGGCGCGTGCACACTTCCCGCTCAATCGTGGGTGCCAGAAATGTCCTGGCTGGCGCGCGCATCTGCTTGTCTACAGCGCCAGGGGTTCCCTGGCCAGTGCGTGCCTCCTGCTCAACTGCAGAAGCCAGGGACTTCCTGGCCAGTGCGCTCGCCTGTTGCTGCTCGTCCACGGTGCCAGGGGTTCCCTAGACAGCACATGCACCCGTCCCGCACCCCTCCTGCTGCCACACTTTCTTGGGAGTAAGCCCATTGAATATCATGGGATTTACTTCTGTGTAGGAATGCTTAGGATGGGGCTCTGAGGCTGCAATGCTAGCCACACTTTCCTGGGAGTAAGCCCATTGACTATCATGGGATTGACTTCAGTGTAGGAATGCGTCACAGGCGCGGGGCGGGGCTCGCCGGGAGGAAGCTATAGTCTGGCCTCCGACAGAGTCTGAGGGACAGTGAACCAGCCCCCTGTTTAAAAAGTTTGAGGACCCCTGACCTATAGCCTTCTGACCTGGCACCAGCTCCTTTTTCCTTGACTGGCACTTAAAGTGCTGGTTGCACAAACCTGTGGGCCGTAGGGCCGTCTGATGAGCTGTGACAGGCTCCAATCTAAGTGCCTTTTCACAATTCTATGGGATTATTATGGGTTGTATGCTGTGTGAGCCATGACACAAAACTGGTTCCTGGAACTCTGTCTCCCATTGCTGAAGTTCTCCCTGCCCTCCTCCAACGGATCCCCCAGGCCACCCGTACCTTGGGAATGACATAGCCTCTGAACTCCGTGTCCCTCGTGACAGAGTGCGGCACATTCATGGGAATGAGGTCGCTGACCCTCTGCACCTCATGGATGACGGCGTCCGTATACGGCATCTGGCTCCGGTCTTCGATGTTTGGGACGCGGTCCTGGCCAATCACGCGGTCAATTTCTTCGTGTATCTTTGCTGCCAAAGTGATATTTGCCTTATTAAATAAACCTTATTTGTTTATTGACTGATTAAATGTTAAATTTATTTATTAGATAAATAAACGTTTTTCGCTGGCTCGGTCCTCGCTCCATCCCAAGCAACTGAAAACAACAGCCAAGGTTAGTGCAGCACAACGCAGAGCCTCTCGGCAATAGGGGGTGCCGCTGCCCCTCCATACCTTGCACCTCAGGGTACTTCATCATTAAGAGGAACCCATATCTCAGGGTCGAGCTGACAGTCTCCGTCCCGGCAAAGAAGAGGTTGAGGGTGGTGAGCTCCAGATTCTTAATGTTGAACTCATTCGCTGGGTTGTCTTTCTCCTGAGGGAACAAAGCACCGGTAGATGATGGAGGTGCGGGTGGCACCTTCCTTGCACCTGATGTTGAGAGTGGGAAAGTGGCAGGAAGACTCTCCACTGGTGGTCCGAGTGGTCTATTGGTGGGCACAGTCTGATGCCCAGTGAGGCAGAACCCCTTTCCTTTCCTCCCACCCAGAGATGCTGCCCCAAGAGCCGTACCTTCTCCATCTGGATAAGGAAACAGTCAATGAAGTCGCGAGGGGAGTTGGGGTCCAGGGTCTCCTTGTTCTTCTTCACTCTCTCGGAAATGAACTGTATCATCTCACTGAGGAGGTCATAAATCTTGGTGTGGGGGCCTGGGAAGTACTTCAGGATGTTGGCGTAGATGTCATAGATCTGCAGAGGCAGAAAAAGGGGATCTGAATGCCCACCTGGGTGCAGCCTACATTTACGGAGATTCAATACGGGGTGCTGGCAATGCTGTCGGACACTACGGGGGAGTCACTCCTAATCCCCCACACTCATCCCCCTTTTCCCAGGTGCAGAGGGGGTACCTGTGCCCAAGTGGTGCTCATCTCACGGAAGCTGTTGTTCATCAACTGCATCAGCTTCTGGAACGCCTTGTTCTCATAGTCAAAGCGGTCGCCAAATACGATGGAGCAAATGACATTGGAGACGGCACGGCTCAAGAAAAAGGTGGGATCAAAGGGTTTTTCTGCAGCATGAGAGAAGGAGGGAGATAAATGGATACCCTGAGGGGTCTGGTAGGGGCCCTGGTTGCCGCCCCCCAAGCCCACTTGGCCAGGGGTCCATCACTTGGCTCCACCATGATCCTTTGGCCTGTTTTTCCTCCGTCACCTGACACCTAATCCTGGGGGTCCTGCCTGCTCTCCTTGCCCCTCCTTACCATTGGTCTTCCGAAACTCCTCCAGCAGGAACTGGGCCTCCTCCTGGATCCGCTGCTCAATGGTTTTCTTCCCCATCCCAAAATTCCTCAGGACGGTGAGGGAGAAGCGGCGTTGCTGCTTCCAGCGGTCTCCATTTGCAAACACCACCCCTGCAGAGATGGAAAGGGTCACTGAGTGGTCTTGGTGGAAAGGGTCACCACCCCTGCAGAGACGGAAAGTGGTCATGGAGGGCACCCCTTCCAGCTACCCCAGGGCGGAGGTCTCACCGTAGTCCTGGAAGGTCCGCTCCAGGGTTGGTATGGTCTTCCTGCCGCTGAACTCCTCTGCCTTGTCAATCAGGGCCTCCTTGACTGCGTCGTATCCACTCAAGATCACAACGGGACGGTTTCCAAAATAGACGGTGAACACAGGGCCATATTTTTCACTCAGCTTAATAGGAAAAAAGCAACAATTCTGCATCACTGCCTGGATCGCCTCCGTGTAGCTCACACATAGCACACCCAGGCCACTGCCACTGGGGGAGACGGGGTGGTTCACAAGGCAGACCATGCATAAGAACCCTGCTGGATCAGGCCAAAGGTCCATCTAGTCCAGTGTTTCTCAAAGTGGGGGTCGGGACCCCTTTTGGGGTCACCTAGAGCTTTCCTGGGGGTCGCCTAAAGACCCCTGGTGCAGGGGGCCAGGTCAGGCTTGCCCAACCTCCAGCTGTAGCTGCACGCGCACTGGGGCTGACTGACAGCCTCAGGGTCCAATCCTATGCATGCCTATCCTGAAATAAATCCCATTATAGTCAGGGGGCCTTTATTCCCATGCAAATGTGGATAGGATTGCAGCCTCAGGGCCCAATCCCATGCATGCCTACTCTGAAATAAAGCCCATTGTGTTCAACACAATGGCCACCAGATGCTTCAGGGAACACACAAGACAACGAGATCCCTGCATCCTGGTGCCCTGCTTGGCATCCGGCATCTAAAATAAGAGGGTTGCACAGACCGTCATGGCTTGTAGCTGGTGACGGATTTTTCTTTTAGAAATCTGTTAATCCCCTTTTGAAGCCAACTAGACCATCCTGTGGCAAGGAGTTTCACAGATTAATTACCTACTAGGTAAAGGAATGCAACCAGGGAACCCTGACTCTCTTCTATCCCAGCTTTTTTTTCACTGAATGAACCATATGCGTGCGGTTTCTGACTTTGGGTGGTCTCGCTCAGCCTATATCTCTAGCACCTGTTCTTCCCCTGGATGTTGTAACCCCTCAATTGAGAAGAAAGAAAGAAAGAAAGAAAGAAAGAAAGAAAGAAAGAAAGAAAGAAAGAAAGAAAGAAAGAAAGAAAGAAAGAAAGAAAGAAAGAAAGAAAGAAAGAAAGAAACTTTATTGTCACTGTATATGCATATACAATGAAATTTAGGTGCATTTTCAGAATACAGACTCTGGGCGCAATCCAGAGTAACTATGGGGAGTCCTTGCTCCGGTGTAAGAGCAATTTACTCGGGATTGCAATATGAATTTTCCATAGGTTTTCACTAGCTGGTGCAGTTAACTACGGGTGCACATAATGTCTCTTACGTGCTCCCGTAGTTACTCTGGATTGTAGGGTCTGGCTGCAATCCTAAAGACACTTTCCTGGGAGTAAGACCCACTGAACATAATGGGGCTTACTTTTGAGTAGATGTGGTTAGGATTGTGCTCTAAAGCTACAATCCTCAAGAAACTTTCTGGGAGTAAGACCCATTGAAGACAATGGGGCTTACTTTTGAGTCGTCATGATTAGGATTGTGCTCTCAACTGATCACTGGAATGCTGAGCCAATGCATATACATGCATGAGCTTTCAGTCTAATCCAGGTGGCCTCTTCTATCTTTCTCAATTGGGCACTTGGTACATGCTCAGAGACCCTCTATCTAGTCCATGGCAAAGCCTTGGCTTGGCTCTGTGCAAATCTGCTAATAAAACCCTCGGTTTTGTGCACTCTTGGAAATTAATCTCCCAGGACCGTTCTGGAGGTTTTGTGCCCTATCCAGCTCTCTCTGTCCTCCTTCAGGAAGACCTTTGAAATGGTACCGGGCAGGATCTGGCTCAGATCCTGGCTTGCCTCCTGCAGACAGCCAAGTGCACTTTATTCAGGAGGTCAGACCCCCAGATTATGCTGTTATTCATTAAAGCCGTTATTCATTAAAGCTGTTATTCATTGTTATGAAATGGTGGATGGCTCTGAACTTGACTGGATCAGGGACTGAGGGGAGGCAGAGTGTCAACATGTCAATACACGCAGGCGCTGAATAATAGGCTGACAACTTCCAGGGAGTAACAACACAGCCTGCGGAGAAAAACTCCCTGCCGTGTTGTCACAGAAGGACTTTGCAGCAGTGGTGTCCCTGCGGTGGGACATAGGGGCCGTGGGACCCAGGTACCATCCTCAGGAGGGGGTGACCATAATAATTAAATTGCTATAATACTAAAATTGTTCTGAATAATGTCATATACCATGTCATATACCCATATGTGTCATATGTAATGTCATATATAATGTCATATACCACTGGATGTGTATTTCCCAGCAGAATCCAATGCAAAAGACAGCTTTGAAATATCTCCTTCCTATCAAAACTTATGGCCAAAAAACTAAAAAATGCATAAAGCTCTATGGAAAGGGAAAGTGAGCTGTATCACATCTTTACTTGTGAGTAGACAAATGTCCATTGGAAAGTGCAGACTGAGAGGAATCCAATGCCCCAGAATGGTCTTGATCCAATGAAGGAAGTCCAACATTGAGTCCTATGGAAAGTAGGACTGAGCTTCACGGCTATGTTTACTTGCGAATAAGCAAACATATCTTGGCTCGTGTTCAGGTCAGGCACATAGGAATGCAAGGCCACCAGAATGGTCCCAATCCAGTGAAAGTGGACCTCAACAAGTGCTACAGAAGGCAGCCTCACCCCTATATAATATGATAAATATTATAATTTAACACAAATGCAGCACAAAATGCAACACAAAACAGCATGATCCTGACACATACATGTAAGGCGCCCTGAAAGCAATGCCACACAACACAACACGATCCTGACACATACATGTAAGGCGCCCTGAAAGCAATGCAACACAAAACAGCATGATCCTGATCCATGATCATGTAAGGCACTCTGAAAGCAATGCAACACAACACAGCACGATCCTGACACATACATGTAAGGCGCCCTGAAAGCAATGCAACACAAAACAGCGTGAACCTGACACATACATGTGAGAAGTCCTAAAAGCAATGCAACACAACACAGCACGATCCTGAAACATACATGTAAGGTGCCCTGAAAGCAATGCAACACAACACAGCACAATCCTGACACATACATGTAAGGTGCCCTGAAAACAAAAGAAAATAACTAAATTAAGTAGAAAGAAAGTTAAATAGATACAGAGAAAATAAGTAAAGAAAGTAAGTTAGAAAGGAAGTGCAGGCAGGTAGCTAGATAAACAGGCAGGACAGAGGGGGGACAAAGAAGGGGGGACACAGGCAGGACATTGAGGGGGGACAGAGAAGGGGGAGACTGAGGCTGGGCACTGGGGTGGGCAGAGAAGGGAAACTGAGGGTGGGCACTGGGTGGGCAGAGGAGGGAAACTGAGGCTGGGCACTGGGTGGGCAGAGAAGGGAAACTGAGGCTGGGCACTGGGTGGGCAGATAAGGGAAACTGAGGCTGGGCACTGGGGTGGGCAGAGAAGGGAAACTGAGGGTGGGCACTGGGTGGGCAGAGGAGGGAAACTGAGGCTGGGCACTGGGTGGGCAGAGAAGGGAAACTGAGGCTGGGCACTGGGTGGGCAGATAAGGGAAACTGAGGCTGGGCACTGGGGTGGGCAGAGGAGGGAAACTGAGGCTGGGCACTGGGGTGGGCAGAGAAGGGAAACTGAGGCTGGGCACTGGGGTGGGCAGAGGAGGGAAACTGAGGCTGGGCACTGGGGTGGGCAGAGGAGGGAAACTGAGGCTGGGCACTGGGGTGGGCAGAGAAGGGAAACTGAGGCTGGGCACTGGGGTGGGCAGAGGAGGGAAACTGAGGCTGGGCACTGGGATGGGCAGAGAAGGGAAACTGAGGCTGGGCACTGGGTGGGCAGAGAAGGGAAACTGAGGCTGGGCACTGGGGTGGGCAGAGGAGGGAAACTGAGGCTGGGCACTGGGGTGGGCAGAGGAGGGAAACTGAGGCTGGGCACTGGGGTGGAAGCAAGCACAGCCAGAGGCATCAGCACTGGCATCAGCATCTATGCAGGTATGCGCAAGAGAAAGAAAGGTGGAGATGGTGTCTTGATCCAAAGGAGTCTTGATCCATCTTCTGACCCCCTCCCCTTAGTGTCCAGACCCTTCAATGAGGGTCTGGCACTCACCTTCGTCAAGGATTTGAAGGTCTCCGAAGCCTTGATCTGCAGAAAGTTCCCAATCAGAGGCAGAGGGGTGGGCCCGGGGGGCAGCTTGGATGCCCCCTTCCTCTTGGCCATGTTGACCAAGATCCAGGAGAGGAGAGCTATCAGAAAGAGTGTGACTGTACCACCCAGCTCCATGGTGAGGCCGGACCTTGCTCTTCTCCTGCGCTCCTGAAGTGTGGCCACTGCCACCAGCTGGATGGTGCCGTGCTACTTAGCTGGGGCAGGATTTGGCATTGTCACCTCTGTTACACAACAGCGCAGAGTCAACACCTTGTGTGCCTAATTTCTGCACACTCATCCCAGGTAAATAAGTTGTATTCCTGGTTAATCAGTACAGTAACAAGAAGTTGCCCAACAGCCTCCCTGCCTGAGCTGGCTGGGCAGTGGGTGGCATAATGTTGGTCCCCTGGCATTGGTTCTGGCAGGCATCACACTGTTGCTTTTGAGGGGGGGGGGTGTCTCAGGATTCACAACTGCTATAGTCTCCGGGAGCGGGGGCTGATTGGTACTTTTTGCTGTGACAAATGTTGCAGGCATCACATTGGAGCAGGTAGATTGTGATCTGGGTGTGGGGCAGATGCAGGGCACAAATCTCTATTTTCAGAAATGCCAGTCTGAGCACGAAAGATGTGGCATGTGCTCTCAGGCACCAACAACAACCCCCCAGTTCTGCTCATGGATGTTGCATGGTGTTACACTTGTGCAATACCACATCACTGTGCCTCCAATGCCAGCCCAAAGGGGTAGAGGTGCAGATCATTCTGTGATAGGCACCTGCACTGATACAGAGTGGCTGTCAGAGGGCATCAATGGTTGGGGTTCTCCAAGGGGCTTCTGCCATATACCAGCCCTATACTGGCCCACACAGGGCTTCCTTGCTGCTTCCACATGCTTCAGCCTCCCAGCCAGGTGTGCCAGTCTGTGGGGCTAGAGGACGTAGAATGCTCCCTGGGAGCTCTTCACCAGACTCCTGTTGTGCCTGAGTGGTTGAAGGGCAGCTCTGCAGAGTGGTCAGTGGGGGGGGGGGCTGGACTTTCCCCCCTCCTTTGGGTTTTTCTGGCTAGCCATGCCACAGTGATCCCCTCCAGCTTTGTTGAGATTCCTCTTGGGACTTGTTCCAGCCCCTCACCCCTCACATGCATGTATGTATGTATGTATATATGTATGTATGTATGAGTCACACAAGGGATCTGGCCCTTCCTGACACAGTTGGGGAGGGACTCTCCAACGTTGACGGAAGGTGGGATTTAAGGCTTTTCCATCTGGAAGCCCTTTTGTCCAGAGGTCTCGGAGCTGTGTGTCGTTGCAAGAAGGTGGTTCGCTTTCCGACGCTCAGCAGCCAAGCAGCCCAACATCAACCTGCTGCTTGATGTTCAGCAACATTGGCTGGCTTGGAACTCCTCTTGACACCGCTTCGTTTTGGCACTGGGTAAATGTCAACAGCACTCAAGGCAGGCTCTGACCCAGAGGCAGAGGAGGTTTAGTGCCAAGCCGGCCAGGGGTGGATCAGGTTTGTCCCCAGCCGGATTTGCTTCCTAGCAGGTAATTGGATTATATCGTCTCACCTGAGTTGGGTTGCTGCAGACCCATTTTCTCCACCGGGTCTCGCTTCTGCCTTTGCCAGAGACCAGCAGTGCAATCCTAACCCCTGCTTAGGCTGGCACAAGTACCAGCACAAGTTGCATTCTAGCCTTGGGCAGTGATGGGCTTCAAAGAAATTAAGAACCGGTTCTCTGCCCATCCGGTAGCCACTTTTAAATGGCTATTTTTAAACTTTATATGTCCTATCTCGCATTAACAACCAGTTCTATAGACTAGGTGCGAACCTGCTGGAGTCCTCGGGTGTCACCAAAGCACTTCAGCGCCACTCCCGGAGGAGTTAGGCCAGAGCATAGACATGCGCTGGCTTCCCCACATCATTGCAGGAATGGGGAGCTAGGTGAGTTGTGCTGGCCTAAATTTATTAGGATTGTGCCCAGGAGAGACTAAACTGGAGCTGCTCTGGTTTGCTGGCCAAAGTACGAAAGGGCTCTTGCCCAGATCTAATTTCCTTAGCACTCAAGATGTTGGTTAGAAAGAAAGAAAGAAAGAAAGAAAGAAAGAAAGAAAGAAAGAAAGAAAGAAAGAAAGAAAGAAAGAAAGAAAGAAAGAAAGAAAGAAAGAAAGAAAGAAAGAAAGAAATGGGCACAGGAAGAATCACAAGAGCATTTACAGTATTTGCAGTGTGGGATGTCTGCTGTGGGGCCAGATCCGTTGCCACTAAACCACTGGCCCTTGCTGGCTTGGCCGCAGCTACCATCTGCCGTACTCCGAAACAGCTCAGTGATTTTGTGCATCGTCCTCCCCTTTTCTGCCTGCTTCTCCTTATTTTGGGGGACTTCCAACCTCAGAGATGACAGTTCCTGGCCAAGCCCCCTGGCATGGAGATTGGCATGTGCCCACCACCTGGCAGCCAAATCTGTCTGGCAAGGGGAAGGAGTGGGAGGGAATGCCCAGGGAGCTGCCTCTTAATCAGGGACAACCCTGGCATCGTTCTTGGCAAGCACAAGGGTGCTGGGGGCACCCAGGAACTTGCTGCTGGTAGGCAAAAGGCAAACCTGCTTCCTTGCCAGGAGGTGCAGAAGGCCAGCAGCCCCATAAAGACAACAACCGACAGACATGCTCATAGAAATTCTATTTCTGGAAGGAATCAGGGTGATGATGGAGGCGATGAGAAAAATGGAGGCGATGACAAAATATAAGCTGAAACAATCATATATTTCAGGGGTCCTCAAACTATGGCCCGTGGGCTGGATACGGCCCCCCAGTGTCCTCAATCTGGCCCGTGAGCTTGCACGGCACCACCGCAAGCTTCAGCCTCTCCCTGGCCGGCCGGGAGGGGGACTCAGGGGCGTATGCAAGGATCTGATCAGCAGAAGAGGAGGGCGCTCTCCACGTGCTCAGAGGTACTCTTACATCTTAGCTTCTTTTTTTTCTTTTGGTGGACCCACCATGCAAGCCTGTGCATGTCTACTCAGGTGTAAGAATTACTAGGTTTCAATTTCCTCCTAGGGAAAAAAGAATGCACTTGCTTTTGCAGCCCCCAGCAATGCAGGGTGGGCCTGGGCTCAGGGCTGGCACATAGGGTAACCATGAGTCCTCTTTTTCTAGGGCATGTCCTCATTTAAGCCTTGTGTTCTAGAAAAAAAAATCTGCCTTATCCCCCTTTACCTTGTCAGGATGTAGCATGTAGTCTTCTAGTAATTAATAAATTATACATAATAGTTTCAATTTAATAATAAGAAATATAGTGCTTAAATTAAGCATGTGAAATATATATGTGTATATGTAAATATATGTATATGCATATATGTATATTAGCACCACTGTGCTGCTTCAGCCTCTCCCCAGCCGGTGGGGGGGGGGGGGGTTAGAGATACCAGAAGCTCCAACAGACCCAAAAGGTAAGCCTCAGACCCCAAATGTAAGCCCCCAGGGAGTGTTTTTAAAATGTAGGGGGAAATGTAGGACATCCTACATTTTGTCCTACATTTTAAAAAATGTTCCAAAAGTCCAGATTACAGTCCGGCCCCCGACAGTGTCTGAGGGCCAGTGAACCGGCCCCCTGTTTAAAAAGTTTGAGGACCCCTGATATATTTGGTTTAATGTGGTTGGGATTACAGTCTGAATGACTTATTCTTAAATTTCAAACTATTATAATTTATTTCTTTATCACATGCAGCCTGCTCACAAGGAAAAAGAGGACAATGAAGATCTTTTTCCAGGACACAAGGCTAAAAAAAGAGGACGTGTCCTGGAAAAAGAGGAGAGGTGGTCATCCTGGGCTGGAATTGCATTTAGGGGGTGAATGTGCCCCTTTCACTCCAAACCACCCTAAAACTTTGGTGTTTCTTGTCCTTTGCACTTGTCTCCCTCTGCTGGGCATTACTAGTTACTAATAACAGGTTCATCTCTCTCTCTCTCTCTCTCTCTCTCTCTCTCTCTCTCTCTCTCTCTCTCTCATATTTTCTTCCATCACAAACCTCAGTCCTTTTCTTATCCTTTTAAAACAACTTCTTGTTTTTTTCCTTCTCCTCCCTAAATGGCTCTTTCTTTTCCTTTGCCTCTTCTTTTTGCCCCCTTTTAAGATAATTCCTCCACCACCACGAGGTTTAAAACAAACAAGGTAAAGCAAACAAATAAGTAAACATTTCCTGCCAAAATAAATGTTGACGTCCAGGTTCTGGTCATGATTCAACACGATTCAACAAGCAGGATCTAGGTTTGAATTCAGGCTCAGCCACAAAGCTTCCAGGTGACCTTGGACCTGTCACTATCTTCCTGCCTGGCCTACCTTGCAGGTTTGTTGTGAGAACAAAAGGAGGAAAGAATTATATACACGTCCTTCGAGGATGGGCAGCATAAGTAAGTAAGTAAGTAGGTAAGTAAGTAACTAGGAGGAGGATTTCCTGCTACAGGCAGGGGTTTGGATTAGGTGACCTATTGGGTTCCTTCTGACTCTGATCCCCTAATCCAGAGTAACTATGGGAGCACGTAAGAGACTTCATGTGCACCCGTAGTTACTGCACCACCTAGTGAAAACCTATGGGAAATTCATATTGGAATCCAGAGTAAGTTGTTCTTACACTGGAGCAAGGACTCCCCGTAGTTATTCTGGATTTTGCCCTAAGGGCGCAATCCAGGGTAACTACGGGGAGTTCTTGCTATGATGTAAGAACAATTTACTCTGGATTGCAATATGAATTTACCATAAGTTTTCACTAGGTGATGCCGTATGTCAATGTAAATGTCTCTTGCGTGCTCCCATAGTTACTCTGGATTGTAGGGTATGATTCTATGACATAGATAGATAGATAGATAGATAGATAGATAGATAGATAGATAGATAGATAGATACATACATACATACATACATACATACATACATACATACACAAGCTGAAACTGGGCCATAGACGTGTGTTAATAAACTTGGATTAAAAGCATCCTTTGGCAACAGGAAGGTGAGCATCTTTTAAGGGTGTGGGGAGGCAAGGTGGGTATCAGGTTACCTGGGCACACCTATTCCCATGGAGTGCAGCACTTTGAAGGGGTATTAGGTTACTGCTCCATGCATTGGTACAGGCATGCAACCCATGGTGCTTGGGGGCAGAAGCAGATTGGCCTCTGGGTTTGGGCTGCTTGTGAAAAGGGTGAGAAGATTTGGTGTTGGAAATGGGCACCTTTCAGAAACGGGCGCTGGCACAATTAGAGGAGCACTCCTGAAATGAACTGAGCAGAACTACCTGTGGGTGAGCTCAGAGGGGAGGATGCTGTAGCTTGGTGGGGCTGCAGCCCACTGCCAGGGTGCTGGCTTGGTCCCCACCAGTCCCAATCCTGGGGGTCAGGAGGAAGGTTCAGTTCTGCCAGATCCAGAGTCTCTGTGTCAGGTCTTGTGGCTGGGCACAGTGTCTCTTGATTCTATGGCATTGATCCAACACAAGCATTGCCATAAAATCGATTAGCCCCTTGCTTACCCAGTAGACGGTACAATTGTCTCCGAGGAGGCACGGGAGGTAGAACTCGGTAGCACTCAGGATACCACAACAGGCAGGTCTGCAAACATAGCGCACCGGTTTTGAGTGCTTGCGTGCACACGTGTGGGTGCACATGTGGCGGTGCTTTCCAAAGGACTGCGGAGGGAGGCTCCGTCTCACCTCCCCACCCACCCACTGCACATCCCTGCAACAATGTGTGGAAACCCCAGGGATCTGCAGTTCTAGACCCTTTGGCAAGAAGATATGATAAGGAATTGGGGCAGCAGTCCAAAAACAACACAGGAGCACAAAAGTTCACAGCAAGTGTTTGTATTCCACAGATCCAAGGAGCGGAACGAAGGTCACAGAGCAGTCCAGGGTCAAAGACACATACACAGCACTCCGTTTCCATCAGGGTGACCAGAAGTCCAAACATCAAAAGGAGGACAAGGTCTTGGATTCCTCTTAGTCAGGCCTTTCCAGCTAACAATGGCACTTTTACTCACAAGTAAAGCCACGATATTGGGCACTTTCACTTTCCCATGGAGTTCAATGCATATTTTGATTTTTAGTTTTTTTGGCCATAACCTTTGATAGGAAGGAGAAATTTCAAAACCAATTTTTGCATTGGATTCTGCTCTTCAATACGAATCCAACGACATATGACATGATGGGGTCCTGTACACCACTGCAAAGTTCCAAAATGAAGCCACAATGGAGGACAATGATGCCTTTTTGGAGGACACCCGGGCAGAAGGCTAAAAAAGAGGACAAATCCAGAAATATCTGGTCATATGATTACCCTGGCAGCAAATCACCCTACAAACCAACAAAGCTTCCAGCTATCGTTCTTCAAATAAAATTAACAACAAATAAATTAACAACAGGTTCTATGTCCTATAGAATTACCCTACAATCCAGAGTAACCACGGGAGCAATTAAGGTACATTACGTGAACCCGTAGTTACTGCACCGCCAAGTGAAAACCTATGGAAAATTCATATTGCAATCCAGAGTAAATTGTTGTTACACCGGAGCAAGGACTCCCCATAGTTACTCTGGATTGTGCCCTAATACTAGTTGAGCTGATGCCTTGCTGAGCCTGGCCTCTCAGGGGAAGGCCTTGAGGGGCAGCATCAGATATCACTGATGGTCTCAACAGGGAAGGGCTTGGGGGAAAGAAGAAGACGCCTGCCTTCTCTACCTCCTATATTTATTTATTGAAATTGGATAAATCCAGTCCTGTACCCTCACCCTATATGACTGAAGATGGGGTTTCTGTGTCCCATGTGCCTCACCCCCAGGGATTTTTACCAGCAATGGGGAGACACTGAAACAGCTTCGCTGCTTCACCCTAACAACCCTCCGCAACTTTGGGATGGGAAGAAGTCCATCGAGGCCAGGATCCAGGAGGAGATTGGGTTCCTGGTGGAGAAGTTCCGGAAGACACAAGTTTAGGGTCTTTGCTTATCCTTTGCGAAAAACTTATGTGCTTCTGCAGGGAGATGTGCATCCCAGAGCATCAAAAACCAAACACGTGGCCATGCAATGTGCCTGCCTTGCCCTCACTTTTCTTAGGGAGTTGCAGGGAATCGAGTCATCCCATAAAAGTCTTTGATGTAGAGGATCTGAAAGGGACCCTGTTGGATCAGACAAGCATCCTGTCCATCCAGTCCAGCATCCTGCTTCCAACATCTGGACTAGCAGTGGGGAGCGGTGGTGGTTATGGATTCAGCCCCAGTTGCAGTGCTCGAACCTGGACCTGGTGGCTTTCTACTCCAGTGCTCCAAAAATTCAACTGCAGCACCAGGTGCTCCTGCCTTTACCCTCATGCCCTCCTCTCGTTCTGCCTTGCAGGCTCTCCCTTTGACCCCAGTTTTGGTTTTCCAGCCCCTGACACAGTGTCAGAGAGAGGATGCCAAAAAGTCTGGACATCCCTGACCAAGGGCGTAATCCAGAGTAACTAGAGGGAGTCCTTGCTCCGGTCTAAGAACAATTTACTCTGGATTGCAATATGAATTTCCCATAGGTTTTCACTAGGTGGTGCAGTAATTACGGGTGCACGTAAATTCTCATACCCCCATAGTTACTCTGGATTGTAGGGCTAGACGATGTTCAGATCCAGCCACTTGCTTATGATTGCACTGCAATGCTTTCTGGACAGTTGGTGACTCAATTAAATGTCATAATTGCAAAAGAGGACAAGCCCCCCAAATGTAGGACATCCATAAAAAATGTAGGACATGACAAAATAAAATAAAAGGAAGCAGAGGAAGATTTTTCTTATCCAGGTAGGTTTAATTCACAACATCAAAGGGTTTAAAAAGCACCACCTGCCAGAATTTCCTCTTTTTACACAATAAGAACATATACATATACAGAATATATATTGCTTTCATGCAGTTAATTTAAACATTATTTACATTTAAAATGGTTACACAGAATTTATTTCACATAATTTATATGAATATTGCTTTCATGAAGTTATTTTAAACATTATTTACATTTAAAACTATTACAAAGAATTTATTTCATATAATTTATTAAATACAAGAAGACTACATGCTTCTTGCTCACAAGGAAAGTGTTTTTTTCCCCCAGGACACAAGGCTAAAAGAAAAAGGACATGTCCTGGAAAAAGAGGACTCACTGGACAGCAATCCTGGTTGTTCAGAGACTCTTGTCCGGCAGGAGGTACATAGCGGTGGGGCCACCTGATGTGCCAGCGCAGGCTTTACAGAGACACTGATTACTCTCAGGGATTTGGAAAGGCCTTTACTACAATTTTTACTGCATCCCCAAATAATCTATCAACAAATCCCCATCCCAGAAATGAATCTGGTTAGGATCCCCCAGCTTTACCTGTCCTGATCAATACTCAGGAATACCCCGGGTGACCAGATGCCCAAACCTCAAAAGGAGGACAGGTTCTAGGATTCCTCTCAGCCTGACATTTCTGGCAGGCAATGACCATTTGCCTACTCATGAGTAGAGCCACGATACTGGGCACTCACTTTCCCATAGAAAGTGAAGAAATCCATATTTTTTATTTTTACTTTTTTGGCCCTAATTTTTGATAGGAAGGAGATATTTCAAAACCAATTTTTGCATTGGATTCATTCCCCCTCTGGCTATGCCATCAGAGAGCACCCCAAGACTGACTGCTCAGCCCTCTCTGGCTACGCAACCAGTGAGAACCCCAAGACTGACTGCTCAGCCCTCTCTGGCTACGCAACCAGTGAGCCCCCCAAGACTGACTGCTCAGCCCCCCTCTGGCTATGCCACCAGTGAGCCCCCCAAGACTGACTGCTCAGCCCTCTCTGGCTACGCAACCAGTGAGAACCCCAAGACTGACTGCTCAGCCCTCTCTGGCTATGCAACCAGTGAGCACCCCAAGACTGACTGCTCAGCCCCCCTCTGGCTACACAACCAGTGAGCCCCCCAAGACAGACTGCTCAGCCCCCCTCTGGCTATGCCACCAGTGAGCCCCCAAGAATAACTGCTCAGCCCCCCTCTGGCTATGCCACTGGTGCTTCCCCATAAGAACCTTCAGCCCCCCAGCGTTCCATGAGTTCTGGGCCCTTGAAGAGGGAGCTGGAAGTCAGAACTCTTGAGTAGCTGTGGGTGGCCAAGTGGAGTGAGCAAGCAATGTCAAAGGGCTGGCATCGTGAGTTCGCTCCCCGGGCACCCCGCGGCGAGTGGAGGCTCTGTGGGGGAAGCGCATACCCAGTTGAGTCTGCACCGTCGTGAGCCCTGCTCCGCCAGAGGAGGGCTGGCTCCGGTCCCCAGCATGTTCTGGACGCATTCAAGCTGGGAAATGGCCCCGGGAGGCTCTCCGGAGCGCCCCGGGAACACTTTCTTATGCTGCAGCCTCCGAGGGGACCCTCCCCCCGGGTAATCAGATGCCCAAACCTTAAATGGAGCACAAGGTCTTGGATTCCTCTCAGCCTGGCTTTTCCAGCAGACCTTGGCACGTTTGCCTACTCACGAGTAAAGCCATGATATTGAGCACTTTCACTTTCCCATATTTTAGCAGTTTATTTTTTTGGCCATTAATTTTGATAGGAAGGTGCTATTTCGTTCCATTGGATTCTGCTCTTTAATACAAACACAAAGACGTAAGACATGATGGGTCCTGCACACCATTTCCAAGTTCCAGAATGGAGCCAAAATGGAGGACAAAGAAGCCCTTTTGGAGGACACAAAGACAAGAGACTAAAAAAGCGGACAAATCCGGACATTTCCGGTTGTATGATCACCCTGTGCATATCCCCCCAATAAGCCAATACATTTTGGGGGCTCATCTAAGTGACTCTATGTGCATTAAAGTACATGAAGAGCACAATCCTAACCATGTCTACTCAAAAGGAAGCCCCACTGTGTTCAATGGGGCTTACTCCCAGGAAAGTGTCTTTAGGATTGCAGCCTTAGGCACATTTCTTTGCATCTTCCTTAGGTCTCCAAAGCACCGCCTGGAACTAAGAACATCAGAAGAGCCCCACTGGATGAGGCCAGTGGTGGGATTCAAATAAATTAACAACAGGCTCCATGTCCCAATAACTTAAATTAACAACAGGTTGTATGTCCCATGAGTAACCGGTTCTCAGAACCAGGAGCTCATTAGCAAAGGGTTCTATAGAACCTGTGAGAACCACCTGAAGCCCACCACTGGATGAGGCCCTTCCAGTACAGCTCCCTGCATCTCACAGTGACGCACCAGATGCCTCCAGGAACGTGCAAGACAACAACAGATTTGCATCCTCATCCCATCCTTTGCATCCTTTCTTTACTGAATAAAAGACTCGGAAACAACAAGAAGGAGCTGGATATGGAGATGCCCCATAGTTACTACAACCAGCATATGTAAGACAGAAAGCAAGTCAGAGTATTACAAGAGGCACATCAACACTGGACACATTCACTTGCAAGACAAGATCAATAGCAGGAGTCCTTGCTCCGGTGTAAGAACAATTTGCTCTTGGTTGCAATATGAATTTCCCATAGGTTTTTACTACGTGGTGCAGTAACTACGGGTACACGTAATGTCTCTTACGTGCTCCCGTAGTTACTCTGCATTGTAGGGTAGGTTGCATGTCCCACTATGTTCAGTTAGGATGCTGCAAGAACATACTGGAATAGAAACACTTCTTGCATCTCATTACCTACACACAGGATACTTTCTTAGGCTGCAATCCTAAAGACACTTTCCTAGGAGTAATACCCATTGAACACAATGGTTCTTACTCAGAGGTGAGCTTCAGCAGGTTCTCACCTACTCTATAGAACTGTTGTTATAGGACATATGTTGTTACAGGACCATTTATGAGTGCAATCCAGAGTAACTATGGGGAGTCCTTGCTCCGGTGTAAGAACAATTTCCTCTGGATTGCAATATGAATTTCCCATAGGTTTTCACTAGGTGGTGCAGTAACTACGGGTGCATGTAATGTCTCTCATGTGCTCCCATAATTACTCTAGATTGTAGGGTAATTCTATAGGACATAGAACCTGTTGTTAATTTATTTGAATCCCACCTCTGGTCTTACTTCTGAGTAGACATGGTTAGGATTTCAGCCTTAATCTGAGAAAATTGGTTTTATTTGTAGAAGAATTACCTGGTCCACCTGAATCACAATGACCTTTAAAGAAGATAGAAAGGTTCAGACGAACACATGTATGTACATGAAGTATGTCTCAGTCGGATGTCATCCTATATGGTCTATATCAGCCTCATTCCTCGGGGTTCGTTTACCGAGGAACCATGGAGAGGTAGTAAGGCTTTGGAAGTTTAAGACCGTTCTGCATTTTGGGGGTAAGGTTGATCTCCTTCCGATCCTGGAGACTTTTCAGACTGAAATTTTGCAGCAAGGTTGTGAGGAAGAGAAAGAGCTCCATGCGAGCCAGACCTTCACCCAGACAAATCCTCTTCCCTGGAAAGGAGAGAGAGAGAGAGAGAGAGAGAGAGAGAGAGAGAGAGAGAGAGAGGTCCTTCAGTTATTCCTGGAAGTTTTCCTGTAGTCACCTGCCCCAGATGAGACTTAGGGCACAATCCAGAGTAACTACGGGGAGTCCTTGCTCCGGTGTAAGAACAATTTACTCTAGATTGCAATATGAATTTCCCATAGGTTTTCACTAGGTGGTGCAGTAACTACGGGTGCACGTAATGTCTCTTATGTGCTCCTGTAGTTACTCTGGATTGTAGGGTTAGGCTACAATCCAAACTATGGGAAGTCCTTGCTCCGGTGTAAGAACAACTTACTCTGGATTCATATATGAATTTCCCATAGGTTTTCACTAGGTGGTGCAGTAACTATGGGTGCATGTAAGGCCTCTTACATGCTCCCGTAGTTACTCTGTATTTGGGAGTAAGGCTACAATCCAGAGTAACTACAAGACCTTTTACACCAACCTACAGTAGTTACCGTGCCGCCTATGGGAAACCTATGGGAAATGCATAGAGCAATGCAGAGTAAGTGCCTCTTACTCTGGATTGTAGGGACAAATTACTGGCAGATCTATTACTATATACTATAGTAATACAGTAAAACAGTAATATAGTAATAGTACAGCCAAGGATGTTAGCTTTCTCTTCTTTTCTCCAGCATCCATATACTTTTATATATATATATATGGATATATATATATATATATGGATATATATATGGATATATATATATGGATATATATATGGATATATATATATATATATATATATATATATATATATATATATATATATATATATATATAGATAGATAGATAGATAGATAGATAGATAGATAGATAGATATTCATATATCCATATATATGGATATATGAACCCCAAGCATTCCATATACTTTTAGGGAGCAAGAAGTGGTCGAGCATCACCTGTTGAGAAGGGAACGAAGCCCTCGTTCTTCTTAAAGGCTCCATTTTCATCCAGGAAGTGGCCAGGATTGAATCTTCTTGGCGTCTCAAAGTGCTGGGGGTCATTCAGAGCAGTGGTCAGCAGAGCAAGGACAGTAGTATCCTGGAGTGGACAAGCAGAGGCCCCAGAGGCCATGGTCATTAGGACCAGTTCAGAAGGGTCCCCTCTTCTTTTCAGTCACCCAAGCTCCTTTTTGCATCACAATTAATATAATATATAGGGGTCAATATACATCTACTTAATCTGTAATCTAATTAATATAATAGTTAAATAAGAAATGTTCAAACTTCTTCATTATTTACCTTAATTATATAAACTCATAGAGTCATAGAGTTGGAAGGGACCCAGTAGGTCATCTAGCCCAACCCTCTGGCAGGAAATCCTAGAGCCGGGGCCAGGGAACTTTTTTACCTTTTACCCCAAAATATATTTAGATATGCTGATGTTACCCCCTTGATTTGAAAAGAAGAAAATGGTCACCCAGAAGTAAATTGAAAATTTACCCAGAAGTAAATCGAAAATTGAAAAGGAAATTGAAAATCAATTGAAAATCTGGACTTTTAAAAAAAGTAGGACAAAATGTAGGATGTCCTACATTTTGTCCTACATTCTTAAAATCAAGAGTAAACGTAAAGTAAGTGATTTACTTCTGAGTAAACGTAAAGTAAATGGGTTAATTACCTTGGCTGGGGAGGATGTTTGGGGACACAGTTTCAGGCTGCTGCGGCTCAGTGTGGCTAAGTTCGGCCAGCCGCAGCAACCATTAAAAAAACATTACTCTGCACATGCGCGCGCATTCTTCCCCTTCCGAAAGCTCCAACAGAGAGCGCTAGCACTTCTCTGTGGCGGAAGCGGTACTAGTGCGACTGTCCATTACCCCCAGGAATTTCATTTTTACCCTATTTGGGGTAATTTACCCATATTCCCAAACCACTGTCCTAGAGCATCTCCAACAGGTGCTTGTTGAACCTCTCCTTGAAGATGCTCCCAGTGAGGGAGACTCCACCTGAACTGAGATTCAGTTTAAACTTAAGTTTAAAACTTAAGATTAAAGCAGGCCTCCGTCAGTCTTGGAAGACTATGGTATCGTGCTCGGTGCTGCACACGCTGCATGCGAAGCACGAAAGCCTGGGTTGGATTGTTATGGAGGATAGGCTGTTACCCAAGCAGCAAATCCCCCTCTCCACACCACTGAATTAGTCCAATGAAAAGGCAGAGCCAATACGATTGGATCCAGCAGCATCACAGAGCTGGGCTAAGGACAGGAGCTCACCCTGTCTTGTGGGGCCGACCTGGGTCTCAAACCCTGGCCTGCTGGTTAACAGGCACAGCGTCTTAACCGCTTGCGCCACCCACAGCCCTCCAACTTAAGATTAATGTTTTAATTAAAACTTAAAAGTTTAATGGATTAAAACTTATTAAAACTTATAAAATGGATTAAAACTTAAGTTTAATGTTTATGGCGAATAAATACATTTAAGAATTTTAATGCATTTTTGAAGATTTGAAGCACAAATAACAGTTTAAAAAAGATTCTCCAATTTTAAAAAGGAGAAAAATTTCCATGGTTTTGAAGGTTGGGATTTCCACAGCTAAGTAGGATTTTGAGTTTTGACCTGCACCAGTATTCCCATTAGCACCTTGGGAATGGTGTATCCTCGGAACTGTGTGTTTTCCAGTGCTAAATGCGGAAGCCCCAGTGGGACAATATCTCCAAACCGCTGGATCTCGTGGATGACGGCGTCCGTGTAGGGCATCCGGCTCCGGTCCTCCATGCAGGGGCTGCGATTTCTCCCAATAACTTGGTCAATTTCCTCTTGGATTTTTGCTGTGAACAAAGGGGTGAGTGTAGCGGTTGATGCTTCAGTTTTTTCAAACTAGTTAAGGGTTTGAAAACTACCTACTCAAGGGTAGTCAAGGGTATTTTGGACTACTCTGATTCTTGGTTAAGAATAGAGGCGTACCTAGGCAAAAAGGCACCCGTAGCAAGGACTGAAATTTCGCCCCTATCAAAACCACCTGAAATAATACAGTTGGAAGGGATCCCATTAGGTCATCTAGGGCAAAATCCAGAGTAACTACAGGGAGTCCTTGCTCCGGTGTAAGAACAACTTGCTCTGGATTCCAATCTGAATTTCCCATAGGTTTTCACTAGGTGGTGCAGTAACTACGGGTGCACGTAAATCTCTTACGTGCTCCCATAGTTACTCTGGATTTGGGGGTTAGGGTGCAATCCAGAGTAACTAGGGGGAGTCCTTGCTCTGGTGTAAGAACAATTTACTCTGGATTGCAATATGAATTTCCCATAGGTTTTAACTAGGTGGTGCAGTAACTACGGGTGCACTTAATGTCTCTTACGAGCACCCATAGTTACTCTGGATTGTAGGGTTAGTCAATCTAGATCTAGTCCATCTAGTGCATGCAAGTTTTTAAATGGCCGTAGCATGTCCTGTTCTCCGAGGCCAGTTTGGTGGTAGCAGCCGGGCTGTGGCAGCCATGGGGGGCACCTGAGGTGGCACCCATGCATAAAGCACCCCCTGCTTTACCCTTATTACGCCACTGGCTAAGTAAAAGCACAGACCTCCTGATATGCTGAGCTAGGAAAGAACCCAGCCAGCAAAGTGCAACTCACCTTTATGGACAAGAAAAGAGAGTGAGATAATTCACCTTCTATCTCTGGGTATCGGAGGAGGATCAGGAGCCCGTAACGGGTGGTGCTGCTGACGGTCTCTGTCCCTGCGAAGAACATATTGAGGACAGTAGCACTCATGGTGTCATCAGAAAATTCAGAATTTGGATTCCCTCCTTCCTAATACAGGGAAATAAAGAAAGCAACAAATCAAAAAAGAAGTCTGTGGGTCTGTAAGTCTGTGGACTGTGGGTGGTGCAAGCGGTTAAGGCGCTGTGCCTGTTAACCAGCAGGCCAGGGTTCGAGACCTGGGTCGTCCCCACAAGACAGGGTGAGCTCCTGTCCTTAGCCCAGCTCTGCAACGCCAGCTGGATCCAGTCCTATTGGCTCTGCCTTTCCATTGGACTAATTCAGTGGCGTGGAGAGGGGGGATTTGCTGCTTGGGTAACAGCCTATCCTCCATAACAATCCAACCCAGGCTTTCGTGCTTCGCATGCAGCGTATGCAGCGCCGTGCACAATACCATAGTCTTTCAAGACTGACGGAGGCCTGGATCTGTAAGAACATTTCAGTCAAGTCTGATGTATGTATGACCAGCAATGCCAGAAAACACAATGAAAAACATGAAGGAATGGAGCACAGAAAGTGCCTTTACTCTTGTGTAAATTACCTAAAAATCTTAAAGAACATAAATAAGAAAATCTGGTGCTTCATTATAGGTCTCCTCCTCTTATTCTCTCCAAAGGCAAAATTACAAGGATACCAGATCACATTTTTGTGTGTCGCTCCCGGCCTTCCCGAAACATTTCTGCGTCATTCTGGTCTGCAAGAACGCAATGAGCACTGAAGCTATTTCAGTTGAGCAGCTAAATCTATTTGCACAAATCCACAATAACCTGCATTTACTAGAATCTAATGCACCATTGAATCTAATGCGCATCCTATACTTATAATCAAAATACTGCATTCACTCAAATCTAATTAACCATCGAATCTAATGCGCATCCTGATTTTGGAGGCTGAATTCGGCTGAAAAAAGAGAGAGATTTGAGTAAATACAGTAAATCCAGACTTCCAGCACCAACCATGCCATCGACAGTGTGCCAAGATCAGAATATAACAGATACCCAATTATCGGCTGGTACATTCAACACAGCCTTTGATACCCTGATCCTTCACAGCATCACACTTTTGAGGTTCACTTAGATGGCTTTAAAAAATAGTTACTCAAGTAGTTGCTTTAGAGCACAATCCTAACCATGTCTACTCAAAAGTAAGCCCCATTGTTTTCAGTGGTCTTACTCCCAGGAAAGTGTCTTGGATTGCAGCCTCCTAACCATGTCTATCCACAAATAAGCCCGATTGTGTTAAATAGGTCCTACTCCCAGGAAAGTGTCTTTAGGATTGCAGCCTTAGAAGCACAGTGGCGCCTTTATGTAACAAACGCCTCATGTAAAGTATGTTCCACGTAACACATAAAGGATGTTCCATGTATGCAGCCAAACTGGAGCAAGTCCAGAGGAGAGCGACAAGAATGATCAGTGGGATGGAAGGGAAGCCCTACCAGGAAAGGTTGGGGGAACTTGGGATGTTCAGCCTCCTAACCATGTCTATTCACAAATAAGCCCCATTGTGTTAAATGGGTCCTACTCCCAGGAAAGTGTCTTTAGGATTGCAGCCTAATAGGGTGCAATCCAGAGTAACTATGGGGAGTCCTTGCTCCAGTGTAAGAACAATTTGCTCTGGATTGCAGTATGAATTTCTCATAGATTTTCACTAGGTGTTGCAGTAACTACGGGTACATGTAATGTCCCTTACGTGCTCCCATAGTTACTCAGGATTGTAGGGTAGACTTCATCGGATCCTGCACATTGAATGCATGTTTTGAATTCAATTCCGGTGTTTTGTCATCATTTTTACATGAGTTAATATTTTTATATGAATATTTTGGGGGTTCTGGAACCAATTGTCTGAGTTGCCATTATTTCTTATGGGAAAATCAGCTTCATGGAAAGAACGTTTTACATAACAAACATGCCTCCGGAACAAATTAAATTTGTTACATGAGGCGCCACTGTAGTTGTGTTAGAAGTAGTTACTCAATCTGGCAAGATAAGATAACGGCGGGGAATTGTGCAGTTCTTCTGTAAAAGTCCAAAGTCACACAAGCTTTAATTGCTACATCCTTGTAAAATCTTTTTTTATTATATTATATTTATATAATATAATATATTATATTTATATATTATATTATATTATATATTATATTATATATGTAAAATATATTATATTTTAACCCTCCCAGCAACCGTACCACTTTTCCCCAAGTACACCAAAGGGCTGTCATAATGTTGCTTCCCTTCTAGCATCAGTAGCGTAGCTAGAGGGGGGGCAGAGCAGTCAGTCTTGGAGGAAGCGCTTTTGGAGTCAGGATCTTGCTCTCAGATTAGGGTTGCCATATGTCCTGAAAAAATAGGGACAATTCTGATTTGGGGGGATTGTGTTCCCATCACAATGGGACAAAGGGTCCCATTTGTCCTGATTTTGTGGAAGAGAATTATGACAACCCTATCTCAGGTGTGATGCTTTAATGCGGTGATTTCCAACCTTTTTCATCTCGCGGCACACTTAACCACCTTTTATTTTAAAAAGATTTTATTTTAAAAAAGCTTTTTAAATGGGGCAGAGATGGGGGGTCAGTTGTTTGATTGTTTTACTGTTTTTAACAAATGTTTTTAGTCTGCATGATTTTATTCAATCTAATTGTTACTTAATTGTTTTAATCTTTCTTTAGGATCTATTTTATTTCCCTGATGTTAGCCGCCTTGAGCTCCCTCTTGCAGGGGAGGAAAGGTGGGATACAAATCAAATTAAATAAATTTAATTTATTTAAATAATAAATAAATAAATAAATAAATAAATAATTTAAATACATACATACATACATACATACATACATCATGTATGTTGACAAAGCAGACCAGACTGTTCAAATCCCCCTATTTTCCTATTAATGAATGTCAATCTCCAAATTCCTGTGGCACACCTGGGGACTATCCATGGCACACCACGGCACACTGGTTGAGAATCACTGCTTTAATGGGCTGTCTGACTTTAGATGCTCAAGAAAGAAAGAAACCCTACAATCCAGAGTAACTACGGGAGCACGTAAGAGACATGTATGTCGACGTAGTTACGGCACCAGCTAGTGAAAACCTATGGGAAATTCATATTGGAATCCAGAGTAAATTGTTCTTACACTGGAGCAAGGACTCTCTGTAGTTACTCTGGATTGCACCCAAACCCAGATGCAAACACTGGTGATTTATGAAAATCAACTCCCTCCCCTAAAAAAAAAATTCAATTTTTAAATCTATGGAATATTTAAATTATTGCAATTACCTTTCCCTTTTCAACACCTACCTGCTCCATTTTGGCAAGGAAGCAATCTATGAAGTCTCGAGGACAGTTGGGATCGAGTGTTTGCCGGTGCATCTGGATCCTTTGCGAGACGAAGCTTTTAAGCCCAGCGATGCAGACCTCAAAATCGTGGTGAGCTCCAGGCAGGAGCCGTTTCAGAAATGGGAAGAAGTTCACCAGCTGGGAACAGAGAGAAAAGCTTCCTATCCAAACATGCCCAAGCTTGGCTTTTGTGAACCACTCTTAGGAGCTCCCGTAATGGCTTGTTTGGTGCAGAAATAAAAAGGATTTCTTTGGCTTGGGACACAGGTTGATAGGAACAACTTAAGGATCCCCTATTGCTGTAGTTCTTCCTTTCCCAAATATGTTCTCCAGGGCTGGGTCACCAGTGAGGCATAATGCAGCAGCTGTTTCAGATGGTGGCTGGGCACAGGAGATGTGCCACCTGTGCCCATCCACTGCCTCTAAAGCCAGCCTAAAGCCAGCCACTATTATCTGGCAACAATATGTGGCAATCCTATATGTGGCAATCCAATATGTGGCAATCCTAAAGGCAATCCTAAAGCCAGCCACTATTATCTGGCATGCCTGCGGCAATCCTAAAGGCAATCCTAAAGCCAGCCACTATTATCTGGCAACAATATGTGGCAATCCTATACGTGGCAATCCTATATGTGGCAATCCAATATGTGGCAATCCTAAAGGCAATCCTAAAGCCAGCCACTATTATCTGGCATGCCTGCGGCAATCCTAAAGGCAATCCTAAAGCCAGCCACTATTATCTGGCAACAATATGTGGCAATCCTATATGTGGCAATCCAATATGTGGCAATCCTAAAGGCAATCCTAAAGCCAGCCACTATTATCTGGCATGCCTGCGGCAATCCTAAAGGCAATCCTAAAGCCAGCCACTATTATCTGGCAACAATATGTGGCAATCCTATATGTGGCAATCCTAAAGCCAGCCACTATTATCTGGCAACAATATGTGGCAATCCTATATGTGGCAATCTTAAAGGCAATCCTAAAGCCAGCCACTATTATCTGGCATGCCCGTGGCAATCCTAAAGGCAATCCTAAAGCCAACCCATGGCAATCCTAAAGGCAATCCTAAAGCCAGCCACTATTATCTGGCATGCCTGTGGCAATCCTAAAGGCAATCCTAAAGCCAACCCATGGCAATCCTAAAGGCAATCCTAAAGCCAGCCACTATTATCTGGCATGCCCGTGGCAATCCTAAAGGCATTCCTAAAGCCAGCCACTATTATCTGGCATGCCCGTGGCAATCCTAAAGGCAATCCTAAAGCCAGCCACTATTATCTGGCATGCCTGTGGCAATCCTAAAGGCAATCCTAAAGCCAGCCACTATTATCTGGCATGCCTGCGGCAATCTTAAAGGCAATCCTAAAGCCAGCCACTATTATCTGGCATGCCTGTGGCAATCCTAAAGGCAATCCTAAAGCCAACCCATGGCAATCCTAAAGGCAATCCTAAAGCCAGCCACTATTATCTGGCATGCCTGTGGCAATCCTAAAGGCAATCCTAAAGCCAGCCACTATTATCTGGCATGCCTGCGGCAATCTTAAAGGCAATCCTAAAGCCAGCCACTATTATCTGGCATGCCTGTGGCAATCCTAAAGGCAATCCTAAAGCCAACCCATGGCAATCCTAAAGGCAATCCTAAAGCCAGCCACTATTATCTGGCATGCCCGTGGCAATCCTAAAGGCATTCCTAAAGCCAGCCACTATTATCTGGCATGCCCGTGGCAATCCTAAAGGCAATCCTAAAGCCAGCCACTATTATCTGGCATGCCTGTGGCAATCCTAAAGGCAATCCTAAAGCCAGCCACTATTATCTGGCATGCCTGCGGCAATCTTAAAGGCAATCCTAAAGCCAGCCACTATTATCTGGCATGCCTGTGGCAATCCTAAAGGCAATCCTAAAGCCAACCCATGGCAATCCTAAAGGCAATCCTAAAGCCAGCCACTATTATCTGGCATGCCTGTGGCAATCCTAAAGGCAATCCTAAAGCCAGCCACTATTATCTGGCATGCCTGTGGCAATCCTAAAGGCAATCCTAAAGCCAGCCACTATTATCTGGCATGCCCGTGGCAATCCTAAAGGCAATCCTAAAGCCAACCCATGGCAATCCTAAAGGCAATCCTAAAGCCAGCCACTATTATCTGGCATGCCCATGGCAATCCTAAAGGCAATCCTAAAGCCAGCCACTATTATCTGGTATGCCTGTGGCAATCCTAAAGGCAATCCTAAAGCCGGCCACTATTATCTGGCATGCCCGTGGCAATCCTAAAGGCAATCCTAAAGCCAACCCATGGCAATCCTAAAGGCAATCCTAAAGCCAGCCACTATTATCTGGCATGCCCATGGCAATCCTAAAGGCATTCCTAAAGCCAGCCACTATTATCTGGCATGCCCATGGCAATCCTAAAGGCAATCCTAAAGCCAGCCACTATTATCTGGCATGCCTGTGGCAATCCTAAAGGCAATCCTAAAGCCAGCCACTATTATCTGGCATGCCTGCGGCAATCTTAAAGGCAATCCTAAAGCCAGCCACTATTATCTGGCATGCCCGTGGCAATCCTAAAGGCAATCCTAAAGCCGGCCACTATTATCTGGCATGCCCGTGGCAATCCTAAAGGCAATCCTAAAGCCAGCCACTATTATCTGGCATGCCTGTGGCAATCCTAAAGGCAATCCTAAAGCCAGCCACTATTATCTGGCATGCCCGTGGCAATCCTAAAGGCAATCCTAAAGCCGGCCACTATTATCTGGCATACCTGTGGCCATTCTTTTCCTGCAAATATTTCTCTTCCAAGCAGATGTTGGGTCACCAGGATGAACAACTGGAGCAATTGGATTCTGAGAGTGGGATTTCTGGTAAAACAAGAGGCACCTGAAAGGCTCCACAGGGCAGCTACACCCCTTCAGACTGTGCCTGTTAAATGTAGGTCGTTGGAGACGTACCTGTGCCCAGGTGGAAAAGACAAGTTGGAACAGTTTGTTGATGAGGCCGAGCAAACTGACAAAGTCCTTGTCATCGTATTCAAACCTGTTGCCAAACACAACGGAGCAGATGACGTTGGAGACGGCGTTGCTGAGATAAAAGGTGGGGTCGAAGGTGTGTCCTGCGGAACGGGGATGGGGAGAGACATTTAGGGGCACAGTTGCTGGGATGCCTCTTGGAGACTATGGGCATAATCCAGAGTAACTACGGGGAGTCATTGCTCCAGTGTAAGAACAATTTACTCTGGACTGCAATATGAATTTCCCATAGGTTTTCAGCAGGTTGTGCCGTAACTACATTGACGTAAATGTATCTTACACGCTCCCGTAGTTACTCTGGATTGTAGGGAATGTTGGACAAGGTGAGATTTATTTATTTTGGAATATACTGTAGCAGCTTCCAGTTCTCCTCCTCCCCACATTTTTTTCCAAGCCTCTACCACAAACTCTTTTATTATTATTTTATTAGCCTCATCCATCCATCCATCCATCCATCCATCCATCCATCCATCCATCCATCCATCCATCCATCCATCTATCTATCTATCTATCTATCTATCTATGTACCTACCTACCTACCAACCTACCGAATTTATGCAGGGAAATATTATTATTATTATTATTATTATTATTATTATTATTAAAGAAGCAGGCCTCCGTCTGTCTTGAAAGACTATGGTATCGTGCTCACCACTGCATATGCTGCATGTGAAGCACAAAAGCCTGGGTTAGATTGTTATGGAGGATAGGCTGTAACCCAAGCAGCAGATCCCCCCTCTCCACGCCACTGAATTAGTCCAATGGAAAGGCAGAGCCGATATGATTGGATCCAGCTGGCATCGCAGAGCTGGGCTGAGGACAGGAGCTCACCCTGTCTTGTGGGGCCGACCTGGGAATCGAACCCTGGCCTGCTGGTTAACAGGCACAATGTCTTAGCCACTTGCACCACTCATTATTGGGCTGTGGGTGGTGCAAGTGGTTAAGTCACTGTGCCTGTTAACCAGCAGGACAGGGTTAACCACTGTGCCTGTTAACCAGCAGGACAGCTGGACGCTAGCGCACTGCGTCTCCTGAAGCCGAGCTTCAGGAGACGCGGCGGCCGCTAGTGAACCGGTTCCCCGCGGTTCTGCCAGCCGCGGCTCTTTCCAGTTCACTAGCGTCCGCTGCGTGGGAAGATCCAGTTCGGGCGAATAGGCCCGAATCGGCATCTGCCCACCTGTGGTGATATCTGGAGTATTGTGTTTTTGTGTTTAGTAGTAGTAGTAGTAGTAGTAGTAGTAGTAGTAGTAGTAGTAGTAGTAGTAGTAGTAGCCCCAGATTGTGTACTTAGTACAAATTGTGTGATTCCTTGTATTTTTAACAATTCAACTCTTCAAACATGAATCTAAGGCTGCAATCCTAAACACATTTTCCTGGGAGTAAGACCTACTGAACACAATGAGGCTTACTTCCGAGTAAACATGGATAGGATTGTGCTCTAAAACACAGAAACATTTGAAATTTGGGAAAAAAACTAACCCTACAATCCAGAGTAACTATGGGAGCACGTAAGAGACTTTACATGCACCCATAGTTACTGCACCACCTAGTGAAATCCTATGGGAAATTCATATTGCAATCCCAGAGTAAGTTGTTCTTACACCAGAGCAAGGACTCTCTGTAGTTACTCTGGATTGCGCCCTAAAGCAAAATTCTACTGGGCATTTTTAGAAAGAACAGCCGTTCCTCCTCCTTTTCTTCACGGATGCTGTGGACGCAGAGCACCCTCTTGTGGGAAACTGCGCACAAGTGATTGCACTTTACCTTCTGTTTTCCTGATGGCTTCCACCAGGAACTGGGCCTCTTCTTGGATCCGCTCCTCAATGGATCTCTTTCCCATCCCAAAGTTCCTCAGGGTGGTGAGAGAGAAACGGCGCAGCTGCCTCCACCGCTCACCGTTGGTGAAAACTACGCCTGAAAATGAAGAAAACGCATAACTGTGCACCGTATTATGTCCGATTACTGTAAAATGTCCTGCTTTGCCTAAGCAATACCATAGGAAGTGCAGGATTGGACCAAAAGACTTTAATGCCCTTTAGTGGCCACGGAGGGGCTACGGAGGAGTTGAATGTAGTGGCATGCATCAGTCTTGAAAGACTATGGTATCACTTGCATGCGAAGCACAAAGGCCTGGGTAGATTCATATGGAGGATATGCTGTTACCCAAGCAGCAGAACCCCCCTCTCCACGCCACTAAAATAGTCCAATGGAAAGGCAGAGCCGATATGATGGGTCCCAGCTGCATCTTAGAACTGGGTTAAGGACAGGAGTGGGGACCCGTGTTTCGAACCCTGGCCTGCTGGTTAACAGGCACAGAGTCTTAACCACTTGCGCCACTATGGAGGAGTTAGAGGGGCTGCAAAGCACTAAGATTGGCTTGCATGCCAAGGAGCAGTATGGCATGTAAGCCAAGTGGCATTGCCTGCATTTTGCCCAGAATGGCTTGAAGGAGAGGGGGAGACTCCCTTAGAGCATTGCACCCCCTCTAGCTATGCCACTAGTAGAGGATCTCCTGAATGGGCAGTAATGGGGTAACTACACTAGTAGAGGATCTCCTGAATGGGCAGTCAGCAACTGTGGGGCATGGAAATTATTAGTCATACAAATTTGCTTGCATATTAATAGCAAACTGCTATTTGCATGATTTTCTTCGCCAACACAAGCCACTTTTGGTATCTGCAATACTAACTTCAAAAAATAAAGCTCACCATACTTTCTGAGATGCTCATCCAGCATAGGCAGATATCCTCTCCCACTGAACACCTCCGCGTTATCCACAAGTGCTTCCTTGATGGCTTCATGTCCACACAGCACCACAACTGGCCGGGAACCCATATAGATGGTGAACACAGGACCATAGCGCTCTTGGAGCTGCCAGGGAACAAACCAAGTTTGGGGCCAATGTTGTCTTCCCATCGTGCCTCCCATCCTTTAAACGGTGAGGCTCAGACCTGGACCCCAAACTTAATCCTGAAAATAGGTGATGGGCAAGGAAAGGGCACTGGAAGAAGGAGCAAGACAGGAGGGAGAGTTATTTGGAAATGCCAAGTGGATGTTGCAGCCTTCAAGGAGTCTCTCTCTCTCTCTCTCTTTTCTGCTTGTGCAGTATTTCCACATTATTAAAAGGTAAAAGGTGTAAAGGTGTAAAAGGTAAAAGTGTCCTATGCAAGTTGTGATAGACTCTAAGGCGTGGTGCTCATCCCCGTTTCATAAGCCATATACCCTACAATCCAGAATAACTACGGGTGCATGTAAGAGACTTTACGTGCACCCGTAGTTGCTGCACCACCTAGTGAAAACCTATGGGAAATTCATATTGCAATCCAGAGCAAATTGTTCTTACACCGGAGCAAGGACTCCCCATAGTTACTCTGGATTGTGCCCATAGTCAGCGATGCCTCCATGGACACGTGGCTCACATGCACATGGAAAATGCTGTACTACCTTCCCATCCAAGGTGCCACCTTTGCTATACCACCTTTGTTTTACCACCTTCCCACTGAGGTGGTACCTATTTACCAACCTGCATTGGCATGCTTTTGAATTGCTAGGTTGGCAGGAGCTGGGCTAGGGACAGGAGCTCACCCCGTCTTGCAGTACTAGGGTCTCAGTCCTGGCCTGCCAGTCGACAGGCATGGCATCTTAGACTTGACCACTGAGCCACTTTCCATATTACAGATGGGAATTGATGAGAGGATGATCAGGGAAACCTAGAAAGCTCATACCTGAGAGCTCTGGTTACTTGCGACAGCAAGATCAAAGTGGCTTTGGGTGGATGGCCACATCCTCGGCGCATCAACACTGCACTGGAAGTAGGGCAGGAGGGTAAAAGCAACCCAATCCAATGGCTTTCCTACTTCTCCTCTAGAGTTCTGGATGGGAAAGGGAGACCTTCCTCAAAAAGGGGAATCAGGAAGGGCAACACTCACCCTCCGGAAAGAGGCAATGATATTTCGGAGATCCATTTGGAGCAAGTTTCCTAAAAGTGGCAACGGGGTCGGGCCTGGGGGCAAGTTGACTTTCTCAGGGCGTCTCCTCCAGATGAGGAGGAGGAAGAAAGTGATGCAGAAGAAAAGGAGGACATGCGACACTCCCAGCAGATCCATCGGAGAGCAGAAGGTTGCACTCAACGCACTGTTGAAGAAGCCTCCGTTGTGCAGAAATGGGAATTGCCGACAACTCCCTTTCACGAAGACCGATTAACTGAGCCAAACGAGGATTGTGTAAGGCAGAAAAATATGCTTCTCGAAGGCTAAAGTCTAGTTTGCGACACCCGCAACACATGGCCTCGCTTCCTGCTTGCGTTTCCAGTTTCACCGAGTAAAGCCAAGGCAGGCCTTCTTCACACTGGCAGGGAGCCCGTTGCATAAGGATCCACTGGGCTGTTCACTCAACAACAACAACACCCTTTTAGGGAAGGACGCGGCTTTATGTACTGAATCCCCCAAATCCAGAGTAACTACGGGAGCACGGAAGAGACTTTACGTGCACCCATAGTTACTGCACCACCTAGTGAAAACCTATGGGAAATTCATATTGCAATCCAGAGTAAGTTGTTCTTACACCGGAGCAGACTCCCCGTAGTTACTCTGGATTTTGCCCTAAATCAGCTTCTGCCAATGCAGGTCAATCAGGGGAGAGACTCACAAGAAGGGTGATCATATGACCAGATTTTTCTGGATTTGTCCTCTTTTTTACACTTCTGTCCGTATGTCCTCCAAAAGGGCTTTGTTGTCCTCCATTTTGGCTTCATTTTGGAACTCTGCATTGGGATCCCATCATGTCATATGTCGTTGGCTTCGTATTGAAGAGCAGAATCCAATGCAAAAATCAGTTTTGAAATATCTCCTTCCTATCAAACGTTATGGCCCAAAAACTAAAAGTAAAAATATGCATTGAGCTCTAGTGAAAGTGCCCAATATCGTGGCTTTACTCATGAGTAGGCAAATGTGCCATTGTCTGCTGGGAAGGCCAGGCTGAGAGGAATCCAAGACCTTATCCTCCTTTTTAGGTTCAGGCATCTGGTCAACCTGGTCACTAGGGTTTGCATCACCTGATATCAGTGTGACCATATGTTATAACAGGAAAAGAGGACAAGCCCCCCAAAATGTAGGACACCCAAGAAAAATGTAGGACTTGACAAAATAAAAGTGAATACGGTCATTTATATTGTTTTATGTGGTTAATTTCAACTCTATTACTTTTGCTGCTCTCTGATTGTTAATAAAGAATCTTATCAACACTATTACTTATTATTAAAAGTAAAACAGTTACATATACCGTATTTACTCAAATCTAATGCACACCATATTCTTGTAATAAAATATTGTATTTACTTGAATCTAATTAACCATCAAATCTACCGTGCACCCTGATTATGGAGACTGAGGGTGCAATCCAGAGTAACTACGGAAAGTCCTTGCTCCGGTGTAAGAACAATTTGCTCTGGATTGCAATATGAATTTCCCATAGGTTTTCACTAGGTGGTGCAGTAACTACAGGTACATGTAATGTCTCTTACGTGCTCCCGTAGTTACACTGGATTGTAGGGTTAGGCTGCAATCCTAAAGACACTTTCCTGGGAGTAAGACCCATTGCGCACAATGGGGCTTACTTTTGAGTAGACATGGTTAGGATTGTGCTCTAAAGTCAGCTGAAAAAGGTGAGCATTAGATTAGAGTAAATGAAGTAATTTATTACATAAAGAGTGTGATTCTAATAGTGTCTACTCAAAAGTAAGTTCCATTGAATTCAATGGGGCTTGCTCCCAGGAAAGTGCTCTTAAGATTGGAGCCATTATTTATTAATTGCAAAAAGTCTTATGTTGCCTGCTCACAAGGGAAAGGAGGACAAGCCCCCAAACTCGGAGTAAGTACGGGAGCACATAAGAGACTTTACTGCACCACTTAGTGAAAACCTATGGGACATTCATACTGCAATCCAGAGTAAGTTGTTCTTACACTGGAGCAAGGACTCCCTATAGTTACTCTGGATTTTGCCCAAGGAGGATCTTTTTTTTCCAGGACAGAACACTAAAAAAAGAGGAAAGACAGGACATATGATCACCCCGCCTGCCGTAAGAGCTCAATGCACGACTACCATGATGAACGTCCCCAACCAGTCCAGACCAACCAGAATAAACACAAAGCCTAAATGCAGCGGCATCACTCGGGTTGATGTCACCCCCCCCCCATTGCCTGGCCTTGAAGAGTCTTCTGTGACTGTCCCCCCCAACTACCGATGTATCTCATGCCCCACTGGCACAGCTATGCCAGTGCTGGCAGGTTGGTTAGGACTGTGCCCTTCGTTTCTTCAGCTGGTCTCTGCACTGCCAGAAGCTGGCATGAAGCTGGCATGAAGAAATTTGCAAGAAAACATGTCCTTTTCCTGGACATTTTAGTCCAATTTAATATATTGTTAATTTGATATCAGGCATATATTGTCTCCTTAGGAACTTTTTCTGGGCGCAGGAGTGTGTGCCAGCCGTCCGCTGGCAATGGCTGAGAAGGCTCTCCTACGGCCCCTTTCTTATGCTCAGATTTGATCCTCCTGCCACGAGGTGCACGAGGTGTGTGAGTCGAAGCCTGGCAGTGCCATCCACAGGGCATTCTGCTTTCTCTCTTACTTGAGAAGACTTGTTCTTACAGATAAGGGTGCCATCCTAACCGAGGCTGGCACAACCTATCAGTCTTCCCCTTCCTAGGAAGGCAAGCGCATGTCTGTACACTGGCCTAACCCTTCCCCAGGAGTGGTGCAGATGTGTCTTATGGCATTTTGTGACACCTCCAGGTCATAGAATCATAGAATCCTAAAGCTGGAAGGGACCTAGTATGTCATCTAGTAGATCACCCCTAGTAGGTCAACACATGACTTGTGCAGGGGCTTAGGCTGGCCTAACTGGAGATTAGAATTGCAGCCATAGTAATCTGAAGGCAGAACTAGAACCAATGGGGACAAACTGCAAGAGAGGAGATTCCGGTTGGAGATCCGGAAAAAATTCCTGACGGTGAGGGCGGTTCGGCAGTGGAAGAGATTGCCAAGGGAGGTGGTGGACTCTCCCTCACTGGGGGTCTTCAAGCAGAGGCTCGATGAGCAGCTGTCGGGGATGCTCTAGGGGGATTTCCTGCTGCAGGCAGGGGTTGGACTAGATGACCTACTAGGTCCCTTCCAACTCTAGGATTCGATGATTCTAGTGGGGGGTAGCAAGTATCAATCAATCAACTAATTAACATAATGCTATAAATAAAAGTATATACTACTATATATAAGTATAGCCGGTGTTGCTTCTCCATATGTAAGCAGCCCAGATGCCATCAGAGCCATGCACACGCATTCACCAAGTGCTTGCACATTACTGCCACTGCCCTGAATGGCTCTGATAGTGACTGGAAGGATTTGCTTGCAGAGGGAGTTGAAGCACTTGCTGTACCACCCCCCTTTGGCTATGCTACCACTTCAACAAGATATATAAAATGTTATGCAGAGAATGGTGAAGGGTGGAAAAACAATGCACCTGACAAAGGACTTAGAGCACAATCCTAATCATGTCTACTCAAAACAAAGCCCTACTGTGTTCAATGGGTCTTAGGGATAAATCCGGAGCAGTTACGGGTTCACGCAGTTACGTCACCCTCTACTGTTATCTTATGGAAAGTCATCTTAACTGCTCCAGAGCAAGGGGCTTAATTTCACTTTAGGATATAGGTCTTACTCCCAGGAAAGTGTCTTTAGGATTGCAGCCTTATACAGGAGCATCTTGAATCATAAGCATTGAGCATTGAGAGCATTGCGCACCACACCGCCATTTTTCCCGATCCCGATTATCCCAGGAGTGGGGTGTCCAGAACACCGTGCATCATATCTTTGTGCATCAAGACGCACTATTAAGAAGATATCCCAAGCGATTTCAGAGATTGGGCTTTTATTTGTCTTGCTGGTCCCAATCCAGTTGTGAGGCTTTACTGTCTTCCCCGATAAAGCAGGAGGTGGTCAGGCGGGGGGGGGGGCACACGAACCGTGCTTCCCCCCTTACAGATCTGGGCCAATGCAGTCCAGGGGTACTGCAGAGCTACCGGGGGACCATGCAGAGCTGATACGGCGGGGGAAGGTTGCCGGTGCTGAGCATTTGGGGCAGAATATTGATGTCCTCGCAGGATTTCAGTGTTTTCAGGTTGAAGTTTTGCAACAACACCGTCAGGAATAAGAAGAGCTCCATGCGGGCCAGACCTTCACCCAGGCAAACTCTTTTCCCTGGAGGAGGAAAAATGGAAAAAATAATAATTTAATGGTCAGTTTGTACTTCTGGGAAGCTTCATCCTAAAAGGGGAACCCAAAAGTATTCTATGTCCAGTCGTGAGCATCTCTCTGTCAATGTAACCCCAACTCTTTGCCTCCTCTCATTCTTTTTCTATCTATATATAGAAAAGAAAAGTCACTGACTGATTCACTGACTGATTCACTGACTCATCAACAGCCAGCCAAAACCACCAGCCCTGGAAGCATGAAATTTGGGGAGGGTGTTCCTTCTGTGACATGAACACCCACCAAGAACCCATGTGGAGAAATTTAACCCCTAAGGGGCTGAAAAGGGGTGCAGTGTTTTTGTCCTATATTTAACATGGGAGACTGACCAACATCCAGCCGATTTGGTGGTCGGTGCCTGGTGCAATGTGGGGGGATGTTGTGCAGAGGGAAGGGTTACACTGGGGAGCATGCTGCACATGGGGGTGTTGCACATGGGGAGAAGATGCGCATGGGGGTTGGATGCACATGGGGGGTTGTTGCACATGGGGAGATGATGCGCATGGGGGATGTTGCACATGGGGAGATGATGCTCATGGGGAGATGATGTGCATGGGAAGATGTTGAGCATGGGGTGTTGATGCGCATGGGGTGTTGATGCGCATGGGGTGTTGATGCGCATGGGGAGATGTTGCGCATGGGGGGCTGATACGCATGGGGTGGATGAACATACGGGATATTACACATGAGAGTGGATGCACATGGGGGTTGATGTGCGTGTGGGATTGATGCGCAGTGGGGGGAAGGTGTATGGGGGAATTTTACTCCCACAATGCGGGTATGCTTTTCGCTAGTCTTCTATAAATCCCTATATCCACCTAAGTTTCAACCCCCTTTAGGGGCAAACCCGTCACCTGTTGAGAATGGCAGAAAAGCCTCCTTCTTCTTAAAGGCCCCGTTTTCATCCAGAAAATGGCCAGGATTGAACTTTCTGGGCGTCTCGAAGTGCTGCGGGTCGTTCAGAGCAGTGGTCAGCATAGGAAAGACTGCAGTGCCCTGGAAGAGGCAGAGAATAGTCACCAAGACCAGTCATCCTATACTCACATCCACCATCTGTGCCAGGGCTGCTGTCCTTGGGTTCCCTCACTTAGGGCGCAATCCGGAGTAACTTCGGGGAGTCCTTGCTCTGGTGTAAGAACAATTTACTCTGGATTGCAATATGAATTTCCCATAGGTTTTCACTAGCTGGTGCAGTAACTACAGGTACACATACTGTCTCTTACATGCTCCCGTAGTTACTCTGGATTGCAGGGTAAATCAGGATTTTGCATTTATCTAGGTATGCAGTACCTTGTTATCCACTAGAGTTCTATTCCAGAACCTCCCGTGGATAATAAAGATCTGTGGACAAAATAATGGGAAAATTGATTTAATGACCCATTTCCAGGGTCTTGCTTCTCCACTGCACCTAATGAAATAAGGTAGCACCTCAGTACCTGCAGGGGTTTGATTGTAGGACTGAAGAATGAAATAGTTACTTACATGACTGCCTTTCTACAACAGTAAGAAAAGCAGTTTTTAAAACTGCAATTTGCAGTGACCATTCACATTGAGTCAAATCTCGGTATAAAAAATCCATGTATAACAGGCTGGACCTGTTATGTCTTAAGTTCTTCGTATGTTGTAGATATTACTGGAATAACGTGTAGAAGAACATGGAGTGGATAATGTACGGAATAATTCCAGTATGGTTTGATAGGTCAGACTGGGGGGGGGGGTGTCTGTCAAAATGCATCTGTTGCTTTGAAGGGTGCCCACCCATCTGCAGACAGGATTCTTATAGGGGCCAATGTTTGGGTTAGCCCAGGAGCCCACCTCACCTTGGGAATGGTGTATCCTCGGAACACCGTGTCTCTGGTCACCGCATGAATGGCTCCCAGGGGTACCAAGTCCACAAACCGCTGGATCTCGTGGATGACTGCGTCTGTATAGGGCTCCGTTCCTATCTCCGATCCTATAGGGCTGCGTCTGTATCTGGCTCCGATCCTCCATGCACGGGCTACGGTTTCTCCCAACAACTTGGTCAATCTCCTCTTGAATGTGATGGTTGATGTGAGGGTTGGTGCATCAACGTTTTCCAAACAGTGGTGAGTTCGTCCCACTTTTACCTCCGCAGGCCTTTGCTCTATAGTTCTACAACTCTGGATTCTGCAATTAGTAAAGCCCGAGGAGAATCTATGGCCTCGACCTACAACTAGTGTTCTCCAAAACATAAGCAATTGTTCCGTACTTGGAATCGGGACCAGAACCACCTGCTTTTAAGTAGCGGAGGGGGTGGAATAGCTTTACCTTCAATAGTAATGTAGCATGAGTTTACTGCTCTTCTACTAGACTAGACTGCTCTTCTCCTAGACTCTCATTCTGTGTAGAGAAGGGTGCATTTGAGCATGTGCAAAGTACGGTATTTACTAGAATCTAATGCTCACCCTTTTCGACCAAATTCAGTTTCCAAAATCAGGGTGTGCATTAGATTTGATGGTTAATTAGATAAGAGTGAATATGATATTCTGATTATGAGTATAGGGTATACATTAGATTTAATGGTTAATTAGATTAACTATGGTATTCTGATTATAAGAATAGGGTGCGCATTAGATTTGATGGTTAATTAGATTAAATGTGGTATTCTGATTATAACTATAGGGTGTGCATTAGATTTGATGGTTAATTAGATTAGAGTGAATATGATATTCTGATTATGAGTACAGGGTATACATTAGATTTAATGGTTAATTAGATTAACTATGGTATTCTGATTATAAGAATAGGGTGCGCATTAGATTTGATGGTTAATTAGATTTGATGGTTAATGATATTCTGATTATGAGTACAGGGTGCACATTAGATTTGATGGTTAATTAGATTAAATGTGGTATTCTGATTATAAGTATAGGGTGCGCATTAGATTTGGTGGTTGATTAGATTAGAGTGAATATGATATTCTGATTATAAGTATACGGTGCACATTACCTTTGATGGTGCATTAGATTTGAGTAAATACAGGTATGTTTTATTTAGAGAACAAGTTCCTGAGCAGAACTGACAGCCTGGCTACATCCAAAAGAAAGTATGAAACTGGCAGGAGGTGAGAGCCTGTCCCATTAGGAAGGAGGCTTCTACTCAGACATAAGTCCCATTGTGTTCAATAGTGCTTATTCCCAGGAAAGTGTGGTTAGGACTGCACATTTGTCAGAGGTGGAAGCAGGAAACCTGGTTCCTTGAATAGGAAGGAACTCCCTAGCCAGCCAAATACAACCTCGATGGTTGGAGAGATGCAAAAGAAGAGTTGGGCTGGGTTTGGAGATCTTTTACCTTCTATCTCCGGATATCGGAGGAGGATGAGAAGTCCGTAGCGGATGGTGGAACTGACCGTCTCTGTCCCTGCGAAGAACAGGTTGAGAACTGTGACTATCAGATTGTCGTCATGAAACTCAGAATCTGGATTCTGTCTCTCCTGACATAGGAAAGAAGGAGAAAGAGGCACAGTTATGAACTTCAGTTACCATTGAAACAGGACGGTCTGGCCTGTGGACTGAAATTGATCCCCATTTCATTGTCCAGCGGTGGGCTGAAGGCAGTTCAGGCTGGATCGCCGGAACCACTTCCTAATTCTGGCCCCCCGCCACCAATCCGGTGGCTAGGGGGGGTGGCAGAAAACTGGGCACACTGGTTCGGCGCGCCCGGGGAAGCCCACCACTGTAAGCGTGCGCTAACCTTAGCACACGCACAGTGCTGTCCTGAAGCCTCAGGACTGCACTGCACATGTGTCGAGATTGGCACACGTGCAGTGCGCCGGGTTGGGGCCTGCCCCTCGCCCCACCCCTCACCCCACCCACCTGCACCTGCAGCACACTGGGGTGGGTGGCGTGCCCTCCCCGGCCCTGGCCCTGCCGCTCCCCGGCCCTGGCCCTGACCCCAGCCCGGCCCTCCCCGGCCCTGCCCCTGCCCCTCCCCAGCCCCTGACCCTGGCCCCAGCCCCGCCCCCTCACCCGAGCCCAGCCCGCCCACTTCCGGAGATCCGGTATTGGGCCAGGCCAGGCCAGGCCCACCACTGATTATAACGCAAACCAATCAAAATAATAGGGGTGAATGTTCTAGCGGTTCTTGCTAATCCCCCTTCCCCTTTCAATAGGTACCTGTTCCATTTTGGCCAGGAAACAATCAATGAAGTCCTGGGGGCAATTTGGATCATAGGAATCCCGGTGCATCTCAGTCCTCCGAGTGATGAAGCGGATTAATTCCTCCAAGTACTCAGAGCGTCTGTGGTGGGGTCCAGGCAAGATCTTCATCAGTGATGGGAAAACAAGCTTTAGCTTTGGAAAAAGAAAATAAAAGGACGATACTTCATCAAGGTCTGACCATCCTTCGGGTCCTGCATCCCAAACTTGGCTTCTTATTCCTAATTTCTGGACTTTTTTCCCCTTGGAAATAAACAGATTGATTAAGGCAGTGGTTCTCAATCTTCCTAATGCCATGACCCCTTTATAAGTTCCTCGTGTTGTGGGGACCCCCAACCATAAAATTATTTTGGTTGCTACTTTATAACTGTAATTTTGCTCCTGTTATGAATCGTAATGTAAATATCCGATATGCAGGATGTATTTTCATTGTTACAAATGAAATGTGTGTTCTATGCACATTGAACACAATGGGATTTATTTCAGAGTAGGCATGCATACATTAGATTATAAGAATAGGGTGCGCATTAGATTTGATGGTTAAGACTGAGAGACTGAGCGAGTTTTCAGAGGTGCCGCTGGCCTTTTCAGTAAAGACAGCCACCCCTTTCTCCCACTTCTCTGGTCCTATTAAACAACAGTCCCCTTTTGCATTTACCTTCTGTTTTCCTGACGGCTTCCACCAGGAACTGGGCTTCCTCCTGGATCCGTTCCTCCACGGATCTCTTTCCCATCCCAAAGTTTCGCAGGGTGGTGAGGGGAAAGCGGCGCATCTGCCTCCACCGCTCACCGTTGGTGGTAACGACACCTGAAAAAGGGAATACCATTCTGAAGTTGATGACTGCAAATGGAATCATCACTATGATTTTCCCTAAAGAGAGTGAACCAAAAATTCATGGGCACGTCATCTGAAGGGTGGTGGTCTCGCTCCACCAACATCCAAAACAGAAGAGCGTCTTCTTCATCCCCCGGAACCACACTATAGTCTTCATCCCCACATCCACAAAAGGTTCTAGGGTGGAGACCCCAAGGTGGTAAGGTGCTGCTAAGGTGGACACCCCAAACCACAAAAACATGAGATGCGTGTGATGGGGAGAATTTGCGCCGGGGAGAATTTGCAGTGAGTGCCTAAAAGAATAGAAAAGGGTTCCGCAGATATCGAGGTGGTTACTGTGCATTAAATGCTGTGCATCAAGGAGGTGCATTAGATACTGCAAGGGCATTACTTTTCTCCAGCTCTATGTAGCAGGCCTCCGTCAGTCTTGGAAGACTATGGTATCGTGCTTGGCGCTGCATATGCTGCATGCGAAGCACAAAAGCCTAGGTTGGATTGTTATGGAGGATAGGCTGTTACCCAAGCAGCAAATCCCCCCCTCCACACCACTGAATTAGTCCAATGGAAAGGCAGAGCCCATACGATTGGATCCAGCTGCATCGCAGAGCTGGGCTAAGGACAGGAGCTCACCCTGTCTTGTAGGGCCGACCCGGGTCTCGAACCCTGGCATGCTGGTTAACAGGCACAGTGTCTTTACCGCTTGCGCCACCCACAGCCCAAACTCAGGTTTGAAATGAATTTAATACAGAGAATTATTATCCAGCAATATCTATTCCTCGGGCCAAGATCTCTCATATTTACTTGAATCTAATGCGCACCCTATACTTATAATCAAAACACAGTATTTACTCAAATCTAAGTAAACATCAAATCTAATGCACACCCTGATTGTGGAGACTGAATTCTGTTGAAAACGGTGAGCATTAGATTTGAGTAAATACAGTATCATTCATACTAAAGGCTGCAATCCTTAAGTTATTTTCCTGGGAGCAAGACCCATTGCACATAATGGGGCTTACTTTTAAGTAGACATGATTAGGATTGAGCTCTATGGCTATAATCCACGGGACTATAGTATCTATGGGACATTTTATATAGTATCTACGGGACATACTATACATATAGTATAGTATCTACGGGACATTTTCACCAATGTAGTTGCAGTGCCACCTAAGGGAAACCGATGGGAAATGCATTGAGCAATCCAGAGTAAGTGCCTCTTATGCCTACATCTTACACCTACGTCTTCCCGTAGTTACTCTGTAGGGTGAGAGCACAATCCTAACCATGTCTACTCAAAAGTAAGCCCCATTCTGTACAATGGGTCGTACTCCCAGGAATGTGTCTTTAGGATTGCAGCCTACGTCTCATTCAGCAATGGTCCCCTCATTCTTAGTGGTCAGAATATTATTCCATTCCTCCCATCCCCAAATTTTGGCTCTGCCGACACTCTCTTCTTATTTTCGATTGAAAACTCACCATATTTGCTGCGATCTTCATCCAGCGCCATCATCGGTCCTCTTCCACCAAAGGTCTCTGCGTTATCTATCCGTGCTTCCTTTATGGCGTCATAACCAGACAGCACCGCGGCAGGCCGGGAGCCCAAGTGGATGGTGAAGATAGGACCATACTGGTCTCAGACCTCCCAGAAAACAAAGAACACACCAGAGCAGGTCAGTATAAGGCTGTCCTTGTATCTCGGATCTGAACATGGAGGCAGCTCTTCAATCTCCCGTCCATTTGGATTGACTCACTAAGGGCACAATTCAGAGTAACAACGGGAGAATGGAAGAAACGTTACATGCACCCGTATTTACTGCACCACCTAGTGAAAACCTGTGGGAAATTCATATTGCAATCCAGAGGAAATTGTTCTTACACCAGAGCAAGGACTTCCCATAGTTACTCTGGATTTCGCCCAAAGACTCTTCCAAGAAGAGCTCATTCCTCCTGGCAGGAAGGATAGACACTCACCCTCCAAAAAGACTTGACCAGACTCCAGAGATCCACTTGAAGCAGGTTGCCCAGGACGGGCAGCGGAAGGGGGCCTGGGGGCACTTTACTCCTGTGGCGCTGCGTTCTCCAGAACGAGCAAGAAAACGATGCAGGAGACCAAGAGGAAGGACGATACTCCGATCAGATCCATTTGAAATGTCGTACCTGATGCACTGCTGAAAATTCAGATGTTTAAAGACAGTTCCTCCTTATATTGATTCTCGGGGTTTTATACACCACTTTTCCAAAGTTCACCAGTTTATTTATCAAAGCGTAGAAATGCATGGATTTGTCCCAAAAGGGCTCACCATCTACCGACACGGAAGAAGCATCTGCAAACCGAGTGGTTGTTTTCTCCCTACCGACCTGATGGGGCTTATCAAGCCAAGCGCCCCGTCCCCCCAACGCTTAGGGGTTAATAGGTTCCTGCTTAGGTTCCTGCTTAGGGGTTAATAATTTCCAGGGATTGGCCATGAAAAAGGGAACGTGAACCTAAGAAAGCAAAGTCTGTTTGTCAGAATGCACCAGAGTTTGCCAACTCCGTTGACCCCTCTTTGGTTTTACCCGGTCAAGTTGCCAACTTTTCCTTCCAAATCAAGCAGCGTCGTGTTTACAGATTAACTCCGGTCCATCAACGGGTCACCCGCCCAAAGGAGATTGCCCCATCGAACAAACAAACTGGGACTGATGAGGAAGACGGTCTCCATGTGGCCAGGGCACTGGGCAGCAGCAGGACCACTAGGAGTCCAGGATCTGTGCCAACCAGCAGGGCCATGATGGGTGAGGAAAGGGGGTGCCCTTGCACAATCAGGGGGTTAAGAAGAGTAGAGGGAGGAGGGCAAAAAATGTGGAGTCACTCCTAAGATGTTTACCAATTTTTTAACCTGGCAGCACTGTCAGGAAAATGTTCCAACCCTTTACACATAAGGAGAGTCTCCACTGGATCAGGCCAAAGGCCATCTAGTCCAGCTTCCTGTATCTCACAGCGGCCCACCAGAAACCTCGGAGAGCAGATATGATACCTGCATCCAGGTACCCCCCCCCCGTATTTGCATTTGGAGGTTGTCCACCTCTACACACACACCTCATGGCTTGTAGCCTGTGATGCAGGGTAATCATATGATCAGATTTTTCCAGATTTGTCCTCTTTTTCAGCCTTCTTTCTGGGTGTCCTCCAAAAGAGCTTCACTGTCCTCCTTTGGTCACCCTGTCCCAAACACACTTTCAGGAAAAAAGAAACTGAGCCAGGCATGCAATCCAGCACAAGGATTTGGAGCTGGTAACCTCTCCAAAGAGGGAGAGGGAGCTGGTAACCTCTCCAAATATACTGTATTTACTCGAATCTAACGCTCACTTTTCCCAGCCGAATTTAGTCTCCAAAATCAGGGTGCGCATTATGGTTAAAGGAAATGTGGTGTTTTGGTCATAAGTGTAGGGTGCGCATTAGATTTGAGTAAAGACGGTAATCTGTATCGCTGCATCCATTAATTGGTTGTAGATCACTGGACGAAACAGTCCATTTTTAGAAATGGGACATTTTGGGTGGAAAAACCTCAGCGGATCCTTTTTATCCTCAGATTGCCAAGGGAGGTGGTCAGTGATGGGCCCAGCCTCCCTGAAGATCCGGTTCGCTGGAAGTTCGGGGGCTGGGCCGGGGTCAGGGGGCGGGGCGGGGGCAGCCCTAACCAGGCTGCACTGCGCATGCATCAGACTTGGTGAAATGCTCAGTGCGTCCCCTGAAGCGTCCTCGGCGCCAGGGCGCCAGGACGCTTAGTGCGCTTGAGTCCAGCTGGCAGGTGTACTAAGCTTCCTGGCAGTGAGCCCCAGGAGACCCGGCGCCATCAGACGCTGGCGAACCGGTCCCCATGGCTCTTGCAGCCGCAGCTGTGACTGTATCGCCAACGTCCACCCAGGGGGAAGATCCGGTTCGGGCGAGTAGGCCCGAACTGGCATCTGCCCACCTGTGGAGGTGGTGGACTCTCCCTCACTTCAAGCAGAGGCTCGACAAGCACAAGTCAGAGATGCTCTAGGAGGATTTCCTGCTACAGGCAGGGGTTGGACTAGATGACCTACTAGGTCCCTTCCAACTCTAGGATTCTATAATATCCCACAAAACCAGAAGACAACACAGGATGCTGAAATCTCTTATTTAATGCCAAACAGGAGAGAGAAAGAGGGTGCAAGAAAGGAGGAGGATCCGGTGAAGGCCTTGGCAGTGCCAAGACAGCTCAAACTGAACCGTCACAGCAGGATTTCTTAAAGAAGCACACATGGAGGTAGGAGGAATAAACAACCAAGGGGGGGGTTCCTCTTTGTGGGGTTCCGAGTGACACCCAAGTGGTGTCAGGCTGAAGAAGCCAACACTGGAGGGCAGTTGTTGCCTCCCCCAGATCAGCAGGTCCTTGCTTTAGCCCTTGAGAGCCTGTCTTGGAGGCCCAGATAAGGCGGCACCTAGAAGGTGAACCCCCCAAAGTCCAGCGCATCCAAATCCTGGTCCATCCCCTCATATTCCAGGGCTTCGTAGTGAACCTCAGAGTCACAGGCAGATGGGTGGTAGCCCAGTTCCTTGAAGTCTGGTGGGGGAGAGTCCCCAGGATGCCCAGCTGTGGCCGAGGTAGCCCTGTAGCCCAGGGTGGGGCCAGCTGCAGCACCCCCCACCAAGAGGCAAGCTGCCTTCACTCTTGTAGGGGCTGAGCGGCCGTGGCGTAGACAGCGGGGGGAAGAGCCCTCCTGGCACATGCTTGCCCAGGCAGCTGCGGAGAGAAGCAGACGCAGGTGTCACGGGGGGGGGGGGCAGTGGTGCAAGAAACCGGGGGTTCAAGTTTGACCTCACCCTGACGGAGATGAGGCCAAGTCCTACCAGCAGGGGCCATGCCAGCCAAGACAGCAATGGGGTGCACGTGGTGAGCCCTGACCTCAGCAGGGCTGGGAAGGACCTATAGGAGACCCTGGCTCCCAAGCAGCATTGGGCCTCCCAAGAGGGTCTGAAGGGGCCACTCAGCCCAATGCAGCCTCACAGGTCCTGCATCTCCCTCATTCCCTTCAGACCACACAGTCCCCACCCGGTTGCTTCTAAAGATAGGTCTTTGGTGGCAGCTCCTCTTCCTCTCCTTCCCATGTGTGTAGGGTTGCCATATGCCCCCCCTCAAACAGGGACAATCCCAATTTTGGGAGATTGTGTTCACATACCGGCAAATGGCATAGAGCAGTGGTTCTCAATCTTCCTAACGCCGTGACCCCTTTATAAATTCCTCACGTTGTGGGGACCCCCAACCATAAAATTATTTTCGTTGCTACTTTATAACTGTAATTTTGCTACTGTTACGAATCGTAATGTAAATATCCGGTATGCAGGATGTATTTTCATTGTTACAAATGAAATGTGTGTTCTATGCACACATTGAACACAATGGGATTTATTTCAGAGTAGGCATGCATAGGATTGGGCCCTGAGGCTGCATTCCTATCCATATTTGCATGGGAGAAAAGGCCCCCTGACTATAATGGGATTTATTTCAGAGTAGGCATGCATAGGATTGGGCCCTGAGGCTGCATTCCTATCCATATTTGCATGGGAGAAAAGGCCCCCTGACTATAATGGGATTTATTTCAGAGTAGGCATGCATAGGATTGGGCCCTGAGGCTGCATTCCTATCCATATTTGCATGGGAGAAAAGGCCCCCTGACTATAATGGGATTCATTTCAGAGTAGGCATGCATAGGATTGGGCCCTGAGGCTGCATTCCTATCCATATTTGCATGGGAGAAAAGGCCCCCTGATTATAATGGGATTCATTTCAGAGTAGGCATGCATAGGATTGGGCCCTGAGGCTGCAATCCTATCCACATTTGCATGGGAGAAAAGGCCCCCTGACTATAATGGGATTTATTTCAGAGTAGGCATGCATAGGATTGGGCCCTGAGGCTGCATTCCTATCCATATTTGCATGGGAGAAAAGGCCCCCTGACTATAATGGGATTCATTTCAGAGTAGGCATGCATAGGATTGGGCCCTGAGGCTGCATTCCTATCCATATTTGCATGGGAGAAAAGGCCCTCTGACTATAATGGGATTCATTTCAGAGTAGGCATGCATAGGATTGGGCCCTGAGGCTGCATTCCTATCCATATTTGCATGGGAGAAAAGGCCCCCTGACTATAATGGGATTCATTTCAGAGTAGGCATGCATAGGATTGGGCCCTGAGGCTGTCAGTCAGCCCCAGTGCGTGCACAGCTACAGCCAGAGGTCTGGCAAGCCTGACCTGGTCCCCTGCACCAGGGGTCTTTCGGCAATCCCCAGGAAAGCTCTAGGCGACCCCGAAAGGGGTCCCGACCCTAACTTTGAGAAACGCTGTCATAGAGGGTCCTGTCCAATTTTGTGGAAGAGAATGATGGCAACCCTACATGTGTGGGGTGCTGCCCCCAACGTGGCACCAATGGAACTGAATGACTAAGACTGAGCAGGTACCTTCTTGCCTGTCTGTGCAGGGAGACCCTCTGATGCCGCTCCCTTTCCTGCCACATCTTCTCACTGGCGGGTCTATGTGGTTCTTGCAGCTGGAGGGAGCTCCTTGGGAGAAGCTCTGGAGAAAGATAGACAACAAATCACAGAGCACCAGACTTTGGAGGAGATGCGCATGCATGCACGTACACACATGCACATGTGTCTGAAACCCCGCAGACAGATGGAGCTTAATCTCAAGCCAGCATCACACTGCAAAACTTTGTATACTGTTTTTTACATGAACTCTCATTCTGTGTAAAGAAGGGCGCATTTGAGCATGCGCAAAATACTGTATCTATTCAAATCTCTCACCCTTTTCAGTCAACTTCAGTCTCCAAAATCAGGGTGTGCATTAGATTTGATGATCTAATTAGATCAGAGTGAATATGGTATTATGATTATAAGTATAGGGTGCGCATTAGATTTGGTGGTTAGATTGGAGTGAATATGGTATTCGGATTATAAGTATAGGGTGCGCATTAGATTTGGTGGTTCATTAGATTAAAGTGAATATGGTGTTCTGATTATAAGTATAGGGTGCACATTAGATTTGGTGCTTCATTGGATTAAAGTGAATATGGTATTCTGATTATAAGTATAGGGTGTGCATTAGATTTGGTGGTTCATTAGATTAAAGTGAATATGGTATTCTGATTATAAGTATACGGTGTGCATTAGATTTGGTGGTTCATTAGATTAAAGTGAATATGGTATTCTGATTATAAGTATAGGGTGTGCATTAGATTTGGTGCTTCATTGGATTAAAGTGAATATGGTATTCTGATTATAAGTATAGGGTGTGCATTAGATTTGGTGGTTCATTAGATTAAAGTGAATATGGTATTCTGATTATAAGTATACGGTGTGCATTAGATTTGGTGGTTCATTAGATTAAAGTGAATATGGTATTCTGATTATAAGTATAGGGTGCGCATTAGATTTGGTGCTTCATTGGATTAAAGTGAATATGGTGTTCTGATTATAAGTATAGGGTGCACATTAGATTTGGTGCTTCATTGGATTAAAGTGAATATGGTATTCTGATTATAAGTATAGGGTGCGCATTAGATTTGGTGGTTCATTAGATTAAAGTGAATATGGTATTCTAATTATAAGTATAGGGTGTGCATTAGATTTGGTGGTTCATTAGATTAAAGTGAATATGGTGTTCTGATTATAAGTATAGGGTGTGCATTAGATTTGGTGCTTCATTGGATTAAAGTGAATATGGTATTCTGATTATAAGTATAGGGTGTGCATTAGATTTGGTGGTTCATTAGATTAAAGTGAATATGGTATTCTGATTATAAGTATACGGTGTGCATTAGATTTGGTGGTTCATTAGATTAAAGTGAATATGGTGTTCTGATTATAAGTATAGGGTGTGCATTAGATTTGGTGGTCCATTAGATTAAAGTGAATATGGTGTTCTGATTATAAGAATAGGGTGCGCATTAGATTTGGTGGTTCATTAGATTAAAGTGAATATGGTATTCTGATTATAAGTATAGGGTGCGCATTAGATTTGGTGGTTCATTAGATTAAAGTGAATATGGTATTCTGATTATAAGTATAGGGTGCGCATTAGATTTGGTGGTTCATTAGATTAAAGTGAATATGGTATTCTGATTATAAGTATAGGGTGTGCATTAGATTTGGTGGTTCATTAGATTAAAGTGAATATGGTATTCTGATTATAAGTATAGGGTGTGCATTAGATTTGGTGGTTCATTAGATTAAAGTGAATATGGTGTTCTGATTATAAGTATAGGGTGTGCATTAGATTTGGTGGTCCATTAGATTAAAGTGAATATGGTGTTCTGATTATAAGAATAGGGTGCGCATTAGATTTGGTGGTTCATTGGATTAAAGTGAATATGGTGTTCTGATTATAAGTATAGGGTGCGCATTAGATTTGGTGCTTCATTGGATTAAAGTGAATATGGTATTCTGATTATAAGTATAGGGTGCGCATTAGATTTGGTGGTTCATTGGATTAAAGTGAATATGGTATTCTGATTATAAGTATAGGGTGCGCATTAGATTTGGTGGTTCATTGGATTAAAGTGAATATGGTATTCTGATTATAAGTATAGGGTGTGCATTAGATTTGGTGGTTCATTAGATTAAAGTGAATATGGTATTCTGATTATAAGTATAGGGTGTGCATTAGATTTGGTGGTCCATTGGATTAAAGTGAATATGGTATTCTGATTATAAGTATAGGGTGTGCATTAGATTTGGTGGTTCATTAGATTAAAGTGAATATGGTGTTCTGATTATAAGTATAGGGTGTGCATTAGATTTGGTGGTCCATTAGATTAAAGTGAATATGGTGTTCTGATTATAAGTATAAGGTGCGCATTAGATTTGGTGGTCCATTAGATTAAAGTGAATATGGTATTCTGATTATAAGTATAGGGTGTGCATTAGATTTGGTGGTTCATTAGATTAAAGTGAATATGGTATTCTGATTATAAGTATAGGGTGCGCATTAGATTTGGTGGTTCATTAGATTAAAGTGAATATGGTATTCTGATTATAAGTATAGGGTGCGCATTAGATTTGGTGGTCCATTAGATTAAAGTGAATATGGTGTTCTGATTATAAGTATAGGGTGCGCATTAGATTTGGTGGTTCATTAGATTAAAGTGAATATGGTATTCTGATTATAAGTATAGGGTGTGCATTAGATTTGGTGGTTCATTAGATTAAAGTGAATATGGTATTCTGATTATAAGTATAGGGTGCGCATTAGATTTGGTGGTTCATTAGATTAAAGTGAATATGGTATTCTGATTATAAGTATAGGGTGCGCATTAGATTTGGTGGTCCATTAGATTAAAGTGAATATGGTGTTCTGATTATAAGTATAGGGTGCGCATTAGATTTGGTGGTTCATTAGATTAAAGTGAATATGGTATTCTGATTATAAGTATAGGGTGTGCATTAGATTTGGTGGTTCATTAGATTAAAGTGAATATGGTATTCTGATTATAAGTATAGGGTGCGCATTAGATTTGGTGGTTCATTGGATTAAAGTGAATATGGTATTCTGATTATAAGTATAGGGTGCGCATTAGATTTGGTGGTTCATTGGATTAAAGTGAATATGGTATTCTGATTATAAGTATAGGGTGCGCATTAGATTTGGTGGTTCATTGGATTAAAGTGAATATGGTATTCTGATTATAAGTATAGGGTGCGCATTAGATTTGGTGGTTCATTGGATTAAAGTGAATATGGTATTCTGATTATAAAAATAGGGTGCGCATTAGATTTGGTGGTTCATTAGATTAAAGTGAATATGGTATTCTGATTATAAGAATAGGGTGTGCATTAGATCTGATGGTTAATTAGATTTGAGCGAATGTGTTATTCTGGTTATAAGTATAGGGTGCGCATTAGATTAGATTAGATGGTTAATTAGATTAGAATGAATATGGTGTTCTGATTATAAGTATAGGGTGCGCACTAGTTTTGGTGGTTAGATTATAGTGAATGAAGTATTCTTATTTTAAGTGCAGGGTGCGCATTAGATTTGATGGTGCATTAGATTTGAGTAAATACAGGTATGTTTCGTTTTGCCTGAGGACAGACAGCCAGTCCCTACACATGCCCCCCCACACCAGGACAGAGTGGAGGCATCTGATCGTCACCCAAATAATTTCCAACTGCTCAGGCTAAAGCCTAAAATAGAAAATCACTCCAGGAAGGCTTAGAGTCCTGGACTATTAAAGTTTCTACTACAGCCCATACATTAAACGACAGCCCTCCCCATACATTAAACTGCAACCTCTTTTTTAATTTTTTTTAATTCTTGTGTTCCAGGAACCAAACTTATGAAGACCTGAATCTGTGGCTGCTCAGGTTTAATGCAGATTAAATGCAATTTTCTCAGATTAAATTTTTCTCAGATTAAATGCAATTTTATTTAGCCAAAAAAGATTTTTTTTTTTCTGGGGTGTCCAAAGCGCAAGCACTACAAACAGTGTGACCTGCTGCCAAACATTTGCTCCCCCTTTTCTCCTTACCTCTTTGACTTTTCTTAAGATGTTGAGCCACTGTCTGCAGAAAGATGGGGGGAAAGAAACACACCATCATACGATGCCTTTGGGGCTCCTAGAAGTTCCCATTCCCACCCCATTCGTCCCAAGACCTCTCAAAAGAGGGACCAACATTATCTGAAACGGCCTTGTTCCGAGTCCGCCTCTTAGGTCCACTGGGGTGGGACTGTCTACCCCGAATGGCAGCATCACAGGGGTAGACAGTTCCTTCTAGGGTAATTTTAAGGGATTATATGCCCAGCTTCATAGAAGTGTTCCCAACTGATGAACCTTCATCTTCATCCAAAAGTGGAGCTGATTTAGCAAGGTGACCATATGTCATTACCCAAAAATGGACAACGGCATCCTGAAATGAAGGACACCCAGGAAAAATGTAGAACATGCCCTATAATCCAGAATAAGTATGGGAGCTCATAAGAGGCATTTACATCAATGTAGTTACAGAACCACCTAGTGAAAACCTATGGGAAATTCATATTGCAATCCAGAGTAAATTGTTTTTACGTCAGCGCAAGGACTCCCCATAGTTACTCTGGATTGTGCCCATAATATAAGTTGGCATTGTATGGCAATATAAGGCTGGCATTGACTGGTGACATTAGGCACAGGTGCCAACTTCCCTGGCATTCTCTTAGCATATATATTCTTTCTTTTTCTTTCTTTCTTTCTTTCTTTCTTTCTTTCTTTCTTTCTTTCTTTCTTTCTTTCTTTCTTTCATGTGGTTGACTTAAAGGCACAATCCTATCCATGTCTTCAATGGGTCTTACTCCCAGGAAAGCGTCCTTAGGATTGCAGCCTCAAACACCATATTACTTATGACTAAATTTAAAACAATTACCGGTGCATTAATTTTATTAATTACATGATGCCTGCTTAAAAACTATAAGGACAATGACGATTCTTTTTCCAAGACACAGCACAGAAAATTGGATCTGCCCTAGAAAAAGAGAACATATGGCCACCATATGCGCTTGTCACCGATATGGTGATTGAGGGATTGAGTGAATGGGTCCCTACCGGTGGTGTACAGTCCCTACAGGCCACCATGGCTGGAACCATGGGCACCACGGGGAGAAAAGGTGCCAACGTGCCCACTGTTTTTGTGACTTCTCAATCTGTGAAAGAAGAGGGAGCACTAACCCTATAATCCAGAGTAACTACGGGAGCACATAGGAGACATTACGTGCACCCGTAGTTATAGCACCACATAGTGAAAACCTATGAGAAATTCATATTGCAATCCAGAGTAAATTGTTCTTACACCGGAGCAAGGACTCCCCGTAGTTACTCTGGATTGTGCCCTAAATGTCCTTTGAAGCTGGTCAGTCTCTGCTGACTGGCCAATTGGGGAGGGTGCATGTGCCTTGGATGGGACATGCATGTGCTGATCACAGTCAGCTGGGAGCAACAGATTGCCAGTGGAGTCATGACAGTGCGCATGCACCTCCATGGCACATGCACGTCATGACATAATGGCAGCACAGGGTGTCATGATATCATGGTGTGCTATGGGCGCCGATTGCGCTCCCTACAGATCCCACGTCAGAGATCTGTATTTGTGACGTTCATGGCTGGTGCATCCATGTGGCTTTGGGCAGCTGGTTAATGAAGGAGGCCTACCTTTGCCTAGTCACTCACTTCTACTTCCCACATGGGGAAAGAAAGAGGAGGGGAATGCTGAGCAGAGGCTGGCATTGACGGGTGGCATTAGGCACAGGTGCCAACTTCCCTGGCATTCAGCATGGAATCTTGAGCTCAGAATTATTTAGCCGCCTTGGGTCCCTCCAGGAGAAAGGCAGGGTATAAATCAAGTTGATGATGATGATGATGATGATGATGATGATGATGATGATGAAAGCAGGCCAGAAAATAAAATGTGTCACCATTTACCTGCACTCCTGGTTACTGGACGCAAGGAAGAGCAGGACCTTCCCATCGGTTAGGCTCAGAGCCAGGCAGCTGTCCCTCTGGGCACCCAACGGAAGGCGCGGCAGGTCACAGATCTCACTGCCCTCCAGGATGGCCCCGCAGCCAGTGCCCAGGGAGATGGCCAGTTCAGCTGAAGAGTTGGCATCTGGGCAGACAAACAAGCTCCCGTCCACCGAGAGGATAAGGAACTTCTCCTTCCACTGCTTGAAAAGGAAGCCGCCTGCAAAGGACCACTTGGGATCAGGATTGGCTGGGAGACAACTGTGTGTGAAGTAAGAAGTTTGAGCATGTGAAGAGCGCGTTTGGCACAACGATAAAGAATTACACCCAGGCAGAGGCTGCAACTTTTGGAGAGGCCCGAATTCCACCTTCCATAGTGCTGACCGAGCAGTTGGGGGACGGGGTGGTGGCTCAGGGAGGAGCACAGCGGTGACCCAGATCTACTGTTGGATCTCTGGATGAATTGCATTGAATGGATAGATCAGCGAGAGGGATGCAATCTGAACGTTCAGCAATGGCAGCAACAGCTGGCCCTCATCCCCACCCCGAGCAAATGAGGCTGCTACAACGGAGGTGCAATGGGAAGCTGATCTGCAAATTGTACATCTCCAAGACCCCTTGTCTAGGTCTTAATTTCTGATCCTTATATGTGGGATGCCCCTCATGTAGTGTGGTTGGTAACTGGTTCTGATCCCACCTGCCCCCCCCCCCCCACTTTACCATCTGGCTGATGGACTTAAAGGTGCTGGGAAAATCACCGACACACCTGAATGTACCACCCTTGGCCTGGGGAAATAAGTGAAAAGCTGATCGGGATGCATAATGCCGTGGACAGGAGCCACAGTATGGCGTGACCTCTGGCTTTGCTCTTGCTCCAGTGAAAGTGAGGGTTCCCATAGGAGACACCCCTGGATCTCCCCCCCCCTGCATACTTTTGTATTTCCCAACCCCTTTTGTAGCTGTTCATCTGCTTTGGAGAGGACTTTGTTTCGCTCAGCAAAGAACGTGCTGCAGAAGAGAGAGACCCTTTCCACAATCTGCCACAGGCCTACGAAGGACAGACGTCATGCACAACAACAGATTAAAAGCCTGATTGAGTTTTCCTTCTGCCCTGGGATTAGAATTCAATCCAATGCTGCCTGCCATAATCCCCAGGGCAGCAGGAGAGGGACATGCCAGGGCTGCAGCGTGGAACACGGGCACCAAGAAAGCCAGGGCTGACTATGCCACCGGCCACTTGGCAAAGAATGGGACTAAGAAATACAGTACGGCTCCATTTTGCTCCCCCACCATTTGCTCCCCATTTGCCATACTCTAAAAATAAAAAATAAAACTGTTGCACACACCAGTGGCATAATTAGAGGGGTGTAGTCGGTCACGGAGAGAGTATCACCCCTTTGAATCCATTACAGGCAGGGAGACCATACAGAATGGAGGACAGAGTGCCTGTACCTTTAACCATTGCATAGAAGTGGGAATTGAGGCAGGGGTTTAAAAAGCATCACAGAGGGGTTTATAAACCAGCACCGACTTATAATTCCCCCTTTTATCCAGTGCTTAAGAGTACAGGCACTCTGTCTTCCATTCTATACGGTCACCCTGCCTGTAACGGATTCAAAGGGGTTATACTCTCTCCGTGACCGACTGCACCCCACTGGTTTGTGCAAGTTTTATTTTTTATTTTTAGAGTACGGCAAATGATGTAAATCAGATGTTAGTGTCCAGTCCACCCAACCATTCAAGGACAGAATGCGACAGTGCTAAGGCAGAAACCCCAAATCCTAAAAGCAGAATAGACAACTGTATCCCTGAGCATGTCCAGAGTGCACTTAAACCTCCCGAGTTCCTCTGCATCAGTGATTGAGAAGGACCTTCAGACTCAGGATTGTGACTTCCAGGCTGCAATAAGGAATAAGGCTGCAATCCTAACCCCCAGGTGGCTGGCATAAGTCCTGGCACAATCCTGTGCAGGCCTGGGGATGTCATAAAAGGGTTGCAAGGCATTTCTGCACCACTTGCGGGAAGGTTAGGCCAATGCATAGACCCTGCGATGCTCTCCCCACAGCAAGGAACGGGGAGACAGGTGAGTTGTATAATCCAGAATCCTCCTGGGTTGAGCCCCACAACTTCCCTCTGGCTTCTTAATTCTGTTGTTCATGGCTGTTGGAAACAGTGAATTAAGAAGAAGGGACCTCTGGGGATGTGCAGAGTGTCATTGAGCACCACCCTTGGACCCCCCCCCCCCTTCATGACCCAGGTAGGCTGCAATTTTTGCCTGATGGAAACAGATAGCAATTGCCTTCTTCTCCCTCTCCCTCCCCCCCCCCCACCATGTCATAACCACAAATGAGGACAAGGCCCATCCAAATGTAGGACACCCAAAAAATGTAGGACAGACATAATAAAAGCTAAAAACACTCATATACCATATTTACTCAAATCTAATGCACACCCTTTTCAGCCAATTTATGGCTGCAATTCTATACACACTTTCTTAAATGTAAGGCTGCAATCCTAAAGGCCCTTTCCTTGGAGGAAGACCCATTGAACACAATGGGGCTTACTTCTGAGTAGACGTGGTTAGAATTGTGCTCTAAGACCTATACAAGGGGATTTATTTCTGAGTAGGCATGCTAAGTATTGCACCCTTAAGATTCAATCCTAAACACTTTCCTGGGAGTAAGACCCATTGAATATAATAGCACTTACTTCTGAGTAGACAGGCTTCAGATTGCACTGAATGTCTCCAAAATCAGGGTGTATTAGAATTGATGGCATATTAGATTTGCATAAATATGGTGTTTTGATTATGAGAAAAGGTCAGTGTTTAGTTTACCATAATGTAATAAAAAATGCAACATAACCCTATTTGCAGCTGCGCATTACAATCGCCAGTAAACTTATGATCTCAAGTCTTTAAAAATCTGGATGTGCATTAGATTTGATGGAGTATTAGATTGGAGTAAATATATTGCTTTCTTGTGGTCCATTTAAACACTATATTGATTATTACGTATTAAATTTTAAACTATTCCATAGGAAAGAAGGCTACGTGGTGCCTCCTCACACTGAAAAGGAGGAGAATGAATATTTTTTCCAGGACACAAGGATGAAAAAGAGGACATTTCTTGGGAAAAGAGGACATTTAGTCATCCTACCCCCCTACAGGTGTGGGGGCGCTCCAGTCACTCACCATACTTGCGGAGGAAGCCCCTATGGATCCCGGCTGTGCTCATCCTGCCTGGTCCCTTCCATCAGCGGGATGTGAGGAAGCAGCAGGCGCTCCCCTCTAATCCCTGCATCCCTCTCAGCCAATCAGAGCTGGGCTGGCTGGAGCATCCTTCCCATTCATGACAACAGCCTTGGGTACCACCCAGCCCTGCGCAGGCTCAGCATCCTTTGGCACCAGCCCAGCTCTCAGGCCGGCCTCAAAGGGTCCTGGCTGACCCCTGGGTCTATATCATCATCATCATCATCACTGTGTAAGTGGGGTCTTGATCCACCCTTCAGTGTGACTGTCCTGCTCTTCCACAAAACATTTCATTTTGGCTGCAAGCCTAACCGTGTCTACTCAAAAGTAAGCCACATTGTGTTCAATGGGTCTTACTCCCAGGAAAGTGTCTTTAGGATTGCAGCCTTTGTCCATCAAGTACCGGCCCAGTGTCTGACTTTTTCAATATAGATCACTCTGTCTTTGAATGGCATCATCGTCATCATCATCATCATTACCACCACCACCGTGTGTCAGACTTTTTCAATATAGTCTATTCTGTCCTTGAATTGGACATCCACATCTGAGTCACCATAACTCCATGTATTTGCCATACGCTAGAGAGAGAGAGAGAGAGAGAGAGAGATACATAGATAGAGAGTTTTAGACAATATATATATAGAGAGAGAGAAATAGAGAGAGAGAGATACATATATAGATAGAGAGAGAGTTTTAGATAGAGATATATAAAGAGAGAAATAGAGAGATAGATCGAGATATATACATAGATAGATAGATAGAGAGAGAGTTTGAGAGAGAGAGAGAGAGAGAGATCACTCAATTCATCCCCTCCTTGGAGACCACCCCATGGGTCCAGGTAGCTGTGGCTCCAGCTGGGCGCTGGAAGGGGAGGACTCCCACCCACAATCCAAGCCGGGGGGGATTCCCTGCTCAGAGGACTCCCACCCCCCACTTGTGCGCTGTCTGGGGAAGGGGTTTCCAGGCAGTGGCGTAGCCAGAGGGGGGCAAGGCACTGAGTCTTGGAAGGAGCCTCCCAGGTAGGGGCGTACAAGGGGCCCCTCCCTTCCCATGGGAGCCCCTCCAGGGGGGAGCATCAGTGGCGTACCCAGAGGGGGGCAAAGCACTGAGTTTTGGAGGGGCGTGCAAGGGGTCCTTCTTCCTCATCGGAGCCCCTCCAGGTTGGGGAGCAGTGGCGTAGCTAGAGGGGGCCAAGGCAGTGACTTCTGGAGGGGTCTAAGACCCCCTGCAGTGCACCCCTCCAGAACTCCGAGCCTTGCCCCCTCTAGCTGCGCCACTGTTCCTTCCCTCCATGGGATGCCCCCTAAGGGCGGGGGTCTCCGGCCTCCCCCTCTGGGGCTGCTGCCCCGCAGCCCCTTCCCCGCAGCATCCTCGGTCCTTCCCGACTGCGCTGCGCTCCTCGGTCCCTGCCCAGCCTCCTCCCGGAGCTCTCCAGCAGCTGGGGGCGTGTGTGTCTCGGGGGTCCCTCCAGCCCTGGCAGCGCCTCCTCCCCCCACGTGCCCCCAGCCCGGCCCGCCCCGCACATGCCCTGCGCCCGCCTCCGCACATGGCAGAGCACCGGGCTGGAGGCGCCGCACGTGGCATCCGAGCCGCTTGGGCTGCCCAGGCGTCCTGCGGGGAGGAGCCGCTGCCCGCAACCGGGGAGGGGCTGCCTGTGCCAGCCTGCTTGCCCCCCCCCCCCCAGCACCCAGCCCAGCCCAGCTGGCAGCGCTCCTTGGTTGGTGCCCGCGGAGCCAGCAGTGCCCAGGTAAGGGGAAGGGAGCCCCTGGCACCCAGTGGGAGCATCTCCACCACTGGCAGCCCCCCATCCAGCACCTGCCACCCACTCACCTACCCAACGGAGGGAGGCAGAAGCTCCTCTGCCTGTTGGCACCCCTGCCAAAGTGACCCCAGGTGGTGGGGAGAGAGAGCCCCCCCACACCCTTATGTGCCCCCCTTTCATCCCTCCAGTATCCCCAGTTAGAGGTACCTTCCCCCACCAGTCCCAAAAGTGTGTTTTGCCTGGGTCTGGAGCACCCAGATTCCTGATAAAGCATAGCCTTCCAAGCACCCAGGTGAAACCCCCCACCCCCCCCCCCCACACACACAGTTTGATTCTTCCCCAGTTCTCATCCTTCCCCCCACACCAACCGGGCCCACAAGTCCGGGCCCACCTGGGTGTCAGGCACCCAATTTTCAGAGAGAGAACGAGCGAGCGAGCGAGAGAGATATTCACTCCATGGAATCCCAGCTAGCCCTCCCCCAGTACTCACCTCTTCCCCCCCCCCTCCCGGCCCCCAAGCACATCATGGGTCTCAGGCACCTAAAGTTGGGTCTCAGGCACCCAATTTTCAGAGGGAGAGAGAGTTTCACTCCAAGGAATCCCAACTTGACCCCCCCCCTTTGATTCCCCCAAGTATTCACCTCTTCTCCCCTCCCCCACCAGGCCCTCAAGCACCCAAGGGTCTTAGGCACCCAATTTTCAGAGAGAGAGAGATTCACTCCAAGGAATCCCAGCTAGCCTCCCCCCCAGTACTCACTTCTTCCCCCCCCCTCCTGGCCCCCAAGCACATCATGGGTCTCAGGCACCCAATTTTCAGAGAGAGAGAGAGAGAGAGAGAGAGAGTTTCACTCCAAGGAATCCCAACTAGACCCCCCTTTGACTCCCCCAGTACTCACCTCTTCCCCCCTCCCCCACCAGAACCCCAAGCACATCATGGCTCTCAAGCACCCAATTTTGAGAGAGAGAGAGAGAGAGAGAGAGAGAGAGAGATTCCAAGGAATTCCAGCTAGACCCCCCCCTTTGATTCCCCCAAAGTACTCACCTCTTCCCCCATCCTCATCAGGCCCCCAAGCACATCATGCTCCTGGGTCTCCAGTTTTCAGAGAGAGAGAGAGAGAGATTCATTCCAAGGAATCCCAGCTACCCCTCCCCACTTTGATTCCCCCCAGTGCTCACCTCTCCCCCCCCCCCCCGGCCCTCAAGCATATGTGTGTCAGGCATATGTGTGTCTCAGGCACACAAAATTGGGTCTCTGGCAGCCAATTTTCAGAGAGAGAGAGAGAGATTCACTCCAAGGAATCCCAGCTAGATCCCCCTTTGATTTCCCCTCCAGTACTCACCTCTCCCCCCTCCCCACCAGGCCCCCAAGTGCATCACGCGCCTGGGTCTCGGGTCCAGAGTAAGGGATGGAGAGAGAGAGAGACTTTCACCAGGGGTCAGCCAGGGGTCTCCAAACTTTTTGCAGGAGGGCCACATCGTTCCTCTGACACTGTGGGGGGGCCAGAAAATTAATTTACATTTCAAATTTGAATAATTTTGCATAAAAGAGCATATTACATGCATTACAAGTCTTGTCTGGAGGGAGGGGTTTTGCCACAGGCCACATTGGGGCTTGCAGCGGGCCACGTCTGGCCCCTGGGCCGGGGTTTGGACACCCCTGCTCTAAGCAATCCCATCTAGCCCCCCTTTTATTTCCTCCACCCGTCCTCACTTCTGGGCCCTTCTGTTTGTGTCAAGGTGGGCAGGGAGAGGCTTTGGTGTCTCTTCTCTTGACAGGTGAGAGGTGTGCAGGTGTTGCTCCGCAGGCCCCTAAGGCGGTGTGTGCCACCAGGTGGTGCGCTGCCACCATCAGCACCCTCCTTGGCGCCGTCTGTCAAGCCCAGGCCTGGAGCCAGGTGTTGTGTGTGGGAATTGGGGTGACGTGGGAAGCCTGCTCCCCGTCGCCCTTTGGAGGAAGAGCACCTGGGCTGAGTTGCTCAAGTATCGTTGCATCTTTGGCTTCATAAGATGCTGTGGTTTCCCAAAAAAGGTGCTCTGGATTGTGCGGATCCTAATCGGGGTCAGGGAGGATTCTGCAAACACAGCTGGTTCTTGCAGCAGCTCCTCCCTCTGGCTTTTATCCCAAGGAACCAGGTGCAAAACAAACCATAATTGCAAACTATACTTTTATAATTATATGGTAAAGGGAGGGGAGCTATTTAAAATTTTAAATTGACTTTTCGGGACAGCTGTCCAGTCCTGGGTGCCTCATCAGTCTGGACTTTGGGGGGATTTTCGCACATGGTCTGGCGCGCCAAGACCCTCCCCTGTAACATTTTGTGGTGCCCTTTTCTATCGCGAATGAATTTAAAATTCATGCAGTAGTTCCTCTCATAACAAGCTCCTCACATAACAAGCCTTTCACATAACAAGTAAATTTCCAAGAACTCTTGCTTCACATAACAAGTTCCGCTTCACTTAACAAGCAAGTGCACTATGGGCACACGTGCTATGCAGCCCTGACGCTCCGTGTAGAAGCTCTTTAAAAGGGCTGTTGGCCAACGCTGCTGCCTCTAACTGCCCCCAACTTGGGGGCACTTGCCTGGGGGTGCCAGAGGCAGCTGCCCCTATCTGTCCTCAAGTGCCCCCACCAGCCACCTCCACCCCACCTCCAGCAGCAGTCCAGCTAAGCCTCCCAGGAAAGTGTCTGGTTGCAGCCTCCTAACCATGTCTACCCAGAAGTAAGCCCCATTGTGTTAATTGGATCCTACTCCCAGGAAAGTGTCTTTAGGACTGCAGCCTAAGTAGACTTCATAGGATCATGCACACTGAATGTGTGCTTGAAATTCAATTCCAGTGTTTTGTCATCATTTTTACATCCAGTTCATATTTTTATATGTATATTTTTGGGTTGTGGAACCAATCATCTGAGTTTCCATGATTTCCTATGGGAAAATCCGCTTCACGTAACAAACATGCCTCTGGAACGAATTAAATTTGTTACATGAGGAGCCGCTGTATTTCAAATTTGAATAAATCTGAATAAATTTAGTATTTTAGAGACAGTTTCCGAGGATTATAAGGCTTGCCCAAGGGCCAGATAGAGGGGTCTTGCTTTGGGCCGCATTGAGGCTTGTCGCGGGCCACATCTGGCCGCTGGGCTGGGGTTTGCACACCCTTGTTTTGAAGGTTGGAGTCCAGGAGAGTTGTGCATGAAGCTTCTATGGGAGGAATGGTTCTGCACACCTTGCTGTCGCTGTGTCACGGGGAAGCTATGTGTTGGCGCGCATGTGCCTTCCTGTGGGTATATGTGCAGCTCGGATAATATTTGGAGTTAGGAGTTTTCTGCATCTTGCCATGAAATGCAAATGCGCTGGGATGGAGTCCCCTCCAGTCCCACATTAAAAAAAATGTGCAGTCCCACATGCAAACCAGGCCTCTTCACCAGTCGCCACAGGCCTGAACGGGTTCTGCCATGTTCACCCCACATGTGATGATGTCCATTCTGGGTAGGACGGTTCAGAGTGTCCGAAGTGCGTTGGAACACCAGAAGGACCCTCTGATTTTGAACCTTGAGGAGTGCCGCCATTCACAGTCAGGACCGTTGGGGAACCTGTAAAGAAGGGGCGAAGCTGGTCTTAAGGGGATGCCAGCCTGTGCCTTATAACTGGTCTTAAAGGGATGCCAGACTACGCCTTATAGTGGCATCTATAATGTGGCATCCCCACATTAAGGGGATGCCAGCCTGTGCCTTATAACTGGTCTTAAAGGGATGCCAGACTACGCCTTATAGTGGCATCTATAATGTGGCATCCCCACATTAAGGGGATGCCAGCCTGTGCCTTATAACTGGTCTTAAGGGGATGCCAGCCTGTGCCTTATAACTGGTCTTAAGGGGATGCCAGCCTGTGCCTTATAACTGGTCTTAAAGGGATGCCATCCTACGCCTTATAGTGGCATCTATAATGTGGCATCCCCACATTAAGGGGATGCCAGCCTGTGCCTTATAACTGGTCTTAAGGGGATGCCAGCCTACACCTCAGGCACTTGTGGCAGTTGAGAAGCATGCATGTGCGCACTCCTTCCGCCCCGTTCCCACTGGTCTTGAGCAAGAGTCCCTTGTGCTGCGGTTGTTCGGTTCATCCCTCCCTACGTCTAGCAGGCGACTGTGGCCTGTTTGCGCCAAGCCCACTGCCGCTCAGGCATCCATCTCCACAGCCCCACCAGTTGACCACAGACTTGAGAAAGCTCTCCTCAGCTGCTGCCAGGTGAGCCATGCGCCATGGAACCAGTTGCTCCAGAAGGCGGCTTCGGGGCAGGGCTCAGCATCAGGCAGAGTCGGAAAGGGACTGCAGAAGAATGTCCTGGGAACTAGACAGGTCTCCTCGCCTTGGCCTTGGGGGTGTCTGCTTCTTCCCGACCTGTTGCACCAACAGCCAGGATGTACCTAGTGTTGGCAGTGGGGCCTGAGGTGGTGGGGAGAGGGCCAAGGGAACCCACTGGTTGGCCGCCCCAAATCCCCTTTCCTCTGTCCCCGCTGCAATACATGTTGGTGACCTCACAGTTGGTGGCATCCCAAGGGGGCGGCTGGCAGACCCTCGGGCCTGGGGGTGACACATGTCTTGGGGTGAACAAAATAATTAAAATTGCTAAAATCATTTGGAATAAACCCATCAAGTCATATGTGAATCCAGTGGGATCCACTGGGATCAACCAGAATCCAATGGGATCAACCAGAAGTTGTACATGCACAACTCCCCCCCCCAAACCAGGTCCAAACACTAAAGGGGTCAACATCGACCAGTGATACTCAAAGTGGGGTTTGGACCCCTTTGGTGGGTCTCAAGAGGGTGGGATCTTCCATCTTGGAATTTTGCAGAGGGCTTTCCTGGGAGTAAGTCTCACTGAATACAGGTAGACATGGAGGAGTTCTGGCATCACAGTGATGTTACATCCCGGTAGGTTTGACGGGGTCCTGGACAGGTTTTTAAGTTTGAAAGGGGGTCCCGGGCTGAAATGCCCGAGTCCCACCAGCCGGTGTGTGTTCTTGTGGCACAGGTTTTCTCCTTCCTCTGCCTCCTTGGCATCACATTTTGTTTCAGTGCCAGACAAAAGGAGTCCACCTTTCCTCCTGCCGGCAGACTGACAGGCATTGCCCACACATCCTTCCCCCCACCCTTGCCGACGGGGAGACCACAGCAGACTTGGCACACCTGTTGTGCCAGAGCGTCGGGCTCCCTCCTTCCCTGCCGGCCTGGGTCTCTCTCCCTCCCCAGCCAGCGCCGTGTCCCTCCATGGAGAGGCGTGGCGTGCGTGTGCCTGATGAATGAAGCTGTGCTGCTGCTGAACCGTCTCCATATTTAGACTGTCGGTTCCCAAAGGGCAGTGTGAGCTCCACATTGTGGGGGGGAGCCGTGTGCCTGCTGGCGAGGTGGTGGGCCGCGCTTCCCCCACCCCACGGCACTGCTCAGCTCGCCCTTCCCCGTGACGTTCCAGTGCTCCCCAGTAAGGCGGAAAGGTGGTGCTGGGGCAAGAAGCCCCACCACAGGAGGGCTCTTAAGGGACGTGTCCTGGAAAAGGACAGTGCTCTCCCACCTGCCAGCCCAGCTCAGCAGGTAGGTAGGCCTGCAAGGTCAGAAGGTGGATGGTGCAGATTGTATTGGGGGGGGTGCTGACAGCTGGTGGTGTGGGAGCATATGTGTGGTACAGGAACATGTCGCATGAGACAGGTCAGATTCGTCTTGTGACAGCAGGTTGGACCCCCCTCCTGAGCACATCACGGGGAGCCTTGAGGCTGGCGTGCAGCAGGCAGACTTATCGGGGGGCCTTCCCATCCCTGGACTAATTTGTCATGAGCCTCCTTTTTCCGGGATGAGAGGGACTGTTGGGGAAGAAACAGTTGGGGGAAAGATGAACGAGAAGTTTTGCGGAACCCAATCTGTGGTGGGGGCTAGCAGGGGAAAGAGGCTGCCCGGCCCCCCCAAAAAAATGTTCCACTTGGAGCCCAGTCTTGCTGTGGGGTTCAGCATCTGCCGGGCTTGAGAGCTGGGAAAGTGCTGCCTGGAAGGGTTGCTGGGTGCTGTGCCCGTCTTGTAACAAGAGCTGACAGTGCCATGGGTGCATGTGGCGCTTTAGACTGGAATGACCCCCCTTCTCAGAGTTCTGGTGCTGGTAGGGCTGCCATATGTCCTGGTTTGGGGGGATTGCGTTCACATACTGGCATATTTGACGGGTTCCTGTCCTGGTTTTGTGGAAGAGAATTGTGGCAACCCTCGGTGTTGGGGACACAGCAGCACATGGATCTGCTTGTTGTGTGGTTGTGAAGCGTGTTGAGAGCCTTGGCTGGCCAGTCTGGGGGGGGGGGGGGGGAATGGTCTGGTTTTTCCAGTTGGGCAACAGGCTGCAGCTAGAAGCACCGATGGTCACGATCCTGGGAGGGGGCACACAAGCAACATGCATGTGGTTGTTCTGGATTGTCTTGGGGGGGAGGGTCTGCCCATTCCACCACCCCCATTAAGCCTTAACGTCCCCCATCTGTGGCTGAGCTTTCTAAGGGGGATGGGGGCTTGAGAGAGAAACCAGCTCTGGGATTAAAGGATTTTTAGCTCGGAGGGGCTGGGGGTGGGCGCAGGAATCCTGGGATAAGAGCAGCATTGTGTGTTGGTGGAGGGGGGGCTGAAACACTGCTAAGTGGGGGTGTGGAGTGTGCAGAGTTGTCTTGGCCTGGGAGGCTGAACAACGCTGGCATGCGCAGAACATAACCTCCCAGCTGGCAGGCGGCCACCATCTCCCTCTCCCCCCCCCTTTTCCCATTGAAAAGCCCAATGGTGGAGCCCCCCCTCACCACGCATGCCTCTCTTGTACAAGCGCCACTACCAGGAGGAGTGCCTGCTCTCCAGGAAGGCCTGTGCGGTGCGTGTGTGCCCAGCTGTCCTGGGAACATGCTGTGCCATTACGTAATCCGGCTCTGCTTGGCTGTGGCTGCCACTTCCCCCCCCCCCCACGCACACCCCCCTCGCCTTGTTCCAGGGAGGGGCGTGGTGTCAACAAACACACATGGCTGGCACATTGACTCCCTCCTTCCTTGGGTGTGCAGCATCCAGTTGTGTGGATCCTTGATGACGGAGACCTGCTGCCGCTCCAGATCTGGGTGCGCCGCTTGGGGTGCGGGGCGATAGAGGCCCGCATAACATGGCCTGCAGTGGGGGGATGTGCCTGCTCCCTCCCCCCAAAAACACAGTGCAAACTGCTCTCATGGCAGTTGGGAACAGAGGTGCCACTTAAGGGCCAGGTCTTAGAACAGTACAGTTCTGGCCACCCCAAATCTGACCTAGAGCCGCCTTAAGTCCTCCAGGAAAAAGGCGGGATATAAATGAAGTTGATGATGATGATGATGATGTACTATTTCAGTGTCACTGGAATTGGTTCTATTGTGATTCATTCCCTATCCAAGGAACTAGGAATCACTATCGTCTCAAGATGATGATGATGATGATGATGATGATGATGATGTACTATTTCACATTTGCCAAAGAACTAGGAATCACAAAGGTATCATCTCAATATGTGTGAATTTCCCTGCTTTTTGTAATTGGGCAGTTGTGATCTTCTGGAGGCCCATTAATCATCATCATCATCATCATCATCATCATCATCATCATCATCTAGTCCAGGATTTTCCTTCCTGGCTACTGGGGCTGGAGGGAGGTGGCATCAAAAGAAGCACGGAGCAATCTGGGGCCAAATTTTCTGGTCCGTGCTGTGGGTCTTTGGACCCTCTGTCATCAGGGACCCCTCCCCACATTCCTCCGGCTTCCAGAAATGTGCATCTCTTTCTTTGCCAGGCTCCTGGATTCTTTGCCAGGTGCGCCATCTTCCCTGCATCTGAGTCCTGTTGTGATGCTCAAAGGACCTCTTGGTAAGTGGTGCCCCCATAGCAGGAGGGGTTTTGCCTGGAGGCCAGCTTGAACCAGGGGGGTTCAAAGGGGAACCAAGGGGGCAGCCTCACCCACCAGGAAAGCAGGTGCCAAGCTTTGCACACCAAGGTGCCAGCGTTGCACACCCAACGCTGGCACCTTGGGGAGGAAGCCAGGCTGGAAACGATCTCCTCTCCTCTTCCTTGCTGGAGTGGAGGACCAGCCCTTGGTGCACGGACAGATTCACGGACAGACTGCGCGGCATCTGGGCAAAGAGGCTCCAGATGCCAGACGTGGAGCCACGAGGCAGGTGGGAACTGATTGTTCGCCAGACAAGCACAATCTGGCACCAGCTGCACCTAACCAGATAAGAGGCTCTCAATTGCATCTGCACCAGAAAAACGGGTTCAGGAGCTTGTCCCTCTGGCTGGCTGGGAATCCGGTGGGAGGGAGGGGGTGCTGCAGAAGGGGACAAGTTTGGCATCTGTTGTAGAGAATCCACAATGCCAGGGTAGCAGTTTGGGGGGAAAGAGGCACTGGGAGGGTAACGCCACTGTAAGTTTCCATCACTCTACGCCTGGATGTTGGCTTAGGCAGAAAGTACAGTTGCCAAATGGGCCGTCAAGTGGCTCTCGCAGAAAAGTCTTTGCTATGGACATCTGGTCCAGTTCTGCTGGATCGGGCCCACTTGGACCACAGTGTGGCCAGGGATGTTGAGTTTTTCTAGGATACAAGGCATAAGAAGAGGAGATGGAAAAACAGGACTATGTGTGCATGAGTGCGGCCATGGAACGGAGCATGTTTGCCCCAGTCTGGTTGGGTGGGGACAAAATGGTTGGGGGGGGGACAAAATGGCCGGGGGAGGGGAATGGGCAGGATGCTGGCAGCTGGCTGTCATGGGCCAGCACTGGTATGGGGACTGTGTGCCCGTTCCGTTCTTTCTTTTTTAGCTGCATGATAAGCTGACTGGGTTGGGTGGCTTTGGATTTGCTGATGGCAGGAAGGAATTCTGCCAGAACAGAGCAAAAAAGTCTTTGTCAGTTGCTGGCTTCCTCGAACCGCATCAAGCGGCAGCGTCTGGCTGGCGCTGCCGGGCTGGGCTCGGTCCTGGCAGCAGGATGCCCACCCTGCCCCCACCCCTTCTGCCCCCTGCCATGATTTTGCAGGTTGCCTGATCATGTGATGGTCCATTGCCTGGTTTGCCCTCTGCGCATGGAGCCACAGGTTCTCCTTTCTGTCTGTCCTGGAAGAGCAGCACTCATAGAAGTGGTTGGCTTGACTGGCACAAATGCTGGCACCAGCCCTGTCGACGACTGTCCCCAAAGATGCATGAGGTGGTCATGAACCACCCCATGAATAATGATCCCCAATGAAGAACTTCATTCTTCCAGCACTGCTGCTCTCAGCTGTCCAAAGGATTCTGTGCCCCCAATGACTGTGCCCTTCCTGCTGCCCACGTGCTTGGAACTGGCTCCTGGCAAGGAGACCCACATGGTCTGGGGTGTTGTCCTTTTCTGCTTCCTCCTAAACCCAGTCATTCCTCCACTTACTGTGCCTCTGTCCTCATTAGATATATCAATTTAATTTTCTCTGTAAACCATTTTGTGAACTTTTCATTGAAAAGCGGCATATGTTGGTTGGTTGGTTGGTTGGTTGGTTGGTTGGTTGGTTGGTTGGTTGGTTGGTTGGTTGATTGATTGGAAATGAAAATTGTAAGCTCCTTGGGGCAGGGGCTGACTTCCCATCCTTCGTAAAGCAATGGGTTGATGCAGAACAAGTCGGTGACTTTGGCTGCAATCCTAACCACACAATTCTGGGAGTAAGTACTATTAAACACAACGGAACTTACTTTTGAGTAGACATGCTTAGGATTGCACTGTTGGTGTAGGAACTGACCTTGGGAGGCCTGTCTGGCATATCAGTTCCAGGCTGCCTGGAAACGTATGGGGCATCTGGGTTACCTTTTGCTTCCAGCTTGCTTTTGTGTGCGTGTGTGCGTGTGTGCGCGTGTGTGCATGCGTGTGCACATCATGCCTTCCTCCTCTCTCTCTCCAGTGCTGGGAGGTGGAGCGATCCCACTCAGCCCTCCATATGTCGACAGGATGGAGCATGGCAATGCAGCATCTCTGTAGGTTGGCTGTGGCAGCGTGAGCGAGGTGGGCGGGGGCAGCGGAGCACATGGCTGCCAATGTGTCTTCCTCCGTCTTGTGTGCGGCAAGCCATGTGCACAGGGATGGGAGGGCCGGGCAGGCCAGGGATGGTGGCCAGCTGCTGTGGCTGCTCCTCCTCCACTTTGCAAGCTGGGAGACATGCCGGACTGGCCCAGAGCGCAAAGCAGGGCAGGCAGGGCCCTTGCGTAACAGGAGAGGGCCTTTTCCAGAGCCGCGCCTGGTGCCTGCTGGGGAGCAGCAGCATGATGTTCTCTGTGTGCACTTGCTCTTTGCCAAGCACTTTCCCTGCACTTGACAAGTGGGGAGGGAATCAGACGTACCCAGCCATACCTGGCTGACTTGTTGCGGGAACTGATGAGGTTCCTGGAGGCGATTCATATAAGACACAAAGTCTGAGGACCCAATCCTGCCCATGTCTACTCATGCCACAGTGCAATACTAAGCCCCAGTTAGGCTGGCAAAAGCCCTGGCACAAATCCCATGCTGTCCTGCAGGTGTCGCAGAAGTGCAACTTTGTGCCACTCTTGTGCACAGACATGCGCCAGGCTCCCCACACCACCACAGGAACAAAAACATGGAGCTGTGCTTGAATTGGTTAAGATTTCACCCTGACTTTTATTACAATCAATAGGGTTTACTCTCGAGATAGTGTGGACAGGATTGCATCCTAAATCCAAAACTTGTTTCCCAGCTCAGTCCAAAGACGACATTATGGTGCTCTACCAGAACCACCACTGGGCTGCCCCACACTGGGATCCCACATTGGGATTCCTGTGCCTCTGGAATCCGGGGACAGGCTCCTTTGATGAACACTTGTGCACACTCTGATCCAACGCGTGCTTCTTGCATGTCATGTGAGGCCCCAGACCAGGCGCAGGACTAAGGAGGTGGGCAAATGATCCAACACCTGCTTCCGAGACCCTCGTGATCACCCAGAGGGTCTACCTCTGAGACCTTCTGGTTTTTGTGACACTCGCCTGTCCGTTTACCCTATTTCATCATATTTTCCCATTGGGTCTCATCATAGCTCAAGTGCGTGCCCACCCTCTGTAGCTTTGCTGGTACCACCCTACGGCAAGCTTCCCTTTCCCACCTTGTGGCTCACCCAAAAGAAGGTGGGCAGGCACCAGGGTCTGCAATATGTTTTCCTATCGACCTCTGATGGATGGCAAAACCCCAGTGGGATCGTCTTGGGTACTATGCAGCCTGTTCTCAAAACCCCCCATGAGCTTGTGTTGCTGTTGTCTGTATCCGTCCCCAACTGTGCTCTTTCCGCCCTGCAGGATTGAATGAGAGTGGCAGCCATGCCTTTGGAGAAGTCCGGGCACCCGTTCAAGCCGGGAGAGGAGAAAAGCACCGCAGGCAGGGCCTCAAAAGCAAAGGGTCCAGGCTCCAAGGGCCAGACATCTCAACCCCACAAGGAGGCAGGAGGTGGCGTTGCTGGCAGGAAGTCTCCACGACCGGCCAGCGAAGGGGAGAAGGACTCTGGATTCTCAGGTAGAGGCCCTTGAGAGAGGGAGGCTCTGCTTCAGGCACCTGCCCCTAGTTGGGGCCGATCCTGCAGGAAGGAAGGACTAAACCACATCAGAAAAAAATAGTCAACCTGTTCGCTGGAACGGATTCCCTGCAGTTTGCTGGCACCTGTGCTTTGCTCAGGTGAAAGATACCTGAGATGGGCTGATCATCACGTGGTTTAGAGACAACTGCCTGCAGGGTCCGGAGGTCTCTTGATAGGTGCAGAGGCGAGAAGCATCTTCTGATGCCCTGCTTTGGGGTTCTCCTGGGGACTCCTTGGTGAGGGTGTGGGGAGGGCCTGCTGGGCATCACGCTGTGTCTCTGCTTTTGTTTCCTGCCCTCCCCTCCTTAACCCACCTCTGTTTATTACCACTTTGTGCAGATGTGAGCTCGGAGTACCTGAGTAATGTGGAGCAGACGGACACGGAGGAGCAGTCTGGCCACCCACTGTGCCAGCCGGCCGCGTTGCAGCAGGTGCCACCGAGGGCATCGGGGGGTCTCACCAGCGGCACCTTCACGGGCCTGGCCCCCATGTACCTTGTCAAAAATGTTATCCTCAAACAGGTAGCCCTCCCCAGGCCTCCCAGTGCCAACAGCCACCCTCTTCCCTCCTCCTTCCAGACAAGAGACTCCTCTTCTACCTCATCTCTTGATGCTGCTCGTGGGTTGAGCACCTTCTGTGCAAGAGGATGTGTCTCTGTCCCGAAGCCTTTACAGTCTTTGGGAACCCCTTTTCCATTCCATGGGGTGGATTGGCCGGAGAAACTCTGTGCCTGTGCAGAGTTATTTTCCAAGCCTGCCTCTCTCCCAACACTTTCTCTTGCTCTTTCTCTTTGCAGTCCCTGGGAGCATCACCTACTGCCCAGTTTCTGGCTTGGAGCAGCCAGCACCAGCTGGACAGTGCCCAGGGCCCCCCTGCCCGCGTCCTCTTCATCCAGCAGCCGCTGACCACTCTGAAGCCCCTGATGCCTGACCAGAAGCCTCCAGCCAAGGAGCCCTCCTACCCCAAAATTGCTCCTCGCCCCGGTCATGACGTGCCAGCCAAGGAGGCAGGAGGGGCAGGGGTGCCAGCAGGAGGTGCCAACAAGAACAAGCGGTTCTGCCTGGAGGAGGCCTGGGTGTCCTCTTCAGAAACTGCTGCTACTGGAGGGGGCAAGGAGAAGCCCCAGGAGGAGCTGCCTCCACCCGAGGCAGCCCTGGTTAGCCGGGAGCTGCTCTCCCAACACGCGGTGACCTCCTCCACCGGCCCTGCACTGCCTGGCCTGGAGCAGGCTGAGGGCAGGATGATCTCCAGGGCCTCCCGGAAACTGGGCTACAGCAGCCAAGGCAAGCAGCGCCGCTTCCACAACACCGTGGAGATCCTGCGGAAGTCGGGCCTGCTGAGCATCGCCCTGAGGACCAAGGAGCTGATCCGGCAGAACAGCAGCACCCAGCGGGACCTGGCCGAGCTCCGGGAACACACCCAGCTCCTGTGTGAGGCCGTCCAGAATAATGACTCCCAGGCCTGGAGCCGCCTCCAGGAAGCCATGACCCGCTCAGCTGCCCACTGGATGAAAAAGAGCGCTGGCACTTCTGCACCCCCCGGGCAGAGCCTGGCTACAGAGCCAACGGCCCCCCCAACAAACGTTGCCAGAGCGGCCCCCTCCACCTCACCCCTGCACTTGGCCCTCGCACCAGACACGCTGGGGCATGTGGCACAGCCATAGTTCTTCCCTCACTATCTTCCCAAGTGCCCCAAATAGAGGGCATTCTCCAGAAGCAGCCTCTCGGAAGGAAGGGCATATCTGGACACCAGATCCTGTGCTCCCCCAGGGTAGCCAAGCAGGCTTGTGGGGGGATCTTCCTGGACTGGTGGAAGTTCTCTAAGGTGACCGTTGGACTCTCCTGATCACAGCCTGGCAGTGGGCCAGCCTCTGCCAACCCAGGGTGGAAACTGGCACCATTTTGATTGTACCAGTAAAAGAGGAAAGGGGGCTGAGGAGGGAGGAGCGCATGTGAAGAGGACACCGCGTGACTCTGCGTGGATCACGTTTGACTCCAGGGAGCGCAAGGCAGAACATGTTTTGGAGTCCATGCAAGTAACTCTCCAGCACCACATTCTGCCTTGCCCATTTACTTGCCTCAATTGCTCCAAAGGAGTGGGTTTCCTTCCACAGAACACCTACTCTGGAGGTGCCTGACTTCATTTGCTTGTTTTCCCTCGTGCTCTTCCTGAAGGATCCGGCAAAAACGGGGATTCCTGCCCGCCCGGTGAAGCACTCCACTGACTTGAAAGCTTACCTGTAATGCAACCGACGAAAGATGGTCCAATATATATCTATATATATTTTTTTTAATCATCTTGTTTTATAAAATTTGCTTGGACCAAAGCTGTGAATTGGCACATCATTGCTGTGTAGGGTCACCTTGACAAGCCTGCGCTGGAGTAAGTGGTTCTTGGGCTCTACTTTCCTGGAAGAGCCACACGCACCAGAGATCTTCCCCGACCAGAGTCCCCAGTTTCTGAAGGTCTGTAGGGCAAGGTGACCAGATGTCACAACCATAAGAGGACAAGATCCTCCAAAATTTACAACTTGACAAAATAAAAGCTAAATACACTCACATAGAGCCCAATCCTATGCCTATCTACTCAGAAGTAAGTCCCATTATAGTCAATGGAGCTTAACCTGTGGAAAGTGTGGATAGGATTGCAGCAGTATGTTGCAGCCATATACTGCAATATATGGATTGCAGCCATATATTGCAGCATATATATATGCATATACATGTGTGTGTGTGTATGCGCATATATAATGCATATATTGCATTAAACCACATAATTTAAATTATGTGATTAAATACTATATTACTTATTAAATTTAAAACTCTTCCTTATCGTTTATTAATTCCAAGAAGGCTCCATGCTACCTGCTCACAAGGAAAAGGAGGACAACAACTATTTTTTCCAGGACATGGGGAAAAAAAGAGGACGTGTCCTGGAAAAAGAGGACATTTGGTCACCCTGTTGTAGGGCTTTTGGTTCAGAACCAGACCAAAATCTTTTAGCACCTCTTTTTGTTCTATGGTGGAGGGGGGGAGATTTGGGGTTATCTTCCAAGGTGGGGACAGATTGTTTTTAAAACAAAATAAAAAACAGAATAAATAAATTTTTAAAATGTGAAGTTGTTTGGATGGTGTTTTGGTCACTGAGATTGTCCTGCTTAAGGTGTTCAGTAGAAACAAAACAACAGCCAGGAGCACCCACAAAAGCCAGGGTGTGCCCACCTTTCCTGGCACTGCTGTCGAGGGATGCAAGGGCTGTGGGTGGCGCAAGCGGTTAAGTCGCTGTGCCTGTTAACCAGCAGGTCAGGGTTCGGGTCCTGGGGCGGCCCCACAAGACAGGGTGAGCTCCTGTCCTCAGCCCAGCTCTGACGCAGCTGGATCCAATCGTATGGGCTCTGCCTTTCCACTGACTAATTCAGTGGCGTGGAGAGGAGGGATTTGCTGCTTGGGTAACAGCCTCTCCTCCATGACAATCCAACCCAGGCTTTCGTGCTTTGCATGCAGCGTATGCAGCACCGAGCACGATATCATAGTCTTTCAAGACTGACGGAGGCCTGCTGTCGAGGGATGTGGGTGGATAGGGAAGCAGATGAAGCAGAGCCTCCCCACTGAAGTCCTTTGAAAAGCGCTGCTGCCGGGGGAGGCACCCAAGCACCTTCAACCCACACACGTACGTGGTGCCCCGCCCCCGGAAGCAACGCTTTTCAAAGGACTTCAGTGGGGAGGCTCTGCCTCACACCACACATATGTGCTGGAACTGTGGAACTTCCTGCCACATGATGCAGTAAGGGTTTCCAACAGGGCAACACGTGGGTTGTAGCTGCTTGGCTGCTTCCCGCTTCCCGCAGTGGCACTTTTCAAGGGCCATCAGTGGGGAGGCTCTGCCTCATATCACACATTTGCGAAAGGTTGACGGATCTGTGGAACTCCCTGCCACATGATGCAGTGATAGTGTATCTCAGGGTGCCACGTGGGTTGTGGGTGTTTGACTGCCTCCCACGGTGGTGCTTCTCAGGGGACTTCAGTGGGGAGGCTCTGCCTCACACCACACATCTCCAATGGATCTGTGGAACTCCCTGCCACATGATGCAGTGATTTTGTCCCTGAGGGTGCCACATGTGGGTTGAGTGTTTGGATGCCTCCCACAGCAGTGGTGCTTCACATCACACTTTTTGATGGATCTGTGGAACTCCCTGCCTCATGATGCAGTGCCAGACAAGAAGGCGGTGCATGTGAGCTGTCTCGTTTCCAGCCACCCAAATTAGATCCCACCATCTGACCCTGTGGCAAGGAGTTCCACAGGTTAACACATTGACTGCCAGGGCCCCTCCCCCTGGGGCCTCCTAGGAACAAACTGCAGCATTCCCTCCTCCAGCCAGTAGGGGGAGCTCTAGCAGGGCAACCGCCTCAAAAAGAAGTGCTGTAAAACGTCACTTCCGGTAAGATACAGATCACTTCCGGTAATGGTAGTGCTTCAACAGCACCATAGAGTTTGGAGGGACGGAGCGGTGATGTTACCATAGAGACTACCAAAGAGACCGCCCTGCAGCCTAGAGCGGTCGCTGCAGCGGGACAGCGGGTGGAGCCTCGACTTCCGACAGTGGGAGGTCCAGACGAGATCGGAGCTTCCGAGGCCGCGCTCAAGCCTGCACTGAAGACCGCAGAGCTAACTATAGAGACGGGGAGAATGTCTCTGTGAAATGACCATAGAGCGCGATGCCCAGAGCTTTCGCCTCATTGAACCATAGTGTTCGGAGGGCCCGGAAAGAGGCCTACGGGAAAGCGAACCTGGGCTGGAGCTAACGCGCATGCGCCGAGGGCAGGTAAGCTCTCGCCATTGGCCACATCAACAGCCAATCAAAAAGCTCGGTAGTTTGCGTTTCCACCAATCAGAAAAAAGGAGTCATATACTCCCGCCCTTTGTTGCTATGGAAACTGTGGCCCCCTCAGGGGTCGGAAGTCATGACCTTTGACCCGTTTCTGTGTATGACGTCAGCAGATAGGCATATCTCAGCACCAATGAGCTTCCAGACTGCATGCAGTGGTTCTCAAAGTGCGGGTCGGGACCCCCATTTAGGAAGGTTACAAATTGCTGGGAGAAGCCATCTTGGAACCTGTCACTGGGCACCACCATCTTGGAATGGGGCACCGGGCTGCTTTCTTGGGAGTAAGTCCTCATTGAACACAAGAAGGACTTACTTCTGAGTAGACATGGGAGAGATCTGGCATCACTGTGGTGTCACTTCCTGTTACAGCTATGACATCACTTCCTGGGGAGTCATGGACACTCTCAGAAGGGGGTCATGGCTGAAAAGGTTGGGAACCAAAGGAGTTCTGGCATCACGGTGATGTCGCTTCCTGTTACAGCTATGACATCACTTCCTGGGGAGTCATGGACACTCTCAGAAGGGGGTCATGGCTGAAAAGGTTGGGAACCAAAGGAGTTCTGGCATCACGGTGATGTCACTTCCTTTACAGCTATGACATCACTTCCAGGGAGTCACGGACAATCTCAAAAGGGCGACCTGGGCTGAAATGGTTGGGAACCTCTAACTCTCTGCCCTCAAGGTGCTCACAGACCAAGGATATGCAGTGATGGGAGAGGCAGGTGAGGCAGAGCCTCCCCACCAGAGTGCTTCAAAAAGCACCGCTGCCACTGTGTGAGTGCTTGAGCGTGTGGGTTGACTGTGCTCAAGCGTCTCACATGGCAGCAGTGCTTTTTGAAGCACTCTGTTGGGGAGGCTCTGCCACACCTGCCTCCCCATCCACCGCACATCCCTGATACAAACTGATCTACCGCGCACCCCTGATACATATCACCCTCTGGTACAGAGACTGGCTTCTTCACCACACAGACCCCAAAGGCTTATAGTGGCAGGTTCTGTGCCATTCCACGCTAGCCTCAGGTCTACAGACATGTATGTCCCGACTCCCCACCACCACCACACACACGCACTGGGGCAAGTTTGCTTCATTTTATGTGGGTTTGAACTACTGTGAAAGTTAACTCTCTGCAGATGCTGGAGAAATGGAACCCCAGGCACCAGAGAAGACCTCAGGAGGGAGGAAGAAGTTCAGCGTGAAGATACAAGACGAAGACACAGCCCCGGTATGCTGAGAAGTCCCTGGGAGGTTTGGGAGGACAATGTCTCCTAGAAGGTACTGAAGACCCTCAGGTTTTAATGGTGCATCACCTGGACTTACTGTAAATTTGTGGCCAGGACTCTGACTGGCAGAGAAGTCCCTCTGTTCACACTGGGATTGTTTAAATGGAACACAAGCAAACTGAGGGTTATGGTTAAAGGCAGATATAGTTGGGGTTGCCATATGTTCCAGAAAACCGGGACTGTCCCAATTTGGGGGGGGGGATTGTGTTCACATACTGCCAAATTGGACAGGGTGTCCCATCCTGATTTTGTGGAAGACATTTATGGCAACCCTACCTATAGGGTTTGTTTTTACCTTGCCTTCGTCGAAGAGACACAAGGATTATCCTGAGAAATGGGTCAGACTGGAAAAGAAAGTGGAAAACCCAGTAGGGATGGGTTTGCCCCTCTTACTCATCGCCCCCACCAAAATGATCTTCCAGATCTTTAGTTAAGCTCTTAACAGCAAACCATCTCCCATTTCCAGGTGAAACTTCTGTTCAAGCCGTCCTCAGCAGCAAGGTCCCTTCCAACCCCCGAGGCTCCCACAGTGGTGTCGGTTAGCACATCCTATGCAGACTATGTTGTTGGACAGGCAGCTGCCTCCGCAGCTCCTCCGGGGAGACCAGCCACATCGGTAAACACTGCAAGCAGCAGCCACACGGCAGCAAATACTGCCTCTGAGACACCCTCTCTACAGGCTGAAGACGGGATCAGCAGGACTGGACAGAACACCACGGAAGAGAAAGATACCCCCTCGAACCCAGCATTGAAACCAGGAGCCAAGCACAACAGCATCATCGTCAGCCCCCGTCAGGTGAGTGAGGAAGGTGTCACAAAACATCCCCACTGCTTCCCGGGGGCGGGGAGGGTACTGCCCCATCTCTGCTCTGCGGTCACCCCCTTCCACCGCAACTGGACCTGCAGCCTGCTGAGTTGAGACCCTTCTTTTCTCAGAGAGGAAATCCCATCCTAAAGTTTGTCTGCAACGTGCCCTGGGAGTTTGGAGAGATTGTCCCGGATTACGTGCTGGGCCAAAGCACCTGTGCCCTCTTCCTGAGGTGAGCATGTTTCATACCAAGTGCTTTGCACACTCAGCTCCTACAGCTGCCTTCACTTTTAATGGCATTTGCAGGATAAAGCTAGCCTAGTCTACTCAGATGTAAGTCCCAATAGATTCCTCCTCTATCAAACTGCATGCAGAATTGCAGTATTTGGCATGTATTCAGGTTCAGCTCAAATGCATGACATTTCAGCCACTGCCGCCTTGTTTATGACTATGGGTCAATCAAGTAACCTGACCCTGCATGAGTGCTGCGCTGGACTAAGGGTGCAATCCAGAGTAACTACGGGGAGTCCTTGCTCCGGTGTAAGAACAATTTGCTCTGGATTGCAATATGAATTTCCCATAGGTTTTCACTAGGTGGTGCAGTAACTATGGGTGCACATGTCTCTTACGTGCTCCCGTAGTTACTCTGGATTGTAGGGTAAGAGAGGGCTTCCCCCCGCAACCCCGAATCAGCCTGTGGCCTAATTCAGCCTGTGCTAGCCTTGTGTGTGTTGGGGGGATGTCTTCCCTCTTGTGATACCCCCCTTGGAGAAAAAGCTCAACCATCCTGAGCAATTGGCTGCCCAGCCTTGGGGTCACCGCCAGGCTGGCTCAGCATGCAGGTGTCCAGCAGCATCTCCAGTTAGTGCAGAGAAACATCCCCGCTTAGCCACTGCCACCCAGCCTCACCCACCCCAGACTGGTGGACCAAGGGCCTGTCTCAGCCCAGCAGCTTACCCATCTCTTTGCCACACACAGCTTACGGTACCACAACCTGAATCCCAACTACATCCATGAGCGGCTTCGGGTGCTGGGCAAGGCATACATGTTGCGGGTGCTTCTCCTTCAGGTTGATGTGGTGAGTGATCTCTGGGCAGCGGGCACAGCCTGCAGCACCACCACCTTCCTATGCCCTGTGCTGCCTTGGTTCTTTTTGGTTCTGGCTTCTCGGAGCCCTCCCACACCTCCTTCCTCCCCCACCTTGCTTTGCCTCTGCCCTCTTCTGTCTTCCACACCTAGAGCAGCCTCTCTCGCTTCCTCTAGAAAGACCCACAGCAGGCACTGAAGGAGCTGGCCAAGATCTGCATCCTTGCTGACTGCACCCTGATCCTCGCCTGGAGGTGAGATACAAAATGCTGGGAACACATGGGGTGGGGGTATGGGGTGGCTTTGATCTTGGCCCCAGAGTTCAGGGAGCTGCTTGCAGCCAGAGATGGCAGTCCAGGCTGGGATAGACCAGAGTCCGACTCGGTCTCAACAAGCTTTGCCGGTCTTCAGACAGATGGCCTGCAAACTCCAAGAGGACCCTCAACCTCTCCACCCAACTGGGAGTCTCTCTTCCCAACACTCCAACCGTCAGTGTGACCAGCAAAAACGTGGCACAGGCCAACCCTAGTAGATTTCAAGGAAAAACACCCCCCCCCCAACTCCAGCTTTTCTGTTGCCACCCTTAGCCCCGAGGAGGCTGGCCGCTATTTGGAGACATACAAAGCCTATGAACAGAAGCCGGCTGACCTGCTGAAGGAGAAGGTGGACCAGGACTACCTGTCGAGGGTAAGAGCCTTTCTCCTCTGCTCTCCTACTCATAAGTAGACCATCACGACCACAGAACACTCTACTACGGACTTGCCAAGTCCCAGAAATTCCACGTTGGCACTTGATTTTCCATGGCTGTTGATCTCTGCCCTTGACCAGTTAAGAGAGTGCTGCATTACTGGGATGTGGCGCTGATAAGCCTGCAATCCCCCTCCTAGGTGGGTTTGCCCCTCTTATTGACAGCTACCAAATGGAAGCTGGAGCTGCCTCTGGGACGTTTATACCAGTTGGAGTTTTGCATTATGGTTTTAATCAATTAATTAATGTTTTTATTTATTGTTTTCAGATGCTGGTTTTAACTGTTTTAATGTACAGTGGTGCCTCACATAACAAGTTTAATTCATTCCAGAGGCATGCTTGTTATGTGAAACACTTTCTGTGAAGCGGATTTTCCCATAGGAAATCATGGAAACTCAGACGATTGGTTCCACAACCCCCAACATATTCATATAAAAATATGAACCGGATGTAAAAATGACCACAAAACACTGGAATTGAATTCAAAACATGCATTCAGGGTGCATGATCCTATGAAGACTACTTGGATTGCAATCCTAAAGACACTTTCCTGGAAGGAAGCCCCACTGAGCACAATGGGGCTTACTTCTGAGTAGGCATGGTTAGGAGGCTCCATGGAGGATAGGGGGCTTATCTGGGCTGCTGCTGGAGGCCGGTGTGGGCCCTTGGGGGCAGTTAAGGGCAGCTGCCTCTGGCACCCCCAGGCAACTGCCTCCAAGTGGGTGAAAGTCAGAAGCAGCAGCGTGCTGGCCGGCAGCCCTTTAAAACAGGCTCTGCGCGGAGCATCAGCGTGGAGCAACTTGGGGGCAGTTGCCTGGGGCTTGTTAAGTGAAGCGGGCTCTTAAGCGGAGCACACTCCCAATGGGAATTTGTGCTTGTTATGTAAATCACTCTTTATATGGGGCACTTGTTATGTGACGTACCACTGTATTGGATTTTATTGTTGGTGTTTTATGCATTGTTTGTAAGCCACCTTGAGTCCTTCCAGAAGAAAGGCAGGATAGAAATTAAGTTATTATTATCATTAATTATTATTGTTTCTTCTCTCCGAGGTGTACCCACCCATTACCTCCATCATGCTTTCTTCTCTTCCTCCAGGTCACAGACTGCCTGACTAGCGTGAAATCTGTGAACAAGACAGATACGCTGAGCCTCCTCTCCACTTTTGGGGTGAGATGCCTTCCAGAGAGGCTCAGGACACCCACCCCATACGGCCCACACTTTCTCCTTCTGCACATCTCCCAAACCAACTCCTGCCCAGACGTACCGCATTTATTCAAATCTAATGCACTAATGTGCACCCCTAAATCTAATGTCTAATGTGCACCCCTATTTTAAAAGGCTTGAGATTTTTTTTTAAAAAAATTTACTGTTATATTAATATTAAATTAATATTACATTAAATATTAAATTAAATAAAATTATTAAAATATAAAAATTATTAAATTAAATATTAATATTTCATTTAAAAAATTAAATTAAATATTTTATTTAATTTTACTGCATACAACAATCTGTTGTATGACAATATACGACAAGGGTTTTTTTTTACCTAATTGTACTACTTTATATACAACAATGGGTTTATGTTACATTTTTAATTACAATATAGTAAACTGTTAAAATACACCCGATACTGATACACCCGATACTGATAATCAAAATAGTATTTACTTGAATCTAATGCGCTATCAAATCTAACACGCACCCCAATTTTGGAAACTAAATTTGGCTGAAAAGGGTGCGCGTTAGATTTGAATAGAATGTAATTTCCTTTGGATCCCCCAACCCTTCTCTTTGGGCCACCGATGCATTGACATGGTTCATGCCCTGGCTTGGACTTCTGGGTCCAGGTTCTTTTGGGATCTCTCTGGGGTTCTTGCATCATAGAAAATACTCTCCATGTTTGCTCTTCCTCTGCCTAATTCTGAGTTTTCATCTGTGGCTTGCAGTCTCTGGCCAACATTGTTGAAGCATCCAAGGAGGACCTGTCTCTGTGCCCGGGCATTGGGCCCCAGAAGGTCAGCAGCAATGTCTGCCCACCCAGCTTCAGGGGGGGCAAAATATTTTGTTGGTTCATGGCCTAAGGGTCTTTTGTGCCAACCTAGTCAGAGGGGGAAAGGTTTGTAGCCCCTGCAATACTTTCCAAGAACCCAAGTCTACTCATTACGGCTGGGACATCCTGCAAGACCTGGGGACGCGGCACGTTGCCAGTGGGGAGGGAAAGCAGTGTGTGCATAAGCAGGAAGCCCAAAGAGGCTTGAGGAGCTCAGGCCTTGCCAAGGCCTTCCTGCCTGCTCCGCTACCCTGCTCTGCCTCTCCTCCTCACCCTGCAACTCTCTCCCTCAGGCTAAGAGGCTCTTTGACGTACTTCACGAGCCCTTCCTCAAAGGCCCCACAGACCAGCGGCCTCTCTGACCCACGGAGGAGCAAGGAACCGGATGCGCACACAGGAGACGTCTGGTCTGCAGGCCCAGTGGAAATTCAGCACGAGGCCCCATTTTGCCAGCGCCAGAAGGACTTCCACACCTTTCACCCCCCCAAAAAAGTAAAATAAAAGAGCCAAATGTGACAAGAACCGAGACTTTTTTCCCCTTTTGAGGAAAAGGTACCGGGAAAGAGTACACACAGCCAGGCTGCAGCTGCTTCCCAGGGCATGAATCCGGGAGCATGTGAAGCTGGAGCAAACGAAGTCTCCCCTTGAAAGGGGTGATGTTTTGAAGCAAGAGGCAAAGTCCACATGAAATCCATGTGAAGCCCCACAGCGAGGCCAGCGCACCGAAGAGGATCTCCCTAAGGCAGGGCAGGCCCAGCGGGGTGAGGTGCAGTTGCAGGGAGTTCTCTCACCCTAGGCAGGCCGGCTGTCTTTCCTCAGCAGCCTCCTTCTTGTGCTTCTTCTTCTTCTTCTTGTGCTTCTGGCTTGTCCCCTCCTCGCCTGGCAGCCCTGGCACCTCTTGCTCTGGAACCTGCTCAGCCCAATCCACCAAGTCTATCTGGACAGGGCTGGGCACCAGCAACGGAGCCCCTGCTTCGGGCTCCTCGACCACAACCTTCTCCTTCTTCCTCTTCTTCTTCTTGTGCCTGCCAGTGGGGAGACTCTCTCCCAGGCTGCCCTCCAGGATGGGCTCTGGGCCCTGGAAGTCCCCCTGGCCTCCCTCAACCTCCTGCTCTGCAGAAACAACGTCCACTGAGGCCACATCTACCTCCTCCTCCTTCTCCTGCTGCCTCTTCTTCTTCTTTTTCATTTTGCTGGGCAGCAGCCCCTCAGCTGCCCCGGTCTTCTCCAGGCTAGGCTGCTGGGGGAGGGAGCTGGGCTCTGGCAGCCACCCCTCAGCCTCCTCTTTCTGTTGCTTCTCCTTCTTTCTCTTCTTCCTGCTCCCATGGCTCGTGTCAGTCACCCCTCCAGAGAGACTTTCCTGAGAGGAGCCTTCGAGGGAGCTGCTGCCCTGCTCAGGCAGCAACTGTGGGGCAGTGCCAACTGCAGGTGCCAGCGGCACCTCCCTGTGCCTGTGCTTCCGGCGCCTCCGTTCTTCCTGCAAGCCATCAGCCTCAGCAGGTGCCACCAAGACCTCAGCAGGCACTTGTGCTGTGGGACAAGGCTTGTGCAGTGGGGACAGAGGCTCCTCCGGGGCTCCCATGTACTCCAAAGTATAGAGTTCACGCTTCTTTTTCTTCTTCTTCCTCGGGGGTTCCTCTGCTACTTCCCGGATGGCAGAGCCCTGTTGGTGGCCCCCAAAAGGAAGGAAGCGTTGCCTGAGGCCTGGAGGGATCTGGGGCGCCAGCCGGGCTTCCACCGGGAAGAGAGGCTGATTGGCAACAGGATCACCAAATCTCTCGCAGACACTCAGCAAGCCGCTAAAAGGGGGTGCGCAGACAAGGCGGTCTTGGTGGCTGGATGGCATCAGCAGGTGGGCACTGTCCAGATCCCCTGGGACTGCTTGAAAGCTGTAGACCTTCCGTGTTCCATCTGGCTGCGAAGCCTTCAGCATCTGGGAGCCCAAAAGGGGCACGGCGTGGCCATCGAGGCTGTAGGGGAATGAACCAGGGTATGTATTCATAATGATCCATAAAAGAAAAACCTCCCCCCAGTCAACAACTCTACCTTATAAGGTCCTACTAGGGCAACCACCACCCTTTACTATTAGTCCAGATTTAAATATTCATTATCTATTCATGGGAGTTTTCTTCTCTCAAAGCACAAACCCGCAGCCCTTACCTTTCTGGTCTGAAGTCTGCCGGGGCTCGGATCAGCCACAGCTGCTTGGAGGGGCTCCGCAGGGTCTCCTGGGAGAAGCCGGGTGCAGGAGAAAAGGGGCAGGGGCAGAAGTCCGCAGGGCACGCAAAGCGAGCGGGTCCTGTAGAGAGAACAAAAATGGGGGAGGAGATAGGAGAGGAAAGAAGCAGAGACCCCAATGTTTGGATGGCCCTGTTTTGGCTGCAGAAAAATACAGACCTTTCCCCGAAAGGGTCTGCAGTTATTCTGATCCCAACAACTGGAGGCAAACCCTCCTCCCTTGGGGTGAGGGCTCAGGCTGCAACCCCATTCATACTTCCCTGGGAGCGGTGGCGTAGCTAGAGGGGGGCAGTCAAGTCTTAGAAGGGGGGGTCAGAGTGCCTTCCCTTTGGAGCCCGTAGAGGCAGAGGTCCCTCGCCTGAAAAGGCTCCGAAGAGCCCTTTTAGGGTGACTATGCCATGACCAAAAAAGGACCAAATGTAGGAACCGCCCCAAAGTGTAGGACATTCAAGAAAAATGGAGGATATGACAAAATAAAGCGAAAAACGCTCATATATATTGCTTTCATTTGCTTAATTACTTGTTATTAAGGTAGCAGAATGAACCCACTGTTACGGGAGAAAGATTTCCAGAATGTCTGTGGGCTCCGGGCACTGCTGGGCACCAGGGATGGAGAGTACCGGGGGCAGTGGTGGACAGCAGCAGGCCCCAGCAAGGACTGGGTATTCCATTGGGCAGTAGGCACTATTGGGCAGCGGGCATCATTGGGCACTGAGCTGAACACTGGGCACCACCAGGCATTGTGCACCTCTGTGCATCACCATGTAGTGCACTGGGCTGCTGGGCATCAGGAACCATCATCCCTAATGGACAGCAGGCACCAGTGGGTACTGTGCTGACCACTGGGCATCCTTACTGGGCACCACCAGGCATTGTGCACCTCCGTGCATCACCATGTAGTGCACTGGGCTGCTGGGCATCAGGAACCGTCATCCCTAATGGACAGCAGGCACCAGTGGGTACTGTGCTGACCACTGGGCATCCTTACTGGGCACCACCAGGCATTGTGCACCTCTGTGCATCACCATGTAGTGCACTGGGCTGCTGGGCATCAGGAACCAGTCATCCCTAATGGGCAGCAGGCACCAGTGGGTACTGTGCTGACCACTGGGCATCCTTACTGGGCACCACCAGGCATTGTGCACCTCCGTGCATCACCATGTAGTGCACTGGGCTGCTGGGCATCAGGAACCGTCATCCCTAATGGACAGCAGGCACCAGTGGGTACTGTGCTGACCACTGGGCATCCTTACTGGGCACCACCAGGCATTGTGCACCTCCGTGCGTCACCATGTAGTGCATCACCATGTAGTGCACTGCCATCACCACTGGGCATCAGGAACCAGCCATCCCTAACGGGCACCAAGGGGCAGCAGGCACCAGTGGGTACTGTGCTGACCACTGGGCATCCTTACTGGGCACCACCATGCAGTGGGTAGCAGACACCAGTGGGCATCAAGGACCAGTGGGCATTTCCAGGACACAAGGCTAAAAAAGAGGATAGATGGTCACCCTGCATGCCACCCCCAAGACTCACTGCTCCACCCCCTCTAGCAATGCCACCGCCTGAGAGCAACCCCCATTGACTCCAATGGGCCTTACTCACGAGTAGGCATGCCTGGATCGGGTTCTGCAGCTGCACTTACCCTCCGGGGTCTCCATCATCTGCTGCTGCGACCCTCCACGTGCCTCCCAGTCCAGGCTCAGCTTAGCTTCCTACTGGGCGGTCCCAATCCAGAGCACGTGGCTGGGAGGTGGAACTGGAGTCCCCACCCCAGGGAAGGGCTTGGAAGCGGCTCTAGGGCGCCCCCACCGGCTCCAGGGATGCTCAGCATGGGATGGTCTGGGTGCTGCAGCCCAGAGCACCCAGCCTGAACCCCTCTCCTCTTTTCCCAGGACACGTCCTCCTTTTTATCCTTGTGGGAGCAAGCAATTAAAATGTATTTTAATTAATACATTTTATGTAATAAATTTAACTTTAGTTAAGTCTTTAATTATAAAAAAGGTTTAATAAAACTTTAATAAAAATAAAGTTTTTATTAATTGAACTTTAATAAAACTTTCGTCTAATAAAAACTTTAAACTTTAATCTAATAAAACTCTAAGAAAAGTTTAAATCATGATGATAAATGAAAAGTGTAAATAGATTTAAGTCTAATAAAAAATAGTACGGTATAAATTAAATTAGAGTTTAAATTAATTACAGTTAATTACAGGTTAATTACAGTTTAAATTAACCACATGAAGAAAGCAACATCCATGAGTGTTTTTGGCTGCAATCTGAACCTCCACTTTGAGCACAATCCTAACCATGTCTACTCAAAAGCAAGTCCCATTGTGTTCAATGGGTCGCCTTACTCCCAGGAAAGTGTCTTTAGGATTGCAGCCTATATTTAATAGTTGTAGAGCACAATCCTAACTATTCCTACTCAAAAGTAAGCCCCATTGTGTTCAGTGGCTCTTCTTACTCCCAGGAAAGTGTCTTTAGGATTGCAGCCTATATTTAATAGTTGTAGAGCACAATCCTAACTATGCCTACTCAAAAGTAAGCCCCATTGTGTTCAGTGGGTCTTCTTACTCCCAGGAAAGTGTCTTTAGGATTGCAGCCTATATTTAATAGTTATAGAGCACAATCCTAACCATCTCTATTCAAAAGTAAGCCCCATTGTGTTCAATGGGTCTTCTTACTCCCAGGAAAGTGTCTTTAGGATTGCAGCCTTAGGCTTGCCGAAGCCCCAGTATAAGTCCTATATCAACTTGGAGGTGTCACAAAATGTCATAAGGCACTCCTGCCCCACTTTTTTTTTTTGGGGGGGGGGTGGTTTAGGCCAATGCATAGGCATACATGGACCATCATGGTAAGATATGCCGGATGAGTTAGGCTGGCCTAAATTGGTTAGGATTGCGCCCTTTAGCTTTTATTTTGTCATGTCCTACATTTTTCTTGAGTGTCCTACATTTGGGGGGGGGCTTGTCATCTTTTCTTGGTTGTGACATCTTGCCACCCTGCTCCAAGATCTGGTGCTTTGCTCCATCACTAAAGCTGGGCAGAACTGGGGGGGGGGGGAGGAGTGGATGCTGGAGACGGGGGGGCACAGAGGGGTACCCACATCCTTCCCTCCCACAGGGTGCTGCTGGCTCTTCTGGTCCCCACCAGCTGGCTGTGGCTCCCCACCACCACCCACCCCGAGAGAGGCGGCATCGGCCACAGGGTGGCAGGAGAAGGCTGCAGATGCAGAGTGCACTATGTCCTCTTTTTCCAGAACATGTCCTCTTTTTTAGCCTTGTGTCCTGGAAAAAATCTTCCTTGTCTCCTTTCCCTTGTGAGCAGGCAGGATGTAGCCTACTTTAAATTACGGTAATACAATATAATAGTGGATTTTCAACCAGTGTGCCATGGCACATTGGTGTGCCACAGATAGATCTCAGGTGTGCCATGGGAATTTGGTGATTGACATTCAGCGCCTTGCTAAGTGTGCATCACTGCATTATTAGTAATACTTATAAATTTAATAATAAGCAATTTTTAAGCATTATTCCTGCTCCTGGCAGAGTCCACTTTTAGATGATGGATGTGACATGGGGACATTCGGCCAGCCTGTCACCAGGACGTTGCTTTATGTGGCACCCAGGTCTTGAACCCGGGTCTTGAACCGCAGACCAGCCGATCTTCAAATTGACAGACACAGAGCCACAAGGGGTCCACAAGGTATTAAATTTACTAATAAGCAATGTAGAGCACAATCCTAACCAAGTCTACTCAAAAGTAAGCCCCATTGTGTTCAATAGATGGATTTTACTCCCAGGAAATTGTCTTTAGGATTGCAGCATAGAGTTTAAATTAACCACATGAAAGCATTATACAGTGGCACCTTGCTTAACAAGCGTTTCACATAATAAGTATAAGTTTCCAAGAAATCTTGCTTCACATAACAAGTTCTGCTTCACTTAACAAGCAAGTGCTCTATGGGCACGCATGCTATGCAGCCCTGACGCTCCGCATGGAGGCTCTTTAAAAGGACTGCCAGCCAGTGCTGCTGCCTTTAACTGCCCCCAAGTGCCCCCACCAGCCACCTTCAACCTCCAGCAGCAGCCCAGGGAAGCCTCCCAGGAAAGTCTCTTTGATTGCAGCTCCTATCCATGTCTACTCATAAGTAAGCCCCATTGTGTTCATTGGGGCTTACTCCCAGGAAAGTGTCTTTAGGATTGCAGCCTAAGTAGACTTTATAGGAGCCTGCACATTGAATGCATGTTTTGAATTCAATCCCAGTGTTTTGTCATCATTTTTCCATCCAGTTAATATTTTTATATGAATACTTTGGGGATTATGGAACCAACTGTCTGAGTTTCCATTATTTCCTATGGGAAAATCTGCTTCACTTAAAGAGTGTTTCACATAACAAGCATGGGACGGAACAAATTAAACTTATTATGTGATGCACCACTGTAATTCGATTCCACAGAACCAAGACAAGACCCCCTGACAAACCTGCCAGTATGTGAACACGATCCCCGAAAACTGGGACTGTCCCAGTTTTCCAGTACATATGGCAACCCTGTGCAGCCCCCATGACACACCGGGGGGGGGGAGCTTTGTAAGCTGCCTTGGGTAGGGTAGGCATGTGAAAGTATGTAAGTGAATGAATGAATGAATGAATGAATTAATTAATTAATTAATTAATACCAGGATGTGAAAGTGAACCAAATGATTGGGTGCATCCTTAGATCAAGTCACTCTGGACCACTAGGCTGAAGTATATCCCCCCTCCCCCATTCACTTTGGCCCTGATCCCAGGACTCTTGCTGTTTACATCATTTATTACATTATTAAATTATTATTACAGCATTTCAGTTGCTACTTCTGATGTTACTTCATGTTCTGGGGCCAGGTATGCCAGGAACACCCTCATCCTCTGACTTTCTGCCCAGAAGCAGAGAGGATGGATATGGACACATCCTTGTGAGTGGAGAGGCAGCCTGTGCATGTGCAGAGGGCTGGGGTTGCCATGTTGGTGTCACCCTTAAGATTCCACTGAGATTCAGGCAGGAGGCCAGGTGACATTGCGAAGGGAGCACCATGGCAGGCCAGTCCTGAGTGGCACCGAGGAAGGAGAAGGTAAGGAAGGTCAGGGGGCTCAGCTGGAGAAGAAGGAGTGACCCTCCCTGACCCAAGGCAGCCTTTCTGGGGACTTCAGCCAGCTTTACATGGGGTCCGGCCAGTGAGCAACCACTGGGGTCACTCGACCACTCAAGGGGTCACTTGCTGGTGGCCAACCACAGACCCAGCAGTGGCCAGAAAGTGGTGCCGGATTATGCTAATCGGCTGTTGAGGCTGGAGCCGTCCAGACTCCCCTCCCTTTTCCTTCCAGAAAAACCGGCCCCCTCTTTGGCACCCTCCAGCCTCCGCTGCCCAGGAGTCAGTACAAAGCTGGGGGAGCTACTGGAGGACATCAGCAGGGCATGGACTGACAGCCAGGACTTCTCTCCAAGAGCACAGCCAGGTAGGAGCCTAGCAGCCCCTTCCCCTGCACAGCTCTTGCCAATGCCTTCTTTGTTTTCCAAATGTTTTCCAACTCTGGTTCTGTCCAGACCATCAGCCAGCCTGGCACACAGTTCCGAAGCATTGACTTTGTGCCAACTTGTCTCTGCTTCCTCCGCTGCAACATGCTGGCCTAAAGGGTGCTTGCACCCGGTGATCGTGAGTGCCCATGCTCACACTGGGTGATGCCAACCCTAGTGATGTCCCTGACTGTGAGGATCTGTTGAAGGGTCTCAGGATTCTTTGCAGCAGCAACAGCAGCAAAAACCATAATGTGTATGGTGTGCAGACATCCCTCTCTTGTAGGGTTGCCATATGTCCCGAATAATCCCGACAGTGCCAGTGTTCCCATACTGGCAAGTGTGACAGAGGGTCCTGTCCTGATTTTGTGGAAGAGAATTATGGCAACCGTACTCTCTCACACCAGGGTTATGGGGTGCATGCACATGTTGTGTGGCTGCTGGGAGAAGCACCAACCTGATGCTGCTTCCCACCGTGGTTATTATTGTGTGGAAGACCCTTTGAGCTGAAGCTTGCCCAGAAGTGCCATCCTACGGCCCCCAGTCATCACCCATCCAAGGCTTGCATGCTAGTTGTTCCCCGTAGCCCCCATGACACACCGGCCAATTTTCTCCACTTGGGTGACCGTCTTGCTGTGGGGCTGCCCTTGCGTGCAGAAATGCACCACCCAGTGCTGCAGGGATGTGCCCCGAAGCCTGTTTTGCGCAATGAGTATTGCAAGGTTTGATGGTACCATGTTTTACAACCCGCCTTCTGCATGCCAGCCTTTGTTGCATGGAAATCTGTCTCACCTCTTAGGCATGGGGTGGGCTGGGGGTCTAAGAAACCAAGAAATACTGAGAACTGTCATGGCTGGGAAGATGCAGGGTTAGTTCTGCTCTCTCCTCCTTGAGCCTCTAGTCTTCACTCACTGACCAGACCTCACCTCTCCATTGGCATTTTGCCAGACCTCACCTCTCCGTTGGCACCCCTGGTCAAACTTGCCAGTATGTGAACGCAATCCCCGAAAAATGGTACCATCCCATTTTTCCAGGGTATATGGCAACCCTACCTGTGACTATCCCCCCAAATCAAGTTCTCCTGCAAAGGTCAGTCCCTTCCCACCTCTCCCCAGCCTGGCCTCACGATCCATGGGGCAAATCCTGGCATCTTCCCTCCAGCATTTTCTGTCTCCTTCTTATGCGCACGTAGCACATTGTCAGCGTGTGGCTCCCTGCCCCAAAGGGCTTACAATTCAGATCGTGACACAGAGAAGGGAAGGGGAGTGGAGATGCATAGAGGGGCAGGCATGCTAGAGTTTTGGTTGCACAAACATGGATTGAAAGCCCTTTATGTGAGGAGTTGCACCCAGGGGTGGGATTCAAATAAATTAACAACAGGTTAATAACCGGTTCATAACAGCTTAATAACAGGTTAATAACCGGTCCCCATTAACAACAGGTTAATAACAGGTTAATAACAGGCTAATATTAACAGGTTAATATTAACAGGTTAATAATAACAGGTTAATATTAACAGGTTAATATTAACACAGGTTAAAAATCGGTCCCATTAACAAAGGTTAATAACAGATTAATAACAAGTTAATATTAACAGGCTAATATTAACAGGTTAATACTAAAAGGTTAATAATAACAGGTTAATATTAACAGGTTAATAATAACAGGTTAATATTAACAACATGTTAATAACAGGTTAATAACTGGTCCCATTAGTAACCGGTTCTCAGAACCAGGCACTTATTAGCAAAGGGTTTTTAGAACATGTGAGAACCCCCTGAAGCCCACCACTGGTTGCACACCTCCTATCTATCTATCTATCTATCTATCTATCTATCTATCTATCTATCTATCTATCTATCTATCTATCTGTCTGTCTGTCTGTCTGTCTGTCTGTCTGTCTGTCTGTCTGTCTGTCTGTCTGTCTACCTGCAGCAGTGATTTTCAATCTTTTCCATCTCATGGCACACTGACAAGGCACTACAACTGCCAAGACACACCATCAGTCTTTTGACAATTGACAAGGCACACCATGATGCTGGAAGATGGTTCACATCCCTTAATGCCCCTATTAATACATGATACTATCTAATAAATAAATTTTCCAAACCCCCACAGCACACCCGTGGACCACTCGTGGCACACCAGTTTGCCATGACACACTGGTTGAAAATCACTTATATACCACTTTTCAACTCAAATGTTCACGAAGCGGTTTAAGGTCCTTTGCAAAATGGTCAGCTGTTTGGTACAAGATGCTCAGCAGAATTCCGGGCAGGATAAGGGCACCTCGGAGCATGCGTGGAGTGCATTCCCATCACTAGCCAGAGCTGGGGTGTGGGAAGGCACTGCTTCCAGGGCTTCTCAAATCTCAGTGTGGAAATCCCCAACTGCAGGCAGCTCACCTCCCAAAGAGGCTGAGAGGGTCATTCTGTACACTGCCCCCCCCCCAACACCCCAGGGAGAAAGGGCTGCTTCCTGCCTCTGCATCCATTTCCTTGTCTCACAACTTCAGTGAAGTTCTGAGTTATGGCAGGATCTCCGGCATTCTTGGAGCTTGAAGGGGGCAGCCAGGCTTGAGCCGCACCAGGGCACACCCAGCAGGGATCTGTGCCACACGGTCCCTGCTCCACGTCAGGATCTCCGAGACGGGTGTTGGGTGAGCCTCTAACAACTTGGCAAGCCCTCCCGGGGCAGCTCAGCAGAGGGTAGGTGGGCAAGAATCTCTTTGCTCTGAGTTCCTTCCAGAAAACTGCAGGACATACACTTGGCAGAATGAGAGCCAAATGCCCCCCAATGTCTGCGGCTGATGCCAACTTCCTGCTCTGCTTAGGGGGTGTCTGAAATGCCAACCTTGCCAGGCTGGAGCCCCCTCTGCCCTTCCCAGTGGCTCTGGTCCTTGACAACCCAAGGCAGGACAGTCCCCCTGGGCAGGACGAGCCACACGCCTCCATCCTCTTCCTCTCTGAAAGGTCCCAGCTGCTTGCCCAAGGTGTGCAGGAGGGTGGCTCCAGTGCTGGAATCACATGGTGAAGGGCGGGCCGAGTCTGGCAGTCCAGGTACTCCTTTGCACACCATCCAGCAAAGGGTTGGAGGGGACGCTGGAGGGACAACCAGGCCTTTTTCTCAGCAGCAGCACCAGCAGGATGGGGGCAGGTAGGGCTCCTTGGTCCCCCCCCCCCCCGCCCAGCCCTATCTGGGGGCAGGTTGTCCTCCTTGCTCCCTGGCTGCGGAGGTGCAAAGGTCACCATGGCCGACTTGTACCCACGGGGCTCCCATCCTGGCAACGGGTGGCAGCTCTTAGCCAGGCAGACTCTCCCGGTGCCCTGATGATTCTCCCAATCATTTGCACAGGGAGTATGGGTGAAATCCAGAGTAAGTATGGGGAATCCATGCTCCGGAGTAAGAACAAGTTACTCTGGATTGCAATATGAATTTCCCATAGGTTTTCACTAGGTGGTGCAGGAACTACAGGTACACGTTACGTCTCTTACGTGCTCCCGTAGTTACTCTGGATTGTGCCCCAAGTCATGTATGATTAAGTCACAGTCTTGGCTTAAGATTCACATATCCATGGGGGGGGGGAGAGGCAGGCAAATTATTCTCCCACCTAGACCAAGACCTTGTACGTACTTGACTGAGGTCCCGTTGCCCCATCAGCAAGGCAGGACCCACAGTGCTCTTTAGGGGTGCCGGTGGAGGAGTGGGACAGCACATTGCAAGGGACCCCAGAGCTCCCCCATGCTCTGCTTGGAGAGGACCCAGTCAGGCAGGGCAGTGAAGACAGTCTGGCTCAGGATGCAGCCTGCAACTTGGAGCATGCATGCGCAGAATGCATCTCGTGCTTTGAGCACATGACCCTCTGCTTTTCCAATCCCAGGTCCTGAAGAGCATCTGCTGCCATGCCAGTCCTCAAGAGCCCCTACAACCTGAAGATGGCCAACGGCGAAGCCACCAGTCCTGGGACTCTGATCTTGGCCAAGGACAGCCAGGGCACCAACCCCTTTGAGGAGGATCTGGAGGAGAACGAGCAGGACTTCTTCCTGGGGAGCACCTCCCCTGGCCGCAGAATCACTTCCCCGGGAGGTGGGAGTGAGTTTGGTGGGGACCTGTTCAGTGGCAGTCCCGAGGGGCGCTACAGGCGGCGGGCAACCCTAGAGAAGCTGGTGGGGCTGTCCCCCTTCCGCCTGGGCAAGGGCAAGAAGGAGAAGTCCCCCAGCGGGGAGAAGGGCACAGATAGGAGATCCTTCCTGGGCCGCCTGATGATCCCTCTGATGGAGGGCAACCAGGACCACCGGAGCCCTGAGAAGAGGAAGACGCGGCGCAGTTCGGAGGACTTCAGCCTGCTCCAGCGCCTGAACGGACGCCGCAAGGAGAGCCTCTGCAGCCTGGACTGCGGCCTGGCTGAAAAGGAGAACGGCGGGGGCAGCGACACCATGAAGCGCATGTCCTTCCTGAAGATCGGGCTGGGGACCAAGGTGCGCAGATCCTCACTGGTGGAGAAGCCGAGCCAGGCAGAAGTCCCCGAGCCAGTGGCCATCCCCGTGGAAGCAGAGCCAAAGGCAAAAGAACCACTCTCGGGTGAGTGTTGCCCCCTGCCTCCACTCACACAAGGGTGCCAGTTGACTGTGGATGTGGTGAGCCCCACAGCACACTCCCAACCATCCCTTCCTGATGCCCGACCACGAGGAGAAACCTGAGATTTGGAGTAGCTATATGGGACGGGACAAAATTCCTGCCCTACGGCTAGGAGAAACCCGGGATTTGGACCTGGCCATATGGGATGGGACCCCCGAAACCAGAAATGTCCTGGTTTTTCCAGGCATATGGCAACCCTACTTGCACACCATGCCCATGAGAATGTTCAACATTGTTTTTTGTACCCCCGCTTGCTATGCCACCTCCTTCTGCGCATGAGAAAACATGTTGGGGCGCTACTTCCTACTTAACTTGGTTAAATGTGGCACTTAACTTGGTGTGTTTCCATAGGCAGGTTAGTGCCAGACTGAATTCCAGTTTGAATTTTGAAACAGCAGACAAGTTCCTAGCCCTCACTGTACACCAACAGTTAGAAGGGGAAGCCTTTCCGCTCCCCATGAGGATGTGACATGTTACGGATCCACGTGGGAACTCAGGAAGCAGGCAGTGAGTTACTCAGGCCCCCCGGCATCTGCCGCAGGCAGGCCGGCCGTATTCCCAGCCAGACAGGAAAGTCATCCTGGGCATCTGCGGGCACAGTGATTAGACAAGAGATTAGATGGGAGAGAGGATGCAGGAACTGGTGGGACTAGAACAACACTCGAGGGTAACCCTTTGCTGCCATGTGGATTCCCCCATTTAAATCTCTGGGGTGATTTGGGTCCGTGTCCCCTGGTCTTTCCCTTCTTCACTTAAAAGGACAGAGGAGGCTCAGGTGCACATACCCCCAAATCCAGAGTAACTACGGGAGCACATAAGAGACTTTACCTGCACTCGTAGTTACTGCACCACTTAGTGAAAACCTATGGGAAATTCAAAATCCAGAGTCAGTTGTTCTTACACCAGAGCAAAACTTCCCGTAGTTACTCTGGATTTTACCCTTAAATTGCAAAGGGTCCCAGGGACTTAAATTGCAAAGGGTCCAAAGACTGGACCAAGAGGGTACTGGGAATGCCCCAGCACTGTGTTTTATGGTTCTGGGATCTGGTACTGCTGTGGACCCCAAATGGCAAGCCACCCTATAATAGGGTGACCATATAGAACAGAGGGTGGAGTGCCTCTAGCATTAAGCATTGCACAAAAGAGGGAATTGAGGCAGGTTTAGCTCATCATAGAAAGGTTTAGAAAGCAGCACCTGCCTCAATTCCCTCTTCTATAAAATGCTTAAATGCAGAAGCCTTCTGTCCTTTTCCATTCTATATGGGCACCCTGCCCTATAATGGACCTGGATCAAATCAGTGGCCCCTTTAACCTGGCTGAGATGTGTTTCTCAGTCTCTTGAGGTGCTGGATGAACCAGGTGCCATGTCGCTCTCAATCCTAGGAAGATGGTCAGGGCTGGTCCAAGACCTGGTTCCTGGAACGGTAGTACCTGGGGCTGTGCCAGCCTCTTCTCCTCCTACTCCTGGACTGGAAAAGGAAGATAAGAGCTAAATAGGAGATGAATTTTGGAGGAGAGCCATGTCTTCTTCTTTATTTTCCAGCAGGAGCAGTGAAGGTGAATGCCCCCCTCACCATCTCCTCCTCAGGCGACAGCCTCAGTCTGCTTCATGGATGGGCCGGACACTTACTGGTCCTGTTAGACATTTTATGGTTTGCAACTATAACTTGGCTGTGCTGTTTGGAGGCAATTGAACCCTAGGCAATTACCTCTAAAGGAGGCTTCTCGATGTGCTCAACTTTCACCTCATTATTATTGTTAATTATTAATTACAGTGGTGCCTCACATAAAGAGCTTAATTCGTTCCGGAGGCCTGCTTTTTAAGTAAAACGCTCTTTAAGCGAAGCGGATTTTTCCATAGGAAATCATGGAAACTCAGACGATTGGTTCCACAACCCCCAAAATATTCATAGTAAAATATTAACTGGCTGTAAAAATGATGACAAAACACTGTAATTGAATTCAAAACATACAATGTGCATGATCTTATGAAGTCTACTTAGGCTGCAATCCTAAAGACACTTTCCTGGGAGTAAGACTCATGGAACACAATGGGGCTTACTTTTGAGTAGACATGGTTAGGATTGTGCTCTTAGGCTGCAAGTCTACTTAGGCTGCAATGAAGTCTACTTAGGCTGCAATTCTAAAGACACTTTCCTGGGAGTAAGACCCATTGAACACAATGGGGCTTACTTCTGGGTAGACAGGGTTAGGAGGCTGCAATCAAAGATACTTTCCTGGGAGTAGGACCCATTTAACACATTGGGGCTTACTTCTGGGTAGACATGGTTAGGAGACTGCAATCAAAGACAATTTCCTGGGAAGCTTACCTGGGCTGCTGCTGAAGATTCTAGGTGGCCAGTGGGGGAACGTAGGGGCAGTTAGGGGCACCTGCCTCTGGCACCCCCAGGCAATTGCCTCCAAGTTGGAGGCAGTTAGAGGCAGCAGCGTTGGCCAGCAGCCCTATGCATCATGGCTGCATAGCGCACGTGCCCACTAGGCGCCAGAGGGGTTTGTTATGTGAAGCAGATTTGTTATTGGAAGCAGGATTCCTTGGAAATTTAGATTTGTTATGTGGAACATACTTTATATGGGGCATTTGTTACTACACTAGTTATTATTATTAATGCTTTAAAACTTCTGCCATATTAAATCTGGACATTTTTGGTCCATTCCGTATTTTTGAAATCCGTCCAATAGCTGATTGATCCGATGTGGCAAGCACGTTCTTGACAGTAGAAGGAATAGGTTTGCACCGGCCACAGGTTCCCACCACCATGGGAGCCTCCTGGCTTGCTGGATCCGGCCCCAAAGAGCCGAAGGTCTGCGTACTGAATGTTCGGCTGTTCGGAGTTGTGCTTTAATCACTAATCTCTGGCTGCTGCAGGCAAATCCTTCCCCGGGGACTGCTCCAGCGAGCCTGATTTCCAGTGACCTTCCAGGGCCAGCCTGTTTACTCAGGTCAGGACTGGTGGGAGGCTAATGAGGAGGCTGTTGTCCGGCTCATTGTTCCAGCCTGATTGCCCCTCCTGATTGCAGGAGTGTCTGTGAAGGTGGCCCATTGACCTTGCTGGAGAATGTGCTGGGGTGGTGGGGAGGGGGGCAGAAGGAAAAGGCTTCGGGGAGTTCTGGGCAGAGCGGAGCAAGCTGGGAATCTCTGCAAAGCCATTCAACTTTGGTTCAGAAGCCTGGAACGAGCATTCCTTCCTCTCTCCAAGTTGCAGTACCGGGAACACTCGGTCACCCTCCATTAAATCACTGCGGTCAGAAATCTTGCATAAGCCTGCCTTGGACAGCCACCTTCTGCTGTCGAGCAAATTTCATGGGGTGGATTCGATCAAAAGGGGGGGAGGGATGGGGTTGTGACTCCTGCAACCTTTGGCTCAGAAGCCCCCCCCCCCCCAAAAAAAAACACAGCCCTGTGGCACCTCCTCATTCCCAGCCCTGACTTAACATAGTGGTACTCGGGCATTTCAGCCCAGGATCCCCTTTCAAACTTAAAAATCTTTCCAGGACCCCCGTTAAGCGTCCCAGGATGTGATACTGTGATGCCAGAGTTCAGCCATGTCTACCTGGAAGTACATCCCATTGCGTTGAATGAGACTTACTCCCGGGAAAGGCCAGTGCAAGATTCCATGATAATGAATCCCAACCTCTTGCAACCCTCCTGCAACCCCCAACCCAACCCCCATTTGAGTACCACTGACATAAAGCATGTGATTTACTAAAGTACAATATTGTATGATCAGCCTCTCTGTATGGGGAGCAATACCAATACTTCTTAGCAGTGGCATAGGTAGGGGGCAGAGTAGTCAATCTTGGAGGGAGCGTCACCCCCTCGGAGCCATTCCAGGAGGAGGGAGCACAACAGAACGTCTCCAACGGTGTGAGACCCCCTCCAGTACTGACTGCTCCACCCCCTCTAGCTATGCCACTGATCTTGAGACAAAGCAATGGTGGGCTGTGATGTTGCTTAAGGCAGATCTAGAGTAAGCACCTGTGGGATCCGGGGTTATCACTGCCAGGGAGCTACTGTCTGAGTTGCGGGGCACCAGGCAGGAAGGGTCTGCCCACCACCAGATCATACAGCGACCACAACTAAAGAGCAGGTGCCAGACAAACGGACAATTCAACAGCAGAAGCAAAAGGGCAGTGAGCCGTTGTCCTGACCCAACAGCTGTCTATGGCATGGGATACTTCACGGCTCTCTGTTCCACTGCACACTGCCAGAGGTACCAGTGCGCTGACCATAAGAACCTGGTTTTGTGTCCTTACCCACATGGATGGGCAGGGAGGGAGATCCACAATCTGGCACCCCCCCCCCCCAATTGACTGCCTCTTTCTCTCTGTGGTCCCTGCAGTTCTGGAGATCCTGAACCTAATCCATCAGAGGGACCTGCTGATGGCAGACGAGCACATCATTGAGCTGGAGGCTGAGTGTGAGCAGGACGAGCAACAGAACCCTGAAGGAGGCGACGTCCGAAAGGACGGCAGCCGGAAGGCTAAGGATGTGGCCCTGCTATACGAGGCTCTCCTGAAGGAGCTCTGGGCAGTGCTGGCCGAGGCCCTGGCAGTCAAGAGCACCTCCGTGCCCCTGGAGCTGATGGTGCGGGTGATAGAGCAGGAGGAGGAAACCGATCGCAAGTGGCTGGAGGCCAAGGGAGGCGCGGCAGGTGGGTCCAGGCCCCGACCCCGGGCCCTGAAGCGGCGGTGGGAAGAGGCAGTGGGCCGGCTGGTCAGCCAGAGGCTGCAGCAATGCGTGGAGGGCAGGGCTGGACCCCTCGCCACGCAGATGGACCGTCTGGCCAAGTGCACCGTGGAAGACCTCTGCACTGTCAAGTTCCACCTGCTGCATGCCTACCCCAAGGAGTACGGGGCCTTCAGCGTCTACCTGCGCAGCTTCCACCAGGGGCTGGCCTGCCACCTGGCCGAGGTTGCCCAGAGGAGCCTGACCACCCCCGAGCTGTACTTTGTCCTGGACTGGTGCAATAACATCTACCAGAGGTAGGCAAGGAGTGATGCATCCTTGGGGTGGGGGGAGAGCGCACCCTTTGTGTGCCAAGTTGACTCTCTGGAGGTGGCAGGAGGTGGCAGACTCTTGGTGAAAAGCACTCCTAATCTGCTGCTCCCCTCAGTTCCCTTGCAATCTGCTGCGATGCCACTAGCATCAGGGGCTGCGTGGAGGGGTGGCAATTGGTGGATTGGGGCCAGAGGGCTCCTGAATCCGTGCTGACGGCAAAAGGGAAGGGATTGTGCTGGACTGCTCAAGGGATCTGGTTCTCCTTCCTCCCTTTCCACCATCCAGAGAGGTGCTGAGCCGAACTGAAATTGCTTCCCTGGTCAAGCAACAAGAACTGGGCCCATTGCTGTCCCCCGAGATCCAGGTGCACTTGGAAGAGGCCTGCCTTGCAGCTGTGCAGGTAACATGGAATGGCAAAAGGTGTTCCTGCTCAGCCTGATCTACCTCGCAGGGGTGCAGTGAGGGTAGAGGTGGAACCTATTCTACACCAGTTTCTAGGACAGAACTAAAAATGTAACTAGTATACATAAATGGTTGTAGAGGAGGGTCTGTAGATAGTGGGGGAGAGACAGAGATTCTTATTGGGATCTATTTGGGGGAGAAGGTTCTGCTCCTCTTTCCTTCCTGCCCTGGGCACCAATAAGGTGTGCTTCCTCTTCTTCCTAGGAGAAGATTGTCAGCGACATGGACCAGGAGTTGCAGAGGGAGGAAGAACGGTGGGCTCAGGAGGCAAAGGACGAGGGTTCCCAGAGCAGCCTCTCCAGCAGGATCATCTCTGTAGGTTCTGCTCTTGGCCTCCCTGTCATTGAAGGGTCTCTGCATGCTGGCATCAACCCCTTTCTTTTCTTTCCCTTGTATGGACACCAGTCTTTCTCTCTGCAGGTGTTAAAGGCTCACACAGACAGGGCGCCTCAGATTGCAGAGGACTTCGGGATGCGGATGGCGCATTGCTGCTTGACCAGCCTGGCCGGGTTCCTCCAAAGGTATCCCTCGAGCCAGGCTGGACAAGGGGATCCTGGGGAGTGGATATAGTTCACACCTGGGGGTGGAGGTTTTCTGGGTTCTGGAACATCATTCCTAAGAGAACCAGGGCTCACTTGCACCTGCTTCAGGTGCAGGGCAGTGGTGTTGGGATCCACTAGAGGCATTTCCCTTCCTCCTGGTAGCCAACCACCCTTTGTCCCCAGCGCTGACCTGAAGCAGTGGTATTCAGGGATTTTAGCCCAGGAACCCCTTTTAAATTTAAAAATCTGTCCAGGACCCCCTGCCAAACTTACTGGGATGTTCTTCCATATCTATTTGGAACTAAATCCCATTGTGTTCAATAAGCCTTACTCCCAGGAAGGCCCAATGCCAGTTTTCAAGATGGTGGATCCCACCCTTGCGTGACCCCCCCTGACCTGCAGTCGGGACCTCCAAGGGGGTCCCCACCCCCACTTTGAAGACCACTTGATCCAATTTCAGATGGATCAGATGCAGGGTGATCGTATCGAATGGAGGACAAGATGCCTGTACCTTTAACCACTGCACAGAAGAGGGAATCGAGGCAGGTGCTGCTTTTGAAACCCTTCTGTGTTGTACTAAACCTGCCTCAATGACCTCTTCTTTGCAATGGTTAAAGGTACAGGCACTGAGTCCTCCATTCTATATGGTCACCCTGATCAGATGAGATGCAAATTTATTAAATTCATTAATTAAATAAGTTGAGTCCCCTCCCCGTGCATTTCCATATTTAAAAAAAATATTTTTTTAACGTAGACAACGAGACCATGGTATGTGTCTGCATTTGGGGAAATGTTACAGATCTGTACTTTTAACAGACTAAAAAACAGGCCTCCGTCAGTCTTGGAAGACTATGCTCGGCGCTGCATACACTGCTTGCAAAGCACGAAAGCCTGGGTTAGATTGTTATGGAGGATAGGCTGTTACCCAAGCAGCAGATCCCCCCTTTCCACACCACTGAATTAGTCCAATGGAAAGGCAGAGCTGATACGATTGGATCCAGCTGGCGTCGCAGAGCTGGGCTAAGGACAGGAGCTCACCCTGTCTTGTGGGGCCGACCCGGGTCTCGAACCCTGGCCTGCTGGTTAACAGGCACAGCGTCTTAACCGCTTGCGCCACCCATAGCCCTTTTAACAGACTACTATGTATATAAAACCTCTGGCCTAGGGCATCCCTGTCACCCCTTTTGGCAGAGAGCCCTGGAGAACCCATTCAGAGCTTAGCCAGACATCTTTGGGCAAAAGGAGAGATTGTGAGCACACTCCAGGAGGCAGAGGGGAAAGGCACAGCAGTGGGAACGTGGCACCTTTGAGCTGGGAGATGGCACTGACCCCACTCTTCCCCTTCCCAGTTTCCAGAAGAAGGTGGACTGGTTCCACCAAGGACAAGCAGAGACCAGCCTCGCTGTTGAAGACTACATGGGGCGGACCATTATGCTGGTCAACTGCTGCCCACCATTCCGGTGAGTGAATGTCAGTCCTCCACTCTTTGGTCTCAAGTGCCAAGGCAGCTGCCAACCATTCTCACCCAGTGATTTGTGATGCTGGGACTGCTGGTCTTGTCATGATGCTGTTCCTCCTGACCCTGAACCAGGAAGGGAACCTATATTCCAGCCTCCCTGTTCTCTGACGCTTTGCACGAGATACTCCCCTGACCAGAATATCTTCTGTAGGGCCTACGTTGAGCGCCTGGTGAGGTTTGGCCACCCCGAGAGCGAGGCAGCAAGTCGCCAGGCGAACACTTCCCTTGATAGGGTGACTCGGCTCTGCAACCACGTCCTGGAGGAGCACCTTTTCCAAAAGCTCAAGGTACCAGCTGCAGGAGTCCTTCTCAGAGCCGGGCACCTTTATGGCTACTGGAGGGAAGGGAGGCTGGGGGTGGCAGGAGCTCCTTCTTGATTCAACTTGGCCATACTGGCAGGAGACGAAAGTGGCCCCTTCCCTCCAAATGTCCTCTTTTGCTAGGGGTTCGGGAGCCCTGCAGCGCATGGAGGTCACTCTGTGAATCCTCCCCATTTCCAGAAAGTTGCTCCTGCTCTCTGGTTCAATCCAACAGTTCATTCCACCTCTTCTAATCCCCTTAACAGCCCTACTTCCACAAGCTGATGAAGAGGAAATGGTTGGGTAACTCGGAGGCCTTCACTACCATCATGGCACTCCTTACAGAACATGCCGAGAAGCTGAGCAGGATGGAGCTTCAGCCATATCTGGTGAGGGACTATCCCTGTTTTCTGGGATATATGGCAACTATACATCCAAGGCAGAGAGTTGATGAAGACCCAGTCTTTCAACTGGTCAAGAGGCCTCCGCTCTTCACTCCAGGCATCCCTCTGCCCTTTGTATTTGGGATCAGGCCTGGGGTAGAAGGAAGCAGTTCCGTCCCTGCTGAGGACACCTCCAGGCAGTGTCCCCCGTCATACCCCCAAGATCCTGACTGATTCCACCCCTTATGGACTTTCCCCTCTTCGGGTTCTGCTTTGACCATCCAGATGCTGGTGAAGGAGGTGCACCGTCGGGTGCTGATCGAATACGTCCGACCCCTGATGCGTGTCCGAATTATCTGCACCTCTTCCAAGATGAGGGGCAAAGTGGCCCAAAAGCTCCGCAATGAGGCAAAGCAGCTCCAGGAATTCTTCACAAGGCTGGTGAGTGGTGGGGGGGCTCCCTTCCCGAAAACGGGGCCAGGGAATATTCTTCTCTCCCAGCAGCAGTTGTGGGTACCATGAAGCAGGGGGCTGCAAGATGGGGGTGGGAGATGGATGCAGAACCCCTCCCTGCCCCCTGCTTGTGTCTGCTTTGTCTTGATCATGAAAAGAATGGGAGGGGGCTGCAGGAGGGGGCTCCACTTTTGGTCACACACCCGCACATGCTCTTAACCTACAACTTGAGGATACTGCAGCACAACAAAAGCATTTGTCTCTTGGGACAGCCCTGACCCGCTTCTGTTTATCAGACCCCTTTTGGCACACAGCCATTCACCTCCCTGTGTCCCATAGCAGGGAGTTCCACGGGTCACTCATGATTTGTTTGAAAAGGTCACTTCCCGGTGCTTGTTTACAGTCAGGGCCCATCGGCTCTCCCATCTCCAGCAAGGACCAGCAAGGGGTTATCTATAATTAACCGTCTTCCCCACCCAAGCCTCTTGCTGCCCCGGCCTGACTGTCGCCTTCTCCCTCCCTTCCTTGTAGGAATCTTCCTCCTCCTGGCTGGACTCAGTCGTGCCACACCTGGCGGGGATCATCGAACTGGAGGATACGCCAGCCATCCAGATGGAAGTGGGGTTCCTCGCCAGGGAGTTCCCCGACGTGCAGTGAGTTCTGGAATCAGAGGGGGTGGGAGGTCGAGGGCTTCCTTTGGCACCCCGTCTCTGGACATCTTCATAGCTGAAGTCCTGAAAGAAGCACAAAAAGTGGCCCTGATGCTGAGCCCGACAGCCACTCCGTTCTTTGCCCCTCACAGACCTCCTGCCTTGGGAGGAAGCAACAATCCCCTATTGTTGCCTGCCGCCAGCATCTGGCCTTCAGAGGTAGATTGCCCCTGGTGATGGAAGCTCCATTAAGTTGCCTTTGTCTCAGTAGCCTTTGATGGGCCTCTCCATGTCCCTGGGCTAGGAAGACACCAGATCTAGTGTGCTCCCCTTAGGACTGGGATACCCCAGTTTGTCTGGCCTTGTCCCAAGATTGTTCCCTTCTGAGCAGCTGCTGGGGAGTGACAGCATCATCAGGATCCGGTAGGATCCAGTAGCTCTTCCCCCCCCCCCCATTCCCAGGTTGTGCCACACAGGTGATTGCCCTTCCCCACTGCAGCTAGAGCCAGTGGATCATCACAAACTAGGATCCCACAAGACCAGGCGGGTGGTGACCCTCAGCCTTGGCTACTGGGACCCGTCACCTTGTTCCAGGCTCAGGAACAAACAAGCTCCAGATCAAAGGTTTTTGAGTGGAAGCATCAGTCAGAGCTTGGCAACTGTCAGAGGAAAAGAGCTCTCAGGTGGGGATGTGGGCAACCTGACAAGATGGCATGTGGCCACTGAGGATGCCTCTTGGGCTCAGGGCAATCTGATGAGGCCACCCACTCCTTGGAAGTGAGTGGTTTCCCCACCCCACTTCAGATCGAGGGCTAGTGGGCCCCCTTTTCAAGAGGGATTTCCCACCCCCATTTATAGTGCTTGGCCACTGTCACCCCAGAGCATCATTGAGAACAGGGAGGGGACTTGGGTGGAGAACTGTTCTCAGGGGGACCATCTGCCTGAGAAGGCTGCAGGATTTCCTTTTATATCGGCTTCTAAGAAGCTGGGCCAGGCTGGCCATGGTGGGTCACGGATGTCCCATCTCTGCCTCTCCCCACCTCCGCCATCCTGGTGACAGAGGCCCGAGAGGTGCTGCTCTTCTTTCCTGTTTCCGAAGATCACCCTTCATTTCAGAGCTCCCTTTCCCAGTAGAACCACCAACTTCTCTGCAGGGGAAGCTGAGGCAGGGACTGAAGCTCGAGAGAGTCGTAGCCTCTTCCTCCAGAAGCAGGCAGTTCTTGGAAGCCAACGATATCACTGCCAGCTTCCCAGGAGAACGGGAAGGCTGCTGGTGGGTTATAAATACGAGCCCTTCCACGCTGCCCGCACAGCTCCATTCAGCTGGCAGTCCCAGCCGACTGCGTCACTCGAGGAGGGCGAAGCCGTGAGCTTATCGTGCCTCCTCTGTTTGTTATCCTTTCCGTCTTCCTGCTTATTGCATCCTTAGGAATTGTCTCGGAGGCGACAGATTGCCCGTTAAGTGTGGCTGACGGACGTTTCCTGTTTTATCTGGATCCTTCTGGGCCAGAGGATTTCTTGACCACACACACCAAAATAAAACGAGAGGCATCCCGCAGGAGCAAAACAAGTGTCTGAACTTCAGAAGGGAAGTGGGCTGGGTAGCAACGTCCTGACAAGCTGCCATGTTGTGCTGGCAGCAGGACAAGAATCACACTGGCTGTGCCGGGCTGCAGAGGGATCCGGGACCCAGCAAGGCTCTGAAGCCGTGATTTTCAACCCTTTTCCATCTCACGGTGCACTGATTTATCACACCACAACATCTGTTTTGTCACCATCGAAAAGGCACACCATGATGCCAATGAGGCCTCACACCCTCCTTGGCTCTAACTTGGATGGCACACCTGGAGACCATTCATGGCATACTGGTTGAAAACCTCTGTTCTGAAGTGTTGTTTGGAGTGCAAAGAGCTGCCTGCCTGGCACAGACCAAATGTCTCTGCTCGCCCAGCTCTCTGTACTCAGTACCTGCCCACCTACAAACCCACCCCGTGATCCAAAACCTTGCTGTTTATGCTCACAGAGCCAGTAGGACTTTACCGCCCTGGCTCTGTAAATCATGGGGGAAAGATAAGGACCAGAACTCTGCACACGTGTTATAAGTTTGATGGCAGTGGGGTTGTGCAGCACATCAGTATCACCAAAAGGGTCCTATGTTGTGATTGTGGCCCATGAGTGTTTCTCGAGATCTCCAAGTGCTCTTAGCATTCTCCAGCCCTCCTTTCTCCATCATGGAGTTACAGCTTTGGGGTGAAGGACATCCCATGCCCATTCCAGCTGGAGATGTTGCAGGCGCTGATCTTGCTGGGAGTTTGCTGGTGCAAATCAATCCTATTGAGCCAGGCCACTTCTGTGGCCACAGTGATCTAGTGTCCTGGGGAAGGGGAGCATGCCCAGCACCCTTCTGAGTGCCTCCACTTCCTCCGCAGGAAACGTCCACGGAAGGAAGTTGTATGACTGAGCAGATCCGTCTCGGCAAGGGAGGCATTGCCTGGCTGCTCCTCCTGGGCAAGCAGCAGGCAGCGGGGACGATGTGAGCAGGGCGGATATGAGGGGCTAATTAGGCAGGATCTTCTGAGAAGGCTGGCTGCTTCCCCTCCACACCGCAGGCCCCTGGTGCTGGGAAAAAGCCCCTCGGAGGGGCCATTAATCCCGCCATCAGCCGTGTGCGTTCCTCCCTCTGTCGTCCCCCGCCTGTGACACTGCTAGACAGCCAGCAAAACAGGGCTCTGCTGATTGTGTGGGCCTGATGCCAGCTTCCTGAAGTTAACTAGACGTCTCAAGTAGCCAGGCTTGAAATAAACTCCGTCACGAGGAGAAGCGGCACAGGGGACTGGAGAGAAGGGCCAGAAGCAGAGCCCCCGGGAGGCAAAGGTGGGCTCACCGCTGCCCAAACCCACTTCCAGGGCCAAGCCCTGGCCGCAGACACCCAAAGAAGACCCTCTCTCCAGCTCTGGGCACTGCTCCACTGGAGCTCGTCATTTAAATCAGGGTGTCCAGACCCTGGCCCATGATGAGCCTCAATGCGGCCACGGCAAGACCCCCTCTATCTGGCATGTGGACAAGCCTTGTCATGTCTCTAAGGGTGCAATTGTATCTAGTTCTACTCAGATGTAAGCCCCATTGTGTTCAGTGGATCTTGCTCCCTGGAGAGTGTACTTAGGATTGCAGCCTAATATACCTTTAAATGTAAATTTATGTAGATTTATCCAAATTTGAAATGAAATTCATTTTTGGTCCCCATTACATTTTCTAGCCCTCCTGCCCAAAGGTCCCTGATTTAGATGATTTTTTGAAAAAAAATAAATTATCCAGTGGATCATTAATCTGTGGAACTTCTTGCCACAGGATATATAGATGACTTGAAGTGTGGATGACTATACATCTGTAGATGACTATGCATACAAGTATACAGATGTTCCTCCTTATCCACTCGGATTCTGTTCTGGAACGTCCAGTGGATAAAAAATTCAGTGTATAAAGAAAACAGTGGGAAAATAGGATTAAAGACCTGCTTCCAGGTTTCATGCTCCTCCATTGAGCCTAGTGGAAGAAAGTCGTGCCTCAGTTTCTGCAAGGGTTTGATTGAGGAACTGCTGCGCATGGCTGCAGTCTGAGTAGTGGAAGGGGTTGCACAGGGGACTCGAGCCCCGGATGTCCTTTCATTGGTCTGTACTGTGGGGTGCACCAGAGCTGAATGTTTCCAAAGGCGCAAGGCTTCCCCACCCTTTGACTGCCTTTCCCACATGCTTCATGTCGTGTGATGCTCTACCATCTCTCGCGTCCTTCTCCTTCAGGAAGAAGCACCTGTCAGCCCTCCTGGACGTGCGAGGCCTGCAGAGGCAGAACCAGCGCCAAGACATCCTGGCCGTGCTGGAGAGCCCAGAGCTGGCGGAGAGCGAAGCGTCGCTGTGCCAGGACCGGGCCTTCTTCTCCGAGATCCCGACGGGCGAGGTCTTCTGCGTCCGGGTCCAGCTGCACCGCGTCTCACACCTGGGGCACTCCTGCCTCTCCCGGCTGCGCTGGAGGCCTGGGCAACGGCAACGGCGGCAGCGGTGGAGGCGACCCAGAGAAGAGTCCGAGGCAGAATCACAAGTGTGAGGACTTGGGGCCTGGATGGGGCAGGGGCCCGGAAGGACCAGGCCTCCCAGCTGCCCGTACCAGTTGCCTCCATTCTCTGCTTCTCCTCAACAGCTGGACCTGTTCAATTCCGTGGTGCATTTCAAAGAGCATGTTTCAAAGGACATGTTTCATGAGTTGAGGGGCTTGTAGCTGATGGAGGGGGGCTCCCTGCCCTTCCTCTTCTGCTGTGCCGGGCAAGTGGGGTCCTCGAGACACTCTCCAGGGTACCCCCCCCCCCATTCATTCAGTCATAAAGTGTATAGAGCGCACTCCCCCTCAAGGCCTCCGCCACCTGGTTGTGGCCACCCCACCTCCCCACCCATCTGCACACACTGGAAGTGGGGTGCTGGACTGGCTGCAGTGTTCTCCCCCCCATTGCTGCTACCCAGAGGGTGGTGGGTGAGACAGGACAAGGTGGGTGTTGACTTTAACCAGGCCAGACAGAAGAAATAAGTCCAAATCTCATGTACAAAAAATAAAATACTTATTAATTTACTCCTGCTTTTCTGTGTGGTGGGGGCGGGGGGGCTTTGAGTGACCTCCAGCATCTCCACAAGAGGATATACAAGTATATCTGGTGGAGAAGAGAAGTTTCCAGACCGTATGATTTCAGGGAAGCGTCAAAAGTCCTGGTGACAATCCAGCAACTGGAGAGAAAACGGAGTGAGGAGTCGGAGCCTCTCCTACCCCCCCCCCACCCTGCAGTGTTCAGAAAGCATAGCCTTTTGTCACCCCCTCCCCAAATTAAATTGACGGCCTTGGGTCTTCATAAATAAGGTCGGGTACAAATAATGTCAATAGAAATTCGTTCATTCATAGAGACCTGCTAATATTTTTGTGGTGCAGTGCACTGCGAGGCTGCTTCTTGCTTCCTTTGTGCGTATGGAAAGGGGCCAGGCTGAACCTCCAGGTCACCAGGGGACTCCTCACCCCCACTTTCTCCATCCCTCTCCAGGGGGTTTCCAGCGCTTGTTCCCAGGCATTCTTCATTGCTTTATGGGGTCAGCAGAGGTGATGGGAAGAAAACAGGAGTGGGGAAGCACAGTAGTGGCGCTTGACTCACACCAACTCCTGTTCCTCATGCCCAGGAGCAACAGGAAGGCAACCCCTCCATGCTCTGCAGGTGACCCTTCCCAGCCCTGCCTGGGACCAGATCCGACAGAGAGGACATGTCGGCAGAGGCCACATGCCGGGACAGCATGGCCTGTCCGGCCATGGCGCAGAACGCCATCCCAGCCCCCCCATCAGGATCCCTCCAGTCACGCTGCCCCCCCAGTCCCTCGCATGTCTTGACCTGTCCAATAGGTCTTCCAGAAGTAAACACAGTCGGGAAAAGGCCAAGCCATTTATCCTGTGAGATGTAAACTTTGCTGATGGCTAAAGAATAGCCACGGCCCTGGCCAGAAGCCCCCCCACCCGCGCAGGGGTCTCCAGGGACCGCCAGGCTCTCCGACTCACTCCAGGAGGAAGGCAGCACTTGTCCTCGGCCAGCATCACTTCCTAGAACAGCCTCCCCCTTCCTTGCCCCCCCCCCCCAGTGCCTGGAAAAACCGCCTGTGATTAGAAGTCATTTGGGGGGTTCCTCCAGACGGGCAGTCCGAAGAGTAGGTGATGTGGGACCCAGACCCACACTCAGGTCTGGTTTCCTTTTAAATCTTGGAAGCGATGATTAATTCTTGGATAGGAACGGATTTGGGGGAGAAAAGTTAAGGTGAACACTGCATCCCAGTGGCATAGTTAAGGGGGGCACATGAAAGCAATGTATTGGAGTGTGTTTAGCTTTTATGTTGTCGTGCCCTACATTTTTCTTGGGCGTCCTACATTTTGGGGCGGGCCTTGTCTTCTTTTTGGGGTCACCCAGAGGAGAATGTTTGGGGCTGCCAAGAGGTCTCAAGGGCACTTGGAGTGATGTTGAGCCACTTTGAGCGGTCAACCGCTTTGAGCGGACCACTCCGCGTGACGCACATGCTGCTTAATGGTGTCACTTCTGGCCTTCCGCAGGCGCCATGAGTGCAACTTGGCACACCACACGGGCTACCTGAGAGCTCCTGAGACTTGGCCGTTAGGAGGTGCCTGTGGGCCTCCATGGGGAGCAGCCACCCCTGGACACAAGGGTGCAAGGGGCTGGGGTCACAGGGCAATGGTGGGGGGGGGGGAACAGGACAGGAAACCCTCTGCCTTCCTCCGCCTTGCCCCCCCCACCCTCCTGCATGGACGGTGAGGCAGAGGCGAGAAGGTGAGGGGTCAAAGGAATGTTTATTATCTGGGAAACTCAGGAAAATACGCTCCAGCCTCCAAAGTGCATTTCCTGCAAAACAGCCCTGCGTGCCCAAGTGGATAAAATGCCGAGCCTGCGCTGGTGGGGAGGGGCACAGCCAGGCGAGAGCAAGGTTTGCGGGAGAGGTTCTGGGGATGTCTCCTCCCTTAACCCCCCCCCCAAAAAAAATCTTGTTGCACCCACTCAGGCCATGGACCCAGAAATATCCAGTATAACTAATATTCCATGTTTAGTTTTGGGAGGTGGTGCACCCCCAAGATGCTCAAGTGCCCAAGCAAGCGGGCATGTCTTCCAGGGAAATAGTTCACGGCTGTGCCAGGGATGGGAACAGGAGGATCTCTGGCTGGTGCAGAACAAGCTGTTTAACTGCCTTGAGCTTATGTGACATGGAAGGTGCAAAGCATTCAAACAGGGTCCTGCTGTAACAATGGATAGAAGAGCAAAGGGCAGGAACGGTCCACCTGTGAGGCAGGTTGAGATAGGTGCTTCAGGGGTGTCTGCACCCACCTTTGCCTGCCTACCTGCCAGCTGCTGCTGCCCCTCTGCGTTTGGCATATGAGAGCAGGAGGGAGACGGGATCCTAGCCTCTTCTCCTCCACACTTCCTCTTCCACTCTGTCCGTCTTTTTTCTACCAACCCAGATGTAGGTGCAGGGGCACCCCCCCCCCCCCCCCGCAGAGAGGCAGCATCAGATGCTGCAAGCTCCAGGACGAAGGCCCGAGCAGGCGTCGTCGGTAGCAGAGCAGGGGTTCTGACTCAGCCTCCCACAGCCCCAGAGGAAAACAAGCGGGGCTATTTTAAGCGCCCGGAGCAGCGATGACAGCGGCCATCACAGAGAACCAGGAACAGCAGGGCAAGGCCTTCAGGACACAAATAAACCAGAGATGGGAGCAAAAGGAAGGACGACCAGCCGGATGGACAGGGGGAAATGCTTCATTGGAATGCCGGGCTGACGTCAACAGGGCACCGAGGTGTGGCATTAATGTGGCATGGAAGAAACAAGGGAAGCCTTGGGCATTTTCTCCTCCAGCCTCATGGACCTGGCTCTGAACCTGCAACCATGCAACTTGATGGCCTCAAAGTTTGCTGCTTCATCAAGTGACAGGGAGTTCCAGAGGCCGCCTTCCACCGGCCCATCTTCTTTGTATGGAGAGAATAGCAGAGGTTTAACCAAGTCTGAATATCAGCACAACATACTGGCTGGGTGTGAAAGAGAGGAGATCCTTAGGAAGAGAGTGGCCACCCTTAGCAGCATTCCCCCCCCCCAAAAGCAAGCAGCATATAGTCTCCCAGAAATCCAACTGCATCTGTAATAATTCAAGATGTCAACCCGACTCCTTGCATTCAGCACCTGTTGCTCAATATCCGTGAACAGTGGCATAGCTAGAGGGGGGTGATGCAGTCAGTCTCGTAGGGAGCTTCACCCCGTATGGCTCTGTTCTGCACCCGCCCCACCTGGAATGGCTCCAAAGGGGTGATCAGGGTGACCATATGACTGGAAAACCCCGGATTTGCCTGGATTTTAGCCTCCTGTCCAGGTGTCCTACATTTTGGCTTCATTGTCCTACATTTTGGTTTCGTTTTGAAACTTTGCAATAGTGCACAGTACCCCATCATGCCATATGTCGTTGGATTCGTATTGAAGAGCAGAATCCAATGCAAAAATCAGTTTTGAGGTTACTCCTTCCTATCAAAAGTTATGGTAAAAAAACCAAAAACCAAAAATATACTTTTGGGCATTTTTTTTTTAGTGGGTAGGAATTTTGGCCTGGAATTAGGAATTTTGGCTCTGACGTTCAGGAATTAATCTGGTCACCCGGTGATGCTCCCTCCGACTATGCACCCCTCTAGCTATGCCACCAGTTGTAAGCCGCACAAAAGACAGTCACCCCTTGGTTTGCCTGTCCCTCTGGAGGGTGTCACAGCACTGGGCCTCCTATGCTAAACTCCTCCTCAATGTATTCTGTGCCCCTCCAACATCAGAGGTTGTTTGCCCCAACCATTCCCCCAGGAACGACCTCCAACCTGTCTGGTCTAGAGAGGAAGAGGGTTTGGAGGGACTGTCTGGGAACCAGGGAGGCATTTATAGCCAATGTGTTTAAAAATGGACTTTGGGCGCTTCTGTCCTTGGCTCACCCCACAGCCACCAGGACGCTGGAGGCTTCCTCCAGACCAAGCCTCTCACGCTGCCGTGGATGTGTCTTGAAATAGTGCGAGGCTGTTCCTGTTTCCTTGTTTTGTTTCTCCTTCCCAAGCCGGGCATGAAGAGGTCTAGGTGGACGAAGCCCACTCCCAGAAATGCAAAGCACAAAACAAAAAGAAAATTCTGAACCCCCCCACCCCAAAAGAAATGGGGTCCAAGAAATGCAAAGCACAGAACAAAAATAAAATTTTGACACCCCCTACCCCAAAAGAAATGCAACCCCCACCCCAAAAGAAATGGGGTCCAAGAAATGCAAAGCACAAAACAAAAATAAAATTTTGAACCCCCCCACCCCAAAAGAAATGCAACCCCCACCCCAAAAGAAATGGGGTCCAAGAAATGCAAAGCACAGAACAAAAATAAAATTTTGACACCCCCCCCCCCCAAAAGCCTTTAGCTGGGGTCCATCTCAGCCTCCCCAGTACAGATGTTGGGAGCTGGGATCATGAAGACCATCTTGCTTTGACTATAACCCGCCTCAGACAGACTCCTGATGAATTGAGGTCAGTGGGGGTCGTGGTGAAGTCGGGGTGGTCCATAATAGCCAGTTCATCCTTGGCTTGGTGTGCCAAGAGTCCGTTCAGCAAAACACAGAATGACATTAAAAGCAACACAACACAAAAAACGAGCCACAATATTTGGGGACAACCACAAAAATTGAGCGTTGAGAGAACGAGGAGAGACAAAATAAAATACTTCTTTACCCAGTGCATAATTACTCTGCGAAACTCCTTGCCACAGGATGTGGTGATGGCATCCAGCTTAGATGCCTTTGGAAAGGGGCTCGGACAAATTTCTGGAAGAAAAGTCAACGATGGGTTACAAGCCATGGGTATGTGCCATCTCCTGCTTTTCGAAGGCGGCTGTCTCCGTATGCCAGATGGAGGGTGAGGGCACCAGCATGAAGATCTCTTGTTGCCTTGTGTGCTCCCCGAGGCATCTGATGGGCTGCTCTGAGATACAGGGAGCTGGACTATATGGGTCCAGCAGGGCTTTTTGGATGCCCTAGAGCAGGGGTGCCCAAACTTTTTGGCAGGAGTTCCACATCATTTCTCTGACACTGTGTTGGGGGCCAGATAAATGATTTACCCTCTTTTCTCAAATCTAACGCTCACTTTTTCAGCCGAATTTAGAGCACAATCCTAACCATGTCTACTCAAAAGAAAGCCCCATTGTGTTCTATGGATCTTACTCCCAGTGTCTTTAGGACTGCAGGGAAGTGTTTTTAGGATTGCAGGGATAGTCTCCAAAATTAGGGTGCGCATTTGATTCAATGGCGCATCGCATTCCAGGGTTTGGACACCCCCGCTCCACTGCACAAAGTGCACATCCAGTCACAGTAATAAAAACATGCATGGTGGGAGGAGGGGATGGAAGGTGGGCTCCGCCATGCAATGCCCACTTCTCTTTACTACTAAAAAAGTGGCCCCGGGAGGAAGGGAGATGGGGGGCGCAGGCGGACCGCAGCAACCAGAGGCCCAGGTCAAGCTTCCCGTTGGAGAGCCAACTGGTCCCAGACTGACAGCCAACCTCAGACAGATCCAGGACAGCGTTCCAGCAGCAGTCCGCGTTGCTCTTGTCTTGATGCCAGCCCGACCCAGTGCGGGGGCTTCGGACTGCGCCAGAGCAGGAGGAGTTCATTTGAGGCACAAAGATTGCCCAGCCTGCGATGCCAGGACAAACATTCTCGGTGCAGAAAAATGGCGGGGGAAAGCATGTGCCTTGCCAAGACGGGGGAGACGGTATCAGCCTGCGATTAAAGAAGGATCAGCGGTCGTGGGCACAAGGGGCTGCTCGACAAGGACTTCTGCAAACTGGCACTTGCCAGACAGACCCCCCAAATGGTAGTGTCCAGCTGGGAGCCCACCTTGCATGCCAGGGCAAGGGGAAAATAGTGCAGGGCTTTCTTCTCATCTGGTCAGTGTGATCCACCAGGGAGGTTCCTACATTCTCGGTGCCGGACACTTGCCCAGTGGATCTTTGGTGGCGCACCTGGCTTCTGTGTGCCCAAAAGTGCACCACTTGGCAGGATGGTTTCCCCTGCAGCAAAGTCATTGAAGAAGCAAAGCAGAGGAGGAGGCTGGAACAGAAGCGACCCCCAGTGGCCTGAGGGAGGACTGCAGGAGGATCTCACCTGGAGAAGAAAAGGGATGCAGGGTGACCTCTTTTTCCAGGGCATGTCCTCTTTTCAGCCTTGTTGTGTCCTGGAAAAATATTCAGATGGGCAGGTGAGGCACAGCACTTTTAACCACTAAGCCAATGTGGGGCTCCATAAACTACATGCAAAGGTTTTTAATTAAATAACAAGTAATTTAGTGTTTAACCCGACAATCCAGAGTAACTACAGGAGCATGTAAGAGCCATTTACGTTGACGTAGTTATGGCACCACCTATGGGAAATTCATATTGCAATCCAGAGTAAATGGTTCTTACATTGGAGCAAGGATTCCCCGTAGTTACTCTGGATTGCGCCCTAATTTAACCACATGAAAGAATATACAGGCATCCTCCACCTTCTGACTGTTCCTTTTCTGATGGCACCACTTTCAACACCTTTCAGTTATACCCAGGACTCATTCACTCAACACATGCCTCACTCTTTCAACCTTTCCCTGCTGGTCTAAAGGCTAAAATTGTCTTTCCTAATGTTGATTTGCACATGACGTGGTGATTTTGGTTTTTCCTTCGGACTTTCTTCATTCAACTGCATCAGTGCTCTTAGGATCGCAGCCTTGGTCCCATTTCTCACACTACTAGGATTGCAGTGACACTGACTGTTGAGAGAATTTAGAGGGACAAAAGGAGCATTAATAACACCTTGTACCAGTGATGTAGCTAAGGGGGTTCCTTTTTGCTCCCCCCCCCAGCCTGGAATGGCTCTGAAGGGGTACGACTCCCTCCAAGACAGACTGCTCTGCCCCCTTTAGCTATGCCACTGCCTGGAACTCATTGCCATAAGATATGTGGCAGTAACTAGAGAGATGCAGGGATAGGGTTGCCATAATTCTCTTCCACAAAACTGGGATAGGACCCTCTGTCCATCTGCCAGTATGTGAACGTGATCCCCCCCAAAATTGGGACTGTCCCTGTTCTTTTTTGGGGGGACGGGACACATATGGCAACCCTATTCAGGGAGAAGGAGGATGTGACATTGATTATTGGCTATGAGATGTGTTGGCTGTGTGGAGCCTCCATGTTCAGACGCAGCCTACCTCTGAATAGCATCAGTGAAGGCAAGCAATAGCAGGATTGATCTGTGATGTGTGACCTTTGTGGTCTGCTTGCACGCTCCCCAAAGGGCTGTGGGGGACAGACTGGCCCAGCATGAACCTTCTCATGCTCTTTCACAGGCACCCACAACCTTTACTGCACAGTAAAAGGCAGCTTGACCAAGTGTCGTGAAGGTTGATGGGCACCCTGGAGTAGGGTTGCCATATGTCCCATAAAACTCAGGTTGTCCCGGTTTGGGGGGGATTGAGTTCACATACTGGCAAGTTTGACGGGGTCCTGTTCCGGTTTTGTGGAAGAGAATTATGGCAACCCTACACCGGAGGGCTGAGTTGAGAAGAGGACAGTGATGCTTTTGATGTTCAAAATCAGTGCGCAGACCTCATCAGCCCACAATGTCATGAAGGTGCAAACACCACCCGAGAACCATAGATCGGAATAAGAGGACCGGAAGGGTGTCCAGTTGATGGGGATATTTGGGGAAGGGGTTTGAGTGTGGCAGATTCACTGTCTTCTCCGTGCCACTGGCGGACGGGGGGGGGGGGGGCACATGAACAGCAGGGGGCGCATAAGGCCTGCTCTTCCTCTCCGCTCCCAAGGTCTTCCTCTCTGGGTCATCTCCATGAAACAATTGGCGGAAGGCACACCTCTGGCTGCACAGATCCCATGCCCAGATCTGAACTGTGACTGTGGTTGGGGCAGTGATGGGGGGATCCCACTGAAGACCAGGCAGGCCTACTGGTGGGGGAGAGGCGGCCTCCTCCTTCTGCCTCATCTCTCCACTGAGCAGGCCAATTGGCCACTGGTGATGTGCGCACCCATGTGCAAAGGCGCATCTCCCTGCATGGCCAAGTTGCAGGGAGGGGTTAATGCCCAGCTGGTTGGGTGACAGAGATTGGCTGTGGCAGCAACCAATGACAAGTAGGCATGGAGGCTGCCTTTGGCAAGGATTTGGGGGGGGGGCAGAGAGACGGGTGGGTGACAGACAGGCCTTGTCTCCATGCCACCTTGCAGCCAATCGCAGCCCAGTGGGGCTGGCTTCGCAGCAGTGCATTTACCAGCCTTTGGCTGCGGCAATGGGCACCAGCCCCACAGTACCTGCAGATCATTGTGCCCCTTTGGTGCACCCCAGGCAGGCAGGAAGGGGGCATCATCCTTGGGTGCCAATGGCCAAACCGCACAGCAGAGACACACCGGGTGTCACAGCTTGCCTTTGGGCTGCACCTTCCGAAAGGACTTTTTTGGAGCACACTGGCAGCCTGGCATCTGGTGATGTTCTGGCACAGCTGGCATGGCGGAAGGCAGCCCTGGCAATCACAAGCAGGGAATCAACCAGGCACAACTCTGAGCTCCCAGCCTCTTACAACAAAACCTGCCACGGCTCCAATGCCCCGACTTAGGAATCTGACCCCAAATGCCCAACTTCAAGTGCCACATTTTGGAAGCAGCCATAGGGCTGCCACGGTGCGGCGATGCTGTGGGGCCAGAGAGTCGGTGGCTTTTACGAGGGCCACCATTCTACGGCAAAGGGCCAGAGATGAGAGCGCCTGGACAGGAAACTGTCTTGCCTACCTGGCAGGGGCTCTGTGGCAACGGCGCACTTAACATAGGGTCGCCATAATTCTCTTCCACAAAATCAGGACAGGACCTTCTGTCCCATTTGCCAGTTTATGAACACAATCCCCCCCCCCAAATCAGGATTGTCTCTGTTTGGGGGGACAGACGGACATATGGCAATCCTACTCCTAGAGGAGGGTTAGGCCAGGGCATAGACAGGCGTTTGTCTCCTTATACCACCATGAGAATGAGAAGACCGATGAGTTGTGCTGGTCTAGGTTAGGATTGCACCCTAACTTGCTTATTATTAAATTAGTGAAAAGGATACTCACGTTGCAGGAGTAAAATTCCGCCATACACCATCCCCCCACTGTGCATCAATCCCCTACGCACATCAACCCCCATGCGCATCCACCCCCATGTGCAACATCCCCCATGTTCATCCACCACATGCGCATCATTCCCCCATGTGCATCATGCCCCATATGGACTTCAACCCCCATGCTCATAAACCCCTATGCGCAACATTCCCCATGTTCATCTCCATGCACATCATCATCCCATGCACTTCATCACCCCATGTGCATCAACCTCCCATATGCATCACCCCATGCATATCAACCCATGTGCATCACCCCCATGCACATCAACCCACCATGCGCAATGTCCCCGTGTGCAATGTCCCCCATGTGCAACTTCCCCCCATGCGCATCAGTCCCCCATGTGCGTCAACTGCTCAAAAAGAAAAGGAGGACAATGAGGATTTTTTCCAGGATCTAAGGCTAAAAAACAGGATATATCCTGAAAATAACAGGGCATATGGTCACCCTACCTGGAACCCACAACCATCTTTTACGTCCCACTATTAGAAAAAGAGAAACAGATTTTATTTATTAACAATAAATTAATTATTAATAACAATCAGGATTCTGTGTTCTCTGGGCTGCTGGAGATCTTATGTATGGTATGTGTGTGTAGACATTTATTTGCTACTTTCCCTAGAAAAGGAATTCAGGAATTTTTTGGGACAAGAGATGGTGGGGCTCAGGGGGCTTGCTCAGTATGGCAGTCTCTGACCCCCAAACTTCTTCCCATAAATGAAGGGAAGGGACGGACTGTGGGCATTCAGATGGGGGACGGAAAAGGTCTCAAGAGGCAGGAGGCCTGGGAAAGCTCTTCTTATGGGATCCCAGCTCCAACCCAGTTTCAGTTCCCAGTGCATGGAAACACTGGAGAGGAAGGGTGTGGTTCTGTGCGCATGCAGAGCGCCTCCAAGCCACGACTGCCTGCTCCCCACAAATCTAGGGCTCGTGGGCTGCACTTCCAGGTGAAAGTGCACACCTTCCGGACAGGTGAGTCCACGTTGCTTGGGTGCAGCTTGGATGCAAGCACAGGCCAAACTCGTTCCCAGGCGTTGCGCATGGGGTTGGCTGGCAGGCTGGCACATGCCTCTTGGAGCAACCCTCAAAGGTTCGCGCACTCCCTCGCAGGGAGATCCGTGGAAGAGAAGGCATGGAGTGATGGGCTCGGTCCTTGACAGACCTGCAGAGGGAAGGGCAGCTGTTGCCAGCCAGTGTGCCAAGCGAGGCCAAGTAGAGGCCGCTTCCCTGTGACCACCCTGGGCCCACTGCCTTCCAGTCCATGCTCAGCTCAGTGGGTCTTCCATCAGAGAAGCTGCCGGGGCAAGACATACAAGGCCACATGTGCCACCGGCCTCTGCCTCACAAACATTTCTTCTGGCTGGATGCCAACTGGAAAGTGGCACTCCAGCCTGGTCCGCAGGCTCCTCGGGAAGCACCTTCCTTGCTGGTGGGGAGTTGGCTGCACATCAAAGTGCGCAACTGTCCCAGTTCCAGGCTCCCCACATACCAAGCTTAGGTCTGCAGGTGCTGGAGGTCAGTAGGCTTGCTCAACGTGGCAACCTCCGGCCCCAAAGCCCCTTCCCTTCAAGTCCAGGTAGGGTTGCCATATGCCTGGAAAAAGCCGGGACGTTCCCGGTTTGGGGGGTCCCATCCTGTCCGGCTAGGTCCAAATCCCGGGTTTGGACCTAGCCGGAGAGAGGCAAGGCGGAGGGTAAGGAGAAGTGGGGGCAGGGCAGACATTTTTCCTGGCCATGCACCACCCAGCTTCCACTTCCCTCCAGGAAATGCCCATTCACTACAAAGGGGCTTACTTTTGAGTAGATATGCACAGGTTTATGCCCAATTACATCCCAGTTTTGAGGAAGGGAATTATGGCAACTCTAAGTCCAGACGTGTAGGGACTGGCTGCGGGCATTCAGGAAGGACTATCCTTGACGCCTGGAAGAATCAAGACCTTCCCCAGTCCCTGGGTTCAGAAGCCTCCCCATCCACAGTGGTGCAACTAAGGGGGTGCAAGATGCTAAGGCTTTCAGGGAGCATCCAGGTGGGCCACGAGGGGAGGGAGAGGGGCCTGACTCATTGGACCCTCTTCTCATGGGGGTGTCTCTGCTCTCAGCCCCCAGTGCAGAGCCTGCAAGGCATTCTGACCAGGCCCAGAGGCCGCTGCAGGACAGAGCCTGGCTGGGGAAGGAAGGACGGGGGCAGTGGTGTAGCTAGGGGGGGATGAGCAGTCAGTTTTAGGGGAGCCTCACCCCTTCGGATCCATGTCAGGTGGGAAGGACCAGTGGCATAAAGGGGAGGAGCTGAGAAGTCTTGGAGGGAGTCTCACCCCATCAGAGCCTTTCCAGGTGGGGCGACCAGTGGCATAGCTAGAGGGGTGCTGAGCAGTCAGTTTTAGGGGAACCTCACAGCTTTGAAACCATTCCAGGCCAGGGGGGAGAGACACCAGTGGTGTAGCTAGAGCAGGGCTGAGCAGTCACATTGGGGGATCCGAACCCATTCCAGGTGGGGGTGGGAAAACTAGTGGCGTAGCTAGAGGGGGGCTGAGCAGTCAGTTTTAGGGGAGCCTCACAGCTTTGAAGCCATTCCAGGTGGGGGGACCAGTGGTGTAGCTAAAGGGGGGCTGAGCAGTCAGACTGGGGGATCCGGATCCATTCCAGGTGGGGTGGGAAAACTAGTGGCGTAGCTAGAAGGGGACTGAACAGTCAATTTTAGGGGAGACTCACAGCTTTGAAGCCATTCCTGGCGGGGGGGGGGACCAGTGGTGTAGCTAAAGGGGGGCTGAGGATCCAGATCCATGCCAGGTGGGGGTGGGGGGATCAATGGCATAGCTACTGGGGGGTGGAGCAGTCAGTCTTGGGGGGACCCAGATCCATGCCATGTGGGGGTGGTGGGGGGACTGGTGGCGTATCTAGAGGGGGGCTGAGCAGTCAGTCTTGGGGGGACCCAGATCCATTCCATGTGGGGGTGGTGGGGGGACTAGTGGCGTAGCTAGAGGGGGGCTGAGCAGTCAGTCTTGGGGGGTCAACGTCTTGAGCAGGAGGGGGGAGGAGGGGGTTCATCCTCCTGCTTTGCTCTTCTGCGCCGGTGGAGGCGCCTTTAAGCGTCTGGAGGGCCGTCGCTCGGGCAGCCCAGCCCAGCCTCCCTCCCTCCCTCTCGACGGCCCTTCTGCTCCGTCCGCCTCCTGGAGGGGGGGCTCCATCCTCGCCCGCCGCCCCGATGGCTCCCTCCGAGGCCGGCAGCCCGCAGCCTCGACGGTCCCCGGAGCATCCCTGTCCTCGGCATCCTTAGATGAGCATCCCCGACGGCAGCGACCAGCATCTCCCGGGTTCGGAGGGCACCGTATGGGGAAGGCTGGGAAGAAGCGCCGCCTCTTCTGCCCTTTCCTGCCGGGCTGGGCTGCGGAGCTGTGAGTCCACAGACAGACCCCCATCCCCACCGTCGGAAGGCCATGATCCACCCCGGCAAGTAGAGCCCCTCCAGGGCGGAGCAGACCAGCCACCCCGAGCCCAAGACCCGTCCCCATGAGCCTGGCGTCGGGGGCAGGCCAGGAGGAAGGAAGCCCCCCCGAGCCCTCCCCACCGACGCCCCCCTCGGGGACGGGCTCCGGCAGGAGGAAGATGTCTCTGCGGACCGCGATCGCCTCCGGCAATGAGCGCAACGTCGAGCCGGTGAGTGTCGGGCTGGGGGTGGACGGGGCTGGGAGGGGGCTCCTCCAGCCGGTGGCGTAGCTGGGGGGGGTCATCTTGGAAGGAGCCTCACCCCTTCGGAGTCATTCCAGGCGGGGGGAGCCGCTCCCCCACCGCCTGGAATGGCTCCGAAGGGGTGAGGCTCCCTCCAATTTGGTCTGCTGCGACCCCCCCAGCTACGCCACTGCAGTCTCCAGTCCCCATCAGAACCTTCAGCCCCCAACGTTCCATCCATAGAACCTTCAGCCCCCCAACGTTCTATCCTTAGAACGTTCAGACCCCCAACGTTCCATCCCCTCCTGCAATGGCTCCGACCCCTTGATCGCCTCCCTCCAACACTGGCTGCCTCGACCCCCCCTCCAGCTACGCCACTACCTCCCCGATTCCAGCACTGCGGAACGCCCGGAGGCTCCATCGCTGTTGGGCATGACCTTCCGTGCCCCAGATCTCCCCCCCCCCACCTTCCAGGTTTGTTGGTACCCCCAGTATAAGTGGGGGTCTGCCATAGGGAGTCTACCAACCCCACCCTTGGCCTGGCAGGAGACTCAAGTGCCCACCCTGGGGTGCCCCCCCGGGCGTTGGGTTCAGTGGGGCAGATGAAGGGTGGGGATGATAATGACTCCATAACTGGCTGGGGGGGGGCTATGTGGAGGTGGGTAGAGGGATGGGGTGGATCTTCCTAAGGCCAGCCAGACCATGTTTACCTGGCAGAGCCCCACCCAATAGGGATGGGCTATGTTGCTTTTTCTGGGGAAAGGGGGGCTCTGATCCCTGCATCCCCCCCCCAAGCAGTGACTTTGCTGCTTTCCAAGGATGCTCAAGGCCTTCGCCTCCCATAATGGGACTGCAGAGCAGCCTTTCTGGACTGGTTGGCTTTTTGGGGTGCCCAGGCTAGCAGTGCCCTTCCCAGGCCTTTGCAGACCCACCACTGCCACACACCGAAATGATCCCAGTGTGTGATCTCCAGGGACCTGCCAGGCCCATTTGGCTCTGTTTGCCCAGGAAGGGCCCATTCCCAGAACGAGGCAGCCACAGAGCCTGGCATGCGGGCAGCATCTGGTGCCCGTTCCATGGCAGCAGATCTGTTTGGAAATGCTCTCTTCTGCAAGATGGATGGCAGCCTTGTGGAACCGGCGTGTGCCACTAGATGTGCTGGAGATCTGTGAGGGTGTTGGGTGTCGTACCCTAGACCATAGTAACCCTAACCCCCCCCCCCCACAATGCGCACCCACCGACTTGCACACCAGACAATGATTCTGCTTTCGCATCTCAGCCCTGCTCGCTCAGAATATCCAAGGCATCCTGTGGTTCACCTGCACATCCATGATGGATTTGGTGCACAAGGGAAAATGGGCATGCCAAGGGGCTGGCTTTATGTAAGCCTCGGGGAAAATCATGTGGATTCCCAAGGATTCTAGTCCGCATGACTGGGGGGATGTGGGCAGCGGGAAAGAGCAGAACCTGAGGGGTGGAGTTGCAGATTTATACCATTGGTGGAATCAATGGCTTCCGCGCATGGCATGGAGGCCGGGTAACGGCCGGCCGCCCAGGGCAGTTGTCCCAAGTTGCCAGTAAAAGGAATTCCTCGCCTTTATGCCACTCCAGTTCTGCAGATAAGGGATCCTGCACCTCTCAAGACATCCACAAATTGCAGTTCCAGTCCTAGCTAAGCAGAATGTTCCACTCCGGCCAGAGGCCTGCAGTACCATCTTGGCATGTTTACTTGGAGGTTGGCCCCCCGGTCACCTCCCTGGTGCAGGATGGTGGCCTCTGCAAAAGCCCCTGAGCTGGCTGTGGCCTTGCTGAGCAACTTGGGCCTGCTGCTCCTGCCCCCCTCTGCTGCTCCATCCGGAGTGGCCCACCTTGCAGGACTGTTGTGGAAAGGATGGCGGTGTGCAGCAGTCGTCACACTGGGTGTCCATGCTAGGATGCTTGCTCTGGCAGGTGAGAGTGGCTGCCTCACCTTCATTGTCGTTGGGGGGGGGGTCCACCTGGGCCTACCCGGCTCTGTTGGAGGTGTGAACGTTTATCGTCGACCAATGCGGCTTCCCAGGGATCTCATGCATGTCGTAACCAGTGCCAGGTTTCAATGGAAGCAAAGGCTGGGCTGCAGCTGCCACCTGGGCCTTGCCATACTTCAGCCTCAGGACCATTCAAGTGCCAGGGTTCAGCAAACCTCCAAAGCAGAACACAAGGGTGAAGATGCCTCTGAACATGTGCAGAGTGCTTTTTTCCTGGAGCTGAGTTACCATAACCAGGAGCTGTTTCCAGGTATGACTTCTAGAGAGCTTGTTCCCAGTCGAGCACTTTTTGCAGCCTGCACCCAGTCAAGCTCTTTTACTCTGTGGATCTCGGGGTGCAGCCGAAACTCAGCTGGGCCTCACTTCAGCCCTGGTGCACAAGACCAAGAGCACTAGAAAAGGCGCATGGAGTGTCTTGCCAGCAGTGGCTGCGGGCAACACCTGCTGATCATGCGGTCAGTCGGAGAGGGGAGGCCTGGCCTGTTGGCTTCCCATGGTGGCACCTGCTATAGCCTCGTCCAGCATGGTTGGTTTCATGCTGAGCCAGGCCACCCTGCTTCCCACCCTTCCACCACATTGCTGGGCACATCTTCCATGCTGTGCAGCTGCACCCCAGAGAGTGCACCCCAGAGGCACAATCTGGGTTCCTGCCACCACCCTCCTGCCAGGCTTCCCTGGTTGACCCCTTTGACACACCAGAGATGGCAGCGAGTGGTCTCTGCTTCTCCTCTTGTGAGCCAGGATGGTTAGGAGTCCAGCCTTCCTTTTGGGGGAAATGCCCTACTACCTAGTAAGGGGGCTTTTGGGGTGGCATCTTCTTAGATGGGCTGCATGTGGCATAACCCGACATGACCCCTTGAGTTCTAATTCCAGGCCAGGGTTCAAATGCCTGCCCTCGTTCTGAGTTTGTGGGTGACCTTGGGCCAGTCACCATGTGATCCCTCGGCTGGGTTGGACTCTTCAGTGCGGAGTGACCCGACCTTCACACTGGTTTCTCTGGAATTGGTGCCATGTCTGCTGGTTTTGCGGCCTCCTCCTCTGAGAGTTGTCTTTAGGGATGAGGTGTCAGGGCAGGGCCACTTCCTGGCCTGCCGGTGCCACCCTCACCCTCTCTTGTGGTGATCTGCTGGAATTAAAGTTGGTCTTATTTTGGGGCGGCTTCCCAGAAGGGAAGGGACGTGTCGATCCGACAGGTGCCTTTTTTGGAGAAGACAAATGCGCTCTGGATCTCTGGGACCTCCCTGCGCAGGGAAGCATCGATGACGTGGTACAGAAATCCTCCCGGGCTGGTCCTTCTGAGCAGGTGGAGATCTGGTGCAGAGCATGAGTCAGGGACACCTATGGAGCCCGATCCCTGGCTCAGCCGTTTCCTCTCATGCAGGCCCCACGGTGAACATGGAACTCCTGCTTTTCTTGGCGAGCCATGTCGGAAGGATATGTGGGTGCTGTCTGGTTTGGGTGTGGAGTGGAATCTGGGCTGGCAGAAGTTGATGTGGGAGGATAGGAGTTCCTATATGTTATGGGGCTTCCCGTCAGCCAGGGTGGAAAGGGAGCAAGTGTGGCGTGTGCTTCCGTCTTAGCGTGTCCTTGGAATGATCTGAACGTACACTGAGAACCGTTGCTGTGTCTTAGCTAAGAAGCCGCATCAAGAAAGCCTGTGGGAGCCATGGGGTCACACTGAGTGCCGGCCCTAGAAGCCCTGTGTGGTTTAAGCCTTCCATACCTGAAGGAGGGAAAGTGTGTTCTGCTACATACGTACCCCATAAAGACCACGTGGAGAGCCTTTGCTCCACATGCTGTCTTTGACCAAGGCATGGTTAACCTCCATGTGGAACAGAGCCTTCTCCGTGGTGGCCCCAGAAAATGGAACTCCAGCCTCAGAATTGGGGAGGCCCTTCTCTCCTGGCTTTTGAGAAACCCTATAAGACAGAACTGTCCCCCCAACCTTTGGAGTGGGAAACTGGGGTGCTCCTCTGGCTGAGATGTCATCCTTTGGGTGCGCACTAGTTCCTTTTGGAATGGCTGAACCTATTAATTGTAGGTTCTTGTTAGCAGCCTTGGGGCTCCCCAATGAAAGGCCAGCTGAAAATGAAGTGGACATAAATGTGTTTACAGTCCTGTTTCCAGCTGCTTCTTTGGCCACGGGTGAAGTTCTCCCCATCTCTGCCCACCTTGGACAGTGAGAGTGACGCTGCTGGCCTCCCTTAGAGGGTTGTTGGAAGGAATCAGGAGTGTCTGGAAAGCTCTTTCCACATGCTCAGATCCTGGCACAGCAAAGATGACTCACTGAAACGTGCCTGCTGTGTCCGCTCGCTGGGTATTGGGCTGCGTCCCCGACTGTCTGGTTGTGACTGTCCGCCATGACCCCATGTTTGTGGTGATGGTTTTGGGGAGGAAGGGAGAGGAGCTGGAGGAAGTATCTGGATCCCTGGCCAGGCGGTAGCGGAGGCTGACTCAGCAGAGCTGGCCTTTTCAGTTCCACAAAGAGCAGGCCTGGTTTAAGGACTCCGGGAGCCTCTGCTTGTCTCCTGTGCCCCTTCTCAAGTTGGGCACAGCCGCATCTGCCAAGGGCAGGAGGAGAGGCTGGCTTTGGCCACAGGTGGGTACCCTGTGGTGCTGCCCACTGGCTTGCCGTGCCAAAGATCTCCATCACCTCCTGCCTCCACGATGGATCAGGGTCCTCTTTGGATATTCTCTGCTTCTCCATGCGCTGAGATCGGCCCCAGCCATGGGTGGTTCTTTGCGCTTGTCTGATATTTTTTTTTGGGGGGAGGGGGGGCGTCTTTGAAATCTTTTTAGCTTCTCGTCTTCTCTTTAAAATCCCACCGCAGTTTGTCCACTGAAGTGATCTTTCCCTTCCGGTCTGCGTGTTGTGATGGAATGTATTGTTTACTACTTTTCAGCTGGGAGTCCAAGCCAGTGTGGAAGTGCCCCTTTTTTTTGTGCCCGACACGTGACAGGGGGCACTGCAGGGAACACGTGACATGGAAACAGAACCGTATGTGGAGTTCAGTGACCCTAGTGGTGGTCCCGGGGGGGGGGGGCACTGCTGAGCTGAAGGCAGCTCCAGCTGATTCTTCTATCCCTTCTTCTTGGAGTCTCTAGAGAAGTGGTCTTTGATTTGTTGGCCACAGATCAAAAAGTCCAAGATGATCCCTGGGTGGGCATCACCAGCCTCTGCCAACCAGCCTCCTGCATGCTAGGAAATGGTTGCCAACAGGGCTATAGCTGTGTGGGGGGGAGGAGCGGTTAATCCCCTCCCAGAGCTTGCCCCCCCTTGAGTTGCGTTACTTTATTTCCCCGTACTTATCCTTCCATTTTGCCCAGCAGTGGTTAAAGGCACAGTGCCTGCCCATCTGAAGACCAGCAGGTCAGCAGTTCAAGCCCCAAGTACTGCAAGATGGGGTCCTTACCCCAGCTTCTGCCAACCTAGCAGTTCAAAAGCATGCCAGTGCAAGTAGGTAAATAGGTACCACCTTGAAGGGAAGTTGAACAGTGTTCTGTGCCATGGAAATGTCTTTGGGCATTTCCAAAGACTGGCATTTCTTCGGCTTTGAAACTTCGGCTTAGAAACACGGATGAGTTCTGCACACTAGAGTTGGTCACAACTAGCAGGGCAACCTGCAGGAGACATCTTTACCTTTTATAGATCCCGGACATAATTGCAACCACCCCACCCCACCACCCCGGAAAACTTGTCACCCCATCTCTATAATCCTAGCTACAGGCCTGGTTCCCAGTTCTCTTGGCCCAGATAATAGCACTTACCATCTATAGTGGTATACCATCTAACTATAGTGGTAAGTTGCGCTGCCCGACATGCCAACTGGTGCGGAGATTGTATTGCTTCTCTTTATTAAATAAATTTCAGAACTGGTTTCTGGTGTTTCTTGCGATGCCGTCACAGCATCTTTTGTGCGCTTCTTCTGGGAAAGCGGTTTATAGATGTTCTTCCGTGAAAACCAATCCATCCCCTCCCCGCAGGCTGCAGCTTTCCCTGCAAAATGCCTGGCGTTGGCCCCAGCACATCCCCTCACCTCCTGCTTGCGGCGTCTTTCTGAGCATGGCGTGTTTTGTGTTCCAGTGCATTATTGATGGACTTCGAAGTGGGGGGGGGTCTGCGCTTGGCGCCCTCCTCCTCCTCGCCCTGTGCTAGCCTGACAGGCGCTCTCCTTGGCATGATCCCACAATGCACTGTGGCATTCCTGAATAGCCTCCCGTGGGAACAGCCAGTGAGCTTTTCAGAAAGGCCAGTTCTGACAGCGAGCGCATTACCCGCCGGCCCCCTCCCCTGCCAGCCTCCACTCCGGGAGACGGAAAATCCATAAGCGCCAGCAGGATGTGGTGAGCAGTCTTCCTCCCGGCTCCCCGTCCTCTGCCCTTTTGCGCTGGGGACCCAGCCAGGTCTCCTTGCCCCCCTGGAGACTTGGGGTTCAGTCCCAGAATGCGCTGCTGCCAGTCACGGCCGTCTCTGCCAGGCTCAGCTGCACCTGTCGTCAGGCAAGCTTCTTTGGGGGCTCCTCTGAGCTGCCTCCTCTTCCTCCTCAGCGGGTCGCTCTTCAAGTTGCAGAGTTGGGGTGGGGGTCTCAAGGAGGCTTCGAAGGGCAGGACGGCCAAGTGGCATCCGCGCAGGGAGGCTTAAAGCCAAGTGTTGTGGACGGCCTTGTTAGAGGCATCTAAGTGGTTTGGGGTCATGGGGAGCACTAGTGGGGTGCCAGGTTGGTGGAGGGACAGGTGGCGTGTGTGCGTAAAGACAAGTTCCACTCCAGAAGGTGAGGGAGAGTTCTCACTCCACTCCAGATTTGATCTGAGACTTGCTGGGAGCCGCTGTGACCCTCCATTTGCTTGCACATAACTCGGGCAAGGAATGTACAAACACCCAGGAGCTGGTTTTGACCATGCAACGGAGCCTCCATGTTCAGGTGCAGTGTGCTGCATGAATGCCGCTTGCTAAGAAACAACTGTATAAGCAAGGTTGCCATATGCCCCGGAAAACCATGTTCTGGTTCTCAGGGACATACAAACAACATTGACAGAGGGTCCTGTTCTGGCTTTATGGAAGAGAATTATGGCAACCCTAAGTCCAAGTCTTGTGCTCTCCCTGAAGATCCTCTGCAGAATGAGGACACAGTTCTGGAGGGTCCCACCTTGGCCTGAGTCATCAAAGCCCATCTTCATCATCATCATCCAAGCTCATCCCAGGCCAAGCGGGATGGGATCCAGGCAGCTGCCCAAATAATAGCTCTGTGTAGCTTGAAGGCTTGCTGGGCAACCCGTTCTTGCCATCCCACCCCCTCCCCATACGTTTTGCTGGGAAGAGCTAATTGCAAAGGAACATAGAGCCGATGGGGTGCGATGGGGTGCAGTGTTCACTTGCAAAGAAACATAGCTGCAATGGGGTGCGATGGATTTGTGTGCTGGATTTGTTGCATCGGAGAGCCCTGGGTTCAAATCTCTGTTCAGTCAATACGGTCCCTGGGAAGGCTTGAGTCAGTAGCAACCTCTACACCTGCAACCTCAGTGGCAGGCTCACTCTGAGGGTGTATCCAAGAGTAGTACCTTGAGTTTCTCCAAAGAAGGGCTGGTGCAACCGGCATGAATAGAGCGGCAGCGAGGATGTTGTTGTTGTTGTTCATGGCTTATGACAGTGATGTCCAAGCCTCGGCCCAAGAGCCAGATGTGGTCCACAGCAAGCCTCAATATGGCCCACGGCAAGTACCTCATCCGGCCCTCGGGCAAGCCTTGTAATCCTCTAGAGCTGTCTCTAATACACTCAAATATGTAAATTTATGTAAATGTATTCAAATTTACATTTGATATATGGCTGTGGTGGCGCAAGTGATTAAGACACTATGCCTGTTAACTGGCTGGCCAGGGTTCGAGACCCATGTCCTACAAGACGGTGTGAGCTCCCGTCCTCAGCCCAGCTCCTGCCAACCGAGCAGTTCGAAAGCATGCAAATACAAGTGGTTTAATATATATATATATATATGTGTGTGTGTGTGTGTGCGTGTGCGTGTGTGTGTGTGTGCGTATGTGTATATGTATGTGTTTGTGTGTGTGTATATATATATATGTGTGTATGTATGTACCACCTTGGTGGGAAGGTAAAACAGCATTCCATGCGTCTTCAGCAGTCATGCCAGCCCCATGCCCATGGAAGTGTCTTTGGACAACGCTGGCTCTAGGCTTAGAAACTAGAATGAACACCGCACAGTACAGTGGTGCATCACATAACAAGTTTAATTTGTTCCGGAAGCCTGCTTGTTATGTGAAACGCTCTTTACATGAAGCGGATTTTCCCATAGGAAATAATGAAAACTCAGACGATTGGTTCCACAACCCCAAAAATATTCATATAAAAATATTAACTACGTAAAAATGATGACTGGAATTGAATTCAAAACATGCATTCAATGGGCATGATCCTATGAAGTCTACTTAGGCTGCAATCCCAAAGACACTTTCCTGGGAGTAGGACCCATTTATCACAATTGGGCTTTCTTCTGAGTAGACACGGTTAAGAGGCTGCAAAGAAAGACACTTTCCTGGGAGTAAGACCCATTGAACACCATGGGGCTTACTTCTGAGTAGACATGGTTTGGAGGCTGCAATCCAATCCACTTTCCATGTGTCTCCCCACTTTCTCCTCCTCTTCCTCCTGAGCCTCTCCCTCCCCTGCTCCCTTCTGGCTGCCCTGAGCTGCTTCCCTCTTCTCCATGCTCTTCTCTCCCTCCGGCCACAGGAGGAACAGCGTGGAAGTGTTGCTTTTGCTATGGGCAGGGGCTAGGCAGTCCTGACGCTTTTTCAAGGGGCTGCCGGCCAGCGTATCTGCCCCAACTGCCAACGAGTGTGCTTGTTAAGTGAAGCACAGTTTGTTACGTGAAGCAGAATCCTAGAGAAATTTTGGCTTGTTATGTGGATCACTTGTTAAGCGAGGTACCGCGGTACAGTCACTCAGGTAAAGGTAGCAGTTTAATTCAAATTTGAAATGTGAAACATTTTTTTGGCCCCAACACAGTGTCGGAGAGATGATGTGGCCCTCCTGCCAAGACGTTGGAGACTTAAGAGTACTTAAGAGTACTATAAAGCTTAGGATAAAGTGCAAAGAGGGGGCCGCTTCCCTAGCACAGAGTCGGAGGTCACTCATCATTGCGTCCTTTAAGTGCCGAAGGGATCGTAACACTTGGTGGACTTTGAGCTCAGCCCCATCACCGCTGTCAGCCCCCCCCTGCTGCAACCATCTTATCAGTTGCTTTGCATGGCCCCCACACCCCCCAGCAGACACCCTCTTCCTCCTCCGCGTCCCAGCCAAGAGCATGGCGATTTATAAGCCACAAAGGCTGTTTGTTCTCAATGGAAACCAAGTAACGGAATGATCTTGCCTCCTTCGTCTTGGCGATGCTCATCCTGCCCATGAAACCTTCGCCACTGGTGGGGAAGAGGCTCCTGAGGACGTGTCGAGTTCTGGCCACTCTCACTTGCATGGGGATCTGAGACCTGCTGAGCTGGCTCCCCCCCCCCCCACTTTTGCAACAGGCAGGAGGGTTAACAGTAGTTGGACTGACTGCTGGTGAAGGATCTTTGGCTTGGGGTGGCATTTGTGCAGTGGTTGGTAATGGGCTGCAGTTGGCTTAGTGGTTAAAGGTGCTGTGCCTGCCCATCTGAAGATTGTCAGGTCAGCGGTTCGAGACCTGCATCCTGCAAGATGGGATGAGCTCCCGTCCTGCCAAGCTAGCAGTTACCAAGTGTGTAAATGCAAGTACTGTAGATAAATAGGTGCCACCTCGGTGGGAAGGTAACAGCATTCCATGCACATGTGAGCCATATGTCCATGGAGGGGTCTTCGGACAACACTGGTTCTCCAGCTCTAGAAATGGGATGAGCACAACTCCCTAGAGTCGATCACGACTACAGGGCAAACTGGGGGGACACCTTTACCTTTAAGAGGGTAAGTACAGATGTGCAATGTCCAAGCAAGTACAACTGCCCCCCTTTTTTGTTTCCAGCAACTGGAATTGCAATTGAGCAACTGGTACTATATCCAGTTCCTCTTGATATGGGGGGGGGGGGTCCATGCAGTGACCATAAACCGAGATTGCACCTCTTCTTTCCTCCAAGTTAAACAGGGGTCTCCAAACCCTGGCCCTGGGTTTTGGGAGAGGGTGAGAAGCACCCTCTGTTCCTCTCTGTTCTTTGCTGCTTGTAGTGGTGCCCCCGTTCCTTTTTTGATGCATCTGCCCTATAGAGTGTGGCACCCACGGCTGAGTCCTTGGCTTATCTGTCCAGCATATTTGTTTGGTACATTTGTGCCTCGCCTCAAAAAATGTTTTGATATATTTAAAGCAATAAACGATAAATGCCACAGCAGGACTAGAGTGTCCCCAGAATGCAGTTTGTCGAAAACCAGCCATGTGGCACCCATGGAAATAATTCAGCCTAAGCATTATTTATTCCCACAATCTGACCTGGAGTTCGCTGGTGGGAACACAAGGGAAGATGCATGATTCTGCATGAAGATGCATGATCTTCCCACACCAGGGAAGATGCATGATTCTGCCAGGCACCCCAAGTTCAAAGCAGTGGGTATGAGGTGCCCAGATTAGGGCAGTGCATTAAAATCTGGCACTGCCCTGTAAAAGAGTGGCACAGGCTATGGACCCTTAGAGCAATGGATGCCTGGACTATGATGTTTTCCATGCGCTGATCAGGCAGACATGGGCTTCCTAGGCTGCAGTCTTAACCTCTAGTTAGGCCAGCTTAAGCCTCAGCATAAGTCCTGTGCTGACCTGGGGGGTCACCAACGTGCCTTAAGACACATTCCTAGGGGAGGGTTAGGCCAGTGCACAGACATGCGCTTGCCTCCCTGCATCACCATGGGAAGGGGAAGACTAGCCTAGGTTAGGATTGCACCCTAGGAAGTGCGCTGGTCTGCAGGTTGGAGGGGTGGGAATCCTAATGGTCAAAAGGTGACCCTCTTTGTTTGCTCTGGTCCCTTGAGCTTGGATGCACGAGCAGAATTTTTGCTGGCGCCCGTCCATGCGCCAAGGCGAGCAGCCGATGCTCGCAGCTGGCCTGGCTGCCTACTCCATGTTGGTCCTCTCTGCTGCACATGGAGAAAGCAGTTTCTGAGGCAGAAAAATGCACCTCCCGGCTCTTCTGTCCGACCCACTCTGGAGAGAAATGGGGCAGAAAAGTGTCCCTTTGTGTGTGCAGTGGGCAGGAGACGCACTCCTGGCATTGGGGCTGAATATCTCTGGCTGTCTTGACACTCCGGGGACAGGGTGGGAAGTGGCGCCACCGGCCTTTCCCTTTCCCCCGTGAAACATCCTGGCACAAATTGGGTGTTTCCTGCCTTGCCAGGAAACGTCCTATCCTGGGATGCTCTTTTGCTGCGCATCCCTCTGTTGCACAGGCTGGGTGGAGGCTTGAGCCAGTTGAGTGGACCTGCTCCAGAGTCCTAAAAGCCTGGCTTCCACCCTCCCCACTTTTTGGGTTCAAGCCCTTCTACAGGTACAGCATCCCAAGATGGATCACCTGTGCTATGGGGCTTTCAGGATTTCTGTGCCAGGTGAAACAGCCTCTAGTTCAGGGAAACTGAATTTCATGTTGTTCGGTGCTTTACTCATGACTTATAATTCAGTTTATCCACTGCCTCACCTTAGAAATAAAACCATCTGTATGTTATTTCATAGAATCACAGAATCCTAGAATTGGAAGGGACCCAGAAGGTCATCTAGTCCAACCCCCTGCCTGCAGCAGGAAATCCTCCTACAGCATCCCCGACAGGTGCTTGTTGAGCCTCTGCTTAAAGATCCCCAGTGAGGGAGAGTCCACCACCTCCCTTAATTAGTAATTTACTAATTACTGTACTGTGTATGGCCGACTACCATGAGTCTATGGTTAGGAAGCAAGTAATAAATGCAGGATACCAACGAGCATCCTTGAAATTGGCTGTAAGAATCCCAGGGCGAGTGGCAAAGATGTGCCCAGTAGTAACCAGCTCAAGGTGGCGGAGCTGCTCTTAATTTTATATATGTTGAAATTCATTGCCTGCCTTATATTTTGCAGGTCTCTGAGTTGTGGGTAGGCAGGTACAAAGTGCTACTGAAGCTGAGTATTTTGAGGTGGGAATAGCGTTGGGGGCACACATCCCGAAAAACCAGGGACAGTCCCGATTGGGGGGGGGGATTGTGTTCACAATACTGGCAAGTGTGACAGAGGGTCCTGTCATTTTGTGCAAGAGAATTATGCAACCCTACACACATCTGTCCCCAATCCTACAAGAATTCTGTTAACGGACCACTCTCTTCTCGCTCTTGTCCTGCAAGGTCAGATGGCCATATGTCCTGGGAAACTGGTCCAGTGATAGTGTTCACATACTGGCAAGTTAGACAGGGGATCCCGGTTTATTTATATTATTTATTATTATTTATAATATATTATATTATTTATTATTAATTTATATCCCGCCTTTGCTCACCTGCAAGAGGGAGCTCAAGGCGGTTTTGTGGAAGAGAATGATGGCAACCCTACTGCAAGGGGAGGAGAACATACCTGCCTATGGCAGAGCTGAGTGAGAGCTCCAGATCCATCCCAGTAGGGCCCACCTTTGGCCTTCCTTTCCGTGCGATGGGGAATGCCTCTAGGAAGACAGCGTTCACCCAATACGGTTCTTTTCGGTATTTTGTATTTAAAATAATGTCAACGTGTTGGCTAACTAACTGGAAACTGCTTTCCAAGCCCGTGTAAATTGAGCTCATCAGTTCTTCCTTCGGTAGCAGAAACTCACCTTGCACTGTGTTGTAGGCAAGCAAACTCATCCTCCAAAAGGACAGGTATCTGTATTGATCTGTGTCGTTGTTTGTTTGTGTGATTGGCAGCCGGCCCGGAATTGGGGATGTTGAAAGGTGGGGGAGATGCTCGAACAGAGATGTGATGAGTTCAACTTTTGGTTGCAAAATCTCTGCCGGAGGAGCATGCCCAGGAAGGAATGTGGCACGGCTTTGGGTGGCAGAATCAACTTTCTGGGGTGGGTGGTGGGAGAACGCACTAGCCAGGCTGGCACAGTAGGGAGACAGCAAGAGGTCTGCGGGGGCTGTTACAGAACCAACCCCCCCCCCCCCGAGCCACAAGCTGTTGGTTCCCTGGTGATCAGGTAGGCAACCTGGAAGCACCTGCAGGAGTGCAGATGCTGGCACTTGGCACCATGTGAAACCCAGAGGGGCCACTTGGCATTCTTCATAAGAAGGTGGCTCTGATAGGGTTGCCAAAGTTTATGGCTGGCTTTGTATCTGTGCCATTTTGGGGCATCAAAGGAGCGGAAGTGCCAGCAGGCAAAGTTTTTCCCCCGTCACCTTTTCTGCATATGGAAAAGTTCCCCCTGGCACATTTGGGGCTGCTTTTCCAGGAACATGGGGAAGGCCTGATAAAAAGATGGCAGCTAAGGACATGCTTATGTGGCTACGGAGGTGGTTGCTCACCTCCGAACCTGACTTTTTGGTGGTGAGCAGAGCTTACGCAAGCAGATCTTACTGTTGAGGACGGCATTATACATAAGAGTATATTGGAGTGGATTACAAGGTTTGCCCAACGGCCGGATGGAGGAGTCTTGCCAGGGGCCACATTGAGGCTCGCCGAGGGCCACATCTGGCCCCCAGGCTGGGGTTTGGAGATTCCTGGTCTAGATCAATGATTTTCAATCGGTCTGCCACAGCTCATTGATGTGCCGTGGACGGTCTGCAGCTGTGCCGCAGAAGCTGGGGTCTTTATTTGTAAGGGGGTTTGATCCCCCTACCAGCACCATGATTTTAGCACCTTGTCAGGATGAAAAATATTGCTGGTCTGGATTGTCAGCTTCTCGGGGCAGGGTCCTGTCTCCTTATATTGTACTTCATAAAGTGTGGTGCATGCGCATGGGGTTATATAGAAAATGATAGTTCTGAACGGGGTGAAGCTGAAAAGAGAATGGTAGTTCTGATCAAACTGGGGTTCACTTTGGGGTTCAAACTGGGGTTCACCTCTAACAAGCAGTCCCAAGAAACCTCTTGCAGTAAAGCGCGCACGGAGAGGAAACGAAGTGTTTGCCGGTGTGCACTGGCTCTGTTGGCAGCGAGGGGTGAGGTGTGGAGCTGCACATGCACCCCCCTTAATGTGGGGGCTTGTTTCAGAGGTGGAGGCCCCAGTATTCCCCTCCACCCAACCTCTGGATCTGGCTGGACTCCAGCTGTAATGACGGCCTCCCTGTTGCGGGATCCGCCCTTGCGCTTTCCTGGGCGGTGTTTTGCTGCCAGGGCCAACTCCGCCCCAGGAGCGGCTGCATTTCAGGTTGGTCTTCATACCAACCCTCTCTTTTTTTCCCCTTAAGCACACCAAGTCTTCTTAGACTCGGTTCTGCCTCTATGGGCATAGGCACACAACTGGTTAATGGGAGTTTGGTCCTGAGTCAGCATTGGGGCCAGGTTGCTGATGACCCCGGCAAAGCCCCACTGCGCACTCCTCCCCAACACAGCACATGAAATGCACACAGCAGGACGTAATTTTTTTAAGTCAATTTTTAAAAAATGTATGAATACGTTGGGGAGAAGTCTGTTTAGAAATACAAGCCTATCCTTATTATTTTTTTATACATGGATTTGACTCACCACAAATGGCCACTGCAAATCACAGTTTTAAAAACAGCTTTTTCTACTGTTGTAGAGAGGCAGTCATGCAAGCAATCACTCCATTTTTAGTCCCAGAATCAAACCGCTGCAGATACCGAGACACCACCTTATCCAATCAGGCACAACAGAGGAGCAGGAAACCTTAAAGTGGGTCTTTAAACCTATTTTTCCATAGTTTTCTTAATACACAGATTTTTTTTTAATCCGCAAGAGATTCCAGAACGGAACCCTACGGCACAATCCAGAGTAACTACGGGAGCACATAAGAGACATTACATGCACCCGTAGTTACTGCACCATGTAGTGAAAACCTATGGGAAATTCATATTGCAATCCAGAGTAAATTGTTCTTACTCCAGAGCAAGGACTCCCCGTAGTTACTCTGGATTTCGCCCCTAGTGGATATTGAGGGACGCCTGCTTCTAGTGCAGTGATGTTAAAGCATTTCAGTCCAGGACCCCCTTCCGAGAATGACAATCTGGGACCCCCCAAAAGTGATGCCATGGCTGGAAGTGTCATTAAAAGTGCCCAGTGCCAGATTCGGGGATGGCTGCATCCAGCTTTCCATACACACCCCAGAAATGAAGTCAAGACCCCCCCAAGGGAATCCTGACCCCCACTTTGAAGACCACTGTTCTAGTGGGACCTCCATGGTCTGGATGCCAGATAATGGGACAAACTGGCGGGGATGGTGTGTCCCTTGCAACCTGCCAGACAAGCCCCACGAAGGCAATTCTTGTGGCCTGAACTTCCTTCCTTCCCCACTGATTTATCCAAGTCTCTCTTTGGAGATGGATGAAATCTGTTAGTAAGATTGGGATTCCCACCTTGGAGCGGGTGTCGGATTTTAATTCTTGACCACATTGCAGCCATTTCAGGCTGATGGTGACGCAGCGCCTGGTTTCTGATCCAGTTCTTGGGGTGCAAGCGTGAAAGTCTTGGGGGGCGTATGCATGCTTAGGGGAGGGTGGCTTTTGGAAGACAGGGCACCAGGCAGCGTTGGCCAGGCCAGGCCCACGCTGGGCGGTCAGGAGGGCCTCGCATTCTGCCATAGCTCCTGATCTCCGTAATCTCCTTGGACTAAAGATCTTTGGCTGTCTAAGCTTGTTAAGGCGACCGGCCTCCCTGGGGCGGCTTCTGAGAGTGGGGCCGGTTTGACCAGGGTGCCTCGGTGGCCCTGCTAGGAAGCCATAATGGTTTCCTCTTTCTGGTTGCTTCGTGGCTTATGGGGGGCATTAATTGGGAGAAGCTGGAAGTGATGCTCCTTCCCTGATGCATGTTGGCTCTCCATTTGGTGGGTCCTGGGACTTTCTGCAGCCCACACACCACCCTGCTGACTTCCCCCGGTTTGGAGCTTGGCATCTTGGCACAGCCTTGCCAGCATGGCATAGCTGGAACCCTCTGGATTGAGGGTGAGAGGCTCAGCCAGCGGTGCCCACCTGCAGAAGGGCACTCTGGAGCTGACGCTCCCCCACCCCGTTCCTCTGCTGCAGCCGTGACTGGCAAGGGATGTGGAGGACTGCAGATACGGCTGCTGGCAGAGGCACGCTGGGCCCAATGCCAACCCCTCCCTGGTGCACCCTCTCCTCCCCCGCCTCCTTTGCTCTCCCTTGACCTTTTCACAGCCAGCTGCCTGTTCTGAAAAGGGCTGCAACAGGGCAAAGAAGAGGGTGGCATTTTTCTCCCAGGCTCTCTCTTTGGAGACTGCCAGAGCAGCGAAGCTGTCGATCCCAGGATCAGAACTTGCAGTGGCCCATGGCTGGTTGCGGCTCCCAAGAGAAGTGCCCGGGCACAGTGGCATAGCTAGAGGGGGTGCATAAACCCATTCTTGTATAAAGTAGTGCAATTAGGAAAAAATTGTAACTTAAACCCTTTGTCGTATTATTATCATATAACTGTTGTATGCAATAAAATTAAATTTTGCATCTGCATTACAATTGCCAGTAAACTCTTAAGAGTTTTAAAATAGGACTGTGCATTGGATTCAATGGCTCGTTCGATTTGAGTAAGCGTGGATATATACACACCACATATATAGGGGGACTTTCATCCTATATATAGGGTGATTTGGGGGGGAACTTTCCACTCTGAGATGCTGTCCCCCATTCACAACTGAGAGTGAGGATCGCCATCCCTTTGTACACTTCCATGCCCCCCTCAATCACTGGCATTCTTCTCTCTTTTTTGCCCCTCTAGCACCAGCGCTGCCCTGTGGTGACGCTTGACCCGGCTCCCAACCCGGTGACGCCCCCGCTGTCCCCGCAACCCTCCACACTGGCCAGCAGCCGCTCCGAAAAGGGCTCGTCATGGTCCAGCCGCTCGCTGGGCGCCCGCTGCCGCAACTCCATTGCCTCCTGTGCCGACGAGCAGCCCCACATTGGCAACTACCGACTTCTCAAGACCATTGGCAAGGGCAACTTCGCCAAGGTCAAGCTGGCGCGGCACATCCTCACAGGCCGAGAGGTGAGACCGTATGCATCCATTTTGCCTGGGGTGAAACTCCCTCCCGGACTGAATGCTCCACCCCCTCTAGCTATGCCAACGAAGTCGAGCGAGGGAAACATGGGTCTTGAGAAGTGGAAGAAACACCAAAGGGTCACGATGGTGGGATGGAGCTGGAAGGCCTCGGTGAAGTGGTTTGGGGAGGGGGGAGTGGAGGGCAATGGCTGGAGCCTCTTCTTTTGCCACCTCTCCTTTGCCACCTCTCACTTCTCCACCTTGAACTCCTCTCCAGGTGGCCATAAAGATAATCGACAAAACGCAGCTGAACCCAACAAGCCTCCAAAAGGTAAGTACCGTGGCGCTCCTGGGGTCAGTGCGAGCCGTCGGTCGTCGTCCCCCATCCGCCACACGCCCCACTGGTCTCTGCAGCTTGGAGGGTGAGGGCAGCAAGCGCCTCTTCCTCCTGGGTTTTCTGGTGGCCCACCTGTTGGGGGGCCTTGGGAGCCCCCCTCCCACGTAGCCACGTCTCATGGAGGCAGCACCCCCCAGCTGGCCGGCTTCGGGCTTGGCTGACACTTGTCGCTCCCCCCACTTCCTCCCGTCCTCCCCCCATCCTTTCCCTAATTAGCGCTGGGAGTCCAAGCTGGTAGCTGTGGTAACGCCAGCCGCCTGCTGCCAGCATCGTGCTGAGGGGGAGGCTGCGTGCGGGGAGGGGGGGCCGAGCCGCTAATTAGCAACTGGATTTTCTAGGCCAGATGAGCTTTGGGGAAGATGGGGGGGGGGCGGTTCATGAATTTTGATACCCCCCCCCTCAATTTGAGACATTTTCCCTGACAGTGAAAGAGTTCTTCTTCCAAGTGGCTAGTCTGTCCAGTCTTCCCAGTTTGTGGAATCAAACTGGCACCCAGTACTCCTTTGGGAAAGGCCCCACTGGCCCCCTCTCAGGGCTCTGCTTTCTCCCCCACCCACCCCATATTTTTTAAACTTCCTGCCACCCCCAAGAAATTCACTGCCTCTCCCTCTGTATAAGGAACTGACTTAGGGCGCAATCCAGAGTAACTATGGGGAGTCCTTGCTCCAGTGTAAGAACAACTTACTCTGGATTGCAATATGAATTTCCCATAGGTTTTCACTAGGTTGTGCAGTAACTACAGGTGCACGTAATGTCTCTTAGGTGCTCCTGTAGTTAGTCTGGATTGTAGGGTTAGGGTAAAATCCAGAGTAACTACAGGGAGTCCTTGCTCTGGAGTAAGAAGAAGTTACTCTGGATTGCAATATGAATTTCCCATAGGTTTTCACTAGGTGATGCAGTAACTACAGGTGCACGTAAAGTCTCTTACATGCTCCCGTAGTTACTCTGGATTTGGGGGTTAGACTGATATTATTGAATATTATTTATTTGATTTATATCCCACCTTTTTCCCAGTGGTGGTGTAGCTAAGGGGGGTGGAGAAGGCAAGTTTTGAAGGGAGTCTTGCCTCCTCCGCCCCCTCCCAGCTATGCCACCACTTCCCAGGAAGGATACACAAATTGGCTAATAACATTTAAAAGAACAGAATAAAATACAGTTCAAAACAAAATATAAAAGCAGTAAAAGCAAACAGTAAAATACAATTAAATATAAAAACAGTAAAAAAAACAGGTTAAATAACAAGCACACAGCAGTAAAATAACTGCTGGGATCCTCACAGTATCTATGACTCACTGCAACACCGTAAATAAAATAAAATAAAATAAAACATCCCATAATTATTAATCCAGCAGCCACTTCCATCAAGAACCCTCCCCATAGCTGCCCCCCCCCCTTTGGTGGCTCTCTTGCAATTAAATGGATATTCAGTCAATTAGTTGAGGTTGAGCTGACGAATTGGTTTTAAAATACATATGGAAGCGGAAGCAAGAAGCGTGTTCTGGCTGCCGTGTGTTCCCGTGACACACGCGTGTCTCCTGTAGTAGGAGAGGACTCATCCCTTCCTGTGTATGAGAGGTTCTTAGACTGGAGCTGCACCTTAAAAGTGCTTGCCTTAAAATGGATCTATTGGGAAAAATGGTTATAGTTGATGGGACCAGTTGGTGAGTCGGTTCTAGATTAGAACCACAGGATGATGCCATCTCTGAAAGACCTGGTGCAAGGCTGGCAAATCCACCCACACCCAACCCCAGTTTGACCCACATGTGCTTTTGGGGGAAAGGAAGGATTACATATGGAGAACGTGGCCCCAGAACGGGCAGACCACGTGCATGGGTTCTGTGGGAGACGTTACTCAGCAGGAGCTTGCTAGGAGAGGAAATGAGGCTTCCTGCTGTCGGATCTCTCTGGAGAAACCCTTTCCTCCCTCCACAGCGTGCTCCGTGTGTGTTTTGTGGGTGGGAACGAGCCCAAGAATGGCTCCACCGAGATGGGTGGGTGGGACAGGAGATGCTCTCCGGGATCTCCTTGGTGTGAGGATGGGAGGGTGCTTGGCTGACGCATCTCCTATGCGCTTTCTTCCTCTAGCTCTTCCGGGAAGTGAGAATTATGAAAGGCCTGAATCACCCCAACATTGGTAAGCTGACCAGGAACCCAGAAAGGACTCTTCCTCCCTCCAGGTCTTCAGTATTGACGGGGAGGGGGGTGCCCGCATCAGTGTAGAAACGGGGGGAGCAGAAATCCAGGAATAGTCTGGCCACCAAGGTCGACGCTCATGCTCCAGTCTCACAACTAAGCAAGTGTGAGCACAGTCCTAACCATGTCTACTCAAAAGTAAGCCCCATTGTGTTCAATGGGTCTAACTCCCAGGAAGTTGTCTTTAGGATTGCAGCCTAGGAAGCACTTGGCTGGATCAGACCAAAGTAGGCCCCTTTAATCCAGCATCCCACTTGCCTCCACTCCCTTGCCAGGGACCTCCAAGAAGTTCCTATGAAAGGTATGTACCCCAATAATGAGACTTTAGGGTAGACTAAGGGTAGACTTAGGGCAGTGGTGGGATTCAAATAAATTAAGAACAGTTAATTTGTTAACTGTCCTAATAACCTAATAACCTATGTCCTAATAACCTCAATTAACGACAGGTTCTGTGTCCATAGAATAATAGGTTCTATGGCCCATTCGTAACTGGTTCTCAGAACTAGGTGCTCATTAGCAAAGGGTTCTACAGAACCTGTGAGAACCCCCTGCAGCCCGCCACTGACTTAGGGTAGCACATCAAGCGCATCGGGGCATGTGGCGGAGGAGGAGGAGGAGGAGGTGAGGGGATAGCTCTGAGCACCCCAGGAGTGGTTGTGCGTATCCAACAAAAGGATATTGAAACAGTTTATGACGGAGTGAAAATTTAAACAATTGTAGGTTTAATCCAGTTATATGTGATTTATTTACTGTATTTACTTGAATATAACGCTCACCTTTTTCATCCAAATTCAGTCTCCAAAATCAGGTGCGCATTAGATTTGATGGTTAATTAGATTCAAGTGAATGCGGTATGTGCAATAAAGCGAATGAGTTTGGATCTTTAAACGGAAAGATAACCATCCCTTAAGTGCAGTTAATGGCTTAAAGGCAGTCTGCTTACCATGGCAGGCAATTAAGCTCGTCTTAGAAAAGTTCATTAACTTTTAGTTTTGTATCTGTTCAGCTGGGGGGCAGAGAGTCTCCCCCCCCCAAGTTCCCCCCCAAGTGATCCTCATTAGCGAACTGCTCTGAGCTGAAACGGCTTGCAAGTTGCTTGCACATCCTTGCAAATTCCAGGAGCTCAGCTCCTTGCAGGGCATTGAGCAGCCACTTCAAAGGGAACTTGATTCATCTTGATTCATTGTGCAGTGGCGCCTCACATCAAGAGCTTAATTTGTGCCGGAGGCCGCTCTTTAAGTGAAACGCTCTTTAAGTGAAGCAGATTTTCCCATAGGAAACAATGGAAACCCAGACGACTGGTTCCACAACCCCCAAATATTCATAGAAAACTATTAACTGGATGTAAAAATGATGACAAAACACTGGACTTGAATTCAAAACATGCATTCAGTGTTCATGATCCTATGAAGTCTACTTAGGCTGCATTTAAAGACACTTTCCTGGGAGTAACCCCCATTTAACACAATGGGGCTTACTTCTGAGTAGACATGGTTAGGAGGCTGCGATTAAAGACACTTTCCTGGGAGTAACCCCCATTTAACACAATGGGGCAATGGGGCTTACTTCTGAGTAGACATGGTTAGGAGGCTGCGATTAAAGACACTTTCCTGGGAGTAAGCCCCATTTAACACAATGGGGCAATGGGGCTTACTTCTGAGTGGACATGGTTAGGAGGCTGCATTTAAAGACACTTTCCTAGGAGTAAGCCCCATTTAACACAATGGGGCTTACTTCTGAGTAGATGTGGTTAGGAGGCTGCGATTAAAGACACTTTCCTGGGAGTAAGCCCCATTTAACACAATGGGGCTTACTTCTGAGTAGACATGGTTAGGAGGCTGCAATTAAAGACACTTTCCTGGGAGTAAGCCCCATTTAACACAATGGGGCTTACTTCTGAGTAGACATGGTTAGGAGGCTGCAATTAAAGACACTTTCCTGGGAGTAACCCCCATTTAACACAATGGGGCTTACTTCTGAGTAGACATGGTTAGGAGGCTGCAATTAAAGACACTTTCCTGGGAGTGAGCCCCATTTAACACAGTGGGGCTTACTTCTGAGTAGACATGGTTAGGAGACTGCATTTAAAGACACTTTCCTAGGAGGCTTACTTGGGCTGCTGCTGGAGGTTCAGGGTGGCCGGTGGGGGCACTTGGGGGCAATTAGAGGTAGCCACGCTGGCCGGCAGCCCTTTTAAAGATCCTCCACGTGGAGCGTCAGGGCTGCATAGCATGCATGCCCATAGCGCACTTGCTTGTTAAGTGAATTGCAACTTGTTATGTGAAGCAAGATTTCTTGGAAATTTATACTTATTATGTGAAACGCTTGTTATGACAGGTACCACTGTAACTAATTACCTTTATATAATGTGAAAATAGGTATTCACGGAGGTTCCTGGAACCAAATGTCACAAACGGGGAGGTCCAACCTGTAATTCCAAGACAAACACTCAAACCCACAAGATTTTAGCAGACTTTTTCCTTGAGTTGGGGGCAATTGGAGGAGAAAAGGGGGGGCTCTTGTGTGCCAGCAGAGCCTGGAGGCCAAATGAATTTAACAGAGCTCCTCTCTTGGTTGCAGTGAAACTCTTTGAGGTGATAGAAACTGAGAAGACCCTCTACCTGGTGATGGAGTATGCCAGCGCAGGTAAAGATGTGGTGCCCCATGGCACCAAATCCGACTCTTTAGCACTTTCTCATATTGATGCTGCTCCCTTTTTCTTAGGGTGTGGGGGAACCACGATGCCACCTAATTCCTCTGGCTTCTGCCATTAACAGTGCGTGATTTTAGTACGTTGGAGTACCCCCTGATTTGCTCACAGAAGCTCATTCTGTGCCCAGAGATAGCAGAGAGCAACACAGGCATATGTGGGGAGAGTGGCAAAGTAGAAAGCTGCACCCAGAATTTATTTATTGATTGAATTTATTGATTGATCAGGTGTCTTTCCTCCCAGGATGCCAAACCATCCACCCTGGCCCCAAGAGGGTGACTACCTCTGAGCATGGAGGTCCCATGCATTTGTCATAGCTCATGGCCATTGGTAGTCCTCTTTCCATGCATTTGCCCTATTTGCCAGTCCGTGCAATCTGAGTCAGTGATGATCACCACCTGCCTTTGGGCAAAGCCTGAGCCTGGCGTTCATCCCCCTTTCTTTCACCCTCCCGCCCTTGCAGGAGAAGTCTTTGACTACCTCGTTTCCCACGGACGCATGAAGGAGAAGGAAGCCCGGGCCAAGTTCAGACAGGTCTGGAGAGAGACGTTCCTCCACATAGCAGGGCCCAGCCTTTCTGCTCTGCCAGCCCCAGCCTGGCCTGGTTGGCAGGAAAGTGGCATGGCAGCTGCAGGCTGTTCCTCTGGGATCTGAGCTGTTTTTTCTTGAAGGGGGGAGGTTGAGTTAAACTAGGGGCACCAAAGCTCTTGGGGGTTTCCAGGCTGGCTTGACTATTGGCTTGTTCATGTCAGTTGTACTTGCTTGCCTTCCAAGAGGGCACTGGTGATTTGGAAGGAAGGGGGTTTTCATCTTGGAGGAGAAGGAGGGCTGTGGTCCATGGGTACCAACACGACACCCCTTCTTCTTCCCCCTCCACAGATTGTCTCTGCTGTGCATTATTGTCACCAGAAGAATATTGTGCACAGGGACCTGAAGGTGAGTGACCCCAGTGCTGCTCCTGTCCCTGCCATCAACCCTGCCCTTCCCGTCCCCCCAAAATCCTCCACCACAAAGTGTACCCTGAGGACCAAAGAACCTCTGCCAACCCAGAAATTGCGACTCACTTTCTTCCTTTGTCTCTAGTTATTGCCCAATTGGTACCTTTGCCAATTAATGAGTTTTAGTCTATTGATGACGAGCTTAGATTTGCATGTGGATAAAAAACAAGAGCTCTGATGCAAGAACTCTCCAAAAAACACCCAGGTGTGTCTTGGAATTAGACTTGGAAGCGCCAAAGGGAGGGCCTGGGCTAAGGTGGCGGCTTCCAACTATGCTGTTTCTAGGTTCTTGTATTGATTGACGGTGGCACATTTTTAAAACTTAAACCCAGTTATCTGTTATCTGATCACCCAGTTATCAGTTTAAGCCCAGTTAAACTAACCCAGTTATCTTCTCAAGTTTTGAGAAGGCAGGACCATTATGGAATTGAATCCAAGCCCTCCCTTGCGAGGATTTTGGAAACCTGCCATGACCCCAAAATGAGGGTCCTATCACCCATTGGGTCCCAACCCACAGTTTAAAGAACACTGATGCTGCAGTGTTATTATTATAAGGGGTGGTGGACACATGAGCCCCAGTTTAGTGGACTGGTCACCTTCACTGTCCGTGCAATTGGCAGCAGAGCTAAGGCCCTTCCACTCGTCTTTCTTGGGGGGGGGGGTGGCTGGGTGGAGAGGGATGGCAGCTCCCAATGATTCTCTCTCCTCCATTCCCACCACTCAGGCCGAGAATCTCCTGCTGGACGCCGACGCCAATATTAAGATAGCCGACTTTGGCTTTAGCAACGAGTTCACGCTGGGCTCCAAGCTGGACACGTTCTGCGGGAGCCCCCCCTATGCAGCCCCAGAGCTCTTCCAGGGCAAAAAATACGATGGCCCCGAAGTAGATATCTGGAGCCTGGGGGTGATCCTGTATACGCTTGTCAGTGGCTCGCTGCCTTTCGACGGGCAGAACCTCAAGGTGAGGCAGTGGTGAAGGGGCTCGTGGGGTGGGGGAGCAGGCAGGAATGGGAAAAGCAGAGCCTGGAATTTGATGGGCTTCCTCAAGTTCCCCTCTTTGCAAACAACGGCAGAAAAATAACACGAGGGTGTTGCTTTTTTGCTGAAATGTTGCATTTTTCTGAATTTTTTTCCATGTGACCCACACGTGTGTGCCCCCCAGGAGTTGCGAGAACGTGTCTTGCGTGGCAAGTATCGGGTCCCCTTCTACATGTCCACAGACTGCGAGAATATCCTGAGACGCTTCCTGGTGCTGAACCCTGCCAAACGCTGCACGCTTGAGGTGAGGACGCCTGCAGTGCGCAAAGTTGCCACGAGCTCGGGCTCAGGCCCCTGCAGCTGGGCATTGTCCACTTTGGCAGCAGCTCCGGGCACAAAGGAGTCTCTTCTAGGACGTGCCGCCCAGTCGGTGCTGCCAGGGCTTGAGTGTGGGTGCAGAACAGCACCCTACTGCCAAGTTACAGCTCTTCCCCCAAAGTGCAGGCTTCCCAGGGAGAGCCATTGCCAGGAAAGGCTGGGAAGGGAAGAGATTTGGGGCACACGGTTGGAGAGGCCTGGTCTCATGTTGCCAACGAGTAGGCTGTGGGGAGAAGTGGCACACTCCTGGAGGGTCGGCAGGGCTCCCTCTGCTCCTGAGGTGTCCCCTGTGTCATGCTCCCCATCCTGGAGGGCAAAGGAGCGCAGCTGCTGCCTGCCTCCTCCTCCTCCGAGCAGTGCTGCCGCCTTCAGCTTCCTGGGCATGTCACCAGCCTTGTCTCTTCCCTTGCAGGAAGCGCCAGACCTCTAATTAGCTAATGTCTCTGTGGGATTTGGCCCTGCCCACTGCCGCTCCCTCCCTGCCCCCCTCGCCACCACCCCCACCGAGGACTGTAATTAGCCTAATCGACTCAGGGATAATTATACCGCGGGTGGCAGGGCAGCAGTGTGCAGACCCAGCGCCCCCATGTGTGCATCTCTCCCTCCAGTGTTGCTTAGCCGGTTTCCCAGGGAAGGCTCTCATTTTGGGGCCTGAGTCCCTCCAGCCTCACTCAGAGGTCACCTTGGAAAATCAGGGTTGAGACTGAGAAGAGAAGAAAGGCTGGGCCAGGCCAAGGCACGTCCATCTAGACCGGCATCCTGCCTCCCACGGTGGATGGCCATGGCTGTCTCCAAGATCGGGTTGTCCATAAAGTTCTCCCTTGTTGTGGCTGCTCCCTGGAGGTAGACTGCTTCTGAATATGGAGGCTCCATCATGTGCTAACGGCCACTGACAGCACGTCCCCAGGTCAAGGAAGGGTCTTCTGGCATCAGGTTCCATTGCTGATGCATGTGTCCTTCCTTGGACCCCAGATTTCCTTGGGTGCTGCAGATGTCCTTGGGTGCTTCTGGGTTCTAGCGCTGCATGGACTTTTCAGGAGTGCCTTTCTTCGCTGTGGGTAGAGCTCCTCATGGGGCTTAGCCCCAGAGTGAGAACAAGTAGGGATTCTCCCCATACTATTGGGTTCATGCTCCCCACCCTCCTGCCTCTTCACAGCAAATCATGAAGGACAAATGGATCAATATTGGGTACGAGGGAGATGAGCTGAAGCCATATAAGGAGCCTGAAGAGGATTTCACGGATGCCAAGCGCATAGGTTGGTGCATGTCTGGACTTTTTTTTCCATGTGGCTCATCCCTGTTTTTATATTCACAGCAACCCTATTGAGTAAGCCAGGCTGAGAGAGAGAGAGAGAGAGAGAGAGATGGGGCCCAAAGTCACTTGTTGGGCAGGATTTGAACCTGATGCATGCCAATCTAGTTCCAGCACCCTGACTCTGCACCACCCAGTGGTCCTCGGTCTCCAAAGACAGACCCTTCATGAGTACTTCTCAGGCCTGCTGCCCTCCCAGGTCAGGGATTGGGTCACCATTACAGGGATTGGGACTGGAACCTCTTGCATGCAAGAGAAGGTGCTCCAACCCATCTGGAGAAGCGTTTCCAAACCCTAACCCGGGGGCCAAACGTGGCCTGTGGCAAGCCTTTAACTCAGGGGTCGGGGAACATTTTTACCTCTTACCCCAAAATATATTTAGGTATGTGGACGTTACCCCCTTGATTTGAAAGGAAGGAAAAAATATATTATTAATTATTTGAATTCAAATATGTGGCTTCTGGGGAGCTGGAAGAAAAGTTTGAAGTAGGGGATAAAATAGTGTTGGACTGGACAGGATGACCATATGGTCTGTTTTCCCAGGACATTTCCTCTGTTTCAGCCTTGTGTCCTGGAAAAAAATCTTCATTGTCCTCTTTTTCCTTGTGAGCAGGCAGCATGTAGCTTTCTTGGAATTCATAAATTATAGATAATATGTAATAGTTTTAAACATACAGTACTAATACCTAATACGGTGTTTAAGTTAACCACATGAAAACAATATATATGAGTGTTCTTAGCTTTTAAAAATGTCCTCTATTTTTCTTGGAAGTCTTATATTTGGGGGGGCTTGTCCTCTTTTGGTGGTTACGACGTATGGTTACTGCATATTGGAGAAATGTGGGGGTCAGGGTGACCATAATAAAAAAGAGGACAAGATCCTGCAAATGATTGAAACAAGTGCAGGATTCAACTGGAGTGGGGAAGAGAACCCAATCTATTCAAGTTTACTCAGAAGTAAGACCCATTGTAGTTATTGGGCTTCCCATGAAAATGTGACTAGGATTGCAGCCTCAGAGCCCAATCCTGTGCCTTTCTAATGAGCAGCAGACCGTTACAATTACAGTCAGTGGGGTTTCCTTCCAGGAAAGTGTGGAGAAGATGCAGCCACCGATCCCAATCCTAGGCATTTCTCCTCAGAATTAATGCCCATTACAGTCAGTGGGGTTTCCTTCCAGGAAAGTGTGGCGGCCTGTAGCCTTCTTGTAATTAATAAATTATATGTAATAGTTGTAAATGTAATAAGTAAGTATAAGCTGCAGTCCTAAAGACACTTTCCTCAGAAGAAGACCCGTTTAATACAATGGGGCTTACTTTTGAGTAGTCTTGGTTAGGACTGTGCTCATAGTGTTTTAATTATTCACATGAAAGCAAAATAGGTCAGTGTTTTTAGCTTTAATTTGGTCATGTCCTACATTTGTCTTGAGTGTCCTACATTTTGGGATTCTCTTTTATGATTGTGAGATATGGTCACCCTGATACAGGAGCAATGAAATGGTCTTACCAGAGGGAGCTGGATGGAAGGGGCTGTTTAGGATACAGGCAGACTCAACAGCACCCAAAGGAGGATGCTTTCTTTTTTCATTTCTGTCCCTGAGTAACCCTGCAGCTGAGTCACTGTTGATCTCTCTCCCCTCCAACCCCCCCCCCCCATAATAGGGTCTTATGACCCTACAGGGATTCACACCTCTTGTTTGTTTGTTTTGATCTCTGATTAGGTGCTAATCCATTGCAATGCCTGCCCTGCTCTGTGCTGGTCATGCATACTTGGCTGTGTCATTCATATGCAAACCCAGGTGGTCCATTACCCCCAGGAATTCCATTATTACCCAAATTGGGGTATTTCACCCCCCCGTTCCCGATCTCTGCTTTAACTAGTCCCCTAAAAGCCTCCGACCTCGTTGAACAAACACAACCTGAGCTGAGATGGTGTGGTAGGGGAATGGGGGTCCTATGAAGAGTGTGGTTTCTTTCTGTGCTGTGTGTTGGTGCTTGTAGAAATCCTAGGAATTTGAGCCCATTTATTCATTAATCTACCTCTTGTATTAATATTTTTTATTAAAAATATTTTATCTGGCACTTGACACTGTGCCAGATATCTGATGTGGGTCTTTGGCCCCAAACTTTAGATCTGGAGCAGTGTTGCCCATTACAAAGAGAGGAGTGTTGATGCATGGGGGGGGGGGGGGCTGTGTGAGACAGAGTGGCAATAATTGGTCACCGGATTTTGTGTCCGGAGCACAGTGTTAGGGTAATGGGCCCTTCCATGGCACCTGGACACAGAGGACCTTCCCTGTTTCCTCCACAGACATGATGGTGGGCATGGGCTACACCCGTGAAGAGATCAAGGAAGCCCTCACCAGCCAGAAGTACAACGAGGTCACGGCCACCTACCTCCTGCTGGGCAGGAAGAATGAGGTGGGTCCTTTGGGGGGCACAGACCAGCTGGCCTCTTTTTCTCTAGACTTGAGATCACATCTTAGGAACCCAAGTGGGAGCATTTCGGAGGCTGCCTCAAAGAAGAAGTTGGATGTTGGAGGCCTCTTGAGCCCTATTCCACTGGCCTGTCCCCAGGAATAAAGACCCACTTATCTCCCAGCAGGTGGAAGGGGGTGAGTCGCGCACTGGCAGCAGCCTCTCCCTTGCCCGGGTGCGGGCGCCCAGTGAGGCCTCCAATGGCACCAGCAAGTCATCCTCATCGCACTCCAAGAGCCAACGGAGTTCCTCCACTTACCACCGGCAACGGCGGCACAGCGACTTCTGTGAGTAGACCTGGGATCCTGGCCTTGGCACGGAGTTGGCTTCCTTTTCTTGTCACCCAGATTAGGGTTTGAGGCCTGAAAAAAATCTCATTTGGATGGCTGATGACTTGAAGTACAATCCTAACCATGTCTACTCAAAAGTAAGCCCCATTGTGTTCAGTGGGTCTTACTCCCAAGTCTTACTTTCATGACATTCATGCTTTTCTGGGAGTCAGCCCCATTAGATTCAATGGGATTTACTTCTGAGTAGACAAGTATAAAGTTGGGCCCTTGAAGTGCCCGTCTTCCCCCATGTCTCCCCAGAAGCTTTGGGAAAAGTGTCAGATCCAGAATTCCTCATTCCTTTCCTTTCGTCCAGGTGGTCCCTCGCCAGTGCCCATGCACCCCAAGCGGAGCCCCACCAGCACCGGGGATGGAGAGTTGAAGGAGGAGCGAATGCCCTCCCGCAAGGCCAGCTGCAGCGTGGTGAGCAGCGGGCGTGGCATCCCCCCTTCCAGCCCCATGGTGAGCAGCGCCAACAACCCCAACAAGTCGGAGATCCCCGACCGGCGCAAGGATAGTTCTGTGAACACGGTGAGTCCAGGTCTGGTTCTGGGTTTTCTCGAGCCACAGATTTGTAATCGACCCTAAGCTTTTTATTCTGGAGGGCAGGCAAGTCCTGGCCCCACAAGCGAGCGGAGTAACTACGAGGCACCATCACCCTTCCCAAAGTGTCAGCCTCTCTCTGTCCCTCTGATTTCAGAATAACATTCCCTCGAGTATGATGACCCGGAGGAATACGTATGTGTGTACGGAGAGGCCCGGTGGGGACCGCCACTCGCTGCTCCAGAACGGAAAGGAGAACAGGTGGGAGTCTGGGCAAACTGGGGACAGAGGTTTTGTTTTTATAATGAGATGAGCTAAGCCAGGGGTCAGGGAACAGGGGTAAATTACCCCAAATGGGGTGAAAATGAAATTCCTGGGGGTAATGGATAGTTGCGCTGCCAAGAAACAACTGGCCATGCAAATGAATCTGTCAGGGTCAGCCCCCCCTCCTTACCCCTCTTGACAGGGTCCAGGGACTGATGCCCATTGTGGCGGGGAAAGGGGAAACAAGGGAAGCCCCTAGGAGCCAGCCAGAATGTGCACTGGAGGAGTGCCCTGGGCACCGGCAATGCACCCCTGAGGGGTGCAGGGGTCCCAGCGCTGGCTGCTTGCTAGGCACTGGGGGAAAACTGAGGCAACACAGACCAGAAGGCAACAGGCAGGACCCTGGGGAATGGTACTGGGGGAGCAGGGGGAGGGATGTCACAATATAGGGGAAAGCAAGGGACACTAGGGAAAGGATGGATGCAGGGTTTGGTGGGGGTAATGTCAGCTTATCAAGGGGGTAACGTTGGTGTATCTAAAAATATTTTGGAGTAAAAGGTGAAAAAAATGCCCTGACCCCTGTGCTAAGCTATGGGAGCATTCCAATGGTGGGCCCAGGCCGGTTCGCACCTGTTCTATAGAACCAGTTGTTAATTTTGGCCCACCGCTAGCGAACCGGTTGCTAGTGGTGGGCCAAACATGGGCGAACCGGTTCACCCCCGAGGGGCCCACCACTGCGCCTGCGTCAATATTGACGCAAACGCAGTTGCGTCCTGTTGAGGTGAAGGCATCCGCCAAGGTGAACGCGTACTGTTCAGGATGCCAAGGTGAACGCGTACTGTTCAGGATGCAACTGCGCTTGCATCAAGCTTGACGCAAGCGCAGTCGCATCCTCTTCAGGACGTGACTGCACGTGCGCCAACCTTGGCGCACACGCAGTGTGCCAGGGTTGGGGCCACCCCTTCCCCCAACCCCTGACCCCGGCCTCGCCCCCTGGCCTGGCCCCTCCCACTTCCGGTGAACCGGTTGTTGGGAGAGGGTCGGCCCACCCCTGGAGCACTCTGCACATGTTCAGTTGTTCTTTTCTTGTGTGTTGCATATCATAGTGGCCCAAGGCAGAGTTAGATTTTGAATAGCATCGGTTGTGTGCAGCGTCATCCAACCACCACATCACAAAGGATATAGTGGAACTGGAACGGTGTGCCATGGCACACTGGTTGAAAATCACTGGGTTACTGCATGCCGGCTCTTCAGTCTGGAAAAAGGTTCCTAGTGGGGAATACAATTGGGACATACAAAATTAGGTATACAGTATATTTATACAATATAAATTATGTATATAGTGGATGTTCTTTTCCTTCTCAATCAACTGCAGAACTAGGAAATATAATCAAAACTGAGCATTGGGAGAGTTAGGACAGACAAAAGCAACTACAGTGGCGCCTCACGTAACAAATTTAATTCATTCCAGAGGCATGTTTGTTACGTGAAACATTCTTCATGTGAAACAGATTTTCCCATAGGAAATAATGGAAACTCAGACAATTGGTTCCACAACCCCCAAAATATTCTTATAAAAATATTAACTGCATGTAAAAATGATGACAAAACACTGGAATTGAATTCAAAACATGCATTCAATGTGCAAGATCCTATGAAGTCTACTTAGGCTGCAATCCTAAAGACACTTTCCTGGGAGTAAGACTCATTTAAATGAATGGGGCTTACTTCTGGGTAGACATGCTTAGGAGGCTGCAATCCAAGACACTTTCCAAGTGTCTCCCCACTTTCTCCTCCTCTTCCTCCTGAGCCTCTCCCTCCCCTGCTTCCTTCTGGCCAGCCCTGAGCTGCTTCCCTCTTCTCCACTGTGCTTCTCTCCCTCCGGCCACAGGAGAAGCAGCGCGGAAGTGTTGCTTTCGCTATGGGCAGGCGCACTAGGCAGCCCTGACGCAGCTGCCGGCCAGCGCGTCTGCCCCAACTGTCAACAAGTGTGTTTGTTATGTGAAACACAGTTCGTTACATGAAGCAGAATCCTAGAGAAATTTTTACATGGAACATCCTTTACGTGAGGCATTTGTTACGTGAGGCACCACTGTATTATTTTACCCAGCTTGTAATTAATCTGTGGGACTCCTCGCAGCAGGATAGTCTTACAGTGTCTGACCAGATGGCTTTAAAAATAGATTTTTGAGGAAACGTCCATCACGGGTTACAGGTCCGTCTTGGGTATGTGGAATCTCATTCCTGGTTTTAAAGGTTGGCTTCCTCCGAACGCCAGGTGTGTCATCAGGATGTGTCATCTTGTTGTCTGGTGCTTTCGGAAGCGTCTGGCGGTCAGTTGCGGTCAGGAAGCTGGGCTTGATGGGCCTTTGGCCTGGTGGGCTCTTCTTTTCAGACTTCTCATGTTGGGCAGGCAATGGGTTGCCTGCATTTAGGATCCCTGCATTTAGGGTTGAGGATGCAAGGTCAAGGAGTGTGGTGTGCCCAGGAGAGGGCACCCATGCTCTGGTTCTGAGGTGGACATGATGGGGACCTGGAGAGGAGTTGAATCTCACTGCAACTGCCACACCTCGTGGTCCATTGGTGACCCTTCTCAACTGGTCCCTATTGGGAGACAGAGCCTGAGTGTGAGGAATCCCCATCTGATCCAGCTGGGCAGTCTGATGGTGGTGACTGCCTGGTAGCACTGGGAGGGGCAGGCAGGTGTGATCTGTAGGGCACTAACTCTTCTCCCCCCATAATCCTCCACACTTGTCCTCCCCACAAGACATTAATACCACCACTGACATATCCTTGGGTCCTTCTTAGGGGATGTAGTCCATGCAGAAAAGAAGGCAGCCATGTGGGGTGAGGGTCTGGCTGAGCTGAGAACGGAAACAGCGGAGAAGGAGAGACTGGCCTTGGCATTGCCATTTCCAGCTTGTTCCCCTGTGCTGCCCGCTGCCCCCCACAGCGATCCCTTCCCACGGACTTCAGCTCACTGCTGGCTCCATGCCCAGTTTCCACTGGTCTTGTTCTGGCTCGATGGTGCCTCTGCCCCAGGGAGACACCAGGCCTTGGTCATTCATGTGACCAGCTCTGGGAGAATCCAGGACAGTCTCCAGGGACTGGGACGGGCACCCTTTTTTTGCCTCCCGGATGGCAAATCCTGACAACCCTCAGTCCAGAAAATGGATGCAAACCCCGGAGGTTGTGGGAAACCGGGGAGAGTGGCTCTGAATCAGCCTAGGATTTGAACTCCTAACCCTGTTGTTAATACCAGATATTGGCTTGTGGATGGGTGGGAAATACGCCTGGTACAGGCACCCCCCTTATTGGACGGGTTGAAAACTGGAGCATTGTTCAAAAGTGAAAGCTGTTGAAAAGTGGATCTGTCTTTTTCAGCTTGCAAATACAAATGCCCACCAAAGAACCCCAAATATCACTGCAAAATCCAAATAACACATATTTATTAACACTGTAAATTAGAGTAAAATGAACACAGGCATGGATGGGTGATGAATATTTTATGTATGTGAACGATGGTGATTTACCGACCAAAGTTGTCAGGGATTGGCAAAAATGCCACCACGTCACGTGCGAATCAACATCAGGGAAGACAATTTTAGCCTTTGGACCAGCAGAGAGTTTGAAAAAGTGAATCATGGGTTGAATGAATGAGTCCTGGGTATAGTTGAAAGAGTGGAACAGTCAGAAAACGAACCATGAGAAAGTGGGGGATTCCTGTCTCTCCTTACTGCTTCACTTGTTCCTGGGCTGTGCACTGAATTTGACAGCTGTGAGATGTCGTGATGGTACCAGATGCCGGTACCATGATGTGGGGCTGCTGCATCTCCCCAGCAGGTCTCTTTGGTATCCTCAGGACCTCTTGCTGACAGTTTCCTCTCTCCGCTTCTGCCTTTGTAGCTCCGTCACCAGCCGGGTGCCTCCCGCTTCCCCTTCCAGCCACAGCATCGCCACCTCGTCCACCTCTTCCGACCGGACCCGCCTGTCGCGAGGCACCAACATCCGCAGCACCTTCCACGGGGGCCAAGTGCGAGACCGGCGCGGGACTGGCGTGCAGAACGGGCCACCCACCTCCCCCACACTTTCCCACGAAGCCACCCCTTTGCCTCAGAGCCGCAGCCGGGCCACCTCCAACCTCTTTAGCAAACTCACGTCAAAACTCACGCGGAGGTGAGCAGCCTGGGGAGGGGGAGTCATGGAGGAGGTGCCCTGGGGGATTCGGGGCTCCATGTCTCTTAACCCAGCTTGGGTTGAATCAAAGCCTTTGCAGGATTTCTGCTTTTGGGGACTTGTCTGTCATTCCAGTGGGGCTGGTTCTTGCAATCTTTACGGGTACTAACAGAGTACCAACAGCTGTCCCCCCTCCGCAAGCAGGAGCCTTCCAGAAAGAACCATCAACATGGCCCAAATCCTTCCTTTTCTGCCTGTGATGTTGCCTTACTTTAAAACATTCCCACAATGAGATGTGCCACCCAAGAGCTGCACTTGATTGACACATGTTGTTGACATGTACTCTTCCAGTCACCGTGATGAGCAGCTGGGCAAACCTCATGGCTGCCTTTTGACCTTGTGGGCCATTTTCCCAGGCAGATTTAGGGGGGAATGTTTGGGAGAAGATTCTGCCCAGTGGACTCTGTACCACCCTCCAGTAGACCTGCACCTCCCCAAGTGCCACCCTCCAGTAGACCCTGTACCCCCCTAGTGCCACCCTCCAGTAGACCCTGTACCCCCCTAGTGCCACCCTCCAGTAGACCCTGTACCCCCCAAGTGCCACCCTCCAGTAGACCCTGTACCCCCCAAGTGCCACCCTCCAGTAGACCCTGTACCCCCCAAGTGCCACCCTCCAGTAGACCCTGTACCCCCCAAGTGCCACCCTCCAGTAGACCCTGTACCCCCCAAGTGCCACCCTCCAGTAGACCCTGTACCCCCCAAGTGCCACCCTCCAGTAGACCCTGTACCCCCCAAGTGCCACCCTCCAGTAGACCCTGTACCCCCCTAGTGCCACCCTCCAGTAGACCCTGTACCCCCCTAGTGCCACCCTCCAGTAGACCCTGTACCCCCCAAGTGCCACCCTCCAGTAGACCCTGTACCCCCCTCCAGTAGACCCTGTACCCCCCCAAGTGCCACCCTCCAGTAGACCCTGTATCCCCCTAGTGCCACCCTCCAGTAGACCCTGTATCCCCCTAGTGCCACCCTCCAGTAGACCCTGTATCCCCCTAGTGCCACCCTCCAGTAGACCCTGTACCCCCCAAGTGCCACCCTCCAGTAGACCCTGTACCCCCCTAGTGCCACCCTCCAGTAGACCCTGTACGCCTCAAGTGCCACCCTCCAGTAATTTTATAGAGCAGACACCTTGGTGTCTTGTGCACCGTGGTGCACCTTTGGAATGTGCATAGCCAACTGTTGTGTATTTATTCCCAGGGTTTTCTAGTCATCGAAAATCTGGGAATAAATACACACCAGTGGATTGTAGCTGGCCAGAAAAATCTTCTAGCAATGTGCATAGTGTTTTGTGGAGCTGAGTTAATGCTCTAGCACTAGAGTGCTCTCGTTCTGGGTTTCTGCACTTGGTTGGAAGCAGATCCTACATGATCCAACAGAGGGATCCCACATGCTTCTGGACTAGTGCTTTTTCTGGGGAAAAAGGTGCCGGTCATCCCCATATGATTAATTATTAATTAGCTGCTGGGGAGGGGGGGGCAGCTGGAAAAAGGTGCCGGTACTGAGTATTGGTGAGTACGCCCAGAAAATCCTGGCTCATCTAGCAGTGCCCCTTTGGGGTCACATCCTCCTCCTAGGATTTACTCATGTGAGTTCAGCTCTGCAAAGATCCGCAGCAATGCTAATTGAGAGCTTCCCTCCTTGCAAGTCCAGCCTGTCTTTCCTGCTTCCTGAGGAGCACAGGTGGGGGTGTGGCACAGGTGGCCACCCAGGCAAGACCCCTCTCTTTCCTCCCTGCCACGAGCCCCGCTTTGCAGCCTGCAGGCCGCGGGGGCAGCTTCTCCACCCGCCTGCCGGCTCTCCCGACTAACCTCTCTTGCTCCCCTCCTGCTCCTTCGCGCCTGTTTTACTGTAGCTTTTCTCTGTTTTCAGGGTCACTCTTGACCCATCTAAGCGGCAGAATTCTAACAGGTGCGTCTCGGGTGCTTCAATGCCTCAAGGATCTAAAATCAGTAAGTCTGGGCTGCTTCTTTTCCTTGGTTTTGCTGCGGGGAGGAGGCCAGCCCTGCCCTACCTTGGGACGCCTCCCCCCCTTGCTTTGCCCTTGCCCCCTTTCTCTGCCCTTGCCCCCTTTCTCTGCCCTTGCCCCCTTTCTCTCTTCTGCTCTCCATCTAATTTATTAAAGGCTGGCTTTTCTTCCTGCTCATTGAGGGATTTAGAGATTCCCCCTCCCTTGACCATATTGGGTGCCCTTCGGGGAGAAAGGCAGAATACAAATCAAATCAATCAATATTGATCAATCAATCAATATGTTTCGAGCCATACTTAACACTGACCAGGCAGAAGTGTCGACTCCAGAAGCCCTCCCCCCAGTCCTGGATACTTGTCAGGCACTCTGTGCATGTTTGCTTGACATTTGTAAGCTCATTGTGACGCTTGCCATAAGCCCTCTGCAGGACTGGATACACACTGGCCGGCTAGAGCCGTGCACAAGAGTAAGGGCACAATCCAGAGTAACTACGGGGAGTCCTTGCTCCGGTGTAAGAACAATTTGCTGTGGGTTGCAATGTGAAATTCCTATAGGTTTTCTCTTGGTGGTGCAGTAACTATGGGTGCACATAACATCTCTTACATGCTCCTGTAGTTACTCTGGATTGTAGGGTATGAGTTTTTCCCCCACTGTTGGATATGGGTGGAAGAAGGAGGAGAAGGAATTGGAAAATTAAGACCAAGGTGTTGATCCCTGTATTTAGGGTTGCCATAATTCTCTTCCACAAAACCAGGACAAACTTCCCCGGTCAAACTTGCCAGAATGTGAACGCAATCCCCCAAAACTGCGACAGCCCTGGTTTTTTGGGACGCTCATATGGCAACCCTACCTGCATTATAGCACATGGTCTGTGTCTGGCTCAGTGGTCTTCGAAGTGGGGGTTGGGACCTCTGGGGGGGTCATGACTTCATTTTAGGGGGGTTGCGAAAAGCTGGATGCACTTGTAATTCTTTCAGCCTTGATATCATTTCCAGGAGGGGGTCCCAAACAGATTGTCATTCTCAGAAGGGGCTTCCTCGTTGAAACGCCCAAATACCACTAGTCTGGACTATACCACTTTGATTGTCAGGGGAGGGCTCACGTGACCAACCACTCAGTACAGTCATCCATCCCCAATTTTCTGCAGAGGCAGTCCTGTCCATGCAGGGGTTGGTCACCGTACAAGACCCCATTCAATCCAAAATGTGTGACCCCAAAATGTGTGCAGGGAAGGTGAGGCTTCACGACCATGAGAGCTGAGGGTCAGAGGGGAGACTACCGTGGGGGCTGGGAGCAGAAAAAGCCAAACCCTCTGCCCCCTTGCCTGCTTCCCCCGTCCCCATTCAGGCAGGCTCTGCCTTGATGCCTCCTCTTGTTTCTCGGTATTAGGGTCGCAGACGAATCTGAGAGAATCAGGGGACCTGCGCTCACAAGGTATGTTTGTGACCCCCCCCCCCTTGCTGGCTAGCTTTGACCGAAGCCTCTCTTGCCTTTGCCATGATGGGGCTTCGTTTGCACAGAGCACTCCCTGGGGGTGACGTGTCCAGATTGAGGCATCTTTGCACGATGCCTCAAAATTGGCACAAAATGGGCATTTCCTCCTCTAAGCTGCCTATGCCCACTTGTTGTCTCTGTGTGTGTAAACAGTATGTTTGGGAGGGAACAAGGGTGTTCACATGTGTCCAGTTGTGTGTGCATTGGCTGTTCAGGTGCACATGTGTAGGTGCGTGTCTTTGAAGGACCTGTTTGGAAGTCCATATGTGTTTCCTGCAAGGTGGGGGTTCTTCCCACCTGAAGTATGTGCCTTCCTCTGCTCCCCCCCAGTTGCAATCTACCTTGGCATCAAAAGGAAGCAGAACCCCGGCTGCTCCGATTTACCTGGAATGTGAAGCTCACCAGCACCCGCTCCGCCGAGGCCATCCTGGCCGCCCTCCGCCAGGCTACGGACTCTGCCAACTGCTGCTGCCGCCAGACGGAGCCCTTTGTCCTGTCCTGCACCCACGAGAAGAGCCCCAGTGAGCACTTCTGCTGCTTCGAGGTGGAGGTCTGCAGGTTGCAACGGCTAGGGGGGCTCCACGGGGTGCTCTTCAGGCGCCAGGCGGGCACCTCACTGGCCTTCCGCAGTCTGGTGGCCAAGATCTCTGACCTGCTGCAACTCTAGGGGCTGGGGGAGTAGCCTTGCTCCTCGGTGTCATCTGACCCACCGGCTGGGGGACACAGCACCTGACTTGTGACACCACCTTGCAGATCCTGGAGCAATTTGGGGGTTGTCCAGCAAAGCCAGGAGCAACTTTGGAGGAGGCCCTGCCAACCTCGTGGGTAGAAGCGGGTGAGGCTGTGTCGGGGGAGAACTGCCCCTTGCTTGTCTACCGAACGGGAGCCCAGGGCCTCCTTGCCTGCTCTGATCTAGCTGCACTGTCTGGGCTGCAGCAGGGAATGCAGTGGGGGGCTCTGTGCCTTCCTTTTTTTCTTGAACAGCAGGAATGGGGGGCTGGATAACATGCACTGTGGCAGGAGGGCCGCATTCGCTGGTGCCTTGATAGCGAGGGGTGGGGGAGCATCACCTCCCTCGTCGCCTGTTTGCTTGACCCCTGCTGTAGGGAGCAGAAGCCACCAGCTGTTGGGTCCCTGGTTGTGGCACCCCCTGTACCCCTTGTTCTGGCAGTGGGAGGGAAGGACCCTGAGTGATCCCCTTTTACTCATGGCAAGTGTTAGTCCCCTCAAATCCAGATGTGTGAACCAGCTCAGCCTGTAAGTGCAGCTCCTGTCCTGGTTCAGATTCAACCAATTTGATTAAACATTTTGCCCATCTCTGTGATTCTTCAGAGTGGCCAGCCTGCGGCCAAACCCCCCACCCAAGCCCAAACCACAACCAGGCCACTACAGCTGACTGGGTCAAGCAAAGGCACCCAACTGTTCCTAGAGGGACAATTTGAAGCCCATAGCCTTAATGGGGCATTTTTTGGTGCAAGGTCAGAGGAGCAGGTGGCATTAGGTGGGGCAGGCAAGGGGCAGTGTGTCCTCCCCCAGTACCCAGATGGGGTCCCATCTTGTAGGTTTCCACCATCGCTTAGCCTTCCTGGTCTTGGATGGGGGTTGCTGGGCGACTTGCTCTTCAAGGGAAGCTGCAACTCCTTGGCCAGCTGGAGATGGGGAGATCTTCTACCTCCTCCCCAGTTCAGTGTGCCCACCACCCCTCAAAGTCTCCAGGCAGTGGGCAGGCCCCTCACCGCTGTCACGCAAGCTGCCACCTTAATTGCTGGACTCCAAATGCCCCGGTACTGAGACCGCGCTCCAGAGGAGGCTGGCCCTCCAGGGGTTGGTTCAAGGGCTCGGATCAATCATCCCACTAGCCGGACACCCTGCCGGACCTGGTACATCTGTTGCTGGCGAGGGCTCTCCTCTGGAAGGGTGGAGGAGAGGAGGCTGCGTCTCCAAGGGACAGACGGATGAGCATTGTGCACCACTTGGCAGTCGGATGCTGGCCACGCTCTCCTGGCCCAAACTGGGGAGGGGGGCAGCAGCCTGGAGGGACCCTGTGGCTGGCTGAAAACGGGGGTCTGGTCTCAGATGGTGGAACAGCAGCTGAGCAAGCTGGGAGTGGGGCTTGGGGTAGACCCATCCCAATCCTAGGGGGGCAGGGTGTTGGCTGGCGCTCACAGGGGATTCGCCCTGGCTGGGCTGCATTGAATGATGCTAAATTGGGCAGCTTTTGTGGGGAAAATCAAGTGGGTTTCCTTCCTCCCCTCCTGTTTCCACCCTCCTCTGCCCCCCCACCCCACAATTCCCTATGTTCCTTGTCCCCCAGTCCTGCCTGTTTGGCCTCCCCCCATCTGTACAGACTCCCCTGTAAATAATAGTCCGGTTAGCGCCCCCTTCCGTATCACTGGGTAGAGATATTATTAACGAGCCAGCCCTGAGCCTTGGGACGGTTGTAAGTTATTCCAGCCCCAGAGCGACGGTCTGTACCAAACCCTGAATAAACGTAGAGAGCCTCTGCCTGTGCCCCGCGTGGTCCTTTATGCTGCCTTCGGAGGAGGGGATTGGCAGGGGCTGAAGCCTACGGTGCCAACAGTGCCCTCCAGCTGAACCAGGGGTGGGTTTGTGTGTTGGGATTACAGGGGGACAAGATGCTTTATCTTCTGGGATTGAATGTGGGGGTTCTACTTCCTGGGCAGTCTGTTCCCCCATACCTATCCCATTCTTTTCTGGCCTCTGCCTGAGCCAGGCCTGGCTGGATGGGGTAATATGGGTAGGGTTGCCGTAATTCCCTTCCACGGAATGGTACAAAATCACTGCAGATCAGGACAAAACTGGGTCAGAACCTTGGTGTGGGGCACAATCCTGTGTGTTACTTCTCAGAAGTGAGCCCCATTATAGTGAATGGGGCTTACTCCCAGGAAGAGTGAGCCTCCATAGGCACATCCCTCCCTGGAACCCTCTTACCTGGGGTGCCAGCTAGGAAGAGCCCTCTTGAGCTCACACATACTCGCACCCAAACACCCTCTCTGGCTAGATCCAAACCCAGGATTTGGATCTTGCTGTACAGGACGGAACCCCCAAAACCAGAAATGTCCCAATTTTCCAGCATATGGCAACCCCAGATGTATGGGGTTCTATGAGTGTCAAACTGAGGGCACGGTTCTAGTGGGGGGTAGTGATGGTTTGCTGCGCTCAGCATTTTCTACGTGGTTTGGCCACTTTTGTCCAGGGTTGTGGAGGGAGCTTTCCCATCCTGTCCTGAGCCTCCTTCATGAAACACTCTGACTTTGCTGCTCCTGAATCTGGCCCTTGGCCTGTTTCCCAAACCTTACCTAGTACCGAGTTCCTCGACCTGTCCTAGGGACAGATCTCGAAATCAGAAGAAGCTCTTGTGGTGTCCCACTTGTGCCACCCCCCCCATGCCTGGGCACAAGGCAGCTTCATCCAACCCCTTTGCAGAGTGCTGCTTGTAGGGGGTCCATCTGTTTTCCCCCCTTCCCGGCAGTGTTCAAGAAAGGACAGACAAGCACCACCTTCTCCTAGGGGAGGCAAGGCTCTGGGGGCCAGTGATTTTATTAGTTCCTTCCACTTGGGTTTCCCGGCTGACAGAGGGAGGCAGCAGCTTTCCAGGTCCTCACCCCTCCTGGGCAGGAGCAGTGAGGATACCTGGCGTCGCTGTCGCCAGTGGCAGGATTGGGGTCACCCCCCGGAGTCCAAGCCTTGCCCCACATGGGCTGGTTGGGACAATAAGTGCACCCCTCACTTCTGGGCAGGCATCATGTCATCAATGGCTTGGCCCTTCTCCAGCTTCTTCTCCATCTCCACCATCAGCTTCACACCATCGACCACCAGCTGCACCTGCTCGACCTCGGAGGAGCCCAAGCGGTCAGCGTTGGAGATGTCAAAGACGCCACCCACAGCTGCAGTGTCCACACCACCTGCATGGGGGGAGGGCGAGAAGAATTGATGTCAAGAGATGGCCACCCTCCAACTGGACACTGGGGCCTGGGACACTGGATCTCGAATCCGTCCACTCCGGCATCTTAAGACCCATAGGTGCCTGCCACGTATGCCTTCAGGAAGCCCCCAAGTGGGCAGGAAAGACATGGTCCCCCAACCCATTATTCATTTGCTGGATAGTGCAGACGACCCTCGATGGGGAACCCACAGAATAAGGGGGTCGACGACCAGAGCCAGAGGTTTGTTCTTCCCTTAAAGCTGTGTTAGGGCCAAGGAGAGGAGGAGGAAGCTGGCCAGTCCTCTGTTTTGTGACTCCGCTGCCCGGATGTGCCTCTCACCTGTGCCACGTTTCTGCAGACGAAGACGTGTGAGGATCTCCTCAAACTTGGGGTGCTTGCTGAGGTGGGTCAGCTTGGCGTGGACACCCCCGCGCAAGCCAGTGCCCAGATTGGAAGGGCAGGTCAGGACGTAGCCCAAGTGCTGGTTCCACATGAAGGGGTGGCCGGCCTGCTTGAAGATCTCCTCAATCTTTCCCAAGAGAGAAGTGAAAAGCTCGGAGTCACCTACCTGCTGAGTCACCTACCTGCTGCCAGCCCAGGATGCCCCTCTTACTTTGAGTCCAAGTGCCTGGCATCACCACAGCCCATGCAGCCATTGGGGTGAGGCCGGGGCTGTTGGCCCCTTGCCGATGCCCACCTTTTGCAGCCCAACGCAGAAGCGCCGGAAAACCTCCTTCATGTTGCCGCCTTTCTGCATGGAGATGACGCGGAGGTGGTCTTCCTCATTCACCCACACCAGGAAAGTCTTGTTATCGTTATGCCTGGGAGCAGAGAGTGTGCATGCTCAGGGCCCCGCAGACACAGGGTAGTGGCTGCTCTCCAGGTACGCTGGAGTTAATTGGGCAGCCCTAAAGTACATTGAGACGCTCAGGGGTCAGCGACCGATGGCACAAGTGCCAAGCTGGCACGGCCCTATTTTCACTGACATTCTACCCCGCAACCTTGCTGTCTGGATCATGCAGGGGGATCTCCTTTCCTCTGTGGAAGAGATAGGAAATGCTCTCCTGCCCAGAGAGAGGCCGACCTCAGCACAGGTGGAGATCTCCATATATATGTAGTATTATTATATTATAATAATATATAGTATTATTTAATTATAGAATCATATCAGGCACATGGAGTAACACTGTAACATTGGTACAGCACGACCGGTACACCCTGTGCACTCACAAATGACCCCATTAGCCAGAGGCAAAGAGCAATAATGGACCCTTGCATGAAAGGGAGCAATTCCTTAGTGGACATTTCCAAAAGGGTTATGGGGCAGAGGGAACTGCTTAATGGCTGGTCAGGGGTTTTGCTACGGGGTGTGGCTGGTGCAGCCCACACCAGGTGAAACATCTGATGGACGATGCACCGGAGGAGTTTGACACTCCTTTGACAGCACTAGACCATACTGGGTAATTTTGGAGGCGCCCTCTGAACTCCGCTGGAGGTGTGAGCTCAGAGCACTGCTTGGGAGCGATGCGCAGGTGCCCCTCCCTCCCGAGCAGTGCTCTGAGCTGTCCACGCATGAAGCCACCGTGGCTTCAGAGGTCCACAGCACATGCACTAAAGTTTCCACATGCACCACATGCACCAGGATGGGATGATGTGGTGGCCTCCCAGCCCACGTGATGCAGACTCTGGTGGCACCCCTGTGGCTTGTCATGCTGCAAACAAAATAGCCCTGGTTGGACAACCAGGAGAAAGTTTCCTCCTTTCCCCCCCGGGTGTTTCCAGCTTGGGGACAATTGGCCAAGGCCACAAAAAGCACTAGGGTGTGTAGTATTTGGAAGTGGCCAAGGTGAGTCCATGTCATCCCTGACCCTGGCCAGAGTCGTCCTCTGGGAAGCCCCCGAATAGGGAGTCAAAGCAACAACGTCTCTCATCGCCTCTGGCCAAGTTCCAAGCAGGACAATCCCCCTAGCCTTGGCTGCAGTATTGAGCAGCCCTGTGGCTGTGGCCAGGCCTTTCCCCTTCCATGATTTGTGTATTAAAGCTATTGAAGACCACATGCTATGTGATGCGGGGGGTGCAACATATTGGTGCAGAAGGTGGAGGAGTCAGATGGGGCTCGGGGATGCTTGGTTCCCAAAAACTTAAAGCCAGGCTCCAGCTTCCACCACCCACCATCCTTAACCCCATACTTCTTGCTCCCCACCACTTCCACACCTCCTTAGGTCTTGCCTCCTCTGGTGCAGGACAAGGACTCACCAGATGCCCCTGGCATCAGGCCAGTCACGGGCCATGCCGGAGGCGAGCAGCAGGGGGGAGACGGGCTTGTCAAAGAGGAAGTGGTCATCGATGAGCTGCTGCTGTTCTGCATCGGTCATGTCCTTGAGGGGGTAGTACTTGCCCTTGAACTCTCCTGACAGGCTGTTCAAGGCTGTGGATGGAACGGGAGGGACACAAAAAGCACACCACAAAATTAGGGTGCAGAAGGACCTGTTTGCCTGCAGCTACCAGCACTTGTGTGCCCCTTCGGAGGCTCTCCTGGCACATCAATGTGGCCCATCCCATCCCGCCATGATTCCTTTCGGATCTTGTCTGTGACAGATCAGGAGAAAGATCTAGGGGTGCCGATGGACAGCTCAACAAAAATGTCAGCCTCATGTGCGGTGGCAGCGAGGAAGGCAAATTCCATGCTTAAGGTCATTAGAAAAAATATTGAGCACACTTAATATTATGGTGAGGCAACTTTTGGAGACCTGTGTCCAGTTCTGGTCACCACATCTCAATAAGGATAGAGTCGAAATAGAGAAGGTTCAGAGGAGAGTGACCATGTCCAAGAGTGACCATGTCCAAGACTGATGGTCTTGGACACCTTCTGTATGAGTAACAGCTACAGTGTTTGGGGCTCGACAATCTAGAAAAGAGGTGCTGGGGGAGACACGTGATGGAGACATGCAAAATTATGCATGGGATGGATAGAGTGGATAGAAACATGAGAAGGGAAGGAACAGCATCTCCAGAACCAGGGAGCGTTGACTTAAACTGTGTCAGGAAAGTCAGAACAAAGTATTTCTGCACAGCGTGAAACTCCTTGCCACATGATGTGATGACGGCTTCTAGCCTGGATGCCTGGATAAATTTCTGGAGTAAAAGTCCATCCTGGGTCCAGCTCATGACGTCCAGCCATGATGTGTATGTGCAACCTCCTGGTTTTCAAAATGGGCCTGAGAATGCCGGTTGTAGGAAACGGCACCAGGATGCAGGTGTCTTTGAAAGAACTACTTACTCTGTATGCCCAGCTTTGCTGCCAACAACAGGTATTCTGATGGCAGTTTACTCCCCTCTCCCCCCCCCCCCCAGGCAACATCCCCTGAGTGGGATGGGGATGCCCTCTTACCGGTGATGGAGAGCTTCTCCACAGCACGACGCTCCCCACGGCTGCAGTGGGGGGGCAGAGTGAAACCTTTGATGCTGCGGCCAGTCCGGACACGGCTGCTGAACACGTAGTTGGGGTCCAGATCATCTCCACCCTTTAGGGAAGAGAAAGGGGTTTTGCATCCAGCACCAGCCACTCTACTTACACTGATCCTGACCCCTGGAGCCCGTTGCCTGCTCTTTCCACTGTCCCTGACACGCAAGGGTCTCTCCTGCCACCTGTGGCCTGATCCTCTTAGCTGCCAGGGGTTGAAGCCAAGACTTGAAGTTGGCTTGCAAACTACAGTTCTTCCCACTCCCACCCGCCACCCACTCTTTCCCCTGAGCTCTGACCTTCAGGTTCTCATGGTTGAGATCTGTCTTGTGCGTGTCGGTGGGCTTGTAACCGCTGTGACGGTCCTGGATGACGGGGTCGAAGAAGGCCTTGAAGACGTCGTAGGACTCCTCATCACCAGCCACGCAGCCAACAGTCATGATGAAGGGATGACCTGTGTGCACAAGAGAGAGGAGGCATTGGACTGGGGGCCAGCACAGAGAAGGCACTGCAGGAGAGGTGTGTGGTGATTCTGGCAACCTTCCCCCTGGTGCCACCAGAAGACAGAACCCACCTGGGTTGTCCACGCCTGTCTGGATGCAGTCGTCCAGGGTGAAACCGCTTGGGGTTTCCTTGTCACGCAGCTGCTTGTACATTTCTGGGGTGAGGACCTTGGCCATGTGATTGTTGTGTTTGCTGAGGTCGGGGTACTCCTCTTCCGGCTTGTAGTTCAGCTTGAACTTGTTGTGGGTGTTTCCGAAAGGCATGGTGGCGCTTGATGGGATGGGACCTGCAGCCGGCACAGGGAATGGGAAGAAGTGGTCAGAAAGAGGCTCACACTGGGGACACCCCCCCCCATTCTGGAGGAGCCCTGCTGAACAGAATCGGTGCCTCCGAGTACAAGTGGCCAGCACAGATTTGCTTGTGAAAATGGGTAATTCATGCATATATTCAGCATTTGCTGACGTGAGTTGCCGGAGAAGGAGGAGGAATAAGATCCTGCATTGGATAGTCGGACCAAAGACTGTTGCATTAAAATGTTTTCGTCCCCAGGACAGATGATGGTCTTGTTATTTGGGAAAATAGAAACTCAGTCCTAGCTGCCTTGAATCTTTTATGAATAAGGCAAAATATAAATAAAGTTAGTAATCATCATCATCGTCATCATCGTTATCCGACGGGAGAAGCTTCACTTTACAAACTGACCACTTAAAGTGTTGGAAGTTAACATTTTAAATCTGGAATGGAAATCTGGATAGGGGTAGCTTTGCAACATTTGTTGTTGGTTCTGCTTTTCTCTAAGGATGAAATCCAGAGTAACTATGGGGAGTCCTTGCTCCGGAGTAAGAACAAGTTAACCTGGATTGCAATATGAATTTCCCGTAGGTTTTCACTAGGTGGTGGAGTCACTACGGGTGCACATAATGTCTCTTACGTGCTCCCGTAGTTACTCTGGATTGTGCCTTAAGACAACCAGCTGGTATCCTGGGACTGGAGAAGCTCTTCAAGAAGGCCTGGGATTGGGGGGGGGGGAATTATTTATTTATTTATTTATTTATTTATTTATTTATTTATTTATTTATTTACATCTTGCCTTTCTTCCTGAAAGGATACTCTCAAGGCAGAAAAGGGAGCGTGGGCACTTTATGGGTGCGCACACCTGTCAGGAGCCAGGGTGGGCCTCATGCCCATCCATTAGAAGTCAACTTCGTCGCCCACCTTTCCCAATGACAAATTGAGCTCTTAAAACATGTCGAGACCCCAGCAGTGATCACGGAAAAGGAAGATTGTGGCAGTGCCAATGTCAAAACTGCCAAGAGGTCAAAGGCAACGAAGGGGGCAAGTGCCAAGGGGGCAGAGGTGGGGGCTGCTCGGATGCCACCACTCCTATCCAGTTGTCACCAGTGGAAAGTGTTGGATAATTTTAGCCACCAGCCCTCTGGAAACCAAGTTATTTATAGCCGCTGGTTGTGTCCACAAAAGGATCCTGCTTGCGCCTCTTAGTCCAGGGCAGCCCTTCAGTTGCAAGCTGAGCCTGCATTCCTGGGCTCCTTTCGTCAGGCATCTCTGGGGCCAGAAGAGCAAGAAATCCAATATGGAAGGAGAGGGTTCTCTGCGGAGGGGCTGGAAAAAGCACCCGGTTGGTGGCAGTTTGCCAGGGATGACCCCGACCCCAAACCGTTTTCCCTGCCAGCAGCAGCCAGGCGACGATGGGATCCACAGGCAAGGGCACTAGCAAGGTGAGGGGCATTTACGCCATCTCTTCAGCACCATTCTGGGTTGCCCCTAACCGGGACCCACCAAGAGTCTCTCTGCTGCCTTGGTTGGTCAGCCTTCCAAGTACAGATACCTTTGCCCAGGGATTGCCTTCCAACCCACCAGACCCAAGATCCCCCCTTGAGTGCTCAGTGAGAAGGTTCTGTTACAAATATTTCATTATTTGCAATAATGCAATATTTGCATCATTATCATTTGCAATATTTGCAAATAATTTGCAAATATTGCATTATTGCAAGAATGCAATTAATGAATTAATATTGCATTATTGCAAGAATGCAATTAATTAGTTAATATTGCATTATTGAAGGTGGTGTTGGGGACGATGACAACTGCTGCCTCTTTCTTTGTGATACCCATGCCCCTGTTCCTTTCCCTCGGACTCCCAGCCCCCCAACCCAACTCCCACAAGACAAGTTTACCTGACAGGGAGAATCAAAGCCTGCGCTGCCTCTTCTTGCTCCAGTATAAAGGGTGACCCAAGAGTCCGGCTCAAGGACCCCCAGATTATATACCCTGGGCTTCCCTCCCATTGGCCAGCAGCTGACAAGCAGCTGGTCTGCAATTGGGCGACACTTCTGAGTTTGGCTCAACATTTGGGCCGGTGTCTTCCGATCTGGCCTGCCAGCCAAGTCTTCACCCTGTTGGAGTGAAAGGGGCACCGGGGGGGATCCGAGTTTCCTTCTTTCTTTGCAGAGATGAGCCTCTGCCAAGGCGGATCAAGAACACGTGTGATGACGGCAAAAAGGTTTCCTTGAAGGGTCTTCCAACTAGGGGCAGGTGAGGGGACAAGGTCTTCTGAGCAGTAGGAGATCCAGGCAGGCTGAACCCCTGGAGATCTCCAGCTATAGACATGCTAGGTCCCCCCACAGTCCTCTCCAGGCAGAATGGGGGGCATCTCCTTGTAAGTCCGGCCAGAGAGCTTCTCCGACACGGTGGCAGCGCAGGGGCAAGATCTTGCTTCTCTCCACCCCCCTTGCCCAGAACGGAGACAAACAGAGAGGAATATTGCAGTGTGTCAGCGAAGGGAGTGGAATAAAAATACTTGCAGAGGAGCTGTGAAGTGGCAGCGCTGAGATCTTGGCAACCAGCCAAGGGGTGCCAGATACACGGCCTAAAAATAGGGAGTCGTTGACAAAGACAGTTATTGGGAGAACTAATAGGGAGCAAGGAGGAGAACCCACATTTCGGCCCTTTCACCAATAATTCCCTTCCACAAAACGAGGATGCAAACTGGGTCAGAGCCTTTGGGACGGGGCATTATCCTGTGTACAGTTACTCAGAAGTAAGCCTCATTATAGTGAATGGGGCTTACTGCCAGGAACAACGCATCTGTATGGGCACATCCCTTCCTGGCCCCTCTTACCTGGGTGCCAGCTGGGGAGAGCCCACTTGAGCTCACTCATACCACAAACACACACACCCTCTCCTCTCTCCAGCTAGGTCCAAACCCGGGATTTGGCATAACCCTACGGGGTGGGACCTCCAAACCCAGAAATGTCCAGATTTTTCCAGGCATCTGGCAACCTTATTCATAAGTATTCTTAATTTGATGATAACAGCTCTCTTTGGAGCAGTGGGCTCCATTCTGCTCTCCCTGCCTGGAATGGCTCCAATGGGGAATGGCCACTTGCATGTTGTGGGGAGGTTGCCTTCAAAACTGACTGCTCCACCCCCTCTACCTATGCCACTGCCATAGTCAAGGGTTGCAGAAGCAACTGTCCTGTTCCCCCCCCCCCCAATGCAGCCCTGGCTCTCACCAACCATTAACTTGGCACTTGACTATATCCAGCAGTGCCAGTTTGATGCATGTCTTCAGATCTGAAGCTGGTTTGAAGCCCAATTCGCACCACTGCTTTCCCAATAATCCTGGGAAGAGCAATGTTTGGAGAGCAGGAATAAATTTTCCGTAGATATTCCTGGGATGCTCCCATCACAGCCCCCCATTTCTTTGGCTAAGCATGTTCCACCCCCTCCTGCCCCAAGAGCCCACCTGCTCTGGTCCGGCTGCTGAGCCTCCCCCTTCGTGGGCCTGGCATGTGTCCGAACAGATCTTGTCAGATTTCTCTAAATGGGACCCCCTGGCCTGCTGCCCAGCAGCTGCAGAAAAAGGGGGGCCCTCTCAGATCTCCTGGTAATTGGAACCCAATTGGGGTGGGGGGCAGAGTGTCCTTCCCACTCGACTGTAAAGGCATCCCCTCTTAAATTAGACAGAATGAACATGAAATGCCATAAGGCATAAGGGATGTTGCAGGTTTCCCAATGCTGCAGATGTGCCAAAGGGACCCAATGTGCATCTCCGTGGGCCAGGGGAAATTTCTGCCTGGGGGTTAAACCTCCTCCTCCTCCTGGCTCCCCGTGCAACAGGTTCCTGGATGGATCTGCAATTCTGTCATTTAAATTGGGGTGTCGCTAGTTGGGGATCACTCAAGTTTCACATAGAACTCCGTATGTCGTCACCAAAAAGGAGAATAAGGCCCTCCCAAAATGTAGGACACCAAAAAAGGTAGGACATTACAAACTAGAAGCTCAAAAGTCTCATGTATTTTGCTTTCTTGTGGTTAATATTAAACACGATTATTAAATTACATCGAATGGATTAATTACTAACTGAATGTACCCGTTGTTGCAGGAGTAAAGTTTCATAAATATTTGTGGGCACAGCCAGGGCACTGCTGGGCAACACTCAGCACAGGCAGCAGACATCGGTGGGCAGTGGGGACCACCAGGCACCAGGCATGTCCAAGACTGCTCTGCTCCCCTCCGGTTATACCACCACCCAGCTCAAGGTCAAGCCCAGAGTTGCCGAAGGTGCACCTGGCAGGGGGAGGCAAGCCGGGAGCATCAGGTTCCTATAAATCACTGCCGCCAGGCAGCTGCTCTGGGCTGGCTGCTTGGCCACCCCTTTATAACGGGGGCTGGGCGGGCGAAACCAGATCCCACAGCTGCTTCGGGCTTTTGGGCCAGCTGGATGCTGCCCTGCAGGGCAGGCTGTGAGAGCAGTGGCATAGCTGGAGGGGGGACAAAGCACTTTTACAGGAGCCTCCCTGTAAATGTTTTTTATTGTTTTTATTTTATTTCGAAACCCAGGGCCAGCAAAGAGTCTAAGCAGGTGGATCTATGGGTGTAACCTTAGGACGGAGGGGTTCCCAGAGCCAAGTCCGTGGAAAGTCAGTGCTATTTCTGAGTCATGGGCATTGAGAGGGTCCTTGGTCTCTGGCACTTCATGGGGTTGGAATGAACCCTAGTGCTGGAACGAAGCCTGCCTCCCTCCCTCGAGGTGTGCCCTGATGGATCCCAGGCGCCCCTGGCAGTTCCGATTAATCCAGATGTCGCGTCTTCCTAATCACATTTGATAGCTGAGATGGCAGAAATCTAGCGTGTCCTGGAGGGGGTGCCTGGAAAACAGGCTTTTGGGAACACAAGGGCTGGGGAGGGCCTGGCAAGGGCACCATGTCCCAGGGAACAGTGCACATGCCAAGCACCCCAGCGGAAATCTCCGCGGGCACAAATTCTGCTGCTGTTACAGGGCTGTTTCCCTCCAGCTTCTTGACATCAGGGCTGAGAGTGTCCGGTGAAGGGGTGGGGGGTGCCCACTGGCCGTCATATGACACTCTCCAGAAGCCCAGAACATTGTGGAAGAAGGTTTCGTAACCGAGTGTCGGAAAGTGGGTGCTTATCTGCTCCCAACCTGTTATTTGAACTCTCCAGAGATCAGCTCACTCATGGGAATTCTATCCCAGCGGAGCAGGGAAAATGGGCAGGCCAAGGAAGAGGGGGCCGGGGTGGCGTATTTTTAGAGAGCCCTCCAGTTGCAGGTGCTGTCTCAAGTTTCAGGCCAAAAGGCGGCAGCGGCAGAGGAGAGCTGGGCTCGGACACCCTGGAATCGGGCAGGTCTTGGAAGAGGAGCAGGGCAGAGGTGGGAGGTTGCTCTGGCCTCTCCTCCCAGCGGGGTTGGCACAGAGGAGGGCATAGAGAAACTCCGTCCGTAGCCCAGTATAGAGGCACATGCAGTCCTTGGGATTTTTTTCCCTGGGTTGCTGGAAAGCTGCCCGAGATTGCCACCTGCCTTCGTGAGGACATGGAGGAGCACCTCTGGATTGAGAACCTGTTGGGCCCACCACGTGCTGCCCCCGTGGCCAGCCAGACTCCCCCAGGAAAGCCAGCATGACAATAGTGGCCCTCCTTTTTTTGTGCTGCACCATGTCAAATGAGATGTAGGTTCTCCAAGCCCTTCATGCCACAGCACCCCCTGCACACATTCAGCACAACAATGCGCTTGTGGCATTTTCCAAGGGAAATAGTCAGGGCTGTCGGTCCAGGACACATGGACCTCTTCCTCTTCCTCAGCATTCACTGCAGGCTTGGCCTGAACTACTTGTTCCTAAGTGGCCAGGGGGACCAGATGCCCAGGCCTCAAAAGGAGGGCAAAGTCTTGGATTCCTCTCAGCTTGGCCTTGCTGGCAGACCATGGGTGCAATCCAGAATAACTACGGGGAGTCCTTGCTCCGACGTCAGAACAATTTACTCTGGATTGCAATATGAATTTCCCACTGGTTTTCAGTAAGTGGGGCCGTGACTGCGTCGATGGACATGTTTCTTACGTGCTCCCATAGTTATAGTGGTACCTCGCTTAACAAGCGCCTCGCTTAACAAGCGTTTCACATAACAAGCAAAAATTGCCAAGAAATCTTGCTTCACATAACAAGTTCCGCTTCACTTAACAAGCAAGCACGCTCTGGGCACACGTGCTATGCAGCCCTGACACTCTGCTTGGAGGCTCTTTAAAAGGGCTGCCAGCCAACCTGGAGATGCCAGAGGCAGCTACCCCACTGCCCCCAAGTGCCCCCACCGATCACCTTGAACCTCCAGCAGCAGCCCAGGTAAGCCTCCCAGGAAAGTGTCTTCGATTGCAGCCTCCTAACCGTGTCTACTCAGAAGTAAGCCCCATTGTGTTAAATGGGGCTTACTCCCAGGAAAGTGTCTTTAGGATTGCAAAACATTCTGGCAAAACATTGAATGCATGTTTTGAATTCAATTCCAGTGTTTTGTCATCATTTTTACATCCAGTTAATATTTTTATATGACTATTTTTGGGGTTGAGGAACCAGTCATCTGAGTTTTCATTATTTCCTATGTGAAAATCCACTTCGCTTAAAGAGCATTTCACTGAAAGAGGAGGCCTCTGGAATGAATTAAGCTCTTTATGTGAGGCACCACTGTACTCTGGATTGTAGGGAATAGCATGTTTGCCTACTCATAAGTTACGTAAGCCACTATAATGGGCGCTTTCACTTTCCCATAGAGCTCAATGCACATTTTTGATTTTAGGTTTTTTGGCCATAACTTTTAATAGGAAGGAGATATTTCAAAACCGATTCTTGCATCGGATTCTGCTCTTCAATAAGAATCCAACGACATGTGACATGATGGGGTCCTGCACACCATTGCAAAGTTCCAAAATGAAGCCGAAATAGAGGACCCCTGGACAGGCGGCTAAAAATGAGGACAAATCCAGAATTTTCCAGTCATAGGATCACCCTGTGAGTGGCACATGGGTGTGCTGCAGGGGCGAGCGGGGTGTGCAGGGGATTGGTCTTCCTCAGGCACCAAAGATGGAAAGTATCTTGCAGCAAATGCGCACCGGTTTCTGGAGGCAGCTCTGATCTCTCCAGGCTCTCCCCACCCCGAGTCCTCTGTTGGCAGCTGCTGCTCTTCCTTCTGCAGTCACTGATGTATCAGCTAATGTACACACACACACACACACACACACACACACACACACACACACACACACACACACCCCAGCGCATGACTCCCTCCCTTGGCACGCCAAGGCTCCAGCATGTGCTGTTCCTAGTTGCTGAGCAGCATGTGCTTGGCCAGGGTAGCACTTGTTGAATGGACATCTCCAAGCATCTGTGGGGAGATTATGGGATTGTGGACTTGTTAATGGGGCACAGCTTGCGGCCACACTACAATCAATGAGAGGCAGGCTTGTGTCTGGCAAGGACTGTGAGTGAGGCAGAGGCAACGCTGGCTCCCCCTGCGCCAACGTTGGCATCTCGTCCCCAGCTCACTCTTTCTCAATGCCCAGCCGCTGCTTCCTCCTCTGATGTGCAGAGCGAGGGCTTGGGCTGCACTGTGGAAAACAGAAAAAGCACTTTGCACATGCTCAGAAGTGTTCTTTTATCGTTGGCACCTGCTGTTCAGCAAGCAAGCATCAGAACAGTTTGCAAGGAAAGAAATCTTTCAAGGATTTTAGATCAGCAAAACAAAATCAGAACATCAGGGGCATGGGGAATATCAGACCTGGCATCAGGGGCATCACTGGAGGGGTGAGGCTGGTGCAGTCTGCACAAGGTGATGCACCAGAAGGGGTGGCACACCTGTGGAGTTTGACACTGTGAAATGTCACCTGCCTCCTGCGCATCACCACACTCCAGTGTGTCATCATAGTCTTGCTGAGGAGAGAGTGGCACATGCACAACATTCACACGTGTGTCCTTCACTCTAAAATGTTTCTGCTGATAGGAGTGCCCCCACCGCAGCCAGAGCGCATGAAGTGTAGCGTGCATGCGCAGATGTCACATACGAGCACTAAATCTCCAAAACCACTAGCCCTGAGAGGGCAAGTGGCTTCAGGGGTTTCCAATGCATGCACAAACCAGAAGCATCTCATGCATGTGCAGCTAAGGGGGTGATGTGCCTGAGGGGGGTGATGCACTGGCTTCCTGGTAATGCACACTGGTGTGGCACCACTACCTGGCATCGTGACAAATGCTGTGGCCTGGAAACAGGAAGGGATAAAGTCCACCAAGAGGTCCATTTTGTATGTTCCTGGACTGCGGAAACAGGTTCTGGAGCTCAGCCTTCCATGGAGAATCTGGTTTCGGAAGCAAAGATATGCAGGGACTTAAGGCTGCCTCGAAGTCATGTGGAATGCCTGGCCCTCATCCCCACCCAGATCACACCCATCTAGTGGTGAAGGACAAGACCCTCTGCATAGGCTCAGGGCCAGGCATCTCCCTGCTCAGGAACTGCTCCAGATCTCCCCTATACACATCTGGCTTGGGGGTGGGGGGGCTCATGTTCCAGTTCCGAGAGGAGGACTGTACCTCGGGTTGCCATAATTCTCTTCCACAAACCAGCACAGGAGGATCCCATATCAAACTTGCCAGTATATGAATGCCATCCCCGAAAACCAAGCAAGTCCCAGTCTTCTGGGTTATATGGCAGCCCTAGCTGTACTGCAGAGTGCCCGTCAAGCTGACTTGCAAGCAGTAGCAGGTCTGGATCTGACCCATATTTCAAAGTAGTTAAAGAATCAAAGAGATAATTGGCCACAAACCCCCCAGAGACCAGCCGGTGATTAACTGTGTCCGTGTGGCTTAATCACTGCTGGGGCTCTCTGGGAGGCCTTCCTGGTTAGACTGGTCCCTGGACTACTTATGAGCTCCACTGTGGAGCTCCACTTGTGAGCGCCACTGGAAGCAGAATGCTGGCTGGAGGTAGGGTTGCCATAATGCTCTTCCACAAAACCAGGGCAAGACCCCTTCAAACTTGCTGGAATGTGAATGCGGTCCCAAAATCTGGGACAGTCCCGGTTTTACGGGGTATATGGCAACCCTAGCTGAGGGGAACCCCCCGCCCCATTTAATGCAGGCCAGCAATGTGCTGGATGGGGTCACATCAGCCCCTTGCAGCACACTTTGCCTGGGCCCAGTTTACCTGGCTGACCCGTCGGCTTTCTCCGCTTTGCCTTGACCTTGTAGGGCTGTCTGGAGCAGCTGCAGAGAGCAGAAGGCTCTCCATAAATCAGTCCACTGACTCCCCACAGGCGCAACTATCACGTCAAGATCTCTCTCGCTGCGAAAAAAAAGATGGGTGATCCTCTTGGGGGGGGGGCAACTTTCAAAGCTATTCCAGGGGGCAGTCTGTTTTGTTCCCCCCAACCCGGAATGGCTCCAAAAAGGAGGAGGGGGTGCCACTTTTATGCCGTGGTGAGGATCCCTGCAAAATGTAGTGCTTTGCATCTTCTCTAGCCATGCGACAGCTGTGGTCTGTCTGTTCACCGTTGTATAGCACACCTGATGCCAGTAGTGGCATAGCTAGATGGGGCACAGCTGTCTATCTTGGAGGGCGTCTCACCCCCTCGGAGCCATAACATACGGCTTCCCCCTGCCTGGAATGGCCCTGAAGGGGTGAGACTCCCTCCAAGACTGATTCCTCCACCCCCCTCTAGCTATGCCACTGACTTCCAGTAAGATATTTTCCAGTAAGCCATGGGGAAACTCTGTGCTAACAAGTATTAATAACAACAGCTCTGCTAAGAGGTTACTCAGGACCTGGTTCCGAGGTGGTGGGAAGTCTGGCAAGGCAGGCAATGACGGACGCCACGGTGGAGGCAGCACCTCCCAACCAGTTTGCTTCAGTTTCCCAGCCGACTCCAGGTCCTGGTCAGCCTCGTTCTTTGGCCGCCAGGCCTGACATCACTGCCTCTCCAGCCACCCCTTTGCTGCCCCAGACAATGGCCTCGCTTGCAGCCTGGCCTGGTCCTCGGAAAGGAGCCAGCCCAATGTCCGCACCAGGCTTGTTAAGCGCAAAAAATGCCGATGATTTCAAACATGCACAACATCCCAGCTCCGTTTGCAGAGCTCCACAGAGAGGACACGTCTTTAATTATTTTTCCCTGGTGGCTTCGTTAGGGGAAGCCTCCAATTAAGAGGTCTTGCCTGCCTGGGAACTTGGACCACGAGGCAGCTCCCTGCAGTTCCCAAGTGCCCCCCTCCCTTCGCTGATGCTGGGGGTGGCCGTACTGGTATCCATTGAGATCCGTATGGCCGGCAGCAGGGAAAACTGGGCCTCTCCTGCCGGGTCCAAGAAACAGGTGCAGAAAAGGCGCCCGACAGTTGGTGCGCCATGTCCGGGCGCAGCAGCCCCTTGGCAGCTCTCAGAGCTATGACGGTGATGTCTGTTCCCTTCCTTGCAACATGTGCTGAAGGAGCAAATGGCTACTGGATTAGGCAGAAACACAGGACTGCCCCACAATCTGCCTTTCAAAGGCTGCAATCTTAAAGACAATTTCCTGGGAGTAAGAGCCACTGAACACAATGGGGCTTGTTTTTGAGTAGACATGGTTAGGATTGTGCTCAAAGTGGCTGTGCGGGTCTGGGAACGAGATGCCCTCCCTCTGACTGGTAGAAGATTGCTGGGCAAAGCTCTGGGCAAACCTGAGCACCCTTCTTCTTGCCACCTGCTGCGCACAGGGTGTTACCCAGGGGTTAGCCTGGCATGGGGAGTTCATGGGAACCCCTGAACAGGGGGCTGCAATCTCCATTGTGGCACGTCCTGCAGCCAGAGGTAAAGAAATGCAGTAGGGGCACAAACCGGAAAATAGGCACCGTTGGGGCATGTGGGTTGTTAACATTTATTCCACAGCTACAGGCATCCGCCACTTACTGGATGAGTTACAGACTGTCCAAAAGTGAAAACAGTTGAAAAGTGGAACCCAATCTTTTTCAGCTTGCAAATGCAAAATGTCCACCCCCCCCCAAAAAAATATAAATATCACTTGGAAAAGCCTAAATAATACATATTTATTAACACAGTCAATTATAGTTAAATGAACAAAGGCAATATGTGTGGGCAATAAATATTTTATGTACTTGAATGATGGTGATTTACCAAAGGAAGTCATATGGAGATGCTGAAAACAGCTTGATCACCACGTCACATGCAAATCAACATCAGGGAAGACCATTTTAGGCGTTAGACCAGCAGAGAGAGGTTGAAAGTGTGGAGCATGTGTTGAATGAATGGGTCTAATTGGAAGGTGTTGAAAGAGCGGGTCAGAAAACAAACTATCAGAAAGTGGGGGGTGCTTATCTACGAAATGCAAAGCCCTGAACATGTTGGGATGTGGGATGATTGCAAGAATTCACTGCTGCTTGGGCAGGGCCCGATTTAGGTTTGACGCAGCCCTAAACCATTGAAGGTTATGGGGCCCTTTTGATGTCCATCTGTCCTTTATCAGCAACAAAGTGTCATGGTTTTTTTGAGTTGAATTGATTCTATATGGTAATTTATGGACCTCATAGGTATCTAAAGCCATTGGCACATAACAAAATACCAGTATGTATTTTATCAATTGTTGAACTGAAATACAATTTAAATTTTGGGGGGGTGGCTAAGACACTGTGCTTGTTAAACAGCAGGCCAGGGTTCGAGACCCGGGTCGGCCCCACAAGACAGGGTGAGCTCCTGTCCTTAGCCCAGCTCTGCGACGCCAGCTGGATCCAATCGTATCGGCTCTGCCTTTCCATTGACTAATTCAGTGGCATGGAGAGGGGGATTTGCTGCTTGGGGAACAGCCTCTCCTCCATAACAATCCAACCCAGGCTTTCGTGCTTCGCATGCAGCGTATGCAGCGCTGAGCACAATCCCATAGTCTTCCAAGACTGACGGAGGCCTGCTCCAAGAGAGTGGGACCCTAAGCTTGTTGAGCTTCTAGGTAAATCCGGCACTGTGCTGGGGGGGGGGGGGGACTCCTGTTTGGAAAGGGGTTCTTCCAGTTCTGCAGCACCTGCTTTATCTGCCAAAAATAATAACAACGGGTTTGTTGACGACCTTCAATCTTTGGGACCGACCGCAGCCTTTTTTTCCTACTCCAAGGAATCAAGAGATTTGGGGGGAAGGGTCCCAGCTTCCCCCCCCCCCTTATTGCCACAGCAACACAGCTTCCAAACATTTGCCACCTGGCAGCGATTGGTCCTGGCTGTCAACAGGGACTCGGATCCGTTGGAAACAGAGGGGACTGTCTGTGCCGATCCGTGTGCCTGGATAGAGCAAGGCTGTCCTCTCGTGGCTGCTTGGCTGGTGGCAACCCTGGCAAGAGAAGGAGGCTGCTTGGCTCCAAGGCCAAGAGAGGGCAGGTGCTTGGGGTGGCCCAGGAGCTCCTTCACCCTTGTCCGGTCCCAGATGGGGTGCCATTCTGGAAGTGAACCTCCACACTCCAGCGTGCATCGCAAAGCAGGCTGTTCGCAAATAGGGTCGCCATAATTCTCTTCCACTGGGACAGCACCCCGTCAAACTTGCCAATCCCCCCAAAACCGGTCCAGACCCAGTTTTCCGGGACATACGGCAACCCTGCTTGCAAATGAACTGAGCTGCATTCCTGATGGCCAAGCTGATGCAACCTTCCAGCGTGGATGCAGCCATGCAGCAGGGGGGCTGTGGACTTCATCCAGTGGGAAGGGGAGAATCACAGAAGCCACCCCATGGGAAGCAAATGTTTGCTTCCTTTCCCAGGGGCTGCATCAGGATCGGAAGGTTGGAGATATATATATATCCATATATGGGCCCATATATTTTGTTCTGACGACCTGATCAGTTGGGTTTTATGGAGGACCAAGTTGCTGTGACACGGGAGTTGCTCCGGTTGGAACGTACAGAGTGCATATACAGTATTGATTTTTTAATCCTTTGAAGCTCACCAGAATGAACGACCTTAATCCTTCCTTCCCCTTCCTCCCCCCCCCCCCACTTAAGAGATGCCTTTTAGAGTTGATGGATGGGTGTCCTCTCAACACCTTAAGGGATCCTTTTTGCTGACTCTTTTCTAGCAATTTGGCCCCTCTCGTCAGCTCCTGCTTCATTCCAAATGGTTAGTGCCATGGAATGGGCCACCCAGACCCAGGGTGGGCCACCAGACCCCTGGGTCACCCAGACCACCCAGACCCATTCAGGACCCAGGCACATGGTTTTCTTTAGGCAAGCCAGGAGATGTGGAGACTCTGAATCAGACATTCTTGAAGAAGACCTTGGCTGGCTGTCACCAGCTCATCGTGATGAAGTTCTCAGGTCATTGCAGTGTTGCAGGACCCATATTAGGGTATCCTCCAAGCACAGGGTTTCCATAACTGGGATAGGAACCCCCTTCCCATCAGTATATGATTGCTGTATATGCAAGTATATGACTGCAAGTATATGATTGCAACCCCAAAAAACCAAGACAGTGCCAGTTTTCCAGGACATATGGCAACCCTATCCAAGCACCAGCTAAACCCAGCTTCAGCAACCTGGTACGTCTTGACACAGACCCCCCCACAACACCTTCTTCAAAATGCTTCCTTCCTGCTCTTGTTTCTACAGATGAGACTTCCCTGAAAGATCTCATGTCAGCTCAGGGGGTGTCAGTAGCTGGAAACTAATGTGTAACATCTGCAACATGGAATTTAAAGCATCCCCATTCAATCCACAAAGTGTGCATTTAGTGAAGTGAATCCTATTGTGATCAGTAGGATCTCTGGCCAAAATTGTAGCTTGAGTGTCGCATGAGCTGCATGTCCCCCAAAGTGGCTTGAGCATGAGGATGTGCCCCTAGGAATATATCTCATTTTGCCTTGAACTGAGCCTGATAATGTAGACGTCCCAGAGCTCTTCTCTGATAGGGCAAAATCCAGAGTAACCACGGAGAGTCCTTGCTGCGGTGTAAGAGCAACTTACTCTGGATTCCAATAGGAATTTTCCATAGGTTTTCTCTAGCAGGTGCAGTAACTACGGGTGCGCGTAAAGTCTCTTACGTCTCTTATTTGGGGGTAAGAGCCCGCCAAGAAGAAAGGACGTTTCATGCGGCATCAGTGATGCCCTTTGCAGTCGAGGAAGTTGTCCTGCACCCACCAACACCCAACAAACAGCAGCCCAATCCAAGGGTTCAGCTCACTGGTTTCTGTTCACTGGGAGGACCAGTAAAACAAGGCAGGCTCCAAAGCAGCTCTGGTTTGTGCCCAGGGGTGCTCAGCCTTCCTCCCCGACCGCAGCCGGCCTCTTGCACGGCCCTGGCACTTTGCCCGCATTGATCCAGGAGAGCTTCGCCTGCTCAGCGTTATCCGGGGCCCTTATACTCTTATCTGCTCTGTGGTTGTCCCTGGTTGGCAACCGCAGCGAGGAGGCCGGCTGGCTTCCTGCCAGAATGGCTTTTTAGGGCTAAGCAGGCAGCCTGAGGTCCATTTGCCTCCCAGCTCAGAGGTACTTTTCATGCAATATTAAGCGGATCCCACCTCCCCTCCCTCCATCCCTCCTTTCTGCGGAAGAGCCATTAATTCAGGGGTGGTTCTGCTCTGCCCAGACCCTTTTCTGTCTGCAGAAGCCCCTTTCTCCATCTCACAGACAGCAGCACAATCCTTACCGTGTCTGCTCAAAAGTAAGCCCCATTGTACTCAGTGGGATTTCTTACTTCCATTGTAATGGGTCTTATTCCTATTGTAGCCCCATTGTATTCAGTGGGTCTTACGTTGTAATGGGTCTTCCTCCCATTGTAGCCCCATTGTATTCAGTGGGTCTTACTCACATTGTAATGGGTCTTCCTCCCATTGTAGCCCCATTGTATTCAATGGGTCTTACTCACATTGTAATGGGTCTTCCTCCCATTGTAGCCCCATTGTATTCAGTGGGTCTTACTCACATTGTAATGGGTCTTCCTCCCATTGTAGCCCCATTGTATTCAATGGGTCTTACTCCCAATGAAATGGATCTTACGCCCATTGTAGCCCCATTGTATTCAGTGGGTCTTACTCACATTGTAATGGGTCTTCCTCCCATTGTAGCCCCATTGTATTCAGTGGGTCTTACTCACATTGTAATGGGTCTTCCTCCCATTGTAGTCCCATTGAAATGGGTCTTACGCCCATTGTAGCCCCATTGTATTCAGTGGATCCTTAGGATTGCAGCCAGAGTCACATGGGATGTTCAAAAATTGGGCTTTCTTTGTTCTGGGTAGCTTCTCTCTATATCATCGCAGGCACAACTATTATAACTGAAAAAGAGGACAAAAATGTAGGACAACCATGAAAAATGTAGGACATGACAAATAAAAGCGAAAAACACTGATATTTTGCCTTTGTGTGGTTAATTTAAACTCTACATTGCTTATTTTTGAATTAAAACTATTACGTATCATTTATTACATCTAGGGCAAAATCCTAGGCGTGCACTCAGAAGGAAGTCACATGGTGGCTGCAATCCTAAAGACACTTTCCTGGAAGATCCATTGAACACAATGGGGCTTATTTTTGAGTAGACATGGTCCTCCTGGTTCAATGGGTCTTACTCCCAGGAAAGTGTTTTTAGGATTGCAGCCCTAAATCCAAGAAAGTTCCATGCTGCTCACAAGGAAAAGTGGGACACTGAAGGCCGAAAAAGAGGACCTGTCCTGGAAAAAGAGGACAGATTCTGCTCACATGGAAAAGGAGGACAAGGAAGATTTTTCCCCAGGACATGAGGCTGAAAAAGAGGACATGTCCTGGAAAAAGGGGACAGATTCTGCTCACATGGAAAAGAAGGACCAGGAAGATTTTTCCCCAGGACATGAGGCTGAAAAAGAGGACATGTCCTGGAAAAAGAGGACAGATTCTGCTCACATGGAAAAGAAGGACCAGGAAGATTTTTCCCCAGGACATGAGGCTGAAAAAGAGGACATGTCCTGGAAAAAGGGGACAGATTCTGCTCACATGGAAAAGGGGGACAAGGAAGATTTTTTCCCAGGACATGAGGCCGAAAAAGAGGACATGTCCCGGGAAAAGGGGACAGATTCTGCTCACATGGAAAAGGGGGACAAGGAAGACTTTTTCCCGGGACATGAGGCAGAAAAGGAGGACATGTCCTGGAAGAAGACACCAATGATCACCCTAAGTGGGTTCCAATTCCAACTCAGTCTATAATCTCTCAGCCTGGCCTGCCTTGCAGGGCTGTTGTGAGTCTCAAGTGGGAGGGAGGGGGAAGGGAGGGATGCTTGCAGGCCCAACAGGGCAGAGCACACCTGAGAGGCGAGACCTGTGGCCCCTGAGCATGTGCAAAGTGCGTTTCCTGCCCAGTTCTGCAGTGCAAGCAGGGATGGGGGGCAGTGACCCCCCCCCCCCCCAGGACTGCTGGCCCAAGATGGAGGGCAGGGGGCGGTGCAGGCAGGTGAGCCGCCCCAGCTGGGCGGGAGGAGCCGCGGCTGCTGGTGCTGCGGGGAGGGGCAGGGCTGGGTGCGGTGGAGGTGCTGCTGTGCGGGGATCGGGGCGCCAGGTGAGGCTGGGGTGACCCCCTTTGGGGGGCCGGAGTCAGAGCTGGAGGGACTCCAGGGATGCTCTGCAGGGAGATGCTGGGATGCTCCCCAGGGAGAGATCAGGCTTGGCAGCGGAGATGGAGCCCTCGGGGAGGGGGAAAGGAGGTTTCCAGGACCCCTTCCAAGCCCAAGAGTTGGGGGGTGGGACCAGTGGCGTAGCTAGAGGGGGGTGTAGCAGTCCGTCTTGGAGCGGGCGTGCAAGGGGTCCCTCCCCTTCGGAGCCCTTCCAGGCGGGGGAGCCAAACGGAGCCTTACGAAGGGGAGGGACCCCTTGCACGCCCCCCAAAACGTTGACTCCTCCGCCCCCCTCTAGCTACGCCACTATCTTAGATCTATCCATAGAACGTTCAGCCCCGAACGTTCCATCGATAGAACGTTCAGCAACCCAACGTTCCATCCACAGAACCTTCAACCCCCCAACGTTCCATCCATAGAACCTTCAGCCCCACAAGGTAGAACCTTCAGCCCCCCCTCCCCGCAACGTTCCACCCGTAATGCTCCGTTTGGATTCTCCAGCCCCCTCCCCCTCTCCAAGACTGACTGCTTCGACCCCCTCTGGCTACGCCACTGGGTGGGACTGGAGGAGGACGACCCACGCAGCTCGACGGCACTTCCTTCCGAGGAGACCCACCTGCCTGGCTGGGACTGAACTGTCCCCGACGGCTCCCTTCACCACTAGGGGAAACCAGCCTCTTGGGTGTGATGGGAAGAGGAGGATTGGGGGCCCCAGACTCGATGGGACGGGCTGGATCAGTGGTGTAGCTAGAGGGGGCAAAGCACTAAGGCTGCAATCCTATACACACTTTCCTGAGAGGCTACAGTGGGACTTACTTCTGAGTAGTCATGCTTTGGATTGCACCCTAAGTTTTGCAAGGATACGGCTCCACTTTGCTGCACCCTCCAGGAATGACTCCCTGTGAAACTTAGTGCTTTGCCCCCTACTAGCTACGCCACCGAGGCTTCTCCTGGTTGTAGCAATTGTGATCCTTCAACAGGTACCCTCAAGTTGAAACCCAGCTGGAAACCAGTTGATGGGGAACTGGGGCAGTGAGTTGTCCCTTCCCCGCAATGGGTGCTGATGGTTGAAGTCAAGAGGTGGGTGCCCAGGCCAAGGTGGCCATAAATACTCTGTATATCCAGATAGATCCATATATTCCAGGACATGTCCTCTTTTTAGCCTCATGTCCTGGCAAAAATTTTTTATTGTCCTCCTTTTCCTTGGGACCAGGCAGCAAGTACCTTTCTTGTAATTAATAAAATATATGTAATAATTTTAAATATAATAATAAGTAATTGAGACAGCACAATCCTATCCATGTCTACCCAAAAGTCAGCTCCCTTGTATTCGATGGGTCTTACTCCCGGGAAACTGCGCTTAGGATTGCAGCCATAGTGTTTAAGTGTTAAGTGTTTAACCACATGAAAGCATATACTGTGTTTACACTAAACTAATGTTCACCCTTTTCAGCCATTTAGACTGCAATCCTAAAGACGCTTTCCTGGGAGCAATGAACACAATGGTGCTTACTTTTGAGTAGACATGGTTAGGATTGTGTTCTTGTTCTCCAAAATCAGGATGTGTTTAGATTCAGTGTTTAATAAGATTTGAGTAAATATGGTGTTTTGATTTATAAGGATAGGATGCACATTAGATTCGATGATGCATTAGATTTGAGTAAATATGGTATATGAGTGTTTTCAGCTTTTATTTTGTCATGTCCTATTTTTTTCTTAGGTGTCCTACATTTTGAGGTCCTTGTCCTCTTTTTTTGGTTATGTCTCTTGGTCACCCTGGGGCAGGTTGGCTTGCCATGTGCATAGGGTGGCCATAATTCTCTTCCACAAAATCGGATCAGGACCGTCACTCTGTCACACTTGCTAATATGTGGACACAATCCCCCCAAATCAGGATTGTCTGTCTTTCGGGACATATGGCAACCCTAGATGTGCACTACCTTTTACTTGAACTGCCCAGTTGGGTGCTCTGGGCAAAGGACCAGTCAGCCTGAGCAGCCCCAAAACCCCCCACCCCGCTTTGCCCACTGAAGTGTGGATGCTGAAGGGGATCTTAATTTTGGACGTATCAGGGTGAGACTGATGCACACATACCTGCGCACGCACACATGTGCGCACACACCTCCACTGGTGATGCACCAGGTTTTGTGTCGTCGAGAAAAATCTTTGGGTGCCCAAGGATGGGCATTCTCAAGACGCACATGCCGGTGTGCAGTTCTCACCTCTGTGATGTGCCGCATCTGGCAGGGCTTGGTTGGCGAGCATGTCACAGCTTGCTCCGTGGATGTGTCAGGCTGGCGGGACTGGTTTTGGGGAGCGTCAGGGCAGTGCGCAGCTCCCAGGGTGCACCCCTCCCAAAGTGCAAGGGAGCCAACCGGCCCCACACTAGGTGATGTTTCTCTCCTAAGATGGCCAGGACACCCCGCCTCCCCCGTGCCCAAGGATCGGTCAATGGGTTCACCTGGCTGCTTGGGGAAGGTGTATGTGGGAATTTCAGTTTGTGTCCCTGAACTTCAAAGATAGGCTCCAGTGGACTTGTTGATGCCATCTGAGATGTTGGGTGCAATCCTAACCTAGTGCAATCCTAACCTTAGAAGTGTCATATGGCATACCCCCAGGCCAACACAGGACTTGTGCCAGGGCTTAGAGCAGCCTAACCGGAGGTCAGGATTGTAGCCCTTAGATGACCAACCCTTAGATGACCAACCAGATCCATTGACCGGCAATTATAATTTATGCAAATTAGGCTATTTTTAGATGGTCATCTAAGGGTTGAAGAATTTAAATTATTAATTTTTGTGGCTTGTAAAAAGATGTGTAATTCAGTTCTCAGAGACTCTGTGATTTTCAAACTTGTGTGGTGGTTTTCTGAGAATATACAGAGTACCTTGCCTTGGGATTAGGGGAAAGCTTGGCGAGTGTCCCACCACCACCAGCCTTGAACTCTTTTTCTTTTTCAGGTTCCGCAAGTGCAAAGACCCCACCTGATCTCCCCAGCTGGCTTGGCGCACCATGTCCGTCATAGTAGAACGTGGAGACAACCAGTCGGAGAGAATGACGGCCGACGACATCATTATCGGCACCTGCCAGGTGGTGAAGGGCCTGGAGGCCCTGCGGAGCGAGAACAAGAACATTCATCAGCGGCTGCAGGAGGCCTTGCTCAGGGAACGGAAGCTGCTGGGCGAGAGGGAGGAGGCCGTGGCTGCAGCAGTGGTGGCCGATGCCGAATCTGTGGACGTGCAGGCCCTGGAACTCCTGGAGGAGAAGCACGACCTGGTGTGCAAGAGCCTGGAAGGGATCGAGCTGGGCATTGCGGAGGCACAGGTACGGGCAAAACGGGTGGCAGGGTCCCCAGCAGAGGGAGGAAGTGTGATCTGTGGCCATTGGCTGTGCTGCTGTGACATCACAGAATGTCAACAGGGATCGCCAAGGAGGTGGGAGGATGGCGCACACTGGGGGGGAAATGGGAATGCGGTGTGTGCTTAGTAGAGGAGGTACTATAGATAGCTAGGTAGGTAGGTAGGAGGTGGGGGTGGCATAGCAAGTAGGCAGGAAGAGGTGGTCTTGGAGGTGATGGATCCCTGTGGGTAAGTCAAGAATTTCTTGCTTGTTCTTTATAGAGCCTGGCACACTGATGAGTAGGTAGTGTAGGGTTGCCACATGTCCCCAAAAAAGGGATAATCCCAATTTTGGGGGTGGTGTTCACATACTGGCAAATGGGACAGAGGGTTCCATCTCAGTTTTGTGGAAGAGAATTATGGCACGCCAAAGCTAGTGGCATAGTTTTAAGGAGGTAAGAGTAGGGCAAGGTGGGAGGTGGGACACACCTCGAGATGGGACACAATTTGAGTCTCCGGCTCCCTCCTCCCCTCCCCGCAGATGCTGATTGCGCTGTCCTCTCACATCGGGGCTCTGGAGGCTGAAAAGCAGAAGCTGCGGGCACAGGTGAAGCGCCTCCGTCAGGAGAACCTGTGGCTGCGGGACGAGCTGGCCGTTACCCAGTTGCGGCTGCAGCATAGTGAGCAGACGGTGGCCCAGCTGGAGGAGGAGAAGAAGCACCTGGAGTTCTTGAATCAGCTCAAGCAGTTTGACCCCAAAGAGGAGCAGGTGAGGGCGGGGGGGGGGCAGGTGGATGGGGAGGGGGGCAAGAGAGAGCCCCACCTGGAATGGCTTCCAAAGGGTGAGGTTCCCTTCAAGACTTGATTGCTTCACCCCCTCTAGCTATGCCACTGGTTCAGGAATTCAGGGAAGGCTCAGCTTCTTTCCCAAACAGCCCTTGGGAAGGTAAAGACCTTCACTGTTCCTCTTCCTCTCTGCAGGTGGAGAAGGATGATGTGGACCAGCGCAAGGACAGCCTGTCTTCACTTTTCCCCATTGATGATGATGAGCAGCGGCCAGGTTCGTACCTGGGAGGGGGGCATGATGGATAGAACTTCTCCAAAAAGTGGGGAAAACCAGAAAGGGGGTGCCGCACTTCACACAATGCAGGTGTTCCTCTGGGATTGGGGCCAGGGCCAGATGGAGGTGACAGGTGGGCTCACCTGGGTCTAAGGGGTTGACTGGATTGGAGCAACACAGACCCATGGAGGCCGAACCCTAGATCTGTGCAAGGGAAATGGAATCCTGCTGGGTCTGGGGTATTCTCCCCCTCCAGAGTATTCTGGCTGCTTTCAGAGAGGAAAGCTCAATTTTCTCCAGCCTCGGTTGTCTCCCTCCACAGGGGGCCACGGCCCCAGCTCAGCGGCCACGGCAGCACAGCAAGGTGGCTATGAGATTCCGGCGCGCCTGCGCACCTTGCACAACCTGGTCATCCAGTACGCCTCTCAAGGACGCTACGAAGTGGCTGTGCCTCTCTGCAAGCAGGCACTGGAGGACCTGGAGAAGAGCTCTGGCCACAGCCACCCAGACGTGGCCACCATGCTCAATATCCTGGCATTGGTGTACAGGTGAGGTGGATGGGAGCCAGAGGGTGGCTGGGCTCTTGTCACCTGGGAACCCAGCGTGGCCTGAACTTGGGGAACGTTGAGCACCCTGGCACTTTTCACAGGGAGCTGCATCTCCCCTTATAGGGACCAGAACAAGTACAAGGAAGCCACGGAACTGCTGAATGATGCCCTGGATATCCGGGAACAGACCTTGGGGGTGGAGCACCCCGCGGTGAGTGTTGGGGGCTTGCAGGGGAGCCCCCTCCAGTCTCTGGGTGGTAGTTGTGGGCGCATCACCCTGGGTAGATTCTCAAGGAAATAAGAATGGGTGGTCCTACTAGTAGCAAAGGAGTTATTCTCAGAGCTCCCTGGGCAAGCATCTTGCTCGGAGGAGACACTGGGGGGGGCATGCAAGGGCAAGCTAATTCCCCCCTCATCTGCCCACCCTTTTGGCGCTGCAGGTGGCTGCAACTCTGAACAACCTGGCCGTTCTCTATGGGAAGCGGGGCAAGTACAAAGAGGCAGAACCCCTGTGCAAGCGGGCGCTGGAGATCCGCGAGAAGGTAAATCTAAATTGGGATTGATTTATTGAGCCTATGGAAAATACATGGACTTATGGTGAATCAGATGTTCTCACAGGTTCTATAGAACCCTTTGCTAATGAGCACCTGGTTCTGAGAACCGGTTACTAATGGGACATAGAACCTGCTAGGTCCAGTCCACCTAGACATTCAGTGGTGGGCTTCACGGGGTTCTCACAGGTTCTATAGAACCCTTTGCTAATGAGCACCTGGTTCTGAGAACTGGTTACTAATGGGACATAGAACCTGCTAGGTCCAGTCCACCTAGCCATTCAGTGGTGGGCTTCACGGGGTTCTCAAAGGGTTCTATAGAACCCTTTGCTTATGAGGGCCTGGTTCTGAGAACCGGTTACTGATGGGACTTAGAACCTGTTGTTAATTGAGGTTATTAGGACATAGAACCTGTTGTTAATTTATTTGAATCCCTCCACTGTAGCCACTCAAGGACAGGATGGTCTATATTGAAAAAACCAGACGTTGGGTTGTCTACGTGATGTCCGGCTGCCAAGTGTCATTCAGTTCACATTTTTCATGCTTTCCAAGGCGCATCATGAGGATGTGAAGTAGCATCACATCCTATGCTTTGGGAACAAGGCCAGGACTATTATGGGGTGCAGAATGCTTCCAAATGCACTGCAGAGATACCTCCAAACTGCGGCTGGGATCAGGGTGACCAGATGCCAAACCCCAAATTCCTGAACCCCAAGGCCAAAATTCCTACCCGCTTAAAAAAATTGCCAAAAAATGTATTTTTTTGTTTTTATATTTTTGGATTTTTGGGGGGTTTTTGGCCATAACCTTTGATAGGAAGGAGATATCACAAAACCGATATTTGCATTGGATTCTGCTCTTCAATACAAATCCAATGACATATGACATGATGGGGTAATGCCATTGAAAAGTTAAAAAATGAAGCCAAAATGTAGGATAATGAAGCCAAAATGTAGGACACCCAGACAGGAGGCTACAAATCCAGGCTTTCCCGGTCATATGTCCACCCTGGCTGGGATGAAAATGCTGTACATTGTAGGATAGTGAGAAGGACCCTCTTTAAGAGAGGTTTGCCAAGACTGACTGTTTTGTAACCAATGCGACAATGCGAGGCTCCCTGCAAACTTAGTGCTTTGCACCCCCTTGGCTATGCAGCATATCCAGTAGCTATTAATTATTAACTATTAATTAACTATTAATTTTCTCATATGCTTTGTAAAGCGCTTTGTGAACTTTTTAGTTGAAATGTTTATATATATATATAGTACATAAATATACATATTAGTACATAAATACTAAAGGTAGGTAGGAAGGAAATGGTAGTGAGAAGGGCGAGCTGTCCCTGAACTGTGTCTCCTTCTCCTCCCTGGCACAGGTGCTGGGCACAGATCACCCAGACGTGGCCAAACAGCTGAACAACTTGGCGCTCCTGTGCCAGAACCAGGGCAAGTTCGAGGAGGTGGAGGAGTACTACCAGCGGGCTCTCTGCATCTACCAGACCCGCCTGGGCCCTGATGACCCCAACGTTGCCAAAACCAAGAACAACCTGGTAAAGGGTTGGGGGGGGGGCACAATGCAGGTTTGTGTGGTGTCTTTCACGGGGAAAGATGAAGATGCTGTCAGAGGTGAATGAGGTTATTGACACCCCACACCACTTCCTTTCTCCCGCCAGGCCTCCTCTTACCTGAAGCAGGGCAAGTACCAGCAGGCGGAGGAGCTGTACAAAGAGATCCTCTCCTCGCACGAGCCGGAGCTGGCCGGCCACAGAGGTGGGTAAGGGCTGGGACTGGTGCCTTGAGCTTGGAGGGGCAACAACAGAGGAGGCTGGTAACCTGGGACCGTGCCCAGCCCCTTGGACCACTGGCCTCTGTTGTTGACTTGGAGGAGCAAGGGTCCCCTAAAGCAGGGGTCTCCAAACATTTTGGCAGGAGGGCCACATCATCTTTCTGACACTAATTAACCAGAAAACTAATTAACATTTCAAATTTGAATAAATTTTTATTAATGTATTGAAGTGGATTAAAAGGCTTGCTTAAGGGCTGGATAGAGGGGTCATTCTGGGGGCCACATTAAGGCTCACTGGGGACTGCATCTGGCCCCCAGGCCAGGCTTTGATGACCCTGCCCTAAGGTCTTGGGGACCACATCTGAGAATCCTTGAGGCTGCTCAGGATTGAACACTGGGAGCTGTGCTTGCAAAGAACGCATCTCAAGCACTGAACTGGGGTTTGCTTTTCCTCTTGGAAAATGGGGGGGGGGGGGGGGCTGTCTGAACGTCTTCCTTTCTCCCCACCTTTCAGATGAGAACAGGACAGGAGCTGCACGAGGTGCGCAGCATGGACAGGTATGTTGGTGGCAGGGACTCTCAGACCTGAGGCTTGCATTCTCCCCAGACAGGAAGCCTTCCTTCTTCCATAAGTGGGACTGGAGGGGGCTGGAAAGGGAAGGTTGGTCTTCCTGATCAAATCAACTAGCAGGAGATTCAGGACAGACAAAAGCTATCAGTATATAATGTAACCCATGGAACTCATTGCCACAAATGTGGTGGTTGTGAGTTTTTTTAGCCAAATTCCTAGCAAATATAGTCTGCCATTGTCTGTTAGCCACAGTGGCTGCCATGTGGCTTGCATACCCCGCATACCCCATACATACACCACATACCCTGTACATACCCCGCTGCTGGAGGGCAAGCGAGGCTGTTGTGATGAGGAAGCAGAATGCTGGACTCAACTTTAGGTCTGAGCCAGGTGAAGAGGTTGCCAATATGCCCTTTTGGAGGGGGGCACCTGCTTCTGCTGCCCCAGCCTCTGCAACACTCCACTTTTCTCTTTCACTCTCCAAGGATGGTCTGGGCACCCTGAGACGGAGCAGCTCCTTTTCCCGCTTCCGGGAGTCCCTGAAACGTGGCAGTGAGAAGCTGGTCTCCAAGCTCAAAGGCGAGGTGGCCCGACGCCCCACCGCCTCCCCAACCCTTGGGTAAGTGGCGTCCCTCTGGCAGCCCATCAAGGACTCCCAGTGCGCACAGTTGGCTTCAAAGATGTATCTCACCCGCAGGATGAAGAGGGCCACTTCCCTTAATATGTTGCATGTGGGGGAGAGGGCAGCGGCGGCAACAACGGCGGCAGCATCGCCTACGGTAAGCATTAAGACTCCTCGGGGCAGAGCCAAGGTTATGTTCCGCCAGTAGTGTTGCTACAATTCTGTCCCACAAAACTGGGACAGAACCCCCGTAAACTTGCCAGTATGCGATTGCAATCCCCCCCAAAATGTTCCAGTTTTGGGGGGCACATGGCAACCCTGTCTGCACGCTCAGGGTAAGGGTCTTTTCTCTAGACTGAGCCATGATTGCAGTTTTGCTCCAGAGGAGGAAGACGGCACAGAGACCTGGAAGAGAAAAAGTGGGGTGTAGAGGTGTGGGGAATGCAGGCTGGGAAGGCTGTGTCACTGTCTTCTCTTCCTTCCAGCAGCCCAGCAGGCGCCTGACCGGCTCCCGCGGCCTGAGTTCCAGCACGCAGGACCTCGCCTACAGCAGCCCCCCCTAGGCTTGTGCTAGTCTCCCCTTGTCCGGCTTGGCTCTAGCCACTCCTAGTTCGACGACTGCTGCTTGAGCGCCGCTCCCCCCTTGGCTTCCAGCTTGGCTTTCTGGGGCTCTGGCATCTGGAAGGGGGGCTCAGCTACCACGCGGAGGACAGCAGCTGGACCCAGATCTCTTGGGCCTGCCTGTCCGAGGATAGCCCTCCCTGCCAGAGATGGGCAGCAGCGATGCAGGCCAAGACTGGCAGCTTTCTCCAGAAGTTGGCAAGTAGGTGCCCTCCCCCGAAGAAACATGCATGGAAGGCCCCCGTCGTCCTCATGGCTGCCTTAATACTCTGCCTCTCCCCACGGCACTGCTCTCCACCAGTGGGGCAGGCGTGCCAGAAGTGTCACTATTTATTCTATTTATGCAAGAGGGGTCCCGATTCCCTCCACTCTTCCAATAAATATGGTTGAAACAATAAAGGTTTTGCTCTTCGCTTATGTACATGTACATGCTCTTTTTCCATGTACAGAAGCAATTATGCTCCCTGCAGGGGTTTACAGGTTAAAAAAGCCCAGCCCAGATCTTAAGCTTGGCTTAGGGTCCTCTAGTCATGATGGTATAGTGGTTAGGACTGAGACTATGAGCACAATCCTTAGGCCTTAGGCTGCAATCCTAAAGACACCTTCCTGGGAGCAAGACCCATTGAACTCTATGGGGCTTACTTTGAAGTAGACATGGTTAGGATTGGGCTCTTAGGGAGGTGATTAGGGAGGCAGACTGCTCCTGACCATGGAGGCTCTTCCTAAGAGCACAATCCTAACCATGTCTACTCCAAAGTAAGCCCCATTGTATACAATGGGTCTTACTCCCAGGAAAGTGTCTTTAGGATTCCAGCCTAAGTCAGCAGCGTCACTTACGTGTACTGTGAGGTTATGATTCTGCTGCAACGCTGTTTGTTCTCAAAGTTTTCAGAAGGCAACGACTTCTCTCCTTCACGGTATAAAAGCAGTGCTAGGGAGACGCTAGCGCTATAGCCACTGTTGGTGATTTTGTGCCGGTTGCAGAGCCAGTGGGCAGTGCCCTTCATACCTAGATGGCGTCTGGCACCACCACTTGTACAGAGGGGATGACATCCAGCCCCATATAAAAAACATGTTTTATTTAAACTCCAGTCCAGAGTCTGGTGTCCATGTGCCATTGGTGAAGTCTTCTGTGCCCCAACAGGGCCACAGGGCAGTCCAGCCGCCTCCTGCCCACCTCACCTACTGCTGGTGGATCTTGCTTAAGCAGCTCCGGTAAAAGGGAAAGCTGGCTTTGTCCTCTCACCCCATTCGGAGCAATCCCTTCCGCACTCACACCTGGTGCGCGATCTCTTGCACCTTGCGCAGCATCTCCTCAGACTGCAGCTGCTCAAAGGTGAGCAGCGAGAGGCCCAGCTGGTCCTCCTGGGGGAAGAAGAGAGGACACGACACACTTCAACAGCAGCAACTGTTGCAGCAGCAGCAACGCTAACATCTGTCCATCCTCCAATCCCCCCCGATCCCCCCACCCGGACATAAGATGCACAAGGCAGGCTTTGGAGTTTCAAAGTGGGTCCCTCCAGTGAGAAAAGGCTTTTTGGGCTACTGGGTAGAACATTATTGGGGGAGGCTAAATGCGGAATACTTAGGTATTTATAGCTTTCTTTTTAAAAGGTAGTAAACTCAGTAGACCCATTGCAAAAGGAAGGAAACTTATGGGGAAAATAGGGTGGAAACAGTCTAGCACAGCATAGCTGCCCCCACCCCCCCCGACAAAAGCAGTGCCAGGGTCAATTGCCCATCCATTGCTCCGTCCTTTCCTGCTCACCTTGCGGAAGGGCTGAGCCATTTGGCGCAGGAAGTATTTGGCCACCTGGACAGCCTCATCCAGTGTCAGGTTGAGGTTGGCATCTGTGATGTGCTCCTGGATCCAGCGTGGGAGCTTCCCGCGTTTGTCAGCCCGAGCAAAACGCTGGCAAAAAAATCCCAAATGCAGCAGCGTGAGTGACCAGGAGAGATGGTGCCAACAGCCACATGCATCCAACCCTCCCCAAGGCCCGCTTGTTCTTCCTGCCGACGCACCTTATCTGCAAAGACCATCAGGCCATAGTCAGTCTTGCCACGGATGGCCCGGCCCACGCATTGGGCTGCGTGCCGCATGGCGTCAAAAGTGAGAAAGTCATTCTCCCGGATCTGGAACTGGTCCCGCAGGTACTCCAACCGGGCCTGGCAAGAGAGAAGGGGGGCAGGATTGCAGCTGTGGGGGTCACATCATGAGTGTGTGGGGAGCAACAGCCTTTTCTGCTTCTTGAAAGAAAGGGCTCCAAAAAGCCCACAAACAGGGCACATCGGCAGCCGTGCACCATCCTCTGGGCTGCCTTCAACACCTGGTGCCCCACAGGTCCCCCTTCAGGAAAAGCTTCCAGCTCAACCCAGCAGGGACCGATCTCTTGGAGATGGCACGGCTGCCTTGCCAGCAGAGTCCTCAGAGGATCACACGGCACAGAAGCTGGCAAGGATGGAGGAAGTGGTGCCCAAACAAAAGCCAAGGCAAACCCACCTTCAGGATGCGGCTCTGGGTGTACACGTAGGGCACCCCAAACATGATGACAGCTCTGCCAAAGTGGTGCACTGTGATGCAAAAAAAGGGAAGAAGCACATCACCATCCTTGCTTTCCACCATGCACCACCGCAGTCCTGCAAGCACCTGTGCCTAGACCCCAACACTCTGCACAAGGGCAAGAACAAGAGGATGGAACATCATTCTGAGTCAGATTGTGGGGTTCTGTCTGGGCGCAAGAGTAGCAGCATCTGACTGGATGTGCTGCAGTAGCCAGAGAAGCCCAGAAGTGCATTGAAATGTGACTCTCCCCCAGGACAGTCTCCGGGACGGCCGCCTTCCTCGTCCCAGCCTGAAGGGCTGTCATAGGGAGGAAGGGGCTCATTTGTTCATAGCTGCTTCTGAAAGCAGAACTAGAACCAATGGGGACAAACTGCAAGAGAGGAGATTCCGGTTGGATATCCGAAAAAATTCCTGAGGGTGAGGGCGGTTCGGCAGTGGAAGAGATTGCCGAGGGAGGTGGTGGACTCTCCCTCACTGGGGATCTTCAAGCAGAGGCTTGAGGAGCACCTGTCAGGGATGATCTAGGAGAATTTCCTGCTGCAGGCAGGGGGTTGGACTAGATGACCTACTAGGTCCCTTCCAACTCTAGGATTCTATGATTCCTTCCCTTGCTGCCGGACATTTTTGTTCCAGCCTCCGGAGCGCCACATCTGCCTCCTCCACAGTCTTTGCAAGAGCAGATAGGGCCACTCACCAAAGTCAATGCCCTCGGACACCTTTCCCCTGGCCACGGACAGCAGGATGGCTCCCCGGCCGTTCTCGCAGGCCTGTCATGTGCATATAAAACACACAGCTCTCAGTTGCACAATCTACACCTTTGGGGGAAACTGGATGAGAATCCCTCGTTGCGGCAGCCTTCCTGCCCGACCACCCACCTCCTGGTACTTCTCCAGGGCCATGCTGGTCTCAGCTCCATCCTGGGTCTCTATGAAGATGAGCTTGTTGCGCTGGATGTTTTCTAGGATTCCCTGGGGTTGGGGGGGAGAGAGAGAGATGGGAAGGGTCACAAAAGATCTATGCAGTACAAGGTTACTCCTGATCAAAGCTGGGGGGAGCAAACACTCCTGCCCCCCTCCTGCCTTTTCCTGCAGCTTCCCCCACCCCCGGATGCCAACTTCTCTGGTCCTTCTGAGTCTGGAAGCTGTTCCAGCCACAGAAAACAGGAGCTACCAGCTTCCTGTCCCCCATAAGAACATGTTCTCCCCCATTCTTTCTCCCTCCACCCTCCAGCAACGACACACACACATACCAACCTGCTCGTACCAGGACGCCACAATATTCTCCATGTACTGGTAGCTGGTGAAGAAGGCCACGATGCCGTCTGGGACGATGGCTGACATCTCCAGGAGCAGGTTGCCGTAGTTCCGGATGACGGCTGCCAGAACAGTGGGACCGTTTCTGGGAGGGGGTAGCACGTTTCCTTCCCACCCACCCCCAAAGCCCAGATCCCTCTCTGTGAACCTCCCCAGATCTGCCTGCAGCAAGGAGCAAAGTGGTGCCGAAAGCAGGAGCTAAAATGGGGAGACTCACCTGTGAAAGAGACCAATGCAGGCTACAGGGCTCAAGGAAGCATGGAACGCCAGCCCTGTCCCATCCATTGGGTCAAGCGTCTGCTCCACAGCGCTCGCCTCCCCAAAAAGGGATGAGGTCCAGGCCAAGAACCCCACCCTACTGCACCTTCCCATATAGGTCTCTTTACGCTGCTGGGGGAAGCCTTACCGATGTCTTCACGGGTCTCAAACTTGGAACTGATGGCCACTTGATCGTTCCCTCGCCCCACAATCTGGGAGAGAAGAGGGGTGTTGCAGGAGAAGGGTTGGGTCAGGAGCTTGGCCAGCTAGTTGAGAGTTGCAACTAATCTGCAAGAGACCCTCCCCTCAAAAGCTAGCCCCTGGTCAGATGCCCCTCTCTGGGCTCACCATCGGGCACAGACAGGTTCTGGCGAGGGTCATGGTGAAGGTGGCCATAGTGACGGGCCTGAAGTCCAGGATCTTGGGGTAGATGTCCAGTGGTGACAGGGTCTGTGCAGAGAAAGGAGATGCTCACTGGTGGACACCCCACTGCACCCCCAGTCACACCCCAAATAGAACAATATGGATTGCCATGCTGGGAGGACAGCCGTCACCTACACTGGCACCCCCGCCCAAGGGCACAGCCAGGAAAAAGGTTGGGCCCCACATAGGTTCACTTACTCCTGAAGTAATAATAACTGACTGGAACCGCTCAAAGACGGGCTTGATGGCGATGGAGGCATCCATGCAGCTGGCGAGAAAAAGCGGACAGTGATGTGGGAACAGGATGCCTTGCACAATCCTCCCCCCATCCTAAATACAGGGTGGTGTGAGTTGCATTTGCAGGACCGAAATAATACTGCATCCACCACCCTTGGAAACTGATGGAAGGAATAATGCCAGCATGGTCTCCAATTGCTGTTAGGTACAACGGCCGCACAGAGCCTCCGTGCCCAGGATGCTGGAGACGGACATCACCTTCCAGCTTCTCGAGAGAGGAAGAGATCCAAGAGGGCAGGTGTGCAATAGGGTCACATGATCCTCACCTGAAGTGCAGGATCGGGTTAGTGATGGTGGGCGTCCGGTCGTCGAAGGGCTCTATGATGATGGTGAAACCTGGAGCCAGAGAAGATGTGGTCAGATGGGGCTGCCAGCAGTGACCAGCCAGATGCTTCCAGGAGGCACAAGGGCAATACCCTCCTGCATGGTTGCATGCCCCCATCCCATGGTGGTATGGGTATCTCATCCCATGCTGAGATGGCACAGGCACCCCCCCCCCACTTTCTGACAGTTTGTTTTCTGATGGTTCTGCTCTTTCAACACCTATGTATTCATAACCCTGCATGTTGAGCTGTCCACAGCCCTTATGCTCCTCCACAAATTTGTCCTTAAAGTCAGCTGAAGTAGTTGCTGCTACTTCATCCGGTGGCAATGAGTTCCATAGGAATCCCTGGAAACTGCAAGGGTTCCTCGGGAGTCAAACTGCGGTGCAAAATTCAGCAGTAGCTGGTATGGGGAAAAAAGTTTCCGAGTTGCAGCTTTAATGTGCCGGTTGGACAAGGGTGAGAAGCAGACCCCCCTCCCCCCTGCCACCAAGGAGGAGAAATTAAGCTTCTTAGGACTGACTTGGCCTCGGGGCTAAGCACTTAAGAGACTTACATAGTATTTATAAGCTGTGGCCACGTCAGAAATAGGCCTGACATAGGCCTGGCAAGGAGCCGCAGAAGTCCTTGGCCCACAGCCGTTCGCCTGGGGTGGTGAGGCTGTTTGGCCAGGGCAAGCCCACCGCAGGGCCAAGCATAGAGACTACCCTCCTGCTGGCTTCCAAGAGACACACCAAAGCTGCTTACTGGGATGACAGCAGAGGAATCCCCCACCCCACCAGCTCCCCTCTCCTGCCCCGGAGCCAGCAAGAGCCTGGCAAGGAGGGCACTGTCTGAGCAGGGCAAGCTCAGAAACTTGCCTCCACTCTCAGGCCAGGCCTGAGCTCAGCCTGCAAGACCAGACCCAAAGGGAGAAGCAGTGGGGCAGCTCTGGAAGCACTCAGACCTACACTGCAGGGCTGCCCTTCACTCTCCTGAAACACTCCCACAGACCCAAGTGTGGGCATGAAAAGCACACCCTCATGGCCACAGTGGGGTTGGGGGACTTGTGGTGGGCACAAGCTGCTCTCTGCAACTCCTTACCCTTGGAGTAGGTGCTGACCAAGGTGGCAAAGTTGGAGATGAGCGTGATGGGCGAGAAGTCAGAGATGTCGGCAATCTCCAGCGTGCGAAGGAGAGAGCGGAGCCGCTCGGCGCAGAACCTGGGAGGGGGTGGAAAGTAATAAGCAGACTGCGCCCCCTCCCCGCTGAGTTCTGGAAAGAAGAGCTGCAGGTTAAACAGGGAGTCCCAGCAGGGACAGGTCTCACATTGCAGCCCCCACTCACCGGAGAGGCTTGCGCTCAATGCAGACCTTCTCAAAGACGTCCTTAAGGAACGAGGGGGGGCTCTCCTGGACCACGTGGTGGACCCGCAGGCGGGATTTCAGGTATTCCAGGAAGCGCTTCAGGAAGCCCACAAAGTGCTCCGCCGTCCGGATGTTGCCTGGCACAACCTCTGCCAGTGGACGATGCAAGAGAAATGGGTCACTACTGTGGCCCCCATCCAGTCTCTGCCCTCATCAGATGCAGGCGCTGGGGCAGGGTGAGCCCCATATTTACACAGAGGGGGCAACACCGCTAGACAAAGGTAAAAACATAAGCATACCTTGGAGAACCTCATCTGGCAATACAGGGTTGGCCAGATAGACATCCGTCTCACGGGCAACGTTAGCCTCCCGCAGCCCCTCCACCAGGCGCCGATACTCCTCCTTCAGCTTCTGCGCATCCGTTTCCTTGATGCTGAAAAGAGAGGGGAGGACCAGTGTCAACCATGGCACTGCAATATGTTAGATGTACAGAGGGGGAGGGGGAGAATGCAGCACTGTCCAAACTATCCAAATCCCCCCCCATGAGATGCTGCGCTTGGGGGACTGATGCGCATAGGGGACAGTGCATGGGAGTTGATGTGCATGGGGATTTATGCACATAGGGGACTTATGCACATGGGGGTTGAGGCGCATGGGGGTTGTTGCGCAAGGGGGGTTGTTGCGCAAGGGGTTGATGCTCATGGAGTCTTGATGTGCATGGGGATATGATGTGCATAGGGACTTATGCGCATGGGGGACTTATGCGCACGAGGGGATGTTGCGCATGAGGGATTGATGTGCATGGGGGGTTGATGCGCTGTGGGGGGATGGTGTATGAGGGAATTTTACTCCCGCAACGCGGGTTTTCGCCAGTTAACATATAAATTTTCAAGATCTCTTTTTAAAGAAGCCATAATGGAGGACGGGAGGGGGCTGGGGAGAATGTGGTCACGACACTCACTTTTGGATGGTGGCTTGCAGGGTGGCCACATTCCCCTGGCAGCGATCCAGCGTCTTACGCGTAATATTGACCCCCATGGAATCAATGCAGACGTTGTCTGTGGGTCAAGAGAAGGCAGGGAAGTGGGGTGCAAAGCAGTTTCCAAGCAGGATTACTTTACACAATCGGTTTGAAAGCCACGCTGCACTGTTGGCAGTAAGTCCCACATGCGGCCGTGAGTCCCACAGTCTGTGTGATATTAAAAAAATCCCCATAGAATCAATAGGGCAGCCCACACAAGGCTGGGCACGTTTCCCAGCACGCTTCCACATACCAATATTGTGTGCCTCGTCAAAGACAACCACAGATTTCCTGGCCAGCTCTTTGGAAACCAAGTCAGCAATCTTGGGGTCTAGGAGGTAGTGGTAGCTGTACACCACAATGTTGGCGTGAAGGATCTGATCCGACATGAAAGATGAGAGAGAGAGAGCGAGAGTAAAGTAGAGACACACACCAAGGAGCATCTGACTGGGAGAAGGCACCCTGCATTCTGGACAAGACACCCCCTGTGCCACATCTACGTACTGAATATCGGGCAAGGAAATAGGGGCACCAGCCCTTCTGCCGCCCATAGGCCTTCAAGTCATCCAGGTTGTACACTCCATATGGAAGGGGCACTTGGCGTCCATGGGCATCAAATTCCTGTTGGGAGAGGAAAGCCTTCAGAAAGATCTGGTTACCCTGCTCTCATGGTGGATGCATCAGACTAGACCACAATGTGGGACCACTGCCAGGACGGCCTCCAAACCGGCCACAACCAGGTCATGAATCCAAGGAGAACACAGAGGGTTATTCCCAAAACAACAGGGGAGAATGGGGGACAGGATCAGTCCTGCCTTACAGCTCCTGCTGTAGGTTCCCTGTCACCCCAGGAGTGGCTCCAGGGGGTGGCCCCTCCACCATGGCACCAAAACCTTGGGCATGGAACACAGTTACAATCTGATTTTCCTCTTTCTTTAGCTCACAAGCTTCCAGAGGCTTGTTGGAGTAAGACCCATTGAACACAATGGAATTACTTCTGAGTAGACCTAGTTAGAATCATAGAATTGGAAGGGACCTAGTAGGTCATCTAGTCCAACCCCCTGCCTGCAGCAGGAAATCCCCCTAGAGCATCCCCGACAGGTGCTCGTCGAGGACTGTGTGTCTTGCAGGAGTCTCCCTCCCTCATCCCTGCACAGAAGGCAGGATGCAACACTTCCATCCTTTCATGGGGCGTTTGGGACTCCGAGCTGCTGTTCTGGGTTTGCTTTCCTGCTGCAGGTCTCAACCTGCTATTCTTTAATTACTAGGTTTCATTTTGCTGTGCTTTCCACTGTTCTGCCTTTCATAAAAACTGGAGGGGGGTGGAGGGAACAAATGCACCGGCACAAAGACTAAAGTAAAGAGGACACCCCCCAAGGCAATGGGGGGCAGACAAAGCCTAGAGGTGGGAGTTCAGTAGGGGGTCCCTCCAAGTGCCTCTGCCTGTCCAGGGTGACCGAAAAAGCCAGGAGGGCCTCACCTGCATACCCTACTATCCCCTTCATTCACATACCCCCTGACCTCAAAGAAACAGCAAGAGGGAACGCTGTCATCCTGCTGGTGCTGAGCCCGCACGTAGGAGGCCGTTAGGCTGAAGCACTTTCCGTCCACCTCCTTTCCAAAGCGTAGGCTGCTCACCTAGGAGAAGAAATGGAATGCATGCGCTGATGGGGAACCACTGTTTTCCACAGACCAAGGGATGCCAATTGCTCCGCTGCCAATCGCTGGCAATGCTTGTGCCCACCTCCTTCTAAATAAAAGCAGCTGCCTCTCTGCACCAGCAGCCTAGAGTCTGGTGGCTGCCCAAGACCGTGCGGGGTAGCAGTCTAGAGGTGGGAACCGAACCGAAAGCGTTCCAAGGGCTCCGCAGCAAGAGTGGCACAAGCCCTGCCAAGGTCCCCAAGCAAGGAACAGGTGAGGCCATGGGAAGAAATGCAACAGAACGCTTGGAAATGAAGGGCCGCTCCAAGGCAGGGGGCTCTGGTCTCTCTCACCTCCGGGTGGACGCAGAGGTTTTTCCGGGAGCTGAGCGCCAGGCCCAGGAAGGGAAGTTTCTCTCCTGTCTGCTTCTCGTGGAAATCCAGAAGTTTGCGCAGTTCCTCGATGACCTGAGAAAAAAGCAGATGCCAGAGCCAAGGCCTCTCCAGGTGTCCCCCAGGACCAGCCCATCCATGTGGCCAACCAAGGCCACTGCCTCAGGTGGCAGACTGGCCACAACGGGTGTGCCAGCTTCTGTCACTCCTCTTCCTCCTCAGGCCAGGCAAAAGTTCTCCCGGTGGCCCAGCATGTTTACCTTCTCTATCTCTGGCACCGTTCTGGAGCAGTAGATGAGCTTGGTCACCTCCAGGGGGAAGGCCTGGGGGGAGGAAGAGAGCGCTCTTGGGTTGGCAAGCTCCTTTTGGGGGGACGGTGGGATTGGGAAGCAGGAGGTGCTCAGCCTATGGGAACCCACAACACAGCCATGAGCCCCATCTGTGGCATACGGTGCTGTGATCCCAGGATGCTACAGTGGGGACACGCAGGGAACCCCCTTGGACAAGCAGGGGGGAAGTGATGACAAAACTGGGGCTGATGCTTTCCAAAAAATAGTATTGTGTTTCCCCTTTAGCGCTTTTGTAAATCATGAGATGCAAAGATAGGTTTTTCAAATATACTGTGAATATGATTGTTAGTGGGGTCTGATGGGTTAATAATAATAATAATAATAATAATAATAATAATAATAATAATAATAATAATAATAATAATAATAATAATCAGCACGAATTATACGCCACTACATCACACAGTCCTAGACTCTTGGGAAGGGTCCAACTGGTGATGAGAATGAAACCAGCACGAAATTGTTTGCTGTGTATTGATGATGATGATGATGATGATGATAATAATAATAATAATAATAATAATGTACTTACACGCTGATAGGCCACAATGAGAGACAAGAGAGAGATGGTTTTCCCAGTGCCTGAGGGCATCTCCAGCACACCATGGCCCTTGCAGAGAAACAGAGGGGCAAAATTATGGACAGACATCAATGTGGACCCTTATATGGGTCATTGTGGCTTCAATGCTAAAGACGCTTTCTTGGGAGTAAGACCACTGAACAGAATGGGGCTTACATTTGAGTAGACATGCTTAGGATTGTGCTCTCCCTCTTTCTTCCCCTTCCAAGTCTTGGGGATAGTTTTAATTCCTGGAAGCCACATCAAAAGTTCTCAATGTCTAGCAATATGTTTGGATATATCTTGACAACCAGAGAGCCTTTCTACATATCAGTCTAAGGCTGCAGCCTAAAGACACTTTCCTGGGAGTAAGCCCCACTGAACACAATGGGGCTTACTTTTGAGAAGACATAGTTAGGATTGTGCTCTAACCAATCCGCGGCACTCTCAGGGGTTTGCCTGCAATATTTCATCTGTTTATGGAAGATATTTTTCTTTGCACATAATAATGTCCTCTCCCCAGGTTGAGTGCCAGCTTGTCGGGCTCTACTGCAGACACTGGTGCTGAGGGCAGCCTGACAAGTGGGCACAGGCACCCCAAGCAAGCCTGCTCTGCCTTACCTTGGCATCCAGAGTCCTCTTGAGTTCCAGCATATAAGAATACTGTTCAGGGTAGATATAGTCGTATGGAAAGTAGACAAGCAAGCCATCGATGTTCAACCTACGGGCAAAAAAAGGCATCAGGAAAACAAGGGCACCCCCAGCAGCAAAGACCCCCCCCCTGCACCGTCCAGTTGTCTCCACTTGTTCCCTCAAGTCCCAAATCACTTCTGGTTTTGAAACACACGTGTTGCAAGTCTGTATGAAGTAGACTCTCAAGTCCAAGTCCTATGAGTCAAGTTGCAAGTCCCTGCTGAGAAAGTGTGTGCCAGGTTGAGTTGCACACCTAGGGTCGCCATATGTCATAATCCAGATTTTGGCGGATTGTGTTCACACGGTGGCAAATGGGACGGAGGGTCCTGTCCTGGTTTTGTGGAAGAGAACTACGGCAACCCTATGCACATCTCAATGCAAGCAGATGTGTGCGCGCACACACACACACACACACACACACACACTATCACTACTACAGGCCTTTACACACATGCACCCAATTACTCATGCCAATACTCATTTGCTGTCTTAAAAAGCATGTGTATATTTGGGGCACCAATTCCAAAAACGCCATCAGTTTTACCCCATGAGGTCTACTTTCAGAGATCCGGCATTGAGCCCTTCGTGAATGGTTCAAGCAGCTTTCTTGTGAAGAAGCCTCCACCGCGACTTCCTTGTGAGGAAGGTGCTTGGAGCATCCTCCGAGATGGTTGTGCCAAATCCCCAAAACTGGATGCAATGGGGCAAAACTGAGGCTGCTTTTGGAATCAATGTCCAAAATCTACCCACATAAATCCTTTATCCCACTGGTTCTTGAGCATTTCAGGCCAGGACTCCCTTCTGAGAATAACCATCTGTCTGGGGATTCCCCCCAAAAGTGACATCATGGCTGGAAGTGACTATTTGACTCAAGGAAGCCACCTTGAGTCTTGTATGAATAAGGCAGGATATTAATAAAGTTAATAATAATAATAATAATAATAATAATAATAATAATAATAATAATAATAATAATAATAATGTGACATCACTGATGCCAGAGCTCCTCCATGTTAACTCAGAAGTAAGTCCGATTGTATTCAATGGGACTTACTCCCAGCAAAGTATAGATTGCAGCTTGTGCCCCATCGTGGGCAGGACTACTCAGAAGTAACTCATATTGTGTACAATGAGACTTACTCCCAGGAAAGAATGAGTGTCCTGTTCCAAGATGCCAGCAACCAGCTTTTTGTGACCCCTACTTTGAAAACCACTGAGTGTGTGAGGCTGTCTGTGTGTTCTGGTCAACATTCTGTGCCCCTTCACACAGGCTGAGGAGAGGCAACTGTCCACATTCTGACTGTCAACTGTTAACGTTCCCGCTACCACTGAAAATATGGTAAGATGAATGTCTGCATGTTCTGGCCAACATTCTGTGTCAATCAAGCAGGCCGAGGAGAGGAACCTGTCAACATTCTGTCAACTGTGAACATTCCAGCTACCACTGAAGATATATGGTAAGATGAATGTCTGCATGTTCTGGCCAACTTTCTGTCCCAATCAAGCAGGCTGAGGAGAGGCAACTGTAAACATTTTGTCAACTGTTAACATTCCAGATACCACTGAAAATATATGGTAAGATGAATGTCTACATGTTCTGTCCAACATTTTGTGCCAATCAAGCAGACTGAGGAGAGGCAACTGTCAACATTCTGACTGTCAATTGTTAACGCTCCAGCTACCACTGAAAATATATGGTAAGATGAATGTTTCCATGTTCTAGCCAATGTTCCATGTCAATCAAGCAGACTGAAGAGAGCAACTGTCAACATTCCAACTGTCAACTGTTAACATTCCAGCTACCACTGAAAATATATGGTAAGATGAATGCCTAAGTGTTCTGACCAACGTTCCGTGCCAATCAAGCAGGCTGAGGAGAGGCAACTGTCAACATTCCGACTGTCAACTGTTAATGTTCCAGCTACCAGTGAAAATATATGGTAAGATGAATGTCTGTGTGTTCTGGCCAACGTTCTGTGCCCCTTCACACCGGCTGAGGAGAGGCAACTGTCAACATTCTGACTGTCATCTGTTAACGCTCCAGCTACCACTGAAAATATATGGCAAGACGAATTTCTGCATGTTCTGACCAAGGTTCTGTGCCAGTCAAGCAGGCTGAGGAGAGGCAACTGTCCACATTCTGACTGTCAACTGTTAACACTCCAGCTACCACTGAAAATATATGGTAAGATGAATATCTAGGTGTTCTGGCCAACGTTCCGTGCCAATCAAGCAGGCTGAGGAGAGGCAACTGTCAACATTTTGTTAACTGTTAACATTCCAGCTACCACTGAAAATATATGGTAAGATGAATGTCTAGTTGTTCTGGCCAACATTCCGTGCCAATCAAGCAGGCTGAGGAGAGGCAACTGTCAACATTCTGACTGTCAACTATGAACATTCCACTGAAAATATGGGGAGATGAACTTCAGAGGCCTGGCAGTGCCCCCCATGGAAGCCCAGACCCCCCCTCCCGGCCCCCAACATTGGCTTTGTCCTCAAATTCCCCCCATCACTCTTTGCCCCAGGAGCAGCCCTCCCCTCTTCCCGACAATGGTACATCCCGGCCGACTCCCCCCTCCCCAACTCACTTCATGGTTCCTTCCACTCCACAAGCCCATCGGTGCCGCTGCAGCCACACTAAGTCCCCACCACGGATCTCTCTTCGCGCGTCCCTATTGGCCAGGAAGCTCTTGGCTCTGATTGGCTGTCTGGGAAAGGGGTAAGTCCCGCCCACCCATGACCAGCACGTTCATTTGTCTTTCGACCAAGTTCGGCTGCACATTGCGCAGGCAGCAGTAGCAGCTCGGGATCTGATCGTTCAGAGCTAGGCAGGAGTAATCGAGACCAGAGTAACTGACTCCAGGCAGAGGAACTGGACGCTCATTACTCAGCGTATACTCACTGCACTACCTTGAGTGTAAGTGTGGCTATGAGTGGGACCCACTGTATGAATACAAAAGTCCTATCATTTTCTCCTACTGCAGCAGGCTGGATACAGTACACTCACTACTCACAGTATACTCACCGCACTACCTTGTGTGTAAGTGTGGCTGTGAGTGGGACCCACTGTATGAATACAAAAGTCTTGCATTTTCTCCCACTGCAGCAGGCTGGATACAGTACACTCACTACTCATAGTATACTCACAGTATACTCACTACACTACCCTGAGTGTAGGTGTGGCTGTGAGTGGAACCCACTGTATGAATACTGAAGTCCTATCATTTTCTCCTACTGCAGCAGGCTGGATACAGTACACTCACTACTCACAGTATACTCACAGTATACTCACTGCACTACCCTGAGTGTAGGTGTGGCTGTGAGTGGAACCCACTGTATGAAAAGAAAAGTCCTTGCATTTTCTCCCACGGCTGCTTTGTCCCCTCAGCACTCCCATCCACCACTGACAGTCCTTTCTGCAATTAGTTTGAGGGTATCCTATTGGCAGTTTATCTTAGTCAAAGCATGGACCTTGACAGATGCCAAGTGCTGATCATGGGCAAGACTCCTCAGAAGTAAGTTCTACATAGGATTGCAACCTCAGTTCATTCTCATCCTCTTTATTCTCCTCTCCCATTACAATCAGCTAACTGTAGAATGAACCTGCCGTGAGGGGTAAAATTTCAAGAATATTTGTGGGCACCGGGCATGGCTGGGCACTTATCGGCACAAAGCAGTGGCAGTAGTGGTGGGCACCAGCAGGCATCCCTAACAGGCCCTATTGGGTGGCACTGGACACCATCAGGCAGTGGGGACCACCAGGGAGCAGGCACCACTGGGCACCAGCAGGAAACACCATGCACTGGTGGGCAGCGGGCATCATGGGGAGAGGAAGACTGTGGCTGCAGGTGGGATGTGTTCTGGGCAGGTGCAAAGATGGGTGGGGTGGAAGGAGGCCCAGCTTTGCAGGGAGCCCTGGAAAGAACAAGGAACCCTGGAGGACTAGATCCTTAGTGAGAATAGTTTGCACAGTTGATCACTGAGCACAATGTTGCTCTTGTTGCTGGTTGTGATACATTGTTTTGTGTCTTAATGATGCAACTGAGTGAGCCACCCTTGGGCACTGCTTGGATGTGTATCTTGCAAAGGAATAAAATGCCCCACACTCCCATCCTTCCCAATGGAGACATTCAGAAATATGAGTGAAGCTGCAAGTCCAGGCACTCTGACTCGAGAGTAAACCCTATTAAATAAGCTGGGAATTCCTTCTGTGCAAACATGTGCAAGTTTGGGTCTCTCTTGCTCTCTTTAAAGCCCTTTGAGTTCAGCCTGTCCCACCTGATCCTGACTGCAAAAGCAGCAGAGAGAACTGGTGGAAGACTTTCTAAAAGCCATCACCCCCCTAAGGCGGTACAGGCACCCCCCACTTTCTGACAGTTTGTTTTCTGTTGGTTCCGCTCTTTCAACACCTTTCACAGGCATCCCCCACTTTCTGACAGTTTGTTTTCTGTTGGTTCCGCTCTTTCAACACCTTTCACAGGCATCCCCCACTTTCTGACAGTTTGTTTTCTGTTGGTTCTGCTCTTTCAACACCTTTCACAGGCATCCTCCACTTTCTGACAGTTTGTTGTCTGTTGGTTCTGCTCTTTCAACACCTTTCACAGGCATCCTCCACTTTCTGAGTTTGTTTTCTGTTGGTTCCGCTCTTTCAACACCTTTCACAGGCATCCCCCACTTTCTGACAGTTTGTTTTCTGTTGGTTCCGCTCTTTCAACACCTTTCACTTATACCCAGGATTCATTCATTCACCACATGCTTCACTCTTTCAACCTCGCTCTGCTGCTCTAAACTTGTCTTCCCTGATATTGATTTGCATGAGACATGGTGGTCCTACCGTTTATGGCATTTCCTTATGACTTTCTTCAGACAATAACTGTCATTCAAATACAGAAAATATTCATTGCTCACACATGCTGCAACACGCTGTTTAGTTCCCAAAGAAAAGGAGATCAATGAAGATTTTCCCAGGACCCAAGGCTAAAAAAAGAGGACAAGTCCTGGAAAAAGAGGATTTATGGACAGGTCAATTCACTTTGGTGTCCTGCTCAGACAAGGAGCAAACTGGGATGAGGTGGTGGGGGTTTGCTCCTAAGGCAGTGGTTTTCAAGCTTTTTCATCTCATGGGACACCATCAGTTGTTCCGACCATTGACAAGGCACATCAGGCTGCAAGTTTTCCTATTAATGTCCCTCCCCAAATTCCCACCGTGCACCTGAGGACGACCCATGGCACACCAGTGTGCCATGGCACACGGGTTGAAAACCACTATCCTAAGGGGATAGACTTGGTTAATTCAGTTTTGAGGGTCTCCTTATTTTGATCAGGCTATTTTCTTTAGTGCCTTTTCAGGAGAAATAAACGTCCTCCATCTAGTGCTTGGGCCACCATTGAGGCCACCTGCAGAGCAGCCTGCACAGGATCAGGCCCAAGGCCCATCTAGTCCAGCTTCCTACATCTCACAACGGCCCACCAGATGCCTCTGGGGGCACATATGAGACCTGCATCCAGATGACCCCCCCCAACTGCATCGGGCATTTGGAGGTGTTGTGTCATCCTTGTACTGGGGCCATGCTGATCTTGTCTGTACTGTTCCAATTTTACTATACATGTTGCTGAAGCGCGAATATGCCGAAACACGTATATGATGAAGCTCACATCATCTGTATCCTTTGGCTGGAATACCAGACCTGCCCTTAAAATTTAACCCATTAATGACAATGAACAATGCCGTCCAGTTCAGCTTTTTAATATTTTCTCTAGTTTCCCAGCCAGCATTCAGCAATAGCCACAGGTCTTGTCTGAAACATGAGTAATCCCCCCCTTGCCCAGTTTGAGTTTGGTGGAGGAGCTACCAGGCTGACCCTGAATTACGGCTTGGGATCTACAGGAAGACTATGCAAAAAGCCCTTTAGGGCAAAAAGCCCTAAAAATGCCACCAAGCCCCATTTCCAACTGGGGACCTGCTAGGCTTGAGTCACTGCCACACTTGCTGGTCCTGCAGACACTGGTCATCCTGGGGGGGGGGGTCAACAACTGCTCCCCCCACCTCAGTCTCAATAAGAGGAAGGACGGCACTGAAAACCCCTTCTCCATCCCATAGGGTGTGTGGGTGGACCTTTAAAATCCTCTCTGGGTGAAGCACTCTGAGAACATTGGTGGGTGGAGAAGAAGGTCCCCACACCTCTCCTGAATGGAAAGCACAAGAGGGGGAAACTCTTGAACTCAGGAGCAGGAAACGTCTCCACTGGTCCTTTCTGCAGCTATCAGGACAACAACTTTCGGGCCCTGCTGCTGCTGACCCAATATTGCAGCAAGAGTGAGACTCTGAGAGGGAGAAGGATCTGGACCCTGGTAATCCAAAAGTGAGGAGGACTGCAGACTTGCACCTGAGTAGATGTTATCCCTGCACAGTTCAAATTCTTGCACCATCCCAAACAGAGATGGACAAGGAGACAGGCTGTGGTCCGGAGGCACTTTGGGGACATGTGCAGAGGAGCATCAAGGCACTAAGCTGGTGGAGGACTCAAGCCAAAGTAGAACCAGCCCCACACTGTGCCCAGAGGGCCAACCTTGAGGGCAAGAAGGCCTCAAAGTGAGGAGGAAAAGGCAAGGGGTGGGCAGGGGGACCTTTGCCGCCAGGCCCCTCTGAGCCCTTGAACAGACCACTCAAGCGCTGGTGGGGCTGTTGTGTGGCGAGCAACTCTTCTGAGTGCTGTGGGGGCTCCAAGGGAGGGGGAGGCAGGAAGCCAAGACAGGCAGTTCAGGAACGGGGTTGCGTCCTGTTCCCTCAGCACTGCCCGCATTCATGCTCTTCCGCTCCGAGCAGGGGGTGCAACAGACAACCACAAAGCCGTCTAGCTGGCAGGTGAGAGCAGGGAGTGGCTGGCTTTCCGCCCCCTTGTGCCACAGCAGGGTCCCTGCCCTGCCCGGGTCAGGCAGGAGGAAACGCAGCAGCCGCCACCTTCTCCACTTTCCTGCCGGGACAAGTTCCTCAGGCACCTTCTGGAATGGAAGTGGCTGATGCCGCCCTCGAAACTTCACGCCTTTCTCTGCTGGGGCCTCACCCTGGGGAAGAGCTGCAAGAAGATTAAGAACAGGTTGAGCGTCTCCTAAACAAACAGCCGAGATTCCCACAGAGATTCTGCTGCACTGCGGGAAGCACCCCACACAGATTTGGCAAGGCCTCGTGCAGCGCCGGGTGCTCCGGCAGCACAACTCGAGGGCTTGGCGCTCCCTGGGACTCCCTCGCTCCACTCCAAGCCTTGAGACGCCCCCGTGGGATGTTTTGTCCTGCATCTCCTTGGCCAGTCCCATGCAGGGTTTAGGGCTCCCAGGACCACACACTCACCCCAAAGTAGTTCTTGGGCACGTAGCCCTCCTGTCCGTAGAGAGAGGCCCACCACCAGTCGGTCTCCTCCTGGCTGTCGTGACGAAGCACCGTCACAGGTTCTCCCTCGCGGAACGACAGCTCGTCGCTGAACTCGGCACTGTAGTCCCAGAGTGCATACACCACCCCATTGTTGGCCAGCCCCATATTCTGCTCAACCTCTGCAAGGAAGGAGGGGAGGGAGAGGCCCCAATGAGACCACTTACACAGCTGGTCATTCAGATTTAAAGAACCTGCTGCCACAAGTTGCAAGAATCCAGCATCGTGCAGTGGTCCCAGCCTTATCTGATCAGGATGATGTGGGTGTCTGAGCAGGTCCTGCACTGCCCCTAAATGTAGTCCTGCAGGTTTTCCTTGGTGCAGTATTGCTGGTACCCCAAGCCTCGACACACACTGCTCACCTGCAAGGTAGCTGAAGCACTCGTTGTAGCCCTCGCGGTAGGGGTCACACTTCTCAATGGCCAGGCTCCCATCGCTAAACGTGGTGGCAAAGATGGCTGCTCCATGCTTGATGAGTGCCATGCAGATGGCAGTGTCGTTGCAGGAGGCAGCGCAGTGCAAAGGGGTCCTGGGGGGGATCAGACAGGGGGTCAGAGGATCTGACTTGCTCCAAACCCTTGCACAACCATGGTGGATTGCCTGCACCCAGGACTGCAAGGCAGACCCCAAGCAGAGGTGAGCTCCCCTTCCCACCAGGGCTGCGACTGGGTCAGGGAGAAATCCCACCAGTGCCTCCTGCTCTCCAGGACTCACCAGCCATGGCTGTCCGGAGAGTTGACGTTGGCCCCAATGTTGATAAGGAAATCCACAATGTTGTAGTTGGCCCCGCAGATGGCATTGTGGAGGGCGGTGATGCCCTCATCGTTGGGCTGACTTGGGTCATTCAGCTGGCACGGAAGAGGAGAAACACAATCAGCATCTCAAGCGCTGGTGTCATGAAAATGAGACAACTGGTCAAAAGGAATTAGGAATTACCGGGTGCATCTGGAAGGGCCGCAGCTGACATTACAGGCTGGCCAGAGAGAGAGCGAGAGAGAGTGAGAGAGAGAGAAGCCCTCTGCAAGACGCCAACAGATTGGTTGATCCCAAACAGCCAGTAAAGTCTGATATTTGGTTAATTAAGGCTGCAGTCCCATACCCACTATCTGAAAATAAGTCCCACAGAAAACAATGGAACTTACCTCTGAGTAGACATGCTTAAAATTGCATGCTGAATAATTTATGAATCTCTTAGAATACATTTGAATATAGATATAATAAACCCACAAAAAGGGAAGGTCTCTCTTTCTCTCTCTCCGGGGACCGTGATCACAGGGGAAATATTTTGTCCCCGAATGCCCCACGTGTTTGGTGATCCCAGAGTTTTTTGAGATGACTTGACTCTATTAGATAGGGAATCACCCTATTTTATTAATTCTCATAGAATCCTAGAGTTGGAAGGGACCCAATAGGTCATGTAGTCCAACCCCCTGCCTATCTATCTAGTTACAGTATTTATATACAAAGCAGTTTACAAGAAAATGAAAAAATTAATAGCTAATTAATAGCTAATGGGTCCCTGTCCCATTAAAGGGCTCACAATCTAAAGTGCAAAAAGAACACCAGCAGAAGCCACTAGAACAGACATTGTTGGGTGTGTAGGGCCAGTTACTCTCCCCCTGCTAAATAAAAGAGGGACACCCACTTAAAGAGTGTCTCTTGCCCAGCAAGATTTCCCAGTAAGCAGGAAATCCTCCTGGAGCATCCCCGATAGGTGCTCATAGAGCCTCTGATGTGTTTCATTTCAGTTTTATGCACCTTTGCATTCTATTACTGTAAATCAGTCTCTGTCCCAATAAAACTCCAATACCATTGCAAGCTGTGCTCCTTGTGCCTGGGGGCAGAGGTTCAGAATCTCCTCAGCCCCTACAACTGTCCAGCTACCATGAACTTGTAATCTTGTACTCGTTGAGATCTAGCACCTTGCAGAGACCAAGAGTCAACTTGCAACTCAGTACTGGACAAGGGCTAAAAACCACAGCCAGGTGGAGCCCGTGGTTGGGAGCTCAGACGCCATGCAAGATTGCTCACCTCCTTCACCGCCTCCTTCACCACATCCAACTCGCCTGTCAGCGCCGCATCCAGGAGTAGGACCAAGGGGTTGAGGCGGGCCCTCTGCTTCTGACGCTTCCGTGGGGAAGAAACTTTGCGCAGCACTGAGCGCTTCTCCTGTGTGCACAGAACAGGCAAGGATGAGTGCCTGCAGGATATGCCTTGACCAGACCCCAGAACTCCTTGACCAGACCCCAGAACTCCTTTCAAAGTCAGAACAAATGCAGGGCCATGTTATAAAGACAAGCATGACTTGGAGCATGTATGGGTACAGGACTTGGAGCATGACTTGGAGCATGTATAGGTACATGACTTGGAGCATGTATAGGTACATGACTTGGAGCATGGAGCATGTATAGGTACATGATTTGGAGAATGGAGCATGTATAGGTACATGACTTGGAGCATGACTTGGAGCATGCACAGGTCTTGTTGCACCAGAGTGTTGAGGTTGGCCCCAGGAATGTGTGTGTGTATCCATATGCTTATTGCACCAAAGCATCACCCACCTTCATGGGAAAGCATGTACAGGTCAAACAAATCAAATACACTGATTTTTTTATACACTTATTTGGCTCAACATGAATGGCCACTTAAAATCAGTTTTAAAAACTGCTTTTCTACTGTTGTAGAGATACAGTCGTACAGCCATTCTTCAGCTGAGCCAGGCAAAGGAAGGGGTCCTTTGCATTTCTAATTGCTGACAGCCTCTCTACAACAGTAAGAAAAGCTGGTTTTTAACATTTGTAAAGGGACATACTTTTTAAAAAACTACTTTTAACACATTTTTAGTCCCATAATCAAACCCTTGCAGTTACTGAGGCATGACTCTATTAGGCTCGATAAGGAGGAGTCAGAAACCTGGAAGTTGGCTTTTAAATCTATTTTTTCCATTGCTTTTTTTACCCATGGGAGTTTCCAGAATGGACCCCTCATGGATAATGATGGACACCAGTACAGAAACCATGCTAGTCAATCTTCTCGTTCTAGTATATAGTTATATATATGTGTGTCCTGCTAAGCTCGAGCCATAGAATCCCTAAGTCTGGCTCACACATGAAGTGTTCCTCCAAGCGTGTCCAGAGTGGATCCCTCCTCCCCAGTGAGCAATCACAATGTTCCAGCACAACCAGGATATGAGGGGCTTCTGGGCAGATGTGGTTCCAACTGGAGCTGGGCGCCACCCAACAGGCCAGGCAAAACGTTAATCAGGACCTTCCGATGGTTTGGGAAGAAACGGGGAGGGACCCCAGTTCTTTTCCTGGAGTGACAACAGCCTCCCCCAGCCCCAAATTAGGCTGTTGAAACCACAGATATTTGGGGAGAAGCAAGGAGTGCATTTGCAAAGACCGTAAGCTCCATGTTGGTGCTGGCCACGAATCCCAGAGGTGTGCATGCGCGCAGAGCATGCGCGCTCTGAGCAACACCTGAAAACTAATGCATGTCTTATAGCATCTGTCCATACGCCTTGGAGGTGCCACAAGATTGTGACAGCCCCATCCCAGACATGTCTACTCAGAAGCAATTCCCATTATAGTCAATGGGGCTTGCACCCAAGATGGCAGTTTTAGCTGCTTCTATCCTGGATGTTTGCCCCCATCACCATTTCATCCTTGGATTCTAGTCAAAGCACAAATCCAGCTAGCCTGACCTCCACTCACCCCAGCTGAGCAATGTACATATCAGTGAATGCTCCATGTGCCAACTGACTCCCTGGAATATGGGCAGAATGTGCCCAACCTCCACCAAATACAGCATGGGCAGAAACCGGCGGCTCCAGACTTACTGGGCTGGGCAAAGGTGTGATGGCCGGAGGACTCTCTGGAGGGGGTGGGAGAGGTGGTGCTGGTGTGGGGACTCCCTGGGGACTGTAGGGAGCCAAGGAAGGTGCAGCTGCCAAGGAAGGCACGGTGGCTGTTGGCGTTTTCTGTTCGGTGCCCTCATTGATGGGTGCCAGGTCCGGCTGGGCAGCATCCCCCACCGGCACAGCCTCCTCCTTGCGTGGGTGGTGGTGGAAGAGGCGGCTGATGATCTGCTGGTACTGCTTCTTGTGGGTAGGAGGCAGAGCCACGCTGGGGCTCTGCTCCATTGAGCCTCGCCGCTTCAGGGGCCGGGGCATCTCTGCCAGGACACGTGCCACCTCCTCAAACTCTGGCACTTTCTGGGCTTCAGGTGGGAGCACGGGCTGCAGCCGGGTGGGGCTCAAGGGCCGGGCAACTTCATCCACATCTGCAGGTTCACTGCCTGGTAAGAGGGTTTCCAGTTCTGGTTCTGTCTCGCCTGTCAAGACTATTGGGATCACCCGGACGGGCTCAGCTGATGCACTAGTGGGCTTGGAGATGCTGCTTCCTGGTGGGAGAGGGAAAAAAATGAAAGGTTCACCAGTGGGTTTGAATTGGGGGGGGGGGGGAGAGCACATATTGATCCGGCTTCTTGGCGCAGCTTCATGTCTCCCCTCATCACCACGGTCAAGGGTCCTCACCTTCACTCCCTGATAGGGTCATCCTAGGCTGGTGCTGGGCTTGACCAAGGGGTGACTGCGGCATCTGCTTCTGTAAAGTGCGAGGGAAGAGAGGGGGTCCCGCCAGCCCTTGAGAAAAGGGAAACTTGAGCCCAGAGCCGCCAGACTCCCAAAAGGCGTTTTGCAGGCGGAAGATCATGGAGAGGGGCAGCGGCTTGTGGCGTTTGGGTAGGATACCCGGTGGGGTGGGAGGCGGCATGGGTATGCGGGAGATTGGCTGCCAGTTCCGAGGCAAAGTGCCTGCTGGGTTCGTAGGAAGGGAACGGCGGAAGGAGCTCTCCTGGCGCCGCTCATTGGCCAGCGGGGAGACCTTGTAGTTCCTCGGCAGGGTGGCACTGTGCCCCCCAAAATGCTCCTCCTGCAGGAAAGGAAGAAATAAGTCAATCCCTAAATACACACACACGCCTTTTCCTTTCAATTTAACAACCACAAGCGTTGCGCAAATAGTACAGAGCCCAGACATCTTCCATGATGGGCAAGCGTCCCAACAGGAGCCAGTTTCCAAGGAAGGATTCAAACCTCCTGGGTACCAACTTCTAGGGTGCCTCATATTGATTCTGGTTTTGTAATCAAATATTCCAATCCAGCTCCTTGAGCTACTGATTAAAAGCTTTTTTGAGATGTTTGCACAGCCTGTAGAGTTAAACACAGCAATATTTATTTTCCCAGGTTTTGTGGGTTAAACGGAGGCAGCCAGCAAACACATGAAGTCAGGTCCCGATCCATTCAGGGTATCAGAATATTTTCCAGAAAACCGGCACAGACACCAATGATCCCGGCCCCACTGCATTTCCCCCCTGCCTTTACTCAGCCATGGGGAACCGTTTGCTGGGAATTTCATTCCGGCACACAGAACTGTCTGGATTGGGGTTTTTAACTGGGGTTGAAGCTTACCTTGACCGGCCCAACACTCCCATCCAAGCTGGATTCTCTCCAGGGAGCCAAAGGCAGCCCGGATGCACTCTGGCGAAGGCCCACATGGGTGTCTCCACCTGTGGGGGGGAAATGCTGACAGCTGAGATGGGGCACCTGCTTGCACCTGTCTGGCTTGCTTTCCCCTGGAGGGGGAAGTCTGGAGGCTCTACCACCTCCTTGACTTCAGTTCCCCAACCCCGCACTCACGTTCATAACCCACAGGATGGGACGGCTTCTTCTCATAAGACATGTCCAGGTCAGACTCGTTCCACGCTTTCTGCGCCCGTCTCCGGATCACCATGTCATCTGCAGGGGAAAGGGGAAGTTGGGTCGCTGAGGACCTTCCCGGGTCCTTCATCTTATTGCTTTGCAAGCCGCTGCTTTGGAAATCAGATTTAAACTTAAAACAGATCAATTTATTATTTTTAGCAAATGTTTTTAGTCTGTTTTAATTGTTTTCAGTTTTTTTAATCTAATTGTATTTTAATTATATCTTAATCTCTATTCATGATCTATTTTAATGGTTTTTTTTTATGTTAGCTGCCTTGAGCTCCCTCTTGCAGGTGAGGAAAGGCGGGATATAAATTAAATTAAATGAATAAATAATGCAAAGCACCTTCGTGGCAGTTAATTCTCCCTTTGACTTTTCCCCAACTGCTCCAAATTATTATTATTACTTTATTTGAATACCGCCTTCTAAACAAGGACTTAAGGTGGCCCACAACAAAACGAAAGACACAGAGAATTTAAAACACCATTAAAACATCAAGCAATAAAATACATGTATTACTATAAAATCATTAAAATTGTATTACAGCATTTTGTTTGTTTATCAAAACAAGATAAAACAATAAATTGTTTGTTTATCAATCTTGTTTGTTTATCAATCTTGTTTGTTTATCAAAACAAGATAAAACAATAAATTGTTTATCAATCTTGTTTGTTTATCAGAACAAGATAAAACAATATATTGTTTGTTTATCAATCTTGTTTGTTTATCAAAATAAGATAAAACAATATATTGTTTATCAATCTTGTTTGTTTATCAAAACAAGACAAAACAATATATTGTTTGTTTATCAATCTTGTTTGTTTATCAAAACAAGACAAAACAATAATAAGAATAAAACAGCACTATAAACCAGTAGCACCTAAAAACCTGAATAGATTTTTTAAAAGCCAGAGCAGAAAGTGGGAGGATCATTGCTCAAAATGCTTGAACTCCCTGGCAGTGCCGCTCTGGACCGTACCTTGAGCCCGGAAGGGTGCAACGGTGTTTGGCGCCGAGGGGTAGAGGCTGTGGCTCTCATAAGGTGGCGGCAGAGGAGGCCGCGGAGACAACATTCGCTCTGGGAAGAAAGCTTGAGGCAGGGTGCCCTCCATGGGCTGCCGTGGAGAGCCTGCCCAGCCCCCCTGCCCGCCGTAGGGCTTGTACTCATACTGGCGCTCCAAGGACCCAGCTGGCCTGAGGGAACGCGGGGAGGAGGCGTGGGCCGTGGGGCTGGGCAGCGACTCATACGACATGGGCAACACCTTGGGCCTTGGGGACGGGGACCGGTCCAGGTCTGACTGGAGGAAGAAGGATGGTCGCGGTGAGGTGGGGCGGCCCAGCAGAGACTTGGGTGCGAGGAGCTGTGTGGGGGAGGAGCTGTACGTGGTGTCACCAAAGGAAGAGTACGTGGAAGAGTAGCTGTCTGTGGCATCTAGAGAGGACCCCTTCCGAGGGAACTGGTGCAGGGGGGAGGTGGAAATGGGGCTCAGCCTGGACAGTGACTCCTGGGGGTGCACAGGGCTGAGGCTGTACCTGTCGCTCATCTGCCAAGAAGAGAGAAGAGGCCAAGGTGAGAACTGGATGGCCTGGGCTCCTTGTGGGGCCATCACCCACGAAAGCCATGTCTGCGACTGATGGCTTCCCTTGAGCCGACCCCAAAGCATCGTGCCCCCTTCTCAGTCCTTGTGGGACAAGGTAGGAAGCGGTAGGAAGAAAATCCCCCCAAGTAGGAACTTTCCTTCTCTGAATATTTTGCTTTCATTTTAAGAAGGAATGATCAAGGTACCTTTTATTACAGCCACATTTCCTGGCAATCATGGCACACAAATTGCACTGGGCATGCACCAAATTTGGGTAGAGCATGCAGAAGGCAGAGTCTCTGCCCCCGCCAGTTAGATCCCAAGTGGCAGTTGCTGGGAAAGGCTCTCCCTGCCCGCTCAGAGGGGACACAAGTGGGCAAGGGGCCAGGCCAGGGCAGCTTCCTCAACCAGCCAGACCCCCACCCCACTTGTTTGCAGCCAGCGCACCTTGGTCTGGGGGGCAGCCTGCCCTGGGTTCTCCGTCCAGAGGGACTGCAGCTGCTTGGAGAGCTCATCCACCTTGGCCACGGCCGTGTCCAGCTCCATCTGCTTCAGGTCAAAGTGCTTGGAAGCCAGAGCTGGAGGAACGAAGCAGAGACAGAAAAGGAAAAGGCAGCCACAGACTGAGTTCCTTCTCCGCTGTCCAGCAGCCACCAGAGGGTGCCAGCCAATTTCCGACAGACTTTACCTCCTGTTCGGCCACTGGGTTCCCCGTCCCCGGGTGTTCCAGCAGGGGGTGCCTGATATTCCCAAGCTCTCTACGTGGGATGCCTCCAGGGTGGGGCAGCTCCCTTCCAAAACACAGGATCCTGCCATCCTGCATGCCCACTCAGTGACCCTGTGGCATGGCTCACAGGTGCATTATGTAACCAGCATCTCAGGCGGGCTCCGAAGGCTATTTGAAGGCAGGCCAACAAGCCGCAGAATGTCAAAACAAATGCAGGAGAAGTTCCCAGGTCAGCCTCCTCCTCAGCTCACCATTAAATTACTTTGACTGCCTAAGGATGGGGTGGGGGGCAGAAGAAATCAGCCCCCTTCACTTTTCCACTCTGCTGTGGAAGTCTTAGAAAAGATGGAGGGAGTGTGACCCCTTCATTCATTCCCTCCTGGGAAAGCTCCCCTCCACCCTGAGGCAGGCTGCAGGCATTCCATAGGGAGCCCCTCTGGGCACATCAAGATTTGCAAGGATGACAGTCACAAGGACCCCCAAGATCCTGTGCCCCAAAGCTGGCAAGGGAGGTTGGCGCCAGGACCCACCACCTTCAGCAGCGGTTTCACCAGCTCTTTACCATTCACCAGCCACCTTTCCTCCCAGGCTGAGCAAGGCAAGACGCTGACCTCACGCCATTCCTGTGGCTTGCGTGCCTGAGCCCCTTCTAGGCGGCTGAGCCTGCCTGAGGCCGATGACGCAACGGCCCCACAGTGAGGCTCAATGCCAGTGCATGTGCCAAAACATGCTCCAAAGCCTCTGACTTCCACACCAGCAATTTTTCTCCATAGCTCTGGTTATTCTCCTTCCTCATTTGGAGAGAGAGGGCCTGATCCTCCTCTTTCCCCCTGAACACAGCTGCGCACTGTGCTTCTTACAAAGTCTCAGGCATAAACAATTCCAGGAGCACCAACAAGGGAAGACGTGGCTGCTTCCTCCCTTGTTGGTTTCAGCAAACGTCCTCATTTGTAAACCACATGTTGCCTTCACAACAGTCTTGCAAGGTAGGTTAGGCAGAGAGAGGAGGAGAGGTCTAAGAATATCCAAGCAGAGGACCTCCACACCCCCCACGCCAACCACAAGAGCTTTTCTACCTCTCATCTCTCAAGCCAGCCCGTCACTCCTGGCTCTTCAGCCCCAGCAGTGGACAACACAAGCCCCTCTTCGAGTTCTGCTGCCTGCTCAGCCCTGCTCTCCACCCACCCAGAGCCAGCCTCCTTACCCCACACCACCCCATAAGCCTCACTCACATTGGAAGCTGTGCTCCAGAAGCGCTTGGGCACCGGTGATGTCTTCGCTCGCCATGTTGCCAGTGGGCGGTTTGGGGCCTGATCCTGTCAGTGACCAGCACAGCACAGACCTGGGGAGACAACGAAGAACCTCCATGACCGGCATCAACTGGAGGCGCTGTCTGCACCGGGGACCTCATCGTGCCACCGGGTACCCTCCAACCAGCCTCCTGCCAGCTTTGCCCAATTTCCCAGATCTGCCACCTTCCTGCCTTATAAAGCCCGTCAGCTCCCAGGCTTTGTAGGTTTGCAGGGCAGGGGCTGGAAAAGGACAGCTTCCGACTCAGGATTCCTGGGGGAATTGGAGGCACCAATGAAAGGAAGCAGCACCCCCAAAGGCCATAGGACTGGGGAGCAGCAGCTGCAAAAACAGTAGCAGTCAAGCTTTCCAAATTGGGGGGGGGGGAGGAGAGTGGGCAGCTCATAGGAAGAGCCAAGCACAGGTCTCATCACCTTCCTGGAGCTGGTGCACGGGATTGCTGTCGAACCTGGGAATTTGGCCTATTAAACCCAATAGGACCTACTTCCAAGTGCACATTCCACTCTTTACATATTTAAATAAACATTTAAATAAATTTAAATATTTAAATAAATATTTGTGCCTTAATCATAGTTAATACCCATATTTACTCAAATCTAACGCACAATTTTAAAAGAGATTTTTAAAAATATTTACTGGTGATTGTAATGCACTGCAAAGCAGGTGCAAAATTTAATTTTTCTATATACAGTGATGCCTCATGTAACAAATTTAATTCGTTCCGGAGGCATGTTTGTTACGTGAAGCAGATTTTCCCATAGGAAATAATGGAAACTCAGGCAATTGGTTCCACAACCCCAAAAATATTCATATAAAAATATTAACTGGATGTAAAAATGATGACTGAACACTGGGACTGAATTCAAAACATGCATTCAATGTGCATGATCCTATGAAGCCTACTTAGGCTGCAATCCTAAAGACACTTTCCTGGGAGTAAGCCCCATTTAACACCATGGGGCTTACTTCTGGGTAGACATAGTTAGGAGGCTGCAATCAAAGACACTTTCCTGGGAGGCTTACATGGGCTGGTGCTGGAGGTTCAAGGTGGCCAGTGAGGGCAGTTGGGGCAGATGCCTCTGGCACCCCCAGGCAACTGCCCCCAAGTTGGGGGCAGTTAGAGGCAGCAGCGCTGGCCGGCAGTCCTTTTAAAGAGCCTCTGTGCAGAGCGTCAGGGCTGCATAGCATGTGTGCCCATAGCGCACTTGTTTGTTAAGTGAAGCGGAACTTGTTGTGTGAAGCAAGATTTCATGGAAATTTTTGCTTGTTATGTGAAACGCTTGTTAAGTGAGGTGCTTGTTCAGTGAGGTACCACTATGACGTGCACCCCAATTTTGGAGATTAAATTCAGCTGGAAAAAGTGTTAGATTTGAGTAAAAACGGTAAGTCACAATATGTTTTGGAAACATTATGGAAACAATGAAGTGTTCAAACACATGTACGTTTATTCTTTAACACCAAGCTGGAAGCTAATTGGCTAAGGGGGCAATCCTAACCATGTCTACTCAAAAGTAAGCCTCATTGTGTTTAATGGGTCTTACTCCCAGGAAAGTGTCTTTAGGATTGCGGCCTAAATGTGATGAGGATACTGCAGTGTGTTTAGCCAAACCTGCCTTTGTTGGGAAAGGAGACCTGAGTTTTTGGGGGTACAAAAGATGCTGGGGTTTCCTTATAGACAAAACGTTGCTCTCCAGACGGATCCACCAGCTTCACTTCTGCAATCGGGGAAATCCAAACCTTTGTTCACGTCCATAAAAGAACTAGGACAAGATAATTTGACTGGAACAGAAGATCCCCGGCCAGGAGCCAAAGCCAGTTACGTAAGGGTAGGGGAACCAGTTCAAGCGGGGACAGAATGTGCCCCAACCCTTCCTCGGGTCTCTAAAAGGGGTGCCCTGTTTCTCTTCTGCAGCGACCTTTGTTGGCGCGCCTTCCAGCCCAGTCTGGAGGTGACACCCTTGACTTGAATTTGGCAAGGAAAGGCATGCCCTCTTATACCATTTTTCCAGGGCTGGGCCTTGGCCATAAAAGAACCAAAACAAAGGCACGGCTGAGTCGAGCCCCACCTCTCCTTAAGCCCCAGAGACTTGCCAGTGGTGCCAATGACCCCCTTTCCCAAGGATCTCATTTCTGGTTTGGGAAGGATGTAAGGGGGGGGAGGAGGGGTTCAGGCGTCCCATACTTTGACAGTTCGTTTTCTGATGTTCATCTATATACTGTTTTTGTTCTCGTAAGTGTATTGAATATATGCTGTGAAGTGTAAAAAATATACTGGTATACATAGTAGCAGTATTGTGTTTCTCTTGAACTTAGAATTTCCTGCTACTCCCTCGTAATTTGTGGTTACACTCTTTCAATTCTCCCCACAACTCATTTATTCAACACACATGCTCCACTCTTTCAACCTCTCTCTACTGGCCCAAAGGTTAAAATTGTCTTCCATGACATTGATTGGCATTGGATGTGGCTCCGTTTTGCTCCCCCTCACCTGGAATGGCTCCGAAGGAGTGAGGATCCCTCCAGGACCGGCTGCTCCGCCCCCCTCTAGCTACGCCACTGCTTCTGGGCACCCAAATCAGGGTATAATAAACGGAAATATTAGTAATGTAATACATGGAGCAATAACACCCATGCATTAAAACAGCAAAGAGACATAGGGCACAATCCAGAGTAACTACAGGAGTACGTGAGACACAATACATGCACCTGTGGTTACTGCAAAACCTAGTGAAAACCTATGGGAAGTTCATACTGTAATCCAGAGTAATATGTTCTTACTCCGGAGCAAGGACTCCCCATAGTTACTCTGGATTTCACCCAAATTGAATGAAGATCCCCCAGGAAAGAAGACAACTGAACACAATTCACACCAAGCCACCTACAACAGAATCTTGCGGCGTCTGCTGAAAAGGGCCACGTTCTTTCACCTGTCGGGACAGGAGGAGGAGAAACACACCTTTTAAACCACGTTGGCTCCCCACACCCAGGTCAGAGCCAACAAGATCCGCGCGCAGAAAACTGTCCAAATAGCCTCGACTTTGCAAGCAGTACAGGTAGGGAGAGAGTGGCGGCTCCGGCACCCTCCGTGGGTGGCGGAGGACGTGGCCCCTGGCAGTGCGTGCAGTGCCGAAACTTCTTGCAAAAGGAATTTGCCAGAAACAGCCACCACGGCACACCGAGCTCTGCAGCAACGATGCTGCGCCTGCCCTTCCCTGGCCCATCCAGAGGGAAAACCTGTTTTTCCCCAAACAAGCCCACACCTGATTCCAAAGTGTCAAGCACGCCAGCGCCAAGATCGCGTCACCAAAGCCAACTGGAGATCAGGGGAGCGAGGCCAAGCCGCAAAGATGCAACAGGCCTCGGAAGACAATCAAATTACAGGCCATAAACTTCTGGCCAGGCGCTGTGCGCCTCCATGCTCAGGTGGAGGCCGAAATATCTTGCAATTCCGCTGCGCTGTGGGATCAAACCAAGAATATAAATTGGTTGAACTTGGGGGAAAAAAATATTGTCCGTCTATCTGTCCTTCCTCCCAGAAATCCAGTACATGGTTCCCCCTTTTATCCTCACAACAGCCCTACGAGGTAGGTTGAGTGCTGTTGGGTTGAGCAGAGATTTCAACACACCCTAGGTCAGTGCTATAACCACTAGGCCACACAGGCTCCATAGGGTTAGGTTCTCTGGAGAATGACTGAGTTCCCACAGTCGCACCCCACATCCTTCGCCTCCCAGTCTCCTGGCCATTCAGTACCAGTTACAGCAGTGGTGTTCAAAGTGGGTATCGGGACCCCCTTGGGCATTGCAATCTCATAGCAGGGGAGTTGCAAAAGGGTAGGATCCACCATCTTAGAATCTGGCACTGGACTTTCCTGGGAGTAAGTCTCATTGAACACAATGGAATTTACTTCCAAGTAGACATTAAGGAGATCTGGCATCACAGTGATGTCACATCCCGGTAAGTTTGATAGATTGGTCCAGGACAGATTTTTAAGTTTGAAAGGGGGTGTCAAGCTGAAATGCCCAGTACAGGTTGCAGGATTTAATGAGGCAGAGCCCACTAACTTCACAATCCTAACCATGTCTACTCCAAAGCCCCATTGTGTTCAGTGGGTCTTACGCCCAGGAAAGCGTCTTTAGGATTACAGCCTAAGTCTTCAATTTTAAGAACCTTAGCTAAAGTCTGAAAGAAAAAAGTGCCTCTGAGAATATGCAGAGTTCATTTGCCATCCATAGCTAATTCCCACCCAGCCAAGATTAACTTTCCTGGTAGAGAGTGTGGATCTGAAAGGCAAGTTCTGCTGAGGATGGGCAAAGAGCAGCCCAGCAGCTGCTGGTCTCCAGCAGCCCACCTTGCCATTCTGGAGTGATGCTGCCCTCCCTGCCCTCTGCTACCACATCCCTCGGATCACCCAGGTGTGCCCTTCGGGTCTCGATCATCACCACACACTACAGCAAGTCTCCCAGTTCTGCTGAACGGGCACAACCAACAGCCTCAGGAGGGCAAAAGGTCTCATCAAAGAGTGGGGCTTGGGTTCAGGAGACGCGCTCCAGGAACAGCATCGCAGCCAGCTTGTGGCCAGCTTTCCGAGCCAGAAATGAGACTTGTGTGGCATGAACACAAAGCCCCGGTCTCGCAGAAGGCCCCTCTGGGTCTGATTCCCCGACTACTGATTGCTGCCTGGCACCCTTTGCCTGGCATCCTTTCCAGGTGGAAAGCAGGCCAGGATGGCAAAGCTCATCCAACCACGCCCAAAGCAAGCTGGAGAAACAGGCCCTGACGGTCGCCAGGGGCCAAAACCATGCGGGGCGGAGGAACCGGAGGCTGGCAGGGTGAAGGCATATTCCATCCAGATCTGGCACTTTCTCTGCAAAATGTGGGCAGGATGGAAAATCAGGCCACGATCCCAGGCCTGCTCACTTTGAAAAGCACAGGATTTCATTTAGACTATGCAACTTGTGCAGGACCCCAGCAGCAGGGAGGGTACCGCACTGGAGCGGATCCCTGCCCCAAGAGGCTCCCAATCGAAGGGAGCGGCAACGTGCCTGAGAAGGCACGGAAGGACGCGATGACTTCACAGGCGCGTATGCAAGCCTGCTCAGAGTAAACACCATTAAGGCAAAGTTGAGAGCGTCAGGGAGCCACTTGCCTCGTATTCCCGCACCAAAGGGGCGGCCACAGTTTCCAGGCTCTGCTGCTCCTGCGCTCACAACTGCCACTTACTGCAAAAAAATGCAGTGGAAAAGGCGACACCACCACGTCCTGCGGTGTTGAACCTGTTGAACTTCACCACGTCCTACAGGAGCACCCAAGAGGAAAGGAGGCTGGCCACAGATCCAGCTCTGCACCCTGGGGTGGGGCAAACTACTAGTCAGGAGCCTTCAGGGCAAAAATCTCCAGATTGCTCAATCTAGACTGGAGGGGACGCTTCACTCCAACCCTACCCCAACCCCCTACTGAGCCACATCCAGACTCATATTCTTGTGGCTGCGTCACCCTACTGGAAAGCGGTGGGGATTAACGAGAGCCTGTCTTTACTGAGAGCAGCCCCACTGAAATAGAGAAGAGCCCCCAAATCTTAGTGAAGAGCACCCCAAAAATAATTCCTTTCCAAGCTTGACTTAAGAACCAGAGAGAGGTTGGAGGACACATCCAGGCAGTGGTAAAGTAGCATCTCCACGTGTGCAAACATGCAGAGTTGGCACGTGGGTCACTCCACTAGAAAATCCCTGCTGGATCAGACTGAGGTGGGTCTGCCCGGTCCAGTAAACTTCCAGGAAAACCCCCTCGCAGCGCTGAGAGGTAGACTGCCACTGAACATGAAGGTGCCACTCAGTGAAGCTGCCAGAGCAGGCAGGGCAGGGTTATCAGTAGAGCTGGAGGAGGATGCCATTTTTGGAGCCAGCAGAGCCTGGAATGCAGGGCTTATCTGGCCCCCTCCAGGGATCAGCCTTCCGGGCCGAGCATTAAGGCTTCCGGGGAACGGTGCCGTCTGGGGCTTGGGTTGACCGGAATGCCCTTCTCCCACACCCAGCATATTTGGGGGATGATTGAAGCAAAGAGGCCAGACTCTCGGCTGGCTGGGATCACGCAAGGAGCCAGAAGACGGGTGCGGAGCGTGGCCTCTGCAGGTCCTGGGAAGCCTTGGAGGGGGCGAGTGGTGAGAACACTGACCGGATGTTGGAGCAGGAGGTTCAGGGCCTCTGCAGACCCTACATGGGCCAGTCCATCACCCTCATCCCAACTCACCTGGGTCACTGTAAGGATAAAAAGGGAGGATTAAACTTGTTGTGCAAACTTCCAGGAAAATGGATGCAAAGTGGGTGGTTTCCTGTGCGCACCCCCAGGCTGAACTGCTGATGCTGGTCTCCCTCTGGCTACGCACACACTGGTGCTGCTGGTATTTTTCCAGTCCGCTTTGTGATCAGGAGCTCCCGGGCAGCTCAGGGCTCACTCCCAGGACCGTTCCCAGGAAACAGAGGCAGACCAACCCAGCACCGGCAACATCCTTTTTTTCCTACTCTTAAGGAGCACCAGAAAGCTGGCCTCACACGGGCTCGATTCCCTGCCTACGCCCCACATCTATCTGCCTACCTACAAGTGTGTGACACCACACCCCAAAGTGGGGGCACGGGCTGGATGACCAGATGGCCTCTTTTTCCAGGATATGTCCTCTTTTTCAGCCTTGTGTCCTGGAAAAAAATCATCAATAGCCTCCTTTTCCTTGTAAGAGGGCAACATGCAGCCTTCTTGTAATTAATAATAAATTATATGTAATAAATTAAGTCCAATAGTTTCAAATTTAATAAGTAATGTCTTGTTGAAATCAAGCATATGAATCACATGTCACTATTAGTTTGATTTTGTTATGTCCTACATTTTTCTTGGGAGCTGCGGTGATGCAAGTGGTTAAGACGCTGCGCCAGTTAACCAGCAGGTCAGGGTTCAAGACCCGGGTCCTACAAGCCCAGCTCCTGCCAACCTAGCAGTCCAAGAAGATGGAAATGCAAGTAGATAAATAGGTACTACTTTGGCGGGAAGGTAACAGCGTTCCATGTGCATGCGAGCCACATGTCGGACAACGCTGGCTCTATGGCTCTAGAAACAAGGATGAGCACCACTTCCTACAGTCGGTCACAACTAGAAGCATAACCTGCAGGGGACACCTTTACCTTACATTTTCCTTGAATGACCTACCCCCAAATCCAGAGTAAGTACAGGAGCACGTAAGAGACTTTACGTGCACCTGTAGTGACTGCACCACCTAGTGAAAACCTATGGGAAATTCATACTGGAATCCAGAGTAAGATGTTCTTACACTGGAGCAAGAACTCCCCATAGTTACTCTGGATTTTGTCCCTAGTCCTCTTTTTTGGTTATGGCATATGGTCACCCGTGATGGGGGGGCAAGGGCAAAATTACAACAAACCTGTATGGAAGTCATTTAAAGCTTTGATCATATGGCAAAAGGCAGTGGCATACCTAGAGGGGGTGCAAAGCACTAAGAACCCAATCCTGTGCGTGTCTACTCAGAAGTAAGTCCCATTATAGCCAATGGGGCTTTCTCCCAGGAAAGAGTATAGGACTGTAGCCTCAGGGATCCTCACTCCCACTGGTATACAAGGTCCTCTTTTGTTCACACCGGGGATGGCTCTAAAGGGAAGGTTGCATGCAGCGATGAGACGCCCTGCAAAACGTAGTGCTTTGCACCCCCTCTAGCTATGCCACTGACTATATATCAGAAAGGCCAACACAGGCAGTAGGCTAGTGAGGATGACAGTATGTCCCTTTTTCCCCATGACATGCACTGGATTTTAATCTTGTGCCCTCAAAAAAATTTCCATGTCCTTTTTTTCCTTGAAAGCAGACAGCAGGCAGCCTTTTAAATCAATCAATTATTGTACTTACTCGAATCTAACGCTCACCCTTTCAGCCAAATTCAGTCTCCAAAATCAGGGTGCGCATTAGATTTGATGGTTGTTGCGATTTGAGTAAATGCGGTATTTTGATTATAAGCGTAGGGTGCGCATTAGATTTGAGGGTGCATCAGATTTGAGTATGTGCGGTATATGCAATAGTTTTAAATTGAATAATATGTTGAAATTAACCATGGGAAAGCAGCCTAGACAAGTGTCTTTGGGTGCAATCCTAAGAACACTTTCCTGGGAGTAAGCCCCATTAGAGTCAGTAGGACTTAGAGTAGACATGCACAGGATTGCAGCCTTTGGTTTTTATTTTGTGATGTCCTACATTTTTTGATGTCCTACATTTTGTCCTCTTTTGGAGTTGTGAGATCTGGTCATCCTGGCTGGCTGCCCTTCCTGAGGCTGAAGCTCCAGGGCTGGTTCCAGGTGGGGCAGAAAAGGGACTTTGGAAGGGGGGTGCCTCTGCCCCCACCCATCACTGCCCCATGAGGGGCTTCCCCCTCCCCCAGGCTCCAGGCTCGCTCATCCTGGTCAGATTCCGGGACACCCCCCAAAGCCGTCGAGGGGCATCCGGCCGTCCAACCCAATCCACCCCCTCTGAAGGGGGGGAGACCCCTCTGTGGGGAGGGTCAAAGCAAGTCCAGACAAGACAGGGGAGACAAATCTCTCCCCCGACGGCAGAGATGGAGCCTTTGCGGGCGAGGCAGCACCGCCCCGACGGATCCTATCCTTTGGGTTGGGGTCCGACGCCAACAAACTGGGGGAGGGAAGAGAAGGTGGTGGCCGGGGAGGAGAAGCAGAGCCCCCACGTCCACCCAAGGGCAAAACACGAGGGGGCGCGCAGGTGAGCAAGGAGACGGTGGCGTAGCCAGAGGGGGTGTCTTGCAGGATCTTTCCCTTTCAAATGGGGGGGGGACAGAATGTAGATCCGAAGGGGACCCCCTCCAAGACTGTCTGCTCTGCCCCCCTCTAACTACTCACCGAAGTACGGGACAAGCCAGCAAAGGGTCCGCCCCACAACCTCCCAACAACCAGACTGGGTCGGGGGGCTCTTCTCCTCGACGCCCCCAAAGCTGCAGCCGCCTCTTCCCAGCCCCGACGCTCCCCCCCCCCCCGGTCTTTCCCAGTCCTAACCTGCGGGGGCTTCAGCCCCGTTTCCCGCTAGATGCCGTCGGGGATCCTCATAGGAAGCAGAGCCTCCAGCCGCGGCCGCCACTCAGCCAGCCCGCCCCGTCCGACCAGCACCTCCGCCTGCTTGTCCACCCCCCACACCCCCGACAGGTTCCTCCCTCCTTTCGCAATTCCACAGGTGGGGCAGGAGCTGCATCCTGGGAGGTGTAGTCCTCGCTTCCTCTTCCGACGGGGGGGGGCGAGGAATAGGGTTCACGCACACACCCACTTCATCATGCAGCAGGAGGGGGACCCTGGTGGCGTAGCTAGAGGGGGTCGGAGGAGGCATTACAGGGGTTCTTCCCCTTCAGACCCCCTTCCGACGGGGGAGGGCAAAGCACTGTGCCTTGGAGGGGGCGTGCAACCCCCCTTCCCTGGGGAGACTGGTGGCGCAGCGGGAGGGGGTTGGAGGGGGCGTGCAAGGGGTCCCTCCTCTTCGGAGCCTTTCCAGGGAGCCCTTCCACACTGCTTTGCACACCCCCACCCCCTTAAGAAGGAGGCCCGAAGGGGAGGGACAGCTTGCACGCCCCCTCCAAGACACAGTGCTTTGAACCCCCCCCGTCAGAAGGGGGTCCGAATGGGAGTGGCCCCTATACGCCCCCTCCAACAATGACTCCTCCGACCCTCTCTAGCTACGCCACTAGTCCCCCCGTCGGAAGGGGCTACGTACAGGGACTCCCCCTCTCACAATGACTCCTCCGACCCCTTCTAGCTACGCCACTACTCCTCTGAGCAAATGTTGAACGGAACCCCCCCACCCTCTGCATCAGCTGGAAGCCCCCCCCCCAAAAAAAAACAAAAACAAAAACTGCTTTGTTCCCAGACAAGAGTGCAGGAGCACTCTTCTCATGCTCAGAGGCACTGTCCACAGTCCAGCTGTCGGAAGAGAGGAGGTGGGGGGCGTGGACAAGGGGAGACTGGAGATTTGGGGGAGGGGCTGTTCTTCTGCTCACTGAGGACGAGAGCCCCCACCTGGCCCCCTCCCCCAAGCAGTGGAGAACTACATCTCCCAGCAGACTCCGCGCGCCGTCGGGTGACACATGGCTTTGGAATGCAAGGCGCCTTTCTCTGGCTGCAACTGAGTCTGTCCAACTTTTTTAGAGGGGGGGATGAGCCCCTCCCATCCAGACCAGCCCATGTGCTGAAATGGGAGTGTCCTCCTTTTCCAGGACATGTCCTCTTTTAAAGCCCTGTGTCCTGAAAAAATCTTCCTTGTCCTCCTTTTCCTTGTGAGCAGACAGCAGGGAGCCTTCTTGTGATTAATACATTTTACATAATAAATTAAATGTAATAGTTTTAAATTTAATAATAAGCAGTATAGAGCACAGTCCTAACCATGTCTACTCAAAAGCAAGCCCCATTGTGTTCAATGGGTCTTACTCCCAGGAAAGTCTCTTTAGGATCGCAGCAATAGCGTTTAATCACATGAAAGAATATTCAGGTGTCCCCCACTTTCTGATGGTTCATTTTCTAATGGTTTCACTCTATCAACACCTTTCAAGTATACCCGCAACTCATTCATTCAACACATGCTCTATTCTTTCAACCTCTCTCTGCTGGTTTCCAGGTGTCCTTCACTTTCTGATGGTTCCACTCTTTCAACACCTTTCAAGTATATCCAGAACTCATTCATTCAACACATGCTCTGTTCTTTCAACCTCTCTATGCTGGTTTTCATGTGTCCTCCACTTTCTGATGGTTCCACTCTTTCAACACCTTTCAAGAATATCCAGAATTCATTCATTCAACCCTTGCTCTGCTCTTTCAACCTCTGCTGGTTTCCAGGTATCCTTCACTTTCTGATGGTTCATTTTCTGGTGGTTCTGCTCTTTCAACACCTTTCAAATACATCCAGAACTAATTCATTCAATACATGCTCTGCTCTTTCAACCTCTCTGCTGGTCTAAAGGCTAAAATGGTCTTCCTTGAAGTTGATTTGCATGTGACACGGTGATCAGACTGTTTTGGCTTTCCCTTATGACCTTTGTCAGTAAATCACATTATAAAAACACTGAAGATAATCATTGACCACACGTAATGGTCAATAATGATCAATAACATTTGCTCATTATACTGTAATTTGTTCAGTATTTTGGCTCCATGTTCATAAATGTGTTTTTTAGACTGGGGGGGGGGCCGTCAGGCATTTGCAAGAGGAAATATGCTGGGTTCCACTTTTCAACACTTCAACGGTCTCTAACCTGTCCAATAATTGAGGATGCCTGTATGTTTTCAGTTTGTCCTGTCCTACATTTTAGGAGGGCCTGATCCTCTTTTGCGATTAGGGTCACTATGCACAGTCAGATTCAGTAATTTTTTAAATTAAATCTTGGAGAAGCCTTTCGAAAAGGACGCGCTTTGGTTTACAGAAACACATCATAAAGCGATACTATTTGCACTGGGCGAGGCTCCATCTTCATCACTCATCACCTTGGATTCCTGGGATCCTGATGCTGAGGTTGCAGCGTTGGGAAGGGAGGAGGCCTCCCCGCCATGGCTGGAAGGGCCTTGGAAATTAAAGGCAATTGAGGGCATTTTCCTCCAGCACCCTAGAGCTGAGAGTCCCCCAAACCTGGACTGGAAGTGGGGCAAGGAAACTCTTTTTGGGGTCTCGGATGCCACTTCAGACAAGAATTTCCTCTGTGGGGTTTTGGAAGACATTGACTCATCGATGACTTGGAAATTTAATAGGCCAAAGAGGGAGCAGAAAACAGCACACCTTGGACTGTGTTTTACCAGCTGTCACATCCAGGCCGAGACTGTTGTGCAAGCGCCTCTGCTCTCTCCCTCCCTTGCTCAGGAATGCGCATCCCATCAAACCGGACAGGACTGTCTTCGGAGTATACCTGCCATGACTGTACTGTAGGAGGTGGACATCAGAAAAACCCTGCGCAGTCCAGCGCAAGGGGGGTCACTGAAGCCAGAAAAACCCTGCGCAGTCCGGCGCAAGGGGGGCCACCGAGGCCAGAAAAACCCTGCACAATCCGGCGGAAGGGGGGCCACCGAGGCCAGAAAAACCCTGCGCAATCCGGCGCAAGGGGGGTCACCGAGGCCAGAAAAACCCTGCGCAATCCGGCGCAAGGGGGGCCACCGAGGCCAGAAAAACCCTGCGCAATCCGGCGCTAGGGGGGCCACCGAGGCCAGAAAAACCCTGCGCAATCTGGCGCAAGGGGGGCCACCGAGGCCAGAAAAACCCTGCGCAATCCGGCGCTAGGGGGGCCACCGAGGCCAGAAAAACCCTGCGCAATCCGGCGCTAGGGGGGCCACCGAGGCCAGAAAAACCCTGCGCAATCTGGCGCAAGGGGGGCCACCGAGGCCAGAAAAACCCTGCGCAATCCGGCGCTAGGGGGGCCACCGAGGCCAGAAAAACCCTGCGCAATCTGGCGCAAGGGGGGCCACCGAGGCCAGAAAAACCCTGCGCAATTCGGCGCAAGGGGGGCCACCGAGGCCAGAAAAACCCTGCACAATCCGGCGCAAGGGGGGCCACCGAAGCCAGAAAAACCCTGCTCAATCTGGTGCAAGGGGGGCCACCGAGGCCAGAAAAACCCTGCGCAATCCGGCGCAAGGGGGGCTACTGAGGCCAGAAAAACCCTGCGCAATCCGGCGCTAGGGGGGCCACCGAGGCCAGAAAAACCCTGCGCAATCTGGCGCAAGGGGGGCCACCGAGGCCAGAAAAACCCTGCGCAATCCGGCGCAAGGGGGGCCACCGAGGCCAGTCTCCACCTATTTTTTGCAAAGGAAAAAAAAACCTCTGTCTTTCACCATTGTGTCCCTGCAACCCCTCTTCCGAAGGAGATGCAATCCTAAGCAATCTAAGCTGCAATCCTAACCACACTTTCCTGAGAATAAGTACTCAGGAACATAGGAGAATAAGTACTCAGGATTATTGAACACAATGGAACTTACTTCTGAGTAGACATGCTTACGATTATACAGTACTGTTAAACAGGCATAACTTCCCGTGGTGGTGTGGAGAGGCTGGCATATGGCTGTCTTACCCTCCCAAGAGTGAGGCAGAACATGTGCCAGCCTCCCCACACCACCAAAGGAAGTTATGCCTGCTGAGTTATGTGGGCATGCACCCTCAATCTGTAAGTCCTGATGGTTTAAAAACTAGTGGAAAAGGGTCTGTGGAGAACCCCTTGTTTGAGGACCCTCTGTCGAAACATGGTCCATTTCTTCCTGCTTGCTGCTTTGTGCCGTTTAATGAGTTGCCACTGTACAAAAGGACTCAGCCAGCGGTGTAGCAAAGGGAGGACAAATTGTCCTAGATGTGGACCTGGGAGGGGGGTCAGGGGGTGCCTTTTGAAGCTCAAAGGCTCCAATAATTAAGAAGAAGTCACTTGGCAGGCTGCTTTGAAGACTGTAGGGTGACACAAACCAACACAAGCAGTCCATCATAAGATGTGTGATGTAATAACAAATAAGAGTGCTGTTGAGCATGTACAGAGTGCCTATCCCTCACCACCGTGAAGCAACCAAAGTTGGCTGTGCCAGACCTTGGATGAGGAAGGAGAACTTCCAGGCAGGCAGGCAAGCCTGAACCGGCCTACGTGGCCTCAGCAAAGGTCACATCCAGGCCTGGTGTGTGCAGAGGTGCCTCCCTCTCAGGTATGTCCCTGAAGGGCAGCAGGAGTGCTTAGCAAGGGGATCTCAGTTGCCACAGTCAAGCCCCCTCTTGTGTAGGGCTCTTGTGGCGGAAGACAATGGAGTCCCAGATACGCCACTGCGAAGAGGAAGGTGCCCACCTGTGCACGTGGGTCTCCCCCTATGTCCTGATGAATGCAGCATCCCCAGGAGATTCCTCCCCAGGGAAGAGGGTCTTCTTCAGCCTTCTGAGTCCGGCATCTCAGAGGGTCCCAGCCAGGGATAGCAGCAGCAGCTCTGCGGAGAAGTGGCTCTCCTGGCCCGTGGCACCAGCTTGGCAGCCACCTCCTCCTGGCCTCCAGGTGGAACTCCTGGACTCTCCAGGCTACGGATCTTGCAGCTGCCAAAAAAAAATGTGATGCGAGGATGTGGTGGGAAGGAGAGAGGGTGGCACTGGCAAGGAAGGGGGAGCCCTTGATGGGGGGTGGTGGCCTGTTGGGGGGTGGCACCCTGCCAGCTTGGCAGCCACCTCCTCCTGGCCTAAAGGTAGAACTCCTGGAGTCTCCAGGCTACAGATCTTGCAGCTGCCAAAAAAGTGATGTGAGGATGTGGTGGGAAGGAGGGAGGGTGGCACTGGCAAGGAAGGGGGAGCCCTTGATGGGGGGTGGCAGCCTGTTTTGGATTGCAGGAGCCTGGGCTGTGGTTTAGGCAGCTGGGGCATGTCTAGGGCATGTGTCTGGGACTCTGCTGCATTAAGCAACACACACATCCCATTTCCTGCCATTCTAGTGGGGCACAGTAGGAACCCCCCACTCCATGGGGACCCCTGTGGTATCCTGTGCCAAGAGGGTTAAAGCAACTGTGCCACCTACTGGCCATTGTCTCTTGCACCCTTCCTTAAAGGCAGTGGTGTAGCTAGAGAGGGGTCTGAGCAATCAGTCTTGGAGGGAGCCTCACCCCCTTTCAGATCCAATATTGAATCCAAAGGGAGGGTTGTAAGGCTCCCTCCAAGACTGACTGCTCTGACCCTCCTCTAGCTATGCCACCAGGAGGAGGTGAAGAACTGGGGGCACAACATGTTACCTACTTGGGGACGTAAGGCGTGGGGTTCGGCTCCCTCGGCCTCCTCTTGGCCCCGATCCGGTGGTGGTTCCTGAGAATGGAGAAGGGAGAGAGGGACAGTTGAGCGCTGGCAGCTCTGGGGAAACCAGGTCTGCCCCCCCAGATATCCCCCCTCTTACCTCTCACTTTTCAACCGCTTTCGCCGAGGCCTGAAAAAGAAGAGAAGAAGCTGATTCGTTGCAAAACTGGGGAGGGTGGAAGCTGTGCATGGGGTGCCTGGGACACCCCATTACCCTAGAGGGGGAGGCATTCTTCCAGCTGTCGAAGATACAGTTGGCTTGATCCTCTGCATGTTTACTCAGAAGTAAGATCTACTGGGGTTTACTGCAGCCTTAGTGGGAAGGGAACTGCACTCTGGCCATGCTCAGAAGCTCTTGGTCATGGTGGCGTAGCTAGAGGGGGTGCTGAGCAGTCAGTCTTGAAGGTAGTCTCACCCCGCCCGGGAGGCTGGAGGGGCTGAACGTTCTATGGATAGAACGTTGAAGGGATGAAGGTTCTAAGGATGGAACGTTGGGGGTCTGAACGTTCTGATGGGGACTGGAGGCTGTAGTGGCATAGCTGGGGGGGTCGCAGCTGTCCAAACTGGAGGCAGCCTCACCCCTTCGGAAGTTCGGAGCCATTCCAGGCAGGGGGAGCCAAATGGAGGGATGAGACTCCCTACAAGACCCACTGCTACGACCCCCCCTAGTTACGCCACTGGTCCCCACAAGGGCGAAACTCCCCCAAGATCGACGGCTTCGACTCCCTTTAGCTACGCCACTGGACCCCCACCTCCCTCCCTCCCATGGCTCCTAAGTGGTGAGACTCCCTCCAAGACGGAGTGCTGCGACCTCCCCCAGCTACGCCACTGCTTGATAAGCGTTTCAGATGGTCGAAAGACCATCTGGGGCTCGACGGCTTGGCTCCCCGTCCCCTCCCCGGGCCTTTCCTGTCCTCCCCCCCCCGTACCTGTCCGGGCTCCTCACTCACCTGCAGGCGCAGCGGGTGTGCTCGGTGAAGGTCAAGGCTTCCTGTCGACTCGTGCCCAGGACGGGGCTCACCCGCACCACCTACGGGGAGGGTACAGGAGCCCGTTCAGCGCCCTGCCCGTCGTGGGGCCCCGCTGCAGAACCTGGGGAGCCCTCCACCCCGCCGCCCCACGACAGCCAGGAGCACTCAGGCTTCCAGGTGCCACGGAAGACGAATGGAGCCGGTGCCGTCGAACAAGGCGAAGGGGTTCCGTTCCGGGGCTGAGACCGCACCGATGGGGGTTGGAGTGGGGGACCCGAAGACAGACAGCCAGCCCGCCCGCCCTGCGCCCCCCAGACCTGCAGTTCGACGGGGCGGGTCTCCAGGGGCACACACTCCAGGGCCTCGTCCCCACAGCAGCCCCCGCACCGCCAGAGGGGCACGCAGGGCGGCTTGAAGAGGTGCTCGGCCGCCTCCCGGGGGAACTCGCTCAGCACTTCCACCAGCGTCTCGCGGGCCCGGCAGTAGCTGCGGCTCCAGACCTCTTGGAAGGGCACCACTGGGGGGGGGGGGGGGCACAGAGGGGAGTTGTCAGGGGGGAGCCCTCCTGCCCAGGCCCATCCCCCAAGCCGGAAAATCCAGCGCCCCCCCGTGCCCCGACGGCTTCTCCATCTCCCTGACTCTGCCCCGGTGGCGTAGCCAGAGGAGGGGGGGCGGAGGGCTCAGTCTTGGAGGGACCCTTCCCGTCGGAGCAGAATAGCCTCAGCCGGGGTAGGAACCGGGACTCCCGGGGAAAGCGCCGCTCACCTCCCGCGGGCCGGTCCGAAGGCGACGCCGCCTGCAAGAGAGGGGAGCAGTTAGGGGGGTGTCGGGGGGGGGGGAGGGCTGAGCCTCCTTCCTGCAGGTCATCCTCACGTGCACGTGTATACACGGGAGAGAGAAGATGCGTCTGTCCAGCCCGAGGTGATCAGATATCCTTTTTTCTGGACACGTCCTCTTTTTTTGTCCTAGTGTCCTGGGAAAAAACCTTCAGAGTCCTCCTTATCCTTGGGAACAGAACAGGCAGGATGGAGCCTTCTTGTAATTAATAAATTAAAAGTATTAATTTAGTCATTAGCCATATAGTGTTTTAAATTAACCACAGGAAAGCAAACTGGATGAGAGCACAATCCTAACCATGTCTACTCAAAAGTAAGCCCAATTGTGTTCAATGGGTCTTACTCCCAGGAAAGTGTCTTTCGGATTGCAGCCTGAGTGTTTGAAGTCATTTACTGTATTTATTCGAATCTAACGCTCACCCTTTCAGCCGAATTTAGGGTGCAAGCCTATCCCTGTCTACTCAGAAGTAAGTCCCATTATATTCAGGAAATGTGTTTAGGATTGCAGCCTTACGTCTCCCAAATCCGGGCGCTCATTAGAATCAATGGTGCATTAGCTTCAAGTAAATACGGTATTTTGTTGTATCCTACATTTTTCTTGGATGTCCTACATTTTTGCCCTCCTAAATGTAAGAAACCCAAGCTAGACTAGATGGGCCTTTGGCTTGATCCGGTGGAGGTGCTTCTTATGTTCTTAAAAATGTAAGACATGACAAAATAAAAAAGCTAAAGGCTGCAATCTGAAAGACATTTTCCTGAGAGTAAGTACTATTGAACCAGTGCGACATACTTCTGAGTAGACATCCTTTGGGATAGCATTGAAAAACACTCATTTAGAAGGATTTTAGGTGCAATCCTAAGCATGAAGTAAGTCCCATTCTCTTCTATGGGACTTAGATCACAATCCTAATCATGTCTACTCAAAAATAAAACCCATTGTGTTCCATGGGTCTTACTCCCAGGAACGTGTATTTAGGATTGCTGCATTAGGGCACAATCCTATGCATATCTGCTCAAAAGTGTTAAATGGGGCTTGCTCCCAGGAAAGTGTGGTTAGGATTGCAGCCGAAGTCTCAGGAAAGTACAGTATGTTTAGGATTGTAGCCTTCATGTGGTTAAATACTACGCATGCAATCCTATGCACACTTTCCTGAGGCAGTAAACCCCATTGAAGACAATGGAACTTACTTCTAAGTAGACAAGCCTAGGATGGTGCCCCGAATTCCTTATTAAATTGAAAATTATAACTTAAAATTTATTACATATATAAAAAAAGCAGGCCTCCGTCAGTCTTGGAGGACTATGGTATCGTGCTGGGCGCTGCATACGCTGCATGCGAAGCACGAAAGCGAAGCACAAACAGCCCAATTACATATAGATAATATACATATAAGTAAGGTATGTAGATATATAGATATATACATATAGATGCATATAGGTACATATAGATAATATACATATAAGTGAGGGCTGTGGGTGGCGCAAGCGGTTAAAACGCTGTGCCTGTTAACCAGCAGGCCAGGGTTCGAGACCCAGGTCGAACCCACAAGACAGGGTGAGTTCCTGTCCTTAGCCCAGCCCTGCGACGCAGCTGGATCCAGTCATATTGGCTCTGCCTTTCCATTGGACTAATTCAGTGGTGTGGAGAGGGGGGATCTGCTGCTTGGGGAACAGCCTCTCCTCCATAACAATCTAACCCAGGCTTTCGTGCTTTGCATGCAGCGTATGCAGCGTATGCAGCGCCAAGCACAATACCAGCCTTTCAAGACTGACGGAGGCCTGCTTTTTTTTAAGTAAGGTACCTCATTACCTTACTAATTAAAGGCTACATGCTGCCTGCTCACAAGAAAATGGAAGGCAATGAAGATTGTTTTGCAGGACACAGAAGATAAAAAAGAGGACAAATCCTGGAAAAAGAGGACACCTGGTCACCCTGACCCTCCCTGCAAGATACCAGCAGCTATGAGAGCTGAATGAGAAACTTGGATCTTCATACCCAGTGAAGGTCAGGAGGGCGGCCAGTCTCTGCTGTTCCTAGAATGGCCACCAGGTGGCAGGCAAGCGCTACAGGAGATGAATGCTCCCTAGTGCTGGAACTCCCAGAGATAGAAAGTGGAGGCAAGAAAGGATCTATCTATCTATCTATCTATCTATCTATCTATCTATCTATCTATCTATGCATACAAACATACAAGAACACTGTGTACATACATACATACATACATACATACATACATACATACATACATACATACATACATACAAGTGATCTTATAGAATGGAAGACACAGTGCCTTTACCTTTAACCATTACATAGAGCACAATCCTAACCATGTCTACTCAAAAGTCAGCCCCATTGTGTTCAATGGGTCTTACTCCCAGGAAAGTGTCTTTAGGATTGCAGCCACAGAAAAGGCAACTGAGGCAGATTTTGCTCATCATCTAAGGGTTTAAAAAGCAGCACCTGCCTCAATTCCTTCTTCTCTGCAATACATACATACATACATACATACATACATACATACATACATACATACATACATACATACATACATACGGGATGGGTGTAGAAGTGGACAACCTCCAATGCCAGGTGCATTTCTTTTCTGTCTCAATACAGAAGGATTGAGCTCTATACTGTAGATAAGGAAAACTCTTGTGGTTATGCCTATTGACTTCAGAGGGAGGTCTCAGATTTGGAAGAGACTGGCTGAGTTGAGCTGGTCCTCCTTAAATGGGATGCTCTTTTCCCCAGTCCCTAAATGGTTCTAGACTGGCTGTCTCATGGCATTGGGCATTCACTGGCTCGGACCCACTGCATGGGCAGGAGCGAACATCATCTGCCTGTGGGGGGAATATTTCACATGAGCACTACTTCCTGGGAGCAGGTGTCGGCCATAGGATGTTGGTGGACGACGCTGTCATCCGCGGTGTATGTGTGTGGGTAACAAACACTTCTTTGGAAGGAGGAGAGACACAGAGGACAATGGCTGGAGGCAATGTGGCCTGTTCTGTTGGCTGCAGGAGCATGAGTGGTGCTGGCCCCACACTCCCACCACCCTCTCAGGTGTCCAAAATGTAGGCATTTTCTACAGTACACAAAGTGCACTCTGGACACAATTAAGGCTGCAATCCTCAGCTCCAGTTAGGCCAGACTAAGCCCCAGCATAAGTCCTATGCTGACCTGGGGGTGTCACAAAAGTGCCTTAAGACACACCTGGGGAAGGGTGAAGCCAATGCACAGACCTATGCTTGCCTCCCTGCCTCATCAGGGGAATGGAAAGACTGATGAGTTGTGCCAGCCTAGGTTAGGATTGCACCCTAAAACTGCTCAAGAAGTGCAGGACACACATGCACACCCCTGAGAAGAAGGTGGTGGCTCATCTCCAGCATGTTCCTTTGTGCTAGGCAGACACTCACAGTGCTCGATCTGAACCAGGCGCTCGGCTTCACCCCGCTGGTTTTGTCTGGGACAGAAATAGTTTCAGTCTGCATCCCAGCCACCATCTGCACTGTCTCTCCATTGCTCCAGTCCCCTGAGATGAAAGCAACACCCTCTGGCTTCGAGGGAACCAAACACCCAGAACTGCACAGGAGAGCAGTAGGTGCTTCCCCTGCCTTGCTGAGGTGGCATTTCATGGGGTTTTCTCTTCTTGGGGAGATCCTCCTGGTCTGTCTTGCCCCAGCTAGAGGTCCAGGGGAGTGTTCCCAGCAATGCCCACCCAGGCTTCTTACCTTGATGCCAGACACACAGCAGATGAGGGCAGCTGCCAGCAGGCACCCAGTGCTGGACATCCTCCCGGAGGGACAAACTTGGCTCCAGAGGGTGGTGGTTTGGAGCTCGCCTGGCTGTAGATGGGTTCAGAGAGGGGTGAGTGAGAGGCAGAGTGCAGGGCAGGGGCACTCGCTCAGTGGTGGTGCCACAAGTGTCTGCAGGCACCAGCTGGGCATTCCATGGATGGCTGGGCGGAGGAGAGCCAGTCCTCTTCTGATCTGCTTTCCCTGGAGGTCAAAAGCAAATAAGTGGCCAAAAGGGAGCCGCAAGCAGAGGCTGGTCAAGGGGGTGGGCGCCTGGGCAGGAAGGGGGCAGAGAGATGGGAAAGATGCAGGGCCTCCAGGGAGGAGACAGCACATGAGGGAGCGGATGCCTTCCCTGCCTCTCCCCCCATTAAAAAAGAGAGGAGGGACTCCCAGCATGACCAGTGAGACCAGATGCCCAAACCTCAAAAGGAGGACAAGGATTCCTTTCAGTCTTGCCTTTCTGCGGACAATGGCACTTTTGCCTACTCATGAGTAAAGCCATGATAGGGGGCATTTTCACTTTCCCATAGAGCTCAATGCATATTTTTGATTTTAGTTTTTGGGCCATAACATTTGATAGGAAGGAGATATTTCAAAACCGACTCTTGCATTGGATTCTGCTCTTCAATACGAATCCAACGACATGTGACATGATGGGTATTGCCCACTGTTGCAAAGTTCCAAAATGAAGCCAAAATGGAGGACAAGGAAGCCCTTTTGGAGGACGCCCGGACAGGCAGCTGAAAAAGAGGACAAATCCGGAAATTTCTGGTCATATGATCACCCTGAGCATGACACTCTCAGCCACATTTCAGCTGAGCTCCTCCCTGGCCTGATGCTCCAGGGGGACATGGCGTTACTCATTCCCCCATGGGGCACAGTTTTGTGGAGGGGGTCACCCTCCCATGGGGCACATTTTTCTTTCTTTTCTTTCTTTCAAAAGTCCTTCTCAGAGCACAATCCTAAGCAGGTCTACTCAAAAGTAAGCCCCATTGTGTTCTGTGGGTTTTACTCCCAGGAAAGTGTCTTTAGGATTGCCAATAATAATGTGACAATGGGTTTATGTTTCGATTTTATTACAATATAGTAAATAAACTGTTAAACTCGATACTGACCTATTCCTAGCAAAATTTCATATTTATTCAGATCTAATGCATCAAGTCTATTGCGCATCCCGATTTTGGAAACGAAATTGAGCAGGAAAAGGTGAGCATTAGATTTGAGTAAATACTGTATTTCTTTGTCTTGGGGCTGAATTCCAGCTGCTTTGGGACTGGAAATTGGGTAGGATTGGGCCCCACAAGTTCAGGTTTTGCCTACAAATCATGCCCTGGAGTCTGGAAGCCTGTTTTCTTAAATAATCTGAATTTGGCAGAAAGGCAGACCAAGCGTGGAGAAGAGGCTGGATCTCAATGTCTGTCCCCAAACAGGTGAGGCTGGCGCTCCTCATCCTGTTTCCCTTGCTGTGTCATCAACTCCCAGCCTCGGAAACCTTGTCTGTACTGGGTCCTGCCCTCCCCACCAGTTCGGAGCCGTCAACAACAAGCAGAAGGGGGTCAGGCGCAGACGGGGACCGCACAGGTGTTGGCCTCGCCTATGTGAACGGAGGGAGTGTGTCAGTCCAAGGGCAGGGCAGGCCTCAATTCCTGGATGCATCTGCCGGACACTCGTGCTGGTCTGGGGGCTCCAGCAGCTGGCCTGGTGCAGTCCGTAGGTGCAAAGGGGTCACTCCTTTGGCAATGGATTTCCCAGCATTGCTGGAGTCAGCACCAGCCTTGTGCAAGTCAGGCCAGGAAGTGTTCATCATCACGGCACGCTGGACTGAAAGCTGGACGGATGTGGGACCAGCCATCAATCCACTGCGAATCCCGGATCTGCTGACAGCTTGGCTTTCATTGGGTCTTTGATCCAGGGTGGGGAAGAGGGTGAGTGGGGGAGCCACTGTAGGGTAAAGCAAGACAATCTCTTTTGGGGGGGCAGGCTCAGAGGTGGCCCTTTGGGGTCATTCATGGCCTTTTGGGGTCAGGGAGCACTCTCCAAGCCCACTGGATCTTCTCCAGTTTTCTCCCATCAAGAAGGTAGGAAAAGCCCTGCTGGATGAGGACAAAACTGTGCCAGCATCCAGTGTTCCTCTCTCCAGTCAATGCATTAGATGCAGGGTTGCCATAATTCTCTTCCACAAAACCGGAACAGGATCCTCTGTCCCATTTGCCAGTACGTATGTGAACACAATCCCCCAAAATCAACACTGTCCCCATTTTGGGGGACATATGGGAACCCTAAGTAGTTGCCTCTGACATAGTCAGAAGTAGGCTGAAGGCAACCACTCTTCGTTGTTTATCCCCCCCACCGGTACTAATGTTAAGAGGTAGATTGAACCTGCACATGGAAGTTCCCCTGTGCATAGCTGGTGCATAGCTGGTGCTGGACCTCACAGCATTTTGTTTCCGTTCACCATGAGAAGAACATCACTTGACTTCCTCTGAGCCAGGAATGGCCAACCGGCAATCCTCAGATCTGGCCCCCAAAGTGATCCGAACTGGCCTCTGGCAGCCCTCCCAGACTTTAGCCAAGGTGTGACTAAAAGTTTTCCCACAGTTTCCTCAAAGGGAAGAGAAAATAGTTTCAGGCTGCAACAGAGAAGAGTTCACACATTCAAGTTCCAGATATATATATTTTTAATTTGGATACTAAATGAATGCAACATGCAAATACTATTGTCAGCGTACATGATGCTCTGCATTGGATCAGTGACTTCCACACGCTCCTGCTGCCAGCTGCAAACACCTGCATATATACCTGGGTCTCAGCGGAAGAACTATGGGGAGGTTGATCTACAACCCCAAAGCTATTTGGGGTGTGAGGTGCATGGAGGCTCCTGTGGCACAAGTTCTTTGTAGTGGACCCATCTTTGACATCTTTGTAGTGGACCCATCACTCCCATCCTGCTTCCCCTGAAAGTGGGAAGGTCAGACCTCTGCAGCCCCCACCTGCTGAAATTATCTTTCCTACACGGTAGTTAAAAGTCTCCGAGTCCTAAAGTAGACCTGCTTGTGGATTGGGGCCAATTCCAGGAAGGGAAAATTCTTTGTGGGTCTTCTTTGTGGGTCTCTCTGGCAGATCCTCCCCAATCCCATGGCAAGCCAGGCTGGGAAAAGGGGCCAGTGTGGGAATGGCTGCCCCGGCTCCCTGGGGACGCCACACAGTTCTGAGAAATACAGCAGGCGACAGCTGATCTGACGTGAATGGCGTCAGGTCAGCTCTCCGTATAAACAAGGAGAAGGCCATTCCCTGGTGTGCGAAGCAGCCCAGCGCCTGGGAGCCCGGCTGCTGACTTGGATCTGGGCCGACATTTCCCAAGGTTCCAACCCTGAGTCCTCCTTGCCCAGAGGCCAAAAGTACCGCCAGACACCTTGGACTACTGCAACTGTGCATGCAGGTTGGTTTGCTCCATCCCCAAAAGGGTCAAGACAGCTGGACACGGTGCAGGAAAGAACAACCAGATGACCCCTTGGAGTTATAAAGAAAACCCCCAGGTGCCCAAAAGCACCTGACATTTAGGCTGGCCTAAGTCACCTGGCTCAATGCCAGATAGTCAGCCCGTCACTTGGGGCACAATCCTAACAAATTTAAGTTGGACTAACTCACATGGCATATCCTTCTGTGGTGGTGTGTGGAGGTTGGCATATGCCTGTGCAGGGACCTAACCCCCCCCCCCAGGAGTGGGGCAGAAGTGACTGCTGTGACGCCCCCAAGGTCAACACAGGACTTATGCCAGGGCTTATGCTAGCCTAACTAGAGGTTAGGATTGCAGCCCAAGCAGGGGACAGCAGGCACTGTGCAGAAAAAGGAGAATTTTTTCCTAATTAATTTCAGAATTTGGGATCATCCAGTCTAATGAAACAGATCCACAAGTTCACCCAAGCTGGCAGAGCCCCTGGTGATCCCAGATCCCTCTCACCAGCTGAACTTGATTCACCCCAGGAAGAACTGCCAGCCGTCAAGGCATTGTGAAGGTCTGACGCTGCCTCTTGTCTGCCCTCTTCTCCAGGTAGGGAGAGATTTCCCAGGCCTTTTCCCCAGTTCAGTTTGTTTGAGGTGGTGGGAACTCCGGCCATGGAACCCCAGCAGGCCCTATTTCCCTCTGGGTCTCTCCCCAAGATGTGCCAGTTAGTAAGGAAGGTCACCTGCAGCCAGCATGGGGGTGGCAAGGATCCCTTGAAGGGCCTGTGCACCAATGGATGAATTAGTGTGTGAGTAAGTAGAGTACGAATTAGAGTGGCCAAGCATCTGGGGTCAGCCTGGCCTCTGGATCATGAGCCTAGCTGTTTCCAAGGGAAATGCATCTCATCCCCAGAGACGGGAGCTCAGAGCCAGGCACAGGAGCTGTGAGAGTGCGAGATGCTGGGGGGGGGGGGTCATTTGCAGGGCTACATGCCATGGGATCCAGCTGAACAGTGAAGGGGGTTGCAGGAGGGGTGGAAAAATGGATGGTGCAGCAAGACAGCGCCACAGAGGAAACAGTGGATCCTGAAGAGAAGCCAGTTAAACAAAGCAGGGTGACTGTATCAAATGGAGGACAAGCGCCTGTACAGTTAACCATCACATAGAAGAGAAAATTCAGGCAGGTGCTGCTATGCAAACGTGTCCCCTGCGAGTTATACAGGTGCAAACGTGTCCCCTGCGCCAACTGTAGGGCGCGGTGCTCATCCCCGTTTCTAGAGCCATAGAGCCAGCATTATCCGACAGGTGGCCTGCATGCACATGTAACAGTTACCTTCCCACTGAAGTGGGATCTATTTACCTACCTGCATTTACCTGCTTTTGGACTGCTAGGTTGGCAGGGGCTTGGCTAAGGACAGGAGCTACCCATGGGACCCAATTCCTGCAATTTCCAATGCATCAAGTCCTGGGCCTGCCCTCACCCCCTCCCACGTGCATCTCCATCTCTCCAATGGTCCTTGGTGTGGGTAAAGGTGCCCCCTTCTGTATGGCCATCTTTGCACATTCTTGCCCTGCTGGTAGAAACTGGAGGCCCTTCAGGCCAAACTAAGCCAGTGAGGTGCCATCAGGAGCACCCGCTGGGAACCAGCACTGCCTCTTGCCACCCAGGAAGGAGGCCTGGTCATGGACAGAGAGAAGCCAGGGCCAACCTGTCCTCGTGGGTCAGCTGAGCTTGGCGGTGGGTCCAGCTTTTAGAAAGGAAACTGCAAGTGCCAAGGAGTCTGTCCTGGATTCTCTCCTCTGCTTTGGGGCTGGGAGGTTCATTTTCTCCCCCCAAAAGAGAAGAGGGGGTTAAATGCAGGTGGCCCAGAAGCTCAACAACAGCAAATATCCTGGCTCCAAAGTTGCCCCGGACTCAGCGGATTTCCAGCTTCTAGCACCTTTCATCTGCAGACACCAGAGGCCAGTTTGTTTCTCTAAAACCGGCTGTGCCATCTAGTGGTCAGAGACCCCTCCTCGGCAGAGCAGCCCCCCTTTCTTTACCTGTTTAGGTTACCTGTTTGGATCGAGAGTGGTTTGCAAGACAAGCAAACATTTCTATATCAATTTTGACTTGATATACAAGCAATATCTTGATAAACAAGTGGAAAATAGATACCGCCTGGATGCGGCTGGTTTTGGCACTCCACCAGCACCACCTGAGAGGGAGGCCTATGCATGTCTACTCTGAAGTCAGCCTATTAAAGTCAGTGGGGCTCACTCCTATGTAAGGGAGGGCAATGAAAAGGATCTTGAGAGACCTAGCCTTGCATGTCTATCCTAAAGTAAGCCCTATTATAATCAGTGAAAAGGAAATAATTAATGAAACGGCACCTGAGACACCTAGCCTTGCATGTCTACTCAAAAGTAAGCCCTATTATAATCAGTGGGACTCACTCCTGCGTAACAGTGCAATCCTACTCTTATCTACATAGAAGTTAGTCCCATTACAGTCATTGGGGCTTACTTCAAGGAATGTGTGGAATCTATCTATCTATCTATCTATCTATCTATCTATCTATCTATCTATCTATCTATCTATCTATCTAAGGCTAAAAGAGAGGACATGTCCTGGGAAAAGAGGACATCTGATCAATCTGAACAATGAAAAGGAGGACACCCAAGATTGTTTTTCCAGAACAAAGGCTAAAAATAGGACGTGTCCTGGAAAAGGAGGACAGATGTCCACCCCAGCCCAGCCCTGGACGATCCCAAAGAAGATCTCAGCCTGCTTCCCCTCGACTGGGCTCCATCACTGGGGGATGGACAGGTGGGGAGGTGACCATCCTTGACCCCCGATGTCGGTGCCTGCTCCTCCAGCCGCCTTCTGGTGACTCATCGCCCCCCTTTCCCCCTCCAGCCGCAGCCCCGCGAGAGGCAGCATCACCGGGGCCCGCTGCGCTGCCTCACCGGTGACTCAGCGCTGACTCGCCGGCGGCGCGTTCTCCGCTCCTTCCCCGCGTCACTTGTGAAGGCGCGCACGTCCGTTGACACGCAGGGAGAAAGAGAGAGACCCTCCCTTCGGGGGAGGGGGCGCAGGTGGGTGGCAAGGGGGGTCAAATAAGTGTTCCCCCTTCTGCATACCCGCAACGTAGCTGGTGGGGGGAGGGTTGGCTCCCCACGCCAGGAATGGCTCCGAAGGGGCAAGTCTCCCTCCAAGACCCAGCGCTGCGAACCCCCTAGCTACGCCACTGCAGCCTCCAGTCCCCATCAGAACCTTCAGCCCCCCAATGTTCCACCCATAGAACCTTCAGCCCCCAAATTTCATCCATAGAACCTTCATCCCCCAAAGTCCCATCCGTAGAACGTTCATCCCCCAAAGTTCCATCCATATAAACTTCATCCCCCCAAATTCCATCCATAGAACCTTCATCTCCCCAACATTCCATCCATAGAACGTTCAACTCCGGACGTTCCATCCGCACTTCTGCTCCCCCACCTGGAATGAGACTCCTCCTAGACGGACTGCTCCGGCTCCCCTCTAGTTACGCCACCGCCCCCCCCCCCCGAACGAGTGCCTCGCCCCCCTCTAGCTACGCCACCGGTGCGCGCGATGCCAACCCAGCTGGGCAGAGCTGCTCCCGGGGATGTGGCTGGCGCGCGCGCACCGTCTAAGAATAGCGCGGCTGACGCGCGGCGCGCAAGGGGGGAGCAGCTCAGCGCACTATTCTTAGCGCTGCCCGGGCTAAAAATAGCGGCCGGAGCCAGGCCTGGCCTGGATGACGCGCACGCTGGAGGGAGAGGGAGCTGCGGGGCTGAATCAGCGCAGGGAGGGCGAGGGGTCTGGAACATTCCTGCCCCTTCCAGCCCCCCCCCCGCAGCGGTGCCTACCCGCCATGGATACAAGAGATCCAGCACAATCCTAACCATGTCTACTCAGAAGTAAGTCCCATTGTGTTCAATGGGTCTTACTCCCAGGAAAGTGTCTTTAGGATGGCATCCACAGGATTGCATAAACCACGAAAGCAATCTATATGTGAGTTTTCAGCTTTGATTTTGTAAAATTGCCTACATTTTTCTTGGGTGACCTACATTTTGGGTGTCCTATATTTTGATCCTATATTTTGTCCTCCTTTTTGACTCTGACATATAGTTGCCCTGGGAGGTAGGGGAAGGATGGCAGGGTGGGAAGGTCCAATGGTTGGAGGTGCCTAGGATTGGGAAGGTGCAAGAAACACACAGGAACAGCCCTCCCAGAGCGCAGGAATCCTGCAGAATCCTACTCGGAAGGAAGTGTCTCTGTGTTTAATGGGTCTCACTCCCCGCAGAGTAAGCATGCACAGTGGATGCTGACCTACAGAAGAAGGTCTCCTTAGAAGCACCTTTGTACCCTACAAAGCCAGAATGGGGCAGTTGTCACTGACCTGCAGGATCCAGGTTCAAATCCCTCTTTGGCCATGAAGCTTCCTGGGTGACCTGCAGCCATCACTCATCACCCTACCTTGCAGGGTTGTTGTGCAGACAGCAGGAGAGGAACTAAAGATTTGTAAGCTGCAAGTTTTTACAGTTTTAGGCTTCAGTCCTAAACCCCAGTTAGGCCTGTGCTGGCCTAGGGGTGTTCCTCTTTCTGACCCCATTTAGACCTCTGTCCTCCAAGAGGTGGTGCTTTTCCTTCCATACACTGAATCTTTGCAGGCTGCATCCACCACCACTTAGCCGCACTGGTGACCAAGACCACCAACTGGACCAATTGCTTTGGATTTGGGCCTGAAACTAAGGCTGCAATCCTATAACACTTTCCTGGGAGTAAGTTCCATAGAACACAGTGAGACTTAGGCTGAAATCCTAAAGAACCTTCCCTGGGAGTAAGACCCAATGAACACAATGGGGCTTACTTTTTTTACCTGGAAGCAGACATGATTAGAATTGAGCACTTACTTTTGAGTAGACATGCTACGGATTGCACTCTAAGACTGGGTAATCTACTCCAGTCTTGTATGTAATTTTACATTCACATGTGCTTAGATCTATTTGGTCCAATTCAGGTTGCGATCCTGGTCACGCTTACCCAAGAGTAAGCGCCATTGGCTTCTGGGGTAAGCATTCATAGGACTGAGCCCTAACTTATGTGCACTTGTGATGTGCACAGTTTGATGAGTTGTAAAGTCTGTAATAAACCTTAATTTTCTCTCTGTTCGACAGAGCTTGGTTCAGGGTGACCATAAAGGCCTGTTTTAACGTACTGGATTTTAATATGTTGGATTTTAATATATTAGATTTTATTTGTATGGATGTTTTGTAAGCTTTGTAATAATGTTTATTATCTATCTATCTATCTATCTATCTATCTATCTATCTATCTAAAAGAGAAAAGTCACTGACCAACTCACTGACTGACTTACTGACTCATCACTGCCCTGCCAAAACCACCGGGCCTAGAAGTGTGAAATTTGGGGTGGGTGTTCCTTCTGTAACTAAGGGGTGAACTAAGAACCAATTTTTGGAAATTCCAACCAGAAGGGGGTGAAATGGGGCACATTTGCACTTTAGGATTGCAGCAGTGGCTCAACATAGAAGGGCTTAAAATCAGCACCTGCCTAATTCCCTTTACTATGCAATGGTTAAATGTCGAGACACCATGACCTCCATTCTATAGGGTCAGCTGCCTGCAGGCTAAGACCAGCTTCACTTACTCTATGGGGAGAAAAGTGTACAAATCTAATAAATAATAAATAAAATAAGTATATAGTACAGGTGTCCCTTGTTATCCACGAGAGTTTTGTCCTCCTATTGATTTTTCAAAAAATCAGTCAATAATCAAGTTTATCAGAAATAAAGTTTATTATTATTTATTTATTACAAAAGTAAAAACAAGGGGAAAAAATAGATTTCAAGACCCACTTCCAGGTATCTTGCTACTCCATTGCTCCTAACGGAATAAGATAGTGCCTCAGTATCTGCAGGGGTTTGATTCCGTGACTTAAGAATGGAATGCCTGCTTTACTACAACAGTAAAAAAAGCAGTTTTACAAAAAAAATTGCAGTGGCTTTTTGTGTTGAGTCAAATCCGTGTATAAAAAGGTTGGAGCTGTATATGGACTGGTCAGTCGAATGCCAATGGCCACCAAACCATCCAGCCTGGCTGGACAGCCTATGTTTGGAGTTTCCCCGACGTGGCCATCAGGGGGCGACAGAGACTTTGTGATCACACTCCCTACTAGAGGGGGCAGAGCTAAGGTTTGGAGGGTGCAAAATATAGGGCTCTGCACACACACACACACACACACACACCCCAAGAAGGATCCCTGAAAGTGGGGGTGGCATAGCTAGAGGGGGGATGAGGAGTCAGGCTTGGAAGGGGCGTACCTGGAGTCGGTGGCGTAGCTAGAGGGGGTGGAGGAGTCAGTGTTGGAGGGGGCGTGCAAGGGGTCCCTCCTCTTCGGAGCCCTTCCAGGGGTGGGCACCGTTTTGCTCCCCACCCCTGGAAGGGCTCCGAAGGGGAGGGACCCCTTGCACGCCCCCTCCAACATTGCCTCCTTCACCCCCTCTAGCTATGCCACTGCCTGCCTCTCCTTCCCCCCCCTGCACCCATCATTGGAATCCAAACTCTGCGCCCCCCCCCCTTTCCCAGCCCTTTTTTCCCCGACGGCTCTATAAATAGCACGCAGATCCTTCCCCCGCTTGCGCTGGATCCAGAAATAGCACCTCCTCTATATGGAGCAAAGAATCACAGGCTTCCGGGGGCACCACTGGAGCGCATTCTTTGCTGGGGGGTTTGGGGGGGCAGCCCCATATCTGTGTCTATGGGGTACAGTCACCGTGAATTGAGCATCAGCTTGCGACATGGGGGGAATCGGTCAACCCCCCCCCCAGGAGGGAGGGAAAGGGGTCCGCAGGAGCCCCCCAGCTCAGATTCAAAGGGGGGGGGGTCTCCTGGAAGCAGAATGTCCAGATACAACAGTAAAAGAGGACAAACCCCCTCCCAAAATGTAGGACACCCAAAGAAATGTAGGACGTGGCAAAATAAAAGCTGTAAACACTCAGAGGCCAATCCTATGAAGGTCTACTCAGAAGTAAGTCTCATCATGCAGAGGCTGTTCCTATGAAGGTCTACTCAGAAGTAAGTCTCATCATACAGAAGCCAATCCCATGAAGATCTACTCAGAAGTAAGTCTCATGCATAGGCCAGTCCCATGAAGGTCTACTCAGAGGTAAGTTTCATCATACAGAAGCCAATCCCATGAAGGTCTACTCAGAAGTAAGTCTCATCATGCAGAGGCCAGTCCCATGAAGGTCTACTCAGAAGTAAGTCTCATCATGCAGAGGCCAGTCCCATGAAGGTCTACTCAGACGTAAGTCTCATCATGCAGAGGCTGTTCCTATGAAGGTCTACTCAGAAGTAAGTCTCATCAGAGGCCAATCCCATGAAGTAAGACTTACTCAGAAGTAAGTCTCATCAAAAAGGTCTACTCAGAAGCCTCATCATAGCCAATGGGACCAACTCTGGGGAAAGTGTGCATAGGATTGCAGCCTTAGAGAGATTTCCTTCCTGTGGTTAATTGAAAGACTATGGTTGCAATCCTAAACACACTTTCCTGGGAGTAAGATCCATTGAACACAATGGAACTTAGTCCCGAATAGGCATGGATAGGATTGTGCTCTATATTATTTATTATTAAATTTAAAACTATGACATACAGTATAAGCTGCAATCCCAACCACTCTTTCCTGGGAGTAAGTACTATTGAACTCAATGGGATTTACTTTTGAGTTGATGCGCTTAGGATTGCCAATTTATTAAGTACAAGGCTACATCCTGGTGCCTGCTCACAAGGAAAAAGGAGAATAATAAAGATTATTGGGGGGATACAAGATTAAAAAGGAGGACATGTCCTGAATAGAGGATATATGGTCACCCTGCCTTGAACGCAGGGCTGTGGGGGTCCCATACAGGAGGGTCTTGCTGCCCTGAGAAAGGGCAGTGGTATAGCTAAGGGGGTACAAATCACTCGGATTGGTAGGGAGCCTTGTTTTTTGACCCCCACCACCTGAATTATATTATCAGTAAAGGGTACATGTGGGGCTGCAGCGGCTCAGTGGTCAGAATGCTGCAACCAGAACACTCCTTGACCAGAATTCCCGTCAAGTTGACAGCTGGAGACCCGAGTACTGCAAGGAGGGATGAGCTCCGTCCTTAGCCCAGCTTCTGCCAACCTAGCAGTTTGAAAGCATGGAAATGCAAGTAGATAAATAGGGAGCAAAGGGAACAGCGTTTGGGGCGCCTTGGCATATGGTCATGAGCACCGCACCCCCGAGTCAGACACAACTGGCAGCACAACCTGCAGCATTACAGATCATAGAAGCCAATATCTGGTGCCACTTTAGTTTGTGGGGTCAGGTGCCAGGTAGGTCCTCACGGTGGCCAAATATGTGCTTCTAGGAGGTCCTCAGACTGGATGGGAAGGCCGAGCTCTCTTATTTGGTGAATGAGGGCTTCATTTGCTCCCATGGCCTGCAGCCTGAGATGGCCCTTTGCTCCTGCATTAATTTGTCCAGGCCCCCTAAAAACCACCCCCTTTAAAGCTAGCCATAAACACATCTTGTGGCAAGGAATTCCACAGACTAATTGTGTGTTTTTTTGGAGAAGTCCATCTTGGGTCTACCCTGAATTTCCTACCAACCAGTTTCACTGAATGACCAGGCCTGATTCAAATGATGCGAGATGGAAAAACATACCTACTATATGTTTACATACTGACTGTACAATCTCAGTTGTGTGCCTTTTTTGGAGACTCTGATGCCCCAAATATCTTTGGCTTTCTTGGTAAAGGCTCCGTGAATCCAGGGAGCCCCTTTTCCAGGTCTGCAGTGTCCTTTCTCACAACCGGAACTATGCGCGGGATTTGGGATTTGTTCCAAGGGCGGCCACGCCACGTATCAGAATACAGCCACTCCCAACTAATCGGGCGCCTGCAGAAGATAAAGCCGCAGAATACACCTACCCCGTTCCTTGGTTAGCTTTGGACAAAGATCTTTCATGCTCACAAACCAGGACGCCGTTCCTGCAGGAAGGCTGGAGGAGCAAGGAGGGTTCTGCAGGGGTCAGGTGGGGGCAGGAATCCCCAGGGTGACAAGGGCGACAACCCTTAGAAGACCATCTAAAAATAGTCTAATTTGCATAAATTATAATTGCTGGTCAATTGATCCGGTTGGTCATCTAGAGGGTTTCTAAGAAAATCCCCCTTCTTTTTTTAATAAGAAAAAGCCAGACAGGGCCAGAAGAGAACCGGGCAGGAGGGGCCGGCCCAGCCATGAGGCCCATTGAACCCATCACCCCGGACGGTAGGTGGGTGACCCATAGCCAATGCTAGCCCTCCATCTCCCCTGGGACATTATGAAGCAGGGATGTGGAGAGGCCAGGAAATTGGGGACAGGACAGACTGACTGTCAAGAGGTGAGAAACTGGGCCCCATCGGGTGCAATCCAGAGTAACTACAGGGAGTTGTTGCTCTGGTGTAAGAGCAATTTGCTCTGGATTACAATATGAATTTCTCATAGTTTTTCACTAGGTGGTGCAGTAAATATGGGTACATGTATTGTCTCTTATGTGCTCCCGTAGTTACTCTGGATTGTAGGGATCATCTTCCACCGCAATGATAGTGTGCATCCCAGCACACTGAGTATCCCAACACATAGAAGCAAGTTCAACCACACAACTCACTCCCCCCCCCGACCCACTTGGACCTCCAGGCAGGCAAGAAACAGAGCACTGGAGGGGCTCCCACAACTGCTGTTTATGTAAGCAGGACTTCCAGGCGAGGGAGCAGGCGCAACGAGCTGCCAGCCCCAGGCAGGAATGCACTCCGGCTGCCAAGAGTTTCCCTGGATCCTCTCGGCTAACCCAGAGCAGGTACACGCCTTGAGAGGGCCCTTGCCTGGGGGGCCGGGAGGGGCTGCATCAAGCAGAGAAATCCCCCGGAAGCTGGAAACAGGAATCCCCCACTCCCTGTTCACATACACTCCGCAGATGAAATAAGCACAACTCAGATTGTGGTGGCCTGACCTGGAGTCAAGTTGTGCTTCCATGCTGATTGTGTTGAGCGGCCATGGGCAAATTGGCGCCTCTCAGCCTTGGCAATTCCAACTGTGAAATGGAACATGACCTGCCTCGCAGGGCTGTTGTGAAGCTGGAAGAAATAAGTACAGCAGAAAGTATCCAATTACTTACAGTAACTAGTTATAGTTACTATAGTGTTACAGTAACTAAATTGTCTCAAACCTGGCTCTCCAAACCCTTCTTTCTTCCCGTAAGAGAGTCATCACAGGTGTGCAGGAATTGGACCCTGACCCCAAAAGACCCTGAAGCTCATGTGGGACTCATAGGGTTTCAGGGTGAGAATAAAATCGGGACTGGCTCCTGAATAGCTGCCAAGCCTGGCATCAGGAGCCTGTTCTTCAGTGCCATCCGGGGCCAAAGCAGGGAATGGGGGTGCTGAGGGGCCTCCCCAGAGCCAGACAAAGAAGTGCCCCCAGTTAGGAACTGGAGTGTTCTGAGAACTGGGGAGGAAGGCCTTGTTGATTTGCTCTGAGCCCCTTTGGAAACTCTTTCCTGCTGATTGCGGCCCCCCTTGTCTCGCAGGCGACCCCCCAATCCACTCCCTCCCCCCGTCCCCATCCCGGGACTCTCAACCCTTGTCCCACAGCAGGGCCCCCAGTTTTGTAGGAGCAAAACATTGGTCTCGTAGCAACAGGCTTCGGCTTCCAGTTCTGGCTGTTGTTATTTACAGAGGCCACCAGCCAAATTTCCCTGGCCGGGATCCAGAGCCCACAGCTGAGCAGGGAGAGGCTGGCCGCTGCGACTCCACTCCTGGCACGCAATGCGCAGAGCGCACTGCTGCGCTGGCTGCACTCACCTTTCACACACAGGCAGGCTTCCCGGGCTTCCACTCCCTGACACACTAACACAGATCGCACCCCCCCTACGCCCTCCCCAACACACACGGAATGAACCAGGCCACTCCGTTCTCTGCATCCACTCTGCCCCTGCACACGTGCTGGCGCACAAACACGGTCTGTACTTTTCACACACAATTGAGAAATAGAGTCATACGAGTGACACAACACACACTTGAACGGTGACACATTGCTCCACACTGGCACACACAAAGAGCTCTGGCGTCTGGGATGAAACATGGATATATAATGACATCCGAGCATATGTGCACCGTCACACACGCATGCCTCGCTGCATGGAAGGAGAGACATCTGTGTGCGTCCACACAAACACACGCATACAGTCCCTGGTTCAAATCCTGCACAACCCTGACCAGGACGATCGAGCAGCAATAAGAGAGAACTGTGTGTTGACACTGGATAGGGGTATCCTGTTGGCTGGAGGATCCTTGGGCTCTATTCCAACCCAAAGCCTGAGTGTGTGGAACTCGATTTGTGAGTCTTCCTCTCACGTATCCTTCCCTTTCCCTTCCTCTTTCCCTGGCTGTGCAGCGGCCAAGGGGGGCAGGTCTTACGCTGCTCTGCAAAGCGCACCATCTGCAATGAGTTCATCATGGAACCGATAGTGAACCTCCACGTTCAGTGACAGTCTGGCTGAGGAGACCAGTGGCTGGGAGCAAAAGGAGGAGGGGACAAGCTTCTTGCTGAGTTTCTTGGGGGCAATTGGTAGGCCATCATAGGAAGCAGAGTGAGGGGCTAACTGGATCCCTTGCAGCAAGGCCCGTTCCCATATGATCTATATACCATATTTCCTGGCTTATATCACATACCGGACCATGAGACACCCCAAAGTTTAGAGGAGCAAAACAAGAAAAAAAAATATTCTGAACCAAATGGTGTATTAATATATTTAATAAAATACAGCAGAATAATATTTCAATCATGTAAAGTCAACAGTGTTATTAAGAACCATTATCACTGTCATTAACAAATGAGGAAAGACTTTAAGGTTCAAGCACTCTTCTAATTTTCTGGAAACCCCCAAAACTCATCATCTCTAGTGTCAGTGATTGGTGACTTTTGCACAAATCTCATTGCAAATGGTCCAGAAAGGCAGGTAGGTTGGGGGGGGGGGTTCTTTTGGGAGTGGGGGATCCTGGTAGGTAGGGAAAGGTGAGGGATCTAGATAGATAGGGAAGACTGAGGGATGCACAGGCATGGGGCAGCAGGGACCAGGTCTTGCGCATATCTACTTTGGAGCAAGTCTCCAAGCCAGGGAAGGCTGCTTAGGATTGCGACTGTGCCAGGGTGACCAGATGCCAAACCCAAAATTCCTGAACCTCAAGGCCAAAATTCCTCCCCACTTTAAAAAAATTGCCAAAAATTGATTTTTTTGTTTTTATATATTGGGTTTTTTTCCTGTTTTTTGGCCATAACTTTTGATAGGAAGGAGATATCTCCAAACTGATTGTTGCATTGGATTCTGCTCTTCAATATGAATCCAACAACATATGACATGATGGGGTAAGGTGCTCCAGGATTGGCCCTATCGCTCTATAAGACGCACAGACATTCCCCCCCCCCTTTTGGGGAGAAAAAAGTGCATCTTATAAGCAGGGAAATATGGTATGTAAAAGAGAAAAGTCACTGACTCACCAACGCCCAGCCAAAACCAGTGGGCCTAGAAGTGTGAAATTTGGGGTGGGTGTTCCTTCTGTGACTGAGGGGTGCACTAAGAACCGGTTTTCAGAAATTCCAACCAGAAGGGGGTGAAAAGGGGCACAACACCCTTTTCCTCCTGACTGAGGGATGCTCTGCCCCAATGTGGAGAAATTTAACCCTTAAGGGGCTGAAAAGGGGTGCAACCTGTTTTTGTTCAATACTTAACATGGAAGACTGACCAAACTCCAGCCAATTTGGTACTTGGTGCCCAGTGCAGTGGAGGGATGTTGTTTGGAGGGAGGGGTTGCACTGAGGAGGATGCTATGCATGGGGATGTTGCGCATGGGGAGATGATGCACATGGGGGTTGATGCACATTGGGGGAGATGATGCACATGGGGGATTGATGCGTCGTGGGGGGGATGGCGTACGGGGGAATTTTACTCCCACAATGCAGGTACGCTTTTCGCTAGTTACTAATAAAACAGGTATAGTATATACCTTGCTGTTGTGCATATACAGGTATAGTTTGCCAAAGGAATCCTATAGGCAGAAGACATATCTATGGGCTGCTACAGGGTCATAATTTTGAATTACCTTCTCCAGACCAGCCTGCTTCATTCTCCCAGGTGTCCACTCCTCCATACTACTCCAGATCCCCAGGAAGGCTCCCTGAAGACTTCAAACAACGTCCTCCAGACTGATGGGTCTCCAACGGTGGAGGAACTTGTGGGCAACCAGCAAAGGAGCATCACAATGCACCCAAACACACTACTCTATGGGAGCAGCAACCAGGAAGCCCCTTAGCCCAGGATAGGGCACTGCTGAGCCCCCAGGCTGAAAGCAGTGGGTAGACTGGACTTTGTTAAGTGGCACCTGTGGCAAGAGGACATGCACATGAACTGTGAGGAGGAGGAGGAGGATGGGGCCTGGGTTATATCTGGACTACATTTGCAAAGAAGACCTGCCCTGCAGGGACGTTGTCACTGACCAGGCTCCAGGGATGAGGCCCTGCCAAGTTGCAGGTCCATTGTCCCTCTGCTGGACGTCTCCAATGGGCCCTCCGACCCCCCCTTCCACTACTGCCCCTGCCTTTCCCTCTCACTGTGGTGCTGGACAGCTCCTCTCTTTCCAAGCACAGTGTGCACACCAAGATGCTCCAGTGCCAGGGGAAGGCCCTTTACAGCCTTGGGGCTGGCAGGACAAGTGAGACGCCAGCCAAACAGAGGCCGAGACCTGGCTGCAGGATTCTGACCCACGTTCTGACTTCTGCCGCTCCGGAAACAAAGGACAGAGCAGGACATGCTTGGGGATTTCTTATCGCTTTGGAAAGACCTTCCTGGACTGGTGGGAGAGGACAGGCACAGCTCTGCTCGGCTCTGACAAACTAGAGGGCCCCAAAGGGGGAGGACCACTTGCTCCTTCCGGGACCCTCTGCTCAGGTCTGGCTATGCCACCCACTCCAGGGACTCTGTGTGGGGCTCCCTCCAGGACCCCCTGCTTAGCACCCCTCTGGGACCCCCTGCTGGCTACTTCACCCTTGCTCAGACCCCCACCCCCTTGATCAGGCCCCCCTCTGGCTACTCCACCCCCTCCGGGACCCCCTGCTCAGCCCCCCGACCCCCTGCTCAGCCCCCCACCCCCTTGAACAGGCCCCCCTCTGGCTACTCCACCCCCTCCGGGACCCCCTGCTCAGCCCCCCACCCCCTTGATCAGGCCCCCACCCCCTTCCTTGATCAGGGCCCCCTCTGGTTACTCCATCCCCTCCGGGACCTCCTGCTCAGCCCCCCAACCCCCTGCTCAGACCCCCACCCCCTTGAACAGGCCCCCCTCTGGCTACTCCACCCCCTCTGGGACCCCCTGCTCAGCCCCCCACCCCCTTGATCAGGCCCCCACCCCCTTCCTTGATCAGGGCCCCCTCTGGTTACTCCACCCCCTCTGGGACCCCCTGCTCAGACCCCCACCCCCTTGATCAGGGCCCCCTCTGGTTACTCCACCCCCTCCGGGACCCCCTGCTCAGCCCCCCGACCCCCTGCTCAGACCCCCACCCCCTTGAACAGGCCCCCCTCTGGCTACTCCACCCCCTCTGGGACCCCCTGCTCAGACCCCCACCCCCTTGATCAGGGCCCCCTCTGGTTACTCCACCCCCTCCGGGACCCCCTGCTCAGCCCCCCGACCCCCTGCTCAGACCCCCACCCCCTTGAACAGGCCCCCCTCTGGCTACTCCACCCCCTCTGGGACCCCCTGCTCAGCCCCCACCCACTTGATCAGGCCCCCCTCTGGCTACTCCACCTCCTCCAGAACCCCCTGCTCTGCCCCCCAGCTGGGCCTGCGCCTTCTCCCCCGCTGCCCCCCATATGCCAAGCGGGGTGCCCCCTTCCCGTCTGCAGAGGGCCCCGAAGGGCCCCGAAGGGCCAGAGCGAGCGAGCGAGCGGACCGCCCTCCCAGGCTGCCACCGCGTCTAACGCGGGCAGCCGACTGACTCCTCCCTCCGCCGTAGACGCTTCTGGTTCCTGCGGGAAGCTCCGCCCCGCCCCTTCTCCTGCCCCTCCCGCCGTCGCCAGGGCAACCACGGCGTTGCCTAGCGACGTCAACAAACCCCAGGTCCTGCGCGGTGACGCGCGCGAGGAATGGAACGTCGTTTCCATGGCGACGGGAGGGTTGTTTGTTCTGGGCCGGGCCACGTGACCCGCGCGAGGAGAGAGGCAGGAGGAGCCCCGCCCCCCTCGCCAGGGATTCCCCGCCCCGCCCTCTCCTGATCACCTGGTCCCCACCTGGCCAGGGCAGCAGTAGAGCCTCCCCTGCAGCAGAAGTCTACCCGATTTTTTTTTTTTTTGCTGGTGGGGAGCAGCAGCGGCAGGGGGGCCGGTTTCACCTGCCTTGCTGCTTAATGGAGCAGAGAACCCCAAAATGTAGGACCCCCAAGAAAAATGTAGGACATAAAAATAAAAATGTAGGACATGAAAAAATAAAAATGTAGGACATGAAAAAACAAAAAAGCAACAATACAGGGTGTCCATAAAGTCCATGTGCACTTTAAAAAATTCATAACTTTTTAAAGTATTTGTGCTAAAAAGTATCTGTAAAAATTACAATGGTGGTTCACATAAAAAGCTTAATTTGTTCCAGAATTAAGTGAAACACTCTTTAAGTAAAGCGGATTTTCCCATAGGAAATAATGGAAACTCAGACGATTGGTTCCACAAACCCCAAAGTATTCATAGAAAAATATTAATTGGATGTAAAAATGATGACAAAATACTGGAATTGAATTCAAAACAAGCATTCAATCTGCATGAGCCTATGAAGCCTACTTAGGCTGCAATCCTGAAGACACTTTCCTGGGAGTAAGCCCCATTTAACACAATGGGGCTTACTTCTGAGTAGACATGGTTAAGAGGCTGCAATCAAAGACACTTTCCTGGGAGGCTTACCTGGGCTGCTGTTGGAGGTTCAGGGTGGCCAGTGGGGGCACTTGGGGGGCACTTGGAGGCAGCAGCGCTGGCCGGCAGCCCTTTTAAAGAGCCTCTGCAGGGTGCATCAGGGCTGCATAGCAGGCATGCCCATAGCAGACTTGCTTGTTCACTGAAAAGGAACTTGTGTGAAGCAGGACTCCTTGTTACGCATCGCTTGTTATTTGAAACGCTTGTTATGACACAAAAAAGTTATACAAAAAAGTTAGACACAAAAAAGTTACAGTAAACAATAAAAAAATTCTATATTCTTTTCTTTCTAATACTTTTTACAGATTCTTTTTAGCACAGATACTTAAAAACTTATGAATTTTTTTAAAGTGCACACAGACTTTATGCTCCTGGAAGCAGCAAGTCAGGTGAAACAGCCCCCCCCCCCGCCTGCTGTCCCCCCCAAAAAGTCAGGTAGACTTCTCCTGCAGGGGAGACTCTACTCCTGCCTTGGCCAGGTGGGGACCACGTGATCAGGAGAAAGTGGCTGGGGAATGACATGTTTTCATGTGCTTAATAGAAACACTGTGGGTTACTTTACAAGTATTGCTTACTATTAAATTTTAAACTGTTGCATAGAGATTATAACACAATCCTAACCATGCCTCCTCAGAAGTAAGCTGCATTGTGTTCAATGGGTCTTACTCCCAGAAAAGTGTCTTTAGGATTGCATCCTATGTATATTTATTTTATGCATTTTATGAATTTTGTGTAGTTTTATCGTTGTATTCTCTTGTAAGCCACTTTGAGTCCTGCTCGTGGGGGGGGGGGGGGAGAAAGGCGAGATAAAAATTTACTAAATAAATAAATAAAGCTAGGTAGCTGCCTTGGGCATTAGAGGGCATCTCATAAATCTAATAAATTTATATAAATATAAATAAATACACACACACAGGAAATAAATACATACATACATACAAAGACATGAAATAAATAAATACATGCATGCATACATAAATAGGAAATACATACATACATACATACATACATACAAAGACAGGAAATACATACATACATACGTACGTACATACAAAGACGAAATAAATAAATGCATGCATACAAAGACAGGAAATAAATAATAAATAAATAAATGCATACATACATAGACAGGAAATAAATATATAAATGCATGCATACATACATACAAATAAAGACTGGCAATAAATAAATAAATAAATAAATAAATAAATAAATAAATAAATAAATAAATAAATAAATAAATGCATATATCCATACATACATACATACAAAGATAGGAAATAAATAAATAAATGCATACATACATACAAATAAAGACTTGCATGCATGCATGCATACATACATACATACACACACACACACATACATACATACATAATCTTGCATGGTGAATTCAATCAGTGATAGACTCTGCCCCCTGGAACAAGGACCCCCACCCTTCCTTTCCTCAGCCTCCACCGCCCTGTCCCTGGCCTGTCCTCATCTGCTGAATCAGGCGGGCAGGCAGGCAGGCAATCAGGCTGGCTTTCCCTAGGAAGCCACAAGTGGACCTTGTGGGTCTGTTATGTGTGGTGTGATTCTTTCCGAGCCCGGAGCCAAGTCCTCTTCTTCCACCCCCCGCCCAGCCTTTTCCTTCCCACCATGCGAGGGACCCCGGCCAAGAGGGGAGCACGTGTGTTTGTGTCAGCTGGGAAGCGGAGGAAGGAAAGGGGATCTCTAAGACATGGTGTACAGCCAGCAGAACTGGTGGTCAGAGCCTGCACATCGCACACATGGCAGCAGCACCAGCTTGGATGGAGGGCGGCGGGCAGTCTGTGCATGCGTGTGCTTGCATGCGAGACACACACACACACACACACACGGACACACACACACAAAGCTGGTGCACCAGCTTTCTTCAAAGCCCTTCCTCTGGTTACAGCTGTTTGGTGGCTGCCATCCCTGAGCTTCACTGGAAATCATATACATCTTTTGGTGGCCCACTGACTTACTGACCCATCTTTCTTTGGAAAGGCCTTCACTGGTCTCTTGCAACATCATCATGTTTAAATTGTGAGCAGGAAGGTCTATTAAAACAGCAGCACCAGATAGTTCAATACTTTTCGAAACAGAATCTGGTGGATATTTATTGATTGTTGGGTTGGTGCGCATGGGAGATGTTGCGCATGAGCTGTTGATGTGGATGGGTGCTGATGCACATGGGGGGTTGATGCGCATGGGGGAATGATGCGCATGGGGAACTGATGTGCATGGGGGAATGATGCGCATGGGGGAATGATGTGCATGGGGAACTGATGTGCATGGAGGAATAATGTGCATGGGGGACTGATGCGCATGGGGGAATGATGCGCATGGGGAACTGATGCACATGGGGGAATGATGCGCATGGGGGGTTGATGCGCATGGGGGACTGTTACGCATGGGGGACTGTTGCGCATGGGGGACCGATGTGCATGGGGGACCGATGTGCATGGGGAACTGATCTGCATGGGGGCTGATGTGCATGGGGGACTGATGTGCATGGGGGAATGATGCGCATGGGGGGCTGATGCGCATGGGGGACTGATGCGCATGGGGGGCTGATGCACATGGGGGGATGTTGCGCACGGGGGATTAATGTGCCATGGGGGATTGATGCACCATGGGGTGATGGCATATGGGGGAATTTTACTCCCGCAACAGGGGTCAACTTTTCGCTAGTACTTTTATAAACAGAATGTGGTGGATATTTATTGATGGTTGTGCTGTCTTTTGGCCAACTTATGGCCTATAGAATAAAAACAGGAAAATTAACTCCCTGTGAGTCATAAAACAGATTAATAAAACAGGGAGAAAAAATACAAAAGGAAATAGTGAAATTGTTGATAAAGGATCATAGGAAAAAGGTTTGTAAGTCAAACACTAAGACGTCTGGAACTCTCCCTGTGGTAGACCACAGTGGGACAAATGGTGTTATGATTTTTTAAAAAGCCCTCCGCGCATGCCCAGAATAACTCACACACTGTTCAGCTTAGCTCAGTATTCTTAGGGCCAGTGATGGGATTGAAAGAAATTAAGAACGGGTTCTCTGCCCATCTGGCAGCCACTTTTAAATGGCTATTTTTAAACTTTATATGTCCTATCTCTTGTTAACAACCAGTTCTACAGAGTAGGTGCGAACCTGCTGGAGCCCACCACTGCTTAGGGCACAATCCAGAGTAACTATAGGAGCATGTAAGAGACATTATGTGCACCCACAGTTACTGCACCACCTAGTGAAAACCTATGGGAAATTCATATTGCAATCCAGGTTAACTTGTTCTTACTCCAGAGCAAAGACTCCACATAGTTACTCTGGATTTCACCCTATATTCTGCTTAGAATAAAATTCACAGCATTGCATGACCGTTTTTGTTGCCATGCAAGCGCATTTGTTACTCCCTCCTTCTTTGGAGGAGTGACCGATAGATGTCGTTCCAGGGGAAGTAAAGATGATCTGACTTCCAACCACTTGGAGCATCAGCCTTCCCCCTACATCTACCAGCATTAAACCCATATTCCCCCTTCTCCCTCCAGCCAAGTCTCTTATCACACCGTCTACCCCATTGCCTTCCATCCAGAAGCGTACTCTGCATATGGCACATGGTGTCTCATGCCATGGGCGCATACGCCCAGTTTGATATTATTGACTTGTAACATTATCTAAAAGGTGGGTTTCAGGTGTTTTGTTCAGGTGTTAATTAATTAACAATAATTAATTACGTTATTTATTTATTTATTTATTTATTTACTGGGTTTGTCTCCCGCCCATAGCAAGGACTGAAATTTTGCCCCTATGGGTACACATAATGTCTCTTACATGCTCCCATAGTTACTCTGGATTGTGCCCTAAGCAGTGGTGGCTCCAGCAGGTTCACACCTACCCTATAGAACCGGTTGTAAATGAGAGATAGGACATATAAAGTTATAGGGGCAAAATTTCAGTCCTTGCTATGGGCGGGAGACAAACCCAATAAATAAATAAATAAATAAATAAATAAATAAATAATTAATTTTGCCTAGGTACACCTCTGCTTCCATCAGTTGAAAAGAGGTAGCTACCATTTTTCATCACCATCCCCCCAATTAAACCCTACTTCCCATTAAGGATGAGATTCCCCTTATAAAAATATCTTAGAGCACCAACCATCCTAACCATGTCTACTCAAAAGTAAGCACCATTGTGTTCAATGGATCTTACTCCCAGGAAAGTGTCCAAACCACATTTTCCTGGGAGAAAGTCCTATTGAACACAATGGGACTTACTTCTGAGTAGACATGTTTAGGATTGTACTGTTAAGCCAGTTCTGCCCAATCTGCATATACACAACATGAATCAAGTGTTTACACCTATGGACTGGACAGAAATGGGTTAATTTAGTTCATGGGGGGATATTGTTTTAATTGTTTTTATTCTGTTTTAATTCTATGTTTTAATTGTTTTCTATGTTTTAACTGTTTTTAATTGAATGTTCTGTTTAATGTTTTTAATTATGTTTTAACGAGTCGTTCTATGACCCGAGAAAGGCAGGATACAATTTTTTAAAATAAATAAATAAAATAATGTTCTCTGCTCTAGCCTATGTAGTTTATGTAGAATGAATGAATGGACGGACGGATGGATGGATGGATGGATGGATGGATGAAGAGGAGTGTGTGACAGCAAAGCTCCCAGAGCTGGCTCGGCCCCTAAAACGTGACTCAGCAGCGTGGAATGTCAGCCACATTCTTGGTCAGTGACATCAAAGCTGTGTGTCCAACACAGAAGTCGGAGTTCCACCTAGTTGTGTGTCCCTCCTCCCACCCGGCTGGCCAAGAACGTCTGTGTCCGGCTGCCTGTCCAGCTGATCCATCCCAGATCCCAATTCTGAATCACCGGCCACTTCAGAAGTCCTGAGATCTGTCTGAAAAGTAACTGCTAACTGGGGGCGCACACGGCTGTCTGCTCTGCACACGCAGACACGCATCACCCGTGTCCTCCTTTTCTTTGGGTGCCTCATTAAAAGAATGAATCAGCATCAAGCATGGCCAGAAATAGGTCTGTGCCGTGCAGTAGCCCCTCCACCCCAATTACAAGAGGGAAGGTGGGATGGGGAGGTTGAGTAAGCCGACCTTGCAAGGAGGAACAATATTCCTAAAGGACAGAATGCTTGATAGAACCCCTTTTATTGGAACAGAATAATGCCCATTTATGGGGGGGGGGGACCAGATGAGGACTCTGGAAAGGAGTAATTTTAGGGTGCAATCAGTGGTGGGCTTCAGGGGGTTCTCACAGGTTCTATAGAACCCTTTGCTAAAGAGTGCCTGGTTCTGAGAACCTCCCACACCACCATGGATATGCCATGTGAGTAAGAGCACAATCCTAACTATGGGAAAAATCCAGAGTAGCCACAGAAAGTCCTTGCTCCAGTGTCAGAACAACTTACTCTGGATTCCAATAGGAATTTCCCATAGGCTTTCACTAGGTGGAACAGTAACTACAGGTGCATGTAAAGTCTCTTACATCCTCCCATAGTTACTCTGGATTTGGGGGTATATCTACTCAAAAGTAAGCCCCATAGTGTTCAGTGGGTCTTGGGCCAATATCCTAAAGTGAAATTAAGCCCCTTGCTCCAGAGCAGTTGAGATGACTTTCCATAAGATAACACTAGAGGGTGATATAACTTTGTGGACCCGTAACTGCTATGGATTTTGCCCTTACTCCCAAGAAAGTGTCTTTAGGATTGCAGTGTTAGTGGTTTAAGGCACTGTGCATGCCCATCTGAAGACTGACAGGTCAGTGGCTCAAGATCGAGTATTACTGAGTCTTACTCCCAGGAAAGTGTCTTTAGGATTGCAACCTTAGTCTGACTTCGGTTTGTTAGGATTGCGCCCCAAGCTATGTACTGCCTATGTTGCATTGTGTCCTTACAATAACCCTACAAGTTTGGCCCCATCGATAAGGAGCAGAAGCTCACAAGTGGCCCTAAACCCTGCAGGCATCTCAGCACTAGGGGTGATGGTATCTCTTAATTATTTATCCTGACAGAGGCTACAATCCTAAAGACACTTTCCTGGAAGTAAGAAGACCCCTTGAACACCATGAGGCTTACTTTTGAGTAGACCTGATTAGGATTGTGCTCAGAGTCTTAGGCTGCAATCCTAACCATATCTACTCAGAAGTAAGCCCCATAGTGCTCAATGGATCTTACTCCCAGGAAAGTGTCTTTAGGATTGCAACCTTAGTTGATATCAGAAAAAGAGGAAGAAAAAAGCTTAGAGAAAGAGATAGAGAGGTGAACCCTGGCAAATGTGCCACAGAGTGAATGAACGAAAGAACGAAGGAATGAACAAACGAATGAAGTGCAGAATGAAAGTGTCTGGAGTGTCCTGATTTTTGCACCCCTTGGCAGTAACCACCCTTCTTATAACCTCCTTTTCAGAGATTCTGCATTGCTAGACGTGCACCTTCATCCCAGCCTCATCATGGTGGGAGGAAGGGGCTTAGCTGGCAGAAGCACCACCCTGTCTGGTCCACACCCCTGGGTGGGGGGCATCTCCTTCCAGACACCACCAAGGCAGCTGTTGCTTCTGCTGTGGGTAGACAGGGGGTGGCATAGCATGTGGGAGAAGCCGACTGCTGAGAATAGCTAGCCCAGCCTGCAGGGTTCTGTCTGATTGCCGGAGGAGCTGGCCGGCTGGCAGGGGCTAAATTTGGCAACCTGGCACAATGCGCCAGGTCAGGCCAGGCTCCACCTTGTCATTATTTGTGTCTCGCCTGCCGGTCACTGTCCTTTGGAAGACGAGCCTCCCGCGACTGCCAAAAATCCTTCTGCGTTCTGACTTCTGTGGTTATGAGCCAGGCCTGGAGGAATGCAAACAGCAGACCTTTCCTGGCCTCTGGGAACAGGCTCTGCTCACAGCCACGCTCCAGGCAGAAACTGGAGTCAACCAAGAGCCCAAAGGTGCTGGTGTTTGGGTGGTGAGAAAAATGCACTTTAGACATGCTCAGGAGGTTCTGGATCACAAATCTGCTTCAAGACAGAGTATTACTGGGTCTTACTCCCAGGAAAAGTGTCTTTAGGATTGCAGTGCTAATGGTACTCTCTACCCTGGAGAGCCTAATCTTAAACAACAGCAAAGGAATGGCACTCTGCACATGAGATGCCGGTTCGGGCCTACTCACCTGAACCGGATCTTCCCCCTCGGCTGACGCTGGCGATCCGGTCAGAGCCACGACTGCAATAGCCGCGGGGACCGGTTCGCCAGCGTCCGCTGGCGCCGCGTCTCCTGGGGCTCGGTGCCAGGAAGCTTAGTGCGCCTGCATCCAGCCGGACGCAGGCGCACTAAGCGTCCTAGGGCCGAGCCCCAAGAGACTCAGTGCGCGTACGTCCAGCTGGACGCAGGCGCACTAAGCGTCCAGGCGCACTGAGTCTCTTGGGGCTCGGGCCCAGGAGACTTAGTGCGTGTGTGTCCAGCTGGACACATGTGCACTGACTCTCCTGGTTAGGGCCCGCCCCGTCCCCTGACCCCAGCACCGCCCCCTGACCCCGGCCCAGCCCCCAAACTTCCAGCAAACCGGATCTTCAGGGCGGCTGGGCCCATCACTGATGCCCACAGCATTCACCAGCATTCACTACTCATATGTTGATTAAAATTTAAAGGAAAAAAAGGTCCTGAAAACAAATTGTAACAGGCTGCAATCCTAAAGACACTTTCCTGGGAGGAAGCCCCACTGAATATAATGAGACTTGCTTCTGAGTAGATAGGGTTGGGATTGCACCCGGCCCCAAACTCTTTTTGGTAGCTGTATGATATGGCTGTTTCCTTAGTTTTTAGTCAAGGGGGGAGAAAGAATTACAAGCCTGCTTCGATGGTCCCACTCAGTAAGTACATTACTAATTGGGATCATGTTTCTGATGCATGTTCTTACATGTTCCTGACATGTAGCACCAAGTGTGTGTCTGAATGAGCCACTTGAGCATCACTTCAAACAAAGGGGTTTCCCCAGGAGTCCATCCAGCTCAAGACACCAAGCATACAAAACCAAGGTGGATGTACAAGCATGTGCGAACTGAGCATATAGAATCCAGCTATATGTGGTTAGAGTCCATGTGCACCTGTATGAAGGTTCTGCCATACCTTCCTCTGGTTGAGAGAGAGACTTCTGCTGCGCTGTGGGCACAATCCAGAGTAACTACAGGAGCACATAAGAGACATTACATACACCCGTAGTTACTGCACCACCTAGTGAAAACCTATGGGAAATTCATATTGCAATCCACAGTCACTTGTTCTTACTCCGGAGCAAGGACTCCTCGTAGTTACTCAGGATTTCACCCTGAGTCACTAGAATTTACATCCAGTACCTCATTGCATCACCACTGTGGGAACTCCCTGTGAACCAGACACAGGGTTCATACAGGATGGCAACACTAGGATTGGGGTAATCCCCATTTATCTATTTAGTTATTAATTAACTATAGATAAATTAACATTTATCTGTTTATTTATTAATTGGAATTAAGTACATTCAACAAATCAGTAACCAAGAAAACCAATGACCAAACTGATGACATTCACATGACTCATACTAATATTTTATCGGTTCCCTGCTGTTGTCATAAAAAAACCTCACTGGCTCTCATAACAATCTCAATGGGCAGTTATGAGTTCAGAAAATCCATTTTTGTCACATAAGGTAATTTTTATTTGTTACTGGTTTTTTTGCTATAACTTTTGATATTGCAATGAGGTTTGTTTCATAGCATTCAACATTAAATGACATATTATAGGTAACTCTTCTTCTGCTTTAGCATTTGTCCCCTATGGTGGTGGGGTCTGCTATTCTGGAACGCTGTTGCTTTCTTATATAACATGATGTTATATATTATTTAAAAACAAGAATTTAAAGTCAAGGTGGTGTCACGCCACGGGGTGTCACCGGATGTGACCTACATGCCTTAGTAACTAGTCCTCTGGAGGCACAAAGGGTTAAGACACTGTGGCTGCAATCCTAAAGACACTTTCCTGGGAGTAAGACCCATTGAACACAAGAGGGCTTATTTTTGAGGAGACATGGTTAGGATTGTGCTGTAAGCCTGGTAACCAGCAGGCTAGGGTTCGAGACATGGGTCCCCAAAAGACAAGGATTTCCTGCTACAGGCAGGGGGTTGGACTAGATGATCCACTAGGTCCCTTCCAACTCTATGATTCTATCCCACAAATCCGGAGTAACTATGAGAGCACATAAGAGATTTTACGTGCACCAGTAGTTACTGCACCACCTAGTGAAAACCTATGGGAAATTCATATTGGAATCCAGAGTAACCCCCAAATCCAGAGTAACTACGGGAGCATGTAAGAGACTTTACGTGCACCCGTAGTTACTGCACCACCTAGAGAAAACCTATGGGAAATTCATATTGGAATCCAGAGTAAGTTGTTCTTACCGGAGCAAGGACTCCCCATCGTTTACTCTGGATTTTGCCCTATGATTCTATGAACCTCTACTCAGCCCTCAAGGTTAAATTGATGGGTACCAAAAGGGAGCAGATCTTCCCTGCAGTTGTCCAGGCTATAGAACCCTTCCGGCTGCAATTCTAAACACACTTTCCTGGGAGTAAGACCCATTGAACACAATGGGGCTTACTTCTGAGTCGACATGGTTAGAACTGTGCTCTTAGGTAGATTGAGAATGACCACCTTTTTCTATAGGGCCAATGTCCTGGCTTGCAGCCGCTCCTGAATGCTATGGAGAAAGGCCACACGCCGGCAGTATACTATATTTATCTTTAATTATTAAGAGTGCAATTATTATTAAGTGGGGTTGCGCAGCAGAGAGGAGACCAAGCTGCAAAGCAGGACTTTCCCAGTTCAAGTCTCGCCTCTTGTCTACGTGGCCCTAGGCAAGCTGCTCCTTCTCAGCCTCGGCTGCAATATGGGGAGAGTAAGACTTACTCACCTTCCGCAGTACTTAGGATTGCAACATCCTAATAACAAGTGTGATGTGTCTGCATCTGCAAAAGCCAAGTGTCATTAAAACATCACAAGAAAGAAATCGCCCACAAGGATCTTGCCGTCTCATCGAGTTGCACGTGTAATGCATGTAAACAATGGTGGCCTTCCTTTTTTTGCCCTATAAGTAGAGGTGTTTGTTTCCAATAAGAACAATAGGATTACACTGAGTATAATGGGCTTTCTTCCGAGTAAAATAAATTCAAACAGATGAGTTTGTATAAATTCAAACAGCTGAATAACAGAATTCAAACAGCTTTACTTATACCAGGGATCTCCAAACCCCGGCCTTGGGGCCAGATCCAGCGCTTGGCAAGCCTCCACTTGGCCCTTGCACAAGCCCTGTAGAGGCAAGGGGAGCTCTGCACCCTCTCGGGAGGGTGTTTTGAGGGGTGGGGAGGCTGCACAGCCTTCCTCTCTGTGTAAGAAAGTGCTTATGAACTGTTTGAAGGTCACCCATTCCCTGTTTGTTGGAAAGTGTTTAGGAACTGATTTGAATTCATTTATTGAATTATTCAATTAATTATTTAATGAATAAGACACACATACAATTACTAAGGGAATAAATGTAAATTTATTCAAATTTGGAAGGTAAATCAATTCTTTTTTTCTGGCCTCCATCACAGTATCAGAAAGACCCCTAACTAGGGTTGCCATAATTCTCTTCCATCAAATTGGGACAGGACCCTCTGTCCCAAATTGGGATTGTCCTGGTTTTTAGGGACATATGGCAACCCTTTGTTCCTGCGCATGAAGAGTTGGAGGCAAATGAGGATGGTGGGATTTCACGTCCCCCTTCTACATATTATGAAAGGCAGATAGTGCATGTCTGGGGTGCCTTGAAAGTACCCCAGGATTTCCTTGGGCAGGGCCTGCTGACAGCTCAGCAGAAACCCAAGGCAGAGGAGCCCAGAGGGAGGATCTGCTTACAATCAGGCAGTGCCAGGCAGAACAAGTATCCGGGGGGGGGGGGCTGTCCAGCCCCACTTGCGGGTGGACATCTGGAGTTGATCAGACAGCTTCGCATGCAGCCAACCAAGATGCCCTGGCAAGAACCCTGTGCAAGGATTGCAGGGGAAGCCCAAGCAGCCAGGCTGCCTTGCAGGCACTCTTGCCTTTGCCCTCCACTGGCTGCTTACATAAAGTTCCCTTTGGCCTCTGAATCAGCTGCTACTGGGTGGAGAACTGGAAACCCATTAAGGTGGGAGGGGCAGGTGAGCTTACCTGAAACACCTGCTCAATCTTCCCACAAGCCAGGGAAGGGCTCTGCAAAGGTGATCCCTGGCGCTCTGCTTGGGGGACCAAAAGGTTCCTCTGCGGCTGGTAAGGCCACCTTTGGAAAAGTCAGGTTCTCCTGACCTGAGATGTTTTCCAGTGTCCTGCACAAGAGGTGTCGGATCACGTGGCTCCCTGCCAGGGTGGTGGGACGTTGCAGCCAATATTTTAATGCTGGTTGGTGCTTAGTTTCTAGCAAGTGACGGGCCAGTGCTCAGTTCTCTCTAGGACAGTGATTGGTGTGCCATGAATGATCCATCGGTGGGCTACAGGAGTCTGGGGGAATTTACTTTTATTATATGGAACTGTGAGAGATGTGAGTCCTCACTGGCAGTGCGCTGTGCCTTGTCAAAGGAACTTTTGGCACCTTGTCAGTGTGCTGTGTGATGTAAAAGGTCAAAAATCTTTTCCTGACACTCTCTATGTGTAGGGATGGGAGAGTAGACTGATCCTATCTATCCGCACCTACCTGGAAGTAAGCCTCATTGATGAACATGGGACACTTAGGAGTAAGATGGGGCTCTCAGTGGTGTGGGTCTCCAAACTTTTTGGCAGGAGGGCCACATCATCTCTCTGACACTACGTCGGGGACAAAAAACTAATTTACATTTTACACTTGAATAAATTTACATATAAGAATAAATTGGAATGGATTACAGGCAGGCATGGGCCCAAGCCGGTTCGGGCTGGATTGCCCGAACCGGTTGTTCCCAAGACCCTGCCGCTACCGAACCGGTAGCAGCGGAGTCGCCTGAAAACCCGGTGTACCAGGTGGGGAAGACGCACAGCGTGCGTGCCAGGGTCGGTAAACGCGCTGTGCGTCTCCTCCCACAGGAGGAGACACACTACGCAAGCGCCGACATCCATGCATGCGCAGAGCATCTCCTCCAGCTGGAGGAGACGCACTGCGCATGCGCCAACCCCAGCGCTTGCACAGTGTCTCCTGGAGGAGATGCACTGCGCATGCGTCTGGGGTTGGTGCATGCACAGTGTGCCAGGTTTGGGGCCCGCCCTCGCCCCTGCTCCGCCCCTGACCCCAGCCCCTCCTCCTGACCGCCCCCAACTTCCGGCGAACCAGTTGTTGGGGTGGCCTGGGCCCATCCCTGATTACAGGGCTTGCCCAGGGGCCAGATAAAGGGGTCTTGAGATTGGCCGAGGGCCACATCTGGTCCCAGGGCCTGGGTTTGGAGACCCCCACATGTAGAAAAGCCATTCTGCACAAGCTCAAAGTCAGTATGTTAGTGGTGGGGGGAGCATAGTAGTCTGATAGTAGTCATCTGATTCTGACAGTAATCAATCAGAATTCATGTGTAATTCACTAATAGTGCTGTATTAGTGTTACTGTAATTCTTTTCTGTAATAACTTTACATGTTCCAGGGCTGGACCTAACGGTTGAAGGATTAAAATTAAGACTGGGGTTAAGCGCTACTGTTCTTGCCATATCACTAGATTAATTTCTGATCTGGTCCCAAAGGATAAGAGATGCAAATTACCCCCAAATCCAGAGTAACTACGGGAGCGCGTAAGACACTTAGATACCTTATTTACTGCACCACCTAGTGAAAACCTATGGGAAATTCCTATTGGAATCTAGAGTAAGTTGTTCTTACACCGGAGCAAGGACTCTCCATAGTTACTCTGGATTTTGCCCTTAGTTATACGGGTATCTTCTTTGGATGTCAACTTGTGAGTCCTACAGAACTCTTCTCCAGGGACAATCCCCTTAAACTTGGGGGTGCGGGTTTGGGAAGGACCCATTATAAAGGATGGAGCGATGCCATTCTCGGGCATTTTGTTCCAGGAATGGTCAAACATCCCAAGAACTCCTTGCCTGGAGAATGTGCATTGGAACCTGGCACTGGGAAAGCAGCCAAAGCTAATGAGAAAGTTGGAGCAGGAAGGGGAGGAAAGGGCAGCCTCCAGTTCAGCTGCAGAGACTGGCAATTATGTGGCCCTGGAACCCTGAATTCAGGCTCTTGCAGCCCAATCCTAGACATGTCTACTCAGAAGCAGGTTCCATTTAGCTCAGAGGAAAGGTAAATATAACAGCCCAGTCCTGTGTAGGTTTACTCAGATGTAAGCCCCACTGTGTGTTGAATAAACTTACTGCATTCATTACTCCCAGGAAAGTGTGCATAGTCTTCAGAGTTCCGCCTTAAACTGTGAAAGCTGAATGGGTTAAACTGGAGCTTACTTTTGAGTTGTTGCACATAGGATGGCATTGTAGGGGTTCTGTGTGCTGGATCAGACCCACAAGCAGACCCACATTGTGGGTTAGTCCTGCTGAGACGCATCCATCTCTGTCAGTCTATACAACCTAGTATTAGTGTGGAGTAGTGGCATAGCTAGAAGGGGTGAATAGGTCAGTTTGGTCCTCTTGGACATGGAAGGGGCATGAAAGGGGTTTCTTCCCTTCCCCTACCTGGAATGGGGAGAGGCTGCTTGAAGGATTCCTCCAAGACAGTGCCTCACACCCCACTAGCTACACCACTGGAGATGAATGAATAGTAATGTTACTAATTAATAAATAGAAAGCTATCTCCATGCAGCACAGTCATGGAGCAGGGAGTTCCAAGGATTAACAAAGGGGTGTGTGTGTGTGTGTCCCTTGCCACCCACTCTCCAGCCCTCCAGGGTAACCATATGTGATAACCAATAGAGGACAATCCCCCAGAATGTAGGACACCAAAATAAAATAAAATAACAAAATAAAAGCTAAAAACAAAGTAAAACAAAATAAAAGCTAAAAACACTCATGTAAATATTGATTCCATGTGGATAAACACAGTGGGTACAATCCTAGACACATTTTCCTGAGAGTAAGTCCCATGGAACAGAATGGGACTTACTTCTGAGTAAACCTGCTTAGGATTGCATCCTCTTTTACCTATTAAATTTAAGGCTGCAATCCTAAAGATACTTTCTTGGGAGTAAGTTCCCTTGAAATTAATGGGGCTTACTTTTGAGTAGACATGGTTAGGATTGTGCTAAAGTCAATGGCACTTTAATATATAATAAGGCTCCAATCCTAAAGATACTTTCCTGGGAGTAAGTAGTATTAAACACAATGGGACTTACTTCTGAGTAGACATGCTTAGGATTGCAGTGTATGTTCGTGGATTCCAAGAGGGCTACCTGTTCACAGGAAAAGGAGGACAAGGAATATTTTTTCCCAGGACGCAGGGCTGAAAAGGGGGACGTGTCCGGGAAGGGGGGGCTAAAGGAGGACGTGTCCGGGACAGAGAGCTGGTCACGTGCTCACCTGCCTCTGATCTCAGGCCATTTCTAGGAGAGTAAAAGTTCCTATTAATACTCTTGTTCTGCGCCTGCGCAGAAGCCGCTCCGCCGCGAGGGCTGTGAGAAAGGGATTCCCTCTGACGTCATTGCTAAGGATACCAAACAAACACAGCAGACAAACCCATATATGGCTAATTGCGTCACAGGAACTCCAGCGGGCGGAGCGAGGGATCCCCAGCCTTCCCCGTTGAAAAAGACCCCTTTGCCGGCGCCGGAGCGGCGCATTCTCGGCAGGGAGGTCGGTCGGAGGCGCGGGGAGCTGCCGGGCGGCGGGGACCGAGCCAGCCTCGGGGGAAGCGGAGAAACCCCGGCCGGTGACGCGAGCAGGGGCCCGGCCCCCTCCGGGATAAATAGGACCGGCGCCGGAACGCGCTTCATTCATAAGAACCGGAGCAGCCCCGCGTGGACCTGCCGCGGAGTCGGGGATGCAGCGGAGACTCTGACTCGGAGGGGCTCCGGAGTCTCTCCCGGAGAAGAAGCCCCGAGGGTGGCGGCGGACCGAAGGGGCTGGGGAGTCCCCAGGAGTTCGGCTTCCAGGCGCCCCCCGCGCGGCGGCCGCGGACTCCCCCCAGCGCCCCCCGGGGAGATGTATCAGGGCTTCCCCGGAGACTACGACTCCGCCTCGCGGTGCAGCTCGTCCCCTTCGGCCGAGTCTCAGTACCTCTCCTCGGTGGATTCTTTCGGGAGCCCCCCGGCCGCCTCCTCCTCGCAGGTAAGGAAGGCTCCGGGTCAGGCTGCGGACACCCGGCTGGGATCAGCACCAGCGCACCGGTGGAACTTAGGGGGGGGGGCGGCTGAGGGTTCTACGGATGGAACGTTCGCGACTGAAGTTTCTACGGATGGAACGTTGGGGGGGTGAAGGTTCTAATGGGGACCGGAGGCTGCAGTGGCGTAGCTAGAGGGGGGCGTAGCACTGGGTCTTGGAGGGAGCCTCACCCCTTCGGAGCCCTTCCAGGCGGGGAAGGCTGGAAGGGCTCCGAAGGGGTGAGGCTCCCTCCAAGACGGACCTCTCCGACCCCCTCTAGCTACGCCACTGTCTCAACCGAACTCCTCGCCTGGTCTACTCGGAAGTAAAAACTCTATAATAGTCAATGCTTCTAAAGGTGTGACTAAGGATGCACTTGTCCATGTCTACTCGGAAGTAAGCCCCCTTTCCCATTGCGTTCCGTGGGTCTTACTCTCAGGAAAGTGTGCGGATCGCAGTCTTAAGACTGACTTGCTGATTTCTAGGGTGGTTGAAACTATTAATGGGGAGCAGCGGACAAGCGGTGCAATCCTAAGCATGTCTACTCAGAAGTAATCCTCATTGATTCAATAGTATTTACTTCCAGGAGAAATGGGTGCTAGGGTGGTCTACTCGGAAGTAAATCCCGTTATACTCAATGGTTATACTCAATGCTTACTCCCAGGAAGATATCCGAGGGTGGTCTACTTGGAAGTAAATCCCATTATAGTCAATGTGACTTACTCCTGGGAAAATGTTGATAAGACTGACTTGCTGAGACCAAACGCTTAGGCTGGTCTACTCGGAAGTAAACCCCATTACAGTCAATAAGACTTTCTCCCGGGATAGTGTCCTAGGCTGGTCTACTCGGAAGTAAACCTCATTATAGTCAACGGTACTTACTCCCGGGAAAGTGTCGTAGGCTGGTCCACTCGGAAGTAAATCCCATAATAGTCAATGGGACTTACTCCTGGGAAAATGTTGCTTAAGACTGACTTGCTGAGAGCAAACTCCTAGGGTGGTCTACTCGGAAGTAAATCCCATTAAATGCGGCTTACTCCAGGGAAAGTGCAGCGCGAGGGTCCTGCGGCGGTGCCCCCTTTCCCTCCAGGGTCGGTTCTGCGCATGCGCGCGCGGCAGGCGGCAGCAGAGGAGCAGCGGCAGCGCGAGGGGGGCGGGGTCGTGCGTAACGCGTGACGTGCTGGAACCCTCCGTGCTGACGTGAGGCACGTACGGCGCGTCTTCTTCCCTCCGCCCCCTCCAGGCTTCGCGCGCGGGTTATTTTGGAACGCGGAGCCGCCCCCGTTGCTAAGGGGCGTGGCCGGCGCGGGGCCGCGCGCTGATTGGCTGAGCCCGGGAGAGGAGGCCACGCCCACTGCCCTCCCTGGGCTGCTGCTGCGCTGGTTGTTGCAAGGATAAAAATAAGTGCCTGCAGCGGAGGCTGCGCTGCGCCAGGGGGGAGTCCGCCCCCCACGCCCATCCTCCCTCTGGAGGGCGGTTGCAGCAGCCCCCCAACACAGCCACGCTGCGAAGCAGGCAGCCCTTGGAAGGGGTCACGGTGCAACCCCTGGGGGCACCCTTGGGTGCTGGGGGCATCTGTCACACGTCCCTGAGGCTGGCACCCTTGGGTGCTGGGAGGCATCAGTCATACGTCCCTATGCCCCCCTTGTGGGCAAGGTGCCTCCATGGGGGACTAGCAGTGAGGGGTCACAGTGGATCCCGTGGGTGGCACCCTTGGGTGCTGAGGGGTATCAGTCATATGTCCCTGATGCTGGTCTTACCCCCCTTCCCCATTATGCTCCTTTTGTGGGCAGGTTTGCCTCCATGGGGGACTAGTAATGTGGGGTCGCAGTGGATTCCCTGGGGGCACCTATGGGTGCTGGGGTCATCAGCCTAACATCCCTGATGCTGTTCTTATCCCCCCCCCCCAGTTATGCCCCCTTGCCAGAAAGGTGCCTCCATGGGGAACTAATAATGAGGGGTCGCAATGGTGCTGGGGGCACCCATGGGTGCTGGGGACATTAGCCACATTCCCTGATGCTGGTCTTGCTCCCCCCAGTTTTGCCCCATTGTGGGCGAGTTGCCTCTATGGGGGCTAATGAGGGGGACACAGTGGATCCCCTGGAGGCACTTATGGTGCTGATGGTGATCAGCTACATGTTCCTGATGCTAGTCTCTCCTCCCCAGTTTTGCCCCCTTGTGGGCAAGGTGCCTCCACGGGGGACTTGTAATGAGAGGACACAGTGGGGGGCACCCTTGGGTGCTGGTGAGCATCAGCCTAATGTCCATGATGCTGGTCTTCCCCTCCAATTATGCCCCCCTTGTGCCTCCCGAAATAAAATGAAGTGTGTCCTTAAAAAGCCCAGTGGGGTTTGTCCATCTGTGGCTGACCCCTTTCTTTTCAGCCCTGAAGTAGTAGCAGCAGCTGCACGACATCAATCTTTTTTGGGAGGCAGAGGCTCCATCCTTTGCTGGGCCGCCTTGGAGGGCTCAGCGCTTGACCTCTGGGTCTCACCTGGACGCAGGCCTTCCCCATCTGTGGCCGACACACTTCTGCTTTCACAGTAGACCAGTTTGCCCAGTAAGAGAGTGTGTGGACGTCGCCTGCCCCTTGGATGCCTGCTTGCCTTAGGTAGATCAGAGCTGGTTCTGTGTCCCCTGGAGCCTTTGTGACCCTTAGGCTGGAATCCTAACCTCTACTTAAGGCTGCAATCCTAAAGACACTTTCCTGGGAGTAATACCCATTGAACACAGTGGGGCTTACTTTTGAGTAGACATGCTTAGGATTGTGCTGTAAGTCATGGAAGAAGTCCAGTGTTGTCACAAAAGTGCCGTAAGACACTTGTGTGCCACTCGTGAGGGAAGGTTTGGCTGGTGCACAATCATGCACTTGCCTCCCTGCATCACAAGAAGACGATGAGTTGTGCCGGCCTAGGTTCGGATTGCAGTCTTAGAGCACAAGCCTAACCATGTCTACGCAAAAGTAAGCTCCATTGTGTTCAATGGGTCTTACTCTCAGGAAAGTGTCTTTTGGATTTCAGCCTTGGAGGGCACCCATGGGTGCTGGGGACATCAGCCGCATATCCCTGATGCTGGTCTCCCCCCTGCCCCACAGTTTTGCCCCCTTGTGGGCAAGGTGCCTCTATGTGGGACTAATAATGAGGGGGTCACAGTGGATCCCCAGGTAGATCAGGTTGACCATATACCCCCCTTTGATATGACATGTCCTGGATTTCACCCTAGTGTCCTGGAAAAAAATCATCAGTGTCCTCCTTTTCCTTGTGAGAAGGCAGCATGTAGCCTTCTTGGAATTCATAAATTATATGTAATAGCCTTAAATTTAATAATAAGTAATATAGCGTTTAAATTAAGGCTGCAATCCTAAAGACACTTTCCTGGGAGTAAGACCCATTGAATACAATGGGGCTTACTTTTGAGTTGACATGGTTAGGATTGTCCTCTTAGTGCATAAAATCAATATATAGGGATGTTTTAGCTTTTATTTTGTCATGTCCTACATTGGGTGTCCTACATTTTTGACGTCCTCTTTTTTTAAGTTGTGTTGTATGGTCTCCCTGAGATAGATGTAGTTGTGGGCAACCTCACAGTGCTAGATTCAAGGGAAGGCACCTGGGGATATAGGATATATAGGGCTATAGGTCCTGTCTGCTCCCTGAGGCATAGGGGGGCACTGTAAGATACAGGAAGATGGGCCTATGGCCTGACCCCATGGATGGTCTTCTTATGTTCCCATTATGACTGTGGAAGCAGCAGGACACTGTAATGAGAGATCCCGGGACCGTCCTAGCATTTGAGACATATTGGCATGGAACATATTAGCAGGAACCCAGGCTGGGAATCGGAGGGATCATAACTGGACACTGCGCACAGCGGGCGCACTGTTTGGGACTAGCACATATCAGTGATTATGATTTTGGGGCCTTGTCGGACAAGCGATCTTGTGTTGAGTCTTTGGATGGGAGCCACGTGTCGGCCTCCCTGAGCTTCTGGAAGGAAGTGGGGAATGGGAATGTGATGAAGAAAATTGCCGGCTTCTAAATCTCATCTCAGAAAATCCCTTGTGGGGTGAAAACCCACATATGCCCTCATATGAAACCCCAATAATATTTCCCACAAAAAAGTATTCTTGATCCTTAAGATCAGCAATTTTCAGCCGTTGTGCCATGGCACGTTGTTGTGCCACAGACGGTGTTCAGGGGTACATGGTGCTTTGGGAAGGGTCATGGGGGGGGGGTTGGTGTAAGGCAATTGGGGGATTGAGCCCCCTTCCTGCAGCATAGTGTGCTTTATCAATGGTAAAAAAAACCCAAAACAATGGTGTGCCTTGATAATTTTAGGGCCTTGCCTGTGTGCCACAAGATGAAAAAGACATACATAGAATAGATATGGTGTACTTGTGCATTTATCTGTTTACAAAGATATAAATACACATGCATAAATATTCATTATACATAAATAACGTATATGTTATACATACAGTGAAGTGAGAGGACAGCTCCCTGCCCCAAGGAGTTTACAATTTAAAATTCCGGATCTGGAAGGGTAGGGAGACGGAGGCAAGAATGAAGTGCGAACTTGGGCTTGGTTCCATAAGCAGTTGTGGTAGAAAAGACTCCCTGAGTTTTGCATCCCCCTATAGGGTATGGCTCCGAAGGGGTGCAACTCCCTCCACGAATGACTGCTCCACCCCCCTCTAGCTCTGCCACTGGATGGACGAAGCACTTCTCTGAGCATGTTGTGTCTTTTGTGTCTCTCCAGGAGTGCAGTGGCCTTGGGGAAATGCCTGGATCTTTTGTGCCAACAGTGACTGCCATATCAACTAGCCAAGACCTCCAGTGGCTGGTACAGCCTACTCTGATTTCATCCATGGCCCAGTCTCAGCAGCCTCCGGGCCAACAAATGCCACCCCAGCAGCAACAGCCCCCCCAGCAGCCCCCCACGGTGGACCCGTACGACCTGCCCGGCACCAGCTACTCCACCCCCGGAATGAGTGCCTATGCTGCTGGTCCCTCGTCAGCCCCCGTGGCTCCTGCCCCCCAACGCTCCACCAGGGCCCGGCCCCGAAGAGTGCGGGAGGAAACGGTGAGCAGGGAAGACTGTAGGGCCTTGATCCTGCTGTGGAACTTCCTCTGGGGAATCAACGATGAGGTTAAAACCCAAATAATTTTGTACCCTATACCTTGCCAGTCCCATAGCATGTTGGAGCGCTGGTTGAACAACCTGTCTTAGTGTTTTATTAATCAGGAACAGGGAACCATCAACCCTATTGCATCCCACAACTTTATGGGGTGTGCTGGCTACCCTGTTAATACCGGAAGGAAAGTTTAGTGGCTCAGGTTGTCATTGAAAAGTTTGGGCAGTGGTACTCAAAGTGGGGGTTGGGACCTTGAGGGTCCCAACCTCAGGTCAGAGGGGTCACAAGAGGGGGAATCCGCCATCTTTGAATCCAGTACTGGGCTTCCCAGGAGTAATTCTCATTTAATGCAATGGGACTTACTTCTGAGTAGATATGGAGGAGCTCTGGCATCACAACATGTCACATCCCAGAGAGTTTGACAGATTTTTATGTTTTAAAAAAGGTCCTGGGCTGAAATTTGTGAGTCCCACTGATATGGGGGATGCAGCATCAAGGATGCTGTCAGCCATGGGTCATAAAGCCATTCAGCGCTACCACCTGAGGAAGGGATCTGCCCATTTGCTGCCACTCCTAGCCCACTTTGAAGAGTCCGGTTGAGAAGCCCCATGGTGGTGGTTGCTGGACTACTGAGTCCGGGGGGGGGGGATCCCCTTGTCTAGAATTTAAGGTCCTGTCATCTCCACCCCTCCACTGACCATCCCTCTCTTTGCCCTTCCAGCTGACACCAGAGGAAGAAGAAAAGCGTCGTGTTCGGAGGGAGCGGAACAAGCTTGCGGCGGCCAAATGCCGGAATCGCCGTCGAGAACTTACAGATCGACTTCAAGCGGTGAGCGTGTGCTTCTGTCAGCTGGAGTGCCCCAGTGAGCACTGGGTGTGCCATTGTGCAACCCTCGGGGACACCCCAAGCTTAGCTGGGCTGAGATGGTGTTTCTTCCGATGGTTCGTTTGGCAGAGGGAGTTGTGCTGTTCCAGGGAGGCTGCCTTTTGGGGTGCCGTGTGGGGGCAAGCAAGGGACTTGTCTTCTGGGAGGCCATGCCTAGATTTGCTTAGGGCACCCGAGGAAGTCTGCCCCATTTCCTCTTGGTGCCCAAAGCCCAATCCTGCCCACTCTTAAAAGTATCAAGACCAGTTGCTGTTGGAGTGGCCTCGAAAATCTGGGTTTTGAAACCATTTCTATGCACGATGGTTTCTGTTGTGTTTCTGTTTGTCTGCACTTTTATAGCAAGCAGCACATGATTTGGTTCTGCTCCCTCTTACTAAGCTTCTGGTTTTAGGGTGGTGGGGAGAGCAGGCATCTTCCTTGCTTATGGCTTTCTCTCCTCCACCCTCCTTGTGATGTAGCTGCTGCTGCCCACATCTGCCAGTTTGGTGGTAGAGGGATGAGCACTGCTCCAGTGGCTGTGTCCTGGCATAGACCCCAAGGGGTCCTGCAGCTGCTGTTTTAAAAGAGAACAAAAACCCAGTCAGTCAGTCAGTCAGTCAGTCAGTCAATCAACAGAAGTAATTTTGCCTCTCTTTGGGGCTAGAGGAAGCAAATCTGGGCATGCACCCCACAGCCGTCATGCACTGGGCATGCACATCCGCAGCCATCATGTTGAGTCCAGTGGATGAGGATGGTGGGTTGGATAGAAACAGCATCGATGGGCATTCAGGAAAGGCGGCTGGGGGGAGCCTAGCTTGATTTGGAAGTGGTTGGGGCATGTCTTGCGTTGGATGCTGGATTGGTGTGGGGAGGAGGCAAGATGGCGGAGACGTGAGCCGGGGGTGCCTTTTCCAGAAGGCCTTTTGCCTCTCCAGGTCCGGTGCTCACGAGCCCCATCCTGCCTCGATCCTGCGCCCCGCTTGCCGCCTTGCTTCTCCCACCGTACTGACTCCAACGCTCCACCTCTTCCCCAGGAGACAGACCAACTGGAGGAAGAGAAGGCCGAGCTGGAGTCGCAGATAGCGGAACTGCAGAAGGAAAGAGAGCGCCTGGAATTTGTTCTGGTGGCTCACAAGCCGAGCTGCAAAATCCCTTTTGAGGACGTGCCGGAGCTGAGTGTCCAGCCTGGCGCCTTGACCGAGGTGAGCGCTCTAGCGATGCCGGTCAAAGAGGACCCCTTTGGGCCGACGGCCTACTCATCGGTGCCTCTCCACTACCAGCAGCCGCTTGGCGGAGTCCAAAGCGTGGCCCCGGCGGAGGTAGCGTTTTCTAGTTCTTACTTTACACATGGTGAACAGCTGACCGACCCGTACCCAGTTAACCCTTCATATACATCTTCGTTTGTGTTCACCTACCCAGAGGGAGCCACCTGCGGAGCCACACACCAGCGGAACAGCAGCAGCGACCAGTCCTCGGACTCCCTGAACTCCCCCTCGCTCCTTGCTTTGTGAAACTCAAATCCCAAACTCGCTCTTGCCCTCTGACCTCTAAACCCACGCGCACAAACTTCTCTGTGACTAAGGGGCGGAAGAGATGGAAAAGCCCCCCTCCTGCCATCTGGGAGCATCAAATGTCAATGGCACACCTCAGTTTCCCTGCTGGTGGCACGGCTGCCACCATTGCCAGCTCTCCAGCCCATGCGCTATGTTGTCAAAAGCTTGTGCCGATGGTTGTCCACTCTTAAATTTCCACGCTTTGGAGCTTTGCTGTGTTTTCCAATTGGAGGATGCTTTCTGGACTGCTTTTTGGGATCCACTGCCTTGAGGAACGCTGAGCCTTGCTCACTCTCTGGATCGGGAGCAGGAGCCGCCTCTCTTGGGGAAGGTGAACCTCTTCTGCTTGGACACGGACTGTATCATGTTCCTCTTTTGCCACCTTGGTTGTAAGGACTGAGCCGGGGAGTGACTTGTCCGTGAAGGAGACGAGGGTGAACGGGGTCCCCCATCACTCCCTACCAACCGCCCCCTTTGATTGATTTGCATTCTGTGCCAGAGGGATGGTTGAAAATGGGCATGCTGGTGTTTCGTCTTTTGCAGCTGGTCATCCTAGCGTAGTCCTAATTTGAACCCCCAGAACGAAGTGGGAACATGTAATGATGTGGCTGCATAGCTCTCCAGACTGCCAGTATCTTTAGCTGTGCCTGTTAACCAACATGCCAGGGTTCGAGACCCGGGTCGGCCCCACAAGACAGGGTGAGCTCCTGTCCTTAGCCCAGCTCTGCAACGCCAGCTGGATCCAATTGTATTGGCTCTGCCTTTCCATTGGACTAACTCAGTGGCATGGAGAGGGGGGATTTGCTGCTTGGGTAACATCCTCTCCTCCATAACAATCTAACCCAGGCTTTCTTGCTGCGTATGCAGCGCCAAGCATGATACCATAGTCTTTCAAGACTGACGGAGGCCTGCTAGTCACAGCATGGCCTTCAAGGCTATGCGCAGGGTGCTTTGAAGACCCCCGTGGAGTTCTCAGTCAGCAGTGCAATCCTAAGCATTTTTACTCAGAAGTAAGCCCCACAAAATTCAGTGGGGAGTCACACTTGGGACTGGTAATCACACTTGAAACCTGCAACCTGATCCTGGGCATGTTCACTCTGGAAGTAGGTACCACTGTGCTCGGCGAGACACACTTTCTATAGTAAAGCCGCAACGTATGGTGTGAAAAAGAAATACCGGTATCTCTCTTTTCCTCGCTCTACTTGGCTTACAAAAAAGCCCATTTATATTCTCCGAGTTGAGGAGATTCCCAGTAGGGCTGCTGTTGGATTCAGTGTTGTAAGAGTGACCTGAATCCTTACCAGGATTGGCATGGATGGATTTTTAAAAATGTTCAAGGAACATTATATATTTTTAATATTAACTATTAAAATATTAAATATTAATATTAAATATTAAAAACAATATTAAATGTTCAAGGAACATTACTATACATAGCGAATTCTGAGCACGCAATTGGAAACTTCCACCTGCAAATTTAGCTAGAGATATTGGCAGTCTATTAGCTTTGGGGTTTGTGCAAACATTAGTGTCAGCCCCTCTGTGACTGGGCACTGCCGGGGCACCCTTGGCAAGTCCAGGCCTGGAGGGGACAAGCTTGTGACTGTTTGCACAGCGGACCACCTGGGGTTCCCATCGCCCTTGTCCTCAGCATGCCTGAGTGTGGCCATCCCCTTGGCTGCCCAGCCATGGGGCTCCCCAACAACCTCTTCCCCAGAATGACCCCTCCTTCTCCACTTTGGACACCCCCGGCTCGGTTTTGTATGCAGATGATGAGGGAACTTGGTTGAGACCATGAAGGGGAGGGGGAGGCTACGCCTTGGTGACATACTGTGAATGGAACTCTTTCTTTGTATAGACTGGCATTGATATTGTGAGTCTGTGCGCTTCTGCCCCCTGCGAGGCTGGCCACAAGCGCTTGCACTTTTTTCTTTTCTGGGCTACGTATTAGTGATTTGAACCCAGCTCTGGTCCCTTCCTTCTTCTGCTGTTCCTTCCTCATATACGGTGTATATACATATATATATTGTTTTGCCTTACCTTGACCCTTATGGCAGTATTTCCTCCACCCTGCTGTGGTGGTGGTGGTGGTAACCCCCCCCCGCCACATCACTACCCACTTACCTTTCTGATCTCATTCCACTCTCAACTCCTGGCCTTATAGATCCTCACATTGTGCTGCAAGTTGGATATTAATTTGGTTGCCTTCCCACTGCTCGGCCTTCAAGTCCGAAGTGTTAGCTCTGTGAACAGTGCCAACGGCTGGTGGTGTCCTTCTCCCCCCTTCGGGGAACTTGCATAGTTGAACATGCAGATGCCACCGCTGTGCCCCCCCCCCCCCGTTCTGTCCACGCACGCAGCCCCACTTACCACAAAGGGTCTCTTCCACCTGCACTTTGGTTCCCTGCCGCATCTGCTGCGTACTTCGTGAGCGTGTGTGGTCTTGTGCAACGGTGCCACTTGCTTCTCACGCTGCCTCTTCGGCTCCCCCACCCAAGGGTGTTCTTGGACTGGGGAAGCTGTCGCTTGCTTTCTTGGATCTCTAGAGCACACCAGGCTACAGTGAATGTTTCTGGTTTTCTTTCCTTGTGACCAAGCTTTTGACGTTATTTTTTGTTTGTGTTTTTTTTTAATATATGGAATTTATTTTAACTTGCATTTTTTTAATTGCTTATTATACACTTGCTGGGGTTGGGAATATTTTTAATTTTTTATTATTATTAATATTAATATTAATTTTCCCCGTGCTGTATTTTGTTTGTGACGTGTTTTATTGAGCAATGGGGAGCCAGCAGAGGGAATAGGGGAGAGGCACCTTTGCACCCTGCCACGGCTCTCTTATTCTGCACTTAACTGGTTAGCTAAATGGCAAATAAAGATGTTAAGCTTTGAAAAATGCACTTTTTTATTATGAATATAAGATCTATTTTTTCAAACTCATGTAAAAAAAAAACCTAAAATCCATTAAGGTGCAATAAAAGATCTCGATGCCGTAGATCTGTTTGGCTTTCTCTGCACCGAGCCTCCTCGGCGGCCTCTGTGAGCAGGGCAAGGGGTGGCTGAGACAGAGCGGTGGGCTGGTGTGGGTCCCGAGTCCTGGTGGTGCTGGAGCACCCTCTGCTGCAAAGAAGGAGCAGCTGCAAGGCAGCATCAGTCAAAGACTAGGACTGTGGGGGAAAAAGATTTCTTTACACAGTGGGTGGTTAGTCTGTGGAACTCCTTGCCACAGGAGGTGGTGATACATCTAGCCTCGATTCCTTTAAGAGGGGATTGGACAAGTTTCTGATGAAAAGTCCACCACAAGATACAAGCCATGATGGGTCTGTGCAACCTCCTTGTTTTTGATGTGGGCTACCTGTAGTCTTGTGTGCTTCCTGGAGCATTTCAATGCCTAGTTCGCAGCACCATGCGGGCACCATGCGCGGCACCATGCGCTGCTAAGCATGCAGGATGATTCTCCCCAGCACAACCCTGGAGAGAAAGTGGGCTTTTGTGAACATGTGCCGCTTCTCCATACTGAGTCCTACCACCGCGCATTGCAACGAGCATGATTTAGTCTGCTGACAACAATACTCCTAGGTCTATTCCTATTGGATTCCTATCAGGAATAAGAACATGAGAGCCTGATAAGAATCTCCTATATAGTGTCTCCTATATAGCGGTGCCTTGATTTACAAGCGTAACTCGTTCCAGAAGCATGCCTGTAATCCAAAACGCTGGTATATCAAAGCAAATGTTCTCATAAGAAATAATTGAAACAGACAATTCCACCACCCAAAAATATTCATATAAAATTCCAGTGGTACCTCGCATAACAAGTGCCCCACATAACGAGCTATTCACATAACAAGCACAAATCCCCATTGGGAGTGTGCTCCTCTTAACAAGCCCGCTTCACTTAACAAGCCCCAGGCAACCTGAAAGCGACCTGGCCGGGTCATCTGGGGACGCAAAAGGCAGGCATGCGGAGAAACAGGAAGCAGCGCTTCCTAATGGGCGGCGCGCTAAGCAGCCCTGACGCTCCATGTGGAGCCTGTTTTAAAGGGCTGCTGGCCAGCGTGCTGCTGCCCCCAAATGCCCCCAAGTCCCCCCACCAGCCTCCAGCAACAGCCCAGGTAAGCCTCCTTATTTTCCATGCAGCCACCTAACCATGTCTACTCAGAAGGAACCCCCATTGTGTTCACTGGGGCTTAAACCCAGGAAAGTGTCTTTGATTGCAGCCTCCTAACCACGTCTACCCAGAAGTAAGCCCCATTGTGTTAAATGAGTCCTACTCCCAGGGAAAGTGTCTTTAGAATTGCAGCCTAAGTAGACTTCACTGAATGCATGTTTTGAATTCAAGTCCAGTGTTTTGTCATCATTTTTACATCCAGTTAATATTTTAAATGAATATTTTGGGGGTTGAGGAACCAATCGTCTGAGTTTCCATTATTTCCTATGGGAAAATCCACTTCACATAAACAGCGTTTCATATAACAAGCAGGCTTCCGGAACACTTTAAACTTGTTCTGTGAGGCACCACTGTACTAGCACATAGTAATATAAAACAAAATAATAAAGAAAATAAAAAATATTAAAAAAACAAATTAACCTGCACTTAGGCTGCAATTCTACATTTTCTTGGGAATATGTAATATTGAACAAAACGGGGCTTACTCCTGAGCAGGCATGTAGACAAGTCTTACTACTTAGGATTGCACTGTTAGGGAAAAATCCAGAGTAACTACAGGGAGTCCTTGCTCTGGTGTAAGAACAACTTACTCTGGATTCCAGTATGAATTACCCTTAGGTTTTCACTAGGAGGTGAACTACAGGTGCACATAATGTCTCTTATGCGCTCCTGTAGATACTCTGGATTTAGGGTTAGTCTTTCAGACTGCAATTTGCCCCCTTACACAGGCATGAGCCCCACTGATTATAATAGGGCTTACTTTAGAGTAGACATGCATAGGCTAGTCTCTCAGGAGGTGCTGGTGGAGTGCTGAAACCGGCTGAATCCCGACCAAGACTATTTTTTTCACTTGATTATCAAAACATCATATGTATATCAAGTCGAAATTTGTTAGAACTGTTTGCTTGACTTGCAAAACTCAGTCCAAGGTTTTATTGTTGTCTTGTGTGCTCCCCCAAAGCATTTTTGTGGTTGTCTCCGAAACACCTGATGTTGGCCTCCCTCTGCCGGTTACTTGGCACCATTGCAGGGTCCACTCATCTGAAAGGAACTGTCCAGATTTTAAGGCGAACTCCACCGTAGTGGTACCCTGGCCAGTAGGCACCTCTTCCTCGAGAGGAACTCAGCCCTGCATGAGACTGGAGCTCAGCTCTCCATCAGTCACTCTGAATGAGCCACGGGTCTCCCTCTCTCCCCAGACCTTCATTGGCAGCCAGTTTCTGGGACCTGCCAGTTGTGATGCCCATCCCCAAACCTTCATTGGCAGCCTGTTTCTGGGACCTGCCCATTGTGATGCCTGTCCCCAGACCTTCATTGGGCAGACAGTTTCTGGGACCTGCCAGTTGTGATGCCTGTGATGCCTGTCCCCAGACCTTCATTGGGCAGACAGTTTCTGGGACCTGCCAGTTGTGATGCCTGTGATGCCCGTCCCCAGACCTTCATTGGGCAGACAGTTTCTGGGACCTGCCAGTTGTGATGCCTGTGAAGCCTGTCCCCAGGCCTTCATTGGCAGCCAGTTTCTGGGACCTGCCAGTTGTGATGCCTGTGATGCCCGTCCCAGACCTTCATTGGCAGCCAGTTTCTGGGACCTGCCAGTTGTGATGCCTGTGATGCCCGTCCCCAGGCCTTCATTGGCAGCCAGTTTCTGGGACCTGCCAGTTGTGATGCCTGTGATGCCCGTCCCCAGGCCTTCATTGGCAGCCAGTTTCTGGGACCTGCCAGTTGTGATGCCTGTAATGCCCGTCCCCAGGCCTTCATTGGCAGCCAGTTTCTGGGACCTGCCAGTTGTGATGCCTGTGATGCCCGTCCCCAGGCCTTCATTGGCAGCCAGTTTCTGGGACCTGCCAGTTGTGATGCCTGTGATGCCCGTCCCCAGGCCTTCATTGGCAGCCAGTTTCTGGGACCTGCCAGTTGTGATGCCTGTGATGCCCGTCCCAGACCTTCATTGGCAGCCAGTTTCTGGGACCTGCCAGTTGTGATGCCTGTGATGCCCGTCCCCAGGCCTTCATTGGCAGCCAGTTTCTGGGACCTGCCAGTTGTGATGCCTGTGATGCCCGTCCCCAGGCCTTCATTGGCAGCCAGTTTCTGGGACCTGCCAGTTGTGATGCCTGTAATGCCCGTCCCCAGGCCTTCATTGGCAGCCAGTTTCTGGGACCTGCCAGTTGTGATGCCTGTGATGCCCGTCCCCAGGCCTTCATTGGCAGCCAGTTTCTGGGACCTGCCAGTTGTGATGCCTGTGATGCCCGTCCCCAGGCCTTCATTGGCAGCCAGTTTCTGGGACCTGCCAGTTGTGATGCCTGTAATGCCCGTCCCCAGGCCTTCATTGGCAGCCAGTTTCTGGGACCTGCCAGTTGTGATGCCTGTGATGCCTGTCCCCAGACCTTCATTGGCAGCCAGTTTCTGGGACCCTGCCAGTTGTGATGCCTGTGATGCCCGTCCCCAGACCTTCATTGGCAGCCAGTTTCTGGGACCCTGCCAGTTGTGATGCCTGTGATGCCCGTCCCCAGACCTTCATTGGGCAGACAGTTTCTGGGACCTGCCAGTTGTGATGCCTGTGATGCCTGTCCCCAGACCTTCATTGGGCAGACAGTTTCTGGGACCTACCAGTTGTGATGCCTGTGAAGTCTGTCCCCATGCCTTCATTGGCAGCCAGTTTCTGGGACCTGCCAGTTGTGATGCCTGTGATGCCTGTCCCAGACCTTCATTGGGCAGCCAATTTCTGGGACCCTGCCAGTTGTGATGCCTGTGATGCCCATCCCCAGACCTTCATTGTGCAGCCAGTTTCTGGGACCCTGCCAGTTGTGATGCCTGTGATGCCCGTCCCCAGGCCTTCATTGGCAGCCAGTTTCTGGGACCTGCCAGTTGTGATGCCTGTAATGCCCGTCCCCAGGCCTTCATTGGCAGCCAGTTTCTGGGACCTGCCAGTTGTGATGCCTGTGATGCCTGTCCCCAGACCTTCATTGGCAGCCAGTTTCTGGGACCCTGCCAGTTGTGATGCCTGTGATGCCCGTCCCCAGACCTTCATTGGGCAGACAGTTTCTGGGACCTGCCAGTTGTGATGCCTGTGATGCCTGTCCCCAGACCTTCATTGGGCAGACAGTTTCTGGGACCTACCAGTTGTGATGCCTGTGAAGTCTGTCCCCATGCCTTCATTGGCAGCCAGTTTCTGGGACCTGCCAGTTGTGATGCCTGTGATGCCTGTCCCAGACCTTCATTGGGCAGCCAGTTTCTGGGACCCTGCCAGTTGTGATGCCTGTGATGCCCATCCCCAGACCTTCATTGTGCAGCCAGTTTCTGGGACCCTGCCAGTTGTGATGCCTGTGATGCCCGTCCCCAGGCCTTCATTGGCAGCCAGTTTCTGGGACCTGCCAGTTGTGATGCCTGTAATGCCCGTCCCCAGGCCTTCATTGGCAGCCAGTTTCTGGGACCTGCCAGTTGTGATGCCTGTGATGCCTGTCCCCAGACCTTCATTGGCAGCCAGTTTCTGGGACCCTGCCAGTTGTGATGCCTGTGATGCCCGTCCCCAGACCTTCATTGGGCAGACAGTTTCTGGGACCTGCCAGTTGTGATGCCTGTGATGCCTGTCCCCAGACCTTCATTGGGCAGACAGTTTCTGGGACCTACCAGTTGTGATGCCTGTGAAGTCTGTCCCCATGCCTTCATTGGCAGCCAGTTTCTGGGACCTGCCAGTTGTGATGCCTGTGATGCCTGTCCCAGACCTTCATTGGGCAGCCAGTTTCTGGGACCTGCCAGTTGTGATGCCTGTGATGCCTGTCCCAGACCTTCATTGGGCAGCCAGTTTCTGGGACCCTGCCAGTTGTGATGCCTGTGATGCCCATCCCCAGACCTTCATTGTGCAGCCAGTTTCTGGGACCCTGCCAGTTGTGATGCCTGTGTTGCCCATCCCCAGACCTTCATTGGGACCTGCCGGCCGTGATGCCCGTGGAAGGGGATGATATCCCATCATCTTGTGTTTCTTCTCCCCCCCCCCCAACCCCACATGCAAGAGTGAAAGAGTCAGGAGGCGGCACAAAATTTATTTCAAGTTTTTTTGTCCGTTTTTATTAAAGTGTAAATCTGGGCAAAGTTCAAGAATTGTGTCACAGCCAGTTGCGCAGGAGGGTGACGGCTGCAGGGGCACCCTCAGAAAAGGTGCCCTCAGGGATGTTTTGCTGCCAGCCCACCCTAAAATGGCACCTACGTAAAAGGAAAAAAACCCAAGCTCTTGAAGGAAGGGGGTTTGCTACCTGCTGGGCCCATCGTTGCTTTTTCTTCCAAACCAGACTCAGCAGGCAGCAAGGAGAGGAGACGGGGTGGGGGGAGGCAAAAGCAGGCAGGGTGATGGTGATGAGATGAGGAAGGCAAGCTCCAAGCACTTGTGGGCTCTTGGGCCGACTCCTTGCACAGAGGGAGGGGCCCAAAGAGCTGCTGTGCCCGCTTGGTGGGTGTCCCCAAGGCGGTGCCCTCTTGGCTTTGAGCAGAGACATCAACCAGACTGTGAAGGCCAGTGGCATAGCTAGAGGGGGAAAGAGGATGCCCAGCCCTGTCCAATGGACTTGTACCAGTAGTGTAGCTAGAAGGGGACGGAGGTGTCAGCCTTGGAGGGAGGTGTGCAAGGGGTCCTTGCTCTTTGGAGCCATTGCAGGTGTTCCATTCCATTTGGTTTCGCCTGCCTGGAAAGGCTCCGAAGGGCAGAGACCCCATGCACTCCTCCCTCCAAGGCTGACTCCTCCGTCCCCTTCTAGCTACACCACTGGTAACAGTCCCTTGGGCAGGGCTGGGCATGCTAGGAAAATTGCCATCCCCTGGTGTAATGAGCAGAGGAAAAATGCTGTGCCAATGCTGGGAGAGGGTCTCATTTTGCCCTCCTTGCCAGGAAACGCCTCCATTCCACCCATGATTCTAGCCCTGTGGGGCCGATGACACCAGGGCCCCTTTCACCCTGTACTCAAAGGTGGGTGAGGGTCCCATTTCTGGATAGGAAGGGTCAAAAGAGTGGTGGGGGACAACTGGGAGAGTGAGAGTGATGGGGGCTGGGCATGAGGTGTGTGTGTGGTTTTTTTTTTTGGGGGGGGGGGGAAAGGGGAAGGATTCATTCATTCTGCTTTCGCTTTGGCTGTGGGCAACTTGGCCAGCATCCTAGGATAGAAAGAAAGAGAAAAGAGAAAGTAAGTAGGATATGGAGGAAACATCTTCTGGAAAGACTAATCATGCTGATCCCTGATTATTTGTAGGATTATTTGTATATTGTATTTGCCTTGTTTGCAGCAGGAAAACAGCAGCCTTTATTTGAAATTAACTGCAGAGTCAATTTAATATTCGTGGCTGAACGTTGGGGGGGGGGGGCTGAAGGTTCTGATGGGGACTGGAGGCTGCAGTGGCATAGCTAGAGGGGGTTGGAGAGGTCCGTCTTGGAGGGAGCCTCACCCCTTTGGAGCCATTCCAGGCAGGGGGAGCCAAACGGAGCCTATGGCCTGGAATGGCTCCAAAGGGGTGAGGCTCCCTCCAAGACGGACCTCTCCAACCCCCTCTAGCTATGCCACCGTCTCATCTATAGTTGGATGGTTGGTTAAAAGTTGGATGGTTGGTTAAAATTATCCTTCCAATTTAAAAAAAAATGGTTAAAGTTGTTCCTACTGGGACAGGTAGCACACTGTATGGGAAGTGTGGGTGTAGCTTTGCGCCCTTTCTGTTTGCGCATATACGTTTCAGCAGCCACATGGCTATACTGTGACTGTAGCTAAAGGGTAGCACAGAAGATGGGGATGCACAGTGTGTGCTTTGATGCAGGCTCAGAGGGCGTCTACCTCCTTCGCCTCTGGGTCAACTCCCTGCTCGATGCCAGCCTCTTCCCACCACTGACATGTTCCAGTCTCTCTGCCCTGCCATAAGAGGCTGGAACATGTAAATGGCAGAAAGAGACTGGCACTGAGCAGGGAGTTTGACTCAGAGGCGAAGGAGGTATGTGAAATCAGCTGTGAATGCGACAACACAGTGCCAACTTCTAAAAAACTTCCCCGCTGTGCAGAACAGCCCTGAGTACCTACTACTAGCTCTGCCTCTTATGGCACTAGAGGGCGCTGTGCTCTTGCTGTGTCTGTGTGCACGTGTGTGCATGCGCACCCACACACACTGTATGAGCAGCTTCTCTTCCGCCTTTGCTCTGTGCACGCTCCATGCATAGGGGTTGCCATAATTCTCTTCCACAAAATCAAGACAGGACCCTCTGTCCCATTTGCCGGTCTATGAACACAACTACCAAAATTGTCCCTGTTTTTGGGGACATATGGCAACCCTGTCCATGCACCATTCACTTCCGATTGTGAAACCTCAAAGCATCACATGTGGCAAGACAGCAGTTTTTGCCCCCAATGAACAGCCAGATTTGCAAAGGGCACAACAACGTAGCGAGTCACAAAGACCCACAAACTCTCCTCCCAGCTCTCTGGAAAAGTGACATGTTAAGCGGTTAAGACGCTGTGCCTGTTAACCAGCAGGCCAGGGTTCGAGACCCGGGTCGGCCCCACAAGACAGGGTGAGCTCCTGTCCTTAGCCCAGCTCTGCGACGCCAGCTGGATCCAATTGTATTGGCTCTGCCTTTCCATTGGACTAATTCAGTGGCGTGGAGAGGGGGGATTTGCTGCTTGGGTAACAGCCTCTCCTCCATAACAATCCAACCCAGGCTTTTGTGCTTCGCATGCAGCGTATGCAGCGCCAAGCCCGATACCAGAGTCTTTCAAGACTGATGGAGGCCTGCTTAAAGTGACAAGGTGAACAACCCAGGGTGACCAGATGCCAAACCCTAAATTCCTGAACCCCAAGGCCAGAATTCCTCCCTCCCAAGCCAAAATTCCTATCCGCTTAAAAAAATTGCCAAAAATTTAATTTTTTGTTTTTATATTTTTTGTTTTTTTGACCATAACCTTTGGTAGGAAGGAGATATCTCAAAACCGATTTTTGCATTGGATTTTGCACTTCAATACAAATCCAACGACATATGACATGACGGTGTACTGTGCACCATCATGAAGTTCAAAGACAAAGCCAAAATGTAGGACAATGAAGCCAAAATGTAGGGCACCCGGACAGGAGGCTAAAAATCCGGACATATCCGGGTTTTTCCGGTCATATGGTCACCCTGGAACAACCCACCTTCCCCTGAGGAGGGAGAAAAGGGCACTGGGCACACAGGCACTTACTTTGCTCTGAGGTTGCTCAGCTGATTCCTCACCAGCCCCACATACTGGTCAATCTGTGCCTGGAGGAGGAAGTGAAGAAGAGTCAGTGCAAGGCAGGAGAGCAGCTGGGAGGCCCTTCCCCAATTTCATTCCACCCCTTCTTCCTTCCTGCATATTGGGGAACGGGGGTGTTTCCACCCCCAGTCCTTCTTCTGCAGGGCTTGAACCTACACCCACTTTTAGCACTTTTAGAAGCACTTTTTAGCACTTGTTTTTACATTGCAACAGCCCTTTGAGTAGATTCTACTCAGTTAGGCTGCAATCCTAAAGACACTTTCCTGGGAGTAAGACCTATTCAACACAATGGGGCTTACTGCTGAGTTGACATGGTTAGGATTGTGCTCTTAGTCACTTAAGGGCGCAGTCCAGAGTAACTACAGGAGCTTTACATAAGAAAAATTTACTCTGGATTGCAATATGAATTTCCCATAGGTGGTGCCATAACTACATCGACGTAAATATCTCTGGATTGTAGGGTAGGTGTAGATTGCGTGTGTGCCTGAAGACTGGGTGCTCGTAATTAGGGTTGCCATAATTTTCTTCCACAAAATTGGGTCAGGACTCTCACACTTGCCAGTATGTGAAAACAATCCCCCAAATAGGGGCTGTCCCAGTTTTGGGGGGACATATGGCAACCCTACTTATAATAGATCGACAGACCTCACCCCTGCCACCATCCTGCCCTTAGTCCATCTTTGAAAACGCCAGTATTGCCCAGGTATTTATACATCTATCAATTAATTTGGTTGCCTTATTAACAAGCACACAAAGTGTGTTCCAGGAGTAGAAGGGAGGTGGCATTTGTGACATGATCCCCCCTTGTCACCCTCATCCCCCCGTTAAGGAGCCACTGGCAAGGAGGGGGTCTCCGTGACTTCAGCCCCAGCTGCATCCTCTCCGAGGACTAGAGTTTGGTCAATCCGGTCAAAACACTCACCTGATGCTGCCTGTACAGCAGAGGGAAGGTAAATGCACTTATCACACCTGAGGAAAAGAAAAAAGGAGGACATTGGGGTCTTGCATATCCTCCCCAGGAGTGGCGTAGCAAGGGGGGGTACAGAGGTTGTAGATGCACCAGGCTGCAAGCTTTACGGGGGCAACAAGCTGAGCTAGACACTAGTGGCTAAAATTGTGTAAAGGGGGTATATATAATAAAGGGGGTATATATGATAACCATCATGTTATATATCGCTGGAAAGGGAATTTAATGAAGAATGCAAGGAAACAAACTGCACTGGAATATCTATATTCTATCAAACATTATGGCCAATTAACCAGAAAATTAATCAGACAGCAACGAGGTGCTTCCGCTATGCCACTAGCAGAGCAAATGGGTGGTGAACTGCTGAGGAAGAGGAGGCAGGTTTTCCCCCAAATTTATTTTTAAAAATACCAGGGGATGACATTACTTCCAGTTGTGACATCACTTCTGGGGCATCATTTTGAGCTTTGCACCAGGCTACGTGATCATCAGCTATGCCACTGCTCCCCAGCATCAGTCTCTGGGCACCTTCCTGAGGGCATCACATTTGGGTGGCACTCTCAGTTTTCCCAAAATGTTTTTGGACTCAGCTTTTGAGTTGAAATGTATTCAGAAAAGGGAGCGAAGGCTGCAGAATCCAGAAGATAAATTACTGTTATTCTAAATGGGGAAATTTAAATCAATTCTGACCAGTTTCTGGAGTAAAAATGCAGTTTCTGGGGACAGGGGCCACATCCAGAATCCTGCCAGCTGTAAATACTTAATAGACTAAGGGTGCAATCCAGAGTAACTACGGGGAGTCCTTGCTCAGAGAACAAGTTACTCTGGACTGCAATATGAATTTCCCATAAGTTTTCACTAGGTGGTGCAGTCACTACCAGTGCATGTAATCTCTCTTACAAGCTCCTGTGCTTACTCTGGATTGTAGGGTAAATGCAAACACATAGGGGTCCAGTGTGTCTAACAGCAATGCAGCCCTTAAGGCAGGTCTCAGGAAAAAGGGGGGCAAGACAAAGAGGGATGTGGGGGGCAGACTCTTTTGTAATGGTGTGCAGGGGGATCACAACTTAGAACAAGTACCATATGTGGCTACTGTAGGAAAGGCTCTAGATTCAGTCTCTAGCTAGGAGGATCCTGGGTCACAATGAAGGCACAGCCTAGACGTGCAACTGAATGCCTGCTGGGTATGATGGACCCACCATCTGCCTTAAGACCTGGCAGCCTCATCTGCTTGACCCACTCAGTGCTCCAGACCCAGCACATGCCCCCCCCCCCCCACTGCTCCAGACTTACCCAGCTCCAGACTTACCCAGTATCAGCAAGGTCAGCCCATTGAACACGGCTCCCACGTATGTGAGGATGTAGAACAGGAAAGCAAACTGGAAACAGAGAGAAAAGGGCCTTTCCTTGGGCTGAGCAAAGATGTGGAGGCTCTTTCGAGAGTCAAGTCTCCTCTTTGTCTCTAGAGGAGACTCATACATCAGGCACCCCTTGCTTCACCTCCCCCAACCCATATCCAGTGCCTGTTTCTTGGACCAGACAGTCAGTTGCTTCCTACCAGTGGTGTTGCTAGAGGGGGTTGGAGCAGTCAGTCTTGGAGGAATCCTCACCCCTTTGGAGCCATTCCAGGCAAGGGGAGCAGAATGGAGAGGTATGTCTGGAGGCCCTCAGGCTATCCCAAATCCCATTCCTGGGTTCATGATCGAGTCACTAACCTTGATAGACTCCACCATGTCATCCACCAGGAAGAGACGCTGCAGGGACCGGGTGCCCGATGTGGTGTAGAAAACAACTCGCTCCGTCAGGCGCTCCAGCTGCTCCTTTGACAGCCCCAGGTCGGCATCCAGCTGGGCCCTGGGGGGGGGGGGGAGATGAGAAAACTTAGATCATTGGGGTGGGGGAGAGTGGATAAGTGTCCAGCTAGCTCTCTCTTTTGGCTCCTGTGCTGCTCAAATTTGGAGTGCCCCCCAAGGAGCAGAAGTCCTGGCAGAGTGGATGCCACAGCCAAAATCAGAACCAGGCATGTGCTGCTTCCTCTGGAGCCTCTGTGTGCAGGTTGAGTGTCAGAGGGGAAGGTTGGCATCCCCCTCCCCACCGGCACCAACACGCCTTGGGCCAGCCCCAGCTTACTCACTGGAAGGGGTTTGCCCCCTCTCCCCGGTGGACGGCCTGTAGCACTTTGCTGTAAACCCTGAGAGAGATGGTGACGCTGAGGGCAGCCAGGGAGATATAGGAAGCCACGCTGATGATGCTGAAGTGCAGGAGGCAGAGCAGGGCCACTATCAGGCTGGTGAAGACAAACGCCGACTTGCGGGTGTCCCTCCAGTACACCAGGTCCGCCACTGCCAGGAGAACAAGAGAAAATGAAATTAGGCTCTGCAGTCAGGTGCATCCTTCGGCAGTGTGGAAGATTTGCTTTGATTCCCCTAAAGATCACTGGCAAAGGTTCTAGTCCTCAGGAGGGTCTGGGAATTAAAGCAGGCCTCCGTCAGTCTTGAAAGACTATGGTATCGTGCTCGGTGCTGCATACGCTGCATGCGAAGCACGAAAGCCTGGGTTGGATTGTTATGGAGGATAGGCTGTTACCCAGGCAGCAAATCCCCCCTCTCCACGCCACTGAATGAGTCCAATGGAAAGGCAGAGCCGATACAATTGGATCCATCTGGCATCGCAGAGTTGGGCTAAGGACAGGAGCTCACCCTGTCTTGTGGGGCCGACCCGGGTCTCGAACCCTGGCCTGCTGGTTAACAAGCACAGTGTCTTAGCCACTTGTGCCACCCACCGGGTCTGTCTGGGAATAAAAACCTGAAAAATATGCAGTTGTGGATTTTAGAACAGCAGGGCCCCAAAGGTGGCTAGGATGGGGCTGAGGGCACTATCAGACTGCGCCACCCCGATCTGCAAACCAGCATAAGTAACTGCTTGCATCCCATTAATTGCAAATAAAAAGATATGCCAAATTTATTCTGGTTGCAAAATTTTCCCAGATTTTTCATCTCATGGCATCCTAAGAAGGTATCAAGGCATCCCATCAGTTTTTTTAATTGATAAGGCACACCTCAATGCCAGCCATGTGCTCACTTCCCCTACTGATCCTTCTAATAGATGATCTTCACGTGGCACACCTAGTTGTGGCACACCAATGTGACATGGCATATTGGAAAGTTGCTGGGATAGATGCTTTTCAAATATACAAAGGACCCAATTACAGGGTTATGGGTTAAAGGCAGAGGAACCTGATTTTTCCCAGTTCAGACAAAGGGGGTGATACTAGTTTGCCTCCTCCTGTTGCACCCCGGATAGCATGAAAGTGTGAACTAAACAACAACAACAACAACAACTGGCAGCCAGACTACATTGAAGAATTGGCAACACTTGGCAGCCAGACATCAATGTGGCAATGATGTAAATATATATGGCGATGGAACATTAACACCTGATTTCCCATAAGTCCATATATTTGGCTTATGCTAAATAAATAAACCCACACAAAAGTTTTTCCAAAAAAAAATGGAAATCAGAAGCCACCATTTGCTATAAGGCACCTCGGGGGATGCACAGGCAAGTTCCACAGTTAGGGTGGGCCATATGTCCCCCCAAACAGGGACAATCCTGATTTGGGGGGGATTGTGTTCATATATTGGCAAATGGGACAGAGGGTCCTGTCCCAATTTATGGCCGCCCTGGGGTGGGGGGGGTTTCTGGGGTGGGTGAACATCTTTGCCTCCTGGTCCCGACCCAGCCTAGGAATTGCGCAGCTATTTCTAATCAAAAGGAATTCCCAAACTTCATAGTGACACTTTTGGGACACTTTTTGGTGTCAATGACTGGTTTGGCCCAGAGTGCAGTGTAGCCCCTTGGCAGAAGAGGGGCTCGAGGAGGCTCTGCAGGAGTTGGGGGGGGGGAACCCCGGCTGCTGCCCTCACTTGGTGGAGGGGAAACCCACATCTCCCAGAGCAGCTGAGTCACACCTCTGGCCCATGTCCAGGTTGCTCCAACCTGGGATGGCAGGTCCCGTGATCCACAGAGGTCAGGGCCCTCCGGTCAGCCCTGGGCATTCACCCTGCCTGGCCATGCAGAGTCAGGGTGGATGCGCCAAACAAGCCAGAGCTCAGGAAGCACCAGGGGACCCTCCCCCACACAAGGCAGTGCAGAGTCCTTGCTGGGCTGATGCCACCCTGCCAGGCTCCTTTCCGAGGTGGAGGATGGGGAAGGAGAAGCCAGGAGAGCAGTGCCTGCAGCTGTTCCCTGCCTCTGATGCCGTCTCCTCTCCCAGCCCCGAAAACAACGGGATCAAATGCCAAGCTGGCCCTTCCACTAGTTTAAATGGGGTGCCAGAAATGGGGCTGTTAAGGGATGGAATGGCAAGTCAACCACATTCAAAGTTCCAAGTCATCCTTGGCTAAGACACCCACATCCCCCCAATCTCACACTTCAAACACATAAGACCATATCCCCCCCTGATTGTCCCCACACTATTCCCAGTACCCCCTGGTAAGAGGCAGCCACAGATACCAATGGTGTTTTCCCCAACCCCCACCAGGAGTGCCTTCCTCCTGGTTGGGACATGCCAGCCTCCCCTCCACCTGGTGACCCCCACCTGCTTTTACAAATATTTGGGAGGGGATCCCACCTTTGTTAGCCATGGCGACTCTTTCCTCGTGGCTCTGATGCTCCCTACGGCTCTGAAGCACCTCACCGCTCACAGGCGTCTGGCTGGAGGAGGGGTGCGCACTCCCAGGAGGGGGGCTAGGAAGCGCATGTCGGGGGCCTATTTTTAGCTGATGATTCCCAGCTGCCGCTTCTCATCACGGACTCCCTGGCTGTGTCTGGTTCTGGTGGTCTGCCGAGCCTGGCCGGCGGGGGCCCTCAAGGGGAGCAGCACCACCAGCAGCTGTCAGGGTCCTGGGCTTGGGTCTCCAGGCAGTGGGGGCGGAAAGGGATTGCAGGGTGGGGGGAACAAGCTCGAAGCTGGGTTGGGGCTGAGCCACTCTTGCAATCGTGTGAAATAATCACAACCAGAGGCACCAGGTGCTTAAAAGGAGCGCACAACGGCTGGAGCCTTTTGTCAGATGCAGCGTCCGGGTGACACTCCTCAGTGACGCGACTGCTGCTGCACACGTGCCAGGGATCAGGCTTTTAGGTGACTGTCCAAGATTGTTGGGCAGGCGTGTGGTGCGCACCAGCACACCTTATTCCAAGGCAGGAGCTCCTACAAGGGCAGGCCAGTCAATGTTGGGAGCCACACAAAAGCGGATGTGTCTGGCCACAGAGCACCGTTGGGGTGCCGTGAGATCTCCTGGGTGCATATCTGTCAGAGTGCACAAGGCTGCTGTGCTGAGACCCCTGCCGACTTTGGCAGCCACAGAGAGGACGAGGGAGTCCCAGCAGCACCTTAAGAAGGCCAAGGAGCACAGCTGGGGGGTGTTTGGGCTCTTGTGTGCCAATCCCTCTAACCCTGTGCTCACACTCACACCACTGGGTCTGTGGCTACAGGGGTACGCACAAGCATGTGTGTGTCGGAGAGAGTTCCCCCTCAGTCCTCTGTCTCAAAGCTGGGCTGGGGGTGCCCTTGGGAGGCACCTGCAAGGGCCCCTCCTTGCTCCAGTTTGTGCTGCTCTCAGCACTACAGCTATTTATACCAGCTGACTCTGCTTGGCTGCAATTCTACTCCGGGCACATTGCCAGGGACCATGAGTGGGAGGTTTCGGGGCTGCAGCAGGCCAGCTAGGCCAGCACACTCCGACCACATCAGAGCGCACTGAAGTGTGGCATTGACAAGCCCCGTGCATGGGAAGGACGTGTTGGTGGGCTGCAGAATCAGGCTGTTCCCTATTCCTTCTTTTTAATCCAAAATGGCAAGTTTCCAGTCCTCATGAATATGACGGGGAAGCAAACATGTTGTCTGTGTTTGCAGAAGACATACAAAGCATGCGCATGGAGGGGATAGATAGATAGATAGATAGATAGATAGATAGATAGATAGATAGATAGATATGGACAGTCAGACTAGATAGATAGATATGGACAGTCAGACTAGATAGATAGATAGATAGATAGATAGATAGATAGATAGATAGATAGATAGATAGATAGATAGATAGATAGATAGATAGATAGATAGATAGATAGATAGATAGATAGATAGATAGATAGATAGATAGATAGATAGATAGATAGATAGATAGATAGATAGATAGATAGATAGATAGATAGATAGATAGATAGATAGATAGATAGATAGATAGATAGATAGATAGATAGATAGATAGATAGATAGATAGATAGATAGATAGATAGATAGATAGATAGATAGATAGATAGATAGATAGATAGATAGATAGATAGATAGATAGATAGATAGATAGATAGATAGATAGATAGATAGATAGATAGTGGGGAGATGATGACCCAGTTCTTTGTCACAGAGAGAGAGAGTGATAGACATAGAGAGAAATAGACAGACGGACGGACAGCTGCCTATACCAAGTCAGAACCTTGGTCTCCACCCCCCACCCTGGTCTGGACTCTGCCAGGGTTTCAGGTAACAGAGAGCATCTTTGGCCTCCCTCTCTGAAGACCCTCACCCCCAAGAAGGGAACATGCCGGAATCTGAGCCTGGGGCCCTTGGCATGAAAAGCATGAGCCACTTCCCAAATCTCTGGTCCCCACATGGTTCCCCGGAGGAAACACTACAGCCATTTGGGATCACCACCTGCCTCTGGAACCAAAAGGGCAGAGATCCAGTCAACATAAAGTTTCCAAGAAGTTCAACTTAATAATGCCCTGTCAGACCCAGCCAAGTGGGTAGCTATCTAGCCCAGCATCCTGTTTCCAAACGTGGCCCACAAGCTGCCCCGGTGGGTATCCCAGCCTTCTCCCTCCCATCCACGTGGGATTCAGAGGCAGATCACTATCATGATTAGCAGCCACTGCTAAACGTTGTCCAATTTGCAAGTGGCCATGACCACCTCTTGTGACAGTGAGTTCCACAGATCAATTGTGCACCTTGTGCAGAAGTCCCTCTTTTTATCCATCCCAAATCTCCTGCCAGTTTTAAACTTGTGAGAGGAAAAAACGATGTCTTGTCCCACCAATCATCATTTTGTAAGTCTTAACAGTGCAATCCTAAGCATGTCTACTCAGAAGTAAGTCCCATTGAGTTCAACAGGAAAGGGTGGTTAGGATTCCAGCCTTTGTTAGACCCCCTGAACTACTTTTCTCTATGCCAACAAGAGTGCAGCCTTCCCTCCAACCATTCTGGATGTCACTTGCTCACCTAGGATGCAGATTTCCAAAGTGTTCCCTGATGGATCTGGTTCAGTCTGAAGCTGGTCTGCAGTGAGTTGCTGGCTTCTTTCTTCCTCCTCCTTCTCTTCTTCTCCCATCTCTTCTTCCAGCAGTAAGTGTTGGCAGAGCTCCGATGAGGTCCATGCTTGGTGTTGGATGGTTTCGGCAACACAGGGGGTGCCCTCTGTAGGCAGGGGCACTAAGGCCTCAGGTGGCGGGAGGTCCTCAAGGGGAATATCTAGAGTAGAATTTACACATGCACAAGGTCATGGTTTGTTTTCACCCTGCTCTGTTTAGGTCCATCACCCTAAAGCAGTGATGGCTAACCTTTTCTGCACTGGGGGCCAAGTGACATCACCGGTGCCCAGCACCCATGCCCAGAACTCCGAGCATGCGCATAGGGACAGGAGTGGCTCCGTTTAGCTCCCCCCAGCCTGGAATGGCTCCAAAGGGATGAGATTACCTCCCAGATTGACTGCGCCACCCCCCTCTAGCTATGCCACTCTTCTGCAGTGTTCATTCTGTAGAGTCAAACTCTCTAGCACCCAAGAGTTGGGGTTCACCATATGGGGGTACATTTAAGGACCATAAATACTGGAGAACTGGGGTGGGGCAGGTGTATCAACTCTTACCCATACCTTAACCACCCAAATTGTGAGTCAAGTGTGTGAAAGCACCTGAATAAAATGGCAACATCCCAACAAAGAAAAGCAGAGTGTAAAGAAGCACCTGATCCTGCATGACCTATACATGAGTCCCCAACAACTGAAATTCAGAGCCACGCTGCCCCTCAGAGTAGAGGTTTGACACATCCATAAAAGAAGCCCCTCAGTTTCAGCCTCGGGCAACTGAGAGTGGTCAAGCAGATGCCCTTTGCATTGCCCTCTCCCATCCCTCCCTGCCTTGGGCTGCCCTTAGTACCTGAGGAGGACTCACTGCTGCTCTGCTCCCCGTCCAGTGCCTCTGAGTCAGTGCTGTGGGGCGGAGAGACATGTGCCCCTTCGTCCTCCGCTGTGTCCGGTTCACTGGCACAGCCCAGGCGGGCATCCCAGATTGAGAAGGTATCAAGTCCCTGGCAGTGCCCTGGAGGTGGTAACCCTTCACCCTCGGGGGACGGACAGAGGCTGGGTATGTTCTCCAAACTGTCCCCCAGAGCTGGGACAAAGGTCTCGCAAGTCTCCGTGTGAGGCAGCGGGACCCGTGTCCGGCGGGTCTGAGAGTCACGCCTGCCTCGAGAGCCATGTTCTCCCAGTGGAGGGCTGCCGCTGGGCCCCCCCGCAATGGTGATGTAGGAGAAAGTCAACTCCCGAGGCGTCCCCCACTCCACGGAGGCCTCCTCCTCATCCTCAGAGAATTCCCGTGCCGTCTGCAGCTCAGGAAAGTCAGATTCATCATTTCCACCTGGTGTGGGGTCCAGAGAAAGAAAGGCAAAGTCACAGGGTGGGGAACCACCAGCATTGAAAGCAATAATGTATGTGGTGTCCACTGGCCAGGGAGGGGGAACTGCTGGTCTGGGGAGGCTCCTTGGCAAGGAGTATAAAGGAGCAGTGGCAGCAAAGGGGCAGCACCTTGCATCCCATAGTGGCTCCTACCCAACGGGCAGGGCCAAAGTGGACCGACCCCTTCCCTGGCAATTCGTTTTTAGAGGTAGATTGCTTCTGAATATGGAGGCTCCATATAGGCACCTAGGCAGCCAGTGACATATATCTCTATGGATGGGTTTAACCCCTGGAGGAGGCTCACCGGGAGAGGCCAGTATTGTGCTGCCCCACCATGTAGGGCCATTGCTCAGCCCTTCCCAAATGGAGTGTGTTCCTCCCACCGTAGAATCAGTGAGTGACCCCAAAACCAGGCTGGGTCCCCAACAGTATATGAACATCTCAGATGTTTACATGGACCAGACACTCACCGTCTGTGGAATCAGGTGTAGTGGAGACAGTAGAAGGAGACTCTTCTGCAAGAGACAAAACCAGAGCCACTAACGGACTAAATTCCAAGGACAAGGACTGACCAGCATCCCTGGCTAATTTTAATCACTTGCATTTTAATTGCATCCTCTCCGTGTTGTGTTGTATGCCGGAAGCTGCCTTGAGTATCCTTTTTTAGGGAGAACGGCGGGGTATAAATCAAATCTATCTATATATATAAAAGAGAAAAGTCACTGTCTGACTGACTCACTGACTCACTCATCAACGCCCAGCCAAAACCACTGGGCCTAGAAGCGTGAAATTTGGATGTTCCTTCCCTGACCAAGGGGTGCACTAAGAACCAATTTTGGGAAAGTCCAACCGGAACACATTTTCCTCCCTATACTTTGCATTGAAGAATCGGTGACTGAGGGACGCTCTGCCCCAACCCCCGGATCTAGAAGCATGAAATTTGGGGTGTTCCTTCTGTGACATGAACACCCACCAAGAACCCATGTGGAGAAATTTAACCCTTCAGGGGCTGAAAAGGGGTGCAAAGTGTTTTTGTCCTATACTTAACATGGGAGGCTGACCAACATCCAGCCAGTTTGGTGCTCGGTGCCTGGTGCAGTGTGGGAGGATGTTGTTCGGAGGAAGAGGTTGCACTGGGGAGGATGCTGCGCATGGGGGATTGATGCGCCGTGGGGGGATGTCGTACGGGGGAATTTTACTCCCGCAACGCGGGTATGCTTTTCACTAGTAAATAAAATAAGGTTTTATTTTATTTATTAAAACTAGCTTTTCACTAGTAAATAAAATAAAATTTTCTCCATGTGAAATTTTCTTATTGTTATCAAATCAAAACACACACAGAGGTGCATGGATGAGATAACGGTCACCAACCTAAAGACACCTTCCTGGGAGTAAGACCCATTGAACACAATGGGGCTTACTTTTGAGTAGACATGGTTAGGATTGTGCTCAAAAGCAACTTCAAGGATAACTTAACGGTAATTAAACTATCGTAAGAGAGAGACTCTTGAGTGCCCCCTGGAGGAAGTACATCAACCTAACAAAAACTGGGGGGCCATATTCTCCCAGTCATTGATACACTCAGAGAATGTCAGATCATAGAATAAATAAATGGTTTTTATTTTGAAATAAATGATTTTTATTTATATTTATAAAAACCATAAATGGTTTTTTATTTATTCTCAAAAAGGCCCTGGCAAGTTTATCCAAAGCAGATTGGGGATCAAAGGGGGGGGGGGGCTGCAAACATTGATCTCAAGCATTGCCACCTCTCGTTCGGATGAAATTGTGGTGTCTGCTGGTGTGGATGAAGGAGTCACTCACCTCCACTCACTCACACGTGCATCAGTGTGCAGTTCAAGAAATGATCTCAGTGGCGTAGCTAGAGGGGGTGGAGCAGTCAAGTTTTGGAGGGAGTCTCACCCTTTTGGAGCCATTCTTGGGGGGGGGGGGACAAAACGGAGCCGTATGGCTCCGTTTTGTCTCCCCCCCCAGAATGGCTCCAAAAGGGTGAGACTCCCTCCAAAACTTGACTGCTCCACCCCCTCTAGCTACGCCACTGAATGATCTTGCTCATCTGTCCTGTTTGTAACAGAGGCCTGTCTAGTGCGGAAGCAGGGGGCATCTAATGCAACGTCTGGATCCACACCACAACCTACACAGGTACTCATCCTGCAGTCATCCTCCCTTCATTGCCTCTGCCACCAATAGGGTTGGTAGTTGCATCATCTGACGGATGATGGAGGGATGGATGCATCATCCAAGGATCGACAGTGAATGACTGAGCCAAACTAAGAAGTGTGGGGTTTGGCTGGTTGTCATCCCAAAACCACGGTTAAAGCTTTGCTCAGGACCACCCAGGTTGCACATGCTCCAGATCTCCCTGTTTGCTGGCACTGCCCGTTGTCCTTGCGGGTGAATGTTGTGTATTTATTTACAAGTTGTTAGCATGTGCAGTTGTGCCTCATTATTTCCGGGTGATTCTCCTTGCTTAGGATCAGGGTGATCATATGACCGGATTTGTCCGGATTTGTCCTCTTTTTCAGCCTTCTGTCCGTATGTCCTCCAAAACTGTCCTCCATTTTGGAACTTTGCAATACTCAATACCCCATCATTTTAAGTCGTTGGATTCGTACCGAAGAGAAGAATCCAATGCAAAAATCTTTTTTGAAACATCTCCTTCCTATCAAATGTTATGGCCAAAAAAATAAAATCAGAAATATCCATTGAGCTCTATGGGAAAGTGAAAGTGCCCAATACGCTTTACTCATGAGTAGGTGAACATGCCATTGTCTGCCAGAAAGGCCAGGCTGAGAGGAATCCAAAACCTTGTCCTCCTTTTGAGGTTCAGGCATCTGGATCACCCTGCTCAGGATGCACCCATAGGGTAGCTATAATTCTCTTCCACAAAACCAGGACAGAACCCCTGTGGAATGTGCCCGTATGTAAATGCAATCCCCCAAACTGGGACATACTGCAACCTTATGCACGCAACCTTATGCATGCATGCACATACGGCAACCTTATGCATGCTTGCACTCAATCTTATGGCAACCTTCAGCACGCATGCACATATGCACACACACGAGTGTCAGAATTTCTCCCGGGTATTCTTAAGATCATGCCACTGCTTAAAGGGTATGAAATGCACATCCTCAGAAGACAGATCCATTACCATGATGATTACCAAAGCATGGTGATGCTTCCCGGAATGCCCTCCAGCCCTCGCCATGGCCTTGGCGCCACCGCTCCCTTCCGTCACCTTGTGGACACATGCAGAGAAAAGTCCTCCAAGCCTGGGATGTACAGTACGCCAATCTAGCCAGATGAGATGCTTCACAGCGCCGGAGAGGCAGCAACCATGTCTGCTTCTGCTACATAGCCAGGGGCCCTCCTGCCCTCAGAACCAGGCTAAGCCCAGATCAAGGGTCAAGCTGGGACACTCCTGCTGCTCCACAACAGAGTCATGCGGGGCCTCCGCTTGTGGGGCCACAGAAGCCCCCAGGCCGAGTTGTCATCAGCAATCCGTGCAGCCCTCTAGTGTTGGTAAGCAAAGCCTGGCCCTCTTCACACACGCTCCCCCCTCCCAGCTCCATACTGCATTTATAATTGCACTCCCTATATATGATCACTGGGAGAGGGAATATTTTCCTCCAAAGACCCAACTAGTCCAGCTTCCTGGATCTCACAACAGCCCACCAGGTGCCTTGGGGAGCTCACAAGACACCTGCACCCAGGTGCCCTCCCCTGCAGCTGGCATTTGGAGGTTGCCTATAGCAATCACACACACACACACCCATAATAACCATATAAACACTATAACCATATAAACACACAAACAATAACCTTGGGTGGGGTGCGATGAACATCCCAGAATATATCAGATCCCTACTATGCATAGTCAAAGCAGATCTAGTCCAATGTCCCAATTTCTGTAAAGATGGCTCAGGTAGAGCATCACCTGATTGACTGATACCCCAACTATTAATACTCAGCAGTAGATAAGGCTACCCTTGAACATGGAGGCTCCTCACAGCCATCACAACTGGACCTCTTCTCTGACCAGAATTTGCCTTGGAACTCTGCGCAGGTCTGTGGCTGCCTCACCTCCCGGCAGTGAGTTCCACAGATTCCTGATGCAGAGGTTACAATACTAACCACACTTTCCTGGGAGTAAGTACTACTGAACACAATAGGACTTACTTCTGAGTAGGCATGCTTAGGATTGCACTGTGAGTCTCCCACCGATCCTGATCCGCTTCCAACCAGCCTTGGTCTTTCAACCCTTTAAGTGCTGGTCTTTCATACCCAGCTGGTTCTTTAGCCCGCAGGCTTTTTCTTTCCAAATAGGAAGACAAACCCCATTAGAGAGACAGACAGACGGACAGTTCCTGCGCCCTGGAAGGCCCGAAAATTCTCCCAGGGGACAGAAATCCTAGGAGCTCCAGCATCTGCTGAACCCAGGAGGGGGGAAAGGCCTCTGGTCATGTGCAGAGTACCTGAGCTCAGCACCCCTGGGAATGATCCTGTCCTCTTCACCCCTCTGGGGTTGATTCCGTCCTTTGGAGCGGAGACAGATGTTGGGGGGGGGGGGGAGTTAGAGCTCCCTCCGTCGAATCAAAGGGGCAGGGGCTGCTTTCCTTTAAGGGGAGGCCCAGCACTTACCTACCCACTGGCTCCACTATCCAATCCTTCAGAGGGTGGGGGCTGCCCTGACACTGCTGGGGTTGGGAGCCCTGCGATCCCCACCATCCTCATCCTCTGATCCCTGCTATCCCCTCCGTCCTCCCCGTCGGGTGGGGGGGCACCGACCTTCACCGACCCCCCAACTCTCCCCCAACCCCTTCCCCTCCCCAGATACCTACTGCAGTGGGCAAAGCCCAGGACCTGCCCCATGGCCCCAGCCGGCCGCCTCGAGGTCCATGCGGGATGCCCCGGCGTGGGGGGGCCGCTCAGCTGCCGCCGCCCTCCTCTTCCTCCTCATCTCCCCGGCGAGCCCATCCTGCCCCCGGCCGGTACCGGGAGGGAGGCAGACAAAGGCAGGCGATGCGACGCGGGATGATGCAGACAAAGGATGCGGAGGAGCCCGCAGGCGGAGGCGCACCTGCTGGGGTGGGGAGGGGGAGCCGTCGAGGGTCAAGGGCGGAGGGGGCTCCAGGTGGGGATCGCCTCCGGCGCCTGGTGGGGGCCCGCCCTGGACGGAGGGGGGCTCTTGCCTGTCACTCAGCCCCAAAGCCCGCCCACGTCCCTCCCAGTCCTTCCACTTGCCACCCCCCCAGTTCACATCCCACCCCCCAGAGCAGGCAGGAGTGGTGACCTCGGAGGACCCCCGACGGTCTGCTCCTTGGGGCCAGTGGCATAGCTGGGGGGGGTCGCAGCAGTCCAAATTGGAGGGAGTCCACCCCTTCGGAGTCATTGGAGGGGCGGGGGGGGGGTCCAGTGGCGTAGCTAGAGGGGGTCGAAGCAACCGATTTTGGGGGAGTTTTCTCTTGTGGGGAGTGGACCAGTGGCGTAGCTGGGGGGGGTCGCAGCACTGTGTCTTGGAGGGAGTCTCACCCCTTCGGAGCCATTCCAGGCTCCCCCCGCCTGGAATGGCTCCGAAGGGGTGAGGCTCCCTCCAATTTGGACAGCTGCGACCCCACCCCCAGCTACGCCACTGCAGCCTCCAGTCCCCATCAGAACCTTCATCCCCCAACGTTCCATCCTTAGAACGTTCAGCTCCGAACGTTCCATCCATAGAACGTTGAGTCCCCCAACGTTCCATCCAAGGGGTGAAGCTTCCTCCAAGCCCCCCTCCTCTACCTAGGTCCCTGCCTATGACCCCCTCCCAGAGTATCTGCTGCGCCCCCCTCTAGCTACGCCACCAGTCCAGGCACTAGCAGGTGCCCACCTTTGGCACAAGAAGCCAGACCCAGCCAGGAGTGGCAGAGCCTGCAGCTCCAAGGCAAGGAGGGAGACTCTGCTTGGGGGTCCTTTGGGGCCCAGTGGGCATCTAGTTTGGCACCAGCACACACAGCTAGCTGGGCAGCCCAAGGGGGCTGGCGCAAAGTGGATCCTGTGGCCGAGACAGCCTGCGGGAGGGGGTAGGGAGATTAAGGGGGCTTTACAGCCCATATTTAGCTGGGGATGAAGAGATTAGTGCCAAGAGAAGCAGAAGCCGGGAGCAGTCCAGCATCGCCAATGGCTGCCCAGGGCCGAGGGGCAGATGCTGCCATGGGGAGCTCCAGGCACAGGCCGGAGAACTGGCTGGCACTCAGGGGGGCACCACCCAGGGTTGAAGAAAGGGTGTTCGGCCCAGCCGGTGAGTGAGGACCAGCTGCTACACCCTTGAGCTGCTTCCCTCAGGACCCCGACACCAAGCCCCCTTCTTCCCAGAAGACTCTGGCTGGAGAACCAGGGCAGAGGCCTTGGTGACTCTTCCAAGGAACCCGGGGTGGCAGCAGCAGAGCCCGCCAAGACGGCTTCCGTTCGCCCCTCCAGGGTCTCCGGCATCTTCTTCCTGTGGCTTCGGGAAGTGCTGTGTGGAGGCCACAGCCCCTGCCCCAGGATGGCCGGTTTTGTGCGGCTTCTCATGTCCGAAGCCCAGCGGATGTTGTCACAGTTCTGGAAGGCTGAGCAGGAGGTCGAAGCCCCCACCTTCTTCCTGGATGCCCCACAGACGGAGAAACTGCTGGAGCAAGGTGAGGTGGGGGGCCTGAGGTACGGCCTGGGCTCCATGCAGGGCTGGCGGGCCCACATGGAGGACGCGCACACCATTCAGCTGCAGCTGCCAAGCCCGCTGGCTGACTGGGCTTTCTTTGCCGTGTACGATGGTCATGCGGGCAGCACGGTGGCCCACTTCTGTGCCCGCCACTTGCTGGAACACGTGCTGGCAGCCAAGGCCTTGTCAGGCCCCGAAGAGGACCCTGAAGCAGTGAAGGAGGGCGTGAGAGAGGCCTTCCTGGACATCGATAAGCGCATGCTGGCCTTGTCGCAGGCGGAAGCCTGGGAGCGCTCAGGCACCACTGCCGTGGCCGTCCTGGTGTCACCCCGGCACTTCTACTTCATCAATCTGGGCGACTCCCGGGCACTGCTCTGCCGCTCAGCTGAGGTCACCTTTTACACCCAAGACCACAAGCCCAACAAGCCCAGCGAGCGGAAGCGCATTGAGAATGCTGGGGGCACCGTGACGCTGGAGCGCATCAATGGCTCCCTGGCCGTCTCCCGTGCCCTGGGTGACTTTGACTACAAAGCCGTGGCCTGCCGTGGCCCCACCGAGCAGCTGGTGTCGCCAGAGCCAGAGGTGTACGAGTTGGAGCGCTGCCCCGCTGAAGATGAGTTTTTGGTGCTGGCTTGCGATGGGGTCTGGGACACCTTTGACAACGCCGGACTGTGTGCCTTTGTGCGTTCCCGCCTCTGCCTCTCTGGGGACCCGCGGGACGCCTGCGAGTGTGTGCTGGATGCCTCTCTCTACAAGGTGAGTGGAGAGGCTGGGTGGGTCAGGCCTCTCTTCCAGGAGGGCTCAGATAGTGAGGAAACTGACAGCCTCCGTGGTGTCTTGATCTCAATCATGCAATTTATTCATATATGTGTACTATCGAAAAGTGTACCCGCATTGCAGGAGTAAAATTCCCCCACATGCCATCCCACCACAGGGCATCAACCTCCCCATGCGTATCAACCCCCCATGCGCAACATCCCCCCATGCGCATCAACCCCCATGTTCATCTGCCAATGCCAACATCCCCATGCGCATCAGTCCCCCATGCACAACATCCGCCCATGCGCAACATCCTCATGCACATCAACTCCCCATGCGCATCATTCCCCATGTTCATCCCCCCTGCGCATCAACCTCCCCTGCGTATCAACCCCCCATGCGCATCAAACCCTGTGCGCAACATCCCCCCATGCGCATCGGTCCCCCCATGCGCATCGGTCCCCCCATGTGCATCAACCCCCCATGTCCATCATCTCCCCCATGCGCATCATCTCCCCATGTGCAACACCCCCATGCGCAACCCCCCCCCCACATGCACAGCATCCTCCCCAGTGCAACCCCTCCAGCCGAACAATCCCCCCCTGCACCAGGCACTGAGCACCAAATTGGCTGGATGTTGGTCTGTCTTCCATGTTAAGTATAGGACAAAAACAGGTTGCACCCCTTATCAGCCCCTAAAGGGTTAAATTTCTCCCCATCAGTTCTTGTTGGGTGTTGATGTGACGGAAGGAACTCCCTCCCCGAATTTCATGCTTCTAGGTTCCGGGGGTTGGGGCAGAACATCCCTCAGTCACCGATTCTTCAATGCAAAGTATAGGGAGGAAAACGTGTTGTGCCCCATTTTACCGCCTTCCAGTTGGAATTTCCGAAAACCGGTTCTTCGTGCACCCCTCAGTCACGGAAGGAACACCCACCCCAAATTTCACACTTCTATCCAGAGGTTTTGGCAGGGCGTTGATGAGTCAGTGAGTCAGTCAGTGAATCAGTCAGTGACTTTTCATTTTTATATAGGGACAGTGACGCCTCACTTAAAGAGCTTAATTTGTTCCGGAGGCCTGCTCTTTAAGAGAAACACTCTTTAAGTGAAGCGGATTTTTCCATAGGAAACAATGGAAACTCAAACAATTGATTCCACAACCCAAAAAATAATCATATAAAAATATTTACTATGTAAAAATGATGACAAAACACTGGAATTGAATTCAAAACACTCATATAACACATATAAATAACACTGTAATAAAACACTGTTATTGACTGTATGTACAACAAAACAGAAAATAAAAGGATAACTAATTTTCAACTAAACAGTCATTGTTGTTTTTTTAGCAGCTGGAACAAGGAATCTGTCTAATGACACTTGCTTTTGCCTACTTTTGAGGCTGCAATGAAAGACAGTTTCCTGGGAGTAAGACCCACTGAACACAATGGGGCTTACTTTTGAGTAGACAAAGCCAGGAAGCTGCAATCAAAGACACTGTCCTGGGAGTAAGCCCCATGGAACACAATGGGGCTTACTTTTGAGTAGACAAAGTCAGGAAGCTGCAATCAAAGACCCTTTCCTGGGAGTAAGCCCCATTTAACACAATGGGACTTACTTCTGAGTAGACAGAGTCAGAAGGCTGCAATGAAAGACACTTTCCTGGGAGTAAGACCCATTGAACACAATGGGGCTTACTTCTGAGTAGAGAAAGTCAGTTGTCTGCTATGAAAGACACTTTCCTGGGAGTAAGCCACATTGATCCCAGGGAGCCCGAAGGGGAAGCACAGGAGGGCTTCCCAGGAGGCAAGCCCTCTCAGCCCCCTGCGGAGCTTCGTCGACCCGCGCGTGCTGCAGGGAAGCCCAGGAGGGGGCGGAGGGAAACCTCTTCAGCCCCCTGCTGGGCTTCCCCGCAGCACGTGCTGCTGTTAGTGGGGCTAACAAGCACTTGCCGGCTGCCTTTTAAAGTTTAAAGGGCAGCCAGCAAGTGCTCGTTGAGTGAATCTGCCTCGTTAAGCGAGGCAGGTGCTCTGCATAATTGAGTTCGCATTAAGTGGAGCACTTGTTATGCGGGGCACTCGTTAAGGGAGGTACCACTGTATATAGATTGATGATGTCCATGATGACTTACAAATAATACAGGTCTCTGCCCCTAGTATGTTGCAGCCTAAGTATCTATGGCAAGGCAGGCATAAGAGTGAGATGAGAGGAAGACCATCCAAGGATGACTCCAATTGGTTTTGTTTCCCAGCAGGGCATTTGGGATCCCCATTCCTTCTCTTTTGCCAATGCTGTCCCTTGTACTTGGAATTCCCTCTTGCCTCCCCAAACTGCATCCAGACAACATCTCTTTTGCTTACGGTGGCACCTCACATAACAAGTGCCCCACATAAAGAGTGATTCACATAACAAGCACAAATTCCCATTGGGAGTGTGCTCCACTTAACAAGCCCCAGACAACTGCCCCCAAGATGCTCCATGCTGGTGCTCCACGCGGAGCCTGTTTTAAATGGCTGCCAGCCAGCACGCTGCTGCCTCTAACTGTCCCCAATTTGGGGGCAGTTGCCTGGGGGCGCCTGAGGCAGCTGCCCCTAACTGCCACCAAGAGCCCCCACTGGCCTCCAGCCTCCAGCAGCAGCGCAGGTAAATTCCCTATCCTCCATGCAGCCTCCTAAGCATGTCTATGCCCAAGAAAGTGTCTTTAGGTTTGCAGCCTCCTAAGCATGTCTACTCAGAATCACCATTCTGTTAAATGTCAGGAAAGTGTCTTTAGGATTGCAGCCTAAATAGACTTCATAGGATCATGCACATTGAATGCATGTTTTGAATTCAGTTACAGTGTTTTGTCATCATACAGTTAATATTTTTATATGAATATTTTTGGGGTTGTGGAACCAATCATCTGAATTTTCATTATTTCCTATGGGAAAATCCGTTTCACATAAAGACCGTTTCACATAATAAGCAGGCTTCTGGAACGAATGTTATGTGAGGCACCTGTATTTCAAATCCCAGCTCAGACCCACCTTTTCCAAAAGTCTACTTCCTCTCCAGCTTCTTTGACTGCCCCTCTTGTACTCTGATGGGGCAATGTGGGAACAGGGTGCTGGGCCAGAAATGCCCACTGAGAAACAAGAGGATGCTCCAGACACTTGTGGGTGACAACTGAGGGTCTGGAACACCCCACATCCATGCTTTAGGGGCAGGCTGTCCCCAATGAAAGGGTATGGGGAGGGAATGGTAACATTATGCCAATGCTAGGGTCTGACCCCCTTTCCCAAGCAGTCTGCGCAGAGTACCCAGATCCAGGTACTTAGCAGTCCCCTTAGCAGAAATAAAATTTTAAAAATCAGGAAAAAGTTCCTGACAGTGAGAGCAGTTTGGCAGTGGAGGTGGTGGACTCTCCGTCAATGAGAGCCTGTGGAGGTGGTGGACTCTCCGTCTTTGGCAGTGAAGGTGGTGGACTCTCCGTCAATCTTCAAGCAGAGTCTGGGAGAGCACCTGTCGGAGATGCTAAAGGAGGATTCCTGCTAAAGGCAGGGGGCTAGATGCCCTTTTGCGTCCCATGGAGGAAGGGGCTCATTTGTTCATAGCTGCTTCTGAAAGCAGAACTAGAACCAATGGGGACAAACTGGAGGACAAATGGGGACAAAAAGGAGATTCCGGTTGGATATCTGGAAAAAATTCCTGATGCAGAGGGCGGTTCGGCAGTGGAAGAGATTGCCAAGGGAGGTGGTGGACTCTCCCTCACTGGGGGTCTTCAAGCAGAGGCTTGACAAGCATTTGTCGGGGATGATCTAGGATGATTTCCTGCTGCAGGCAGGGGGTTGGACTAGATGACCTACTAGGTCCCTTTCAGCTCTAGGATTCTATGATCTAACTGTATGATTCTATGGTAAGCAGCTAGAGGGGTGGGGGACACTTCCTGCGCCCTTCACAGCTGACATTGCACTCTGTCTGCAGGGCAGTCGGGACAACATGACCTGCATCGTGGTCTGCTTTCCAGCTGCCCCCGGGGTTTCCAAAGAGGCCTGGCAAAAAGAGCATGAGCTGGACGCCTTCCTGGAGAAAAGGGTGGCAGGTGAGTAGGACCTTTCTGCTTCTGTACCTGCTCATGACGTGCCCAAGACTCTGCCGTGAAAAAAAGAAATCAACTATTTGATTTTATCAGAAAGAAAAAAGAAAGGAAAGTATAAAAAATGAAAAGAGAACAGATTTTAATGTTCCATTGCCGTATATTTGGAGCAGTGATAGGCACTGACCGGTTCAGGCCGGATCGCCCGAACCGGTTGTTAATTCTGCCCCCGCTACCGATCCGGTAGCCAGGGGCAGAAAACTGGGCATACTGGTTTGGCCGGCCACAGTGCTCAGTGCGCAGTGTGGCCGGCTGCAGTGCGCGTGCGCCAACTTTAGCTTGTGCCAACCCCCTTAGCGTGCCCTCCCTGGCCCCCTGACCCTCCCTGCACCCTGGCCCCGGCCTGGCCCACCCACTTCCGGCGATCCGGTTGTTGGGCCAGGCTGGGCCCACCACTGATTTGGAGAGCCAGGAATTCCACACTGATGTCTGACTGCCAACTGTCACCAGCTGCCAATTCTTCCATGTAGTCTGGCTGCCCATTGTTGCTAATGGTTTAGTTCACACTTTTGTGCTATCCGAGGTGTACCACGAGGAGGAGGAGGAAGGGTCAGTTGCAAGAAGTGATGCCTCACCCCCATTTGTCCTCTTATGCCAGAGATTTACGAGGAACTGCAGCAGCAGGAAAGGGGTCCCAGCCTCGTTGGTGTCTTCCAGTGCCTGGCCACAGAGGTGAACCCCAGTCTTCCACCTGGGGGAGGCCTGGCTAGCAAGTGAGTACAGCGCTCCTTCCTCAGGTCCTTCCACCCCAAGCCAGGATTCAGCACCAACTACTGTATTTTATTATTAAAGAAAGCTCAAATGGGGCTCTCTCAATGGAGCCGCCATCCCTGGGGCAGGCACTGAACAAGGTGGAGGAGGGGACCACAGCAGGTGAAAGCCATTACCTTTATGCCTCCTTTGGGGGCTTCTTGGAAGAAACTGATGGGCCCCTAGAGATTAAGTGCTGGTCTGAAAGAGCCTCTGGCCTTTTTCATGCCTCTGGGTCCCTTTTGAGACCCCCCCCCCACTTTCATGACTGTCAGTTCCCCCTCCCTGACCCACCCATCTCAATATCATGCTAACTGCAGTTGTTTCCTGAAAAGGACAGGTGCTGGGCTCAAGCATGCTCTGATGCCACACACGGCCACTTGTCCCTTCTGCTCTATAATTCCAGCAGCTGGAGCAGTAGGACCCCCCCTCAAGAATCCTTGAGGGTAGGGTTGCCATATTCTCTTCCACAAAATTGGCAAGGAGCCTCTGTTCCATTTGCTAGTATGGGAACACAATCCCCCCAAATTGGGATTGTCCCTGTATTTCAGGACATATGGCAACCCTACTTGAGGGCCACCATCTCCTCACTTTGTTCTGGGGTCACTGGCATTCCTTCTGAAAAGACGGGGGAGTTGGGCAGGGCACCATCAATCCCAACCTGTTGCCAACCTGTTCTCCTTGCAGGCGAGCTGTGATCATGGAGTCCTACAACCGAGTAAAGCTGAGCTACGAGGAGCAGCAGCAGCTGATGGTGAGTGACATCCCCCCTCCTTTCCCACCGGAAGGGGTGACTTTTTCCCCCAGGAGTGGAAGCAGGGCTGTTCCTTGCTCCTCCTAGGTGGTTCCCCCCAAGTTTGGTGCTCGCCACCTCTCCCAGCACGTCTCTATCCCTTCACCAAGGTCTTTCTTTGCCTTCTCCTTCCACTGCAGACCTCCAGCCCAGCTTCAGCTTCCAGTTGAAGGCTTGGACATCCACGGCTCAAGACGGTGAGACGGCTCTGCTCGCTGCAAGACAGCACTGAAGACCAGCAATTGAGGCTCAGGCCAAGGCATGAGGATGCTGGGCTCCCCCCCCCCCCCAAGAACAGACACCTCCCTTCCTAGTGTGACAGTATACTCTCCACAGATCCTACCTCCGAGTAAAGAGACCCTTCCTGGTGTTCCTCAAAAGGGAAGCTGCAAATTGCAGACACTGAGCCAAATCAGCAGTCCTTGGTGGGCCACCATTATTCTAGATATCCATTAATATTTGCTCAGATCCTTCCAGCCTCCACCTGACAACCCTGTGAGGTAGGCTTTCATTGCTCCCCCTTCCACAGAAGAGGAGAGGCTTGCTGAAGACCACTGTGTGACTCACACGGAGAACGCACCTGGGTCTTTGAGGCTCAGGAGCTGCAGAGGACACCACCCCAGGTTACAGTTCCTTCACAGCTGTGAAAAGAAACTTTGCACATACTCAGAGACACTTTTGTTTTGAAACCTGACCCAGGCATAGGCACTGAAATCACCTTCAAAAATTAGTTCTCCCTCAATTCCGATGCGACAAGACCAGAATAATCCTTTTTTATCTAGGGATGTTCATAGTTTTGTTCATAGTCTTAAGATTTTGGAGCAAAGCGTTGCCTCTGATCTTCCTCCGGATTCATTCCCGTGTGGAACGCACTGTCTCTCCGCTGCAAAGATGCTTTGACCCTTCAGATTCCGCTTCACAAGTCTGTGGCTGCGCTGATGGCAAAAACTGGTGTGCGTCACTTTGCACATTTCACTACAGCAGTGGTTCTCAATCATCCTAATGCCGTGACCCCTTTATAAGTTCCTCACGTTGTGGGGACCCCCAACCCATAAAATTATTTTCGTTGCTACTTTATAACTGTAATTTTGCTACTGTTATGAATTGTAACGTAAATATCCGGTATGCAGGATGTATTTTCATTGTGACAAATGAAATGTGTGTTCTATGCACGCATGGAACACAATGGGATTTATTTCAGAGTAGGCATGCATAGGATTGGGCCCTGAGGCTGCAAACCTATCCACATTTCCATGGGAGTAAAGGCCCCCCTGACTATAATGGGATTTATTTCAGAGTAGGCATGCATAGGATTGGGCCCTGAGGCTGCAAACCTATCCACATTTCCATGGGAGTAAAGGCCCCCCTGACTATAATGGGATTTATTTCAGAGTAGGCATGCATAGGATTGGGCCCTGAGGCTGCAAACCTATCCACATTTCCATGGGAGTAAAGGCCCCCCTGACTATAATGGGATTTATTTCAGAGTAGGCATGCATAGGATTGGGCCCTGAGGCTGCAAACCTATCCACATTTCCATGGGAGTAAAGGCCCCCCTGACTATAATGGGATTTATTTCAGAGTAGGCATGCATAGGATTGGGCCCTGAGGCTGCAAACCTATCCACATTTCCATGGGAGTAAAGGCCCCCCTGACTATAATGGGATTTATTTCAGAGTAGGCATGCATAGGATTGGGCCCTGAGGCTGCAAACCTATCCACATTTCCATGGGCGTAAAGGCCCCCCTGACTATAATGGGATTTATTTCAGAGTAGGCATGCATAGGATTGGGCCCTGAGGCTGCAAACCGATCCACATTTCCACGGGAGTAAAGGCCCCCCTGACTATAATGGGATTTATTTCAGAGTAGGCATGCATAGGATTGGGCCCTGAGGCTGCAATCCTATCCACATTTTCATGGGAGTAAAGGCCCCCCTGACTATAATGGGATTTATTTCAGAGTAGGCATGCATAGGATTGGGCCCTGAGGCTGCAAACCTATCCACATTTCCACGGGAGTAAAGGCCCCCCTGACTATAATGGGATTTATTTCAGAGTAGACATGCATAGGATTGGGTCCTGAGGCTGTCAGTCAGCCCCAGTGCGCACGCATCTACAGCCGGAGGTCTGGCAAGCCTGATCTGGCCCCCTGCACCAGAGGTCTTTAGGCGACCCCCAGGAAAGCTCTAGGCGACCTCCAAAGGGGTCCCGACCCCCACTTTGGGAAACACTGCACTACAGTGTGCTTGCATTTGAATTGCAAAGCACTGTGCCAAGACCTCCAGCCCTTCGTTTTGCTGGATCTGTTCGTTCTAGAAATTTTAAATGTATATTTCCCCAAATAAAATCATTGTGTTCATATAATGCCCAGGAGTGATGAATAAATTTTGCTTGCTCAGTACCCATTTTGTTTGCAGACCATAAGATAAGTGCACAGAATGAGGGAGACAAAGGGTGCAATCCTAACTGTGTCTACTCAAAAGTAAGCCCCATTGTGTTCAAAATGCCTCTGCGTATGTGCAGAGTGTTGTACAGGCCTTTGGAAACCTGGACTGAGATCTGATTCCTTAAAGATGGGCTTCTACACTAAGAGCACCATCCCAACCATATCTACTCAGAAGTAAGCCCCATTGTGTTCAATGGGTCTTACTCCCTGGAAACTGTCTTTATGTGCTTGGGAGGGGGTTGATGCGCTTGGGGGGTTGATGCGCTTGGGGGGTTGATGCGCATGGGGGTTGATGCACATGGAGGAAGATGCACATGGGGGAAGATGCTCATGGGGGGATGTTGCACCATGGGGGTATGGTATACGTGGGAATTTTACTCCCAGAATGCGGGTATGCTTTTTGCTAGTAATTATATAAAAAATTAAATTAAGAACACAATCCTAACCATGTCTACTCAAAAGTAAACCCCATTGTGTTCAATGAGTCTTACTCCCAGGAAAGTGTCTTTAGGATTGCAGCCTAAGAGTTCTGCAAAAGACACAGGTTGCAATACTAAAAACACTTCCCTGGGAGTTAGACACATTTAGACCACAATGGGGCTTACTTCTGAGTAGATACGGTTGGGATTGTGCTCTTAGTGTAGAAGCCCATCTTTAAGGAATCAGATCTCAGTCCAGGTTCCCAAAGGCCTGTACAACACTCTACACATACTCAGAGGCATTTTTGTCTACATTATTACTTAATTCCAGACCAAAGGCCAACAGCATGTGGTTCAAAACTGGACCGCCCAATGTCTTTTTCTCTTCCCCAAAGCAGTGGGGGGGGGGGGTGTGTTTAAATCAAATCAGAAGGGCTGGGTGGAGGGGGGTTAGGGCAGTGGCATAGCTAGAGGGGGTGGAGCAGTCATTGCTCCCCTCACCTGGAATGGCTCCAAAAGGGTGGGACTCCCTCAAAAACATGACTGCTCCACCCCCTCTCGTTATGCCACTGGGTTAGGGTAAGGGGGATTCCCTCTCCCCTTGCTTGCCAACTGCCCTATGCACATCATGCCTATCCCATGTCTGGAGCCACACATACTCCATGACTCCGGGCTCTTGAACTGAGTTTTGGCATTGCAGACTGATGGGGGGGGGTTCTGGGGTTCTGCATTTTTCTATTTTCTGAGCATGGGGAGACCTTTGGACTGTCCAGGCTGGCTGCATTTTGCAGGCCGTGAGCAATTCAGGGGGAAAACCCTCCTTCCCCAATTCCCATCAGAGCATGTTTGCTTTTCCCGTTGGCGCATTTCCCCCACAGCTCTCCTGCACGGCTGTCCCCAATTCAGGAAAAGGTGCCATTGTTCACACCTCCTCTTAATGGCAGGAAGGTGACCATCTTGCTACTGTTGCTTGGTGGTAAGATCAGGCCTTGACTACCCACCCCCTTTTGCAATCCTAAAGACACTTTCCTGGGAGTAAGACCCATTGAACATAATGGGGCTTACTTTTGAGTAAACATGATTAGGATTGTGCTCGTAGGTTGCAGTCCAGAGTAACTACAGGAGCACGTAGGAGACATTACGTGCACCTGTAGTTACTGCACTACCTAGTGAAAACCTATGGGAAATTTGTATTGCAATCCAGAGTAAACTGTTCTTACTCCAGAGCAAGGACTCCCCATAGTTACTCTGGATTGCACCCTAAGTCCCATAAAACATAATGAGACTTACGTCCGAGTAGACATGCTTAGAATTGCACCAAAAAACCCACAAGTATAACTGACATAAAGCTTCATTTCAATAATAATTCAGCTTAACTTGGTATTGTTTGAGTTCATTGATTGGACTCGGGTCCAGACTCGATCTTCTATTTGCAAAGCAAAGGTTCCCCATTGAATGAGACCCTTCCCCCCAAGACTGACTGACCCCGATTGATTTCTTCTGGGCTACAGTGACCTAAACTCATGTGCCTTTTGGCCAGTCAATTTCTCTGGCTGGAAAAACTGGATTTGAGTAAAATCCTAAGCATGTCTACACAAAAGTAAGCCCCATTTTGTTGAATGGGTTTTGCTCCCAGGAAAGTGTCTTTAGGATTGCAGCCTTCCAGACTTTTGCAAACCAGACCAGTAAGCCTTAGAATGGTGGCTGTCAGCTCTCTAATGTGCCAATATTAACCCTATATCTGTTACTAGAGATATTAATAAATCTAAGGCCTGGATCCTAAAGGGAAATTAAGGTCCTTGCTCCGGAGCAGTTGAGATGACTTTCCATAAGATAACAGAGGGTGACGTAACTCCGTGGACCTGTAACTGCTATGGATTTTGCCCTAAATCACTAGATCTGAGACCCCAGCAGACATGTGAACATTTTCCACATAGATTAGCAAAAGTCTCCCTTGAGTGCCGTGGAAGAGGGGTTTCTTTCCCTATGGGTTCAGTCCCACACACTCCCTCCTGAGACGGAGCCCCATTGAAGACGAGAGCTGGAGGAACTGGAAAGAACTGGGGGGAGGAGATCTGCAGACTTGGCTGACTTCACACTGTTGCAAGCTTGCTAATGTTCACAAAGATCTGAGAGTCCCACCACAGTGGAGACGGAGGCCTCACCCACCATTCAGTCCAGCAGAGGTGGGGAAATAGGAAGCATCTCCACCCTCCAGCATCTCTTCCTACAGACCTTTCCAAGTAGATAACCTTCACCCCACATCTTCCTCCACGTAGCCCACTTTTCTGGAGCAGGCAAGGAGAATAAGCTGAACTACCTTCACACCAACCTGCTATAAGGTAGGACTGTCTGCTCACCAAGATCAGCTGCAGAGCTCCTCATGGGCAGGGTTGCCATATGTCCCGGAGAACTGGGACAATCCCGGTTTGGGGGGATTGCGTTCACATACTGGCAAGTTTGACAAGGGGTCCTGTCTTGGTTTTGTGGAAGAGAATTATGGCAACCCCACTCATGCCGTCTCCTTGCCCTCCCATAAGATGTTGATCAAGGTCCACAGCAGCACCTGAGCGTGGAAAGCTCTCTTAGGGTCACTGTGCCTGGCACAGCCTCTTCTCCACTGCCCCACAACAACCCTTGCAAGCTGGAATATTGCTTGCCCCCACTGATTGCTTTCATGGTTGGGGCTGCCTTTAAAGGAGAGCATGGTCTTGCAGGGTTTTATGGGCTGAGTGAATTGAAGAGATTTCACCTATTGTTTGGTTGGTTTGAAATGAAAATCACTTTCTGGCTATGCCACCAGCTATGCCACCCTCTGCCTATGCCATCAGTGAGCCCTGCCAGACTAACTGCTCAGCCCCACTCTGGCTATGCCACCAGTGAGCCCCCCAGACTGACTGCTCAGCCCCCCTCTGTCTATGCCACCAGTGAGCCCCCCAAGACTGACTGCTCAGCCCCCCTCTAGCTATGCCACTAGGTAAGGCTTCCTACAAGACTGACTGCTCAGCCCCCCCCCTGGCTATGCCACCAGGTAAGGCTCCCTACAAGACTGACTGCTCAGCCCCCCTCTGGCTATGCCACCAGTGAGGCCCCCAAGACTGACTGCTCAGCCCCCCTCTGGCTATGCCACCAGTGAGCCCCCCAAGACTAACTGCTCAGCCCCCCTCTGGCTATGCCATCAGTGTGCCCCCCAAGACTGCCATCAGTGAGCCCCCCAAGACTGACTGAGCCCCCAAGAATGACTGAAATAACATGATTTTTATTTATTAGGGTGCAAATGACTTTGGAGAGTGGTTGTTTGCTTCTAAGTGCCTGTGAAACTGCTCTATGCCATAGGGGCCAGATTGACCCTGAGGCTTTCAGGTACCTCCAGCTGACCGCCTGGCCTGGGTACAGCATATATAGGACCTCAGCCTATAGCCCCAATCTTGGAAATGGACAGCAAACACCCGACGAGTCACACTGTGACTCAACACACTGTTATAAATACCATTAAAATCACACCAGACCACCCCACAATGGTGGTTCTGATCCAGAATAGTAGATTCCACCATCATATGGGACAAATGCTGAAGTATGTCGCCCCACTGGCTTAGCTAGAGGGGGTACAAAGCACTAGGTTTATCAGGGAGCCACATTGTGGTATGGAAGTGCCCCCCTTTGGACAGGGTGACCAGATGCCCAGACCTCAAAAGGAGAACAAGGTCTTGGATTCCTCTCAGCCTGGCCTTTCTGGAGGACAACGGCATGTTTGCCTACTCATGAGTAAAGCAGTGATATTGGGCACTTTCACTTTCCCATAGAGCTCAATGCATATTTTTTAGTTTTAATTTCTTGGCCATAACTTTTGATAGGAAGAGTATATTTCAAAAGCGATTTTTGCAATGGATGCTACTCTGCAATACAAATCCAACGACATATGACACGATGGGGTACTGTGCATCATCGTGAAGTCCAAAAATGTAGGACACCTGGACAGGAGGCGAAAAATCCGGACAAATCCGGGTTTTTCCCGGTCATACGGTCACACTGCCAGGCCCATGCCTGCTTCTCCTGCAAGAAATGCAAGCACTGGGTGTGGAAGGGAGGAAGGGTCCCTCCTGCTTGCCTCAGCAAACAGCCGAGGAATGTGTCGGGTCAATGGCGGCTCTTTCTGGAATGACATATTTACAAGAAAGCGGTGATGTCCAGATAGCAGCGCAAGGCAGACTGTCTCAGGCGGCGATTCTTGCGCAAGTCACATTGCAAGCAAGCACTGCCCTCCCCCAGTAAGGACAGGCACAGAGGCAGACCCCCACCAGGAACAAAGACCCCAGAGTGGGACAAGCGTGCCCCACATTCAAAGTTCACCTCTGCGGGCATCTGCTTGGCCGGGCACTTGTAGGGGGGGTTATTTATTATTGGGGTGGTTCAAAACATTGGGTGCCGAGAGTCTTGCACCTTAGACAGCAGATTGCTGGAGGGGCCCACTCCACTGCCTGTTCATCCTTGACCATCCTGCACTGAAGATTTGGAGTGGAGATAGGGGGTGGCGGTGGTGGCGGCGGACCCGGATCAAGGGCAGAGAGGAGGCCTTGGAACCTGCAGGGCACGTTTGCTTTCTTGAGCGTTTCCTCACACTAATAAAGCAAGGGGGTTGGGCTGCTACCTTGCTTTCGGTCTCTATCCAAATAGCACCCCCACCTGAGATTCCCCCACCTCTTCCTCCTCTCCATGAGTGTTTCAAAAGATGTCAAACCCCCACCTCCTAACCCCCGCCCCCACATGGGGAACAGAAAGCAGGAAATGGATTGCGTCTCCCATTCACTTCAGGGGGGCATTTGCCAGAAGGACCCCCCAATAACACAAGCGACTCAGTTTCACAAATCTGACCAGTTGGCTTTTCTTTCCCCATTTCATTTCATGGACAGTACAGTCCACTTTTCTACAGTAAAAGTATGAGGTTGGGCTGTGGCTGGGAATGGAGAACTGGGATGTGTCACAATGGACTGGGATGAGCCACAAACGAACTGGGATGAGCCGCAATGGGCTGTGGCTGGGAATTCAAGTCATGCCCAGAGACACTTGGTTGGAGCTGGCAATTCCTGAGCCAGCTAATCGGATAAAATCCCCCATCTTGGGGTAGGGTAGTGGTCTGCAACCTGGGGTTGCAACTTCCTTTTAGGGGGGTTGCGAGAAGGTGGACGCAGCCATATTGGAATCTGGCACTGGGTACCTTTAATGACACTTCCAGCCCTGACGTCACTTCCGGGAGTCCCGGACAGATTGTCATTCTCAGAAGGAGGTCCCAGTCTGAAATGCTCGAATATCACTGGGGTAGGGATTGAAGGAGGGAATGAAGAACCTACTTGGGATCTTTTTGGCCTTCGTTCTCGAAGTGTCCTCTCTCTTAAGTGTCCTCTCTCCTCCTCCCCCACAGCCCTACACTTTTGTACCCAAAGCAGCAGATTATGGGCAAAGTCACAGATGCAATGGTCTCTCCAGTGCCCAGCGAGCGCCTCCCCCTGCTGTGCCAGGCAGCACCCAGCACCACTTACCTGAGCCAGGAGGAGGTGGTTCACCAGGCAAGTGCTGCCCCCTGGCAGGGGCTTCGCAGAGCCCTGCTTTGCCTCCTGGGAGGGCTCTTTGTCAGCATGCTCGCAGCAGCAGTCATCCTCCTGGTTACGATGCCCCGGCTGCACTCGTCCCTGGCCTGGTGGCAGAAGTCCTCCTTTTACCACCTGCCACCCACCGACTTCCCTGACTCCAACAGCGATGGGCACGGAGACCTTGAAGGTAAGAGATGAGAACGGCCATTGCATGATGCGCCACACCAGCATTGAGCAGCCGTTGCCATCCAGACACTTCTGGTTGCCACTCCTGGCAAAGTGGCAACCAGCAGAAGCTGGGCACGTGCTCTGGGCAAGAGCAGGTTTCCCACAGTGTCAGGCGCATACCCCTCTTTTGCTCCTGTGGCATCTCTGGGCTGGGAGCGTTTGGGGACAGTGCGCAAACTTGTCAAAGGCCAAGTCAAAGGTGGGATGATGCAGCAGGGGCTCTGGGGCCTGGAGGGTGCAGGATCAGCCCTGCCACAAAGATATTATGAGGACAATCCTAAGTATCGCTACTCAAAAGGAAGCCCCATTGTCTTCAATGGCTCTTACTCCTAGGAAAGTGTGTTTGACCTGCTTCCCATTCCCTGGGGAACTCTGAGGTCTGCAGTCCTTCCAGAATGGCATCTTCCAACAAACCCAGACCAGCAAGGGTGGAGGCCAGTGAAATGAAAGTGGAAGTGCCCAGGGATGCTATTGCTTGCTGCCCTCTTTCCCTCCCCAGGTGTGAGGATGCAGCTCAGCCAATTTCTGGTGTTGCATGTCCAGGCTCTGGTGCTGGGCCTGATCCTTGAGGCAGACGGTGCCAACCTGACCACCGTGTGCCCTGCCTACGGCTCGCTGGAGAAGCTGCAGGAGCTGCTGGACGAGGGGCATCAGAAAGGTACGTGTGTGTGTGGGCAAGGGGTGTTCTGCCTGGTGGAGCCCCTGCCTTGCGTGTAGCAGGTCCCAACACCAGGCAGCACCTCTGCTGAAAAGGGCCTTGGTGGAGCTGGTACCCGTTGAAGTGGGGGGCGGGGGGCGGGTAGGGTTGCCATAATTTTCTTCCACAAAATCGGGACAGGCTCCTCTGTCCCATTTGCCAGTATGTGATCACAATCCCCCCCAAATTGGGACTGTCCTTGGTTTTGGGGACATTTGACAACCCTGCGCAGGACACACACACACACACACAGGTAGAGGCACCCATGACTTGCTTTGCACAGGGAAGCTCCATACATTTATGACAGTGGGGGGGGGGGCAGTGGCTGGTGATCCTGCCTCCCTTCTCTCGAAGCTCCAGAGTCCTAGATGCTCCAGGCATCACTTGCAGGCCCTCATATTCCAGGGGTGAGCCTTAGAATGGGTGCTGGACAGAGCCACACTCTATGCGGGTGGCTCAGACCAGGTCCTGCCTCTCCCCATTGCCATCTTCTTCTCTCCTCCTAACAGGGATCCGAATCCTGCTTGAACTCCCAGCCTGGGAAGAGGAGGTGGACCCCATGGTAGAGGGCAACAGGACAGCCCACTCCCTCTGGGTAGGCAACCCCCCCTGCTCTGGGTGCAAAGGATGGCATACAGACTCCTGGCTTTCACAAGCTGCTCTGACCCCTGGCTGGTTGAGAGGGAGGCCTGGATCCCACCTGGTCTGGCCCTGGCCTGCCTTGCCAAGACAAGGGTTGTGCCCTATCAAGACAAGCCTCCCCTTCTCTCCCCTCCACTGCAGGAAGCACTGCGATTCTGGCAAGCGCAAGGTGTGGATGGATTCATGGTGGCCAAGGACCCTGCCTGGCACCTGGATGTGGTGAGAGCACCTACATTGGGGAGGGGGGGGGAATGGGATACACAGAGCAACAGACGATAAGCATGGCAGGGAGGGAAAGGAATCCTCCAAGGACCCCTCCCTGAAACAGCCTCTATGGAGTAGTGGTAGTGGTAAGACACAGAGGTAGTGCCGTCCATCAAACCCCAACTCCGGCAACTTACCATTTCCCACAGTCCCTGGACAAGTTCCAGCCCCAAGAAGCTTACAATCAAAAATCCATAAGAACATAAGAAGAGCCTCCTTTGGTGGATCAAGCCCATCTAGTCCAGCTCCTGTATCTCACAGCAGCCCATCAGATGCCTCGGAGAGCACATATGACACCTGCATCCAGGTGCCCTCCCCAGCATCTATCTATGCATGCACATGCATGCGCGCACACACTTACACAAATACACACACCCATCATGGGTGTGTAACCATCACAGCATAAAACTGAATGGGGAGGAAAAATCCAAGGTATGCTCCTCTTGTGGATACCTGACAGCCTCCCTCCCCATTCAATTCTGCACTGGATTTTTATTTGTATGCTTCTTGGGGCAGAGACCTGTCTTTTTATCCTCCATAAAAAGCCATGCTAGTTACCGGTATTTGAGACTGACGCAGAAGTGGAATCCAATTACAGGTGTTGGCAGCCTGGAGTGAGCTGGAGAGCCAGGTGCGGACAGAGAGGGGCCAGGAGGGGTAAGTGTGGGCCTGGCTTAGGGGGGCTGCTGTAATTGGGGGGGGGTTCTTCCTCTCCTTCCCAGTCTTTTTTGAGTCCAAGGGCTGTGGGGACCCATCATGGCTGTCTGGGGGGAACGCAAGGCAGTCCTAGGCTGCCAGTCCTAGGTGGCCATCAGGCTGTGCCCATCTCTTCCAGAGTCCTGCTTGTCTGGGACCAGAGCGAAGCCTGCAACATGTCCAACTGGATGCCCAGCAGGGTCATCCTCGCCTGCCACCTGCCGGGGGCGAAGATCAACTTGACCGCCCAGGCGCTGGCCCAGAAAGTGGAGGCGGCCCTGCGTCACCCACACGGACCATGGCCCAGCTGGATGGTGAGGAGGGCCTTCTGGCACCCAGCCTGTCTGCATCCTCTGGCTCATGTTTGGGTGCAGAGAGACCCCTGGGATCTGGGGGTTGGGGTGAGATATTTAGCTGAACTGGGACCTGCAGTGACCCATTGGGAAGGGGAAGAGGGTACCCCAAGATCTGTCATTGGTGGTGAGGTGTGGTGGGGCCTTGGGTAGGTGTCACAGCTTTGCAAACATCATGTCCGGAGAAAAGAGCCTCAACTGTAGCAGAGCACAGGCTGTTTCACTCTTCTTATCCGAAGGAAACAGACAGGAAAAAACTGGTTGGGCTTCTGTGTTTGCTCTTTTTTTCAGCTGCCCAGGAGGGTCCCACTGAAGGATGATTTGGGGGACATCCTGGGGGTGCTGCTGCTCACCCTTCCAGGGGTGCCAGTGATGCAAAGAGGGGCCGGCGTCCCGCTGCTTCTGGACCAGGAGGAGACGGTAAGAGAATAAGCACTCAGTTTGTGCCTTTAACCCAGTGGTATTCAGGCATTTCAGCCCGGGACCCCCTTTCAAATTTGTCTGGGACCCCTATCTAAATTACTGGGATGTTCTTCCATGTCCACTTGGAAGCAAATCCCATTGTGTTCTATGAGACTTACTCCCAAGAAAGCCCAGTGCCAGATATCACGATGGTGGATCCCACCCTCTTGTGACCCCCCCGACCCAAGGTTGTTACCCCTAAGGGAGTCCTGACCCCCACTTTGAAGACCATTGCTTTAACCCAACCTGCCCCTGTGCTCTTTGCTCTCTTTGGCTCACAGCCCTGGACAATTGATTGATTGATTGATTGATTGATTGACTGATTGATTGACTGATTTAGTTAGTTAGTTAGTTAGTTAGTTAGGTAGGTAGGTAGGTCTTTGCATCTCACTTTTCTCTATAAAGTCTCAAATAAGGGGTGCAGCCATGGCAGGTAGTCCCAAGGACTGGGCTTGTACAACACACACTTTTCTTGCACTCTCACAGCCATGCCAGTTGTCGTCACAGTTGTGCTCACGCCGGTTGTGCCCCACATGCTTTGCATTCTGTACCAAAGTAACTGGTGCTGCAACTGATGTTTAAATATCATTTAAAGAATGCTGCGAATCACTTCTGCGAAATACAGAACGAGGCAGCCTGTGACGCTGTCTGGAATTGCTGCTTAGAGTGATTGAACGGTGGGTGCTGTGCCGATGCCACCCCCCCCCCTCAGCACGGCCGTGGGGAAAGCAGGACTATTTCATCTCTGGCAAGAGGTTTTTTCCTCCCCTCTCTCTCTCTTTTGCAGGCAACCAGCAGGTCGGGTGGGCACCCCCTGGCAAAGCTGCTGGCTCTGCGGACCAAGTCGTCAGCCTTGCAGGGTGTCAGTTTTGCCATCCTGCCTCTGACCAGCCACTCTGCGGACACTTTGGCCTTCTTCCGCCCTGGCTCCTGCTCAGGGGTCCTGGTGCTCCTGAACCTGGGTTCTCAGTCCTGCCAGCTCAGCCTTGGGCACCTCGGCTTCCCTACTCATGCCAAGGTGCTGTTCAGCACCCACCCCAAGCCACAGCCGGACGCCAACCTGGAACAAGTGCAGCTGCTGCCACACCAGGCCATCCTCCTCCGAGTGCCTGGAGGCCATGGACAATGAGCCGCTGGCACCAGACCGGCCAGCCAGGCCAGCAGCCTTGGGACAGGAAGAGGGTTCCTGCTGACCAGGGCACAGTTCCCTGCATGCCCTTCTGGCCAAGGGGAGTGATGCCCCCTCGTCCCACCACCTGCTGGAGACTCTTGTAGTTCCTACGTATCAATATAGTTAAAACAATATTTATCTCGACTGGTCTGAAAGGGTGACCTGGCCTGGGTTGGGGGCACATCCAGCCCTCCTTGGGCAGTGACGCTGTTTGCCTCACCTGTCTCCACGTTCCTGTGCAGAGTGTGGAGTAAAGGTCTTGAAGCCCCCAGCTATCCTCCTCTCTGGCTCCCTATGCTGGGATGGGAGTAGGAATAGACTCTCTGAGGAGGAGGAGGAGGAGAAGGAGAAGGAAGGGGACCATTGGTTTGGAGGGGAGATTTGCATCTCAAGAGGCTCTTGATAGTATGATGGGTGGGTGGGGGCAATATATATATTTATGTAGGATGTATTGATTCCAAGAAGGCTACATGCTGCCTGCTCATAAGGAAAAAGAGGACAAGGAAGATTGTTTTTATAGGATACCAGGCTAAAAAAAAGAGGACATGTCCTGGAAAACGAGGACTTTGAGAACAATCCCCTACTCCAAAGTAAGCCCCATTGTGTTCAATGCAGGAAAGTGTCTTTTACTTGCAGGAAAGTGTCTTGCAGGTTTTACTTGCAGGAAAGTGTCTTTAGGATTGCAGCCATAGTTATCCTGTGAGGATTGCAATCCTGTTGACTGCTCTTGGGAGAATCAGTGCTCCCAGTGGTGTAGCTGGAAGGGGTGCAAAGCCCCAAGTTTTTCAGGGCTTTACAGCAGCATGCAGCGGCTGTTCCCCTCCTCGGCTCTGTTTTGCACACACCACCCAGAATGTCTCTCTGCAAAACTTTCAGTGCAATCCTATTGGTGTCTATTCAGATGTAAGTTCCATTGAGTTCAGTGGGGCTTACTCCCAGGAAAGTGCTCTTAGAGTTTTGCACCTCCTCCAGCTACTCCACTGCACCCCACTTCATTCCCCCGACCTCCCCTCAATGTAGGAAGTTGTGTCCCCCGCCCAAAATGACACCACTCAGTTTTTATGTGGATCCTTCCAATCAGGGTCCTTTGGCCCCGATCCCTTCCCAGGCCTTGCACGTAGGGTGAGAGTTGCTTGGACACCCACCCCCCCCCCCCCCCCGTAGGGTAGGCTCTGCTGGTACCTAGAGGAGGGCTGAGCAGTCAAGTCTGGGAGGGAGTTTCACCCCAAGGAATGTTCCTTCTATGGAAGGAATATGGTAGGGATAAAGGTTCTAAGGATGGAACATTGGAATGATGAAAGTTCTATGGATGGAACTGAAGGTTCTACAGAAGGAACGTGGGGGGGGATGAAGGTTCTAAGGATGGAATGTTGGGGGGATGAAGTTTCTATGGATGGAATGTTGGGGAGATGAATGTTCTAAGGGTGGAACGTTGGGGGGGATGAAGGTTCTATGGATGGAGCGTTGGGAATCTGAGCATTCTGATGGGGACTGGAGAGAGCTAGGGGAGTCGCATCAGTCCAAATTGGAGGGAGCCTCACCCCTTCGGAACCATTCCAGGTTCCCCCGCCTGGAATGGCTCCAAAAGGGTGAGGCTCCCTCCAAGGCAGAATGCTGAGCACCCCCCCCGCTAGCTACTCCACCGATGCAGTGGCAAGGAGTTCCGCAGGCTAAAGTCAAGAAGCGGCTCTGCTTCCCTTGCCTTGAACGGCTCCGAGGGGGCGAGACTCCCTCCGATCATGTCTCCTTCACCCCCCCAGCTACGCCACTGTGCCAACCTCACCTGTGCCCCCAACGCACCGCACAGCCTATACAAGCGGGAGGGAGACTCCTGGACGGTGGAGAGGGCTGTGGACCCCCCCCCCGGAACCCCCACCCCCCAGCCTGCTCCCTGCCCCCTTTAAGGCGCCTCCCCTTAAGAGCCCCTTTAAGAGGCGGTGCGTGGGGCGGGGGAGGGAGTGGGGCCGGGGCCGGGATGTAGCGAGGGGGCAGCTACAGTGTTGCCAGATCAAAGGCAAGGCAGGGCAAGGAAGGCGGCGGGGTCGGGAAGGAGCATCGCGCCCCGTCGAGGCAGCCAGGATCGGGCCCTGGGGGTTCGGGATCGGGGCCCCCATTCAGGATCGGGCCCCGGAGCAGCACCGGAGGAGGAGGATGCGCCCCCCGCGCAAGGCCGGGCAGGGGCCGAGGTAGCCGGTGGGGAGCCGATGGGGGTCGCGGAGGCGGCCTGAGACCCCGCCCGAGCCGAGGGAGCGTCCCCGGAGAGCCGGCCCGGCCTCCTCCCGACCCCACCCCCGTCCCCGGCCCGTCCCCACCCAGCCTGCCAGCCTGCGCGGAAGGAGGAGCACCGGCGGCGGCCCCGCGGCAGACATGAGGTCAGTACCTGGCTGGGGGGCGCGACCCCCGACGGCAGCCTTTGTTGTCTGTCTGCGCCGGGATGGGCCGCCCCAGGAGGGCTTCGCCCCGAGGAAGCTCCAGGCGAGGAAGGCTCCCCCTCCCCGAACAGGCACCCTTCGCTTCCCCCTCCCCAGGCAAGGACCCCCCCGGGGGTCTCCTCGGAAACAAGTCCCCTTTCCGAGGAGGTCTTCGCGCCCCCTGCCTGGGGGATCCCGGCTCAACCCTCTTTCCAATACCCCCCAGTCCCAAAATGGGGGGGGGAGAAGAGGAGCCCCTTGGCAGCCCCCCTCTCTGACCCCCCTCCCTTCCCCAGCTGACCCCCAACTTGTGAGGGGGGCCAAAGTTTAAAGTCTGCTGGCACTGCCAGGTGGGAATACACAGTTTTGGGGGAGGGAGCTGTCAAGGGGGGCAGGCCCAGGATGGAGCCCCCAGGGCTGGCTGCCCAGTTCCAGGGGGAGCTCTGGGGGGCTGGGGTGGGGGAGCTGTTCCAAGTTGGGATCCTCCCTGCAGAGGCTCTGGCACCTCAGGGATGTGGGGCCATGCAGGGTGCCCCCTTCCTCAGCAGGCACCCCGGCTTGAGTGCCTGGGGTGGGGGCAGCTCCCAGGTCCAAATGACACCCCAGGCAGGGCTTTGGGGGCACACATGACAGAGGCTGTGCAACTTCTCCCCTGTGTGGCCCAGGCAGGCTCCTTCCTCTGTGCACCCCTTCCCTTCCCATCTGGCCCTCTGGGACCCCCATGGTGCTCCCCTGCTTTCTCTTCCTCCCCAGGAGGGTCCTTGGCCTGCATCTGACAGGTACCAGTCTGCCTGTGGTGACCCCAGGACCACTCCCCCACCCCAGGACACCCAGGCCGGAGCTGACCCCGCAGGCCTTTGTGGGTCATTGAAGCAGAGCCGAAACCTCTTTCACCCCCAAACCTCTTCTTAGTGCCGGGCATGTGGGAGTTACCAACAGAAATGCCTCTGAGTTTGTGCAGAGTGCTGCTTCTCTCTTCATTGACTGCTTCCACCTGCAGAGTTTGTAGGGCAGCAGCTCAGCAAGCGTGCCCCACTTCAGAGGAGCCAGGGGGGTCAGTGGTTTCAGATGCCCCATAGGCTGCACCTGGCATGGCCCCCTTCTGCACTCTGCTCCATCCATTATTGGGGTTTCCCCATAGGCTGCCCCATTCTGGACTCCCACAACTTCAAGGCCGTCACTGCAGGGAAACAGGGAGATGAAGTGTGGGGTGACCCATTGGCCATTCTTTTCTTTGTAGACCACTTTGTGAACTTTTTAATTGAAAAGCAGTATATAAATACTGTAGGTGGATGGATGGATAGATAGTCGGGGACGACTCGCCTCTCTCTTTCAGATCCATAATAAGAAACACAAAGGTGTCTTATTGAGAAAGAAAGTGGTAACAGAAAGTGGTAACAGAGTTGAACACGAACAGCCTTGACCCCCCCTTCCCGGGGATGCCACCCCACCCACCCCACACTTTTATTGGGAGAGAACTAGTGGGGCTCTTGGCCTTCTCTTGGGACAGGTGGAGGCAGGTGTCCCAAATGGGGCAAAGATGCTGGCCGAGTGTTTGTGGGATGTTGGGGGCAGCTGTGGCAGGTTGTCTCTGACTGGGAAAGAAGGAACTGGGCACCAGTGGAAGGTCTTGGTGGTGGGTGGTCTTGGCAGGTAACTCGTAAAAGGGGCTCCTGTTGCTGAACCCATTTCATGGGGCTTTGTGCAGAGGCTGTTGGTGTGATCCGTACAGCCCTTGGGGCTACATAAGCTGCTGGTACTTTGGTATTCCAGCCCGGGACCCCCTTTCAAACTTAAAAATCTCTTTGGGGCCCCCTGTCAAACTTATTGGGATGTGATGCCAGAGCTCCTCCATGGAAATAAGTCCAATTGTGTTCAATGAGACTTACTCCCAGGAAAACCCAGTGCCAGATTCCAAGATGTGGATCCCACCCTCTCTTGACCCCCCCCCCCAGATCTGAGTACCACTTTGAGCACCTCTGGCTTAAGCTGCCATGACAATTGCAATGCGGACCCCACTACCTGCTGAAAATGGGCCCTGGAGTTGGGGACCCTTTAGTCCAGTGGTATGAGAGCATTTCAGCCGGGGACCCCCCTACTGAGAATGACAATCTGTCTGGGACCCCCAGAAGTGTCATCGTGGCTGCACCCAGCTTTTTGCGACCCCCCAAAATGAAGTCATGACCCCACAAGGAATCCTGACCCCCACTTTGAGTACCACTGCTTTCGTCAGTGCCTGAAGGGGCCTCCTCTTGCATGCTGCCATACTGACTGATATACTCATGAGGAAACCATGGATTCAATTCCCCAAGAGTAGGTCTGACTTTGATGACAAGAAAAAGTATCATCAACTTCCCTTCTGAAGCCATCCAAGCTGGTGACTGTCCCCGTATCATGTGGCAGGGAGTTTCACAACCCAGTGATGCATTAGTGTGATCAAGGAGTGACTTCCACTGGACATGCCGAACCCTCTTGCCCATCAATGTCAATTGGTTAACTCCAAATATTGTATTACGAAAGGGGTCCGAGTCACAGGAGGATTCAGCCTCCGATCCCTGATTACTCAGGAGCTCCTGGTGAGGAAATGATCCAGATCTTTTTGGAAGTCCCGGCAAAGTGTCTGCCGGGTCACCGCTCTCCAGATGCCTGTTGCCAAATTCATAAAACTCCCAAAATGTGGTGAGGCCAGACCTACTGATTCCACTTCACGGAGGCTTGTTTTCATGGCTTGAACCCACCAGTATACCAGTATCGAAGCTCTTGCGCACCCAGCTAGTCTGGCACAGAGCATCTGTTCACCCACAAACAGGGTGACCAGATGCCAAACCCAAAATTCCTGAACCCCCAGGCCAAAATTCCTACCTGCTTTAAAAAAAATTGCCAAAAATGTATTTTTTTCTGCTTTTATATTTTTGTGTTTTGGTTTTTTTGGCCATAACTTTTGATAGGAAGGAGATATCTCAAAAGATTCATGCATTGGATTCTGCTCTTCAATACGAATCCATCGACATATAACATGATGGTGTACTGTGCACCGTCATGAAGTTCAAAAATGGAGCCAAAATGTAGGACAATGAAGCCAAAATGTAGGACACCCGGACATGAGGCTACAAATCCAGGCACAATCCGGGTTTTTCCGGTCATATGGTCACCCTGCACACAAAGGGAATAGACTGGGCTGCATGTTCACTTATTGATTTAGGGCGCAATCCGGAGTAACTACGGAGAGTCCTTGCTCCGATGTAAGAACAATTTACTCTGGATTGCAATATGAATTTCCCATCGGTTTTCACTAGGTGGTGCCGTAACTTCATCAATGTAAATGTATCTTATGTGCTCATGTAGTTACTCTGGATTGTAGGGTTAATTGCGTAACAACAGGGAGAGGAGAACTGATCCCATCTATATTCTACTAGAAATCTGAATTTGGTGATCCAAGTAGCTCTGGCCTTTGGGAATTCTAGTGGTGGGGGGGCACTCAGAGATCTGGGGTAGTGATGCAAGAACTGCAGGGTAGTTCCTTGTGATCTCTCTCTCTCTCTCTCTCTCTCTCTCTCTCTCTCTCTCTCTCTCTCTCTCTCTCTCTCCAAAAGGGATTCTTCAAAAGGGATTACAGGTCCAGCCTTGTTATACATCAACTTTTAAATCACAGTTTAAAAACTGCTTTTCTACTATTGTAGACAGGCTGCATGTAAGCAGTCACTCTATTCTTCAACTGAGCCAGGCACATGCAGGGGATTGTTTGCATTTCTAACTGCTCACTGCCTCTCTACAACAGTAAGAAAAGCTGTTTTTAAGCCCGTGGCTTAGAACATCATCCTAACCATGTCAACTCAAAAGTTAGCCCCATTGTGTTCAATGGATCTGACTCTCAGGAAAGCTTCTTTAGGATTGCAGCTTTAGTGGTTTAAGGCACTGTGCCTGCCCATCTGAAGACTGACAGGTCAGAGGTTCAAGACGGGTCAAGTGGTTCGAGGTCAGTGCGTATTGCAATACTGAGTGAACTCCCGTCCCTAGCCCAGCTGGTGTCCATCTAGCAGTTTGAAAGCAGGTAAATGCAAATGGGTAAATAGGTACCACTGCGGCTGGAAGGTAATGGTGTTCTGTGCACTCAACATATAGCGATGCAGCCACATGACCATGGAAGTGCCTTTGGACAGTGGCTTAGAAACGTGCATGCGCACTGCACCCTAGAGTTGGTCATGATGAGCTGGACAACTTGCAGAGGACACCTTCACTTAATTTTTTAAAACTGCTTTCCTTTTTACTTCTTTGTACCAGCAAGGAGTGCCTGACTCAAACCCCTGCAGATACTGAGGCACAACCTTATTCCACCAGGAGCAACGGAGAAGCAAGAAACCTAGAAGTGGATCTTTAAATGTATTTTTCCCACTGTTTTTGTCCATGGATTTTTTCATCCACAGGAAGTTCTAAAACAGAAGCCTAGTGGATAATGAGGGACCCTTCGTCCTAATGTTAGGGAGCCGCTCTGCTGCTAGACCCTGGTGATGCTCAAGACCTGGAACCTCAGGAAGAGCAGGTTTTGTCTTGTTCTGGCTTTGCCTCTGGGGTTCCTGGAACCCAGGAGTGGGCGCCTGGTTCACCTGCACTACCTGCTTGAACGCTAAGCCTTCTTCCACTGACGCTCTGCTTAGCCCAGACAGGCCAGCCCTTTCCCAGGTTCAGTCCCAGCTGCCCTCCTCCCTGCTGGAGGCTGGGCGAGAGCAGACAGACAGACAGAAGGCAGGCTGGAGGGGTCCAGGGTGTGACTCAGCAGACGGAAGGTCTGTGTGTTCCTGGCTCTGGACTGTGACTAACCGGAGGCAAGAACAGCAAAGAGCTGAGCAGTCCAGCTTGGAAGTCCTGACTTCTGGGCCACCTACTTGGTTCCTCCACCAGGTCAAGGTTGGGTGATTCTTGGGGCACATGGCCTAAGTGTCCTCTCGCCTCTTGTAGGGTCACATCCATTAGGTAGCAGTTAGCAGGAGTTGCAGACTGCCCTGCTGTCTGTCTGTGCCCCCCCTTCTTCAGAGTGCAGACTGAAGGCAGCAATGCCTAGTGGCCAGAGCTGTTGGGTCAAGGGGCTGGGAGGATGAAGGGCAGGCCAGAGTGGTGTTAGCAGCTGCAGGGGGCAGCGGGGATGTCTGGCTGCTCCTTCTCAGGGTCTCCCAGCAGCTGTAGGTGCTGCAGCTGTCTAGGGGTGGGAATGTCATTCCTTTGCACCCCAGCACTTGTGCATCATCTCTTGTGGTTTCACTGGGAATAGTTTCAGGGGAACTTTTAAGGAAGAAAAGCAGGATATGAATTAAATAAAATTTTCAACCTTTTTCATCTCATGGCACAGGGGCAAAGGCGCCGAAATGGTCAAGGCACACTGTTGGTTGTTCTACCATTGACAAAAGCACATCATGCTGTTGGTTGGGGCTCAAATCCCCCCACTGCCCTCTTGATAAAGGACCCTCTCCAAACACCTGTGGCACACCTGAGGATAATCTGTGGCACACCAATGTGCCGTGGCACACCAATGTGCCACGGCACACTGGTTGAAAATCAGTGCTTTATCAGTTCAAGGGCTGTGCCAGGGGGTTATCGGGTCATCTAACGGCAGGGAGTTGGAAGGGGCTTTGCAATTCATTTCCTGTGTTTAGCATTACTGGTAGAGGGGCAGGGCGCACTTCCTCGGCTTTGGTCCTGTGGGTTTCGTCCCCAACAGGTAGTGGTGGATGTCTCTGGAAATTACCCATTTTTGCACTGAGCAAAGTTTCAGGAGCAGGTCTCGGCCTTTATGCCTCAGTTTCCCTGTTGTTTGGGGCAAAAGGCATTGCCCTTCGAAACCTTGCTACCCCCTTGAAGCTCGGATCCTTTGCAGTTTCTAAATGGAGACACCGCCCCAGATCCTTCTGATTACCCAAACAGCAGGAAACAGGCCGGTAAATGCCCTCCGCTTTCCTTTTCCACTGTGTGTACATGGTGTGCATGTTAACCCCTGGCTTCCCAGGGAGTCCCGCTGCTGCTTGGCCCAGGTCCCCAGTACTCCGAGGAAGCTGGCTGCCAAATCTTAGGACCGGTGAACAATCTTGCCTGTGCTCATCAGTTTTGAAAACCAGGCCATGTCTTGGCCGCCGGGCCGCGGCTCCAACAGAAATACCTTGAAAATTTTATCGGAAGAAGCGCAGTTTGGTGACGGGAGAAAAAATTCTATGGCCTGAGAGCAGTTCTGGGAATGAACTTGTGGAACTCACTACCACAAGATGCGGCAATTTTGTTGTTTAGTTGTTAAGTCGTGGTCAAGTCTTCATGACCATCTCTTCATGGACTGCAGAACACCCTATTCTCTGGCTTCTGCAGTTTATCCAAACTCTTCTTCATTGCCTCTGTGACACTATCTCACCAGCTCATCCTCTGCCGTCCCCTCCTCCTTTTGCATTCAGTTCTTCCCAGCATCAGGCTCTTTTCTAAGGGGTCTCCCCTTCTCATGATGTGGCCAAAATATTGGAGATTCAGCTTCAGTCTCTGTCCTTCCAGTGGACATCAGGGTTGGTTTCCTGCATTTGATCTCCTTGCAGTCCATGGTCTCAAGAATCTCCTCCAGCACTATCATTCAAAGGCATCTATCCTTTGGTGGTCAGCCTTCTCACATCTCTACATTATCCATGGACCATCCATGCTCCAGCTCTCACATCCATACGTTATCCATACGTTATCCATGGACCATCCATGGTCCAGCTCTCACATCCATACGTTATCCATGGACCATCCATGCTCCAGCTCTCACATCCATACGTTATCCATACGTTATCCATGGACCATCCATGCTCCAGCTCTCACATCCATACATTATCCATGGACCATCCATGGTCCAGCTCTCACATCCGTACATTATCATAGGGAAACCATAGCTTTAACTTGACGGATCTTAGTTGGCAAGGTGGTGTCCCTACTTTTAATTAAGCTAAGTTGCCTACCTCTGCTATAGCTTTCCTCCCCAGAAGCAGACATCTTTTAAATTTCTTGGCTGCTGTCACCATCTGCATTGATCTTGGAGACCCTCAAATAAACTCTTCCATTACTTCCTCTTCTATTTGCCACAAATTGATGGGACCAGAAGCTGAATGGGTTTTTAATGTTTTGTTTTAAGCCACTTTTTGCACTTTCACCCTCGCCAAGAGATTCCTTAGTTCCTCCTCACTTTCTGCCATTAGAGTGTCAATTTACTGATCCACGAAGGGATTCGATAAAAGATGCTCTAGGAGGCTTTCCTGCTACAGGCAGGGGGTTGGACTAGATGACCTACTGGGTCCCTTCCAAATCTAGGCTTCTATGAAATTTCATGGAGGAGACATGTCTGTCCAAAGGCATGAAATCAGTGGAAACTTCATGTTAGAGGAAATCTGCCTTTCTATTTTAGAAGATAAGGGGAGATGATTCTTCCAACAGAGGGTTTCCAGGTTTCTCCAGATGTGCCCCAAGGTGCCAGATGTGCCCGCAGGAGGTGGCTGCTGACTTCATGCCCACCTTGGGGCACATCTGGAGAAACCTGGAAACCCTCTGTTGGAAGAATTGCTGGAAAGGATAGTGTTTGGTGTGGTCCAGGAGGGATGCTTGAGATATTTACTGGGAAGCGGCACGTCCGTGTTGGGCGGAAAGGCCCTTCTGCTCACTGCTCAGTTCCCCAGCTAGCCTCAACCTGGCTGCGGGGAGATTGCCGCAGCGCCTCTGGGTGGCGTGCCAGGGTGTTGCCCTGTACGGGTGATGCCAGTTGCTGCTTGGACCTGGCGCTGTGGCCCCACCTGGTGCATGCTGGGAGTTTCTTGCCTGCTGTGCTTGGAATCCAGTTCTATGTGAAAACTCTGGCTGGGCTGCATTGTGACTTAACTGGGAGTTCTGAGCGACCTGCTCTGCCCCAGAGGAAGAAGGTTGGGGGCAGTGGTGGCAGCAGCAGTGGCAGGGCTGTGGTCTTCCTGCCCGTCGTTTGGGGGTCTTCCTCTCGACGTGGTGCTTTGCCTGACAGCATGGCCAAAACGGACAGGTTGGAGGGCTGCCCCACTGGTGCCATGGGGTGGAGGCCACGGGGATCTGGCACCTCTGCAGACTTCTTGCTGTGCAGGCACCCCTCTGAATTGGGACAGGATCGGAAGGGGGGGGGACCAAAGCAGACCTCAAGGAGCTTTGTTTCCCCCCCTCCTTTTGCTGATGAGGCTGCAAACCCAGGTTCTGGACAGCTGGAACTGGCCACACTTCTGAGGCTGCGTGCGTCTTGGGGGGGATCTGCTTGTTCTCCCCCATGGAGAAAAGTGGAGAGAGGCTCCCTAGCATCCTCCCCACCCCCACCCTTTCCAAAGTGTTCTGAGTTGGAGAGGCAGGAAAAGTGGCTCTCAGGAAGTGACTCAGCGTCTCAACTGCTGCCTGCCCAGGGGAGTGTGCGGTGGGTGGGGGGAGGGAATGGGGGATGGACTGGGAAGGTGGCTTGTTTGATTCCCCTCCCCCCACAGATATCCACAAATGTCCTCGAGTGCTAGGCAGCCCAGACCCCAAAGCAGGTTTCCTCACTCTTTACCCCATGGGAGACCTGCGCTATCTTCCCTTTCCCAACAAATCCTGGCACTCAAAGTCTTCACCAGATCCGGACCATCCACCAAAGTAGAAAGATGAAAAGTGTGGTGTGACAAGGATCAGGGGCTCCCTATGTGGTGGAACATGGTGGTCTCGTCTCCCCCCATTTAGGGGCTTTTTAAAATACCAGGCTTTGCTGCTCTCCCAGGGTTGCTCCTATCCCTGGGGTTGGGACAGCCTTTCTCCTCCCAGGTTGGGCCTTCCTGGCCCTGCATCACCTCCACCTGTGGCTTCCTTGCACATACTCCCATGAGATACAGACCCAGGATGGCTGAAAAGTGTGCCGACTGAGGGCACACAAGCAGCGTGCCACTGGGGTGTCTTCCACTCCCTGGAATTCCTCTTGGGAGACCAGCACATGTTCCTCTTGGCAGATCATGGGATCGTCCTCCAGAGCCTGCAAAGGGCCAGCAAGCAAAAAGATCTGCAACGGTCAGGTGTGCCTGGACTGGAGGGGGGTGGCAGAGTTTGCATGGGGGAGGATGGGGCCCGGGCTGCTCCTGGAGATGGAGGCAAAGCTGTTCTCCGGGTCCTTGCATTTTGGACCTGGAGAGGTGGCTGGAAAGGATCCTTGACACTGGGGCATGATGCTTCCCTGTGCTCTCTCCTCGGGGCAAGTCCTGGAGGTCTTGGACCTACCCTGAGTCCCTGGAGCTGGGCATCCTCTGCTGTCTGCACATTTGCACAGGACCCCTGCATTTTCTTTGGCAGGATCACACTTGGAAAGCCCTCTGCTGCTGCTTCTGCTGCTCCACCTAAGACATCCCACGTGGACAAGCATCCCAGGTGCGGACAAGGGCCGGCTGTGCATTGCAAGTGCTTGGCTGTTCTGATCCTATCCCTGCCCCTCTACAGAGCTGGCTGTGTTGCCCTCTCTGTGAAGCACTGACGAAGGAGGAGAGGGTGCTAATGGGGAAGGGGTACTGCACAGCCGTATCAAGCATGGTCAGAGGTTTCTTCTGGGTTAGATTTTCCTGCTGGGATGTGAATGTTGGATCCTGTGCATAGGAAGTACTTGCAGCGGGCACTGTGCCAGTCCCAATCCCTGCAACCCCATCTGTGTTTGCAGAAAACAAAAGGCTTGCAGGGGAGCCAACTCTCCCCCCCCCCTCCATGCGAGCAGGAAAAAGGAGCATGGAAAGGAGCCCTGAGTCACCGTCCTACCTGTTTGTCAACACTCTTCTTGGGCCAGTTGCATGCAAACCAACCCCCATCTCCCCCCATAAAATGCTGCCAGCACAGATGCCTGGAATTTCAGGGGGTTGAGATCTTGCTCACTGCTCTGTGCCAATCTCATGCAAGGCTGGTGACAGAGGAGTTGATGGGGGGCCTGAGGGGCTTCAGGTCTGGGGCTGAGCAGTGGGGCAGATGCAGGGCGTCTCCAGGGCCTTCCCAGCAACTGCCTTGCATTCCCACATTCTATGCAGATCCGTCTGTCCCGATCCTCAAATCTACCCTTATATGGGCAAAGGCAGCTCTCCCCCCCCCCCACCCTGCCTTCCCTTCCTGCCGCTTCCGGCTTCTTAGCGCACTCCTCAGCCCTCCCAGGTGCCGCTTCTGGAGAGTAATTTCCCTGCCTTCCCTACAATCCACCAGGATATGAGGTGCAATCTTGGTTTTGGGAGAGAAGAGATGCTCCTCTTGGGGAGGAACACTTTGCTCCTATGTCTGCACATGGCACCTACTGACTCTTGGCTCTAGTCCCATTCTAGGGTACCCCCTTGGATTGCACCCTAAATTTGGAAGGGGGTTCATTTAGCCAGGGACTTTGGCCATCCCAGGACATCTGCACCCTCTGCATCTGCCTGGCTGCACCGTTGCATCTTGGAGGACCCCGCAGCCACCCATCTGGACCCACGCTCGGCAGGGCATGGCCCATCCCAAAGACCCTCTCTTGTTTTAGTAAGAGGCAGTGCAGCCCTTCTTCCCGCTGAAGTTATGAAAAGGGAAAGCAGTTTGTGCCACGATCCGGAGACTCTTGGTTCAGTGGCAACCCTGCCCTCCCCATTGGTGTGGTCCATGTGAGCGCAAGAAGCCTGACCTTTGAGCCAGACCCACAGTGTCCCTCCTGCATCCCCAGAATGCAAACAGATCTTGCGAGCGAAGGAGGTGGGGTGAGAGGTGGGCAGTGGCAGGGCTTGTGATCTGCTTTTGGAGGAAGGGAAAGGAATTGTGGTGGCTTCTTGGAGGGCCATTTGAAGACCTTTAGGACAGTGGTATTCAAAGTGGGGGGCAGGACCCCCTTGAGGAGCCATAACCTCTGGTCAGGGGGGTCATAAGGGGGTATCCACCATCATGGAATCTGGCACTGGGCTTTACTGGGAGTAAGTCTCATTGTACAAAATGGGACTTACTTCCAAGTAGACATGGAGGAGCTCTGGCATCACAACCTGCTAAGTTTGACAGAGGGTCCTGGAGAAATTTAAGTTTGAAAGGGGGCCTGGGGCTAAAAGGCCCAAGTGCTTTAGGGGGTTCTGAGAAGTTGGGCACCTTCCGTAGTGCTGGGCTGAGGCTTTCCAAGCAGGTTCTGAGCATGTACAGATTGAGAGGCTCAGCTGGTGCTTTGCCCTGGAAGTGCCAGGCATTCTGGTGATGCAGCTTTGGCTTCCCACCTTGCACCGTCACTCAGCTGTGGTGAAAGTACTGCTGGCACACAGGCCTTGGGAGTAACACGACAACCTGATGATTGCTCAGCCAAACTCTGGGGGTGGACAAGCCCCCACTTGGTGTTGACTCGAGGGGGGCATTGCGTAAAGTGCAGGGGCTCTGCAGAGTAAGGCGACAAGGGGGTGACAAGGGGGGCACATGGCTTGGAAGCAAAGTCCCCTGCATGCCATTCCCAGGTGGGGAAGGCTCTCGAGTTGCAACGAGGCTGGAAAGGCCCCATCCCCGTGAAGCACAGCTGGTCAGCGGAGACCATTGGGGGCTCTGCAGGCCAACAGTTGGTCTCCTTCAAGGTGGCTCAGTATGAGAAGAATAACAAGGAATGGTTGGATGGACTCAAGGAGCACAGCGTAGCCCTGGCGCAACCGGTACCAACTGTTGTGTTTGCCATTTCCAGAGAAGCCAAAGTCTTTTGAGCCTCCACTGCTTTCTCCCAGTACTCCCAGTAGGGCTGAGAGATGGGAGTGGGCTTGCTCGGGAAGTTGGGAGCGCAGCAGGGACGGGGATCTGAGCCCCTCCTTCCTGCTTGTGGGTCACTCGTCTTAGAACTTTCTGTGCTTGTTGGAATTCCTTGCTCTGGTCATCTGGACTTTGTATCAATCCTGATGACCATGCAAATCCATGCAAAGTAAGGACATGTGCATGATTTTCCTTCTTGTGCATAACTCTGTAGTATATGGTATTTTTAGGAAAAACCCTGTTCCTACTAATTCTTGCTAGTTGTGAATGAGGAAGGTCTGCAGCTGTGCAGACTGCCCCATTTTGCCATATTCCCAGTTCAAACTTTACCTGGATAATTGATACACACCTTAAGCTAATCAGTTCCCTTTTCTCCTCAAGGGTGGCTCAAGTTCTGCACCACTAGAACCCCCACCCCACAGCTTGCCCATTCAGCCTGTTGAGGTCCTCCTTCCCCCTTCTCTTGCCAGTGCTTCTCCAACCACCTCCGCAATACCTTGGTCCTAGCACCTCTTGAGAGTGGCAGCCACCCGGTAGTCTCCAGCCTCCACCCAGAGCCCCTTTTCCAGCCATCTTCAGGGTCCGTTCACCAATCCTTCCATCAACCAGTTATTTAATCTGTTGTTCATTGAGCAGGGTCAGTCAGTCAGTCAGTCCATTAATCAGTCTACAAGTCAGCATCAGTCTGTCCTCTCTCCTGCAAGCTCCTTCCTTCTGCTCTCTCTGAGTGCAATTCTAACCAATTTAGGCCAGCACAACACACTCATCTCCCCATTCCTGCGGTGGTGGTGGTGATGGTGGGGTGTGTGTGTGTGGGGGGGGTGTGATGCATGTCTGTGCACTGCCTACCACCCCCACAGCAGAAGTGCCTTTTGGCACTTTTGCAACACCCCAGGCCAGGACGGATCTTGTGCTCAAACTTGTGGCAGCCTAACCAGGGGTTCGGATTGCACGGTCTCTCCAAACTCCTTCCTTCTACAATTGCACCCCTTTTCTTCCTCCAGGTGCTGCTTTTATCTCTGAAGTCCTGTTATATCCCTGGCTGCAGGTATGCAGCACACTCACTGCTTTGGTGTTAACCCCATCCTTGCTTGCCTGAGCAAGGGGTCACTGTTGACACCACATCCTATCTTCTTGGAGGATCTTGCATGTTTCTATTACACACACACACACACACACACATATTCAGCCATCCTTCTGACTTTGGTGCTGCTGTCAGGTGGTGCCTGTCAAAGTGGTGCCCAAAGGCGGGCACAGGTGGTGCCCATCGTGTGGTCATGAGGACCAGACACTTAGATTTTTCTCAAAATGGAAAGCTGCGATACCCGGGATGTGGCGCACTTTCTGCACTCCTGTAGGATCACAGCGGAGGCACAGTCCTGACAGCGCATAGATGGTTTCGGAGAGGGGTGGACATTTGTGCACATGATGATTTGTGGGGAATGCCCTTGTTGCTGCTGCTTCTCCTTCCCAAGGCAGGTTCTCCAACTTGCTTGACCTGGTTTCTTCCCTTCCGGAGCTGAGCAGGCCGAGAGGCACCTGAGATTCGGAAAGGAGCAGGGCTCCTGTGAGGGAAGAGCTGATCTCCTTCCCTCTCCCCTCCCCAAAAGGCACGTCTCCTCCTGTGAAGCAGCTGCTGGGTTGGGCTGTGCCCCGACCTGCCTGCAGCCCCAGCAGGCACTGCCGGCCTGGCACTCCCTGTTTGAACCGAGGGAGCGGCTCCAGCTTCCGCTTCTCCCTTTGCTGCCCGCAGGGGAGTTGAGCTGCAGTGGCATGCGCAGGTGCTGGATAAGAGAGGGGGGGCAGATCCAGGCTACACAGCGATAACTGAGTCAAGCCGGGAAAGAGGCGGGAGTGGAGCCCTTCCCGCCTGCCTGCTCGGGGTGATCTGGCTGCTCCAGCCTCGGTGTTTCTCTTGGGCAGCTGCCAGACTTCCAGGAGCTGCTCTTAGCTGGTGAAAACCAGGAGCTGCCAGAGTGGAGGCGCCTGGGTGGCAGCTGCGTCCTGGGACCCAGAGGGCTGGCAGCAGAGGCCCAAGGGGGGGGGTCCTCGGGGAGGAGTGAGCCACATTTGTGGCCCTATTTCTTGGCCAGGCCACTTCTTGGGTGCCAGGACCATCTCCTGCTTGGGGGGAAGCCTCTCCGCTCTCAACAGCTTCCTTGCTTTTCCTGTTTTCCCAGTTCTTTGAGCACCTTGTCCCGCCGCAGACAGCTGTGGGGAAGTTGGGCAGGACTGGCAGCTTTGGGGGGACACAGGCCAGGTGGGGTCTGCTGAGCTACACCTCTGGGTTGCTTCGGAAGCTGCCAGTTGACCTCCAATGTGGTTTCTCTGGTGTAGGGACTAAAAACCTTCACTCACTTCTGCCTTCCCCCATCCAAAGGAAGCATCTAGTTCTCCAAAGTGTTTTGGGGGGCGGAAGAAGGCCTGCCTGGAAATTCCCTGCCGAGCCCCATCTCCGTCACGGAGTGTCTCCTGATCTGCAGCCTATGAGCAAATGCCGTTGTGTGCCAGTAAACAGAGCACCCCAAATTTGCATCCTGTGGTGCAGGCAGAGAATGCGGATTTCCAGGTGGCCAGAAGAAATCAAGGCATCTTTGCATGCAATCTGGAGCACCCTTGGCATCCAGGCTGGTGTGCCCCAAGTAGTCTTCCTCCCCACCCCCAAAATCTGATGCCCCAGGTTGAATGGAAACTGTCAGAACTGCTGTATAGTTCTCTGTGCCCCCCAGGGGGTGGGGGAAGGTTCAGTAATAAAAGGCAGTGACCCCCTCAGCATGCATCCTACAGCTGTAAGGATCCGATGGGGGGTGAGAGGCAGACACGTCCACCTGCTGGAGGCTCCAGAGAACTTCTGCTGGTCAAGGTGAGCAGCGAAGCAGGTGAAGCAAGAGTCCAACAAGGAGGTGTCCATCTCCGTCGTTGTTCAAGCCAGTGTTTTTACAGTAGCCCATTCTATAAACTGGGACGGGTGTCGCTACTGGGTGCAGGGGTATGGCCCACAGCAGGGGATTCACCTGGGGGGTGACATGCACTGGGGGGCTGTGGCTCCCCAAAATGGGAATTTCTCTTCAGTGCACAGTGCCCCATTGAATCAAATGTCACTTGATGCGTATTGAAGAGCAGAATCCAATGCAAAAAATCTGTTTTGAAATAGTTTCTTCCTGTCAAAGGTTATGGCCAAAAAACTAAAAATCAAAAATATACATTGAGCTCTATGGGAAAATGGTTATGGGGTGACTTCTAGGTTCCCTATGATAGGCACGTAGGACACAAGCCTAAGAAATTTAGGCTGGTCTATCTTCCCATGATGGTGTGGGGAGGTTGGCCTAACCCCCCCCCCCCAAAGATGGGGCAGAAGTGTCTTAATGCACATTTGTGACACCCCCGGTCAGCACAGGACTTACACTGGGGCATAGACTGGCCAGGATTGCAGCCTTACTTGGCCCCCTCATCTGACTGGCCCTCGAGGGCCCATATATGGCCAGGCCTCTGGGGAATCCCAGTTTGGGGGGGGGGCCTGGAAGGTGCCTGTCATTTGCCAAACCACATTCTCATCTCTGTGTTTAGGCTTCTGTGACTTGACGCTTCACAGAACTTTCCATCCAAATGTCATGTGCAGGGAAGTGGGGAGGGCAGTGTTGGGCTGCGCACTGGAGGGGGCGACAGAAATGCTAGACACCCTTGCGGGGCTGCAGGACTGAGATTTGTTGGGTATTTATTTATTTAAGGGATTTATACCCTGCTTTTCCCATGCTAAAACAAATGCCAAAGCGGCTTACAAAGCTTCAGTTCCTCCCGCTCACTGTCCGCACAACAGCCCTGCAAGGTAGGTGAGGCTCAAATCCCCCAATTGCCCCTCCTGGCACAGTGGTTGAAAATCATTGCTTTAACCATTACACTATCCTGGATCTCAATGGTTGCCAACTTTTTCTGACACTGCTCCTCTGCCTTTAACAGCAGCCTGGCATACAGCAAGGGAGGCTTCCTCCTTGATTCAATGGGCTGAAGTGTCACCCAAAGACATCTGCATGTGAAGTTGCTTTAAAGGCAGAGGGGCAAGGCCAGCATTCAAGGTGGGTGGCTGCATTTTCCGAGCTGTTTTCTTGCACCTCCCCAAAAGACCCCCCAAGTTGCAGCTTTTCTGACCCCCCCTTTCCCCAAAGGAACCAAACTATGACTTATGCTCAGATGGGTGTCCAGGAAAATGCAGTTATTTATTACAATAACGTGTGATTTGCATTATGCGACAGACTTTTCATAATAATGTGGACTTTGAGCACAATCCTAACCATGTCTACTCAGAAGCAAGCCCCATTTTGTTCAATGGGTTTTACTCCCAGGAAAGTGTTTCTGGATTGCAGCCTTTGTTTCCTCTCATTTTCCATGATGGGGGCGCAAGGTCTTAAATGGGGGTGTTGTGGGACTGTGTTCCTTGAGGCAGATGTGGACTGGTGGGATGGGCTGTGGGGTGTGATGGGGCTGTGTTGCTTGAGACAGATGTGGACTGTTGCATCAAAATATTTATTATATTTAATATTTATTTATTATAAAATATTTATTATTTAATATTAATATTTATTCTCCCCCCCCCCACACTCTCTCTCTTTCTCCCCCACCCAGTGAGTCGGTTGTCTGCAACACTCGGGCAACAGTGATGATCTATGATGATGTCAACAAGAAGTGGACGCCAGCGGGGAGCGGCCCCCAAGCCTTCAGCCGGGTCCAGATCTTCCACAGCCCTGCCAACAACACCTTCCGGGTGGTGGGCCGTAAGATGCAGCCAGACCAGCAGGTAGCGCGCTCCGTGCAACGCCCATTCGTATGAGGAGGAGCAAAGGAGAATATTGGGGGGCAGGGGAGGCCTACCTAGAGGTTAGAGCATCTGGTGGTTTGGTATAGCAGCTCTCCCTGGCACTGGGTGCCAGGCATCAAGTCTGATGACAGAGGGTAGCACTGGGCAGATTCTGAAACACATGTTGTGGGAGTAAATGTGGCTCCATAGAAGAGCAGCTGGCTTTGGAGGCAATTGGTCCGTGGCTGTGGCAGGGTCAGGATCAGGTAAGGGTCTCGGGTGGGAAGGGTCTCATCTCCGTTTAAGGTGGGAGGGAACCCTCCTGCTCTGCCCCAGACACAAGCAACCTGCTACTGCCAGTCCAAGTGTTCAGTGGCTAGAGCAATGGGCTAGACAGAGTGAGAAACGGTCGGACTCCATGATGTGTTGAAAAGCCTGGGAGTTGCAGCAACTCTGCCTGGGAGTGGGTGTGGAGTGTCTCAGGAAGGAACGTGTAGCTGGGGCGCTGACACAGGAAGCCCCCCTACCTTTTCTAAAGGTGGTGACTGTAACCCCTTTCCCAAACCACTCTACATCCCATGTCCTGGTCCTCTAGCTCAGGGATCTCCAAATCCTGGCCCACAGCGAGCCTCTAACTCAGGGGTCCTCAAACTTTTTAAACAGGGGGCCGGTTCACTGTCCCTCCGACACTGTCGGGGGCTGGACTATAGCTTCCTCCCGGCGAGCCACGCACCGCGCCTGTGACGCATTCCTACACTGAAGTAAATCCCATGATAGTCATTGGGCTTACTCCCAGGAAAGTGTGGCTAGCATTGCAGCCTCAGAGCCCCATCCTAAGCATTCCGACACAGAAGTAAATCCCATTATAGACAATGGGCTTACTCCCAAGAGAGTGTGGCTAGCATTGCAGCATCAGAGTCCTATCCTAAGCATTTCTACACAGAAGTAAATCCCATGATAGAATGGGCTTACTCCCAGGAGAGTGCGGCTAGCATCGCAGCATCAGAGCCCCATCCATCCATCCATTCCTACACAGAAGTAATGGACTTACTCCTAGGAAGGTGTGGCAGGCTTGCAGCGTCAGAGCCCCATCCATCCTAGGAAAGTGTGACTTACAAGCCAGCGACTGAGTGGGAAGGGCGCGGGAGGGACTGAGCGGGAAGCGCGCATGCCTGTTGCCGCTTCTCCGCAGCGCCAGGGGCTACTTGGCCAGCACGTGCACAGCGACTCAGCAGAAAGCAGCAACTGAGTGGGAAGGGCATGTGCGCCGGCCAGGGAACCCCTGACACTGCGGAGAAGTGGCAACAGGCATGTGCGCTTCCCGCTCAGTCCCTCTTGTGCTTGTGCGCCTGGTGGCGAGGCCCCTGGGGTTTCCCCCCAGCCCCCGGCGGGGGGCAGGGGCTTTTTGAAAGTGCCCGCAGGCCAGATTGAGAGCCATGGTGGGCCGTATCTGGCCTGTGGGGTGTAATTTGAGGACCCCTGCTCTAACTGGTCCACGGCCAACCTCCGCTCCGCTAAGAGCCTCTGATCCAGTTGACCAAATATGCCTGGAGTTCTGATAGTGGGTGGGAGAAATGGGGGTACATTTAAGTGTGTGCTTCATTCCTGTGCTGTGTGTTTGTGCTGGATGAAATCCTGGATATTTTAGGATTTCAGAATTTTAAGATATTTTAGGATGTTTATTCAGAAATCCTGAATAAATATTCATTTTTAAGTTCATCTCTAAATTATTTACTGAAATTTTGTATTTAGAATTTTTTTCTGGCCCTTGACACTGTGCTAGATTTTTGATGTGGCCCTTTGGCCAAAACATTTGGAGACCCTAGTACTAGCCTGACTCCTTTTCCACCCTGTTCTGTCTCTCTTTCCTCCCCCCTTCCCCATTGCCAAGGTGGTCATCAACAGTCCCATTACTAAGGGGCTGAAGTACAACCAAGCCACCTCCAATTTCCACCAGTGGCGCGATGCCCGCCAAGTCTGGGGGCTGAATTTTGGCAACAGAGAGGAAGCTGGCCAGTTTGCCAGTTCGATGCTGTTCGCCCTGGAGAAACTGGAGTCAGGTGAGGAGGATGCTGTGAGAGTGCAACAGAGGAGGGCACAGGGGTATGTGTCAGGAGGGCCAAGTGGACAAGGAGTGCCAACAGACTGAGGCACTGGCTGGAGCTCGAGAGGGAGCTACATGCTGAAGTTGGAGCGGGCATGGGATTCTTGGACTTCATGCGCAAGGATCCATGGATGCAGACTTGCAACCAGCTCCATTCTGTCTCCTCCAGGGAACTCGGCACCACACCGGCCTGCCCAGAATGGCCCCTCTCCTGAGGACCTCAGGTAGGCAATAACCCTGGAGTGTCAGCTGAGTCTGTCCCTGCAAATGGCCTCCTGGCTGAGATGCTGCTTCTGGGCTGCAGCCGATGTCCTCTGCCCTGAGCAGCGCATCAGGGCACTTCAGTGATTGCCCGGTGCTGCTCAGCGCATGATGGTGCTGGGCACTTGAGAGTGGCCAAGTCACAGGAAGACATAGCCGGGGATGTGCTGCTGTCTCCAGTCATGCAGCTTAGAGGGGGTTGCAGTGGGTCTTCTTCCCTCCCCCCTTTTCTGGCAACTTCACACTCTTTGACAGATGCTCCTGAGATGAAAGGGGGGCAGGATTTGAGTGGGGGGGCAGTTGACGTATCGTCCCCATTTTGTTTACCACTTCCAAAAATAGATATTCCCTGCCTGTAAGGTAGGCTGCTGCTATTCCTGAGCTACAGACAGGTCAGCTAAGACTGAGAAAGAGGGTCTTGCCCAAGCCTGTCCAGTGAGTCTGTCCCTAAGGTGGGATTTGGATCCAGAGCCTCAAGTTCCTCAGTCGTCGTTCCCCGCCCCCCCTCCCCCCGGACGAGACTGGCTTTCAATGGTCTCTGGATCTTGTATCCACTGGGAATGGTTCTAGAGCAGAGGGAAGGAGGGCAAGGACTGTCTCAGCCTCGTCCCTCCCTGGCCATCCACAGGGCGGGCACTGTCGACTTAGTGGCTAATCGGCTTGTGGGCCGAGGGTTCAGCCCTGCATCCCTCCCTCCCTTCCTTCCCCGCTTGCCACTTCACTTCCCAGAACTTCTGGGCTGCAGTGGGGGCTCCTCAGGCACTGCTTCTCCTCCCTGCAATGTGTGGCTTTGCAGTTTCTGGGGTCCTGGGCCCAATTTTGCCAGAGCCTCCACCCTACAGGTGAGTGGCACAGAGTGGAGGTGGGTGAAGGTCCCTGGGGTGGGATTTGTCCTTCTTGCCCTGCAGTGTAGTCCTAACACCGTCTTCTCCCCCCTTCCCTTCTTCCACCCCAAACAGGCATCAGCTGGAAAGGGAACACCAGGAACAAGCAGAACGGGAGCGGTGGCAATGTATGTTGGGGGTGGGCAGCATGCCGGCTTCTTCCATAGACAGATGGGAAGCCTGTTCTGCAACTTGGCCCCTCCATTGGGTGGTGGGAGGTTTGCAGCTTTGCCCTGGGGGGATCCCTTGAGCACTGTCCAGAACCCTCCTTTGGGGAAGGAGCGCCTGGGAAAGCACCTGATGGAGAAGCAGGTGGCTTAGGGAGGATTAGCCCTGCCAGGCTGGGGGTAGGAGGAGGGCATCGAGTGACACCTGAGTGGTTTTCTGGGGCTTCTCTGCCCCCAGCTCTGCCTCTCCTCACTGTGCTGATCACTCACCCCACACCTTTCTTATCACAGCCTCGAATATAGGAGGAGGGCCCCCACCTCCACCAGGACCACCACCGGGACCACCGGGACCACCGCCACCACCAGGACCGCCACCGGGAGCCCCAGCAGGGCCGCCACCCCCTCCCCCACCACCTGGCCCTCCGCCCTTCCTAGGTGGACCACCACCACCACCGCCTCTCCCTCCTCCCAAGGCCCACACGGGTGGTGGTGGTGGGGCACCCATGAGCTTGGCTGATGCACTGAAAGGGGCAGCACTCAAAAAACCCCAGGTGAGTATCAGCTGCTTGTATGGGATGCAGGAGACACCCCTGGCGGGGCTGGACTTCTGCCAGGTGGGCAGAGGGCAAGCAGGACAATGGGTTTGCCCCAGTCACTCATCTGGCTCTTGCTGGGCAGGGTGATAATCTGTCCTCTTTTTCCAGGACATGACCTCTTTTTTAGCCTGTGTCCTGGGAAAAAATCTTGGTTGTCCTTTTCCTTCTGAGCAGGCAGCTGGGGAGCCTTCTCGGAATTATGAAATTATATGTCATAGTTTTAAATTTAATAGTAAGCAATATAGTGTTTAAATTAACCCGTCAACGCAATTTATATGAGTGTTATCTTTTATTTTGTCATGTACTACATTTTTCTTGGTTGTCCTACATTCTGGGGAGCCTTGTCCTCTTTTGCTGTTATGACATATGGTCACTCTGGGTTATCCCCTCCCTAAGTGCCATCTACCTGAGTAGACTGTGCCATTCTGCTCCTGGCTTCCTGGGGAAGCTATGCTGTGCCTTAACCCTTTCCTTTCTCCTCCCTGCTTGCCCAGGACGACAGTAAGCCTGCAGGTCCGCAAGGGCTCATGGAGGAAATGGCCGCCAAGTTGGCACGAAGGTGAGTATTGCTGCATCCCTTGGGAGGCTTCTCCTGCCTCCACCCACTGGGAGAATGAGAGTTCTGCTGCTGCACCTGCCCATCCTCAGGGCGCCTGTCGGGCCTCCCAGAGTGACCAAAGCAAGGTTCCCACCAGCTCTATGTCCTGTCTTTGCCTGGGCATGCAAGGGGCATCTCCCCCGTCCCTTTCCCGCAGAGGAAGCAAAGAAGCCTGACCTGTGCATCTTCATTGACTGTGGTGCTTGGGACATGGAGATCAAGTCTTGCATGACTCATGCCTCCTGCTTCCCTGTCCCATTTAGGAGGAAAGCTGCGGAGACTATGGAGCAGACAGGTCCAAAGAAAGAGGAAGGCACTACGCAAGTAAGAGACCAGCGGGCATCGTCCTGCCCTGCCCCACATTCCCCTCTGCCTGCAAGATCCTGATGGCCATAAGGGCTTCGGGTGTTGATTGATGTCTTCAGACCCAAGTTCCATGCCAGGAACTGTCAGCAGAGGCAAGATTCATCTCGCTTTGGACTCTGATGGCCACAAAGTTGGAAAACAGAATGTGCTTTAATGATCTGAGAACCCCTTTTTCCCTGTTCTGTCCCAAGTGCTGGCCTTATTTGCCAGCTTATTAGTATGTTAGTTGATTCCAAGGAGAGCTTCCTGGTGGATCGTGCCCTGTGGTGGATCAGGCTTGTCTCTTCTACTCCACCACTTTTAAAGGTGTCCCAATGTGGGCATCCTGAGACAGCCGCTTCCCTGGTCCCGCTGGGTCTGAGCACAGAGTCCAGCATCCCTGTTTCCAAGTGGCCAACAAGACTCGCGAGCAGGGCCTGAACGCAGCTGCTCTCCCCCAGCTGTTAGAATTCTGAGTACTGCCCCTGAACATGGAGGTTCCATGTAGCTGTTTCACATTAGCTGCCCATAGACCTGTCATCATACATTTGTCAAAACCCTGCCTGAAGCCATCTAAGCTATGGTTGATCCACCTAGCAGCACCTTTTGGTCTGGTGCTGTCTCTTCCTTTGAGTAAAGGCAGTCCCAGGTTTTCCAGTCTTGGCCTTGCAGATGCAGCTCAGCAAATCCCCCAGGCTTGAGCATCAGTGGGTGCAGAGGGGCGCAGGGCTCTGTTTTCCTCTGAATGATGTGGAGGGGTTGCGGGGACTGATGCCTGGGGCTTCCCAATTCACTGACCTCCCCCCTTTCTTTCCACCCCTTCAGCAAGAAGACGGGGAAGTTCAGGCCAAAGGTGAGCAAAGTGGGGCAGCAAGCACGGGAGTGGCCTTGAATGCAAGGGTCCTCCTTAAAGGGTTTAAAGGGGGTGGTTTTTCCCTGACCTCAGGTTAGGAAATATGGTTCAGGGCTATAATGAAATATCCCAGAGAAAGGGATAGAAGGTGCTCTGGGCAGGGATATTTGTCCTCCTGCTCAAGCACCCCACTTTGAGTTTGGGGGGTAGGAGTCTGGGTATCTTCCCAGAGCCCAGAGGGAGGTCGCTTTACTGCCTGACCCAGTTTCCTCTGCTGACCATCTTGGCTTCCACGTAAGGAACCTTATGTTCCAGGAGGTTGATAAGAACCCTAAAATGGGAAGGTTCCCCGGGACAGTCCTGCCCTCCATGTCTTTCATGGGCATGTTCAGGTGAGCATCGACACATGCAAAGGAGCTGACGACAGGCAACCTAAGCAAGCAAGCCAAGTTGCTACCTGTACAAAACCCAAGAGGCCAGACTGGAGCTAAACGGGACTTCAGCAGCCGGGGTGGAGAGGTTTTCAGCCGCCTGTGCCCCTTTTTGTGGCTAGAAATGCCTTGTGTGTGCACTGAGAGAAGGGGGGGATTTGCAGGTTTGGGGGTTACTTGAGGAGAAGCTGAATTTGAAAAGAGGGGGAGGATCCATGGGGTTCCTTCAACCTCTACTCTCAATTTTGCAGACCTCTTCCGAAAGCCTTGGGAGAAGCCTGGCGCGACGCAGCCCAGGTAAGAACACCTGTCTGTATGAAATGGAATTGAGGGAAAGACAGGCTTGGCCTTCTCCTTCCCCATCAGCCTCTGCAGTTGGTTCTCCTTCATGGTGCTGTAAAGTCCAGTCATGCTCTTATCTGGACCCACAGGATTCATGGGAGAAATTACAGTGATAGTCCAGAGAGCGGGGAGGCAGGTTGGGGTGACCTCCTCCTCCTCCTCCTCCTCCTCCTCCTCCTCCTCCAATGACTTGATCTCTCTTTCTCATCAGGAAAGCTTGGACTCCCAAGAATCCACCCACAGGTCCAAATTTTGGCCGCAGTTTTAGGTATCAGGCAGGAGAGTCAGATAAGCAATTAGGCTAAGTAACTTATAGCATAGAATTAAGTATAAGTACTCTATAAGATTGCTGCCAACCTAGCAGTTCGAAAGCACATAAAGGCAAGTAGATAAATAGGTACCACTTCAGTGGGAAGGGAACAGTGTTCCGTGCGCATTTGGGCCACATGTCCACATTGGCATCGTTGGACAACACTGGCTCTAGAAATGGGGATGAGCATCGCACCCTAGAGTCGGTCGCGGGGAACACCTTTACCTTTATAGTATAGTCTCAATTATCAAGAGTTTCTCAGTAAATTAAGTGTGTCTTCCATAAAAAGCCATAATGCAAGATGCTGCTAGTCTTGTGGTGCCTTAAGATGGGTTGCAGGGCGGCCACCATTGGAAAAGCAAGTCCTGTTCTGGTGCCACATCTTAAGGAGTTTATTATATAGCTGGGAAAGACTCAGAGAGGGTTGTCCAGCTGATCCGTGGAGCTGGAGCTTGTTCCTTATAAGGAAAGGATACAACCTTTTGGCAGCGATCTCCCACATTTCAGATCTCCCATATTTGAGGTTTGTGTCAGCCTCTGCTTCTCCCACTACTCAGCACTTCCCTCCACAGCTCCCTCTCTCAGTCCCACTCTTTGGGGGAGGAGGGGGCTAAAGAGGCAAGCAGGTGGACAAACATGGACCCTTCTCCAATCTGAAGCAACTTCCTCAGTTGGTCTGAGAGACAGATGAACACTGACCTTTGGGGGTTTTTCCGTTTAAGGGAAAAGGAAGCTACAAGGAGGTGTGGAGCAGAGATGCTGGACTCCCTGGGGGCAGAACCTAGAAGGCTTCGGATGGGGCACTGAGCTTGTTGAGGGTCTCCTGCTCTATAAAAGCCTCCAACGCCAGGCTTCAGAGCCAGAGTGTCCCATCCCAGCCCTCTCAAAGGTCCTCCTGTGGGCTGCTGTGGGGAGGCATCCTCCACTCCACACTTCCTTTCTGACTATAGTGGAACCTGGAGCCCTGCTATTAAGAGGGGAAGCTATTAAGAGGGGAAGCTGGAGGCAGAGCCCAGCTGGAGCCCTTCCCTTCTCCTACCAACCTTTCGTTTCCCTAAAAGGGTGTGTGTGGAGGAAAGGAGCCCCTCTCCATCCAGATGGAACCCTTGATTCTGGTCAGTTAAAAGGGCATCCTCAAATGCTGGCCAAACCCCGAGAGGCACCCCAAGTCTTCCTGCTGACAGCCTGACTGGGTGACAGTCTATAAATCTCGCCCTGCCCTTTGCTGCAACGTCCCTCTGAGATGCCCCAGAACAGATGGTGCTCCCCCCGCCTTCCGGGCCTGCTTGGACATGCAGTGGGAGCAGAAGCCAGTTTGGAATGTGCTCGGGGTGGTGGTGGTGCTGATGCCGAAGGCCTCCCCCCACTAAACAGGTGGTGTTCATGGGGGGCTCGGTCAGAGAATAGCAGAGCTACATGGAAATCCCCCCCCCCGACACACACGCACACATGTTTGCAAGTGGTACAGTCCTCCTGCAGGGCCCTCCCCAAAGTCAGAATGGCTTGAGTGTTGCAGGTGGTGTGTCTGCAGTTTTAGTGGTGGGGGGTTCTGAATTTGTCCGTGAGTCACTAGGCTGGTGCATACCTCCAGCCTGCTGTGTTCTGCCTTCTGTTTCTGTGCTTGACCTCTTGGCTTCTATCTAACTCCTGCTCTCTGCCAACCAGGGTGAAAGGGGCAGGGGATGACGCGGAGCTGGAACGGTTGAAACAGGTGAGCTGGTGCAATGCCCCCCCCCCCCACCTTGGTCCTCCCAGATCTCCATCTAGGTTACAACAGGACCCTTATGACATGGTCTGCTGCTGCTTCCAGAGAACGTTGCATGGCCCAGTGGATCCAGGGGCATGTTGGCTGGACCCTGCCCAGGCTCTCTTAACCTTGATCTCTGTGCTGTAGTCCTGATCCCTGTTGGGTCCCAGCGTAGCAAGCATTTAAAAGCGAGCCCCTGTGGAGCCAGAGGACACTTTTTGGTCCTTCGGGTGCTTTCCCCACCCTTAACACCAGCTCCCTCTCTAGGAACTACTGCATGAGGTCCGGCGGGAACTGCAGAAGGTGAAAGAGGAGATCATACAGGGTGAGTTAGGGAATTGAAAGGGGCAGGGGGGTTTATGGTGACAATCTCCCTACAGTGGGCCTCAAGCATCTTAACCCATTGCAGAAGGGGGCTATCTTTTCAAAACGTGGCTGCTGACCAAGTCCTTTTCAGGAGTGGGATCTAAGTACATCAAGGCATCGGTACTCAGATTGGGACCCCCTTGGGGAGTCGTGAGGGGGTGGAATCTGCCATCTTGAAATCTGGCAGTGGGCTTTCCTGGGAGTAAGTCTCATTAAACACAATGAGTCTTTCTTCCAAGTAGACATGGAGGAGATCTGGCATCACAGTGTTAAGTCTGACAAAGGGTCTTGGACAGATTTTTAAGTTTGAAAGGGGGTCCTGGACATGTTGCTGAATGTTTCAGGTGCCATGTGGTGCCCACACTGTGATCGAGGGAATGACAGTACGGGCAGGTGTTTCAGGTGCTGCAGGATTCCTGGGGGGCTTAAATTGTGAGATGCTAAAGGCACCCATTGGTTACAGCTTTTAGTAATTCTCACCTTCTCTCTCTCTCTCTCTCTCTCTCTCTCTCTCTCTCTCTCTCTCTCTCTCTCTCTCTCTCTCTCTCTCAGCGTTTGTAACAGAGCTGCAGAAACGGGGCTCACCGTAGCGCTGCCGCCTCCTGAGCACCTGCCGAGACCACCCGGAGTCAGCTGTCCCCAAGTGCTGAAGTGAATAAAAATGAGCAAAAGGAAACGAGACCCGCCACCCCAACCCTCACCCAGCTGAAGAGCTCCACACACACCCCTTCCCTGCCACCCCCAGGCCTCTGACCCCCACTGTGCAATTTCAGGGTGGGGGAGGGACAATCTGTGGTGGCCCCCCCAGTCCAGGAAGGGCAGGACCCCCACCTGTGCCTTACCCAGAGCAATAGCAGACCCTTTTCTCCCCCATCCCACACTGAGAGGCTGTGTTCCAAGGGAGGCGGGGGAAGCCTGTTTCCCTGGAGGAACTGGCCCCTGCCTCTTACACTGTGCCATTCCCAGAGAGGGCCAGTCCCTCGACCCCTCCCATTGCCACCATCATCATCCTCATCCTCTGAGACGTCCATATTTTTTGTAGTGGGGGGATGGAAAAAGTAGCTGGAGCACAGATTCTTGGCTTGGGGGGAAGAGCAATTGAGGGAAGTGCTGCATTCTTGGAGAGGCATCCTGGGCTACCAAGCTGAAGAAGTTTCCTATAAGGGATTGTTGGTTGGCAGCCTGATTGGGTCAGGCTAGAGCTGAGTCCACCCCCCCCCCCAAGTGCAGGGCTATTTCCCAGCCAGGCCCCTTCTGACATGTGTCTTGGTTCTCCTGATTAATCGAGAGCTGCTGCAGCCAAAAAAGAACCCCCAATTTTCTTCTTGCAGCAGACAGTGGGGCAAAACAAGGACTTGGACTTATTCCCAACTGTCCAGATTTGGCCCCATTGCCTGCTAGTAGCCAACTATTACCTTGAGGACATCCCCCCACACTACATCCCCCTTGTTAATCATGCATGTCCTACCCCCAAGTCAGATCTCTTTCCTGATACACAGGAAGCCCTTGCAGCCGCCCTCCCCCCCCCCCCCCGACACACACTTGCCCCGTTCCGCACACTCACACTGCTCGTTTCTCTTGGTTTTGATTTGTATATTTTCTATTCCACCCAGAGATGGGGCAGTTCTTTAGAATATTTTATTCAGTGCCCCTTTCCCTGCCCCATCTCTCTGGGTAATCCTTTTTTAATTACGTTTTCACCCCTCTGCCTCCTTCAGAGGTTGCAGGTGGGAAACAGGGCAGGAACTTGGCTTTTCTACTGAGCTGTAATTTTTGACTTTGTTTTTATTTTTTGTTGAGCTGGATATGGAATATTATATTGATTTTTTTATTGTTACTGATGGTTGGGCCTTTCAGCCCATCCTCCAGACACAAGGCACCCACTCACTTGCAGAAGGGCACTGGAATCTCATGCACAGACACCCAACTTCTCTAGGAATAAATCTGTTCCTTTTTTGTAAAATTGCAAAAAGCTTGGTGGTCTCCTCATTTGTGCTGTTGGGTTGGGGGGGCTGCAGTTCTGGTCACCTAACCTTTGGGGGGAGAGAAATCTGGCTGGGTGAATTAGCCCAATCGTATGGTGTGGATTATAGTGCCGTACCTTGGTTTGACCTCATGATTATAATCTGAAAGGACCTAAGTCTGCGGTCCCTTTGCAGATTTATTCCAGTTGACCTTAGGCAGGCAGGCAGCAGCTCACACCATTGTAAACCAGCAGGAGAGTTTAGGTTAGGGGGCTGAACACTCGCAGGAGAGGAATGGGAAGAGAGTCGAGGGCTGAGGTTTCACCCTTTAATGAGCCCTGACTTTGTGAAGCCCAGCTCAACCTTTGAATGGATATAGAATAGCCTTGTGCTTCTGGCCTGGGAGAAATGGTTGCATATGTATAATCTGGCCTAGCCCTTGAAGAACCCCAGGCAAGACCACCCTTGGCAAATCAGGACTATGAAGGGACTGGAGCTCAAGGTTAGCAGCCTGATAGCTAAAGGAAGCAAGACACTGAAGGACCCTGCTCTGTGGATATGGCCCTAGCCAGGCTGCAACGAGTACCTGTTTTGCCAAATTCCCCTTCCAAACTTATGCCCACTTTACTAAGCTAATTAGCTCTTCTTTCCCCAATAATTACCCAGGTACTGCATGTGGCACAACTAAAGCCCACCAGTAGGTAGCTTGTCCGATCAACCTGCAGGTCTTCATTCCTCCCTTCTCCTACCAGCTGCCTCTCCAAGCACCGCAGCAAAACCTGGGCCCTCGTCAGGTCTTGGCCGTGGCAGCCACACACAAGTCTCCAGCAGTCCCTGTTCCAGCAATCTTCAGAAGTCTGGTCAGCAGCTCCAGCAGTCTGATAGCTAGTCTATAAATCCCTCACTCTGTAGGTAAGAACATAAGAAAAGCCTCCGCTGGATCAGGCCTAAGGCCCATCTAGTCCAGCTTCTTGTTCCACGCAGTGGCCCACCAGATACCTCAGGGAGCACATAAGACACTGGCATGTAGGTGCCCTTCATTTGGAGGTTGTCCAGCTCTACACACCCCTCATGGCTTCTCACCTGTGATGGTCCTTTCCTCTAAGAATTTGTCCAAACCCTTCTTAAAGGAACTGAGGCTAGATGCCTAACCCCAAGATAACCCCTTGAAGAAGTGATGTCCAACCAGTGTGCTGTGGCACACTGGTCTGCCACGGATAAGCCTCAGGTGTGCCAGGGGATTTCTTTCCTCCAGGCACTGCTTTTATCCCTGAGGGACTTGTTGCCTGCAAGTGACTGCAGCTGTGCAGCACACTCACTGCAATCTAAGGTCCTGGTGTTTACCCCACACTTGCCAGCCAAGGAGCCCAGAGAGCTCTTGTGCATTTCCATTACAGCAGTGGTGTCCAAACCTTCAACTTTAGGACTCTTGGACCTTTAATTGTATAGAATAAGGAATTTCAGCAGGTGTGGCTTGTGATCTGTGAAATAAGAAGCTGCACCTGCAGAAATTCCCTCCTTTACATAAATGTTAAGTTGAAGTTGAAAGGTTGGCCTCCGTCAATATCGTGCTTGGCGCTGCATGCGAAGCACAAAAGCCTGGGTTAGTTATGGTGGACAGGCTGTTACCCAAGCAGCAAATCCCCCCTCTCCACGCCACTGAAATAGTCCAATGGAAAGGCAGAGCCGATATGATTGGATCCAGCTGGCGTTGCAGAGCTGGGCTAAGGACAGGAGCTCACCCTGTCTTGTGGGGCCGACCCAGGTCTCGAACCCTGGCCTGCTGGTTAACAGGCACAGTGACTTAACCACTTGCACAACCCACAGCCTGAAGGTTGGACACCCCTGCATTACAGCATCTGTTACCAAAGCACTAGCACCATCTGCTGGCCACTAGTAGAACAGAAAAGGAGACTCACAATTAGGGGGGTGCACCTCCAAGGCAAGCTAGGGTAAGGACTGGACTAAGCAGGGGTAGCTCACCCACTGAGTGACAGCTGACATGGGCTCCAATCTTGGATCTAGATCTTCAGTGGCATTTTCATCTTCTTTGTCTTCCTAGAGATTTACTAGCCCAGGTAATCGTAACCTAAAAATAGGGATTAAGAGGCAGCTCCCAGCAGATCAAGTGTCCATCTCTAATTGAAACTGAGCTGGGAGAACACGGGTTGTTCATCTCTATCTGTACCCTTTTTGCCACACTGCACCAGTTTCCTTTCTTGCCCTCTATCCAGGCCAGTGATATTCAGTCTCTTATCTCAGCACACTAAGGAGCACCATTCTGCTATTGTGGGGCCCACATCCCCCACTAGACCTTCTAATGAACCCCAAATTTCTACAACACATCTGTGGACCATTCATGGCACACAGGTTGAAAATCACTGGTCTAGACGACAACAATGAACTCAAGTACTTTTAAAGAAATTATTTAAGCAGTCAATTAGAGTATCACTGAGGAGTTACAGAACAATAAGTACTGGGCAGTGGAGCCTACGTATAAAAAAGGGGGGGCAGACAACAGAGACTGCTGTCTGCCCAGCACAAGCTTCCTCTGAAGATGCTGGGACTGAATGTGACCCACCTCTTATTTTTGTCCTGGATGTTTACACTGTGATATCAAAGGCAGAAGTGGGTCTTTTCAGGAGCTGCAGTTTAGTGATGAGCTCCATATCTGAAAAGATCACATAGCCCCACAAGAACCAGACACTCTCCATTCAAATCTCTGAAGAACAACAATTCCTACCAACAAACTGTGAAACCCCTTTGAACAGCACAGAGCAAATGCTGGAGAACCCTTAGCTTCACCTTTTCTAGTGTCCAACGGCAAAATCATGCTCCGCCCCCCCCCCCCCCGACCTGGAGCTTCTCCCCACAATCACTGAAGTGAAGAATCTTTCTCTTTTTAATATTTACATTCTAGGAAAAGGCCAGGCAAGTTGTGCAGCCCCACAAATCCTGTAACAGATGGCAGGATCCCCACAGATATCCTATGACCGGTCCACATCCAGCAGGGTAGGGCTGACATTCACATAGCTCGCAACAGAGCATGTTTCCATGAGGCTGTGTCACCCTGGTTATTACTTGGCTGAGATGCCCACAACGACCCGATTGGTTTCCCGCAACTGGGCATCCAAGGTCTCCACAGTCAAGTTCAGCTCTGCGATCTGTTCCTGGAGGCCACGGAGGGTGCTGTTGAGCTCCTCCTCCTTCTTCTTGCTGTTGGTGGCCTGCCGCGAAAACTCCAAGAAGATGCACAGCCCCCCGACCCCAAAGATAATGGCTTCGCCCAGTAGTTCCGCACCCAACTCGGCTGCTACGTCCTCGTTCAGTGGTTTGATGGCAGCTCCCCGGAAGCCCATGATCCGCATCTTGGCCCGCATTTCAATCCAGTGATAAACTGCGGAACAGAAGGAGAATGTGAGACACGTGGCTTGATGGAGGAATTTGTAGCTGTCAGCCACAAACTACCCAAGGCAGGCTGTTAGAAGGCCAGTCCAATGGCCAGTGCAAGGGGGAAAGCACCAGGCTCTCCTCCTCTAAGGCCGGAGTTCTCAAACATCTCAGTCCAGGAACCCCTTTGAGAATGACTGTCTGTCCGGGTCCCCCAGAAGTGATGTCATGGTCAGGAGTGACTTTTATTTATTCAAATTACAATTGCTGGGAGAGCCTTTCTGAGAAGCTGGGAGTGACATCAAATAGGAAGTGAAATTGCTGTAGATCCACAGCTTCTCCATGTCTACTCAGGAGCAAGTCCCATTGTGCTCAATGAGATTTACTCCCAGGAAAGCATCCTGAGCGCCCCATTCCAAGACGGAGGCGTCCAGTGTTGGATGACAGTGTCTATGTTTTAGTGACTCCCCCAGGGGGTTTTGACCCCCACTTTGAAAACCACAGCTCTGAGCAAATCCGAGCTTGTGTGCCAGTATTGGGCCCCCCACCTTCGGAGCCCTTCCAGACAGGGGGAGCGCAACAGAGCCTCCCTCCAAGGCTGACTGCTCCAACCCCCTCCAGCTACGCCACCCATCTAGTGGCAAGGAGTTCCACAGGCTAATGGCACACTCGGTCAGTGGTTCCCAAGCGTTTCAGCCTGGGACCCCCTTCTGGGAAACCCCCGTAAGTGATGTCATCAACCTGTAAGTGATGTCATAGCTGGAAATGATAAACAAGAAGTTGTGCCAGAACTCCTCCATGTCTACTCAGAAGTAAGCCCCATTATGTTCAATGAGACTTACTCCCAGGAAAGCAGCCTGAGTGCCCCATTCCAAGATGGCTGTGTTCAACTTTAGGGGGTCCTGACCCCCACTTTGAGGACCACTAGCTTTCAACGGAGTGGGGGTGTGGGAGGGGTTTCCTCCATCCAAAGCAAGCCCCGCCCACAAGCCGCCCTGGCCACGCCCACAGACCAGCCCGGCTTGCCCAACCCAGCCCCACGTGGACACAATGTCACCTCTCCCGGTCGCCCCGCCCCCAATCCTTCCGATAGGCTGCTTCGCTACTAAGCCCCGCCTTCCGCGCATGCCTATTGGTCAAGGGCTAGCGATGCCCACCCACCCGCGTCTCCCATTGGTCAGCCCTCCCAGCCTCCCTCGCGCGCCCCTATTAACTCACGCTGCGCCGGAGGGCCGCAGATGTACTGCCGGAAGAAGGGGCTGGCGCGCGCTCCCGCCTTGATGCGCGCGGCTAGCGGCTTTGAGAGCTGCCGGACGCCCAGGGTGAGCAGCTTGGCTATCGGGAAGGCGCCTACCACCATCCTCGCGCTCCCGGCGGCCCCCGCGCGACACCGGCACGCCCCGTGACGTCAGCACGTACGAGAGGCCAAGCCCCGCCCCTCGGAGTCTGTCACCGCCTCCGGCCCTGAGGAGAATCCATCGACATCCGGCCTCAGGGAGGCGCTCTCCCCCGCGGGACGCGCCGTCTGCCCGCCACGGTCTCCTCAGCTCCGCCGCGCAGCATCTTTGGCGGCCTCTTGCGGGAACGACCTCGGACAAAGACCCCCTTAAAAGCCGCTGAGGCCCACTTCCGGTCTGGCTGACTGCCAAGAAAGCCCACTTCCGGTCACTAGGCCAAGAAGGCCATAGAGACTTCCTGGATAGGAACAGAGAAGACCTGTGGCGGAGGGAGGCGCTCTAGCCCACCACTTGGGAAAAGAAGATTGGATTGGAGGGCAGTGGTTCTCAAAGTGGGGGTCGCAACTCATTCTGGGCGCAGCCATCTTGAAATCTGTCACTGAGCAGCTCCATCTTGGAATGGGGCACTCAGGAAGCTTTCCTGGGAGTAAGGCTCATTGAACACAATGGGACTTGTTTCCGAGTAGACCTGGAAGTGTTCTGTCACCACAGTGGCTAAATTCTTCTGCCACCATAAAAGCTCTGGATTCTATAAATAAATTAGTATTATTTTTAGTTGGTTTTTATTGTTAATTTTTCAAAATGGATGTATTTGAACGCTTTATATGTTTATAAATGACTGTATAATCTAATTGTATTTTGATTGTGTTTTAACTGTATTTATTGTTATCTAGTTTAATGGTATTTTATTGTTGCTTTATTGTTAGCCACCTTGGATTCCCTTTGGTTAGGGAAGAAAGGCAGGATATAAGTCAATTAAATAAATAAACACAACAGTGATGTCACTTCCTGTTTGATGTCACCTCATGACATGCCTTCCAGGTTGATGACATCACATCCAGGGCGGGAATCCTAGACAGGTGGTGATTCTCAGAGTCTTGGGCTAAAATGCTTGAGGGCTGGAGCGTCTCCTCCACACTTCCTCTTCCTCCCTCTGAGAGCGGCACATCTCCTGGTGATGGGGAGGTGTGGGGCACGTGGACCGAGAGCATCTGTGACCAGCACTGGCCATTGGTCTTTCGAGGCATCGCATGCTTTGCAGTTATTGAGCAGGATGTGCTCTTCCCGGCATGGAGAACGCAAGGAAAACACATGATTCAAATACAGGGACCCCCCACTTTCTGATTGTTCTGCTCTTTCAACACTTTTCAGTGATACCCCGGACTCATTCATTCAACACATGCTCCACTCTTTCAACTTCTCTGATCTAAAGGCTAAAATTGTCTTCCCTGATGGGTGATTAGCATGTGACATGGTGATCAAATTGTTTTTGGCATTTCCTTTTGACTTTCTTCAGTAAATCACCAACATTCAAATACTGAAGATATTCATTGCCCATGTGTGCCTTTGAGCACACTCCTAACCATGTCTACTCAAAAGTGAGCTCCATTGTGTTCAATGGGTCTTACTCCCATGAAAGTGGCTTTAGGATTGCATAATTTTTTTGTAATTTCCTAGGTGTTTTGCTGTGTGTTAATAAATTCAAGCTTGTCTTTTCGGGGGCTGATTTTTCTCTTTGGGATGGTGCTCCGGTCCCTAAGCAGGGATGTCTAGATTTGAGGCTGAACCGTGTCCACCTTCCTCAGTATTCAGCAGTAGCCGGTTAAACACCTTCTGACAAACTTAGGTGGACCTCTGGTTGCTGCAGCTCAGGACCCGCCATGTGTCTAGAGCCAGCCTTTGCACGTTCTAATTATATCCAGATTCCAAACCCAACTATGTTCAGGATCACTTCTAAATATTTTGACGTTTGATCTGAGTTAAAATATACCGTATGTCTGACAGTTAAAGGAAAATGGAACAGTCATATTAATCATTCTTTCATAAGAAGAATTGATTTCTTTCCATAAATACCATAACTACTCCCCCTGCCGCCGCCCCCCAAGTTGTATCGTCTTTTGGCACTCTTAAAAATTTAAGTGCCTATTTGGAGATAATTTCATCAACAAACACTAATGCTGCAGTCCTAAACACACTTTCTTGGGAGTAAGACCCATTGAACACAGTGGGGCTTGCTTTTGAGTAGACATGGTTATGATTATGGCCAATTGCACACTTTTGTGACTTTTTGTCTTCCTGCGTTAAATGTTCCCATTGCTCTGCTTGGCTGTGTTTTGTCTGGCCCACGGATGAAGCCCATAGGGTCTTCCCATAGGGTCACCAGGCCATGTGAATACAGTTAGGAAACTGCTGGTGCAGCTGCAGGTCAGAGCAAGAACTGAAGGATTGACCTGTTAGTGTCTTGCTCAGCCTTCCTTGTAAAAGTTGAGATCCGCAGAGGGGAAAGCTCAGGCATGAAGCAAAGGGAAAGGACCATAAAAGGGCTCACTGGGAAGGCTGGTGTAGACAGCGCAGCCAAGAATCTTCAAACAACATCGAGGCACTGTTGAACCCAAAGGTCCTGCAATCTATGGCACCCTGCTTTAGCTACTAGCTACCACATGGCACAATCCTAACCAACTTTCTCGTATTGGCACAGCCAATGGGGCACATTGCTGTTAGGGGACAGTCATAGAGGCGTCCTCAAAGTAAGGCAGTGCATGTGTCCTTACTCCGGAGTTGCACTGTTCTTCTGCCAGTGCTGGAAAGTTGGTTAGGATTGCGCCCACAGTCTTTTAGAAGAGCTAATGATAAGGGAAATTAGGAAGGTGTCAAAAGCCTCGTTGGGTTTCCTTTTGTTAGGGATACAAATCTAATAAAAATAAAAGTGCCCCAATTCTCTCCCCTGCCTCCATCCACTGGTGAAGGCTGTCACTGCTTGTGCTTGGTGGTCCAGCCAACATCTCCGCAGCTAGAATCGGAAGGGGATCAAGAGGATTTAGCAGAGAGAGAAAACTAAACAAACAGAAGTCGAGAAAGAATCTCGGTTTGGCACCCGTTTCCCCCAGCCCAGAACCATCAGGAAGCTGTTTGTGTTGGGTTTGCACATCTCAGATTGGAGCCCCACAACATGCTCTCCTTTTCCTTGGGTAGTGTGAAGGTGCTTGCTCTGCATACCTGGTCTTCAGGCAGTAGCTCTGGGCAGGATCCCCAGGATGCCCCCTCCCCACCAGTGGAATTCCCACCAGGTCTCGCCTTTGGCAGTTTGGCCTCATCCTGCTTATTCCCAGGAAGGCTGTGGACTTAGTGGCCTTTGCCACTTGTCTGTGAGGCTGAGACTAGAGTAGCCTCTTCTTAGTGCATCACTGACCGTCACGAAAGATGCGCATCCCTGTAGTGGGAGTCATTAGTCACATAATGGCACCCCGAGGCCCCTGCCCAGAGGTCCAGATCTATTTTGCAACCTGGTATGGATACCAAAAATCACGACCAAATCCTAACCAACTCTCCTAACCAACTAACCAACAAATCCTAACCAACTCTCCAAATCCTAACCAACTCTCTATGCCAATGGGGCTTGTGCTGCAACCTGCAGTTGGGTGGCGGTCAGGACGGCAGCCTGCATTGCAAGCTGCATTGCCCTTACCTCGTTAGTTAAGGTTGATTAAAGTTGCTGGAATGTTAGTTAAGGTTGTGCCCTGAGTTAATTCATGCCCAACTAGTTGCATATTTAAACAGGTTAAAATTCACCCTGGACCCCTGGTCTGAGGACAGGGTAGCTCAACAACACCTGAGCCCCTGCACTTCTCCTTTCCAAACTTGGACACTGATGCAGCCAGTTCTGGGGTGGAGCACTTTGAGGGATGGTGGTGTGTCCCGTCCCCCCCATAGCCTGCTTTGAACCGGAGCACTCTGGAAATTGGCCAGGAGCCAGATTTGTGTGTCGAGCGTTGCGGACTCCAAGGAGCTTCCTCTACTCATTAAACTCCCATCATCTCTGAGCCTTTGGCTTTGTGTTGTATCCAGGAGATGGGAAAAGTGGGCAGCAGGAAGGAAGGAGGAACAGTCGGAGCAGAAGGAATCGCTTTTCTCTGCGTCGCCTGTGGCACTGCGCATGATGTAGCTGATGGTTCCCCATCTGAGTCCAGATTGGGGGTGGTGGTGGAATGCCCTACAAGCAGACCAATTAAAAATGTGAAGCTTCAAAAGAAATGAAACTGGCGTCTTTAAAAGAGAAGATCGTTGTTGGTGGTGATGGTTGAAAAGGGAAGCATCAGAAGAATCAGTTGAAAAGCGAAGCATCACCAGTACGCCTCCTTCCCTCTTCCTCTCTGATGGTCCTGCTGAGGCTATGATCTAGGCTTGCAGAAAAGGGGGGTGGGGGGCTGCACAGGCTCCTGGTCTCACCCAGCAAGATGGACTGAAGTGGCCCTGGGGTCTGAGAGGTGGTGGAACCCCTTTAAATAAATCCCTGATTCAAATGGTGTCCCCTCCACAGGGCCCACCAAAGGGGTTCTTGGGCAGGCCTCCCAGTCAGAGTCTTCTGTGTCGTTCACTTACCATTCGCTCACTTAAACTGCCATTCACTTACCATAAATAAAATGTGCCAGCACCTAGGAGTTTTCCAGTGTAATAATAATAATAATAATTAATAAACATTTATTGTCACCAACACTGTATTTCAAGGTCACCTGCCCCAGCAAGTTGCCAGTTTGAAGCCCCGTCGTCAGCTGGCCCCCTGTCTGGAATGGGAGTGTTCACTGGTTGAGAGTCAGGATCTTCATCTGCAGCTCCTTTTCCCCGGGTACCAGCCCAGCCTGCAAGGAGGGCAGTGGGAGCGCCAGGGGCTGTCGGCAGAAGCTGCCATTTTTGGAGGAGAGTGGCGTGTCTAGGGTGAGCGAGGCACTGGCCATCTCCTGGGGCTTGGAGCTGGACAGGAAGCGCATCAGGGTGGAGAGGGCCTTGGCCACGTCGCTCCGGGCGCCCTCGTTGGCAAAGCAGTACAGGATGGGGTCGGCCACACAGTTCAGGCTGGTGAGAGCCAGCGAGGTGTGGTAGGCCACAAAGATCTTCTCCTCAAAACCACAGTCATGGGGCTTGCTCAGGTAGACAGCACTGCGGGAGAGCAGGATGAGGTGGTAGGGGGCAAAGCAGCAGAGGAGGATGGCGATGAGGCTGAGCGAGAGGCGCTTGATCTTGGCCTTCTCCTGCCGCTCGGTGGAGATGTTGTCCCGCACAGCCCGCAGGATCCCCTGGTACGAGAAGAGCATCAGCACCCAGGGGAAGAGGAAGCCAATGAAGACTCGGTAGAGGTTCATCCAGGCTACCCACTCCTCCATGGGGTACTTCTCAAAGCAGAAAGTGTGGTTGTAGCGGTCGTGGAAGAGCTCGTCATGGAAGAGTGGTGCCGAGTTGGCCCCGATCTCAATGGCCCAGACCACCAGGCTGACGGCCACAGCAGTCTTGACCCGCCGGAACTTGGCAAAGCGCAGTGGGTGCGCCACCGCCAGGTAGCGGTCCACGGAGATGCAGCACAGGAAGGCGATGCTGATGTAGATGTTGGTGTAGAAGATGAACCCAAAGATCCGGCAGGACTCCTGGCCGTGGATCCAGTTGTCATAGTGGAGGAAGTAGTCAATCCAGAGGGGCAGGGTGGCGATATAGAGCAGGTCCGCAATGGAGAGGTTCATCAAGTAGATGCCCAGCTCGTTCTTCTGTCTGACCTGCAAGTATGCAGCCCAGAGCGCCATGCAGTTCGTGGGGAGGCCGATAGTGATGACAATGATGTACAGTGTTGGAGGGAAGAGGTGGTCGATCTTGGAGTCCACGTGGCAGCTCACCAGGGTCGTCATGTTGGACATCCTGGGGGTGAGCCGGGGCACGAGGGCAGTGGTGGGAGCCAAAACGGCAGAGTTCCAACTCAGAACACGAGTCTTTGGGGCCAGAAGCAGAAGGTCCACAGGACCACGCAGGTCATCACAAGGATGTTTTTGGAACCAACAGGCAGTAATAGGGTCTCCATAGGCCAAGTCTGGGTCAGTGCTGGATGCTTGCTTGGTGCTGGTATTGGGTCTCACTGGTGCTTCCTTCCCTTGTGGACCTGTGGTCAAGGAACAAGGAAGATTTTAAGGTTAAGAGAAAGTATTGCGGGGCACGTTTCACAATCTGCACTCAGAATACCAAAGGTCCACTTTCTACGGCTCACTCACCACTCGCCTGGATGGGTCAGAACACACGTGCGTTCCCCCAAATAACTATGGGGTGGAAGGAACAGTGCAGTTTCACAAAACGGCAGGCTGGAGCTACACAGCGGCACATTCGGAAGCACCTCCGTTGTCCTGAACATTTTGGATCAGTAACAATAACCATCTCCTCGCTTTGCATGCAAACACTGGAGACTGCGCTCTGCAGTGGCAGACTCTGGTGTAAGGTCTGGACTGGTGTCCACATTCACCCAAGAGGGCTTTAGAGAGAGAAAGCTGTCTCCATCCATCCATGTGGCTAGAGTGGGGATGTGGTGCCCGGATAGGGTTGCCATATGTCCTGAAAAGGACAATCCTGATTTTGGGGGATAGGGTTCACATACTGACAAATGGGACAGAGTCCTGCCCCAGTTTTGCAGAAGAGAATTATGGCAATCTTACACCCAAACTTGAGCCCGTTCCTATCTGAAACCACACAGCACGGTGGCAGAACGGCTGATCTGCAAATTTGGTTCGGGTCAGCCGTGAATCTCTTACAAGGTGGTCTTGGGTGAGCCTCAGTCTTTCCCCTCTGCAATATGGGGGCAGGTAAGAAAGATTCCTGACTCTGCAGGGTTGTTGTCAAGGCTGTCTCAGGATGTGCAGCACAACGGAGGCTTCAGCACAAGCCCGACTCTGCAAGTGTTGATTCTTTAATTAATTTGCTCCTTCTGAAAAATTAATGCTGACCTTTCCAGGGCCGTAATCCCTTTGGCTGGAGCTGAAGGTCACAGGGACCCCCCTTCTCCCGAACACGCTTCCCTGGAACTCTCCTGCCAGGCACTGAAGGGCAAAGAACAAAGCAAGACGGAGCTGGCGCTGGAGCCACAGGGGTCCGGCAGCCTTGGATTCACAGGCCAGGTTGAAAGAAATGCAATACAGGGAGTGTTAACCTGGGTCTGGGAATCCCCCTAGCCCTGACCCATTCCCTGCCCTCCCCCAGGGATCCCTCTGATGTTTCTGGCCAGGGGTACATTAATAGCCCTGCTATTTCCTTCTGATTGCAGGAAAAAGGAAACTTGTCATGCCCACCAGTTCACCCTGGTGCAGCCCAATTAACTCTAATGCACTTCAGTTTGGGAGGAAAGGTAGGGTTCGGGGGGGGGGGCGGATCCGTTAGATGAGCTGCCGAGAGCCACAGATGCTGTGGGAAGGGAAGCTTCGGAGAGAACTGAGCGCACTGATAGCGCTCATTATTTCCAACCGAAGTGCTGCCAAGAGGCGAGGAGATCAGGGGGGCAGAAATGAGATCTAATTGAAGCAAGAAACTCAGAGGGAGGGGAGGGCAGAAGAGTTCACTCAAGTTGGGGGGAATCTCAGGGAGAGGTGCTGTTTGGAGCACATCACTCATTTACTGCCGGCCTCCCTAACACCCTGGGATTGAGCTCCCAGACCAAAAATGCAGGTGGTAAACAGGATGAGCCTCCCCGGGCTCTTGGTCTATGCTTGTGGGCGCTGTGAGCTTTGCAGTGCTCCCTTAATCCCAGAGGTTGAGACATCTGGGCTACTCACACCTGGCCAGCCCTTGCAGAAAGCAGGTTGACTAGTCTGGAGCCTGGACCTCCTGACCTTCTGGAGCCGCCTGGGATTCAGAGGAGGCGAGCCGCAGAGCCCACAATATGTGGTCACATATCAGAGATTGGGTTGTTGGGCATCCCCAACGATGCACTTCCCATGGGCTTTGCTGAGCACGTGTGCCTCCCAGGTCTTCCCCTTGCACCCCTTCACCTGGCTAGTTTAACAGGCACCAGCAGGAGTCGTAGAAAGATGCTGGGAGACAAGGAGCGCCCACTGCAAAGGGGATGCTAAATATTGGGGTGCCTCTCGCAGTGATCCCACATGACCACAGAACAGTGGCGTAGCTAGAGGGGAGCAGAGCAGTCAAGTCTTGGAGGGAAACTCACCCCGTGGGAGCAAGGGATGAGGTTCCCTCCAAGACTTGACTGCTCTGCCCCCCTCCAGCTATGCCACTGCCACAAACAGCTGCAGGGAGGTCCTTCAAAACCAGCTTCCTGGGCCTGGCAGGGACATGCCTCACCTTGAGTGCAGGAGCCGTTGAGAGAGGAGCGCTCCGGAGGTGTGCAGAATGCAAAGCCTATATGGAAATCCTATGGAGCCCTTCTTTGCATGCACCCTGGCATTTTGCATCTTTAATTGCAGTTGCTCCAAGGAGATCTCACACCCAAATGCCCCACCGCTATCTCCTATCCCACTGACTCAGAATACACAGCCAATGGTATATGACCCGACAGGAGTATTCTGAATATTTTAGCATTTTTGGTCATCCCCCGTGTGTACCCCAGATCCCCCCTAAGGACACCACTGCTTGGGATGTGGGACTGAATTCTTGGAACAGTGATACTGGCTGACCAGTTGGAGCATCCCGATTTTCATCCTGGCCTTAGTCTGCAAAAACCAAACTGCCTGCGGATCAAGCAGGGGTGCCTTCCTGACCTCTGGAGCAGGCAAAGAAAGAACTCGGGGCTCCTTACTGAACCCCATCCGGTTCTGATCTGCTCCCTTTTCGGAGCCTGTGATGTGGAACAGCCAGCGGGAAATGAAGCAGAAGGTAGACACATAGATCATCCTCGCTGCTGGCCTGTGCCAAGTGTTAATAATTGTCCTGGTGTTGTTTGGAGGTGAGGTGGGGGGGTGTGGGAGGGAAGGAGACTCAGGCACAAGGAAGCAGGCGGTTACTGTGTAACTAGATGGCACAGCCCAGCTAAGAAAAGTCTGGTCCAAGAATCCAAAGCCCTACAGTGATGTCAGGATGCAGGACCCTCTTTGGGGTCAGGTCAGGACTGCAACAAGTGCTTCTTTGGGGCTGCAAGAGCAGCATCACAGGATGCCACCTGCTCCCTGCATGCCACCCTCCCTTTGCACCAAATCAAGCTTCTCACGGGAAGTCTCCATGGATAGCCCTGTTGACACGGCTAGCCCTGGATAGCCCTCCATGGATAGCCCTGTTGACATGAGCACAGAATAACGTACAAACACACGTGTGCCCAGGTGTGCCCGACACACAATGTGCCCCACACGAAGTCTGTGCAAATTCCGTGTGCAGAACAGATTTATTCTGAAGCTTGACACTTGTTTGCTGACTGCAGTTTTGTGCATGGAGGGCTTAGCAAACATACGGGTATCTCCTTAATCTGCACAATCCTCTCTGCTCCTTCTCAACGGAGCCGCTTCAGGAACGGAGACCCAGCCCAGGAAAATCCTGCTTGGCCTGACTTTGGAAGAGTTTCCACACCCGGCTTACACGCTTTCAAGCCTCTCTTGGAAAACACGGGCTAGAAACTTGTTACGCTTCTTAACAAGAAACGCGGAAGATCTCAAAGGGTTCAATTTGCCAAGGTCTGCGCTGGTCCGGTGCGATCACGCCATGCAGCGTTCTGTGTGTCAAGTCAAAACAGAGGTGGACGCAGAGCGGTGTTCTCAATGGTTGGTTGCTCTCCCAACGGCCAAACTCCCTGTGGGACCAACCAGAATCCTGGGCTGGAGATGAAAGCGAGCGACGGGCGCCCAGGGTTGGTTTCAAAGCCACTGCAAGGTGGCTGGTGCTGCAGAGGGCCTGCTGCCCATTTCACAAGAGCTCCATGAGAGCCGCTCACCACTGGTGAGGTTGCCTTGCCCGTGTCATGCCAAAGCACTCCGGTGCATTTGGCCCAACACTGTTTTCAGGCCTGCTCTCAAGCTCAGACTTTTGCAAGCGGCAGAAGCAACCGAAGGAAAGCTGGCATTGCAATATCGTTGCCATTCTTGGTTTCACTAACCGGAATGAGGCCCACTCTGGGATTAATGACAGCAATTGCTGCCCCTGAGGGCTGTGGGTGGCGCAAGTGGTTAAGACGCTGTGCCTGTTAACCACCAGGCCAGGGTTCAAGACCCGGGTCGGCCCCACAAGACAGGGTGAGCTCCTGTCCTTAGCCCAGCTCTGCGATGCAGCTGGATCCAATCGTATGGGCTCTGTCATTCCATTGGACTATTTCAGTGGCGTGGAGAGGGGGGATTTGCTGCTTGGGTATCAGCCTATCCTCCATATCAATCTACCCAGGCCTTCATGCTTCACATGCTGTGTCGAGCACAATACCATAGTCTTTCAAGACTGATGGATGCCAGTGCTTTGCTGCCCCTGCTACTGTTAGGTGGTACCTTTCAAGGTGGGGGCCAATCCATTGAGCAGGGGGAGAGTAACTGCCCCCCTTCACCCCAGCAGGGCACCTTGTCCAGTAGCTTTTGCTGGGTCTCCATCTATTTTTCGACTGCAGGAATTTATTTGTGTGCATTTTTCTATTGAAAAACGGATATTCTATTCTTAATATCTATTTTTCTTGACTACAGATTAACTTCACCCACCTGAACTCACCAAGGGTCTTGTGCCCAGCTCACCCACAGACAACGCATAGTCGAGAGGCCGGAGCATGAGAAGTGCTGGGACTGTGCAGGAAGCCTGGACTGCAACTCCTGGGGACAAAGGAGAAAGAAGGCAATGGAGGGGCGAACGGGAACATTGGCTCCTTCTTGTCCCCATTACTGTCCTCAATGAGATTAAAGCAGCCTGAGCCACGCTGCCCACCTGCTTCGTGCCCGAAAGCCAGCGGCTGGCACCTGTTCTCTCTGCCTGCTTGGGGAGCCAGCCTTGCAGCACCCTCTCTGCTAGCAGCGCTGGAAGAAGAGGCACAAACATTGTGGGGTGAACAGAGCCTGGGGGGAGAAATGTTTTCCACCCTCCAAGCACAAATCTACAGGCGTCAACTGTCCTTGGAGTCCCTGGTGCTCCTGGCATGGAAGAGACAACCCCAGCTTGTTCTGCTGAGCTCATTTTTTTAGGATGTGGAGCTGCCAGTATTGATGCTCTGCCATGACTCTCTGTTCCCCAACAGCAGCTCTCTGCCTGTGGTGACATTGGTGCCAGATCTCTGCCTTTGGCCAGGTTAGTCCCTGCTTGGTTGTGTCTCTCACCTCCCACCCGGTCTACGTAGCGCACCCCCCCCCCCCCGGGTCAAGGCTCTCTTAGGACTGGATTCAGATCCCAGCTCTGGTTGCTGGTCTTGGGTCATAACAAGATGAGCTGTGCAGCCACCGCAGCCCTGGTGGTTTCAGATCACCAGTGACACCAGTAAGCATGGGAATCATAGACCTAAGCAGGGAAGGTTGGCCCCTGTGGACGCCAAGCAGCCTCCTCTTTCATGTAGAGGGCCTCATTCTGGAGACCTTTGAACTGGAGACACCAGAGGCAGACTGGGATGAGCATCTCAAGACACCCTGGCCCAGAACCCAGGTGCTCCCTTGGAGACAGCCCCACAGAGCTCAGGCTGAGACTCAGGCTATAGTCCTATCCATATTTACCCATTGATTATTGTGAGACTATATTGATTATATATATATTGATCACTATATTGATTATAGTGAGACTGACACCTGAGTAGGTATGCATAGGATTGGGTTCTTGGGGGGACGGGGACGGGACAGAGGAGGGTCTTTCACAGCTTCTGCTCTCTAGTGCTGGGGATCAAAGCTGAGTCTTTCTGCCTGGAGCGTACACATCCTGCCCCTGAGCTTCAGCCTGTCCCCATGTGCGTGAATGGCAACTATGGGTCTAGGAGAAGGTCAGCCGGTGGCACACATGCTGCAGCCCATTCCTTCCTCCCTCCCCGGCTCCTGCTCCAGCAGGTGCTCTGCCTTCTCCTGCATCCCAGTAACAGCCTGTGCTCGGAACCCAATTGAATTATCCCGCCACAGGCCTATTTATATCCCAGAAACTCATGCTCCTGCTTGGCCTCCGGCATGCAAGGCAGCTGGCAGCCTGGTGCAGGCAGGCTGCTGCGTGGTCAGGTGGCCTTCCTAAGACCTGGACCTGAGTTGGGCTCCGAGCTGGAGGAGCAGCAACTGAACGGATGGGAATTCAGAGCTAAACTGGCTGGGCTTCTCCCCAAAGGGAGCTGCCAAGGAGCAGGGCCAGGGGCTCTCTTTGGTGGGGGGGGGGGGGGGAGACAAGGGCTGCAATCCTGAAGACATTTTCCTGGAAGTAAGTCAATGGGGCTTACTTTTGAGTAGACATGGTTAGGATCATGATCAATGACACTGTTCTCCAGCCCCTCGCTTGCTCAAAGACCAATTGATCAGCCCACTAGCATCACACAAGCTCTTTCTGTCTCTTCCATTCAACAGGTAAAGCTGTCCCCATTGGATTTCCCCCATTGCATAGCTTTTCTGGCTCTCCAGGGGGCCAGCAAAAAAATAAATCAACGATGGCCTTACTCCTGAAATTAGGTTTGGGGAAGGGAAGCAAACTAATTCTCTCTAATTGGCAGATTATTAAACGAAGCTTTCCATTGATTAATTTGCAGGGACGAATCTCTGCGAGGCAGGGCTGCAAGCTTGTTAACAAGCAAATGGACCTGCCTGTTTCGGGTGTCGCTGCGATGCCTCCATCCGTATCTTGGAAAGGCAGGCGCAGTGGGTTTTGGAAAAAGGAAAATGGATTTAAATGGTATTGATCCATTCCACCTCCCTTCTCGAATGTGTTCACCGGAGACTTTGCTGGAAGCTGCAGTCGGCAGGCAACAGCCGGCCCTGTGTCAGGGTTTTCATCTGCTACTGGTGTTTGTGTGTCTGGCAAACGCCTGCTCGGTTAATCCAAGGTCTGAGTAAATTACCACGTCTAGAGTTTGGTGCAAGCCCAGACCTGGGTCTGGCCGCGCTGCTGCCTCCTTCGCTCTCCTCCGAGGAAAACAGGCATGGCCTCACTTTCACCCTCACCACCTATTTGTCAGTGCATAACTGTCCTGAAATGGGAAGATTAAGGGAAAGAGCACCTCTGAACATGTGCAGAGTGGCAACGATTCATCGTGCAGTCACAGCAAAGAAATCCACTCTGGGCAAAGGACTTTCATGGCAAGATGGCCAATCCCTTTAGATGTCCATATTTTCTGGGAGCAAATTAAAAAACTAGCAGGCGTGTCTGCTCAGAAGTCGGCCCCACTGAATTCAGTGGGACTGAGTCCTGGGGAAGTTTGCATTGAACTCAATAGGCAGATGCACTGGAACTTGTGGACAGAAGAAGGCGGTGGCTGGACAGGCTTCAGGCTCCTTATCTCTCTCGCAAGCCCCGAATTTGGCCTCTGACTCACCCTTCCTCAAACAGGAGCTGCCAAATATCTCTTGCCCTGATCCCCTCCCCACCCACCTCCACCCCTTGCCAGAAGAGCACAGCTGGGGGCTACCCCCCATTGGTGCAATTCTGGGCTTCCAAGAGCAGAGCAGCACTCCGGCACGGCAGGGAGGCGTGCAAGCTTTAATTTGATTGATTAATCAATTAAGCTTTAATTTGTTGATAGGCTATTTTTAATTGGCTCACTAATAGGTTAATCAACTTGTCCAGTTGATCATCTGTGGGGGGAGGGAGCACATTTTTAGCAATGAGGCTGCACATGCTTGGTTTATTTGGAGATTAATTAATTAATTAAGTAAGTAAGTAAGTAAGTAAGTAATTAAAATATTTATTTATAATTTATTTAAGCTGGAAGGTTTCTGTATCATTAGGGTTTGCCATCATTCTCTGTCCCTTTGCCACATATGCCAGTATGTGAACACAATCCCCCTGTCCCTGCTTTTCGGGACATATGGCAACCCTATATCTGTTGCTCAAAAATGGAAGGACGGCAACCAAAACTGTAGCCCATCTCACGAGGGCTGTGGGTGGCACAAGCGGCTAAGACACTGTGCCTGTTAACCAGCAGGCCAGGGTTCGAGACCCGGGTCGGCCCCACAAGACAGGGTGAGCTCCTGTCCTTAGCCCAGCTCTGCGACGCATCTGGATCCAGTCCTATTGGCTCTGCCTTTCCATTGGACTAATTCAGTGGCGTGGAGAGGGGGATTTGCTGCTTGGGTATCAGCCTATCCTCCATAACAATCCAACCCCGGCTTTCGTGCTTCGCATGCAGCATATACAGTGCCGAGCACGATACCAGAGTCTTCCAAGACTGACGGAGGCCTGCTTTAGCCCATCTCACACATTCCTAAGTGTGTTTTATAAAAGAGATATACTGAGATGCCAATCATGTGCCAGTTTATTTCCTTTTAATCCGTTACTGACAGTTTCTTTTGAGCTTGAATATCCAGGAATTCTGATATTCTGTCTGCGTAAAGTTAGCCAGAGTCTTTAAGAAACTCCAACAAAGGCCAGAAGGGAAACTGAGGCAGGACCAGATTATTTTCTGTGGACCGTCACGTCTTCTCTTCCACTATCCAACTCCTGACCAAGGGACAGATTTTGATTGACAGGCTGCAGTTGGGATCAGGACCTGCACTTATCTGCTGTTTTTGCCCTATAGCCTTGCCCTGTTGCCCACCCGCTCTTTAAGGTCTCTACCAGGGTGACCATAAGACCAGAAAAACCGGGATTTGTCCAGATTTTTAGCCTCCTGTCCGAGTGTCCTACATTTTGGCTTTGTCTTGAAACTTCGCGATAGTGCAAAATACCCCATCATGCCATATGTCGTTGGATTCATATTAAAGAGCAGAATCCAATGCAAAAATCACTTTTGAGATATCTCCTTCCTATCCAAATCTATGGCCCAAAAACCAAAACAAAAACTATAAAAATAAAAACATATTTTTTGGCAATTTTTTTAAGCAGGTAGGAATTTTGGCCTTGGGGTTCAGGAATTTTGGGTTTGGCATCTGGTCACCCTGCTCTAGGCAGAGAACTTGCCCAGCCTTGGAACAGTCGGGAGTGAGAGCCGAGAGAAGCATGGAGGGGAGGAAAGATATTCAATCCAATTGGTGTCCCCATCACAGAGGATCCAAACTCCATTTGGGTCACAGACTGTTAGCCCGGTGGTCCAGTGGGCTTCCAAAGGGCCAGGAGAGCCTTTATCTCCTGGGCTGGTCCACAGCTGCGCCTGCTCTGGAGGCGATAATTCCCCAGGCACCCAAGCACGTGGTGGAACAACGTCAAACAATGTACATCTTTCTAGAAGATCAGAAGCAGCAGTATATCTCCCACCCCCAGGCAGTCTGGCATGCAGAAGACCCTGGACAGATATCTCTGGGGGGGATGGGATGGCTGTGGCTGCTGCACCCGACTGCTGGAAAACCCTGGGGTCCACTACAAGTGGCTGACCATCCTGGGAGAGATACAGTCTATGACTGCAGGGGTCTCCTCTGAGCAACAGCTCCCTTCTCTGCATGTGGTCTCAGGGTCCTCGGGGCTCTTTCCTGCTGCTCTGCAGATAAGGGCGACGGACACTGCGTGTTCTGAGCAATATTGGTTTCAATCTGAGTGTCTCTGAAAACACGGAGTAACTTTTTAAAAAATTGAGGCAACTGAGTTGCCCGGCTGGACTTGCAGGCTGGACTACTGGAAAGTGCTGTGTGTGGGGCTGCCTTTGGGGACTGTCTGGAAGAGGCAGTGGGTATGAAACGCAGTTGCCCATTTGATTCTGGGCAGGATCCTCTGGGAAGACCCTCTTGCACCAGGTGCTCGGCCTTGGCAGTGGTGCTCTATACTCCTTGGCAGTGGTGCTCTACCTGTGGAACTCCTGGCTGCAAGAAGCCACTCTGGCTCTCCGGCCTCTTCCCCTTCAGCAAGCAGACATGAAGCAGGGCAGAGCCGTTCTAACCAGGAGGATAATTTGGGCTGTTGCTGCTGCCGCCGCCGCCACCGCCATAGCCGAGTGTGCTCTGCGGTCTCCAAATTGCATTTGTACTGATTGCATTATTGTTTGAAATGGTTTCATCGCTTTTATTGTTCCAATTTTGTTAGCCGTCCCAAAGGCCGGTAAAAATAAACATGTGGCCTTGGAGTGGCGCAGGCAGCTGGACACCTGCCCCCTGCCTCCCAGAAATGTGATCCCCAAGAAAAGATGTGGGGAGCCCCCCATCCCACCCTCCACCCTCATCGCTGAGTCCTTTTACCTTGAACCTTTGAGTTAAGTGGAGGGAAAACGTACTGCTTCCCCCTTCCTGGCTTCTCTGGGAAATTGCATGCAATGTTCCCGAACTCTTTGCCCCGATACACCCACCTACCTGGTGCAGCCTGCCTGCCTCGGTACTGCCTCGGAAAATTACTGCCTAATTTTCCAGTAATTGTGTTGGGGGAGGAAGAGCAGAGTTCTCCCCATCCCCCTATTATGGCACAGGGGAATTGGGCACCCCACCTTCAGTCATCATTGCAGTTGCTGTCCCTGCCCCTGCCCCACTGAAAAGTGAGGGGCTCCACACCACATAGCCAGGCTTCTCCCCAGGAGGCCAGGCTTCTCCCCAGCTTGCCTTCTCTGCCCCTATTTCAGCCTAGCAGGTACAGCTGGCCCTCTTGGCACAAGGGCTGATACTAAGCTGATAACAGCTGCTGGAAAGCATAGAAAATACCCAGTGGGTGCTCCCCCGTCTGTCTTGGTGGGAGGACTGTCCCCCCGCCCCACATGGGACCCCTTTCTCAGAGCTTTTGGGGACTGGCTTTGTTTCCAAGACCCCAATTCCAGGTCGGATATGAACCCCCAGGGAGGTTTGGCTGGTATGTTTTCGAAGTGGAGCAGCTCTGAGGGGGGCTCTGAGGGCACCCCGAGATCTCTTTCACCTTCGGGGGTCACCTAATTCAGGCTCCCGTACTTAGCTTCCAAAACACTTTTCTCTCTTCTCCCCCTTAACCTTTTGGTGACATTCAGCTGGTCCTTCTCTTCCCCCCCCCAATGGCCCCCTTTCCCCCCTTCCTGTTCTGGGCAACTTCTCAGGGGGACCTTGAAGGGCTCTCTGGCCGGGGCTTGAACTCAGCTAGTCTTAACCCTGGAAAGTACCTCTTTTCAACGCCAGGGCTGAGCCCTGAAAGGAAAGACAACCTCTGAGGATGTGCAGAAGGCACTGCTGTCTCTCAGCCCCTAAAGCAGGGGGCCACGCTATTTGGCAGGAGGGCCACATCATCTCTCTGACACTGTGTTGGGGGACACAAAAATTATTTCAAATTTGAAGACATTTACAAGTAGGACACAATTAAATAGAACCTAAAAACACTCACTTATAAGAGTGTTTTTACATAAATTTACACATAAGAGTATATTAGATCGGGAGAATTACATGCTTCCGAGGGTCAGATAGAGGGGTCTTGCCAAGGTCCACCCCTGCCCTAAAGGGATGTCCCTTCCTGGCACTGCTGAAGAAGGTCAGCCCCAGACCAGGAAAGCTTCTGCTGAGATCCCCAGATCTTGGCTGTCTTTTTCAGCATCCTAACACAACAGGGTTCCCTCTGTACTGCCTTGCAGGGCTGTTGTGAGGGTAAGACTAGGTTGGCAGGGAACAGCATGGTGTACTCTTTGGAGTAAGATAGAGGGGGGGAGATAGAGAGATCTATCCCTCCACTATTAAGTACCGGTAAATATGGTTGGTAATTCAGGGCTTGTGGGGCTGGGGGTGTCATGCATCCTACAGAACTGAACCCCAGAAGGGCAGGGGCAGTTATATAAGGGCAGTTATGTATTATAACTGAAAAAGAGGATAAGGCTCTCCAAAACTGTAGGACCACCAAGCAAAATGTAGGATACAACTAAACAGAAGCTAAAAACATGCTCATGTATATATATATGTATATATATGTGTGTGTATCTATCTATCTATCTTCCATCTATATCCATCTCTCTCTCTCTCTCTCGCTCTCTCTCTCTCTATATAGTGTTTTTAGTTTTCATTTGGCTGTTCTACATTTTGCTTAGTGTTCAAAGACTGATAGTGTTTAAGTTAACCATATGAAACGAGAGAGAGAGAGAGAGAGAGAGCAATCCTAAGCACGGCTACACAGAAGTAAGTCCCACTGAGTTCAATAGTACTTACTTCTAGGGAAGTATGGAAGTACCTATATTGCTTATTATCCAATTTAAAACTATGACATCTAATTTATGAAGCCCAAGAAGGCTCTCCGATGCTGCTCAGAAGGAAAAGGAGGACATTCAAAGTTTTTTTGGGGGGGAGCCAAGGTTAAAAAAGAGGAGGTGTCCTGGAAAAGGAGGACACCTGATCACCCAGTCCCAGCTTGGAGGTGTTCCTCAACATCCCACTCCTTGGCTCCCCAAAGAGGAGGGTCCTGAGTTCCAGTCCTTGAAGCGGACCCCCGACAGCTCAGCTATGGGGTCGGTACCCCCCATCCAACCCCATTCCTGGAGAAAGGGGACTGGGGTCAAGAGGAGCAGGGAGACCTGCGATCCCGTCCTCCAGGCTCCAGCGGGGAGAAGGAACTCTGCACATGTTCAGAGGCTCCCTTGCAAAGGTCTGAGCTCCCTCCGCCTCTCCTTCCCCGTTCCGGCGCTCACCTCCTGGGCTGTCCCCGCGGGGTGCCCGCCTTGGGGCTCCGCATCCTCCCGTCGGGTCTCCCGTCCGTCTCCCGGCTCAGCCTGGACTGCGCTGCCCCGAGTCCTGCTCCTGCTCGGCGGCTCCTTCCCTCCCCGCCAGGGCGGGGGAGCTTAACCCGCTCCCTGCCGAGCCAGCCAGTCCCGTCCGCCCCGTCGAGGAAGGCTCAGCTCCCCGCCCGGTGGCGTAGCTAGAGGGGGGCGCAGCACTCAGTCTTGGGGGAGTCGTGCAAGGAGCCCCTTCCCTTCCAGGCGGGGGAGCAAAACTCGGAAGAAAGGGCTCCTCATTGCACGACTGACCCCCCTTCAGGACTGACTCCTCCGCCCCCTCTAACTACACCACCGCTCCCTCCACTCACTAAGGACTAGCCACTTGCATGGACAAAGTTTGGCTTAGGGTGACGTCTGTCCTCTTTTTTCCAGGACACGTCCTCTTTTTCAGTCTTGTGTCCTGGAAAAAAATCTTCATTGTCCTCCTTTTCCTTGTGAGCAGGCAGCATGAAGGAGCCCTCTTGGAATTTAATACATGTATACATTTGTATACACATACATTTGTATACAATTTGTATACAGTAATTTGTACACATTTGTATACAACTGTCTACATTTCACAAGGAATAAATTATATGCAATAGTTTCCACTTTAATAATACGTACTGTATTTACCCAAGTCTAACGCTCACCTTTTCCAGCCAAATTTAGTCTCCAAAATCAGGGTGCACATTAGATTCGAAGGTTAATTAAATTAGAGTGAATGTGAGATTTTGACTATAAGTATAGTGTGCGCATTAGATTCGATGGCGCATTACATTTGACTAAATACAGTGTTTTGGTTATGAGTGTAGGGTGAGCATTACATTTGATGGTGCATTAGATTCAACTAAATGCGGCTAATAAAGTGATTAAATTAACAATAAGGAAGTAATATAGATGAGTGCTTTTAATTTTTTATTTTATTTTATTTTAACTTTAGATGAGTTTTTTATTTTTCTTATTTATTGGGGGGGGGGCAGTTTCTGGACAAGCCATGAAGTGCCATAGGGGGCACTTCTGTGACTGAATTCATGGTGGGCGGGGGACCGAAATGCCAGCAAGAATGGGCTCTGAATGGCATTAAGTTGGGGGTGGGATTGAATTAAAGTGGGCACAAGGCCAGGGTTTCAGCCTTTCCCTTCCCCTTTAACTCACTTTGAGTACAATCCTAATCATGTCTACCCCATTGTGTTCAATGGGTCTTACTCTCAGGAAAGTATCTTTAGGATTGCAGCCTGACTGCCAGGTAGGGTTCACTCTGCCACCCATGCAGGGTTAATCCCACTGGGTGCCAGCTTGGGAATCAGTGCTCACCCTTCCCTTGAGCTCAGTTTTTTTAACCCAGTGCTTGGGCAAGAGCCACCAGGGGATTAATTCCAAGGATGGCAAGCTGTGGGGCTCTGCTGTGCCCTTCACCCTCTCCAGTTCAGGCCCTGGAGTTCAGGGTCCCAGAATCGGGACTGTCCCTGTTTTGCAAGACATATGGCAACCAAATCCTACTGTTTTTCTGGTACATATGGCAACCCTATTGTCTGACCCAGAAGTGAGAGGGAGGAAGAAGCACTTCCCCCTCTCCATACCATGCGTAGTTTTCCGTCTTGGTCATGCCCCCCATCTTTTTTTTCCCAGGGTCAAAGGACCCAAGATGCTGCTCCAACCCTTGGATCATATTGGCATTATCCCCCATGGCACCTTTTCCAGCTTTGCCACCACCGCCAGAGCAACATCGACCCCCCTACATGGAGGCTTGCCATAATTCTCTTCCACAAAATCAGGACAGGACCCTCCATCCCATTTGCCAATATGGGAACACAATCCTCCAAAATCGGGACTGCCCCTGTTTTTGGGACACGTGATGACTCTGCCCACATGCGGTGTGTGAAGGCACCGCCACCATGGGTTTGCAAGAGGGATGTGAGGTCTTGGCAGCCTGGTTCTTGAACCCTTTCCTTGTGACCCCAGCATGGAATTTGACCCAAAGTGACATTTCCTCCGCTTCACAAGATTTCTTTCCTGGTTTGTTGGCCGAAAAGGCTCGGATCCCTTCAGCGGACACTTGAAGTTGGGACTTTTCAGCCGTGGTGGGCCTCATCCTCTGCTTCTTGGCACTGATCACGTAGGTTGCTCATTCACCAGCTCGGATAACATCTAAAGCTCTCTAGAATCTGGATTTTGCCACCTTGAATAGTTTGGTGACATCTGCAAAGTTGGCCACAACCTCATTGTTAACAGCTGCAATCCTAAAGACACTTTCCTGGGAGTAAGACTCATTGCAAATAATGGGGCTTACTTTTCAGTAGACATGGTTAAGATTGTGCTCTAGGTTGAACTTCAGATCATGAATGGGTGAAAAGTGCCACTCCCAGTGGCATAGCTAGAGGGGGTGGAGCAGTCGGTCTTGGAGGGAGCCTCACTCCTTCAAATCCAATACAGTTCCATTGGACTATTTCAGTGGTGTGGAGGGGGGATTTGCTGCTTGGGTAACAGCCTATCCTCCATATCTATCTATCTATCTATCTATCTATCTATCTATCTATCTATCTATCTATCTATCTATCTGTCTGTCTGTCTGTCTGTCTGTCTGTCTGTCCACCCAGGCCATCGTGCTCTGGAGAGGACACTCAAAGCACCATACCATAGTCTTTCCAGACTGAAGGATGCCAATGATGAAAATATGGGAAACAAAATACTTTTACTAATGTAGCACTGAAAGTGTAGACTATTCTAATGATTTAACTCTTTATATTTCCACCCATCTATACATTATATCAGTATTATACTCATTATAAGTATTCAATATCAGATTATTATTTCAGATGAATGTTCACTTTTCCTTTCAATCTCGTCTTCAGATTTCATTAACTCATTACTTTCTCTCCCCTGCAGTAAATCAATAACTGATTCCTAGTTCTTTATAAAAATTGATTTCTCATTAGGTAAGGTCATCAGTTTGTCCATTACTGCAAAGCCCATCACTTTCACCACAACCTCATTTCATATCTGAACATCTAAAAACCCCGGTGTGTATTATAGGTGACCTCACTGGCCTCAGCACACTGCACTTGCTCAGAGACCCTCTCACTTTAATCTTATAAATATTCCCATTCCTAGGTCTGAGCCTAGGCAAGGAAAAATCTTTCGGGGACTTAAAGCACAAGCCTAACCATGTAAGCCCCAAAAGTTAGCCCCATTGTGTTTAGGATTGCAAGGAAGTGTCTTTAGGATTGCATCCTGGCTTGGATGACAGTGCTCTGTTTGCTGAGCTTGTGTGTGTGTGTGTGACAGAGAGAGAGAGAGAGAGAGAGAGAGAGAGAGAGAGAGCTTCTCCGCTCATGACAAGCCAAACTGCTTTCCCTCTGGAATCTCACCTTGCATAATCCCTGATATTACTAACCTCAAAACCTCAAGTGGTAGCAAGAGCTGGGATGCTGAGAGTCTTGGTTGCAAACCAGCCTGCTTTCAGTGGTTGGAGGGTTTGTGCAGGGGTTTGTGCATCTAAGGTTGCAGTCATACACACTGAGGGTGCAATCCTAACCTAGACTAGCACAGCTCATTGGTCTTCCCGACCCCTGGTGAGATAGGGAGGCAAGCGCATGCCTGTGCATTGGCTGAACCCTCCCCCGGAGTGGCGCAGAAATTTCTTAAGGCACTTTTGTGACACTCCCAGTCCAGCGCGGGACTTGTGCTGGGGCTTGGGCCAGCCTAACGTGGTGTTAGGATGGCAGCATTACTTAGGAGTAAGTCTTACTGAAGTTAATAGGTCTTATTTTTAAGTAGACATACACCAGCTTGCATTCTCTTCTGCTTTCTGATGTAGTTAAATGTGCACTTTCCAGTTCCTGCTTTTGCAAATCTAAAAAGATGTGCTCTTTAAGTGGTGCTCAAATGTGGACATTCTCAAGTAGCTGCATTTATTTGGGAGTAAAAATGTTGACATTTGATATTCTTGACGTAAAACAGCAAACATGTGTTTACACATTTGCTTTGCAACAGGAAGGAAGAAGGAAACCAATAAAAGTTTTATTCCAATAAAACTTGGAATTCTAAAACAAGAAGGGAGCATCTTCCCTGGCCACGTGTCTTACCCACATCAAAACCAACTTCTCCAAAGCCAGGCGTGTGAACCCCAAGGAGAGTAGCTTCCTGCACAAGCTCAAGGCACACTCCACACAGGATGACCCACAGTGGCACCCTCTGCAGAACCCCGTGGCTGACTGCACATCAAGAGCTAGGAAAGTGGTTTGTGTGGGGCACTTCATTGGCAATGGCGCAGGTCACACTGGCAGGCCTGTGCGGAGTGCAGCGTACCTACCGGAAATGAGGAGCTTGCTGCAATCAGTCCCAACAAGCAGTAGCAACAGGCTTCCTCTGGCTGCGGAGTGGAGCACAGATACAACCTTGGGCTGCCCAATCTTCCCTTCTCAGCGGCAGGCAGGAAGAGGCCGACTTCCTTTGAGATCCGCAGCCTCAGGCCAGCCTGAGCTGTCCCTCCCCAGGGAGCAGGGTCCGGCCAAGGGCCAGAGTCTCAGTGCTCGTCTGAGATGACGCCTGTCCGTCATCCGCAATCACTTCCCAAAAGTGAGGCTTTTTTTCCAGCATCCCCCAATTCCTGCCTTGCTCAGCCCCCCTATTTTCTTTCTTTCCACGACTTACGACCTTTCCCTGCCACGTCCGTGGCTGAATCATTCTGGCTATTGGTACATCCGGACAAATTTCCTGGAAGCCGTGATGGGAAGGGGGTTGGCAGCAGTGGCATAGCTAGAGGAGGGCAAAGCACTCGGTTTTGCAGGGAGCCTCACCATGATATGCAAGCAGCCCTCTTCCTCCCTTTGGGGCCATACTTAGTGGTGGGAGAAAAACAGAGGAGATAGCCAGAGAAGAGGTAAAGTCTCTCTTTTATTTCCACTGTTTGGAACGGCTCTGCACACCATAATGAGGCTCCCTGCAAAACTTAGGCGATGGCCTCAGTTGGCCTCATGGATGGGCCGGCCTCATCCTTGTTGTTCTTAAGGCTTGAGTCAGAGCCGGGCTTAGGACTGGCTGTTTTCTGTCCCTTTCATAACAACTCTGGGAATCCGAAATACATGATATCAGCGCAGCCGCAGGGCCCGGAGCCAGCCTGGCTTAAGGGAGTCAGCCTGCGAGGAGCACTGTCTGCACCTGGCAGCTGTTCAGGAGTAAGTAAGTGGAGAAGGGGGAGAGGAGGGAGGGCAAGTGGTTAAAAGCTTTTAAGACCAAAGTTGGCACCTGGGAGAAAAGCGCAGCAGAAGAGCCAGAGACTCTGGGAAGGGGTAGGAGGTAGGAGAGCACATGAGGTCACATCTGCATGATGTGACATCTGCAAATGCTCAGGTAGATCCAAATGGGGCCTCCCCACTTGTGACGCTTAGCAGGGCATCTTCCTGTGCATATCCCTTGAAAAGGACACGATCTCTGTGGAAATGCAGCAGTTGGCAGTGGGAGGCACCTGTTGGCCAACACCTGGATGCCTGGTCATTGTGATGGAGCATATGCAGGAGAAGGTCCACAGGATGTGACCCATACTAACTGGATTTAATGGTGCTGAAGATGCCCCCCACCATGGAACGCCTGATGCCTAATGCTGCTGAAACTGAGCGCAGTTAAAGGATGCACCAGGAGAGACACGTTCCAGTCTCTGTGCAGAAGGGATGCTGTTGCTGCCGCTGCCACCACAAAGCCCAGCACTTGAAAAGCAGACTCTGGTGTCTTGCCAGATGCAAAGGATCCCGTTCCCCCCCCCCCCAATAAGCAAAGGGATCAGGCTCCAAATTCCAGCCCCAAACACAGCTGCAGCTCATCCCTGAATCGACTCCAGAAGCAGGAGCAGAACGAATAGGACTCCTGACTTGCAAGGGGGCTCCCCCAGGAGTGTACCTTGCATGGAGACTCGGGACCCTGCTTAAGAAGAGCCTCCTTTGCTGGATCAGGCCCAAGGCCCATCTAATCCAGCTTCCCAGACCACACAGTGGCCCACCAGATGCCTTGGAGAGCACAGATAGCACCTGCATCCAGGTGTCCTCCCCTGTGCATCTGCCTCGTGGGCTGTGAGGACCCATTTCCAGCACTAGCCTTGGACTGGAGAGACCAGGGCTTGGATGGTTCCTCGCGCTCTTCCCTCCACCTCACTCGGCTGCAGCAGCCACTATTCCAGATCGTGGTCAGCAACCCAGCTGTACATCCCATGGCTTAGAGAGGAAGAGGCTGTATCTGTGCTGCTGCCACAGGGACCTTTGCAGATGTTCGGGGCGGGGGCACATCAAGTGGTGGTGCAAAGGGAAGAAGGCCCAGACCGTGATCAGCCAGACAAGCCACACGCCCAGCCTTCCCACCCCATTTCCACTGAAACATTCCTTTCTCCATTTCCCTGAAATGCACCTTCATGCTTGAGATTTGTATTTGCTGATCTTAACGGGATGATTTACGACAGATGCAGCTGCATCAACACCAGCTTCGATGTTAATCCAGCCTTTAAAATGTTTGCCATTTCTGGCAACGGTGCGATGTCTCCGGACTTATTTAACACCTTATCTTACCATTCTGTGGGCTGGATTCTTCTCTCCCCTTTCTTCATCCTCACAACACCTGTACCTGTACAGGTAACACAACAACTGTACAGGTATACTTGAGTTCTTAGGGTGCAATCCTAAACAATTTAGGCGGGCATAACTCACCTGGCATATCTTCCCATGGTGGCATGGGGATGTTGGCGTATGCCTGTGCACTGGCCTAACCCCCACCCCAAGGAGTGGGGCAGAAGTGCCTTATAGCTAGGGTTGCCATCATTCTCTCCCACAAAACTGGGACAAGACCCCATCAAACTTGCCAGTAAGTGAATGTAATCCCCCCCCCAAACCAAGACAGTCCCACTTTCCAGGACATACGGCAACCCTACTTAGGGCAGTTATTTTGACACCCCCAGATCAGCAGAGGACTTAAGCGGGGGCTTATGCTGGCCTAACTGGTGATCAGTTTTGCAGCCTAAGTGGGCAAATGGTATTGGACTGGGTCGTGTTCTGTCTATGGGGAAAGTCCATCATGCAGCCTGTCCCTATAAATACCCAGGCCCTTCTCCTCCCAGCCCCAGTCCCGCAGCAGTGAGCTAGAAAGTGCCGCTCAAACTGGGGCAGGTCCTTCCATATGAGAGCAGCGCTGCACCCAGGCGGGACTTTGCCAGGCCAGGCCTGACCTGCGTCATGGACTTGGCTCCCAACAAGTCAGCTGTTGGGTGACGCAACGGCTGACCAAGCAGACGTCAGCCCTTAAGGGCCGGGGTGGAATTTATCCCGGGAAGCCGAAGCCTCCCCTTGGGAATTTGGTGCTGGCACAAAAGCCCGTCGGGAGGATTAGAGACTTGTTCTGGGAGAGCCTGCTGGAGGCCAGGAGAGAGGGGTGGATGCCCCAGGAATCGAATCCCGATCAAGAGGGAGTCGGACTCCTGGGAGAAAGCAGTGGGCAAGCTCTTGCCCCAATCCAGCAGCTATCTGTGGAATCAGATGCCAAGAGCTGGGGGGTTCTGTTACTTGGAAGTGGAGATGCACGGAGACTGCGGGGTGGGGGGGCTCCATCAATGCAACCTGGGCTCAAAAACTGCAGGCTACAGGCAGAGCCCCTCCTGACACCTTGGATGCAGCAGCACTTAGGACTACCCCAGGCAGTGCCACCCTAGGCAGGGCCAAGGTCTTCCTCCTCCAGGGCTCTTTTCTATCCATCAACCCAGAGCTGGCCTTGCTTAACCCTTCCTACTCTGGTTGCTCAGTATTGTAAGCAGTCATTTGGGAAGGGCACTCACTTTTGACATGGCGGGGGGGGGGGGGGTGAGGCAGTCCCTTGATGTCTGCTCTTGCGCTGCCCCACTGCACAAGTCCACCTTTGCAAAAATGTCAGGGTTGGGGGGGCAGCAGAACTTCTGGTGTTCATCTTAGGACTTTGACAGAAGTTGAAGGTGGTCTTCACCAGTGTTGGGGTTGAGAGGCTGGCAGTTTCCAGGGAAGCCCCTGAGAAGTGCCCGGAGCAGGCATTGCAATGAGGCTGCAGCACTCCAGTCATCCAGAGTAAGGCATTTCATGCCCATTCAGTGTCTGGAATTCAGGCTTGTTGAATACCATTTAGGAGAGCCTTTGAGACCCCAGAATGGCTGTCATTTAAATCAGATATTTTATGGCTGGGGCTGTGGGTGGCGCATGTGGTTAAGTCACTGTGCCTGTTAACCTGCAGGCCAGGGTTCAAGACCCGGGTCGGCCCCACAAGACAGGGTGAGCTCCTGTGTATTGGCTCTGCCTTTCCATTGGACTAATTCAGTGGCGTGGAGAGGGGGGATTTGCTGCTTGGGGAACAGCCTATCCTCCATAACAATCCAACCCAGGCTTTCGTGCTTTGCATGCAGCGCCAAGCATGATACCATAGTCTTTCAAGACTGACAGAGGCCTGCTTTATGGCTGACTGCATCCTATTTAATATTTTAACTGTATTGATATTTTAATTGTCATGTTTTAATTGTATGTTATGTAATGCTTGTTAGCTGCTGTCACAGAGCTGGGCTAAGGACAGGAGCTCACCATGTCTTGTGGGGCCAACCCAGGTCTCGAACCCTGGTCTGCTGGTTAACAGTGCGACAGTGCAGCGCCGAGCACGATACCATCGTCTTCCAAGACTGACGGAGGCATGCTTTTTTTTAGCCGCTGTGGGTGTCCTTTGGGGAGAAAGGTGGAGTACAAATCTAATAGATAAATATAGTTTGATGTGATTTGTCTCTTTCATCAAATATATTCCCCAAAAGTATCTGGATTTGGAAACTTTTCTGATTGAAGCGTTTCATTCAAGCTGACTCCTTTGTCAGGACAGTCTCCGTTCCAGCAAGAACTCTGGGGAGCTCCAAGAATAGCGACTGGGGCCTGCCCCACACCCTCTGGTGGGTCCCAGAGCTGTGGTTATCAGTAACTAACCCTAGAAGTCCAAGGTGGAGACAAACCTCCTGGCCGCCCGAGGCCTGACATCTGTGCTCTGAAGGTCAGGACGGAGGTTAACCACAGGGAACTCTGCACCGCCCTGCCCATCTCAGATTCTTTTCCTCCCTGCTGGTGCCAATAAGAACAATTCCTCAGAGCCAGGGAGTGGCGTCTGCATCTTCCCAGCTGAGAAGATCCTTGTATGAAAACACACCATTTCAGCGCACTGGACTGCGGCGGTTCTACGGCTGTTGCTCTTCCTTTGGCAGTTGGAAAGACAGCAGGAAACGCCCAACACGGCTCCAGGAGAAGGCGAGCGGCATCCAAAATCAGCCACCGGATCAGCGGCCAAAACCCAGCTCTAGTTGGCTGCGTGTCAGCCAGACCCAAATAATGCCCAGCGATGGGATTGCTGTTCTGTGGTCAGCTGGCAGCAAAATTGCAAATGGTGGCCTCACTTGGCCCTTTATTGAAGCTAGGTTGACAAGCAGAGCTTGTCCCCATTGCCGAGATCCATGGGAGTCCTGACCAGCAGTGGGGCACCCAACTCACAACCAGCTGGACTTTGCTCCTGATCCAGCAAGATACTCCCAGCCGCCCATTCTGTATGTTGAAGACAGTTGGCTCCTTGGGGCGGGGGCCTATTCTTCCATCACAACAGATTGCGGCGGATGGCGTCAGCCCCGCTACCTGCCCGATGATGTCACAAGAGCCGCTTGTTTGAACGCTCCCCGGCGAGGTTTGTTTAAGGTCAGGAGTTTCCTGTGACAATGACATTTAGAGGCAGGAGACGGCAGCGTGATGTGTGAGACCTCTTTTATTGGGCTGTATTCTTATTAAACAACTTTCTACTCGCTGTGCAACACGCTCTTTGGAAAATACATAAGACAGTCATGCTTGGCTTCCCCCTCCCCACTTTCCCCAGGACCCGAAGGCACCCCCTGCTAAACACACAGCTCCAAAACGCTCTGCCTCCCCCAAATACCATCATATGTCCAGTGCAAATACCGCCAACCTGGGGCTGAAAATGTGACTCTGCTGGGATTAAAAGTCAACACACAGTGTCCCCCCCCTCCATCATATGCCACCTACCAGCCCCCCACATTCACATGGCAAAGGGAGGTTTTTCCATTGCCCTATAGGTTAATGTGCATTTCAACATCTGCTCCATATGTAGATGAACTGAAAGGTGGTCTGCAACATCCAGGAGACATCCCTGCTCCCGGCACCCTCTTCCCAACCTGGCTTCCCTTCTCTCCTCACCTCCTGATCTCCCTCACCTGTAACAGTAGGACTTGGGATCAACCACTGAAATTGATGGGTGATAATTCTGGGATTGACCAAAAAACTTCCCTTCATGGTGTGGACAGTGAGCTTATGGAACTCATTGCCACAAAGTGTTGCAATGGCCACTTGCTTGGAAGGTTCTGAACGTATTCGAGAAGCACCTGAGGTTGATCACAGGACCTGTCACAGTGACTCCACAACACCTACAAGGCCAGAGATAGGCAAAAATCCCAAACAAGAGTAGCTATTTGTGGTTCCCAAACTGAGAGTTGTGGCTCCCTGGGGAACTGCAGAACCCCGCGAGGGGAGTCATGGGATTTTCATGAAAACCCGCCATCCTATACAATACATAGAGTCAGTGGAGAGCCACAACCAATGGCCCAGGAGGTCAAGGGAGCTGCCAGCTGAAAATGCTTGGGAACCACTACCCTAGTGCATTAAATGGAAGGAATGCCAAATTCAGTCCACCCCCCCATAGACGTCTCCGCCACTCCTTAGTGCAAGGCTCTGGGAGGGAGCATGAGAATCCCATCATGTCTCCTACTGGTTTGCATTCCTAGTGCAAAGATGCCACAAGGCATGTGGCAGGAGGGGAGACAATCTATAGGGGGAGCTTCTGCTGCAGCCCCTTCCTGCCCCCCATGTCCTCCCCATCCCCGGTACTCAGCTCAGTCACATTCTCAGCCTGTGCAACCTTCAGCCTTTAAATATAGCTATATAGATAGATCTGGATATATATTACCACTATTCATAAAGATATTTCTGTAAAATATAGTTCCTCCTTTTCCTCGCTAATCTCTTCCTCTTTTCAAAACCCACCTGTCTTCACCCAGCACCCCACGTGCCCTGCTCCCCAACTTGGGAGGCCAGTGTCACCACCACTCCCCTCCAAAATTATTGAATAGGACCCAATCCCACCCCTGGTCCCCTTTCCCCTTCTCCACCCTCTCCCACCCCCGTCTTCCTCCCCTCCACTCATTCCCCACAACTCCTTAGACCAGGCGCCACTGCAGGATGCTGGTGTCCGTCCCACCGGTGGAGAGCAGCAAACTGTCGTCGTGGAGGAAGGCAATGTTGGTGACGTGGCTGCTGTGTCCGCTATACGTGTGGCTGGGGGCCTGCATGGAAGGGGCAGGGGAAAAGAGAAAGAGAAGGAGCTGTCAATGCCAGGGAGAGAAGGACCCCCCCCCCCCCAAAGGTATACAAGAGCCCACCTTTTGGGGGCAAGGCTCACCCGTGGCTGGCAGCAGGGGTAGGAGAACAAATGCACTTTGCCAAAGTCGTCAGCGGAGGCCAGGAGCCTCCCATCATGGGAGCGGCACACGGCGTTGATGTCGGTGCCGTCCGCACCCTCCGGCCAGATTCCTGCCAGGAGAGAAAGATGTTGAGTGGCCAGAAAAAACCATCACCCTTGAACAAGCTGCTTTATCCCCCCACCCCCCATTTTGAATCCTTTGGAACAAAATGCCTAGAAAATTGCTACAAGTTTGGGTCCCTGCAAGCAATACCAACAGACAAATGTGAAAAAGGAGACGGGGGGGAGGGAGGGGCTGACCCACTTAGCCAGTCTGGTTGTGGGTGCTGCTTCTTATAACGTGCGAGCAACAGCATCCAGAATGAACCAGGTCTGAGCCTGGTAAGGTAAAGGTAAAGGTGTCCCCTACAGGTTGCCCTGCTAGTCGTGACCGACTCTAGGGAGCGGTGCTCATCCCGTTTCTAGAGCAGGTAAAATATGTTCCAGGTAAAGAACAAACTGTTCCCCTGGGCTTCTGACTTGGGTAGCGAAGCTGATTTGGGTAACAAAGGCCAGCTGGCAGCTGGTTTAAAGAGCTGCCAGCCTGCACTTGTTACCTGAATGAACAGGTCAGGTAATGCAGGTCCATTCCTCTGGGGGGTGGGTGGGAAGGTGCTCGGAAGGACTGGGGGATCTTCTAGGGGTGTGGGAGGGTGATTGGGGACAGTGGCGGGAGATATAGGGATGCTCATCCCTCCAGCCAGCTCTGCAGGGAGCCAGGCTTTTAAAGTGGCAGCCACTACTCCCAGCTGCCTGTATCTCCCCCACCCCCCCGCAGTGTCCCCAAACACCCTACCACCTGCCAAGAAGAACCCCCGTCCCCCCAATGGAGCTTACTCCCAGGAAAGTGTCTAGAATTGCAGATTCCTAACCATGCCTACTCAGCAGTAAGCCCCATTGTGTTCAACAGGTCCTACTCCCAGGAAAGTGTCTAGGATTGCTAATTCCTAACCATGCCTACTCAGAAGTAAGCCCCATTGTGTTCAATAGGTCTTACTCCCAGGAAAGTGTCTAGGATTGCTGATTCCTAACCATGCCTACTCAGAAGTAAGCCCCATTTTCTTCAATAGGTCTTATTCCCAGGAAGGTGTCTAAAATTGCTGATTCCTAACCATGCCCACTCAGAAGTAAGCCCCATTGTCTTCAATAGGTCTTACTCCCAGGAAAGTGTCTTAAGGATTGCAGTCTCCTAAGTCTCTTTCGGATTGTGCCTTTAGGATTGCAGCCTAAGGAGACTTCATAGGATCCTGCACACTGAATGCAAGTTTTGAATTCAATTCCAGTGTTTTGTCATCATTTTTCCATCCAGTTAATATTTTGATATGAATATTTTGGGGTTGTGGAACCAATCGTCTGAGTTTCCATTATTTCCTATGGGAAAATTCGCTTCACGTAGAGAATGTAACAAACATGCCTCTGAAACAGATTAAATTTGTTACGTGAGGCGCCACTGTAATTAATTACAAGAAGGCTCCATGCTGGCTGCTCACAAGGATAGGACCATGAAGATTTTTTTCCCAGGACACAAGGCTAAAAAAAAAGGGATGTCCTTGAAAAAGAGGACAGATGATCACCTGTCCAGACCCCTCCAGCCCTCATTTCTGACATTGGAGACCCTCCCAGATGAACAGCTGGCTCTTCCTTGCCTTGTGCTGCCCTCTTCTGGTGAATGCCTGTACAACAGCATGTCCTTCTCTAGGGGGAAGAGCACCTTGAAGCCCGGCTTCCCCCCTTGCCTGCCCCAGCCAGACCCTACTCACCAAAGACCCCAAAGCCCAACACGCAGGTGGCCGTGGCCCAGTCCATGTTGCGAACAGCCTCAGCACTGGTTATCTGCTTGCAGGTGGAGGGGTCCCCTAGTGGGAAGGCAAAGGAGCAGAGATCACATGTGCATGCATGGGGGGGGGGCAGAAATGTGGGCTTTAGATACAGGGCAGGGAGGAGAATGTCAAGCTTTGGTCTGAATATGTGTTGTCATCCCACAGATCCAGACCCAGAGTCTGCCTGTTCTTTACAGTGTGGCAAGATGTGACAAGCAATTGGCACACTGCAGCTCCTCGCCATGCTGCAGGTGCCCCTGGGCATGGGTAGAGTGTGGCAGTAGGTAAAATTAGGAACTCTGGCACCTTGTCCTCTGCCAAAATTGCTGCTGGCTCATGGGGTACCAACAAACCCCCTTCTCCCAGAGTCAGAGCCTTCTACTCACAGTACAGAATTTCATAATCTCCAGAATTGGTGACCAAACAGCTGCTGTCGAAAGCCCAGTCCAGATGAGTGATGAAGCTGGAGTGACCCTGGAAGGGTGAGGAGCAGTTCAGAGCAGGCATTTAAAAAGTTTTCTGCAAGGGGGGTGCTGCCCGTCAGGCACACAGAAGAAAGTCTTAGGTTGGCATCTAATTAAATTTTAATGTTCTTTGTACATACATACATACAGACATACATACACATACATACATACATACATCAGGCCTCCGTCAGTCTTGGAAGACTATGGTATCGTGCTTGGCGCTGCATACGAAGCACAAAGGCCTGGGTTGGATTGTTATGGAGGAGAGGCTGTTCCCCAAGCAGCAAATCCCCCTCTCCACACCACTGAATGAGTCCAATGGAAAGGCAGAGCCAATATGATTGGATCCAGCTGCGTCGCAGAGCTGGGCCAAGGACAGGAGCTCACCCTGTCTTGTGGAGCCGACCCAGGTCTTGAACCCTGGCCTGCTGGTTAACAGGCACAGTGTCTTAAGCCACTTGTGCCACCCACAGCCCTAATACATACATACATACATACATACATACATACATACATACATACATACATACATACATACAATTTTTGCCCATGTATGTGCTACTCACACATGCAGTGCTTCTTACCATTTCTGAGTTGTTTCCCCTCCAAAGGAGAGACACAAAGTACCTTATTCACTTGAATCTTACACACACCTTTTCCAGCCAAATTTAGAGCGCAATCCTAACCATGTCTACTCAAAAGTAAGTCCCATTGTGTTCAATGGGTCTTACTCCCAGGAAAGTGTCTTTAGGATTGTAGCCTTGACACCCTGTATGACCCACCAGAAGAAGGACCCCCTCAGAAATGCGCCACTCACCGAGCACCTGCCAATGCGCCCATACTTCCTGCCGCCCTCAGAGACCAGGTAGATGTAGACAAAATTATCATGGGAGCCCAAGGCTAGATACTTGCCATCTGCAAAGAAACAGGTGTAGGTTAGGGGTTGAAGGGGGTGCTCTTCTATGGGGAAATGGGGTAAATGCCCCAAAGACCTGTGTAGTACAGAACCCTCTTTAGCCTTCAGCACACTTTGTACATGATCAGAGGCACTGATCACACCGGCCCAGAGGAAGTGGGCAGCAAGCTGTGGGCTCCCTTCGCCCCATTTGGAAGCTCTTCTCCTCCACCTCGCCTACCTGGAGAGAAACTGACGACAGAGATTGGCTCTCCCCCATCAGTGTGGATGGTCACCAGGTCCCGGGTCTCCGTGTCCAGCACCAGCCACCTGGTTGGAAGGAAAGGAAGACTTAGGATAATGTCACGGGAAGCCAGAATGACTCCTAGGACTGTGGGTGCTGCAAGCACAAGGGATATGTCCAGGAAACCCCATGCCCTAGAGGAGTGGCTGCCCCACTTCTATTACTGGAAGCCATCCAGCAACAAGGAAAGAGGTTTCCAAAGATAGCCTTTTACTCTGATTGACTTTTGTCTTCATGGAGGAAGCACAAGGAAGGACATGGGCAGATCTGGGAGAAGGAGAGAAGCACCAGCCTGAGGGCTTCCCCTCGTTCATCACCACCCAGGAAGCCACTTGGTTTTGCCCTGGGAGTGGGGCGGGTTGGGTTGGGGTGGGGATCCTGCTCTCCCCACACTCAACACAGTCCTTTTGTAGCAACAAGACTCTTCTGAACTCCTCGTGGTTCCATCTGTAGTTCCATTACCTGCCAGTCACTGTGCCCACCACCAGGACGGAGCCACTGGGGTGGAAGCCAGCTGAGCGGGCTGCATCCTGGATGGGAGTCAGAGGGGAGAGAGAAAGTCCAGTTGAGGGACCCTATATAACACCCGCCCCGTCCCCCTGTGTGACTGCCCCACTGAGGAGACGCCCCCTCACCTCAATCCCCTTGCTCCACAAGGGCTGGTGGGTGGCCACGCTCCACAGGTGCACTTGCTTGTCTTGCCCACAGGTCAAGAACTGGTCCAAGGTTGGGTGAGTAGCCAGACCCCAGAGCTCCTCAGTGTGCCCCTGGCCAGAAGGGAAAGAGAGCATCGATGCATGGGATTGCTAGGCCCTCCAACTCCTCTGCTAGTCACGGCAGAGATGCTGGAGCATCTCTCAATCATGGGTGCCCCGTCCCTGACAAAAAAGGCCCCGACTCAAGATGCCATTACCTGCACCAGCAGAGAGAAGCCAGTAGTCAGGGATCCGTGGAGCACTGAGTTGCGGGTGGTGCCCACAAAGAGCGAGTCGCCCTTTCCTTCGGCCACGGTGCGCACAGGTCCAAAGCCTTCGGGTACCTGCCAGGAGAGACCAAAGGAAGGAGATCAAGATCCAGGGCGGTGGAAGGCTACATGGCCGGTATGCAGGCCAAGGGTTGCCATATGTCCTGGAAAACTGGGACTGTCCCAGTTTTCGGGGATTGTGTTCACAATCTGGCATGTTTGACAGGGGTCCTGTCCTGGTTTTGTGAAAGAGAATTATGGCAACCCTAAGCATGGAACTAATTTGGCATGACGGGAAGGAGACCTGGACCCGATTCTGGGAACTAATGCCACTGGGACAGACTATGGCCACAATTCAGAGTAACTACAGGACCTTTGACACTGACGTAGTTATGGCACCACCTATGGGAAGCCTATGGGAAATGCATGGAGCAATCCAGAGTAAGTGTCTCTTATGTCTTCCCGTAGTTACTCTGGATTGTAGGGTAAGACTTTTGTGACAGAGGAGGCAATTCAGGGGATCAGGGTTCCAGTGGGGACTATGCAAGCCCCACACTGGTGCACTTTGGAGCCTCTGAGTTCATGCCTGGACCAAGTTCAAAGACCAGACACAAGTACTGCTGACATGCAGTGGATTCCAGGCAGGTTTCCTCAGAAGCTCAGGCCGCCGAGTTCAGTGGGGGCTTCCCTGGGTACCAAGCACATGTGGGAATTCAGCACTAGTAACCTGGGAAATTCTTCCTTCCATCCCAGGACCCTTGTCAGAGCCCAAAAGTTCTATCCCACAAGTTGCACGCAGCCCCCATACCTCCTCCCACCTTTCACCCCCCAGCAATCTCAACTGGAAAAGATGGGGCTGTGATGGAGAATAGTCCCCTCTGCCATTTCCCCTGTACCTCATTCTCTTGCAGCTTCTGATAATCCCGTCCCCACAGCACAACCCTCCGGTCCCGGCCCCCTCCTGTGACGATGGTCCCGTTCCGCAGCACACACAGGCCAAAGATGCCACCTTCATGGGCACCTGGTACGGCATGGGAAATCCGGTTGCCTCCTGCAAGACAGAGGCTGCTGTCACCAAACAGGGAATCCAGTGAGGGCACCAGAACAAGGCCAGCCAGCAAAGAAGTCCTTCCAACAGACAGCTCGGAGAGGACCCAAACTCCAGAGCATTCCACGAGAAAGATTTGGGATCTTGACCCCAACCCAGGACCCTCCCCGCTTTGCCATTTGCTCTGGCTTTGCCCAATTAATCCTCCCACCATCCCTCCCCAAACCTGACCTTTTCCCCAAATGTAGAGGTTTCCCCCAGAATCGCCAGTCACGGTGTCTCCGTTCTCGGTAAAAGCCACGCACAACATGTACTTGGGCTTCTCGTGTTTCTATGGAGAAATGGAGGGGAAGGGAGGAGAGAAGAGGAGCCCCCATGAACAGGAGGAGAAACCTCCATTGCTTAGGGCCACGTGGGCTAGAAGACGGGGAGATCTTTCCCCTGGTCGTCAGGCAGGGTGACCCTATGACCAGAAAAACCCGGATTTGTCCGGATTTTTATCCTCCTGTCCGGGTGTCCTACATTTTGGCTTTGTTTTGGAACTTTCTGATGGTGCGCAGTACCCCATCATGCCATATGTCGTTGGATTCATATTGAAGGGCAGAATCCAATGCAAAAATCAGTTTTGAGATATCTCCTTCCTATCAAAAGTTATGGCCAAAAAACAAAAAAGTATAGAAAATACATTTTTGGCAATTTTTTTTAAGCGGATAGGAATTTTGGCTTTGGGGAGTAGGAATTTTGCTCTAAGGGTAGGAATTTTGGCCTTGGGGTTCAGGAATTTTGGGTTTGGCATCTGGTCACCCTGTCGTCAGGCCACCAACATAAGGAAGACAGTGAGTATGACCACAAACTGACACATCATCTTCAGAAATGTGGTTGTGCAAACAAACACAAGACAAATCTGGCTGAAGCATCAGTGGAAACTTCAGCTCCTGGCTGCATATGGGATTTCCAACTTCTCCAATTTTGCCCATAAGGAGCACTGAGGAAGGGAGAGAGAAGCAACCAGTGCCTGGCAGAGTCTTGCTGGCAGAGCTGCTTCTTTGGCCTCCAGCGAAGGAGGAGGCCAATTACCTGTCTATCACCTAAAGGGTTGCCAACTGATCTCCATCTCCTTGCTGTTCTTCCCCCACAGTAGGGTGTGATGGTGGATGTCGGAGGATGGTGGATGTCGGAGGATGTCTGCACAGCTCTTGCGCTCAAGGATGCAGCTGCATGCAGCATCTCAGTGGAATGAACCTGCCCCAAACGGCTTCTCCCCCCCCTCCAGCAGGGATCCCATTCTCACCTCAAAAATGCCTTGCCTCTTGCTGAGGTTGCCTCCCTCCAGAGTCCAGAAGTGGATATGGGACTTTCCGCAGGTGATGAGCAGCGTTGGCTCTGTCGGGTGGAAGGTGGCTGCCAACACAGACTCGTTGGAGCACTGCAGAGAAGGGAGAGAGACTGTCGAACTTGGGGGGGCGGCAGCAGCAAGCACATGGGGTGCAGTGGCTGATCATGGGCAAGCTTCCCTTCCATACAGGCTTACCTTCACGTCTGCCAGCTTCTGCTCCTTCTGCCAGTCCCACACAGTCATCACATGGTCGTTGGAGTCGTCCACGGCACAGAGCAGGCCGCCTCCGTTCTAGGGAGAGAAGAAGAGCCCAATGGAGGCAGGCTGCTGTGCAGGGAATCCTCTGGATGTGGCACCAAAGGGATCATCACAACACATTTCTGGAGGCCCAAGTCCCTCAGCCTCTCCTGAGATCAGCCTACGGATCTCTACTCTGAAGTCAGCCTATTACAGCCAATGAGGCTCACTCCCGTGTAAGGGGGCAATGGAAAGGAATCTGAGAGACCTAAGCTGCAAACCTAACCACACTTTCCTGGGAATAAAGTGTAAGTACTATAGTAGTAAGTATTATACTATAATAGTAAGTACTATTGAATACGATGGGACTTCTTTTTGAGAAGACACGCTTAGGATTGCAGTGCTAGCCTTGCATGTCTAAAGTAAGCCCTACTATAATCAGTGGGATGCATTCCTGTGTAGGGGGGAAGATTGCAGCCTGAGAGACCATCGCTGCAATCCTGTTTGTGTCTCTACTCAGTAGGAAGTTCCATTGAATTTCCATAGGAAAGTGTTCTCAGGATTGCAGCCAATGTGCAGGTTTTATATTTTGTATTGACTTTATTATTTTATATTCCATCACAGTATTATAATTTTTATAAGAATATTTTGGGGTTGGGGATCTAATTGTATGTATCTAATTACTTCTGATGGGAAAGGTTGCTTTGTCGTACTAGTGTTTTGGATTACAAGCATGCTTCCAGAACTCATTAGCTGCTACCCAGGCAGGGTCTCTTTCTCCTTCCTTCCCTGTGGAGAGGCTGGCTGCTGGCAGGGCTGGCAGGGCTCTGTGGGGAGAGCCCTGCTGAACCCACACTTTCTCGGCCTTCATAGGGCCAAATGGCTGGAGATTCCCGGAGCAGGTTCCAATCCCGCCTCCACCTGACTAAACTCTCCAGGCTGGATCTTCTCCCACTCAGAGAGGAAACGCGGACCTGAAGCTCGGCTGCTGAGCTCCAGAGAGGGAGAGGTGAACTGAGTCCTCCAGACAATCCCCCCTTTGTTTGAGAGCAGAAGGGGACTTGGCGTGCAGCGGGGAGGGGAGGGGAGAGGGGAAGGACTGCGTCCTGCTTACAGACTTGGAGAATCCCACGCAGGTGACGGCTCGGTCAAAGGGGCCCGGCCCCAGGACGTGGAGGGTGTTCAGGCTGACGGAATCCCAGACCCGCACGTGGGGAGGCAACGGCTGCAGGAAGGCACAGGATGCAGGATCACAACAGGGCAAAGAACAGCTCCTTCATTAGTACGTGGCCAGCCTGTGGAACCTGCTGCCACTGGTTGTAGCACTAGCCAGAAGCACACAGAATGGGGCTTCTCAATAGAAATGCAACACAAAATAGCAGACTAGAGAACAACCATTCCAGAGTCACTCATCTTCACATGGATCCATGGAATGCATGTAAAGGTGTCCCCTGCAGGTTGTCCTGCTAGTCGTCACCAACTCTAGGGAGTGATGCTCATCCCATATTTCATCCCATATGTCTGAAGAAGCCTCTGTGGACATGTGGCCTACATGAACATGGAACTGTAATGCATGTAGGTTTGTACAACTGATGCATGCCCCATTCAGAGGCCATTTTCTTCTTAACAGCAGGTGATGAGGATCAAGATCTGCACATGCAGCACATCTACATTAGCATCCAGAAGTACTTGGCTGTCTCCACTAAACTGGGCATCTCCCCCCAGACTTGGGGTGTCTTGAGAGGCTTTCCCCGGCTGCTCTCCGTCTTATCCCTACCTCCCCATCTTTATACAACTTGTGGTTTTCGGGGGGGGGGGTCCACCCCCAGCCCTTCCACAGCTACCTGGCCTCTCTCACCTTGCCATCTTTAGAAGTTCCGGCCACCTGTCCAGTTGCGATGGTCACCATGTCCGGGTGCACAGACAAGCTAAGGGAGAGGGAGAGGACCTGGTCATTCACAGGCTGCAGAGCGTCCCCAAGGAGGCAGCCGCTCCTCCTTGGGGTGCCCTTTACCTGCGCATGTGCAGGCATCAGCTTCCATGGGAAGCTCTGATGACATTTTCCAGCAAGATTATTGCCCCAGCCCGTTTCCTACCACTTGATGTCATCAGTGTGGCCCAGATAATGGCGCTGGCGCTGCTCCTCCACGTTGTACAGCACGGCCACGGCAGCCACAAAATACACAATCTCCCCTGTGGGCAGCAGGAAGAGGTTGGCCCGGCAGTCCCGGCCTCGATACCCATAGCTGGAGGAGGTGTCAGAGGGTCAAGGGAAAAAGAAGGGGAACGGGGTTCAGGGGGACGGGGGTCCTGGCTCCAGCAAGCCCCTCCCTCATCTGCCACCTCCACTGGGGACAGGATACACCCAGTCCAGCTTCAGCTTCTTGTGGGGCAGGTCCAGCTTGGCATCCAGGCTGTAGGAGGTGACGACAGCATCCGGGACCCACATGGGGATGGGGCGGCCCCGCAGAAACATCTTCACGTAGCCATCCTCTGCAGGCAAGTTGGGGAGAAGATGAGGGCAATGAGGGCAATGATCCTCTGAGAGGCCCCATAACTGTTATACTGTTTTCTAATTGTGTTTTATTGTTTACTGTTTTACTGATTGTCGACCAAGGCTAACAATAATAAAACCAGAATAAGCCGCCTTGGTAAACAATAATAAAATAATAATTTATTTTATTAATGAAATAAATAATCAAACGGGCCACCCAGTGACCCAGGAGGGTCTGCAAGCCAGCCACTGGGCTCCGACCTGCCCCCCAACTCCATGCACCCCCCTCCTATCACCACGCTCTTCTAAGGTGAGCAAAGATCTGCTCCAGGTGAGTAAGATGCTCATTCTCTACACAGGGCTACCCACAACTGGGGGGCTCCTCTTGGATGCTCAGGTTTAAAATCTGGCTGTTTTAAAAGGACACATGCAGTCCTTGGAGGCCCTCTGCCCAAATTCCAGTGCATGCACCTGGCACCTGCCCGCTTTGCTTTGTGCCCAGTTCCCATTTGCTAAACCCTCTTCTCTCCCCACAACGTAAAATAGAAAGGGGGCATCCACTCACCAGCATTGAAGATGGCTTCCTTGGGTTTGCTGTGGGGGGGAAGAGAGGAAAGTCACCTTTTCCCCTCCCAGTATCTGCCCTCTTCCAAATTCACTGCCTCCCCCCAGCCCAGTTCCATCTTCCTTGCAGCAGCTGCACTGATGTTAAGAATAGTCTCCAGCTGCCCCTCCAACCCCAGTCCCTACATTGCACCAGGCAGACCGAACGCTCACGACTGCGACATCAAATTCTGTGACATCAGAGCAGTGACATCACTATGACATCACGTGACATCAGCCAATAGCAGGAGATGCCCAGCTGGCCTGAAAAAGCTGCACAAGCTGGATATAGGAGGGAAGCGGGACATGGATTTGCAAGTGATGGGGCTGGTTGCTGGAAATTGGGGGTTCCCCACCAAGCAAGCACCCAGTCCCACAAATATGAGCGGGAGGGTGAATAACTTTACCCCGAAGGGATATCTTGGACCCCCACCCAACCAGGTCGGTGAGGGTTGCCATATCCCCAGGAAATCTGGGACATTGCTAATTGGGGGCGGGGGGGGGGGTCCTGTCCCATACAGTGAGGTCCAAATCCTAGGTTTGGAACAGGCTGGAGAGAAGAGAGGGTGTGTGTTTGTGGGCTCCAGAGGGCTCTCCTCAGCAAGAGGGGCCAGGAAGGGATGCACCCATTGAGCCACATTGTTCCTGGGAGTAAGCTGCATTCACTATAATGGGGCTTACTTCTGAGTAGACATACACAAGACTGGGCCCTGTTCTCAAGGTTCTGACCTGGTTTTGTCCTTGTCTGCAGCGGTTTTGTATCATCCTAGGTTTGTGGAATTGTGGCAACTCTATATTTGGGGCAGCCCCCCACCTCCTGCAAAGGGATGGCCTGGGAATGTCTGGACAAAACCAAACAGGCTGCAAAAGGTACCTGGATCAGAGCCGCAAAGACCGTCCTGGCCCACTGGGGTGTTCCTTGAGTCCAGTTGGGCTGCTAGCAACCTTTTTTTGAGGTGCTTCCTAAGAACTTGGGGGTCCTCTCCCCCCCCCAGACCTGCCTGCCCAACAGTCCCTGGGGTGGCTTGCAGCTCCAGGCACATTAGGAGGGGCTGCTGCTCTGCACACAAAGGGTCCTGGGTTCAAGTCCAGCACATCCTGCCACAGTCACTAAGTCTCCCTCCAGCAGCCAAGGGGTTAACTCTGCTGGAGGCAGGCGGGGCCCCCCCCTGACTTGCCAGCTTTTATCTCCCCCTAGGCAGCTGGATCTGTTTGTGCAGATCTCCCCAGGGATGGTGCCCAGCTTGGCATCACCAGAACGGGGTTTACTTCTGAGTAGACAAGGACAGTGTGTGCTGCAGCCCGCCTGAGGGGTCCCAAGCCTGTCCCAATTCGCTGGGGGGGGGGGCGCTTTTTGCCCTGGAGTGCAATGGGGGAGCTGGCAAAATCTCGCAGGCTGCCAGGATGCGGTGCCCCCCCTGGGCAGAGGCGATGCTCCTTCCCCTTGCCTTTGCTTGGGCTCCCCACCCCTTCAACCTGGACTTGGGACCTGGTCTGTGGGGGGCTTAAGGGGGAGAGGACCCCCGCCCCAGTCCTCTCCCCCTTAAGCCCCCCATGTCCTGGGTGCCAGATACCCCTTGAGTCCCCCCCAGCCTGCATCTGCCCCCCAGATCTGCTCTCACGCAACCTCGTGCACCTGCCCCACAGGCAGGGCCGGAGCTGGGGGTAGCCAGAATACCCCCCATGGAGCAAAGAGTCCCCCGGCAGCCAGCAGTTCCCCTCCTTTGAGTTGAGTTCCAGGTCTTAGTTTCCCCAGACTCACCCTTCCATTGTGCACAGCGGTACAGATACCTAATTGCCCCCCCTCTAAAAAATGGTGGCCCCCACCCCTCAAATCCTGGTTGCCCCACAGACCTGCCCCCCTCCTTGTAGCTGCTCTCATGGATAGACCCCCACCCTGACACCCCTGGGGGAGAAGCTGAGCGCTGGGGGGTCCCCAGAGTGCCCACTCCTTCCCCAGAGGGCCAGAGTGATGCCCCCCTTCTCTTTTGCTGACTCCCCCTTTTGCTTCTCTCCCCCCCCAGCCCTCCTGGAGTTTGGGGGCTGTTCTGCTTGAGCAAGAGCACTCTGCACATGTTCAGAGGCGCCCTGCTTGGCCTCTGCCCCTTACCTGGGGCTGCTGCTCCCCGAAGCCTTCTTCATGGCGAGGAGGAGGAGGCTGCTGCGGGGGGCAAGACTCCAGCATCGACGGTGCGCACCGCGCCCTCCAGTCACTGGAATGGAAGGGAGGGGAGGCGGGGAGGGGGGAACTTGCCAGCACTGCCTCCCTCTGGACTCCCTCCCCTCCTCTTAACCCTCCATGTGCCAGGGAGGGAGGACTGCTGGGGCAGGCGGTGCCCACGTCGGGGCTGGGACCCCCGTGGGAACAAACTTGCAGATTTTCCCACGATCCCCTCCCAGCAGCAGCAGCGCCTGGACGTGGCTCCCACCACTGGGGATGCTGCCCGCCCTGCAAGACCCTGCAGGCAGAGGGGTAGCCGGCTCACCTGGCACCCCAGGCCCAGACATTTCTTTACACCCCTCGCCACAAGATTATTATTTTCAGTACCATCAAGCATATTTTTATTTTTTAGTTTTAGTTTTGGGGCAGTAATTTTGGATAGGAAGGAGATACTTTGTGCATTGGATTCTGCTCTTCAAGATGAGTGCAACAGAGTATGACATGATGGGGTTGCTCCATTCCTGCATGTCAATATGATGGTGGTCACCCCCCAAGTATTGGGTCACCCACCCCCCTATGGGTAGTACCCAGGGTGGAGCACCCCCTTTGCCCCCCTGAAGCTATGCCACTGCCTGCAGAAAAACCCAAGATGGGCAATGGTGGGCTATGTGTGGGGCCTTCTTGGTCTGGTGCCTGCCTGGCTGAGAAGGGCACCGACCCCCTCTAGCTATGCCACCAGGGAAGGGAAGGGAAGGCAACAGTTGCACCCAGCCTGCCAGGGAGGCGGAAGAGGCACAGGCGGTGCCCAGGCTAGGCTGGCCTGGCTGAGTCAGCTTCCTCCTTCTCCCTCCAGCTCCTCCTTGGCTGCTTTGAAAGTTGATCTTCCCATCTATGCCAGGCGGAGCTTCCCAAATACTCCACCTGCTGCTTGGTTTTGGGCTGCGCTGGAGGCATCCAAAGAACGCCCTCTTTACTCAAATCTAATGCTCACCTTTTCCGGCCTAATGTAGGCCAAGATCCTGAAGACATTTCCCTGGGGGTAAAACCCATTCAACACAATGGGGCTTACTTTTGAGTCGACATGGTTAGGATTGTGTTCTTAATCCCATTTTGTAGGACATGGGTTTTGAACCCTGGCTGACAAGCACGCTGTGCACAGTCCTTACCATGTCTGCTCAAAAGTTAGCCCCATCGTGTTCAATGGGTTTTACTCTCATGGAAGTGCCTTTAGGATTGCAGCCTCAGTCTCCAAAATCGAGTTGCATTAGATTCGAGGAAATAAAGGTATTTTGATTATAAGTATAGGTCAATATTTGGTTTAACACTTTACTTATTATATTGTGATTAAAATGTAACACAAACCCATTGTTGTAAAAAGTAGTACAATTAGGTAAAAATCATAACATAACCTCATCCATCACCATATTATTATGTATGTATATATATAAAACTGGAAAGTCACTCACTGACTCACTCACTCAATCATCAACGCCCAGCCAAAACCGCTGGGCCTAGAAGTGTGAAATTCGGGGAGGGTGTTCCTTCTGTGACATCAACACCCACCGAGAACCGATGTGGAGAAATTTCACCCTTAAAGGGGTGAAAAGAGGTGCAACGTGTTTTTGTCCTATACTGAAGACTGACTGATCAACATCCAGCCAATTTGGTGCCCAGTGGCAGATGCACAGGGTACAATGTGCACAGGGTACAATGCTCAAGAGGGGGGTGATGCTCATGGGGGGACGTTGCACATGGGGAACAATGCACATGGGTGATGTGCATGGGGGATGTTGCACATGGGGGATGATGCGCATGGGATTTTGATGCACATGGGGGATGTTGTGAATGGGAGGGATGATGCGCAATAGTGGGATGGCACATGGGGGGTATTTTACTCCCACAACATGGATACATTTCGCTAATTATTATCATATAACTCATTCTTATATGCAGTAAGATTAAATTTTGTACCTACTTTACAGCTGTGCATTACAATCACCAGCAAATATTTTCTAAATCTCAGGCCTTTAAAAATAGGGGTGCACATTAGATTTGATGTCACATTAGATCTGGGTAAATATGGTACTTTGCAAGATCTGAGCTGCTGCATCTACGAGACAAGGGATCCTGAAAAACTTGAGTAGCAAGATCTGAGTGGATGTGTAGGTGAAAGGTAAAGGGTCCCTGGCAACTATGACTGGCTGCAGGTTGTCCTGCCACCTGTAGGCAACAACCACACTGTAGAGTGTGGTGTTCATCTCTATTTCTATGGCCAAGGAGCCAGCACTGTCCAAAGATGCCTCCGTGATTAGGTGGCTGGCATGACTAAATGCCAAAGCTCAGAGAACGCTGTTCCTTTCCCACTGAGGTGATACCTATTTATTTACTTGCATTTCTGTGCTTTCAAACTGCTAGGTTGGTAGGAGCTGGGCAAGGAACGGGAGCTCACTCCATATTGCAGTGCTCAAGTCTTGAACCACTGATCTCGGGCACGGCACCTTAAACCACTGAGCTATTGCAGTCCCATGAACCACTGTACCTTCTGGACAAAGGGGCCTTGCTAAACCTGAGTTGCTAAACCAGACTTGCTAAACCTGAGTTGCTATACCAGAGTTAATAAACCTGAGTAGCTGAACCTGAGTTAATAAACCTGAGTAGCTGAACCTGAGTTGCTGAACCTGAGTTAATAAACCTGAGTAGCTGAACCTGAGTTGCTGAACCTGAGTTACTATACCAGAGTTAATAAACCAGACTTGCTAAACCTGAGTTGCTATACCAGAGTTAATAAACCTGAGTAGCTGAACCTGAGTTAATAAACCTGAGTAGCTGAACCTGAGTTGCTGAACCTGAGTTAATAAACCTGAGTAGCTGAACCTGAGTTGCTGAACCTGAGTTGCTGAACCTGAGTTGCTAAACCAGACTTGCTAAACCTGAGTTGCTGAACCTGAGTTGCTAAACCAGAGTTAATAAACCTGAGTTGCTGAACCTGAGTTGCTGAACCTGAGTTGCAAGTTGTCCTGAGCTGTTGTACCTATTGGACAAAAGAGCATTGCAAAACTTGAGTCTCCTCGCAAATCAGATGGCTGGTTTACAAATCCCATTAGTATTAACGATGCTGGACCAGAGCTGCAAAAGCTGCAGTTTTATTTTCCAGCAAGTTAGACTGGAGATGCCTGAAGAACAGTTTCCTCTTATTTTATGTGAATGGTAAACATGGTTCAGTACTGACACACAAGTTTACACAAGCTAGTGGGTGAAGTGGGGGGCAAGAACCTCTGGGGAAGGACAGTCACACGTACCCTTCACGTCTCCCGCTGCAGGAGCTGCTTGAGGATGTGGTGCGGCTTCTGTCATCCTTGAAACTCTCGCGCTTGAGCGAGGCTGGGCGTTCTGGTGAGGGGCAACTGCGCCCGCTGCAGGAAAGAGAGCCTCAGCAATAGAGCCAGATAAGGGCATATGGCAGGTGGGTGAAGTGAGAAAGAAAGGAAGGGCAAGCTAGCCAGAAAGAGGGCAAGGCACAAAAAAGGAAAATAGCAAGAAGCGTAAGTGAGCAAGGGGAGTGAGCTTGCTGGATGGAAAGCCAAGCGCTCTGTAAAACAGTGGTATTCAAAGTGGGGGTCAGGACCCCATTGAGTCCAGGAGGGTTTGTAAAAAGCTGGATGCAGCCATCTTGGAATCTGGCCCTGGACACCTTTAATGTCACTTCCAGACATGACATCACTTCTGGCTGGGGGGTCCCGGACAGTCATTCTCAGAAGGGGTCCTGGGATGTAATGTTTGAGTACCACTGCTGGAAGACAGCAACACTGCTAAGTGATGTTTAAAAATGCAGAACCTCCAATGCCAGATCTGAAGAAGGTCTTACAAGACCTGGGGTGCTAAATCCAAAGAAGTTGTCATTGTAAGACCTGAGATGCAAGATCTAAAGAAAGGTTTAGTGCTCTAAGAAAAGTTATACAGGCAGGTGCTAGCAGGCAAAGAATGGCTGCAAGAGCATATTTGGCTCTGTTTATAGCACAGTTTTATTGGATGGGTTTCTGGTTTTCCTGACCTTTGTGGGTAGGAGACTGAAGATAATTCATATCCACCTGTTTGGGTTGGCAAATAGTCTCCTTGCGGACAGGTGCGCCCGAGCTGGAGGAGATGAAGCCACTTGGCCCAAGGCTGAATCTTTTGCACATCAGTCCCAAATAGTGTCAGCGGCATCATTCCAAGCAGAAATAATGTGCTACAAGCAGATGACACCCTCACAGGGTACAACACGGGGTATCCTTGTTGGCTGACTCTAGTGAGTGAGCCCCACCACACCCTGCATACCAAAGTTTCCAAGTGCCAGAATCTGGTTGATGTGAGACCATCCAAGGTGGGACAGAATCTCTTCCTTGACTCAAACAGTGTTTTCAACCATATTCTGAGCCACAATAAGAGACTCCTATGAAACCCCATCAAAGGAAATCTGCAATCTGTATCAACATCCAGTCTCCAGGAAGGCCCCCCCACCCTGTTCAGAGGCAATCTTTTCCAAAAATGGATGACTGCCCACCATCCGCTGCCATCTGCCGGAGGGACCGTCACTCAGCACGCTAATAGCCTGCTAGTCCCTGGCACATCTCCACAGAGTGCTGGGAAAGCCTTTCTCTGCCCGAACCCCCGGAGAGCCCCTGCCTGCCAATCTGGGCAGGGCTGAGCTGGCTGGACCAAATCTGGACAGCAGAAGCAGCTTTCTAGGTAGCAAACGAGAGAGAGAGAGAGAGAGAGAGAGAGAGAGAGAGAGAGAGAGAGAGAGAGAGAGAGAGAGAGAGAGAGCGCAGGATTGCAGGATGCAGGAGCAGTGCAGAAACCGGGAATGCTACAGTTCCAGGAGAGGCTAAGCACACACACCGACGCACATGCACACTTTGCCGGACCCCCACATTGCCCACCCTGTGTGCATTTGGCAGCTACCCTCTCCCCCTCCCCTGTTGGTTGCATTTGATGCAAATCATCTATCATGATTGGCATGCAGAAAAAAGGGACTGTGCATGTGTGGGATGTGGGGGGGGGTGATTAATTCATCTGACATATTCACTGCTTGCTGCAGGATGTTGCCCCCTTCTTCTCTAGAGAAGCAACAGGCAGGTTTCCCCCTCTCTCTGCATCCCCAGCCAATGCCCATTACTCTGACAGGCATGCATGTGTATTTGGGGAGGGGCAGCACCCTTTCAGCACAGCAATTTAATAGTGGAATTAGCTAGAAACAGGCCTGTTAGAGCCCTTTGAGTCTGGGCCGGCGTTAAGCCAATTGACTCCCAACTGGGGCCCACGCCTAAGGGCTCCCCACATTAGGATCAAAATAAATTTAAAAATTAATATTTTTTACCAAATCATTCACAATCACTAAAACAAATGGTTTGAAAACTATTTACTTCTCAAAGGTAACACAAATCTATGCATTTTGTTGGTACACTTGCTAGGCTTACACGTGTGCAATTTCATATTAAAATGCAATGAGATCCATTTCGTTCATTAACCTCCCCTGTACTTTAATACCTGCCTATGCATGTTAATAATGATAAATTCTGATTAATCCATGCAAACCCATATTTAAAAGAACAGCTATTGATCTGCCTTTCCCAAGCCAAATAATACTAATAACAATTTTAAAAACTGGTATTGAAGAAAAGTGTTTCTAAGTGAATGTCCGCAAATGGGCTGTGTTTATCCCAAGGGGCCCCAGAACCCATTTGCAGAGTCGGGGTGGGGGAGGATATTGTAATGCATTCTGCATTTTCGGGAAGCTTTTCCAGTTCTGAAAAGAAGCCAAACTGGATTGTAGAAAAGCTTTGTTTTAAGGTGTGGCCTCTGAGGCTTTTGAGCTTGAGTACAGGAGTACTCAGAAGTCCACCCCACTGAATTCAATGGGACCAACCCTCTATGGCAGGGGTCAGGGAACCTTTTTACCTTTTACCCCAAAATATATTTAGATACTCCAATGTTACCCCCTTGATTTGAAAGGAAGGAAATGGCCACCCAAAAGTCCCGATTTTCATTTTACAAAATGTAGGATGTCCTGCATTTTGTCCTACATTTTTAAAATCAGGAGTAAATGTAAAGTAAGTGGCTAACTTACCTTGGCTGGGGAGGGTGTTTGGGGACTCGGGGGGGGGACGGGACAATTTCAGGCTGCTGCAGCCCGGTGCAGCTAAGTCTAGCCAGCCGCAGCAACCATGTTAAAAAAACATTACTGTGCACATGCGTGTGCACTCTTCCCCTTCCGAAAGCTCCAATGGAGAGTGCTAGCGCTTCTCAGTGGCGGAAGCGGTAGCGCTCTCCGTTGGAGCTTTCGGAAGAGGAAGAGTGGGCGCACCGGCACAACTGTCCATTACCCCTAGGAATTTCATTTTTACCCCACTTGGGGTAATTTACCCCTGTTCCCAGACCACTGCTCTATGGGGCCACAGCCCCAGTCAAGTGCCACCCAGCTTTTCCTGTGCTTGAAAAACCATTGAAATGGAAAAAGGCATGGGTTTTTTCCAGCCCATCCCAATGGAAAAGTTTTAGGGCTGAAACATGTTTGTTTGCGGAGGAGGGAAGCAGATTCTCTCCAGTGGATTCTCCTGAATTTCAATTTGCCTGTACAGACTCCAGTTAACCTTCCCATAAGTATCCCCAACGTACAAAGAAACATTTATAGCGGTGGTTTTGTGGCATCATATTTAAGTCTTTCTAAACATTTTCTGCAAGACTGTAAACTCTTTTGGGCTTCCCTGAAGTAACCCCCAGGATGTGGCTTTGACTGTTCAGGCAGCAATAAGAAGCGCAGCCAAGTTGGTCTTGGACAAGTCCGTGTTCAGTGGTGCATCTTCTCAAGAGAGTGTGCAGAAGGGGGAAGGGGGGAAGCGTTCCTAAAAATCCAACTTTTGAAAATCAAGAGCTAGGATTTCTGATTGAAAGCCGGTAAAGTCCTCTAAGTTTGTGCCCATCCAATTCCTTTCATCCCCATCAATTCCTCCCTGCCTTTCTGACCTCGCCTGCCTTCCAACTGCATTCCGTAAAAGCAAATGAAACGTCAATTGAGGTCAGCATGCAGAAGCCCAGAGGTTCCCTCAACACAAATCCTATTGCTTTTAGTCCAAAACAGATCAGATGATGATGATATGATGATGATGATGATGATGACTGACTGACTGACTGCTGAATAAGCAAGTGGACAAATGAACGGATGCAGCAATACCACAAGAGCCAGGAACAGGAGATCCTCTCCCCAGCCTTGCTCCTGAGCACACATTCACCTTTTCCCAGGAAGCAGCTCCCTCTTGGGTGAGGACGGTGAGGTGGAGTAGCCTCTCCTGTGGGGGATGATCCCATTGCTCAGGCTGGGCCTGGAGGGCAGCCCTCTCAGCAGCTGGTACACTGCAAGGGAAACAAGATGGGCAGTTTTAAAGATGTCTCCACCTTCCCCGGATCCTTTTTAGTAGGTACAACCCCAGGCCTGTTCCCAAAAATAATACAAGCACTCTATTTTCCCTGGGGATGTAGCAGGCATTCTGATGCTTTCCAACAAGGGTCCTTAATCTTTTTATAATCACAGACCCCCAGCTATTGCCCAATATATCCCCAGACCATTGATATCCCAGACCGTTGCCCAATATATCCCCAGCATATGTGATCCCTAAGATACCTTCAAAAATATGTCAAAGGATTGCTTTTATTTTATATTTGGAAAGCTGGGAACAGAACCCTCCAGCTGTGCTGAGAATATGAGTTTACCTAACAACAGTTTTTTTAATGGTTGAGAAAGTGTCCACTCCACACAGAGTCACACATGGCCTGGATGACACTCCGCTTCCTTTTCCTTCCCTGCCACAACCTTTGGGGGGACCCTTTTGAGCCTTTCTCACAGGTGGGCCCAGGCTGGTTCAGACCGGTTCTTGGGAACCGGTAGTTCCCATTTCCCCGCCGCTACTGAACCGGTAGCGGCGGGGGCCCTCCCCAAAACCGGCCGAACTGGTTTGCTGGCGCTGCGCGCAGCAGCAACTAGCTGGACACCTTTCATTTTCAAATTTGGCACTCCTAGCGGCAGTCCAGGGAAGCGCCCCAGAAGCCTCAGCGCTGTTCTTTCCCCAGCCGCTGAGGCTTCTGGGGCGCTTCCCTGGACTGCCGCTAGGAACGGCAAATTTAAAAAGTTAAAGGTGCCCGGCTGGCTGCTGCAGCCTCAGAGCACCATCCTAGGCAGGTCTACTCAGAAGTAAGCCGCATGCTAGTCAATGGGGCTTACTCCCATGGTGGAGTGGAAAGGACTGCAGCCTCAGAGCACTATCCTAGGCAGGTCTACTTAGAAGTAAGTCCCATGAAAGTCAATGGGACTTACTCCCAGGCCAGTGAAGAGACTGCATCCCTAGACTGCGCATGCGCCAACCTTCATTGGTTGGTGCATGTGCAGTGCGCATCCTTCAGACAGCGCATGCGCAGTGCACGTACTTCTGAACGTGCACAGTGCACGCCGGTGACTCGACTCCTGTCCTTCGGCCACAGGTGGGTGGCGTCCTGCCCTCCCAGGCCCCGCCTCTGACCTGCCCCCACCCCGCCCTCTGACCCCAGCCCTACCCCGATCCAGCCTGGCCCCTCCCACTTCTGGCAAACCGGTTGTTGGGAGAGGCTCGGCCCACCCTTGGCCTTTCTGTATGTATTTTTACTGTACTGGATTCTATTGTTTATGTTTTTATGGATGTTGTGTGAGCCGCTTTGGGTTAGGGATATAAATAAAATTTATTATTTATTATTATCTGAGTTCTGCTGACCCAGGACCCCTCTGAAGCTAAATATCCACACTGAAAACAAACCAGAACGAGTCCCGCTGGACACATTTAGAATCCGCAGGGAGCACAGCGTCCTCCCCCATACCTTTGCTGGGACCCCTTTTCTGTAGGCTGAGTCCATTTTCCTCGCAGGTGCTCAGACGCCGCAGAACATCAGCCAGAGCAGCCTTCAGCACCTGGATCTCATCTTCTTGCAACTGCAGGCGCTGCTCCAGGTAGGAGATGCGGTCGTCCACCTCCATCCCACTTGTTCCTGACAAGTTATCATCTGGAGAGGAAGAGGAAGGTGAACAAGGAGTCAGTCTCCTTTCATGGCATCAGCTGCCTGTGCCCAGGTAGCGGAATCCCACTGTTGTCCCCACAACCCTGCAAAGCCCCCAAGGCTGAATCATACACCTGAGGCTACAGTACTGTACAGTATATACAAATGCACATTGAAGATACTGCCCACTAGTGGCAGATGGAGGAACTGCATGTGGTGGTGGAAGGACCCAGTGGTGTAGGTAGAGGGGGTGGAGCAGTCAAATTTTGGAGGGAGTCTCACCCTTTTGGAGCCATTCCAGATGGGGGGAGCAAAATGGAGCCAAAAGGGTGAGGCTCCCTCCAAAACTTGACTGCTCCACCCCCTCTACCTACGCCACTGCCAGGACCCATCACAGCCCCCCTTGCCTGGCCATGTGCCCAGCCAGCCTCTGCTCCACCTGCTCCTTGGATCCAACATAGGTGACCATATGTCATAACCAAAAAGGAGGACAAGGCCACCTGTGATGTAGGACAATCAAGAAAAATGTAGCACAAATCATGACAAAACAAAAGCTTAAAATGTTCATATATACTGCTTTCATGTGGTTAATTTAAACACTATATTATTTATTATTACATTTAAAACTATTAAATTACCAATTAATAATTTAATTAATTATTTAAATTATTACATTTAAAACTATATTATTACTATTTAAAACTATTACATTTAAAACTATTTAAAACGGCTGTGGGTGGCGCAAGCGGTTAAGACCCTGTGCCTGTTAACCAGCAGGCCAGGGTTCGAGACCCGGATCGGTCCCACAAGACAAGATCCTGTCCTTAGCCCAGCTCTGCGACGCCAGCTGGATCCAATTGTATTGGCTCTGCCTTTCCATTGGTCTAATTCAGTGGCGTGGAGAGGGGGGGTTTGCTGCTTGGGTAACAGCTTATCCTCCATAACAATCTAACCCAGGCTTTTGTGCTTCGTATGCAGCGTATGCAGCGCTGAGCACGATATCATAGTCTTTCAAGACTGACGGAGGCCTGCTTTAAAACTATAACATATTATTTATCAACAATGTATAATTTATTAATTACAAGAAGACTGCGTGCTGCCTGCTCACAAGAAAAAAGGAGGACAAAGAAGACTTTTTCCAGGACACAAGCTAAAAAAGAGGACATGTCCTGGGAAATGTGGTCAGCAAGATCAGACAAGCAAGATGGGCCAGAAGTGAGGCTCCCTTGAAGACTGACTGCTCCACCCCCCTCTAGCTATGCCACCAGCCCCAGCTGCCATTGGACTGGTTGATGTGGCACTGAGAGCAACCAGAGTGGCAAAAGAAGGGCAGAGGAGAGGAGTGGGCCGGAGCCTCTAAGCCATGGCGGCCCACTCCTCACTTCTCCTCTGCGCTTCCTCTTCTCTTTGGACCCCTTCCCCTCTTTCTTACCTAATGCAGGGAATGAGAGGAGAGGCCATGGAAGCCAGGGTTGGGTCGGTGCCCCCTCAATTTGCTGACCACCTCATGGATGGGCCAGACTTGGCTCCGAATCCTCATTTGGCTTCCCCAGTGGCCAAGCCCATTTTGCTTGGGCTAGCTTAGGCCAAGCCCATTCTGGGAATGGGATCAGACCAGCACCTGGTCTTCCAAGGGGTCTAATCCCATTCCCAAAATGGCTGGTTGGTGCCAGCCATGATTTTCAACCCTTTTCAGCTCATGGCACCCCATCTGTGGTTTTGACCATGCTGATCACATCCCCAAGTTTCCCTATTAATAAATGTCCCTCCCCAAATTTCCACCACAGCACACTGGTTGAAAATCACTGCTCTAGAATGAACCTCGTTATATACCTAGACATGTACCTAGACAGCCCAGAGTGAAGGTTCTAGGAGGAGGATTTCCTGCTACAGACTAGATGCCCTTTGAGGACCCTTTCAGCTCCATGATGGATAAAATCACCTGGCATTCCCCCCCCCCCTCTTTTCCAGACAGTCAGGCTGGCAGCTTCACTTGAGGAAGGGGGGCTCCCAGTCTCCTAAACCAGCCACCCCTTCTGGCCCTCTTGAGCCCCCCCCCCCAAAGACCTTCCCAAGAACTCCAGCTGGATGCCCCTTTCCAGGCCTTCTTTCTTAGCCCTCCTTGCAATACCTTGAAAGGGCTGCCCAAGGACCCCCCTGGCACCTCTGGCTGCTGGTCACCTCCAGGGGTCTGGAACAAGCCAGGAATGGACGCGTGTATGTGTGAATGCACCTATGGGGGGCACCTGCCCTGTGCGCTCCTGTGAGATGCAGGGCGCTGGACCCCCTCGGGCCTGATCCAGCAAAGGGGGCTCTTCTGAACCCACTGGACGGGGCGGGCCTTCGGGGGTGCCTGGGCGAGCCAGGGAGGCTGATGCCCAGCGGGGAGGCTCCCCAAAGGAAGGCCCTTGGACGGCAGGGTGGTGGGGCTCTCAGCACAGGCCTCGGAGGGATCGGGAGCTGATGCCACCCAAGGTGCCCCGGACGGCTTGGGGCACCCACCCTGGCACTCCCGGTGCTCCTTCAGGGTTGGCTTGCTGGGCGCCTCCCTGCCCGGAGTCTGGAGCCCGAAGGTGCGGGCATCCTTCTGGAGGAAGAGCCCCCAGCGGTGGCATAGCTCGAGGGGGTGGGAGTCGGCCTTGGAGGGCTCCCCCGAAGGGGAGGGAGGTTCTCCTCGCAGCCTCCCCCGCCCCCCCTCGAGCTACGCCACTGGCCCTCGCTGGCATCCCTCGAGGGGGGTCCCGCCCGCCCCACCGCCGCCGGAGGGCCCACCTGTCATGCTGCTGCTGTCGGGTCCGCCGTGGCTGCCCCCGCCCGCTCCCCCGCCCGAGCTCTGCAGCATCTTCTCGCCGGTCCAATCACAGGCGGCGGCGCTGCAGCCAGGCAGAGAACCGGGGATGCGGGGCGGGGGAGGCCGAGGGGGCGCCTGGCTCGACGGGGCGAGGAAGAGGCGCGCACCTCCCGCCGCCCGTCGGGGCTTGATCCGCTCCTTAAGGGAGGGGGGCGTCGGCCGCCCTCCGGGCACAGCCGGGAGACCCTCGGGGAAGAGCGGGGGAACCGTCGGGGTGAAGCCGGGCAAGGATGCAGCATCTCCGGAAAGGGGGGAGCGGGGCCAGGACTATAGCAGACTAGCCGTCCAGAGGGTATCTGAGCGTGTGCAGAGCGCCAGCTGTGTCCGCACCGTCGGGGCTCCTAGAACTGCGGTCTGAGCGTGGACGTGATAGGAGACCGACCCCCACCGGTTGCCGAGCCTTGGATGATGGGCGTCCCCGGGGGAAGAGAAGCCCCTGAAGAGGGAGCGGGCCTCCCGTCTAGTCCCAGGGCGGGGGTGGGCAGGTGGCGTAGCTAGAGGGGGTCGGAGCAGTCAGTCTTAGAGGGAGCCTCGCCCCGTCGGGGGAGCTGAACGTTCTGATGGGGACTGGAGGCTGCAGTGGCGTAGCTGGGGGGTCGCAGCAGTCCCTTTTGGAGGGGGGCTGGCCCCTTCGGAGCCATTCCAGGCGGGGGAGCAGAACGGAGCCGCCAGCCCCCCTCCAAGAGGGACTGCTCCTACCCCCCCCCCCCAACTACACCACCGATCTAGGGCTTGCTGGGTCTGGAGGGCACTCACCGTTGCAGAACTGGAGGAGCAGGGAGGTGTCGTAGAGGAGCCCGCAGCTGGGCATCCCCTCGGCCATGCCCGCCGCGCCCCCTTCTTCCCCTCCCCTCCACGATCCTCACACCTTGGCTGCCTCCGCCCCCTGCCCACCCCTCCCCCCATAGTCGCCATGGAAACCCCCCCCCCATCCTCTCCGATGGAGACCCTGCATGGAGACCCCCGAGCTCTGGATCCCCCAGGAGGCTGGAGGCAGAATCAGGACCCCCCATGTCCACTGGCCCCCTCCCCTCCCGCCACCCCCCCCAAGCCCATGCCCCCCAACTGCCTTCCTTCCCTCCCTCCTTCCTCTGAAAAGGGTCGGGGTCCTCTGGAGCTGCGGATCTCCCCTCTCCACCTTCCTGGTCGTCGGAACTCCTGGCCACAAGATGCTGGCCTAACTGGATCCCCAAAACCTGGAGGAGGTTCTCAGCTGCTGAAAGTGGAGCCAGCCCAGCCCCCAGCCCAGCCTGATCTGTCCCAAGCGGGGGGGCTTCTTGGGGCAGGCAAGACACAGTGGAAGCCCCCCCCCCCTTGAAATGCCACTCCTGGCAGATGCGCTGCTTGGTTGCCAACCTGTTTTCATCCCTATGTTTAACACTGAAGACTGACTGATCAACACCCAGCCCAAACCCCTAAACCTTGCAGCATGAATTTGGGGAGTGTATACTTTCTATGATGTCAGATCCTACTAAGAACCAATTTGGCACTCAGTGGTGCCCTGAACTCAGAGGTTCCTGCTGCCTGGTGTTGCCCTGTACCTGTTGCAGGGATGCAGGGATACCCGTGATGCCTGCTGCCATCCAGTGGTGCCTGGCATCCAGTAGAGTACAGTGATGCAGTGCCCAGTGGTTCCCAGTGGTGCCCAGTAGCAGTGCTTTGTAGGCGTGCTCAATGGTGCCCAGTGTCTGGTGGTGACTAGTGATGCCCACTGTGCAGTGGCACCCAGTGCTGCCTGCTGCACACTGGTGGTGCCTGCTACCTGGTTGTGCCCACTGCCCAGAGGTGCCTGGTAGGGGCACTGAGTAGGGAAGCTCAGTGCACACTCCCTGGTAGTTCCCACTTCTGCCTCTTGGTTCTGTCTAGTGCTCAGTGCTTGTTGGTGCCCAGCTCTAAGGGACCACCAAAAAGGGACCATTGATAACCCAGTGTGAACTTAAAGGGTGTCATGCAAAATGTGTGGTGTCTGATTCTGCACATGGCAGCTGAAAATTCATGTCCTGATGTTTCCAAGCAGAAAACATGGTCTTGGGGTGCAATCCTGACCAATTTGGACCAGCATAACGCACCTAGCATAACTTCCCTTGGTGGGGCGGGGAGGCCAGCGCAGACCTGTGCACTGGCCTAACCCACCCCAGGAGGGGAACAGAGCATGCGCCAGCCTCTCCACACCACCACACCACATCACACTCTCCACACCACCGCAGGACGTTATACCAGGTGAGTTATGCTGGCCTAAGTTGGTTAGGATTGTGTCCTCAGGATTGCAAATCCTGCATTTCTGCCTTTCCCAGGACTGGGTCAAGTCTGGCAGTCCTTTGACTTCAATGTGCCTCTGAAATGCAGTCCTTGATTTTTGGTTGGTGGCAAAGGGGGGGGGGGGCAATTACCAGGCAGAGCACGAAGGACCATCAGGCTGTTTAGGGTGGGAGACGATCTCTCTCTCTCTCTCTCTCTCTCTCTCTCTCTCTCTCTCTCTCTCTCTCTCTCTGGGGTGTGTTCAGGCAATAAATATTGCATGGCCATGAATGATTCAAGGCTGCCTGCTTCAGAGGCTGAGCGGATGGATGTCTTCTCCACACAGCCATCTAGTGTCAAGCTTTAAACCCGCATCACTCCCCACAGGCTGTTACTGGGGCCTGCCCCATAGATCTGGTGAGGACACCCAGCGGCCTGGACCAAACCCCAGAGGCTTTGCACCCATGTAGTTCTGTGCAGGTTAGGAGAGTGGGTTTCCTCTCTCCTTTGGAATTTGGGGGTGATGAGGCTGTCCTGGCAGTCATGCACCCTGCAACGTCCTTCTAGCACTTGCTCAGCTGGCACATCTGTAACGAAAGCCACAAAAAGGCACCCAGTGCTTGGTGCTCAGTGGGGAACTTGGCCCTCTGTTGAGCCACCCATGCCCAGGGAGATGCTTCCCGGAGGCCAGGGTCTGACCTTGCAAAACATATTTGCACGTGGCCTGGATCTCCCCCTGCCCTGATCTTGAATGGCTTGTTCCTGCCCTGAGTTTGACAGGATGGGGTGGAGGGAAGCAGCTTCTGCCCCCCAGTTTTGACGCCACCAAGCGAGGTGAGTGGGAGTGGAGCCATGTGTGTTTATTGGGTGATGGGCTAGAGGGGTTCAGATGAAAATATCTCTTCCCGGTGGATAGGTCCTTCAGCTCTTGTGGTGTCTCCAATTTCCAGGAGTGCCAAAGAGAGAGGGTCTGGGGGAATGGCAATGGGGTTCTCCTTCCCCTGCCCTTTGGAGGGGACTTCGGTGTCTGACAGCCCAATAGCCACTTGGTTGGTGGATGCCTCTTGCACAAGGACCCTCATGTGTGGCCTGGCCACCTTCAGGGTCACACACTTCAGCACCCTTCGCACGATGGTCCCCTGGCCCGTAAGATATTCTGGGTACTGAGTCCAGGCAGCTTCCCCAGGCTCCCAGTGGTAAATGGCATCATGTGTCCTGGAGGTGCAGACGCCACCCATGACGTACACTTTTCCCCGCCAGCGAGTGGCTCCGGCAAAGGCCAGAGGCAGGGGTAGCGGAGGGACGGTCAGCTCCTTGCTCACAACACCAGACTCATGCATGAAGAAGCACTTGGCGGTGCAGGGCAGGAGCTGGCTGAACCTCCTGTTGGGGTAGACAATCTTTCGGGAGAAGAAGCCCCCAAGGATGCAGATCCCACTCTCCATGGCCACGGCAGCCGCGCCGTGCAGGCTGAACTGCAGGGGCAACTGGGCCCAGCTGTCCAGGATGGTGTCGTAGATGAGGATACCTCGATACACCACCTCATCGGAGTCGGCATCCCCTCCAATTAGGTAGAGCTTGTGCTTGAAGGAGACCGAGGCTGAGAAACGCAGGATGACGGGCAGGCTGGCAATGGGTGACCATATCTGCTGGGCCACGTCAAAGCTCTCCGCGGAGGCCAGGGGGCCCGTGTCGTTCCAGCCGCTCAGGGCAAAAAGCCTCTGCTTGCATGTTAGGAACATGTGGACCGAGCGGGCCGTGGACATGGAGGGGAGCTGCGTCCAGTTGTTGGTCAGGGCATTGTACTCATGCAGAGCTCGGGAGTAGGAGCCGTTGGGGTGCTTCCCTCCTGAGATGTAGAGCTTGTAGTCCAAGACGGAGCAGCCTGGTAATGCCACCAGCTCCAAGGGTGGCAGCTTGGTCCGCGAACCTGTGGCCGGGTTCAGGCACTCGATGTAACTGTCCATGTCTTCATTGACCGAGAGGATGTCTCTTAAGCGGGGCACCTTGATGCAGATGATCTTCTCATGGTACATGCCCCGCCGGAGCCCCCCACTCACACGCAGCCTCCCGGGCCCATCCAGCTGTTCCCACCGCAGCTCCACCGGCTGGCCGAGGTTCTCTGCATCTGCTTGGATCTGGGCGACTTCCTTAGGTGTCAGGAGTGGAAAGCGCAGGTGTCGAAGCAGAATCTTGAACGCTGGCAGGCGCTCGGCAGGCTTGGTCATCATCCAGCGCTGCACGGCTTGGTAGACGGCCATTTCTGAGTTCACGGCCAGGTGGTCGGAGCAGATGATGCAGCTGAGGGTGCTGAGGTCAAGATGGGGGAAGTCCTCGTGGTCCGAGAGGGGTCCGAAGTGAAGGCACAGGTAGCGCAATGTGGCACGCAGCAAGGTGGGGTCATTGTGGTCACGAGCCAGCATGTGCAGGCGAAGACAGTTCTCCATCGTGATCTTCTCTGTCAGGTACCTGTGTGGAGGGGGGAGAATGGAAAGAACAAGGGTAGCTGAGTGATCCTTACCAGAGGAAGACATGTTTAGGTGTTACAACCCTCCAGGCAGGAGGTGGAGGGGACTATCAAAGGGCCGGCCCTTCTGACCTACCTGCTGATAAGAGCCAGCGCAGGCATGAACTGGAGCCGACTGGCAGCTGTGAACATCTCCTCGGCCGTTTCCATGCTGAGCTCCAGCTCCCCAGAGTAGAGGTAGGCCAGCAGGTTCTGGAGGAGAGCAGGATCCATGTCCTTCAGGAGAACCTCTCCATCCCTGGACTCCTTGAAGCCACTCGTGAACACTGCCTCAAAATAAGGGCTGACGGATGCCAGCAGTGCCCTGCGGAGAGAGTGAGACCATTGACTGCCCCTGAGCCACAGAGCCGTAGCGGGCCGGCCCAGTGGCATAGCTAACCGTCACATAGCCCAGTGCGATGCTCAAAATGTTGTCCTGAAGGTGATGTCGGGACAGGAGACGATGTCACCCCAGGTTCTTTTAAAATGAAAATTGGGGGGAAACCTGCCTCTTCCTCCTTGGCAGCCGACCACCCATTTGGGTGCTGCTTCCCCCAAGCTAGTGGCATTGCTAAGGCACCCCTCTGCGATCTGGAGTCAAAGAAGGGTTGCACTTCCCACCCAACAGCAAAATCCATTTTAATTAAGGCTGCAATCCTCAAGACACTTTCCTGGGAGTAATACCCATTGAAGACAATGGGGCTTACTTTTGAGGAGACATGGTTGGGATTGTGCTCAGAGTCAATACAGAGTGGCCTTTATAGGTTTGATAGTGCTGGGGCCAAGATGGTTAATCTCTCCCTGCTCAGTGTAAAAGGAGTACCACTTAGAAGTGCCTCTTTACTCAGTTGCTTTGGGCAGCTGTATTATATATGGAAATGAATGCTGATACAGTGGCACCTCGCTTAACAAGTGCCTCGCTTAACAAGCTTTTCACATAACAAGCAAAAATTTCCAAGAAATCTTGCTTCATATAACAAGTTTTGCTTCACTTAACAAGCAAGCACGCTATGGGCACATGTGCTATGCAGCCCTGATGCTCCGCATGGAGGCTCTTTAAAAGGGTTGCCGGCCAGTGCTGCTGCCTTTAACTGCCCCCAACTTGGGAGCAGTTGCCTGGAGGTGCCAGAGGCAGTTGCCCCTAATTGCCCCCAAGTGCCCCCACCGACCACCTTGAACCTCCAGCAGCAGCCCAGATAAGCCTCCCAGGAAAGTGTCTTTGACTGCAGTCTCCTAACTATGTCTACTCAGAAGTGAGCCCCATTGTGTTCAATGGGGCTTACTCCCAGGAAAGTGTCTTTAGGATTGCAGCCTAAGTAGACTTCATTGAATGCATATTTTGAATTCAGTTCCAGTGTTTTGTCATCATTTTTACAGCCGGTTCATATTTTTATATGAATGTTTTGGGGGTTGTGGAACCAATCGTCTGAGTTTCTAGTACTTCCTATGGAAAAATCTGCTTCACTTAAAAGAGCGTTTCACTTAAAGAGCAGTTCTCCGGAACAAATTAAGCTCTTTATGTGAGCACCACTGTACATTCAAACCTTATAAGGTCCATACAGAATCCGAATTATATTCACTGCTCTCAAGACAATCAGTCTCACCGGAAAATTCTGAATTAAGAAAATCTTTTTTTTCTTCCATAGGCTTTTGTGTTTTCATTTTCTGGTTAAAGAGCCACAATGTTTGATGGAATACAGATAAAGTGGTGCCTCACATCAGCAGCTTAATTCGTTCTGGAGGCCTGCTCTTTAAGTGAAACGCTCTTTAAGTGAAGCGGATTTTCCCATAGGAAATCATGGAAACTCAGACAATTGGTTCCACAACCCCCAAAATATTCATATAAAAATATTAACTGGCTGTAAAAATGATGACAAAACACTGGAAATGAATCCAAAACGTGCATTCAATGTGCAGGATCCTATGAAGTCTACTTAGGCTGCAATCCTAAAGACACTTTCCTGGGAGTAAGCCCCATTGAACACAATGGGGCTTCTGGATTAAGAGGCTGCAGTCAAAGACACCTTCCTGGGAATAAGCCCCATTGAACACAATGGGGCTTACTTCTGAGTAGACATAGTTTGGAGACTGCAGTCAAAGACAATTTCCTGGGAGGCTTATCTGGGCTGCTGCTGGAGGTTCAAGGTGGTCGGTGGGGGCACTTGGGGGCAATTAGGGGCAACTGCCTCTGGCACCCCCAGGCAACTTCTCCCAAGTTGGGGGCAGTTAAAGGCAGCAGCACTGGCCGGCAGCCCTTTTAAAGAGCCTCCATGCGGAGCGTCAGGGCTGCATAGCACGTGTGCCCATAGCAAGTTTGCTTGTTAAGTGAAGCGGAACTTGTTATGTGAAGCAAGATTTCTTGGGAAATTTTGCTTGTTATGTGAAAAGCTTGTTCAGCAAGGTACCACTGTATACTAATGCAGTTTGTTTCAATGCAGGCTGTGCTAAGTTACCTTTCCAATGATATAGAACATGATGGTGTTCTTATTCATAAAGGGTAAAGGTGGTAAAGATGTCTCCCGCAGGTTATTCTGCTCGTTGTGACTGACTGTCGGGTGCAACGCTCACCCCTGTTTCTAAGCCGCTAGAGCCAGCGTTGTCCGAAGACACTTCTGTGGTCATTGGACTGGCATGAGTGCTACTTTGCCTTCCCACCGAAGTGGTACCTAATTATCAACTTGCTTCCAAACGGCTAGTTGGCAGGAGCTGGGCTAAAGACGGGAGCTCACCCATCTCGTAGGACCCAGATCTCGAACCCTGGCCTGCCGGTTAACAGGCATAGTGTCTTAACCACTTGTGTCACCACAGCCCTATATTATTCTTCATACACCCCGTTTTTCCCAATCTTAGCCTCTAGTGTCAAGCTCAGCTAGTTGCTCCCCAATTCCTACAATCCAGAGTAACTACAGGAGCATGTAAGAGACATTACATGCACCCGTAGTTATCGCACCACCTAGTGAAAACCTATGGGAAATTCATATTGCAATGCAAATTGTTCTTACACCAGAGCAAGGACTCCCCGTAGTTACTCTGGTTTGCGCCCAAAGCTTGTTACCCAGTGCAGCTGCTCCCCCCTGCGCTCCTCTAGCTATGCCACAGGGCCAGCCAGCCAGCCAGCCAGCCAGACTCCTTCAACCACCTGTGCAGCACGAGGAGCTTTCCTGCCTGGCCACTGGCACTGCCCACGTTTCCCTAACCATTCCTGGGAAGGTTCTTCCCTGCTAGACCAGGAGGAAGCTGGTGCGCCCGTGTGGCCCAGGGGTGACTTTTTGTCTGCAGGACCCACCTGTTGCATGGAAACCTCTTCCCTCCGGCCAGCAAGGTGGCATTGCAGAGTTCGTGGGTCTCGTGCAGCTCCTTCAAACCTGGAAGAGAAGGCAGGCAGTGCCAGCTTGTGTGTGGTGGGGTCCCTCTGGGAAAGGGCAGATGCCCATGTTGCTCATCTCAGTTGCTGGTTGCCCCAAAGAGGCTTTGATGGTTCAGCCTGCAGGCTGCAGAGACTCCCCAGCGGAGACCCGTCAGCGCCAGAACATTCCACTCACAAACCTGTCTGGTGGCCAGTTGTGCGCAGGGGGCACTCGCACAACCGCTCAGCATCTCCGCACGTTCCCCATTTGATTCACCAGCCCCAAGCCCGTCTTCCAGGAAAGGTCACACTGTGAGGAGTGCGCTGCCCTCAGTGTTCTGCAAGCGCACTTTTGGGGGCCCTTTTCACGAGGGGTTCACAAGCGATAATTGTGAGGTTGGACTTAAGAATAAAGTGGTGTCCAGGCAGAACCCAGACAAGGCCTGGGGTCTTCCTGTAGCACGACTGCACCGGTCCAACTCCAGACAGCCCTGCAGAAAAGCCTGGGCTACTGCGGGTGGCCGGAGCGGGCCCTTTCCTCCCCCACAGACCAAGCAGCACAGACTCACCCTGGCTGAAGCATGATTTCAGGGAAATGGTTGCCTCCGGTTCCTCCTCCTTCTCACTGGATTCTTCAGAGGCAGGTGGGTCCTCCATGAGCCCCCATCCAGACCCCGGGGTCTGCCGTGGGTCTCTCTCGGGGTCACAGTCCCTGATGACACTCCCGTCCGCCTACAGTTGGGGTCCCCTTGGGGTCTCTCTCCAAAGGGCTTTCAGCAGGGACCACAGGGCATCACCCACCCACCCACATAATGGTTACCATGGCACTGCCAGCCTCCTCCTCCAGAGGCCAGCTGGGGGCACAGGCATGGGCTGCCCAGCCTCCCCCATTTTCTGAGACAGCTGAGAGATGGGGGGCAGGGAAGGGCATCTGCTGACCACCTGGAGGTCCAGGTTGCCACACTGGCAAACACAGTGGTTGGCACCCTGTGGCTGCGTTTGCTGTCTGAGCAGGGCTGTGGTGGCATCAGGCGGCTGAGAGCTCCCCCAGGCCCAGGTTGCCACCCTGGCAAACACAGTGGTTGGCACCCTGCCGCTACATTTGCTGTCTGAGCAGGGCTATGGTGGCATCAGGCGGCTGTGAGCTCCCCCAGGCCCAGAGGAAAAATTCCTGCTTGCACATCAGCCCCTTCTTTTAATCCCATAGCTAAGAAATCATTTTTTTTTCTTTCCCCACATTTTTACTGAAGTCCCCCCCTTAGCAATAGGGTGGCATTTTTGCAGGCTATGATGTGCTGGGGTCACACGGGGGGGGGGGGGGGAGGCAAGAGAGTGGCAAGTGTGTGCCCTCCATGATGCCTTTGCACTCTCGATGCCACAGTGGACGGGTATGTGGGTGTCTGCGTGTGGTCACCAGCTGTGAAAAACAGTCCAATGGGGCAATTTCTCCATGACCTTACGATGCCAGTTGGGGACCCAAAAGTAATATGGGATGTCCTTGCTTGAAGGACAGGCTGAGGTTGTAGTGACTGGAGCTAGTCTGGAAGGCATGAAACTAGCTGCCTACCTCCAAATGCCAGGGGGGGTCACGTGCCAGGAGTGTCCATAAATGTTCCAAGCAAGACAGTCCCCCAAATCCATAAGAACTATAGGAGCACATAAGAGACACTACTTGCACTCATAGTTACTGCACCACCCAGTGAAAACCTATGGGAAATTCATATTGGTATCCAGAGTAAATTGTTCTTACACTGGAGCAAGAACTCCCCATAGTTACTCTGGATTGTGCCCATCCTCCTCTAAGCAGTGGCTGCACCAGAGCACCCAGTCGTTCTGCTCCCCACATGCGGCTCCGAGAAGTAGTGCTGCAAGCCCCGGTGCCCTTGTGTCTCCCAGTCACCCTCTCATAAGAGGACAGGATCAATCATCGCCAACCCCACAGCAGTGCTATCAACCAAGATAGAAGGTCTTGCTCCACCATCGCATGGCCTCCTGGCCCCAAACAGAGGTCAAATTTCCCCACAAAGTAGAAAACCCAAAGATCCAAGATCTTTTATTTTTTATACAAGCAAAATAATTTTGTCCAAAATGAGATTCTCTGTCCTTCTGGAGTGGCCCCCACCGAGGCACATCTGGGGTCTTCTCCTACAGTCCCCTTGGCCCTTCCAGAAGTATTACGTCCAAGTCAAAACTGGCTTTCAAAACATCTGGAGAGGTTTGCTCTGGGAAGAAGGTAGCAAGAGGTGATCAGCTGGCTCCCGGAACTTCACCCGGACCGTGGAGTTGGTAACACGAGCTCCGTAATGCCCAGCCCAAAACTGCGTGTCTCGTCCTTTGTGCATGAAATGGACGTAGCGGACTCCAGGTCTGTAATTTTGGAAGACGTGGGATACCTGCAAAATGGAAGAGACAACATGAGTGGCGCTTCGGAAACTGTGACACTCGGACACGTAAGGAGCACAGAACTTGCCAAAAGGTGCGTTGGTCCCTTAAGATCACAGGTCACGAAGTCCCAAAGTTTGTGGGTTCCCAAAAAAGAATGGGGAGGGGACCTTCTTATTGCTCTCTCAGCCCCTCCTGACCCCAAATTTGGGTCAAGACAGTCCCAAGACACTTTCTGGGTGTCAATCTGAATCCCCAAATCCAGCTGGAATCCAAAAGGGCTTGACGGAAGTGTGGCAAAGCTACCTGTTGGTACTTGGCATCGTTCCACTGTGGGATGGGATCTGGCCGCAAATTGAACTCTGCAATGACCGACATCTTGTCGGCTGCCAGGAGGCTGACGGAGATCTCGTAGGAGCAGCCACAGTCCTCTCGGGCTCCCCACCTGTGAGAAAGAGACCGGTGAGCAAAGGACCGCATGCAGTTCTGGAGCACGGCACAGCCTCTCAGCTCGCCAGAGCATCTGAGCCTCCTAAGGATGATCTAATGCAGGGGTCAGGGAACTTCTTTACCTTTTACCCCAAAATATATTTAGATACGCTGACGTTACCCCCACTAAACCCTGCATCCATCCCTTCCCTAGTGTCCCTTGCTTTCCCCTATATTGTTACGTCCCTCCTCCTGCTCCCCCAGTCCCATTCCCCAGGGCCCTGCCTGTTGCCTTCTGGTCTGAGTCACCTCAGTTTCCCCCCAGTTCCTAGCAAGCAGCCGGCACTGGGACCCCTGCACCTCTCAGGGGCGCATTGCTGGTGGCCGGGGAGCTCCAGTGCGCATTCTGGCTGGCTCCTGGGGGCTTCCCTTGGTTCCCCTTTTCCTGCCACACTGGGGAACCCTGGAATCTGTCGGGAGGGGTAAGGAGGGGGGCTGCCCTCGACAGATTCATATGCATGCCCAGCTGTGTCTTGGCAGCACAACTGTCCATTACCCCCAGGAATTTCATTTTTACCCCATTTGGGGTAATTTACCCCTGTTCCCTGACCACTGATCTAATGAATCCTCGAGCCTTGCCAATAAATCTCTGCATGTGAACATCACTCCTTCTCATGGGCAGCAAAGTGGGGGTTTATTGGGGGTGGTTTCTGAAAGGTCCGCTCACTGAGGAGGGGGATTTTCCTGCTGCAGCACCAGGGACTGGGAATGAGAGAAGGAGCAAGGACCTCAGCACTGGACGGAGCGCTCTCTTTGCCGGGGAACGGCAGGGGGAATGTCGGTTCAACCATCATAAGCGGCCATGACATGGTCCAAACAATATTGTTCAAACAACTACAGTGGTGCCTCACATAACAAGTTTAATTCGTTCCGGAGGCATGCTTGTTATGTGAAACGCTCTTTATGTGAAGCAAATTTTCCCATAGGAAATCACGGAAACTCAAGACAATTGGTTCCACAACCCCAAAAATATTCATATAAAAATATTAACTGGATGTAAAAATGATGACAAAACACTGGGATTGAATTCAAAACATGCATTCAATGTGCAGGATCCTATGGAGTCTACTTAGGCTGCAATCCTGAAGACACTTTCCTGGGAGTAGGACCCATTTAACACAATGGGGCTTACTTCAAGATAGTCATGCTTAGGAGGCTGCAATCAAAGACACTTTCCTGGAAGTAAGCCCCATTGAACACAATGGGGCTTCAGACATGGTTAGAAGGCTGCATGGAGGATAGGGGGCTTACCTGGGATGCTGCTAGAGTCCATTGGGGGCACTTTAGAGCAGTTAGGGGCAGCTGCCTCAGGCACCCCCAGGCAATTGCCTCCAAGTTGGGGGCAGTTAGCAGCGTGCTGGACAGCAGTCCTTTAAAACAGGCTCCACACAGAGTGTCGGCGTGGAGCAACTTGGGAGCATTTGCCTGGGACTTGTTAAGTGAAGTGGGCTTGTTAACTGGAACACAATCCCAATGGAAATTTGTGCTTGTTATGTGAATCACTCTTTATGTGGGGCACTTGTTATGTGAGGTACCACTATATTTAACACCACAGGGTGGGAGGTAGCACTGCATGGAAGTCAGGAACAGCACATTAACTGCCCCTTCAAGAGACAGGAGCAGCCACAAAAAGTGATCAGCTGTAATGTTTTTAACAACCCCCTGATCCACCCATATGTCCATGTCACACTTTACGGCCTGCCAGAGGAACTGGTCAGGTTTTGGTGAAGGTGCCCTGTCCAGGGATGGAGAGTGTGGTGCTCAGCATGTTCTCCGTGCCCCTCCTCTCCCCAAAACTAGCTGCAGACTCTGGTGTGGGTCACAGAGGAGCAGAACTTACCAGTCAGAGATGATAATGTCAGGTTGACAGGTATCTAGAAGGTCTTCCCACAAGCCTTCCTTCAGCAGATCAATCACCTGCCATTTTGTACAGCACCTGGGGGTGGAAGGGGGGGCATGAGGGTGTCAAATGGAACAGAGGGCTCTGTGTTGCCTGCATCACCCAGCTCAGTGTTTTCCATGCTGACCAGCAGAAGTTCAGCAGGGTCTCTCCTAACCGGAACTGCAGGAGGGATTGAACCTTGTAAGTTCAGCACGACATATAGAATCACAGTTGCTGAGACCCCTGAAGCCCCACAATTGCTGAGCCGTGGCCCCACCACACGTCACAGTCTGCAGGCATCCACAGAGGCATGGCCTCTTCACAGGCCTGGGGTTTCCAAACACCGGCCCAGGGGCCAGATGTGCCCTGCAGAAAGCCTCTATCTGCCCTCAGCCCATCTCAGGTCCACTGAGAGATTCTGGCCCACTCAGCAAAACCCAACCAGAGCTATGCTCTCTTTGCAACTTAGAATTAGAATCCCATTTCTAACGTATTTATTTATATTTAATTTTTTCCAGCACTCAACGTGCTAGATATTGCTAGATAGTGTCAGGATGTGGCCCTTTAGCCAAAATGCACGGAGACCAGTGGTGGGCACTAACCGGTTCAGGCTGGATCACCCGAACCGGTTGTTCTGGGCCCCAGCTACCGATCCGGTAGCTATGGGAGGGGCCAAAAAACCAGCCACACCGGTTTGGCGGCCGGCCCACCACTGCACTGTGCATGCGCCAACCAAAGACAGTTGACACATGCACAGTGCGTGTCCTCCAACCTTGGCGGATGCACAGTGCATCTCAACTGGAGGAGATGCACTGTGTGTGTGCTAAGATTGGTGGATGCGCAGTGCGTCTCCTCAGCTGGTCAACCAGCTGGGGTCCGCCCCTCACCCCACTCCTCGCCCCACCCACCCGCACCCGCAGCGCGCTTGGGTGGGTGGTGTGCCCTCCCTGGCCACGCCCCTGGCCCTCCCCGACCCCGCCCCTGATCCTCCCCGCCCCCTGACCCCAGCCTGGCCTGCCCACTTTCGGCGAGCTGGTTGTTGGGCCAGGCCGGGCCCACCACTGATGGAGACCCCTCCTCAGAGGAATGAGCACCGGCGCTCGGTGGGCCACATTGACCTTCTCTGTGTCACAGAAGGACTCACACCGGTGCAAGAGAAGGAAGGGCTTCAGGGCCCAAAAGAAGCTCATGTGGCCTGGCCCCCCTCCTCAGCCTCCTGCAACAACTCACTGGTATGATGAGGCAAAGCAGGTCTGGGTCTCGGCGCCTTCCACAAAGTCCTTGCTCTCTTCCACGGTCCAGCCGTTGCCACCATGCTGGATCTCCCAATGCAGCAGCTGTTCTGCGGACGTGACATGGAGAGAGTCAGCGCAAGAGGCAGCAGCTGCAGGAGACCGGCCTGCACGGGGCTGCTGTGCTGCATCAGTAGACTGGTGTCTCTTTCCGTTTGGAGAAGGTTGCAAGGGATGATAGAGCATCCCACCCAAGGGTGGGACCCACAAAGCAGAAGGGCTCAGGTCCCCCCAAAAGAGGGTCAGAGCCAAGGAGGTGCTGTGGCTGAGTCCGGGTGAGTCAGAGAGGCAGGTGGCAGCTCGGCTTACAGCCAAAGAATGCCAGATTGCCAGAAAAGTTGGGTGACTTTGCACCAAGCCCAGAATAGGAACCAAAACCAAAAGTGCTGCTGACCTCACTGGCAAAAGACTCGGGTGTGGACAGAGCATCATGATATAAAGATCTGCCCTGATTCCTTTTTATTTATTATTTATTTATGTGATTTTCATGCCCCAAACAGCACTCAAGGTAGAGTTAAAACTAAATTAAATTAAAAATTAATTTAATTAAAGGTGTTCTTTAATTAAAGGCATTATATAATTCCATCAAATAGGTGCCACCACTAAGAAGGCCCTGCTCCGGGCTGCCATCCCTCTAAATCAGTGGTTCTCAATCTTCTTAATGCCGTGACCCCTTTATAAGTTCGTCATGTTGTGGGGACCCCCAACCATAAAATTATTTTCGTTGCTACTTTATAACTGTAATTTGGCTACTGTTATGAATTGTAATGTAAATATCCGATATGCAGGATGTATTTTCATTGTTACAAATGAAATGTGTGTTCTATGCACACGTTGAACACAATGGGATTTATTTCAGAGGAGACATGCATAGGATTGGGCCCTGAGGCTGAAATAAATCCTATCCACATTGACATGGGAGTAAAGGCCCCCTGACTATAATGGGATTTATTTCAGAATAGGCATGCATAGGATTGGGCCCTGAGGCTGTCAGTCAGCCCCAGTGCGTGTGCAGCTACAACCAGAGGTCTGGCAAGACTGACCTGGCCCCCTGCACCAGGGGTCTTTAGGAGATCCCCAGGAAACCTCTAGCCGACCTCCAAAGGAGTCCCAACCCCCACTTTGAGAAACCCTGCTCTAACTGCTCTAAGGCTGCAGTCCTAAAGACACTTTCCTGGGAGTAAGACCCACTGAACAAAATGGGGCTTGGTTTTGAGTAGATATGGTTAGGAATGTGCTGTAAGCATTGCAATCTCCATTTATTTGCTCCTCCAAATGCACAATTTTCATTGACCGTGTGCCGGAGTGACTGAGGCTGCAATCCGAAAGACACTTTCCTGGGAGTAAGACCCACTGAACACAAAGGGGCTGACTTCTGAGTAGACAAGGATAGTATTGTGCCCTGAGTGTCCCCAATGATAGGCAGACAGCCTGGCACTCGGGCCCCTGGAATGACTATAATGAACCCCCTTTCCTTCCAGGCTAAAGGGTATGAATTGCAGCCCATCCTGCCATGGATCGCTGGGGTGCCACAGCCCAACTTCCTGGCCCCCCATCACACCCCCTTCCTCACCTCTTCCACAGGGGTTCTTGATCAGATTCCTCCCAAACGGCTCCAGGACTCCCAGTCGGCACCACTCAATTTGGGGGAAGCGTCTGGTCACCTTCAGGGTCGCCTCGAGGAGGCCCCGTTTAGCAGGATCCCTCTCCAACTTCAGCATCCAGAGGGTGGGTCTGTCTATCAGATCTCTCCACTTCCGGCACACCAGGCGGCAGCGGGTCACAAGCATCCAGCCCGGCACCCAGCTGAGAATCAGGACCAGCAGTTCATCGGGTAGCGGGTTCAAATCCACCAGGCACTGGATGTCCGCTCTGCAAGGAGGTTCTGCTCTGCTCTTCGCTAAACCCATGTCTTGACGGTCTGCAATCAGCCGTCCAAAATGCAAGCAATCGACTGAAATAAGAGGGGAGCAAGTTTGTTTTTCCAAACCATGTGATTCAAATAGTCACTTCCATTTTCTCTGTCCTCCTCCTCTGCTGCTTGGAGCAAACTGGAGCCCAGCCAGCCTTACTGGGAAGGTACCCCGGCACTGAAAAGGTCAGGGATCATGCGGGCTGGGAGGGTCCTGGTTCAGCTCTTGCTTCAGGGGTGCTAAAAACAGATACAGAAAAAAAAATTTTAACCAGGTTGCAGGTCCAGGTTTTATCGACACTAACCTTGGCTTGAGAGTAACTTGGATAGAGGCTGCAATCCTAAACACACTTTCTTGAGAGTAAATCCCATAGAACAGAATGGGACTTACTTCTGAGCAGACATGCTAAGGATTGCACCCTGCGCGTATTTTGCAAGACAAATATTTCTAGTAAGTTTTGACTTGATACACAAGTGATGTCTTGATAAAGAAGTGAAAAGGGTCCCAATGGGATATGGCTGGTTTTGGTGCTCCACCAGCACCTGCTCGGCCTATGCATGTCTACTCTGAAGTAAGCCAATTACAGTTAAAGGGGCTCACTCCTTTCTGTTATGATTTTTCCCTAATTGCCCTACTTTTACAATGGGTTTGTAACATTTTTGTTAGGATATAAAAAGGTAAAATTGTCCCCCACACCTACTCATGACCTCCCATATGGTGCGGTGCTCATGCCTGTTTCAAGGACCTTAGAGCTGGCATAGACACTTCTGTGGTTATGGGGCCAGCGTCACTGCACACTACTGTACGTTACAATACTTAAATACGTATATATTTACTAAATATGTATTAAATAAATAGTTTAATTAAAATACTGACCTATACTTATAATCAAAACACTGCATATACTGAAATCTAATGTGCCGTCAAATCTAATGTGCACACAAAAATTCAGCTGAAAAGGGTGAGCGTTAGATTTGAGTAAATATGGTATATTGTGATATACCATATTACAATATACCATAGGCTCCAGTCAGTCTTGGAGGGAGTCTCACCCCTTTGGAGCCATTCCAGGTTGGGAGGAACCCAAAAGTAGGGATGGAAATTGGGGTGTTGAAGGTTCTATGGGTGGAACATGGGGGAGGGGCTGAAGCCAGGTTCTATGGATGGAAGTCTGGGGGGGCTGAAGGTTCTATGGATGGAATGTTGGGGAGCTGAAGGTTCTGATGGGGACTGGAGGCTGCAGTGGCGTAGCTAGGGGGGGTCGCAGCGGTCCAAATTGGAGGGAGCCCCACCCCTTCGGAGCCATTCCAGGCGGGGGAAACCAAAAGGAGAACAGCTTCCCTGCCCGGTGGAACTTCTGCCTGACACGCAGTTGGGGCAGGAACAGGGCTGCCCCCCTCCCCACCCCAAGTGATGAAGACCCGTCGGGGCAGAAGGACCCCACTCACGTCCAGAGGGAGGGGGCGCAGGGCAGACCTGACGGGCGGCAGCCTGTCCTCTGCCAGGAGGGTGCGGAGCCTCCTCGGAGCAGCTGCTTCTGAGCTCACCAGCAATCCGGAAGCCAAGCCGGGGAGGCGGTGGCGATCGCAGAGCCTGCCCGGAGGAGGAAGGGCCAAGAGGCCAGTAGGGGCGTAGCTGCCGGGGGTAGGAGCAGGCTCCCTCCAAGCCCGACAGCTCCGACCCCCCAAGCTACGCCACTGCAGCCTCCAGTCTCCAGCAGAACCTTCAGCCCCTCGATGTTCCATCCATTGAACCTTCACCCCAAATTCCATCCATAGAACCTTCACCCCCAAATTCCATCCATAGAACCTTCATCCCCTCAACGTTCCATCCATAGAACCTTCAGCCCCTCGATGTTCCATCCATTGAACCTTCCCCCCAAATTCCATCCATAGAACCTTCATCCCCTCAACGTTCCATCCATAGAACCTTCAGCCCCTCAACGTTCCATCCATAGAACCTTCAGCCCCTCAACGTTCCATCGCTAGAATGTTGAACCCCGAACGTTCCATGCGTCGAACGTTTGCCTCCCAACGTTCCATCCACACATCCCCGCCTGGAATGGCTCGGAAGGGGCGAAACTCCCTTCAAGCCGGACAGCTCCGACCCCCCTCCAACTACGCCACCGGGCGGCTCATCCCCCGACGTGACGAGGAGCGGCCGCAGAGCCGCTCGTTCCTCCCCTTTCCGTGGGGAGGAGAAAGAAGGCCCTCCTTCCCGCCCCCTCCCCGGCCCATAAGTGCCGCTGTTCCCCTGGCCGATGCAACCCTGTCTGCTACAGCCAGTCTCCGTCGGGGAAGCACTCTGTGCATGCTCAGAGGACCTCTTGATCATTGCCTCTCATCAAGGTTTGTCCTGAACACTGCCCCCCCCCCGCTCCCAGCTGCAGCTCTGGAAGGGGCCACCAGAATCTCTCCTTATTGTGGGGGACTGGGGGTCAGACGGGGAGTCTGTCCTGGGTAAAGAGACCCGGAAGGGGCACATCAAGCAGGTCACTCTGCTGTCCACTTTCTGCCCTGGGGGGCGGCTTGACCTCTGGACACCTGTCGGTGGCGTAGCTAGAGGGGGTTGAGCAGTCAGGCTTGGAGGGAGGCAAGAATGATGGGTTCCCTGCCCTTCAGAGTCTTCTTAGAACCTACAGGTCCGTGTGTCCCCCCCCCCACAAATGTCCAAAGATGAAAGGGCCCCCTCCCCCAAGACTGACTGTTCTGCCCCCTCTAGCTACGCCACTGACTCCCTGCTGACATAAAAAAATGTAGTAAATAAAAGCAGTTTTAAAACAAAAATGTGCCCCTTCACAGTGGTTTAAAAACAGCTTTTCATACTGTTGTAGAGAGGCAGTGGCATCAGAAACACAAAGGACTCCCTGCCTTTGCCTGGCCCAGATGAAGAATGGAATGACTGCTTGCCTGACTCCCTCACTACAACAGGAAGAAAAGCTGTTTTTAAAACTGTGGCTGAAAGCGGTGTATTTTTCCACTTCTCCAGGGCACGCTCCTCCTCACTTGTGGTGACTGTTCATGTTCAGCCAATCCACGTACAGTTGATCCTATATGTGCTGTGTGAAGAAGGGTCTTGGTGTTCCTTATCCTGAGTCATCCCTGAAAAGTTTCATGGGAAAAGTGGTCCTCACGTCTTGAAGAAGGGACAGAGGCTGGCTCTTGCTCTCATTCTACCAGGCAGAATTGGGGGCCTCAGTCTTGCCCCCCATCACCTTTACTCTGGGGTGAGCAAGTCCAAAGTACTGCAGCCTTTCCTCGGAAGGAGACACCCCTGTTGATTTCTGCTGAGCCTGGGATCAGAGCCAATGGGCGAAATAGTAACTACGGAGAGTCCTTGCTCCACTGTAAGAACAACTTACTCTGGATTGCAATGTGAATTTCCCATAGGTTTTCACTAGGTGGTGCAGTCACTTTGGGTGCGCATATCCCCAAATCCAGAGTAACAAAGGGAGCACGTAAGAGACTTTACGTGCACCCGTAGTGGGTCCTGCTTTTAGTGGGTCCCCACCGATTGTCACCCTAAAAAGTGGGTAGCAGTACTGACACTTTTGAGAACCCCTGCTCTGCAGTGTTAAAGGACTTGTAGACACTCCCTGCTCCGGGGAATTTCCAATGACAGAAAGTGGGGAAGGGGTCACAAAAACAGGAACCTCCTTGGATGCAAATGAGTTGAACAGGAAACTGGTTCCTCCCAGTTCTGACCTGTTCACAAGCCTTATCTGAGTGTCGCATCTGCTTTATGGCAGCCTCAGCCCAGATCCAGATTCCACAATCTCCTTCCCTGCACTAAAGTTATTTAACTACATGGTTGCACTCTTTTCCCCTGAATGAAACTGGGAAGCCCCTGAATACCCGAAAGGGTTTGGAAGGATCAGGATCCCCAGCCCCGGCTCTGCATACGATGTGGGCCACCATCCCCCTGTGGTTGTGCATCAGAACACCTGATTGTACCACGTCTGAGGGTTGTGGTGAGGGTTGTCAGCGCTGCACAGAAGTGTTCCTGGAGATTAATTTTTCCAGCCTGATGCAACCTGGAGATTTGAGGTTGGTGCGAGGTGTGGCGGGCTGGCCCTCGCCTCCCCCTCCTCAGACTCTTTGGAAGGACGCCAGGCTGGCGCAATGAACCCTGCAGGCAGATGGCGGGCAGGACACCTCCCTGTTAGGGCATATTCGGGGTGAACAGGAAGCAGATCCCCAATTTGGACAGCAGCTGGGACTGCACGGACTGTGCCGGGGAGAAGCTGGGTGGGGGAACAGATTGGTGAGGGTCTCCTTGCTCACCCTCTGCCCTCTTATGCTCCCCAGGACCATAGCAGGCATCCCCCTCGCCTCTCACTTGCAAAGAGGCCCCGAGTGAGCGACTCCCTTTGGAATCCAGGCCGGCTCCGAGTTCGCCTCCAAAGGACTTTTGCAGCAAAGGGCACCTTGTCCAACACCATGAGTGGCCTGGCCAAAGCGGCCTGCCTCCTCTTCCTGTGGCTCCCTCTGCTGCACGGGGAAGGGTTTGGGGACGCCCAGCCTCAGCAGGTGCACCTCTCCTACCCAGGTGAGTGGGAGCCCAAGCTGGATGTCGGAGGGAAGGCTGAAGGTTGGACTGGAGGGGCATTTGAAAGAGGAATCCTGCACACCCTCTTCAGATACTCCTGCCTGGACAGCAAGGGTGGTGGTCAGGTTCAACCCTCACCCCTTGTTTCAGCATCATCTCGCTCAGAGTCCCTGGTTCAGGTGCCCACCGCAGAACCTGCTTTCCAGACTCGGTTGGGAAGACCATGCATGGCAGGGCACCCCCAGATCAGGATTCTCACGGGAAAACGGGATATATGGCAACCCTACATGTGCCCTTCCCAGAGCTCTTTAGGGCTCTGATCGCAAGAGGACAGTGGGGAGTCTGGGGCTGTTTTGAAGGGGACGTGGCAGTTCTCTGCAGTGCGGTGTGATGGTGACCTCAAGGAGTCCCTGCAGCCCCAGCTGCCCTGCCTGGTGGGTGACCAGGATCTCCAATAGCTGGTGATGGGAGGAGGTGAAGATGAGGGCCTGGGCAGAGCAGGTCCTGCTGCTCAAGAAGGAGATAGCCCCAGGTGGCCTCAGTCAGCAGATCTCTGGATTGGAAAAGGGGAGAGGGAGTGGAAGTGTGGAGGAAAGGAGGGATAAGAGTCAGGCTGCAAAGTCTCCTGACCCTCCAGCCCGGCTTTCTCCTCTCCTTCATGCTCCCTTTTCTCCTCTGTCACCTCTTCCTTTTCTGGAACAAGGAGTGGGGAGAGCCGAGGCTGACGCATCACCAGGTCAGCAGTGCAGCGTTTCCCCTGCCACGTCCTTGGGTGCTGGGAGGTCTCGCTTGGCACTGGGGATGGATGTCCCGATGCCTGCTTCTATTCTGGGCAGCTCTGAATGTTCCTTGCATCTGATTTGGCTTCTGCAGGAGTTGCCACCTCCATGACGGTCACTTGGACCACCTTTGTCCCTGCCGAGTCCATGGTGAAGTTTGGCTTGGTCCAAGGAAAGGGGCTGACGCAGTGGGCCAAAGGAAGCGCCAAGAAGTTTGTGGACGGCGGGAAGCTGCAGCGCACCATGTTCATCCACCGAGTCACCTTGACCGACCTTCTGCCAGGACAGGGTTACGGTAAGGGGCGGAAATCCCTGCTCTCTGGAGTGAGGCTGCAAAAGGCGCGCTGCAACCCGTGTCCCTGTGAAGAAGATGTTTGTCCAGGACACGAGCCTAAGAAAGAGGACACGTCCTGGTGCTCACCCTCAGCAAGGAGTATTTTTGAACCCAAAGTCCCAGCCTGAGCTTTCCAACTTTCAGGACAGTTTATTGCCCAGCCAAGATCTGCCCGGGTGGAGAAGGGCAGCTTGCAGCAGTGAGGGATGGTTGGCGGGGAGGCAACCAGGCCTGGAACTGGGATGTTCTGGGAAGGTCCCCACTTCCAGCCAGGGCTTGAGCAACCCCTCTCTTGCTCTCCTGAGCTTTAGGCAGAGCTTCTTCCCTGTTGAGGAAAGCTGGTCCTGAAGTCCTCCCGGCCTGTCCTTATCTCCCTCCTGCATGTTGTCCAAGGCTGTTTTGGGGATGTTTAACGTAACCCCCTCGACCCTGCTTGCCCTGTGGGGCCCCCTGGGCGGCCATAGTTGGGAAGGTTGGCTGGGGAGGGGGGCAATCCAGCAACCATGCTAATGCCCTGGTGGGCTCTTCCTTTGCAGTCTATCGCTGCGGGAGTCGGCAGGGCTGGAGCGACACCTTCAGTTTCCGTGCCCTGCAGAACGGCAGCGACTGGAGCCCCCGCTTTGTTGTCTATGGGGACATGGGCCTGGTGAACCCCCAGTCCCTGCCACGGTTGATCAACGACACCGAAAACGGGATGTACGATGTGCTGCTGCATGTAGGTACGATTGGGTTGGTTCCTGGGACCCGGGGTGTGATCTCAAAGGGACGCCAAGCCTGCTGTGCCACTCACACTGGGGATCCCTCATAATTTAGAGGATGCCCTGATCCGTATGCTAGAAGAATATTGAAAAGGTTTTACTTGCCCTTTGGTATGGAAAGCCCTCGAAGCAGCTTCCAACCAAATTTGTTTCAGTTACTGACTCTGAACCCCTTTTTTCTGACAGGGGACTTTGCTTACGACCTGCACTCGGTAAGAGAGTCTTCAGCCTCCTACGTTTGGGGTCGGAAGTGACGTGCTGTTAACATTGCATCATGAAAGCACCTGACGTCCTCTTGCCTCTGGGTGTCGGCGCATACAATTCTGGCCGCTCCAGCATAGGACAGTAATATTTGGGGCAGATCAAAGGAAGCCTCTCTTTGCACAGTCGTAATGAGCTCATGGAATTCACTGCCACATGATCTGGGGCAATCATGAGTTCAGATAGCTTTGAAAGAGTCATAAAAAATTCAGATTAATGGAGGAGGAGGTCAGTCTCTGGTTCCCAGTCAGTGAAAGCTCCGTGTGCAGAGAGTGCAATCCTGAACGCCAGTATCCTAAGAGATGGCTTTTCCGTGAACACGGTTGCTGGGGAGGAGCTGTCGTCGCCCACATGTCCCACTTCTGGGCTCCTTGTGGGCATCTAGTTGTCCATCTCTGCACGGTAAAGAAACAGGAATGTTGAGCAAACCTCTAGCCAGGCAAATGTGTCTCTTTCTCTGCCTTGCGTTTGTGCTCGTTGGTGGTGCCTCAAGTTTTGCTGCTTTCCTTGGAAGGGTTTGGGGGGCAGAAACTCCCATGTCTGTGCTGCCTGAGCACTTTCAGACGGCCCCTCCGCTCAGGCTCTCCTTCTGTGTCTCCCAGGATAACGCCCTCGTTGGAGACGCCTTCATGAGAGCCATTGAACCAGTGGCTGCCTCGATTCCCTACATGACGTGCCCAGGAAACCACGAGGAGCAATAGTGAGTCCCGCTGTGCCAGCTTGTGAGCAACAGACCAGGGATGCCCTTGCTTTCTGGTACTCCTCTTGGTCCTTCCCTCCCCTCTTTGGTCCTCCTTCCAGGACACCTTGCTCAATGTTTGTTTTTGGGAAGACCGTCTTGGATGCAAACTCCAGACATGTCTGCTTCTGAAATGTGAAGAGCCTGGAGGGGCCACCACCGTCCACTCCTCCTGCCTGGCTCTGCCTAACCTTCCCTTCTCCTTCCCGCTTCCAGCAACTTCTCCAACTACAAAGCCCGCTTCAGCATGCCGGGTGACACGGAGGGCCTGTGGTACAGGTGGGTGGCCTTCAAGTGCAAAAATAATTGTGTTGGGACCTTTATAAATGGCCATTTATTTTAGAATACCCCGAGCAAAGGTTCAGAACCCTTGAGGCACCTTGGCCAGTCCCCAGTGGCACTGTGGGTCACGTCATGTGCCGTGTGGAGCAGCAACAGAGGCGCACAAGAGAGCCTCCTTCTGGCATTTGTGCCCAGGCTGTGCAGGGCCGTGCAAGTGGCCAGGAGTCACCTGCTCCCAGGTCCAGCAGAGAAGGGCTCCAGCCACCTCCCCAGACAGGCACCACTTCATGTCCGCCACTGACGGCCGGTCCTTCCTTCCAGCTGGGATGTTGGTCCTGCGCACATCATTGCCTTCTCCACAGAGGTGTACTTCTACCTGAAATATGGACTGCAGCTGGTCGCAGAGCAGTTCCAGTGGCTGGAGAGGGACTTGCAGGTGAGGAGCAGGTCCCGGTGTCAGGGGAGGGAAAGGGGTCACCTTGCCCAGTCACTGACTCCCTTTGGTTTTGTGGCAGGAGGCAACCCAGCCTGCAAGGCGTAAGGAGCGCCCTTGGATCATCACCATGGGCCACCGCCCCATGTACTGCTCCAACAACGACCAGGATGACTGCACGCGGTATGAGAGCCTGGTGAGTGGGGCGGAGCACTGTGCGCGCCCTGGGCCGTTGTCGCCTCTGCCCAACCGTTGAGCGCCCATTTGGGTGTCTTGCACCCCTTTGCTTCCATGGAAGTCTGACTCTACTCCTCTGGCTCCACCTGCCTGGGGCTCTCCAGGTGTTGCCTACAGACTTTCCAGCATCTCTGAGTCTCAAACCCTCAAACCCTGATTTTTCATAAAGGAGGATATTTTGGCAGGCAGGAGTCTTTGCCTCGGTCCAAGCGTGGCACCCACTTGGCTGGGAGAACGTGGCGGGAGGGGGAAGGGAGTGTTTTAGGGCTGGTGTGAACTGTCCGGTGGTTGCTCTTTCCTCAGGTCCGCGAAGGGCTCCCCCCACACCAGTATGGCTTGGAAGACCTCTTCTACCGCTATGGTATGTCTCATGGTTCCAGAAGAAGTCTCATGTAGTATGGTATGTCTCATGGTTCCAGATATGGTATGTCTCATGGTTGCCAGCAACATGCGGTGGTGGGAATGTACATTGGAGAAAGCACAGAATAGTTGGCCTGTAGGGACCCCCAGGAATGAAGCTGGTGAGCCCGTAAGAGGCTCAGGGCTGCAAAGTTTTCCTCCACATGGTGGCTGTCAACTCAGATGGCTTTAAGAATGAGGATGGTGTGAATTCATGGTGGAAATCAACCAATCGATAGTATTTATATCCCACTTTTCAACACAAAAGTTTCACAAAGCGGTTTACAGTGAAAAGTAATAACTAATGAGTTATGGGACCCTGTTCAAAAAGGTTCACAAAAGGGCAGAAACCACTATACAAGACATTGCTGGAGTGAGGAGGACCAGTTACTCCCCCCCACACTAAATAAAAGAGGAGCACCCACTTGAATAAAGCCACTCTATGAAGCAGGCCACTAAAGCTGCATCCAGAGAAAATGGGAGTGGAGTAGGAAGTGCTGCTACTCTGAGTAGTGGGATTCCATCCAGTTTCTGGGTGCTGCAGAGAGGGGTAAGTGGCTGAGGAAGCCCCATCTTGACTCAGCTCCTTGACTTTGGAAGTGCCCCCCACCAGCCTCCAGCCTCACTCAACTCGCCGTCTCTGATTTTGCCCTTCTAGGGGTTGACCTGGAGCTCTGGGCTCATGAACACTCCTATGAGAGGCTCTGGCCAGTCTACAACTACCAGGTGGGAAGTCTTGACTGGGGTTTCCAAAGACCCCCAAAACGTTTACACAGATTTGTCCGCAGTGCTAAACCCCTTTGGATCTGGGGGAAGGATGGGCCAGATAGGTTGAGGAGGTGACCGTGGCCAGTGGATCTCTCTGGGGCTCTGGGCAAGGGACTTAGTATAAGCTGGTACAAGCTCAGCTCCGGAGGAATTTTGTGGTTGGTTATCATGACACGCCATCTCTTGCTCTCTCTTCCTCCCCCCCCCCCATGTAGGTTTACAACGGCAGTACTGAGGCTCCCTATACAAACCCTGGTGCCCCGGTGCATATCATCACTGGATCAGCTGTGAGTGTTTGCCATGTCTGGGGAGCAAGGCTTCGTTTGGGGACATGTGAAGTCCTAGTGCAGAGTTCCTTCCTTCACCACTGAGTAATCCAAGCCAGGATCTGCACGCCTGGGACAGGAAGGCTGCCTCTCTCGCCCTCACCTTTGGAGCTGTTTCAGGATGCAAAGTGGGAAGGGCTGACTCAGCACTGGAAGGGGCTGGTAAAGTCTGCTCATGGGTCATCAGTGATGGTGGCTGTAGACTGGTGATTGAACCGTCTCTCCTCCAACCAGGGTTGTAAAGAACGGCTGGATCCCTTTGTCCCCGACCCACGAGACTGGAGTGCCGTCCGCATTGAGGATTATGGCTATACCCGCATGCACATCTTCAACAGAACCCACATCTGGTTGGAACAGCTGTCAGACGACCAGGTAGGACTGACTTAGCTGGCCAGACAGAACTTGCTTTTCATAGGATTGGGTTCCATGTTTTTAAAAGCATCCACAGTCGGGTATTGCGCCAAAGAAGATCCTGCCATGTGCTGTAATCTAGTCTGCAAGCTGCATCTTGGGTGGCGCATGGTGACTTCTTGATGTGCAGTTCAGAATCTGTTTAAAATAAATTCCAAAGCCTCCCTTGCAAACATTGCCATAGCACACAATCCAGACTAACTACAGGAGGTCTTACGAGCAGTGATGGGCCCAGGCCAGTTCGGGCCCAATTGCCTGAATCTCTTCCTACTTTTGGCCCGCCGCTAGCAATCCGCTAGCTAGTGGGGGGCCAAAAACCCGGGCGGACCAGTTCGCCGCCCGGGGGGAGCCCATCACTGAGGCAGCCATACTCACGTCCTGAAGAGGATGCGACTGCGGCTGTGTCAAGATTGACGCAGGACCAGCTTCAGGATGCGATTGTGCCTGCGTCAACCTTGGCGCACGCACAGTGTGCCCAAATTGGGGCCCGCCCCTCGCCCCACCCCTCAGTGCGCTGGGGTGGTTGGTATGCCCTCCCCGGCCCCCAGCCCTGCCCCCTGCCCCTGGCCCTGCCCCCTTACCTGGCCTGGCCCTGCCCACTTCCGGGGAACCGGTTGTTGGGCCAGGCCGGGCCCACCCCTGGTTACGAGACATTTATGTCAACATAGTTACAGCGCCACCTGGTGGAAACCTATGGGAATTTCATAGAGCAATCCCAAGTAAACATTTCTTACGTCGAGGTAAGGGCTCTAAACAGCATTCCAGGCGCATGTAAGCCACATGTCCACGGAGGCATCTTTGGACAACGCTGGCTCGGCTTATGAAACGGGGGATGAGCACCGCTCCCTAGAGTTGGCCATGACTAGCAGGGCAACCTCCCGGGGACACTTTACCTATGTATGTGAGCCCCAATTCTGTATGTTTGTCTTTCAGGATGGGAAGATCGTGGACGGGGTTTGGCTGATCAAGGACTAGCAGGGTCCCGAAGCGTGGCAACCCTAGTGCTCTGCTGGGAGGAGGGCCCTGCCATCATCCTCACCCCTTTCCCAGATAAAACAACGGGGAAAAGTGTTGACTTGCACAGGCACCTCCTGCTCCTGAGTTGGGGGAGGGGGCATATATCAGCCCCTCTTCTAGGAGAGAATACGCCAGGCACCCTCGCCAGCTGCAGCCCAGCCTCCTCCTGAAGAAGGGGCAACAATCCAAGGGCTGCAACTATCCAGGGCCAACTGGCCAAAGCCCAGCCAGTTCTCGATTCTTTCCTGAATGGTCCACTGTGTTGGGTCCAAATCTCCCTCTTGTCCAACAGCTGGACCCGTTTCACATACTCCAAAACTTGTCTGGGAAACAAGAGGCTCCAAAAGTGGGTTTAAAAGCAGCTACTCACTGGGGGGTCTTCAGGGAGGACATTATTCTAGGCTGAGTACAGGAAGAGTTGCAGGCCTGGGGGAGTTCTTTGCTTTTGGTGCCATAAAGTAGTGATGGGGCAGGACTGCTAGGATGGCTCTGTGGATTTATTTGTGCCACTGAAACTGAAAAAGTCCTCTGGTTCAGGATGGAGCCCTTCTTGGCCACCTTCCTGCATCCAAGAGTGCCAAGCAGATGCTTCCAGTAACATTGCAAGGAGAACCTGAAGGCTACGGCTGCCACCCTGCAACTGGTGCAAAGCGGTGGACGGTCTCTGACCACGCAGGTTTCACGCAACCATCATAACCCCTAATAAACCTCACTACCTTTCCATGGATGTGTCTTTTAAATTCAACGCCACTAACTGATCTTCTGCCAACGAGCTCCACAAAGGAGTTTCTGGCCTGACTGTGCCAGTTTCACAGAAACGCCTTTCTCTGTTTGCAAGAAGGCAAACTCCTCTCGGAGAGACGATCAGTGCCCAGTTGGACGTGTCTGGCTTAGCAAGGCTTGGGGTGGTGGGGCCAGGCTTCTGTCTCCGCTGTGCCCAAACAGTGGTTCTCAAAAGTGGGGGTCAAGAAAAGCTGGGTGCCATCATATTGAAATCTCTACTGGCTGCCACCGTTGGAATGGGACACTCAGGCTGCAAGCCAAACTTTCCTGGGAGTAAGTCTCATTGAATAGAATGGGACTGACCTCTGAGTAGACATGGAGGAGCTCAGCCATCACATTGATGTCACTCTTTGGTGTCACTTTTAGATTGTGAACTCCTTTGGGACAGGGAACCACTTTTTCATTTTCTCTCTGTATGTAAACCATTTACCCCCAAATCCAGAGTAACTACGGGAGCATGTAAGAGACATTACGTGCACCTGTAGTTACTGCACCACCTAGTAAAAACCTATGGGAAATTCATACTGCAATCCAGAGTAAGTGGTTTTTACACCAGAGCAAGGACTTCCTGTAGTTACTCTGGATTTTGCCCTTAGTGAACATTTTTGTTGAAAAGTGGTGTATAAAGAAAGGTTGATTGATTGATTGGTCATGACATCACTTGGGGGGGGGGGATGATCCTGGAGACATTCTCATTCTCATAAGGGGGTCCCGGGCTGAAATACGTGTGACCCCCTGGCCCAGAATGTCCTTTTTGACAATGTGGGGAACAGGATTCTATTCTATCCCAAGGGTGATCAGATCTCCTGTTTTTCCAGGACTTGTCCTGGATTTTATCTTACCCTACAATCCAGAGTAACTATGGGAGCACATAAGAAACATTCATATCGATGCAGTTACGGCACCACCTAGTGAAAACCTATGGGAAATTCATATTGCAAGCCAGAGTAAATTGTTCTTACGTCGGAGCAAGGACTCCCTGTAGTTACTCTGGATTGCGCCCTGCCTTCTTTCCCTTGTAAACAGGCAGCATGTAGCCTTATTGTAATAATAAATTATGGGCTCAATTCTAACCAATTTAGGCTGGTCTAACTCACCTGGTATAACTCACCTGTGGTGGTATGGGGAAGTTGGTGTATGCCTGGCACTGGCCTACTCCGCAGGAGTGGGGCAGAAGAGTCTTATGGCACTTTTGTGACACCCCCAAGCTCAATATAGGACGTGACACCCCCAAGCTCTTATGCTGGCCCACCTGGACGTTAGGACTGCAGCCTAGATTTTACATCTTCTATATATATAAAAGAGAAAAGTCACTGACTCACTGACTCACTGACTGACTAACTGACTCATCACCACCCTGCCAAAACCACTGGGCCTAGAAGCGTGAAATTTGGGGTGGGTGTTCCTTCTGTGAGGGAGGGGTGCACTAAGAACCAGTTTTCGGAAATTCCAACGGGAAGGGGGTGAAAAGGGGCGCAACGCGTTTTCCTCCCTATACTTTGCATTGAGAATTGCTGACTCAGCAACATTCCGCCCCAACTGCTGGGCCTGAAGCATGGAATTCTGGGAGGGATCCTTCTGTCACCTGAACACCCACCAAGAACCATGTGGGGAAATTTAACCCTTCAGGGGCTGAAAAGGGGGCAACGTGTTTCTGTCCTATACTTAACATGGGAGACTGAACCACATCAGCCAATTTGGTGCTCGGACCCTGGTGCACTGGGGGATGTTGTTCGGAGGAAGAGGTTGCGCTGGTGAGGATGCTGCACATGGGGGAAGTTGCGCTTGGGGGGAAGTTGTGCATGGGGGACTGATGCGCATGGGGGATGGTATATAGGGGAATTTTACTCCCGCAACGCAGGTACACATTTCGATAGTTTAATAATAATATAGTGTAAAATAAGCACATGAAAGCAAGATAGATGAGTGTTTCTAGCTTTTATTTTGGCATGTCCTACATTTTTCTTGGGTGTCCTACTTTTTGTGGAGCTTTTGTCCTCTTTTTTGATTATGACATGTGGTCACCCTGTGTGACCCACAACATGCAGCTCCTTTCAGTGGTGCAGACTGGAGAGTGGCTGCAGGATGGGCAGCTCCTGGTCTCCAAGGTTGGGCACTGGGGCTGGAGATGCAGTCCAGGGACACCACCTGCGCCTCACCTGATCTCCCACCAGGGGGCGCACCTGCTCTCTGCAGTGCTGCATTAACCCTGCACAGCTTCATAAACTGTCCCACCCTGGATAAAATTCTTACTATAACCATTTTGATATTATTATTAAATAATAGTAGTGTATTAATGAATACTAATTAATGGATTATTAATTAACTAAAGGATTACTAGTAATAAATTATTTAAAAATACCTTATATATTATAATGTTTTATTAGGCGCAAGTGGTTAAGATACTGTTCCTGTTAACCAGCAGGCCAGGGTTCGAGACCCGGGTCGGCCCCACAAGACAGGGTGAGCTCCTGTCCTTAGCCCAGCTCTGCGACGCAGCTGGATCCAATCGTATGGGCTCTGCCTTTCCATTGGACTAATTCAGTGGCGTGGAGAGGGGGATTTGCTGCTTGGGGAACAGCCTATCCTCCATAACAATCCAACCCAGGCTTTCGTGCTTTGCATGCAGCATGTGCAGCACCGAGCACAATACCATAGACTTTCAAGACTGACGGAGGCCTGCTTTTTTTAATTATAGATGCTTTATTATCATTAGTTTTATAACTATCTCTTAGCCACCTTGGGTATCCTTCCTTTAGAGAGGGGTCTCCAAACCTTTTGGCAGGAGGACCACATCTGGTGCAGTCCAGAGCAACTATGGGGAGTCCTTGCTCTGGAGTAAGAACAACTTACTCTGGATTGCAAAATGGATTTCCCATAGGTTTTCACTAGGTGGTGCAGCAACTACGGGTGCACATAATGTCTCTTACGTGCTCCCGTAGTTACTCACGTAGGCCAAAAAAACTAAGGGCACAATCCCTTAGCGTACCGGTTCGGACGCTGGGGGAGGAGACACACTGCATGTGCCTCTCCTCTCGTGAGACACACTGCACGTGTGCAAACCCCGGCGCTTGTCTGGGGTTGGCGCATGCGCAGTGCGCCGGGGTTGGGGCTTGCTCTTGCCCTGCCCCTGACCCCACCCCCGCCCCCTGACCCCTGCCCCACCCCAACATCCGGCGAACCGGTTGTTGGCATGAACTGGGCGCATCTCTGATTACAGGGCTTGCCCAGGCACTGGATAGAGGGATCTTGAGGCTTGCTGAGGGCCACATCTGGCCCCAGGGCCAGGGTTTGGAGACCCCTGCCCAGTTTTGGAGGAAAGGTGGGCTATAAATCTAATAGATGAATTAATTAATAAATAAAATTATTAATAATAAACACTTTATTGATATCAGTAGCACATATACGAGTAAAAAAATAAAATAAATTAATAAAATTAATAAAATAAAAATAATGTATTAATTATGATTATTATAATTTGTTATTAAATGTATATGATTTGTTTGATCTATTATTATTAGATCTATTTTACTAATAGATTATTATTACTAATGATTGGTTAATAGTAGAATAGTATAATAATTATATTAATATATTATAATAATTATAATAATAGTATAATAATTAGTTAATAGTATAATAATAATAGTATAATAAAACATGAAATATATAATTATATACTTTATATATATATTTTAATTAATATATAATTTAATTATATATATATTAATTAATATACTGTGCAATGGATAAATTAACAGTATATAATTTTATTACAGTCATTAAAGTATTAGTAATTAACATTATTTTTACTAATTAATATTTATGTTAATTAATGTGTGACGTCATCAAGCCCCTCCCACCCTCCAGGTGTTGCATAAGTGGAGCTGATGCAGGTGGAGCCTTCAGGCCCCGCCCCTTCCTTTTCGCCCCGCCCTCCCGCCGTCAATCATCCTGAGCAGCCAATGGGCGCGCTAGCTTCGGTCTCTTCCCCCGCCCCGCTCTCCAGAGATCAGCCAATAGGAGCTCAGGGCCTGGAGAGTCTCGTCCAATCAGAGGCGGAGTTTATCCCTCGCGGCCAGCTTGCCCGCTCTGTTGCTATGGCGACGGGGAGGCAGTCCCCGGATGTGGCCTGCTTGGCGGGGGGCCCAAGATGGCGGCGGCGTGAGGGAGTCCTGCGGAGGGAGCTGGAGCGGAGGTGAGTGGAGGGGGGAGAGGGAGGGGGCCGCCCCCAGTCGCCCATCAGGCTCCCCTTCCCACCCAAGAGGTCCTGAGGGGAGGGGCTGCCAGGGGGGGGAGGGGCAGCCAAAGATTCTCAAAGTGGGGGTCGCGACCCCAAGGGGTCGCGACCCCCACTTTGAGAATCTCTGGCTGCCCCTCCCCCTGGCAGCCCCTCCCCTCAGGGCGTCTTGGGTGGGAAGGGGCGTCTGGGGGGCAGTCTGTGGAACTCCCTGCCACTGAACAGGCCAAGGGTGCAGGCAAGAGCCTCTGGAGAGCAGGGCCTGTCAGTGAGTGGCTCCCTCAGGCCTGCACCAGTGGAACTCCCTGCCACTGGATGGCTGCTGCAGCTCTCTCCCAGGATGGCTCTATGAGACCCAGAGAGTTGCCCCCCCCCAAGGGCCTGATCCAGCCACGCTCTTCTGACCCTCAAGGTGTGGTTACTCTGTGGAACTCCCTGCCACAGGGTATGGTGGTGGCAAGTGTCACACCACACTAACACGGCCGCTCCGAAGGGGTCGCAATGGGTAGAGCAGGCCACTCAGATTGGGAGTCGGGACCCCTTTGGTGGGTCGCGAGAGGGTGGAAGCGCAGGCCACTCAGAGTGGGAGTCGGGACCCCTTTGGTGGGTCGCAAGAGGGTGGGAGCAGCTGTCTTGGAATCTGGCATTGGCTTTCCTGAGAGTAAGTGTCGTTGAACATAATGGGACTTACTTCCGAGTAGACAACTGGCATCACAGGGATGTCACGTCCCGGTAAGTCTGATGGGGTTTCCAAAGTTTTTACGTCCATTAAAGGTCTGATGGATTAATTGATTTGTAAGTTTGAAAGGAGTCCTGGGTGGAAATGGTGGAGAACCTCTGGGTGGAGGGTGAGCCTCTGGGGAGAGACTGAGTCACTTGAATGAGAAGGGTGCAAAGGGACTCTGGCAACTCTCCTATCTGAACACAAGCCCTGCTTAATTACAGTTCGGGGTCCATCGTTATCCACTAGTTTCTGTTCTGAAACCCCCCATGGATTAAAAAAATCCATGAATAAAAATCAGTGGGAAAATATATGTTAAGACCCACATATATGTATGTGTGTGTGTGTATATATATATATATATATATGTGTGTATGCATATAAGTATATATAAGTATATATATATGCCCACAGGATCGATGAGCACCAGTCGGGGATGCTCTAGTAGGATTTCCTGCTTCAGGAGGAGGCTGGACTAGATGACCTACTAGGTACCTTCCAATTCTAGGATTCTATATATGTATATATGTGTGTGTGTATAAAATTAACAAATGATATATAATATATCAGATTCCAGGAAGTACGCCAAAATACTGTCCAGAAAAGTGCAATACTAGGAACAGCTAACATACTGCGCAGAACCCTCAGGCTCCCAGGACCCGAGATTGAGGATAACACACACACACACCACCCATGGGGGTGAGAAAACAATTAAAATTAATGTCTCTCATATATATATATATATATATATATATATATATATATATATATATATATATATATATATATATATATGACCCACTTGCCCTCCGATGCTCCTAATGTTGTTCCTCAATATCTGCAAGGATATGATCTGGAACTCTGTGCTGATACCTAAAAAACCATGTTAAATAAAAGCAGATTTGAAAAAAATAAAAAGTGTCCACTTTTCCAGTTGTTTAAAAACAGCTTTTCTTACTGTTGTAGACTTGGCAGTCAGCATTGCAAAGGACCCCCTGCTTTTGCTCGGTACAACTGAAGAATGATTCCCTTTCTACAACAGTAGAAAAGCCATTTTTAAAACTTTGTGAGTTGCAGCGGCCATTCATTGAGTTAAATCTGTACATAAAAATCAGTGTATAATAAGTTTGGACCATCCATTTTGGGGGTCCATCATTTGCAGATGATGGCGCAAGTGGTTAAGTCACTGTGCCTGTTAACCAGCCCGCCGGGGTTTGAGACCCAGGTCGGCCCCACAAGAGAGGGTGAGCTCCTGTCCTTAGCCCAGTTCTGCGACGCCAGCTGGATCCAGTCGTATTGGCTCTGCCTTTCCATTGGACTAATTCAGTGGCGTGGAGAGGGGGGATCTGCTGCTTGGGGAACAGCCTCTCCTCCATAACAATCTCACCCAGGCTTTCGTGCTTCGCATGCAGCGTATGCAGCGCCGAGCATACCATAGTCTTTCTAGACTGATGGAGGCCTGCATTTGCAGACTAAGGGGGAAATGGGAGACTGGTTGTGAGTGGGGAGCACTGGAGCATTATACTTTTCCCTGTGGTACTGGAGTGCAGTGAGGGGTGAAAGGATGGTATCCAGACTATTAGTTTGCTCTTTTTCTTCATTCAGTGATGCAGAATTGGATGGTGCTTGTGCCCTGGTTGTCCCCTTAAAGAGGTTCCCAGCCCCGGATGGGGAAAGGGCCCGAACTGGCCTCTTTCCCCATCGCGTTTGGTAACCACGTTCCTTTGCAGAGACGTTGCTGGCAGAAGGTTCTGAAACCTTTTGTGGACTAGAATGAAAATGCCTCTTATTGCTGGGAAGTGTAAATGAAAAATACAGTGAGGTCCGCCCTCCGACCACCCAGAGAATAAAAAGAGACCCACCAGTTGCCTCCAGACCTTGCAGTGTTGTCTTCCTGTGAAAGCGGATTGACTGGCAAATGAAGCTCTTCTTGTGACTGATTCAGCTTGTCCAAACAGACAAAGTTGGCTTGTGATTCACTTAGGTAATTAATGTATCTGGGGTGAGAATCCAAGGCCCTGCAACGCACAAGCGGTATATGTCGCTGTAGCCGGTACAGCAACAAGCAGGTAGGCCTCGTGACAGCTTGTGGACCGAGCAGCAGAACAGGCTCTTCCTTGCAGAGGGAGCTCATAAGAACTTTGGAAGAGCCTCCTTTGCTGGATCAGGTCAAAGGCCCACCTAGTCCAGCATCCTGTATCACACTGTGGCCCACTAGATGCCTCGGGGAGCACCCGAGACCCATGCATCCAGATGCCCCCCCTGCAGGTGTCCACCTCTACACATGGCATGTAATCTGTGATGGTCCTTTCCTAGTAATTTGTCCAATCCCTCTGAGGCTAATGCTATCACCACATCCTGTGGCAGGGAGTTCCACAGACCAACTACGCTCTGGGTAAACAAATATGTTGACTGTTGGGAGAGTCAGGACAGAGCAAGGAAATCTTTTATTTGTTCTTACTCTTCCGATATTCAGTATGAGTGGATGCCCCTTGATCTGGTGTTATGTGAAAGGGAAAAGAGCATCTCTCCATGGCCTGCTTCTGGCTGCTGCTTTTGAGCTGGGCAAGGAATGCTAGTCCAAAACAAGGCTAGGACTTCTGTCTTATAGGATGCATTTCCCTGGGCTTATTCACCCAGTCTTGGGCAAGATGTTATCTTGACCGGAGGCAGCCACCCCTCTCTGCCCAACCTAGGAATTCCAGGATGTCTCAGCCGCACACCCATGCTGGCTATTACGGGACATCCACAAAGTTGCTGTGTTGTTCTAGGAAGTCATGAATTCAGCCCACTGTAGATCCTGACAGTAATGATCCCATCATGAGAGGTGACTCAAGCACAGTTTATAAAGAGCAATAATAGGTCTAAGTCTGGGCTTGCTAAGATAAATGCCATCCTCTGCTTTGCCCCATGAACCTGAAGATGAAATGCAGGTGGAGTTCAGAGGGCAGTTATGTCTTTGATGTAGACTGATGTAGATCAGGTGGAAAAGGGGTCGGCTCTTTCTTGCGAAACATTTTTTAAACCATCTGATGCTAAAAGTGAATCCTGAGCTCTCAGCACCTTCTGACAAGATGATGCTTCTGTATATCGTTACCAGTCTGGAACTGCTTCAAAGGATGGATCCTTTTCTCAGGAAGCCACCACAGCAAAACCCAAGGAAATGGAAGATTAAACAGTTACTAAACTTGGCAAGAGTCGATAAGGCACGTGGCGCACTTACAAATTGGGATGTGCTGCGTTCTTCATGGTAGACAATTTATTGAGCGCGGAAAAAGGTCTGCGAAGATATGCTGGAGCGCCTTATTGCTGCCTTAAGGTGGCGTTTTAAAAAATGCACACGTTCTAATGAGGCCAGGGCTGCAAGGGGGGTGTCTAGGAGGCAAATCGCCCAACCTAGAGGCTAGTGGGTTGCTGCAAGCTGAAAACCTCCAGCTGCAAGGGGAGGGGGCTGTGCCTGACCCAAGCAACTCAAAAGAATGTGCTTAAGATGACACCCCAAACAAGGCCTGTAAGCTGGCCAAGGAAGTAGTTTCACTTGCCAGTGAAAACACGAACTAATCCCAGCAGCGTTTTAAGGGAAGGGCTCCACTTCTGGTAACGGAACAGACCTGCTGGATGAATAAATATATTGTTCTTTGAATCTGACGACTCTGGCTGTGGATGAAAAGGCCTGTGAAACGTGCCTGAGAAGGCGCAAGTATCGCTGAGTGGGGGAGCTGGACCTCTTGTGGGTTTGTGAACAGAAAGAGACCTGGGTGTCGGAGAGGTGCTTGTGGCTGGTGGTGACTACCCCTTTTCCCTGAATGATCACAAACCCTCTTCCCTGACTTGTATTGCTCAGGAGCAGGGGTGCAGCTTTGCAGTTTTGTACATGAACTGCTACAGATTGTTGCCAGGATGGAAAAGGGCAGCACAGTTCCTTACAGGACCCATCTGAATTCCGTTTTATTAACATACAAAGATATTTGTTCTGCCACGTAGCTGTTGTAGAAGTGTTTTGCTTCAGCGTGTGTGTGGATGATCATTATTTTATCTGCACTCCCAGAAGGAAATTTTTCTTGTAGTGTAATATAAACAATTTCCTTTTCATGTCTGAATGGCTCCTGAATTAACCAGGGCCTTTGAGAAGGGGGAGATCAGCCTGATTTGTGGAACTGAAGAGCTGTGCATGGAGTTCATCCAGGCAGAGATGAGCAACATGGCTCATGCCACAGACAATAAGTCCTTAAGGTGCTGCACATCTCCCTGCCGTTTGAGCAGAGACAGTTTCCAGCTGTGTCACCTGCAGGTTTTTACGGGTGGCGATGCCGGAGACAGAGCCTGCCACCTTGTACATGCTCAGGATGTGCTCCAATGCTGGGCTGTGGCTTTCTTTAAATGTGCTGCATGCAGAATGGTGGGATTGGGGGTGGGGAGTTCAAGGCCTTGAAACCAAACCAGCAGTGGCTGGTTTGGGGAAGATGAAAGTGGGAGAAGCGCCGAGTTCAGGATGGATGGAAGGCACGCTGAAGACTTCCCAGGCTTTCCTGTTAAATTCTCATTGTGCCTTTTACTGTGTTTTTCTCAGATTGAAAATTGAAGGCTTTGAGTGGGTGGAGGAGAGACAGGAGGGGGAGGACATATTTTTACAACGGAGTCAGGAGCCTCATTTGCTGCCGAGCCGTATGTTCTTATTTTGAGCACCAAAGAACATACGGGCGAATGTCTCTTTGAATGTCTCGGCTCCAGGAGAAAAAAGCCTCCCATCTGTTCAGCATCCAGTTTTATCTGTTCGTACATCATGGGGAGGATGCCGGCTCCCCACGTGATCCACAGATCCAGGGAGGATGTTGGTGCTGCAGAGGCTGGGGCCCATCTGCATGCCTGGAAGTGCAAGGCTGGCACCCGGCGCTGAGCGGCTTCCAAGAGGCCTGTGCAGTTTGGTGCCTAAATGGACTTTCCTCTTTCAAAAGCCTTCTTGGTGACTAGGAATTGGAAGTGAGTTTTTTGTGTGGGGTTGATCTTGAATGCTGCTCTCTTTGTGACCTCAAGCAAACTTTCAGCTGACTTATGCAAATGGCTACCATTTGGAAATATAATATTTTGGGATGGGAGGAGAGGCGACCACAAGGCACATGGGGGAGTCCGTCGTCCTGGGCTGCAGAAGAATAGGTTTAGTTTTGAGGCAGCAAACTGCCTTAGCAATTAAAAATGGAAGCGCAAGAGTCCGTCGGAGCGTCTACTGGTAGGCCTGCATTTCAGGCACTCCAAAAGCTCATTTTCTGGCATGACGGCACTCGGGAGGGCAGTAAAATAGCAGAATGCAGCAATAATGGATTTTATAAAACTAACAGTCTTAAAAGCCGACCACAGCTACATAAAAGCAGCAACAATTAAGGATTTAGCAAAGAGGCAGAAAGAGGTGCCTTTGAAAAACTGAGAGGTAGATTATCACCTGCTGAAATGTCAACACCTTCCCCACTGTGGGGCGTCCCTCGTGCTTGCCCACTGAGAGGTGCTGAGAGCCTCTTCTGCTATTTGGAAGCTAGGGAAGGTGCTTCCAAGGTTTCCTGAGGATTGAGTAGCCCTCCTCACTCTTGGCCACACACCTGCTGTTCGGAGGTCTTAACCTGATTTGAAATAGACGGGGGAACCCTTGTGGCTCTGTGGTTCAAGGAGCTGTGCATGTTGATTTGAAGATTGGCAAGTCAGTGGTGGAGACCCAGGTGCCGCATGAAGCAACATCGTGGTGAAAGGCCAGCCAGGTTTCCCCGTATCACATGTAACAGACCCTGTCAGGAGCAATAACAAGGCTGAGAAAATGATGGTCCTCCTTTGATCATTAGATGACTGCCCCCTTCCCTAGTAGGTAGGCCATCTCTAGCTGACCTGCAGTCCTCCCCACTGTATTGTCCGGAAGGCGTTCCGTCCCATAACTGAGGGGTCACCCAGCTGCCCCTTGGTTAGAGGAAAGGAAGGAGGTGGGCTGGGTGTTGTAGGGTGCCTTAGGCAGCATGCTAGAGAGTGAAGCAAGTGTGCCAAGGTGCTAACCAAGCCCAGGACGTAATCCCCCCAGGACTCAGAGGTTGAGCAATTAAGCTGGAAGCTGAGCTGGGTGAACTGTCCTTCCCTCTTCCCCCCTCTGCCTAACGGGAGCACATTCATTCCAGAGCACAGGCTCTCTCTGCCACTCTGCTGATTGGGCTAATTCCCTTGAATGGGCCCAGTGAAGCAGGCTGCTGTGTAAGCCCAGAGCGCAGCTCTGTGGGGGTTTCTGCTCCTGTGCTGGGAAAAAGCTTACCCCCGTTCTTTTCTGCTGGCTGCCTTTATGGGCCTGACTGGTCTGCTTCAAAGCCAGGCCTGCTATGCTGGTAAGGCAGAACAAATTTCCAGCTCCTGGGGTCCCATCAGCTTGCGGAGCTGATGTTCAGTTTTCTTTTGAAGCGCCAGCCTATGAATCGCCAGCCTGTTCCTTGGAATGGCAGATCTCGAGCCTGATGTTCCCCCAAAAAAGATCTCGAGCCTGATGTTCCCCCAAAAGCTTCTTCGGAAGAGAATGGGCTGCAGTGAGAACTCGACTCCTTGCAAATGAGGTCCCACCTCACCTGTCCCTTATCCCCCCTCTCACTGCTGTACCTGGGAAATCAGAAAGCCTTTCCCGGGTATCTGGGATCTGTTTCACCACAACAGTGGGACATTTGCTGTCCTGCGTGGCATTGCTGCATGTTCAGGCGCATGATGGAATGTGTGCTTGGCCTTGTTAGCCTGATGAAGACTGACAGATAGAAGTGTGTGATCTGTCAGCCTGCTAAATGAATTCTTAAGGCTGGTTATAGATGGCAGAGCCCAGGGCAGTGAAATGGGGATTCCTCACAGATGTGTGACTGGTTAGGCCTCAAAGTCACCTTTTCAGTGTGTAAGGATGCAAGCCAGTGGTGAGAGCAGGCTTTATTAACCAGTGGAACTGTAGGAAAGCGTGAGAGCATTCATCTTTTGTAGCATTATACTTGGTCCAGGTAACTGGGTTGACTAGAGGCACCTAATTCTGTATCTATTACCATACTTTGGGGGTTCTTCTGCTGTCTTACACTGCAGTTCAGTGCACTGGATACCTTACCACAGTTGAACACAGTGGAACTTGATGCAAGAGCTGAGATTTCCTGGCCAGCTATAATGCACAGCTATGCATTTGTTCCTGGGATTTCTGGTCATTTGAGCCTTAAACAGCAGACTTTACTTCCAAGAAAACTGTACAGCATAGCAGTGGTCCTCAACTTTTCGAGGACCACGGCCTAGGGAGGATGCGCATGCGCAGTTCCAAATGGTACTGCACATGTGCATCAGCGCAGGGGCTGCATCTGCATAGTTCTCCCCGGCTGCAGCTATGCTGAGTGCATACATAGATAGATGTAGATGTAGGAAACCTCAAAATGCCAGATGCAGAAAAGGGCACATGGATGCAGATGTCATATGTGTTCCCTGAGGCATCTGGTGGCTGCCGTGAGATATAGGAAGCTGGCCTAGATGGGTCTTTGGCCTGATCCAGTTGAGGGTTTTCTTAGGTTTTTATCAAGAGAAACTGGAAAAGAGCTGGTGCTTCTTCTGGATTTGTCCAGAGAAACTAGAGAAGAGCAAGGGTCCTCTGGATTTGGTCCAGTGCCACAGCAGCTGGGATGAGACATGAACAAGGAAGGCCTGGGATCCTTCAGCAGTGACAGTGTCTCCTTGGGAGCAATTTTAAGTAATGGGTGTGTTCCCTGCTAATGAAAATTAGTTAGCAGTGCTGTGATAACTTTCCCCCCTTCCATCCCATGTGTGTTTAGCAGAGGGCACATGTAATTTTGGTGAGTGCTTTGAAGGGCTAATTGAGAGTCTTGGCTAATCAACTTGCAGCTTAATTACCCGAGTAGCAATTGCGCTTGCTGAACTGCTGCTGCCGTTACCCCCACAGACGCTGTGAGATGTTGGTCTGTTCTGCGCAGGAAAGACTTGTGCGGAAATGGAGTGTCCCCAGCCAGCCTCTGTCTGACGGCACCTCTGTGGTCCCATGGCCAGTATGACTGCATGGAATGCTGTTCCCTTCTCACCGAGGTGACACTTATTTACCCCCTTGCATTCCCATGAATTCAAACTGCTAGGTTGGCAAGAGCTGAGCTAAGGACAGGAGCTCACTCCATCTTGCAGCATCTGGGTCTCAAAGCCCAGCGTGCCAAATAACAGGCACCCCATCCTAATCATTTGAGCCACTGCAGCCCTTCCCTCCAAAGGGTAGTCTTGGCCACCCCCTGAGAGATGCTGCCTGGCTGTTTTGATGCAGCTTATTTGGTGTGAGGACATGTTGGGTAGGCCCTCGTCAGAGGGGAGGTTAGGCTTTTTCAGTGGTGACACCCTGCCTGCTGCTGCTCACAAGCATGTCTATTTTGTGCAGTCCTCCAAGCCTTGCAAGGTTTGCTGTGTTTTCGGGCCTGTTTTTACTGCTCTTTTCGTAATAGCAATAATAGGGCTGTGTGAGCTTCTCCTCAACCTCGGGGAAAAATCACACTGGAGAAGGAATTTCCCACCTCAAACCTCAACTGCCTTGTGGGTATACTCATTTCTGGGAAAGGCTTCAGGAGTCAACCTCCAGGCAAAATCCAGAGCTGGAGTCCCGGACGTTGTGAACAGCCACCTTCTGGTAACTCCTGCGATTCAGCTGGAACCCATTGTATCGGCCCTTCCATTCCATTGAACTATTTCAGTTGCGTGGAGAGGGGGGATTGCTGCTTGGGTAACAGCCTATCCTCCAAACCAATTTACCCAGGCCTTTGTGCTCTGGAGGGGACACTTTTCCCATTCGGAGCACGATACCATGGTCTTTTGAGACTGATGGATGCCAATGATGTGAGAGAGAAAGAGACGCATGCTTTTATGTGTTTGCAACCACCCTAACAGTGCTCTTGAAGGCAAGATATTTAAACAGGGAAATGTCCTGGTTAATTTTCCATATTAGCAGTGGTGGGGCAGTGACCACTTGCATTAGAGCTTGTCTTCCTGCTGGCCTCATGACTGTTGAGTGCAGGTCTGCCATTAATGTGCTCCTGGGTGGGATGACTGGAGATGCCCGGGTCAGATCCCTCTGCATTCCTGGCATGCCTGTCCTGCACGCCTTTCTACTTGAAGATCTCTCAGGCGCTCTGGCTGCACAACTGCCGCTCAATTGGTTGGGCTGTTTGATTCTCTCCATTTCTGAGTCCTGTTAGTTCCAGTCCCAAGGTGAGCTACTCTGTGTGTGTGCGTGTGTGTGTGTGCTGAGAGATTTCATTTGGTGTAATCAAATGTGTGTTTTTCTCCTGTGTTAATTGCAAGGAGGAGCTGATAAAGTGGCTGCTGCCTGTCCTGCTACATGGGGAGGTAGGAGCGTGTGCATGTGTATGTTCACAGTCAAGCAGGTGGTGGCTCAGTGCTGCCTCTGGGCTGCAATCACACTGTGGACCATATTCTCTCTCTATATATATATATGTATGTATGTATGTATTTCGGTCAGAACAATTAATAAGGAAGTGAGTAGAAAGTTATCCTGTATGTATTCCCTAAAGGTTAATTGATGAGACTTGTAGCTTTATCCAAGATGTAGCCTCAGAAAATATAAAAATGTGGGTTGATGGATACAGGCAGTTGTGTGAGAGATGGGAGCCCGGATTACCCCTTCAGGCTTCCACCTTCTCCCTCCCCCTTAGGAGGTGTCTCTGATGGTCATGATTCTTCTTAATGAGCCCCTCTGCATCCTTTGGTGTCAAGTGTATCTCGTTGGTATTGGATAGGAAGTTGCCTGAGAAATGCAAGGACAGGACAGGCCTGGAAAGTGTCACCCATTTGCTCATTAGTGTCACAGGGAAGCCCTTATCTCTTATTCCTCCCTCTTCCCCCCTTTGCTGTTGCAGATATTTCTGCTTCTCTGATTAAAAGCAGGGGCACTCGGTGTGTGGGCTGAACCAAGGGAAAATGGGGAATGTTAGCAAAGCACAATGCATTGAAATCATTCTCTTAAAGAAGGGGCTCAAGACCATCTGCAAGGCTTTTAGGCGAATGACAGAGTATTCCTCCCAGACTTGTGGAATAAGGCTTGCTTCCGCCCTGAGTTGCTACTTATGGGGTTCTTCTGGGTGCTGGGTGCAGTTCCCCACATCCCATCAGAGGAGGAATGGCCATTGTGGAAAAAGTGCATACATGAGTACTGTGGGATGTAGAGGGAATTCATCTTGTGCTCCTCGGTGGTTCATCTCAACCCTCCTGCTGTCTTGAGTTGAATGGCTCTTGTGGCACAGTGTCAGATGCCCCTTTGCCCAAAGTTATGGGAGCCACTGGGTGTGTGAGAAGCGATGGGTTTGACTTGGGATAGTCCTGCATACTCAGCACAAGTTCTAAAATCCACTCTTGGTGGGGATACCCCTTCTGTATTACAGCCACTTCAAACCTGGGATCAGAGACCCTCTAGAGCAGTGGTCAGGGAACAGGGGTAAATTACCCCAAATGGGGTAAAAATGAAATTCCTGGGGGTAATGAACAGTCACGCTGCCGAGACACAGCCGGGCACGCATATGAATCTATATGCATGCCTGGCTGTGTCTCGGCTGTGCAACCGTCGTTTACCCCCCCGGAATTTCATTTCATTGCATATAGAATCTATAGATTCTATATGCATGCCCAGCTGTGTGTGTTACAGTACTGTAGTGTACAAGGAACTGACACAATGCACTATATTAATATGATTTCCTTCCTTTCAGATCAAGGGGGTAACGTCAGCGTACCTAAATATATTTTGGGGTAAAAGGTAAAAAAGTTCCCTGACCCCTGCTCTAGAGAGCCCACCTTAGTCCACAGCAGTGTCTGCAATCGATGTTTCAGGTGGGCCTTCCTGATGCGCAGGAGGCCAGTGCTCAGAAAAGCGGGTAGAGAAACAACTGGAGAGAGTCAGTGGAGCTCAGGTCTGCAGACAGCCTGCATTTTCTGCTGCCTGAGCTCCTTCTGTGTCTTGAAATCCTTTCCTCCAAAGGGTGAGGTTTATTTGTGGTTCCTGCTAGAAGTGCACTGGCCTGGCCAAGGGGTGCAGCTGGGAATGCAGAGGCCACCACTCAGCTTTCATCTTGCCAGGGAGGTGGGCCTTGATTGGAGACCCCGGCCAGCCCAGCAGAATCTTTCCCCACAGCCTGGAGCGGGAGAAAAGAACCTGCACTGAACTGTGAGTTGTCCAGCAAAACAATAGGGCAGTTACCGGTATATATTTTTTTAAAGATACAATCTGTGCCAGTAGCCCGGCCTGCTGCCAGGGTGCATTAAAATCCTCATTACAGCAGATTCCTCTCGGAGGCCATGGGGAGAAGAGGCCTGACTGTGCACCAGGAAAGGGACTTGGATTTCACTTGCAAAAGCCTTGTGGCTTTTTGACATTCCTCTTGCCATTGTGAGCCTGGTCCAGGTTGGTGTGACCAGATGGAGCCTTGGGGCGAGTTGTCTCTCTGTGCTGATCTCCAAGGCTGACCTTGACTTCTCCAGTGGAGGCAGGATGTGAAACCTAAAGGTTGGGCTCTTTACTGTGGGAGTCAAGACTGCCTTTGAAAGCCTTCAACCTGCAGGGTTGTCCTTAATTCCAGGACTCTTTGTCCAAGAAAACCAGGACCCCTGCCGCCTGTGTGGCTGCTGGGCGGGTTGTTCACTGCTGGTTGTCCTTAAGATTTTATGGTATTGTGGTGTGTTCCTTGGAATGCTAACAATGTGACCTGTACACTTAACGTAGGAGCTATTGGGAAAAATGAAGTTGGAAGAGGCCTGGACAGAGGCACTGAGTCAGGGACGAGAAGGAATTCCCTGCACTACTGACCTGCTTGTGTCCTCCTGAAGAGCAAGAAGGCTCTTGAGTGGCCTTTGCCTTGTAACTCCGAGCCCAGGAATGGGAGGGAAGGAAGAGCCTTGTCCAGTCTTTACCTGGGGGCTCAGTAGCTCCAGCCCTCACCTGTCGGGAGCACAGAATTGGCAGCCTGCTGAGGGTTTGTCTGGTGGGCTGGATGGCAGGTCAGGCAGGTTATGGCGATCTCTGGACGTGACCAGGAAACAGAACATTGGAAATGCCCAGAGGGTTTCTTGAACTGTGGTCCTGTTGCCACAGGTGCGGATCACCATGGAAAGCGTCTCTGCTTTCAAAAGTGCTCTTTCCTGGGGGTAATGAAGAATTAGCTGGCGGAACTCCTTGTCAGCTCTGAACCGGCATTGCATTCCAGGGCTATTAACTGGCCATATTCTGAATGACTTGTCCTCACAGGTGCTTTTGGGGTGGAGCATTTCCGCTGCTGTCCGATGGCGCAATAGGAAGCCAGGTGCATGATTCTCTTGGATTTTCTGGCTCAGACGCCTGTCTTTCCAGCCAGAGTCTTGTCTTGCCCAACCTTCTGTATGGGTCAAGACTGAAAGGAACAGAGCCACATCCCCCAGAGTTCCCTTGAGACACCAGGCTTGGGAGAAGCAAGAAAGAGGGTGTTTTGGTGGAGTCCTGCTTTCCGTAAAGAGGATCTGATCTGCCCTTTGGGGAGGGGGGGAGTGTCCGAGGAAACCACAATGCTTGTTGCTGTTGTAATTGCATATAGGAAGGCTCAGATGGGCTGCTTATATGCAGAATCCAGAGTAACTATGGGGGGTCCTTGCTCCGGTGTAAGAACAACTTACTCTGGATTCCAATATGAATTTCCCATGGGTTTTCACTAGGTGGTGCAGTAACTACGGGTGCATGTAAAGTCTCTTACATGCTCCCGTAGTTACTCTGGATTTGGGGGTATGTCAGTGTAGCGTTGCAGAGCATGGAACTGGAGATTGCTCTGTGTTTATGAATGGTGGATTGAGGTTCTTCTTTAGCCAGGGCCTGCTTGTTCCCGAATCCACCATTCCCTTGTCCTCTCCTTCCAGCCCTCCCTTCTCTTTTGATGTTGAGCCACAGAATGCTGGATTGGCCGCTTTTGTTTCAAACGCTGCTGCCTCATTGGCTGCCGATGAAATCTCCTTGCCCTGCTCTGGCTCCCTTCCCGTTCTCATTCCTGTTAACCCCTTTATTGTCTTCTGCGGGATCATGTGGTTTGTACACGGTGTACCAGCAAGCTTGAACACTACCAAAATGCACTATCTGCAAGGACTGCCAGCAGAAACAATAGCAGGGAAATCTCATGATCCGCAAGTTGTTGACAGGGAGGGGGAAAACCTACAGTGCAGGAAACCCCTTAAACTCCTGACACATTTCAAGGCTTAGAGAAACTTGTAACTGGGGATAAACCCTTCTTGTTACATAAGACCTCATTTTGTTCAGAATGGTTTGGAGCATCTGGAGGATTTTCTTGTAAACATTTGCAGAATTGTGCACCCCTTTACCGAGAAAACGTCCAGAGCAGCCAACAATAAGTACCAGAAAACACACTAAGAGCAGGCCTGACATCATTTTTAATAAAATTGGAAGGGAAAAAGTCTTGACAGTGAAAATAGACCAAGCAACAGAAGGGAAGGCCTGAGTAAAGAAAAAGGGTTTTACCTGCACTGAAGAATAACAAGTTGGTGCCAAACAAGCCTTTCTGGGAATGATGATCAGGAAGTGGAGTTTTGCAGCCGGGAAGGCTCCATCTCGGGTCAGCGCCTGCCGAACAGATCCTCTGAAAACTGAGGAGTGATGGTCAAGCAGGCCTGTGGATGCCACTCTTTACTGGCTACTAGATGAAAAAATGTTGGTGTGTAAAATCCAAAAGGTGTGCTTGTGGTTGCAGCTGTAAAATAAGATGGTTGCTTTATCTTTGCTCTAAGGGGGGGTGGGAACATACTGGGGGAAAATGATGCTTATGTATGATGATGTAAATATAAGAGAAATAGGTATGTAAATATAATAATGCAGCAAATAAAAAATGAAAAAAATGTTGGTGTTGGGTCCCTCATAGCTGGATGGTGGGCTCCTCTCCCTGCAGCAGGAGACTGGGATGGTGCCCTGCAAGATCCCCAGAGCAGCTTGTGCCACCTCCTGCAAGGCCATCTCTTTGGACTCAGCCACAGTTTTAACTGCTCTCTGTATGATCTGCCTAAAATCTGTCACAATAGTGCTTAGAGAACCATTTCTGTGCTAAAGGCAAATTTTATTCATGTAAGAAGAGTTTATCTTGACACTGAAACCGGGAGAGTTGCTCCCTGCCAGTGTAATCACTGGGATCACCAGGGCCTGATTCTGCCTGGAAGTCAGTCTGGCCAAGTGGAACCGTTACCTGCGTGTTATTTGCAAGCACTTGTTGACTGACTGTCAGGGAGATGTGATGGACTTTTGATATCTGTGAGAAGAGATGTCAGGCTTGATGTTGTAATACTTGCTTAAAGCTACTAATGCTGAGGTTTTTGTTGTTAGGTTTGTTTGTTTTTTGCTTTTTAAAATTCAGTGTCTAGGTTGGAAAGCAAGCCAAGTGAAACCAGGAGCCATGGAAGGGTCCAAAGTCCTGGTTTCAATGGCTTTGTGACTCAGATCAGGGTCAGGTCACCCTCTTAGTAAGATGTGGGAGTGGCTCACTACTGTATCTGTATTCATTTGAACTTGTGAGTGAGTGAGTGAGTGAGAGAGTGAGAGAGAGAGAGATGGGGCTGATATTGGGCAAGGGTCAAGAGAATTAAAACCCAGTCTGGGGTGAGGAAAGAAGCCTGCGTGGGCAGAGGAAACTCTTCATCCTGTGAGAAGGTGCCGGCTGCGTTAGCCAGGTAGTGGCACAAGGGGTGAGAAGGCTCTCTGAAATGCCAGATCTGGGCCATCGGGAGGCGTACAAAGACTGCATGCCTTTTGGTGGGATCCTGGACATTCTGCCTTTGGAGTCTATGGAGGGAAAGGTAATGAGTGTGGAGAGGTGGTCTTGGAGGCAGCTGTGTCTTGCTTGCCTTATTCTGGGCAGTGAGGTGTATGTGGCCCAGCAGGTGTCATCCTCCCATTTCAAGTGCCCTGCTTAGGGGCAAGGGAGGCTATTTGTTGCCAGGCATTTAGGGGCTTCATCCTAGGTAAGCTGAATAACTGCTTTCCCATTTCTATACTCCTGGGGTGGGTTACAGCTTGATCTCAAGAGTATGTGCCTGCCCTGTATCCAGACCTTCTGCCTTCTGACAGGGCTTAACCTGAACCAGACTCGGATGTTGGAGATCAGCGCTGAGTGTGTGGGGTATCCTGACAGCATCCAGAGCGCCTTCTCCTCGTTCCCCCTCCTCCCTCTCAGGGCAGATGTGCAGACTTTCAGCTCAGAGGGTGCTTGCCTTCTAAATAATGGATACTCGAGAGGAGATACCTTCCCTGGTAACTTGAGGACTGTCCTTCCCTGCCTGCCTATGCAAGTTGTGAAGCACTCAACCTCTTTCCCTTCCCATGGAAGCACCTGAGCCACTTTGCCACAGGGGGCAGTGCAGCTGCCATGGCCTGCCCAGTATGGACCACTAAGGGGGGTGAGAGGAGGGAAGGCGGCGCTTCTGGCTTGTAATGTCAGGAAACTTGTCTCATAGCTGTGAAGTGTGTCCCTCCGGCTGTGGGCAGGATTGAGTGTCTCTTTCCCGGGAAACCAACCGATTCTCCCACCCTGAGCAGAGCAGAGAAGACCTGCTGGTGGCAGAGCCTGGCTGGGAGTTCCTTTCTCCCACCCGTGATTGACTCCTGTCCCCCAGCACTCTGACCGACTTTCCAGGAAGTGCCGCAATGAGCGAGGTGAGTCGTGGCTCTCCCCAGGAGCTCTTTCCCGGCCCCCTCCTCCACCCAGTTTCATGGCGGAGAAGGCCCTGCCAGGAAGGGTGGATTCTCCACTGGCTTTGCTATGGTGGTGTCCAGTGGCCAGGCTCTCCCCCACTGCCCAGGACGGACATTGTGTTTACTTGTGGCCTCTGGCAGAAGCCTTCCACATGCTCAAACTGGAGAGATGGATGGGGTGGCTTTTACTGGGCTCCGAGAAAAGGGAGAAAGTCTTGTGTGCTGCTTGTGTAGGTTTCATCGTGGGCACATTTGCATTTTGTGGAGAAAGTCCTGTCTGATTTCTTGCTAAACCACTTGCTTTCCTCAACCACCTGGGAGACAAGTGACCTTGTTGAGGTTGGGAAATGCGTGGTATAAGTTTGCTGATTTATCTTTCTGAAGTGGGTTTTATCACATCTAAAAGCCGAGTAGTGCCCCCCAGTCCTTGCCTGAAAAGGGAGAGGGAAGGCAGCGGCTCAGGCCTGTAATTCTGTAATAAAAGACTTTCTTGGTGAGATTTTCAGTCTGTACTGCCCTGTTGATTGTGACCTGCAAAGTAGTGGTGCGGGGGGGGGGGGGAGGATCATAGGGGTATTGCAGAGGTCTTTATCTGCAAGCTGTATAACTGGAATGTAGTCCCTGTAACAGTAAAACCTTGGATTGAGAGCGTTTTGCAAGACAGGCAAATATTTCTAGTAAATTTTGTAAATTTCTAGTAAAAAAATGCAATACAAGCAAAAAAATAGTCCTGGACGGGATATGGCTGGTTTCAGTGCTCTGCCAGCACCTGCTCAGCCTCTCCTGGGAGTCCAGCCCATGCATGTCTACTCTGAAGTAAGCCTATTACAGACATTGCACTCACTCTTATTTAAGGGGCAATGGAAAGGAGCCAGAGAAATCTAGCCTTGCAGGTCTACTCTAAAGTAAGCCCTATTATAATCAGTGGGGCTCACTCCTGTTTAAGGGGAGTAATGGAAAGAATCCTGAGAAACCTAGCCTTCCAATGTCTACTCTAAAGTAAGCCCTACTATAATTAGTGGTGCTCACTTCTGTGTAAGAGGGGCAGTTTGAAGCCTGAGAGACCTGATATTTTTCTTTTGGCGTATTAGATTACAGTAGTGTAATAATTTTTTATATATTTTATTTTAGGGTTGTGGAACGAATCATCAGAGTTTCCATGATTTCTTATGGGAAAATTCGTTTTTGGGTTATAAGCCTGCTTCTGGAATGAATTATGCTCGTAAACCAATGTACCCCTGTATTTCTAAGTCTCTGTGTGTACAAGTGAGATAAAAGGCCCTATAGGTCACACACACTTGTAGGTGATCCTACAATAGAACCTACAATAGATCCTACAATAGAACTGCCCCCTTAGTTTACTGGTGTTGCAGAACAAACACTTTGTCATGAGAGACAATTTGTCACTTTTAATTTATCCAGTTTTTATTTTTGGAAGGTGTTTGAAGAAGAGAGGTGGACAGAGAAGGGTGTTAGTGCAGGAGTGTGTCTGGAAGGGATCAGGAATGGGAGGAATGTTGAAGGAAACAGGAAAAGAAGTGTTGTGTGCACCTGCAGCGTTAAGCAGCCGACACTGCGTATAATGTCTCAGTTCCTTATTTGTCCTTCTGTTAGAAATGGACCTTTCTGTGCTTCCTTGAGGACTAGAATCGTAATGAGAACTCCCTAAACATCAGCTTTGCCCATTAGTAACAGAAGGGCCAAAAGTGCTTCTATGGTGCCTTAGATCAGGGATGTTCTTAGACCTGGGGGTCAGACGTGGCCCAGGGTGAGCTTTAAAATTGCCCACGACAAGACCCCTCAATCAATCAGGATCTTGTAATCTTGTAATCTTCCAGATCTGTATCTAAAGAGCAGGCCACCGTCAGTCTTGAACGACTATGGTATCGTGCTCGGCGCTGCATATGCTGCATGCGAAGCGCAAAAGCCTGGGTTAGATTGTTATGGAGGATAGGCTGTTCCCCAAGCAGCAAATCCCCCCTATCCACACCACTGAATTAGTCCAATGGAAAGGCAGAGCCCTTATGATTGGATCCAGCTGCATCGCAGAGCTGGGCTAAGGACAGGAGCTCAGCCTGTCTTGTGGAGCCGACCCGGGTCTCAAACCCTGACCTGCTGATTAACAGGCACAGTGTCTTAATCATTTGCGCCACCCACATCCCGATCTGTTTCTAATAATTATTATATGTAAATGTATTCAAATTTTAAATGTAAATCATTTTCCCATGTTTGGCCCTCCTGGCAAAAGGTTTGGACACCCCTGCCTTGGATGAATGGACTGAGTGAAGCATGAACTTTGCAGGCCACTCCTGTTTTAAACAAGGAAAAGCCACAGTATTGCACCCCACCTTTTCTGCTGTTGAGGCACATTCCCAAGGAATGACGGGTGATTCCTTAAAACAGGATGAAAGGCCGTGTGAGATAGCAGACTCTGTTAGCCTCTGGAGGTGACCTCTTTCTGGAATTTATGACATAGCTGTGATTCTCAGATCTCAGAATTTTGTGTATGTTGAACACTCCAAAGTTTTATCCCCCCACGTCTTATCTGGGTCTGGGGGGTGAGAGTTGAAGGTGGGACATCTCAGATGAGTGGCTTCCTGACATTTTTTGCTTATAATTAAACCATCCTTGTAGAGGTGCCTGAAAGCAAATAACAGAGGCTGTGATGGTCGGTGTTGGTGTGCTGCTTTCCCAAAATATCAAGCAGCTGGCATGTGGAGCAGAAGAGACAGGTCCTCGCCCCATGGAACTTGCATTGAAAATCTAACACAGCAGTCAACAAGGAAGAAAAATGCATCTCTTCCAAGTTAGATGTACTTCAGATCCTGATTGCAGGATTGAGGAATGTAGGGGGTTTGCTAAGAGGATTCGTGGGGAAGGAGAGGGATGTGGCATCATGGAGGCATCACAGAAGCCAAAGGAGCAGAGAGCAGCAAGGGGGATACAGAAGTGTTTTTTGGGGAGCAGGAGACCTTCAGGTCAGCAGAATCCATAGGCTATGATGTGGAGGGTGCAGCTAGGCAAGGAAGACTTGGAAGATGAGGGCAAGGAGTTTGCAGACCAAGCACCCAAGCTTCAGCTGTGGGCAGGTGTATGTGAGAGAGATATGAGGGACCTGGAAGGCTGAGCTGTATGGCTAGAGCCCGTAGAGTCCCACACTTGAAGATGTGGCAGCTCAGCCATGGCCTGGCAGATTTCTAGATTCAAGGATAGTGATGGTCGTTGTCCTTCTGTGCGCCATTGTGCTTCCTTGCCCACCAAGAGGGAATCTCTGCTCCATACTCTTTCCCTGCTATCCCCCCCCCCAACTTGCAGCACAGCAGAGTGTAAATGCCACTGCGCCTGAACAGCTGCCTAGTGGAATTTGTGGGCTGACAAGGTGCCCAGCTGAGCGGCATTAATGGCTGCACGATGTTGCCAGAAAACCCTTTGGGGCAGCCAACCATCTGGGCTTTGGATGGCTGTGTGTTGTGGGCCTGGCGGGCTCAGTGTGGGGTGAGCTGCGTCCAGGCTGGGAGTTCCTGAACATTTTGGGTTGCAGAGTGCTGTGTGGAGTTAATGAGGCAAGGAATTACCCCAAAAGCTTGTGCTGTCCCAGGCCCACAATGACTGCCACAAAGGAATTCCTTTTGCTTCTGCTCTTAAATGGCAAAGGTGACGGGCTGGGTTTTTGTGTGCTTCAAAAACTGTGGATGCTACAGGGTTCAGGTACCACCCGACACTGAACTGGCTTCTGTGTTTGACATGGTGTCTGTTTTGGGGTGGCATATTTTCCCATGCAGAGACCACTAAGTGGCATTCAGCTGGCACTGGAGCATGGCATTAATTCTGTGGTCAGCACCAGATGCTCTCTGAGGGTCCCCTCTCTAATTGCTGTGAACTTGGCTGTAGAGACTGAACCAAGAGCAACCCAGGAGCTGAAGCCTTCTGTGTCGGGGTGGGGAATGCTTTGCACCTTTTCACTGGCCACTGGACCCCACGTGGAGGGTCCTGCTGCCTGATCTATTTGTGCTCATTTGGAGGGGCCTTTGTAAAATGGGTTTTGGCAGGTCCCCCCCCCCAGTGGCAACAGTCCTGGCTTCAATCCATAGGGTCATCTGTGGAATAATAGAGTGTGTGCCATGCTGCTTTATTGATGGTAGTGATAAAAATGCCTTCTGTGTGCATCTGTGGTGTGCTACAATATGAGTGCAATATTTCATAAATGTTTCCACCCTGCTTTGCTTGCTGTGACAACTCTCAAAGCAACATCCCAAAAACACAACAGCTCCCCAATGGCCTGCCTGTAACCAACTATCCTTGCCCCCCAAAAAAGCCGAATGGGAAAGTAAGGTCTTTACACAGCAGGCCAAACGGTTGGCTCCTGCTTTATCCCGAATCTTTGTCAGGAGGGCATTCCGTGCAGGGTCTGAGCCACCACCCAGAAGGTCTCCCTCACTGTCTGGCAGGTGCCCTGTGTGTGTCTCAAGGGACAGTTATGCGGGGCAAGGCCTGCTTGGTTCAGCAGAAGACAGAGCATGTGTTCTGGAGAGGTCAAGAGCCCTGATCCCTTTCCACTCTCCTTCTCAGTAACTGGAGATTCAAGAGGTCCAGACCCCAGGGGTCCTGGTCTGAGAGAGGCAAGAGAGAACTGCCAGGGAAATCTGGGTGGGGGCAGCTGGTGCATCTGTCTCCCTGCCAGAACCCACCAGAAGAGCAGGAGCGAGCAGTCATAGGTGGCCACAAGCTGCTGCCAGGGTCTTCCTGATGACTGACTGCTAGGCTTCCCTATATGAGTTGAGGTCTGCAGGTGTTCTGCAACTGGGCCAAGCTTCCCAAGCAAGGCATTGGAGGGGCCAACCCCACAGTACCTATAGGCCCTGTCCACAGAGTGTCCAGCTGACTTCACTGTTGTTTTCCAGGCTGAGACAGAGCTGCAACTGCCTGGATTTTTTTTTTTTTTGAAAGAGGCCCAGCAAAACCAGTTTATTTCTGATCCAGAAGAAACAAGTTGAGTCAGTTGCAGCTCTTTCGGCTGCCTCTCCTTCTCAAGGTGGTGGAGACTAGACTGCAGGCTGCCTGCTGGGGGAAGTGGGAGTGCCTGGCTCTGCACAGGCAGGGCTGCAAACCAGTCTTGGTTCATGGCTGACTAATTAAACAAGGCAGGCAGATAAAGGGAGTTTGACCCAGGTTGAGGTGGCTGGCAGTGGTGGCGGGAGAGCCTCCTCCTCTTGGGGAGTTTAACCTTCTTCTCTCCTTCCGCAACTGCACTGGCCCCTTTGCTGAGACGGCACTGAAAGTGGGCTCAGGTTGCGGCAACTCTTGTCATTCAGTGGTTGTAACAGGCAAAAGTGCTTCGCTTCTGCCTCGTTTGCAGGGCGCTTTAGGTAAGGCTTAAACTGCAGCTCTTTCTTGTGACTGCTCGTGGATGGGAGAGTAGTGGCTGGACGGGCTTTAAGGCAGTGGTACTTGACATTTCAGCCCTGGACCCCTTTCACACTTAAAAATCTGTCTGGGACCCCTGTCAAACTTACTTGAATGTGACATCACTGTGATGCCAGAGCTCCTCCATGTCTACTCAGAAGTAAGTCCCATTGTGTTCAATGCGATTTATTCCCAAGAAAGCCCAGTGCTCGATTCCAAGATGGTAGCTCCCACCCTCTTGCAACCTCCCTTGACCTGAGGTCGTGGCCCCCATTTAAGTACCACTTCTCTAAGGTAGTCAATTACCACTGCTCTAGGGTAGTCATTGAGTACCACTGCTCACTTAGTGGGGCAACTGAGGGCTTTGAGCTCCTACCAGCAGCATGGTGCACCTTGGCAATGGTCAAACAACTGATCGCTGTTTAATAATTTAAACACATTGATAAGCTTAGCACATTGTCAAATGTGCCATGAGATGGAAAAGGTTGAAAATCACTGTTCTAAAGGGTAGAATTGTCTGTCCTTCAAAGGCCTTTCAGGGGGAGCATCACCCCTTCCTCGTCCCAAAGCTGTTGGTGGCGTCTTTGTGCCCCAAGTGTTTGCTTCTGCTTGTTCTTTGGGGTTTCAGTGCTCTCTGGGGTGGGGTGAAAATATTTTGCATTACCTTGTCTGAGAAGAGACACAGGAACTATCCTGGTGAAGGCTGCTGCCTTTGAACTAATGGATTTTTATTGCAAGGTGCTGAGAGGCTGCCTGGCCTAGCCTGGCACTTGCAGGAAAATTTTTGGAAATGGGAGTTTTGGAGATTAGGGAGGCCGTTTGCTTCCAGCTCTGAGCTCTGGTTTAGCCTGCCTTGTCTCTGTCTTTCTAGTGTGGCCCACTTCCAAGGAGAAAGTGGAAGGGGCTGCAAAAGAGTGATAGCTCTGTCACCCACCCTGTTTTAAACATAGAAAGCCAAAAAGGGCCTCCTCTTTGAGGTCTCACCCTACTGAGAATCTGATCCTTCCACATACATTCATGACTCAGGGAGGTGACGGTGCTTGACGTGGGTCTCTGGTCGTTCTCTCTGGAAGCAGAAATTTCCACAGTGGTATGTTTAGTGGTGACAGAATCCCTGAGTGGATCAAGGCTCTTGATTAGAGCAGCTCCAGTTTGTGGTCCAGTTCAGGGCTGGAGCTTGTGGGGCTGGCCCACCACCTTCCCAGGCTGCAGTGAGCTTCTTCGACTCGACAGCTTGATGAGAACAACCCTTGGATTTTTAGTTTAGCAAGTAGGTCTGTCTCCAGCCACAACTGTCTTTTGGAAGCTGTCTTTTGCCCAGTTAAAGGTGGTCACTTTAAGATGGTCACAATGGTGTTAATTGGTTAAATGCTGCAGCCCTGATTATTTTGTCAGGAGACAAATTAAAGTGGGACCTCGCAGCGGGAGTCAAAGGCTGTGGTAGTGAAGGCCTGCACGGCGGCAGCATCTGTCATGCTCCCTTCCTGGGAGCTGCTGCCAGGGTGGCCTGTCAGAGCATTTGTGCTTTGGCTGATGTGGCAACAGTGCCACTGGGCTAAGGTTAAGGAGACGGAGTCACCAGCCACTTAATTGAGCAGAGGGAGGCCAACAGAACCATAAATGGGAGCCGAGGTGCTTGGGCGCTCCTCTGTGGTTGCTGGAGCCCAAGGAACAATGAGGTCCTGGGAAGAGGACTGGCCGTGTAAGTCTGAACAACTCTTTCTTCAGTCCTGAGGACTTGTTTCTGGCCTCTGGATCTTTTGGAAGTGTCTCTTTCTCTGTAGGCTCTTCTGTAGCCAGACTCTTGTTACCATGCTTGGGGGTGGTGGTGGTTCACCTTCATCTGAAAGTGCTGCATCCTTCTCGGCTGAATGTTCCATTTTTTCGCTCTGCCTCCTCGACGGTGTCTTTTGGGATCTGTGGCTTGCAGGCCTCTTTCTGCCTGACAAACATCTCTGTGCAGAGTCAAAAGCTGGTGGGAGCAGCTGCTGCTGCACTTCTACACCCTCCCACAGCCAGGTTTGGGACATGTGCGGCACACCTCTGGAAGTGGTGTGGAAGACACAGCCCTCCTGCATGCCAGGACAGGGGTTGGGATGATCCTAAAGTTCTCCATCAGGACCGTGCAGGTATCGGCTCTTGTTTGCGCCGTCACTACTTGGAGCAGCGCCCAGGAGGTCAGCCAGAGAGTGAGCTGTCCTGGATTCCTTCGGCCACATGGAAGGAGAGTGTCAGAGAGACGTGGCTGTCGAGTTCTGTCTGGCAAAGCACTTCATAATTGTGTTGCTTTTCTGGGTGTGGAAAATTTGAATGGAGAAGTGCTGTGGGAAGTGCAGACTCAGCCCTTCGAGATCTAGTTGGTGCTGTGATGCTTCTTCACAACTCCCTTCCATTTGGCAACTCCTGGACTGATCTGTTGGCAAGACAGCCAGAGGTGGGAGGAAGATGTGGTGACGGACTGCACTGGAAGGAAGGCTGTTCTCCCATCTGCACTCCTTAATTTAGCAGCCCAGGAAACCAAGTGGTTCCAGAACTCAGACATGAGTCTAGCTTACTTTATTTTGGGTGGTGATATCATCTTGTCTGCCTCGTGGTGGTTTTTTTAGGTTTCTGTGGGAGGGGATGTGTTCTCCATCCAGCTGATGGTTTCAGTGGGTGGTGATTCTGTCCTCCATGTTATCAGTTGGGCAGGAAGGGTAAGTGAACAAATTGGGACAACAGGTTTGGTAGGGGCATTAGAAGGTTGTTGATGTGCTGGGATTCCCAGATGTGACCTACAAGAGACTTCAGATTATGGGGTTTCCTGACCCAAATTATCGGGTCATAATTCAGATTATGGGGTTTCTTCTTTCCGGACGCAAACACTATTGTGTCAGTTGACTAGATTTGCGGAATTTTTTTCCAGAAGTGGAGCTGGACCTGCCAGTGGGGCAGTCTGGATTTTCATTTTCCAGTAGGATGTTCTATGACTTTGGACAGCAGCTGGTTTTTTTTTGGGGGGGGGGGAACCACTGGAGGAGAGAGATGAGGCTTAACCAGGGTTCCTTCACAGCCTGTGCCATTGCTTGTCTCTGCACTCACGGGTTGACGACAGGGCACCGTGCTGCTGACAGTGCTTGCGGGGCAGGACGTGGCTCTGAGAGTTGCAGTGCTGGTCTGTCGCACAGGTTGAGTTCCTCGGCTCTACATGAAATGCTCAGCGTCTGGCTGCAGGCAGAACTGCTGACACTCCAGGATGGAATCCTAGAAGAGCAGGCACCAAGGACTCTTCCTGGCCTGGAAGAGTCTTTTGGAAGATGAACCCATAGAGGTAGAGGGCGGTGCCCATTCAGCTGGCATTGTGTGATAATGAGGATTACAATCTGGTGCTGATTGGCAATTTCCTTGTGTTTCCAGGGAGGGCATATTGGCAAGAGAGCCTGAGCATGCTTCTGGCTATTGGAACCAGAGTGGTGGCTTTGCAGGGCAGAAAGCTGAGAAGACCCAACATATTGGGGCATCACAGGATCACTGCCTGCTTCTGAATGCCAGAGATGGGCCTGAATGCAGGTTGGAATTGCCCTCCTGTCCTGGATCTGAAACTAAATGGACCTCTCTGGGTTTAAGAGAAGCCCGTAAGGACCTCCCCTCTTCCTCTGGTTGAGCCCTTGGTTTGTTAATGTTTCCAGGTTTCCCTGATCGATTTAAGTGATGGTCACCAGCATTAAGTCCTTCCTTAATTAACACACAGTTTCCTCATACAGCCTTTTGCTTTGCTGCCTCCATATTCTCCAGCAGGGGTGTCCAACGTTTTTGGCACAAGAGCCACATCATCACTCTGACACTTGTGTTGGGGGCCGGAAAACTAATTTAAATTTCAAATTTAAATAAATTTATATATAAGAGTGTATTGGAGAGGATTGCAGGGCTTGCCCAAGGGCCAGAGAGAGAGAGAGAGATCTTGCTGCAGGCTGCGTTGAGGCTCACCGTGGGCCACATCTGGCTTCCAGGCCAGGGTTTGGACACCTAGAACCCTTGAGGGCATGGCTAGCCACATGGTCTCGTAACAAAAGAGTGACTTGGAGGAGAAAAGCAACACCACAGACTGGCCACAGAAAATATCTGAGCACCTGCTTGCCCTTGCAGGAGAGATGCAACCCCCCCCCCATGCCTTTCACACAGAACATTTGCCAGGACTTGCTGAGGGTGGGGCGCAAAGTGTGGGCGATACCTCTGTGAATGTCACCAAAGAGGTGACACAGATATGTGTTCTGTCGCAGTACAGATCCAGCTAATCGGCTTTGGGGTGCCGTGTCCCTGGGTGCAGAAGGGCATTCTGGGTCGGAGCTGAGGGATTTGTTGAGAGGATGAAAAGCCACCTGCAAACTTTTGTAGGTCACCAGTTCAAATCCCAAACGTGCCTGCAGCAGGTAAAGCTGCCTTGACCGTTCTTGTGTGAATCACGGAGCAGGAGGCTTGGTGCTGCTCATAGTGGCCGGGTGCCAGCACTGCCAACTGGGGTCACGGAGGCAGCAGGGCCTGCTTGCTCCTCCTTCCTTCCCAGCTAGGGATGAGGCACTGGGCCAGCTGTCTCTGGCTCCTGCCTGGCTTGACCATAGCGGTCTGTGTGAAAAAGGCCATGAGCCAATTTGCAAGGCACAGCTCTGGCTTGCAGTTGAAGAAACGTTCTCTGCATGGCTCTGTCCTTTTCACTGTCCACTTGCATGTGACTCGATGTGTTCCTGTGCAGCAGTCGGACATTCGACAGAAACCAGAGCCAACATCCATGGGGGGTTTGCAGGGTGCCATCTGTCAGGCTGGGATAGGTTTGATCCACCCTCTCTTCCAGATCACTTTCTTTCCCTCCTGGGAAATAGAGGCAGGCAATGCTCCAGCTTGTCTCTGGACAGAGGCAGAAGCCTCTACCTCCTTGGATTAGTTTTCCTTCTCTCTGGTGGGGGCTGTAAGCAGCCTGCAGGTGGCCGCGTCCTGACGGTGACTGTTTGGGCTCTTTGGCCACTTCTTTGCTGCCAGGAACTGGTGTTTGGCCAATCTGCAGCACAGGCTTTGTTCAGCCCCAAAGCTCCTGCCTCACCCCTCCTTTTGCCTGGAAAGGACGTGGCATCCGACTTTGGTAAACAATCCAGGCCCTTCCTTGTTTACCCCGGCAAGGAAAAACCGGTTTGGATCCACCTTGGTGGCAACGGGAAATGGAGTCTGTCCCTGCTGAGTCTTCCTGTGCCTTTGGGTCTGCCCAGAACAACTTGTGTGACAGGGTCGGGATTCCTTTCCGGAGCTGATCCAACTTCCTCCCCTCCCACAGTCAAGAAGGGGCTGCCCTAACTGAGCAAAGATCGCGCATGTGTGTCTGTCTGTCCAGCCGGACAGGGACTGATCTGCCAGGGACTTCTGGGAGCCACAAAGTGTCCAAGAAGAGCCTGTGGGATTAGCTGGGGTCAAGTGCCTGCAAGATGGGCTTGGGCGTTTCTTGGGTTGCCTCCATCCCGAGGCACAGAGATGATTCAAAGCCAAACTATTTCTTAGGAGAGGAAATGAATATCCTGAAGGAAGCCTGAAACAGGGAAGTGGCAGTCCAGAGCCAGAATCGGGAGTGTGGGATGGGGGAAGGCATACACCCCTGGCAAAAGTAAGCACCGCTTCCAAAGCCGTAGCTAAAGAAATTCTTGCAAGGGGCGCATGGCCATTTGCCTCTCCTGCAGGCATTCTTTGGGAGGCAGGTTGCCCTTGATGTGATAGTGTCCTGCAGCTGCCGTGGTCCAGGAGCTGTGAGTGCACCTCTCTTCCTCTAGCGGAGTGTGTCCACTTTCCCTTCCTCTGGTCTCAGGAGGCTTTTGGTGTTAATGTTGGCTGAGGTTGACACCCTCCATGGCATGGCTGCACCCTGGCTTGGAGGCCAGTTGCCTTTCCCTTGTATAAACAGTTGAGGCCTGGAGTTGTCCAAGTCCTGCATGCAGGGTGGTTGCCACCCATCAGCCTTGAGCAAATGGAGGTTCCGGAGCAAAACACTCCCCAGTCTTTCCAGGAAGAGCCTGCGCTCCAGCGGTGAATGAGGCAGCCTGGAAGGAATCCTTCCTCCTGCCTCTGTTTGTGTGGCCTTTGAAACCTGCACCCTACCGGCTGATAGTTGCTATGAATGCAGGAGAACCTCCACTTGGAGACCCCGGTGGTGAGGCCAGTGAAGGCCCAAATGTCCAAAACAATAGCAGAACATAAGATTTCTTCTCTGTGGCCTGCTCCTAAACAGGGTCTTCCTCCTAACTGACTGAGGATGTTGAGAGGCAGAGCCAGGAGTCATGTTGCCCCCCAGATGGGTTTTTTTTTGAGCCAAGGACTGCTGGGCCCATCCCACAACAGCTTGACATGTCCTTTTGAAACATGTCCTACATACACATGCAGCAGTGGCATGTTGGCAGCAGGATGTGGGGCACGTCAGAGTTCTGGCTCTATGAATATGTGCACACTCGGGGTGTGTGTGTTGTGGCCAAATACTAGTTGCTCATCTCGCACTTCAGGCCTCTCAGCCTTTGGGAAAGCTGTTTGTTGGTTTTGCGTGCCTGTTTCTTTCCAAAGTTCTCACCCTTCCCCATCTCTGTCTGCTTTCAGGTCTGCTAGCCAATATCACCATGTTCAGTAAGAAGAAGAAACGCATTGAGATCTCGGCCCCCTCCAACTTCGAGCATCGGGTCCACACGGGTTATGACCAGCAAGAGCAGAAGTTCACGGGGCTGCCGCGGCAATGGCAAGGCATCATCGAGGAGTCAGCCAAGCGGCCAAAGCCACTGGTGGATCCCGTGTACATCACAGCGGTCCAACCTGGATCCCAGAAGGTAGTCCTTCAACCAGTAGGATTTTTTCTTGACTGAAAATGTGCACATGCACAGTGGCTTAGTGCTCAGCAATAAGCAGGGGGCAATCGAATCAGTGGGTGGGAGCTGCAGGCCCCCTTGACCTCTATGTCCAGAGTGGCTACCATTCATCGGGATGGGTGGGAGTCTGTCGTTTTGGGAGTTAACAGAAAGGCAGTTGCAGGGAGGCTCACTGAGAGAGGCATCAGATATACATTGATTGCATGGCTGTGGGCTGGTAATTGAGATGTATGATTTTCCATGTTGCAGGACACCACGTGACCCTACTTGCTGCTGTTTGTTAGGTGGAGATTTCAGCAGGATCTTAGGCCTGGGGACCAAAGAAATTCTTGGGTGGCACTTGGGTATGCTCGGCTAGGCGAGTCATGTGGGTCATTCCATGTCAAGTGGTCAAGGGGTCCCTGCACGACCATCACGGATGGTCATGTGGGGCACTTTTCCAATACTAGACCACTTGACATGGAATGACCCACGTGGTTTGATTCCTGGCTGCTGTTTTGATGTGGTGAGAAAACGGGGACACGAGAAAATGGTGGGACATGGGTGTGTTGGTGAGGAGTGGGGGACACAAAAACACAGGATATGTGGCAACCCTTCTTCTCGGCCCGGATGCTGCTCTCCTGATTTTGCTCTTCCTGAGAACTAAGTTGGGATGTCAACAAAGCCACAAGAACTCCAAGTAGAACCAGACTGCAGAGGAAGTGGCTTTGGATTTTCCAGGTCACAACAGTGGCTACACCTTGTAATTTTGGCAGCAGGTGACCCAGTAGCACCACCAGCAGCAAGCTTTTTCTGGGGAAGGGTGGAGGAAAGCCACTTGGGTCTGAGTGGAAGTGTGGAGTGGAAGTGCAGACCTGTCGTTGCAGACTGGCAGAAGCCAGCAGAGGACTGGTCTGCTTAGTCCCACGGCAGTCACTGGCATGCCAGACCTCCTCCTCTTCGATGCCAGGCTGCTATCCGGCATCTACAGCTTCACAAGGTCAGTGCTGCCCAGCAAGGAAATCTTTATGAGCTTGTGTGGTTTGAATGAAAGAAACTTCAGAGGCTGCATTGTGTAGGCGAGGGCTGGAGAGCAGCGCTTGCGTCTGCGTCAGAGGGCAGCCCACATTGAGTGAAGCAAGCAGCGAGGCGGGAGAGAGCTGAAGTAGGACCACCGAAGAGTGTGCACGGGGCCTTTCGTCAATGGGGCCTTTTTGATTTTGGCTGGCACGCTGTTTCCACCCCACACACGCGTGATGCTGATGTCTCCATTATGCAACCAGCAGTGTCAGGCTGCTGGGGCAGGTGGAAAGTTTTGCCTCGTGCGAGTGATCCAGTCTGGGAGCAAAAAGGGCATGTCGGGGAGAAGCAGCAAGGTAGAAAATTTTCCTCTCCTCCTTTTTCCACCTTAGCTTTAAGAAAATGTTGTTTACTAGAATTGACTCTTTGCAATATCAGATACAAATGATGGTTTCTAAGGTTTCCTTTTCCCAGAAAGTTGTACCTTGGAAGTTACAGGATAGTTTTCTGGGCATATTGACAGCCAGTTTCTTTTCCTAACTACTTCATTATTTTTTATAAACATGAAGCAGTGAGAGGAAATTGACTGAATGGTCATGTGTTGAAATATTTACAGGCATCCTTTTATCAGTCTTGTTGACTTAAATAGAAGCCAACAACATTATTATTGACTTTATTTATATTCCACCTTAACCTATAAAAGACTCAAGGCAATGTGCTGAGCTGGCCCCGAATTGATGCAGGCCATTGAAGGCGTTGTCAGAAAATATTATGGCTGCAGATTTTTCTGGGCAACCCACAACGTGGTCCTGAACTGTCCCCTTGAGGGCTGCCTGAAGGGTGTGCAGAGATGTGTTTCCCATAGGAGAGCATCACAGGGGTGTGAGAACCCTCCTGCCCCATGGTCAGCGCCCCAAAGTAGCCTGCCCTGCTGTTTTGTGCCCTGGCTGGCTCTCGGTTCCCCATGGCAGGAAGGTCCCTTGGGGCACCTGAATCGCCCAGCAGGAAGTGATGCACAGGCAAGTGCCACTTGGTGAGAGGGTTCCTTCTCCTGGCCCTGTTGAAAGGAGCACCTGACTCACAGCCCAGGGGAATGGGGAGCAGCTGTTTTGCAGCTGAGCTACCCTGAGGCCTGTCCTGGGAATGTGGGCTTATCCTGCCACGCAGCTGCCTCTCTCGTGGATTGGTGTGGACTGCCTGCCAGGCTGTTGGTGGGGAGTCATTTGCAGGCTGCTGGCTGTGGGAGCTGGTCTGGGTGCTCCAGTTGTGGACAGAAGACAGGATGGGGAGAGCGTGGGATGTTAGACTGGAAAAGAGGATTTTTCTTGCTCCGGGTGCCCAGCTGGAGGTAGGCTTGTCCCATTTTGGAAGGAAGGGAGCTTTGTCTGGGAGGGCTCCTTGTAAGCCTTTGGAGGACATCACACTGCCCTGGGTGTGTGCTAGAAATGGAAGGATGTAGGTTGGGAGAGGTTGGAAGGAACATCGTTGGCTCCAGCCAATGCCAAAAGGTGTGGGCAAGTGGCCTTTTCTCTGGGGCTGGCACTGCCAGTGAATGAGATACCTTTGGTGTAAAAGAGCAGAAGGCACAGAGGCGGGCACAGAGGCTGAGTGGAGGGTCATAGGAATCCTCCTACCTGTGCCTCTCCCTCCAGGGTCCAGCTGTGTTCCAGGGACATTGAGACTTGATGACTTGGGAATGCCCAATCCAAACTTGTCCAATATGCCAGTTGTGTATGAAGTGTACGTATGTTGTGTATGACTGGCTGGCAGACGTGGCTGTTTGATGCCAAGGAGTTAAAAAAAGTCTCTGATCTGTGCTTGTTCTGTGGCGAGTCTCCAAAACGCACAGTGGCAGAGCGTGGGAGATGCTCTGGTGAGATGGAAATACCAAACATGCTCCAGGGGTGAGGCCCTTTAGAGGAGGACATGGTGATGGCATTGATTCCAGAGGGGAAAGGACAGCCTTTTCCACCTGGTGAAAGACCCTGGAGTGGAGGGGAGGGCACAGCTGTGAACTGGAAGGAACGGCATTGAAACACCCTTTAACTGAGTGGGTCGCAGCCTAGAGGTGACTGTTTGAAGTGGCAAGAAATTGTGTGCTTGCTGAGAACAAACTGAGAACCCTTTTGGATTCCTTTTCCTTCAGCCGCAGCTTTTGTGTCCACCATTGTCACTATTTGTGGTTATTATTTGTGGTTATCTATGTTTTCGAGTCTCTAAAAAGGATAAATAAGCTTCTCTGGGACAGAGCATCTCCAGAAGGATCTCACGGGCACTGCCCTCCTCCTCCTCCTGTCCCCTCCACCCAGCATGCCCTGCTTCTGTGCGCTTCATTGTATGTGCCAGAACTGACCCCTCTTCAGAACAGTGTTGAGCATCCATCAGGCACCTTTAATTTCCTTTTGTTTTATGTTGCTCACTTATTTTCTTTTGTATTTGTGTGTCTTTTATTCCCCCCTCCATTTTCTGTGTTTTGCACATAAAGAACATCGTGCGGGGGAACAAGGCTTCCAAGGATGGTTCCCTGGCCTGGCTGCTGGATGAGTTTGAGAACATGTCGGTGTCGCGCTCCAATTCCCTGCGCAGGGACAGCCCCCCCTTCCCACCCCGGCATGACCACCTGTACCAGGAGAACGGCTTGAGCGAGGCCCTGTCCAGGCCTCGACACCCTCTTCACGAGGACAGCGGGGGCAGCAGGAGCAAAGAGCACAAAGAACGGAGCCGTCATGGACCCATGAAGGAGCTGGACCAGGGCAGGGAACGGAATAGGGAGGACCGGACTGCTGGGCAGCCCCCTCGGGGGCAGGAGCCCACTGGCAAGCCTCGCCAGCACACCAGTCACCATAGGGGGCCACCTCCCTTCTCAGACAACAGGCACCGACCACGTGAACAAGACGGGAGGAGGGACCCTCCAGCTGAGAGGGAACCCCCTGACCGTGTGGTCAGGAGGGAGCGTGCAGACGGCCCTGACAAAAGACCCAAATCAACGTACACGGGGGAGACCAGCCCACAGTCCCCCCGGGAAAAGCGGCCCCTCTCGGGGCCAAATATCCGAACCCCCAACATTCCTGTCTCCGAGGGGGTCATGAAAACAGCACAGCAGACTGGCCGGCCTTTTAACACATATCCTCGAGCGGACACGGATCCCATCAGGGGTGCTCAGGTAACACTTCTCTGTCCCCGGCTTGTAGCTTGTGTGCTTAGAACTGGCTAGCCAAGAGCCCCCCAATGGCGGCTGCTGGAGATTTGGCCATCTGCAGCAATGGAAGAAGCCAGTGTTGTTTTAGCCCATTTACATGGGGACTGGTGTGGTCTGACAGATGGTGCAGAAGACAGCCTGCTTCTTTGCAGCCAGTACTTCTTGGCAGAGCCGCATCTTGCCCCTGCCTCACCACCGCCGCACTCTTCGAGCAGCACTCCTGTGTCCGCCACTTCTCTCGCTTTGCAACCCATCACCTTTCTGTGGTGCGTCGATTGTCCTGCCTCCTCTGCCAGTCTGATCCCTGCTTCTACTAACCTGAGCTGCCCCTGCACTGCCTGTCTTCCGAAGCAGACCCACTCTCTGCTTTCCTGGGTGTGCTCCAGCCCTCTGCTTCTCAGGATTCTCTTCCTTTTTCTGTCTCCCCCTCCTGCTGGACTCCTTGCAGCAGTTTCATGGCTCCATCGCAAAGGTAGCTGCAGTAGAGCCGCTGAGACCAGTTCCAGGGTCCCTCCTGGCCCTTTTCTACTTCCGCTGTCTTCACATTCTTCCTCCCGCTGCAGATTCCCCTTTTGCTGCAAATCCTCCTGGTGTGTCCAACTAACCTCTCACGTCTCCACTGTGATCTGTGCCCCTCCAACAGGAAGAGGGGGCTGCTGCTGTCTCCTTTCTCACACTGAATTGGCGGCAAGGGGACATCTGTGCGCTCCAGGCAGCGCCAAGTCCATAGGCTGCTTCAAGCCCAATTCAAGGAGACCTGAATTCAGGAAGCCTGAAGCCTTTTAGGCCTCCTCGTGCAAGGGTGGCAGATGGGGAGGCCCCAGAATTTCCTGGTTGTGTGGGGAAAGGGGGTTGCCCTGGATTAGTGGGGTTCTGAAGTTTGTCTTGACAGATAGACCTGACTACGGTGGAATCAGTGTCCTCTTTTAGCAGGCAGCTAGAGATGTAGGCTTTTGCCAGGTGCCTGCATCACAGTATTGATATGGATGTGGGGTGTTTCAAACTCTTATTTGTTCCTGGCCCCACCAAAGGCACCTGTGGTGTTTCTATCCTTGCAAGTATGCAGGAGGCAAAGGGTGTGAGCAAATGCCAGACTTCTTTCAGAGTGACCATCTGGTTTCAGATTAATAAGGAGATTCCCCTTTAGTTCTCAGTATAACACTTCTCCTCCCCCTTCTGATTCCAGGCAGAGCACAGATCTGGGAAACCCCAAGAAGCAGCATCCAACGGTCCTCTCAGTGGAAGCAGTGGCTCTTCCAGGGCTCCGCAGCCAGGCCCAGCAAGATCCCGGAACCTGGAGCCACCCCATTCAGGACTCTCTCAGCATGCCTCAGACCCCCACTTGCTGCACCTCCCATCACCAGCCTCTCAGCAGCCACCCCCTCCACTTCAGCTACCGCCACCACAGCCTCCTGTCCCTCCTCCCCCTGCCCCCCAGCAGCCTCGATCCCCACAGCGCGAGCCCCAGAGGGTCTCCCATGAACAATTCCGTGCAGCATTGCAGATGGTGGTGGATCCAGGCGACCCCAGGACTTATTTAGACAACTTCATCAAGATTGGGGAGGGCTCTACAGGCATCGTCTGCATTGCCACCGTTAAGAGCTCTGGGAAACTGGTGGCAGTCAAGAAGATGGACCTACGCAAGCAGCAGAGGCGGGAACTGCTCTTCAATGAGGTGGGGAAGAGAACCTCCCTATTCTTTTGTGTGCCTATGATGGTATTTCCCCTCCTTTTTCAAGATTTGGGGTGTGTGTGTGAGACTCCTGATGACCAGAGCTGCCGCTATGCCTGCAAGAGGCTCTTTAGTCACTGGGGGCATCTCCAGGGATGGTGGAATGGATCCTGCACCTGATGCCATCCATGTGGACAGGAATGGATTAGGTAGAACAGGACCAGACCTTTGCCAAGCAGAGAAATGGCAGATGCAGGCACTGTTCAGAGCAGAGACTCTCTGAAGCCGTGTCAGCTCCATTGGCCAGCTCTCTTCTGTGTTCCCTTGAGGGTAATGGGCTGAGGTTCTGGGGCTCTGCTCCCTTGTCTTGAGAGGTGGGCTTTGGTGGTCATTCCTTCCCACTTGGGCCTCACCAGTACTATTTGTGTTTGCTCCTCCAGGTGGTGATCATGAGGGACTATCAGCACGAGAACGTGGTCGAGATGTACAACAGCTACCTGGTGGGCGATGAGCTCTGGGTTGTCATGGAGTTCCTAGAGGGAGGTGCCTTGACCGACATTGTCACTCACACCAGGTCTGTAATGTGGAAGACCCTGGTTCTTCTCTGTGCCATAGTGTCATGTGTATGGCCTGAACCTTGAGAAGGCCCCCCCTTGCACTTCCCTGGGTCCTGCCTATAGGCTGAGGATCCTGGCAGGGAGGTCTCCTCTTGTGCAACTGTTGCAGAAACACCTACTGCTTCAAAGGAGTCAGTTTCAGGCTCTTGATGGAAGGGGAAAGGATGGATGGTGGGATGCATGGCTTTTTTGCTGCTCTGCTGTGGCCTGACCTGCCTTTGCAGCAGGAAGGCTTCCTCTCTGGGAAAGTGCTTTTGTTATGGTTCTCCACAACCCCAGTATCTTTCCTTGCTTCTTTGGGGTTAAGTGCCAGGGTTGCCATGCCACATGCTACAGATTTTGGCTGCAATCCTAAAGACACTTTCCTGGGAGTAAGACCCATTGAACACAATGGGGCTTACTTTTGAGTAGACATAGATATGATTGTGCTACAAGTTAGGTAATTTGGGATGTCCTTATCCAGAAGTAAGCATTCTCCAGGTGGCCAAGTAGACAGGAGGAGGGGCTGTGGATTCAGCGCCTGCTTGAGGGCTAGGCTTGGTGGACCTGCTGGGGTCTGGTTTCGGGTAGAGCGTACAATGGGTACAAACAGCTCCATGCTCTGTTTCCAGGATGAACGAAGAGCAGATCGCAGCTGTCTGCCTGTCTGTCCTGAAGGCACTGTCTGTCCTCCATGCCCAGGGCGTCATCCACCGGGATATCAAGAGTGACTCCATTCTGCTCACACATGACGGCCGGGTGAGTTGTGTGCATCCTAGGTGTAGGAACGGGGAGGGGGGACTGGTTTCCAGCATGCAAGACCTAGTGCCCTTTGAACCCCTTAGCTGGTTGGGAGGAACATGCACCAACCATCTCTGATCATTTGGGCCTCTAGCGCCACCTGCAGGGGCATCGCTCCCCTCTGGGGTTGCACAAGCTGTCCAGATCCATCAGATCTCTTTGAACTGCAGATATTCGCCCCCTTCTCCCTGGAAGGCCCAGTCAAGTTACAGTGGATTTAAGTCATGTGCTGTCCTGTATCTTTGGCACCCTGAGCGTGTTGCAGTTCAGGATCGCTCACTCTGCACAAGCACTCGCCCTCCTAAGAATTGTTAACGATTCCTGGGGTTGTTGTACATTTTAGCCAAACTGCATTTTAGGGATGTGAATCTACCTGTAAAGTGGGGGTTGGGGAATGACAGATGGGGTGGGAAATAAACATGCAGCTCATGTACAGCTTTAACTGTAGCGATGTTTATCCTGCCTGCAAGTCGGCCTCTGTGTGTGTTTTAGAGATGCAAGGAAACTTCCAGATTAAATTGACAAACAAAACTGCTCAGATACGGAGCTGAACAGCAGCTGGCAGGAAAAGTGCAGGCTTGGGGATCATGCTGGAGCCAAGGCTGATCTATAGGGAGAAGGACCCGATTCCAAGATAGGATGCAAGCTTTGTGCACAACGTGGTCCCCAGACTGACCAGCTGAAAAGATTTTGGGAGAAGATGAGGTCCCTGGAGAATGGCCACCTAATGGGGAGAGGTGAAGCCAAGTCAGTCAGTTCAAATCATCTTTGCACCTCTTGTCTTCTCGTGGGATATTCGACATACTCACATGAAAGCACCTTCTGGCAGGGAGGTTGGGATTGATTTGCAGCCGAGTCCCACAAGCAAAACCCCCTGAAGTGACAGCCCCCTTTTAGTGTGTGCAGCCATCAACATTTCCATCTTTATTCTCCTTTGCAGGTCAAACTCTCAGACTTTGGGTTCTGTGCGCAAGTGAACAAGGAGGTGCCACGACGCAAGTCCCTGGTTGGGACTCCGTACTGGATGGCCCCAGAGCTCATCTCTCGGTTGCCATACGGACCAGAGGTGAGAGGGGAGTCATGCGGGAGTCAGGCAGATATGTGGGGCTTTGGTGTGTGGAGAGAGCAGATCTGCCAGGCAGGGATGAGGGAGACTGTAAGGAGACCTGGAAGAGGTCAGTGTGGACATGTTCAGTGGTTCAGTGCAGTGTCGCTTGTTGCCAGTGGTTCAATGCAGTGTCCTTTGGTTGCAGGTCGACATCTGGTCTCTGGGCGTGATGGTGATAGAGATGGTGGACGGGGAGCCTCCTTATTTCAATGAGCCCCCTCTCAAGGCAATGAAGATGATCCGGGACAATCTGCCTCCCAAGCTGAAAAATGTGCACAAGGTAGAAGGCCTTGCTCTGATTACCCAAAGAGGGTTGGATCTGGGGCTGGAATATTCCGCAGTTGGCCTCCAAGGACAGATGTGAATGTCCAGGCTGGCAGCTCCTTTTGGAAAGACCCAGGCTGCGGGTTGCCTCACCAGCTCCAAGAGGCTCAGCCATTAAGACCAGTTTGGTCCTTTTGTTCCTATGGAACGTTGCCTGACGAAGGGTGCAGTCCAGAGTTAGGGCAGTGAGACTGGCCCAGCTGGGCTGCCCCAAGTAGGCTGTATGCAGAGCAGGATGTTGGGCTGAATCCAGAGAGTCAGGAAGCCTGGGCTGCCCCAGCTGCTCCAGAGAAGGGAGCTGCACAAGTCTGCTCCTTCAGGCATGCTCAGTAGGCACCATGTAAGAGGCACCTGGGGAGGGCTTGCTCCTGAGGAGACCTGCCTCCAATCACACTGAACAAGGATCAGTTGTGGTGCCTGCCTTATAAGGAAGCCCAGGAGACCCTGACAACCAGTAACAGCTGCAGCATGAGACTGCAGTACAGCAAGGGGATTGTTGGAGTGGCCGGCTGGAGTTGTCAAGTATCCTGAGGTTGGCAAGCTGTTGTAGTTGTGCCACATCCTGAAGTTGAGAGAAAGAGGTTGCAGATTGGCTGGCCAAGGACTCAAGATTTTCCTCAACACTTCCATTTTTACTCTGGCTTATCATGGACCTCATAGGGGTCTATGGGTCTACTCAGATTTATTCCTGCTTCTGAAGTGGTATAACTCTGAGGAGCTGGAAAAAGGGCATTTCTGCCCTGGAAATAGGCTCTGGATACAGCCTAACTGCACTGTTCCAGGCCATGTTGAACATGTCCTCAACATACCTCTCCTGAACTGCCTAGGCTGGCACAGCTATGCCAGCCCAGGTCCATCTGTCTTGGGACAGCCTATGTTGACATGCCATCCCAAGCCTTTCTGGTGTAACTGGGCTGCCCTATCTTGGAATTGGGCCAGCCCAGTGATAGGTAGGGTAGCCCAAGTGCACTTCAGGAGTGCAGCCTAAAGCAGCTTCAGTCCTGGCCCTGCACCTGCAGCATGGTGGTTTTGCAAGCAGGCAAGTGCAGAAACTCCCTGCAAGGAAGGAATGAAGGAAGGAGGGAGAAGGCTCATTGGTGTCCCTGGTGCTTTATCAAGAATGAGAAAGCAGGTCCTTCCTCCAGGAGCAGATGCATGGAGGCTGCAGTGGGGGATGAAGATGGGAAGGTGAAGGGTAGCATCTGCTTTTCCTTCAGGGGTTGGTCCTTAGGTTAGGGAGGTATTGTGGCTTAGGGAATATTGCTTATTCAGGGAGCAGTTCCCTCCCTGTGCATAACACTTGACATGAGTGAAACAGGTAGTCATGGTCTGGGAGGCTGTGGAGGCAGGCGTTGAGAGAATCCGGCCAGGCCCTCCTTCGCTCTTCTTTCTCCTGAACCAGAGCTGTATGGGGTTGTCGGGAACTGTATCCTTTCTTGTCGCCTTCATCCTGATGTGGGTCAGACATACCAAAGAATGTCTTTCTCCTGCCTGCCCCACCCATCCTTGCTGTTTTCTCTTTCTCTGCAGGTCTCTCCTTCCCTGAAGGGCTTCCTTGACCGCTTGCTCGTCCGAGACCCTGCCCAGAGAGCCACGGCAAATGAACTCTTGAAACACCCCTTTTTGGGGAAAGCCGGGCCCCCCTCCTGCATCGTTCCTCTGATGAGACAGAACCGGATGAGATGAAAGAGGCAAAACCAACAGGACACCTTACCAAAGAGAGAGAGAGAGAGAGAGAGAGAGAGAGGAGCCTCCATGGTTCCTGGCCGGTTCTCCTGGGGCCACTGACATCCCACCAGAGGCAAGGGGGACTCTACAGCACCTCCCTGCCTGGTATCCTGTGGGCAAGAGTGGCTTGGTGAGGGGGCTTGTCCTGCCCCCTCCCTTCTGCAAGGACTGTTCTCTCCCAAACTCTTCTTTGCCTGCTGAGGCCTCTGGAGCAACAGGGCCAGTGACTGGAGTTCCGGCCTGCAGCCATTCTCTGCACCCCGTCTGTACTACTGAGTCTGGGTGGGCTTTGGGGGAGGGGGTTAGAAGGAGACTGGAACGTTTTCAGCTACCATTTGTTGCTTTCTATTGCGGATCTCGGTGAGTGGCGTTTTGGGCCAGAAAGCCACTCCTCTCCAATCTAGGGGTTCCTGAGGAGCTGTTCTCCCCTTCCGGAAATGTATTTTCTTTTTTCCTGGTCCTATGACTGGGGCACCTGGGAGGGGAAAAGGCCCCCACAGCTGGTTAACTTGGTAGGAGGGGAGCGGAACTAGTTTCAGGTGCCCCCTCATTGTGGAACTTAATGCACCGTGGAGTGCAACAGGGTCTTCCTGAGAGGCTAGTGCTTCACCTGCTCCGGGAGGGAAACGGAGCCGGACAGCTTCTCGGCAGCCCCCATCTTGGAGAGGAGAGGCTGGCAGCACTGCAGTGCCCACTCCCTTTGCCAGAATGCCACTCTTGCTCCCTACTGCTTGTTCTTAATTGCCAGGTGCTCTTTGGGGTGCAGGCTGAGGGGGTCCCGCTTATCTCCATTTTTTAAACTGTCCCCTTTCTGGGGGCTGCTTGGGGTTCTGTGACGGGTGGGGATTTGAACCAGCAGCCTTTCTGCTATGGCAGGAGGGACATCCTCACTGCCACAATGGAAGAAAACCTCAGGGTGGGGGTGGGGGTGGGGGTGGGGGTGTTTTTATATATTGGGGTGAGGAAGAGGACCTTGCAGCTCACCTCTTGCCTCTAAACTCCCACACAGATACCAGTGACTGTGCCCTACTGGCACTGCTCCCAGTTGGACAAGAGGCAGGCACAGCCACCCCTCTGTCCCCTTCTCTGCCTGCCTGCTTGGGCAGGCATTGCAGCCAGATTCATCTGCTCTGCCTCACAAGCCCTTCAGTGCTTGTTTTATATCTGAAGGAAGCAAAGCGGGCTGTTGGCTGCCTCTCTCTCTCACCCTGCTTAGTGCTTCCCAGGAAGGGTTTTTGCCTCCTCATTCGTTCTCTCTTGCTCTCTCTCTCTCTCTCCACTCTGCATTGTGACCAGGATCCCTCGCCTGCAGGGATCTGGCCTGCTTGCTTACTTCTTCCCTGCCTGTGTCCCCCAAAATGTGGTTCACAGCTTTCTCTAGAGTGTGGAGGCCTGCTTGGGTGATGGCTGCCCCATTGTGGCCTGGTTACCTTCCCTGTGCAAGTAGGAGGAGTGCTGCTGTGGGTCATCTGGGCTACCCTTTTGTGTGTCAAGGCCTGGGGGGCAGAGAGTTGGCCTTGGTTCCAGTATCGGAACTGCCTGGCTCTGAGCCATTGACAGAGACATAGGAGCCCCCAGCTGATGGTCCAGTCCTCTCTGTACTTTGAGCATCAATAGGAAGTGAGTGTCAGGAAAGGGAGGAAGAGGAGGAGATGTGCCCGTTTGGGTGCTCCACTGGGCTGAAAACCAAGTCTGTCTGATCTGGGCGGTGGAGCAGAATAATGGTAGACAGGCTTTCTCCTGTGCTTCTTGCTGTTCGGAGGGGCTGGTGGGTCCAGGTTTTCTGCTCTATTTTTTTGGGCAGAGACAGGTTAGGAGCTTGTGCAGTGGCCTCTTCCTTAAGGGCCTGGGCAGCTCTTCTCCGGCAATATGCCCCAGGGAGGGGACAGCCAGGGCAGACTCCCAAAGACTGGAGATCACCACCTGGCTGCAGCACCTTCGCAGAGAACCCTCAAAATGGGCCCAGAAGCCCTGCCAGGGTGGAAGTGCTTGGCCGGCCAGTTCTGGTCTGACCTGGGGAGAAGAGTCCATCCCATGCTTGACACTGGCTCCTGGGTCAGGGAAGAGTTCAGCCCTAAGGCAAATGCAGGATGTTAACAGGAAAGGCTCTAAGCTTTGGGAGGCAGCCCTCTGGGGACCAGAAAGGCCTCAGGAACTGTCCTGGGGAGGAGCAATGTTGAAAAGAGAGAATCAGGACCCCCAAAGGCCTCTGTGTTGTCTTTGCTACAGCGTCCCCTGCATGCTGCACAGTGTATCCTTTTCTGCATGCTCAGTTATGGGGAGTGGGGTTATTTTTGTCCAAGAGTTTGAGGGACTGAACTTCCTACCTAGTTTTAGACACTTGAGTGTGTGGGTGGGATATTGTTCCCCCTTGTCACCCTGCCTGCCACAACACTAGAGCTCGCCTTCCGCAGTTTCTTGGCACTAGTTGGTTTCTCTTTCATAGGTGCCACTCTGGTTTTTGGAATGGGTCCCTTAATCTCTCCTGGTTGTGCATCAGCTGCTGCCTGATGTGTTTGAAAGTGTGGGAGGGGGCCGCCTGATCCATACACTTCCCCTGGGGGTCTTATGTGTGACAATATCAGTGTTGCTGCTCTGGCCTTCCAGAGCATGGCAAGGCCCTCCTGTTTTTTCCCAGCAAAAGAGATCCTGAGTGCCTGGCAGAGGCAGCCGACTCTCTTCTGGCCTGCTGGTTTTCCTCCCTTGCCTGAATTGTTTCACCCGAGCACAGCTGTGCTGCTTGCTTAACGCCAGCCGCAAAATGCTCTGACCCACTTTGTTCCCTCCCCATACCTTGCTGTGCTTGCAGCAGGTGTACCCTTGAGCTTAACTCGCCAACTTTGTTCTTGCGGGTCTGTCTGTCTGCCACACAGAGAAGATGAATGTTGGCACACAACAGCAACAAGATACTTCCGCTTCCTGCTGCACTGGGGGTCCCGTCCTTGTGGCGCCTCTTTAACACTCCTGACTTCTCATTGTAGCCGACGCTCAACCCTTCCTGCAGAGTTGGGGGTGCTACCCTTGGCAAGAGTTGGACTGTCCTGCACCTGTGAATCTGAGCCGTTGTCTTGTTGGTTTCATCTCCTGGTCACTTGATGCAAGGCTGGCATCTGGAAGGCTGGCCGCCCCCCACCCCACATCTCGCTGACAGCCAGCTGCTGCCTTTACTTCAGGAATAGGGCTTTTTCACTACAAAACCCGACTCTGCTGCACTCAAGAATGCAAAAAAAGACCCCAACACTAATACTACACTGTAGTAGGGCCAAGGTTGTCCAATCCCTTGGACTTCTGAGCAGCCCATAATGGAGGAAGGAGCAGGGTTCATTCCTGATACACTCTTTTCTGGAATCCACACAGCCTTCCTACCACCCCCCACACTACTTCTCCCCCCTCCCACCTCCTTGAGAAAAAGACTGGAAAAAATGCCCTCCTTGTAGCTTGACAGCTTTTGTATAATGAGGCTTGGAGTCAGGGGGGATCCCTCTTTCCCAACCGCCCTCGCAGAGAACAACTACTGATTCATTTTGTGGGTTTTTGTTACTTTTTTAAGAGGAGACGTTATTTATATTGTAATTTTTTTCATAACACAACAGTATTTTATGTTGGGATGATTTTGTTTTGATCTTTTGTTCCAGACAGACTGCTGTGACAAAGATGAGTTGACAGTTCAGCCATGAATTGTATTGTATAAAAAACACACACCCGAATTTCATGTGACGCCATTTGGCCGTAGGTTTCTTTGTGCGTTCTTTGGATGTGGTGATCATAACTGGGGTGAAAGTTTTAAACATAGTCAAAAAGTTCTAGTTTTACAATGACACAGGTGTGCTTTCTTTCCTTCCTTGTATGTTTGGAGGTTGTGTGTGTGAAGAGCAGTGGTGTAGCCAGAGGGGGTGCAAAGCATTACGTTCTGCAGGAAGCCTCACCTCAACTGGGCTGAGGCAGCTGGGGTGAGGTGAGGCAGCCTCACCTCACCTCAAGCAGCTGGGCTGGACCGGACAACCACAAGCACCCAGCCTGAACCCAATGCGCATATGCCTGCCCGGTGTGGGGGACGGGGTGACCTGCGCCGCTTGAAGTCCAGAACACAAACTTTAACGGGGTGGCAAAGACACACCTGGGGGTCACTTTGGCTAGCATTATCCATACAATCCACGCTGACCTGCTGTTCGTTTACTTCCTTTTACACCATTTACTTCGTTTACACCGTTGGGTGTCCAAATGTGTTGGCAAAAGGGCCACATCAGTTTTCTTGACACTGTTGAAAAATTATTTAACTTATTAATTAATTAATTGTTAAGGGCCAGTTGGAGGGCTCTTGTGGACTGCAAATGCCCCCCCCCGCTGAGGTTTGCCCCCCTCCCCATGGAAGCAGAGGGGGTGCCAGTATGCCTGGGTCAGTCAGCAGAACTTGCTCACAAACCACAGACTTCAGCCTTGTTTTTAAGAAAACAACAAGGGAAAGAGTGGCTGTTCTTTGGCCTCTTGCTCAACTCCCCAAGCAAGGGGGGCATCAATTAAAATGAGGGGGTGGGAGGGTCAGAACAGAGAAAAGGAGCCAGCATGTGGTTGGCCTGGGGAACTCCTTGCCACAAAGGTGGGAAGGAATCAGGAAGGTGGCTGGGTGGGAAGGCCCAACATAGGCTGCCAGCTGAACCCAATCTTGGCAAGGGAGGGCAGAAGGATGGAGGTGCGGGGGTGGGGCGAGGTGAATGAGCCACAGATGGATCGTTGTGGGGGAAGGTGAAGGTTCTATGGCTGGAACACGGGTTGATTCTATGGGTGGAACCTCGGCGAGTGAAGGTTCTACGGATGGAATGTTGGGGCTGAAGGTTCTATGGGTGGAACGTTGGGGGTGAAGGTTCTAACGGACTGGAGGTTGCAGTGGCGTAGCTGGGGGGGGTCGGAGCAATCCCTCTTGGAGGGAGTCTCACCCCTTCGGAGCCCTTCCAGGCGGGGGGAGCCGTACGGCTCTGTTTGGCTCCCCCCGCCTGGAAGGGCTCCGAAGGGGTGAGACTCCCTCCAAGGACTGCTGCGCCCCCCTCTAGCTACGCCACCCCATCCCCAGGGGCTGCGCTGCTCACCTGGCTGGGGGTGGGGCGGGCGGGGCGGGGCCGGGGCTAGAAAGGGCAGCCGGAGCCCCTCACCCTGCCTGGGCTGCGGCTACCGGGAGTGCCGTCGGGGGAGCAGCGCGTCTCCGAGGGCGGTGAGCATCTTGGGGGGCTGGGATGGAGGTCCCTCGTTGGGCACGAACCCCTCTCCGCAGGGCCCCTGGGGTGTGTTGGGGGAGGAAGCTCTCTGTGCATGCTCAGGGGTCCCCTTGACCAAGGCCAGGGTGACCACCCCTGCTGTAATTTCCAGGACACTCCTCTTTTAGTCTCGTCCTGGGGAAAAATCTTAGGATTCAGAAATTAGTTTTAAATTTAATGATAAGCCATAAAGTATTTATATTAACCCCATGAAAGCAACATACAGGAGTACCCAATCCTATATACGTGCCTACTCAGAAGTAAATCCCGTTATAATCAATGGCTCTTACTCCCAGGTAAGTGGATTGGATTGCAGCCTGAGTGTTTTAGGCTTTTGTTTGGTCCTGTCCTATATTTTTCTTGGGTGTCCTACATTTTGGGGGGGGGCTTGACCTCCCTTGCCCAGACCTGGTACCCCTGCCCAGGCTGTTCTCCTGAGGGTGCCCTTGTGCTGGCCCAGCCCTGCCTGCATCCTTGGCTGCTTTAATCTCCCCCCCGCCCCCCGCTGTCCAGCCCTGCAGTGGAGGCTATTTGGGGCAGGGAGCAGGCTTGGCACAGCTTGCCCTGCATTGTAGGGTCCATAGCAGCCCTGTGGGGATCCAGGGCAGAGGTGGGCACTGCTCCAGCTGGGGTCTTCATAAGGTTGCCTCCTTCCTTTCCATCAGGGGGAAGTGGGGGTCTCGGCTCTTGGCCTCTTTGGGTGCTTAGGGGCTCCCAACCTAAGCCCCCCAGCCCCATCTGTCCCTGCAGACCCCTTATCTGGGCACTGGGGTGAGTGTCCCAGGCCTTGGGGTGCCTCCTCTTCTGATCTCATCATCAGTGGGGCTTATCAAGGGGTCAGCTTTTTGATGTCCACTCTGGAGCTTCAACAGGCACCATTTGATGGGCTTGCAAACTTGGGTGGCAAGAACCACAATGGGAATGTGCCTGCCCCACTCCCTGCTGCCCAAAAGCTTCACTGAGGTTGCAATCCCAACCACACTTACCCAGGAGTAAGACTCATTGACCATAATGGGACTCGCTTCTAAGTAGACATGCTTAGGTTTGGGCTGTTTGCTGCATCCATGGTGATTGTTCAACTTCCAGTAAAAATTCTCACATAGAGCACAATCCTAACTGTGGCTACTCAAAAGTAAGCCCCATTATGTTCAGTAGGTCTTACTCCCAGGAAAGTGACTGTGGTGCCTCCCCCTGCCCCTGCATCTGGCCTTCTAAGGTGGCATGCATAAAAAAAATGCCACCCAAGTTTTAAGGGGGGGGCACTAGGATTGCCTAGTTTAAGGGGCACCTAGTTTAAGATTGCCTAGTTTAAGGGGGCACTAGGTTTGCGTCGTTTAAGGGGGTGACTAGGATTGCCATTTGTCTGGAAAAACTGGGGACATTTCTGGTTTTGGGGGTCCCATATGGGTAGCTCTGAATCCCAGGTTTGGACCCAGCTGGAAAAAGGAGGGGTGGTGTGTGTTTGTGATCTGAGTGAGCTGAAAAGGGCTCTCCCCTCCTGGTGCCCATGTTAGAGGGATGGGCCATAGAGGTGCATGGTTTCTGGGAGTAAGCCCCTTTCACTGTAATGGGGCTCACTTTTAAGTAGACCTGCACAGGATCATGCCCTTGTTTGCAGCGGAATCACGGCATGTTCCTCCAGAAATTACTCCAGTCCCCTCTTGAAGGCATCTTGGCTTAGATACCCTCACCACAACCTGTGGCAAGGAATTCCACAGATGAATTACATGCTGGTACAGATATATGTTCTGACCCTCAATCTGAGAGGGTCTCCCTAGTTCTGGTGATGTGTGAGAGGGAAAAGTGGATGTGTCCACTTGGTTGCAATCTCACCATCTGCCCTCCAAGTACTCCCAGCGCAAACCACTCCATCTCAGCCTCGGTCTTTCCATCCACAATATGGGGACCTGATTATTTTGGACACTCATGAAGCGTTATGCAAACACTGAGCAGGATGCTTATACTGCTGTTTGCTGGCATTAATGGTATATATACTCAAAGTCTAATTATTAACCATGGCTAACGAGAATCGCCCGTCTCTTTTGCAGAAAGTGAGGTGCCCAGGATGGGGATCAACCCTGCCCTTCCTCTTGTAAACAAAAACTCTTGTTCCAGTTTGAACCACTAGTGGTTACTAATGGATGTGTGATGTTACCAGTCAGGCTTTCCACCCACCCCTGAGTTGCAACTGTTGGGTCAGCAGAGAACACAGTTCCAAGCAACTGCATTGTCCTACCCAGCATTTGTGTGCCAAACTGGGAGGGCTTCCCTTTGTGTGCACCTTAATACTGTATAAGGTGTGTAAATCCTAGAATCCTAGAGTTGGAAGGGACCTAGTAGGTCATCTAGTCCAACCCGCTGCCTGCAGCAGGAAACCCCCCTAGAGCATCCCCGACAGGTGCTCCCCGAAATATGGTCTTGATCCTCTCCGCTGACCTTTCCCTTTCCCATGACAACTTTACTTTTCTGGGCCAGGTGGACAAGATGGTTCTCTTCCGTGGTCAAAACGGATTCATGCACCATGTCTTTGTGCCTCTGCTTCTTGTGGTGCTGTGTGATGCCAAGTCTTTCCTCAACGAAAAAGGTAGGTAGGCCGGTAGGTGCCAACAAGCCAATTGGACTAAGGGCAGAATCCAGAGTAACTACGGGGAATCCTTGCTCTGGTGTAAGAACAACTTACTCTGGATTCCAATATGAATTTCCCATAGGTTTTCACTAGGTGGTGCAGTATGTATGGGTGCATGTAAAGTCTTGGGGATTTGGGGGAAATATTCCCTGCACTAGGATAAAATTAATATTTTTACTAAGGCTGCAATCCTAAAGACACTTTCCTGGGAGTAATACTCATTGAACACAAAGAGGCTTACTTTTGAGTAGACATGATTAGGATTGCGCTCACAATTATTTTCCAGGCAATAAAATGAATGGTTTTGCATTTATTTACATTTCAAAGACAAACAAATTTTATTTACTTTCAGGAAACCAAAAAAAGCAAAGCAGTAAACCCCCCCCCCAAAAAAAATTTGTTTGCACATTTTGTTTACTTGCAGCCTAAATTACATGTAATTTCATCTTCAATGTATTCATTTGGTCCATTAACTCCCATGCACTTTTTCGGATGCATTTGATATCTCTCCCTTGACCATAGAAATGTAGATCATCTACTCAGCTGCATTTACATCTCTGCAAACCAAGGCAGGCCCTGCAGAAAGAGTTTCCAGCTGTGCCTGCAGCTGCTGAGGCCAGATCACTTGGTGCCAGTGATGAAATTTGCATTACAGAAGAGGGTATTGATGGTGGCATCTCCTAGCCCTTGGCCCCTCCATATCTTGCTTTGGGCCTGGGTCTTTGTGTGCATGCATGAAGATGTAAATGAGTGTCTCTGATGGGGAGGGGGGGGGAAATCCGCATTCCTCCCTTGCAAGCCTCCAGGGAGAATCTGCCCCCTGCTGATTGCTTCTAGAGCCCTGCCCTCCATGGGCACCCACCCCCTGGGGTCCGCTTGGGGCCGGCCTGCGTCTTCTTATCTGGTTTGCTTTGCAACCAACAGTTGATGAAGAGATACAGTGAGATGAGTCACTGCTTTGAAGAGGGAGGTCTGCTCCATGGGACCACATTTTGGACATTTTTCAGTGGTTTCCCCACCAGTGGGTCGAAGGCAGTCCCCTTCCCCTTAAATGTCTCATGCTGGGGGCCATTCAAGGTGGTATAGCCCTTGCACAAGATCTGGCCACTTCTGTCTGCCTCCAAGGTGGAATCTTGACCCTGCAGCTTCTGGAATTAATCCCAGGGTTGCCCACCTGGAATTGCCATAAAGAGCCTGATGAGGGGGGGAGACGCTTGGGAAGAAAATCTCTAAGAGCACAATCCTAATCATGCCTACTCAAAAGTAAGCTCCATTGTGTTCAATAGATCTTACTCCCAGGAAAGTGTCCTTAGGATTGCAGCCTAACTCTTGCTGAAAAGTGGAAAGGAGGGGGGCCACAAGAAGGCCACTGTATCTCCCTCTGACTTCCCAGATTGTGGGGTGCAGACCCCAGCTCCTCAGGCAGCGATGGCACTTCTAATTCACCCCAGACACAAGGGAGCTTGTGATGCCCAGGAAGGTGCCACTCAGGGTCAGTCCTTGCTATTCCTATGGTGACATGTTTTCTAACGCCCCCCCCCCCCCGCGCCTTGTATGTCCACCTCACTCTTCAGCCCCCTGCTTGCCCCTTTGCTCTGCAGAATGTGGCATGCCAGACCTTCCTGCCCATAGTTTGTACCAGTGCCAGCCTCCTCTGTGCCAGGGGTCTCCGAATCGCAGTCTGTTCAAATCCGGCACCATCTTGGAATTCTTCTGCCAACCGGGTTACGTCCTAGCTAGCCAGCCTGCCTTCTCCATCTGCCAAGGAGGACAGTGGATCTGGGTGCGAGACATTGTCTGCAAGCCCCAAGGAAGTAAGTGCCATGGCTCCCCCCTTGTTGCTCTTCCTTGTGCCTGCAGAAGCAGAATAAATTGTGCAAAACCAGTGAGGATCATAGAATTGGAAGGGACCCAGTAGGTCATCTAGTCCAACCCCCTGCCTGTAGCAGGAAATCTTCCTAGAGCATCTCCGACAGGTGCCTGTCGAACCTCTGCTTGAAGATCCCCAGTGAGGGAGAGTCCACCATGTTCCGTGACAGTCTATACTGGTTTGCATAATGAGGACTGTAATTAACACTTGGAAAAGTTGCTTTTTTTCTGGATCTGGACCTTCCTCCAAGGAGCTCAGGGTGGTGAACTTGGCTCCTTTTCTCCTTGCAACAAGGTAGGTGAAGCAGAGTGGTTGTGACTGACCCAACACCGGAATAACAACCGCATCCTGACGGTTGCGCAGCAGCTTGGGGCAGGAGGTGTCTTAGGACAACCGGAAGGCAGAACAGAATGAGTTGATGCACCACCATGTGGGACAGCATTGCAGGTGCTCACCCCATAGCAGAGAGGTTGGAGACGAGGGGGCGCAGGGATGGGGACTGAACCCACATTTCCAGGAAAGAAGTACCTGCCCTCTGAGTGGAATCTCTTGGGGCCAGATAACTCCTGTTAAGTCCTTGCATTTTGGGATTTCAGCTGCTATGACCATCTCCCTGCCAGGAACCACGTGACTCTCCCTGTAATCCTTTACTCTGGAGAAACTGAGGCCAAGCAGCTTCCTGTTCCCCAGTGTTAGGCAGGGGCAGGGCAACCCTTCTGTGCTCTTCCTTCTGCTGCTTCTTTTAATGTTCTTATTTTTAAATTTGTATTTGTGTTCATGTTTATTTTGCGTTTTATGATTTTATTTTACTTGTTGGGAAGTGTGTTGGGTGCCTTTGGGAGAAAAGCAGGGGGAAAACTGAACAAGTCTCCTTCTTTGTGCAATTCCCAAAGGAGGGAGGAGGAAACAACGGTTGCCCCTTTGGGAGCAGCTGCCAGGAGGCATCCCCACTGAACAGCAAAGCTTGGAAAGCGGTGCCCTTTTCATGCCATAGGAGAGAATGAACCCCTTGGGGAAGTATTTGATTGGCATTCACCCCCCCCCCATGGGCAACTACTCCCAGGACCAGCTTCAGATGGGATGCTGGAGTACCTTGTGCCCACCTGGCAGAGTACCCTGTAGGAACTCTTCCCCTTGTTTCCCTCTCCCTCCTATCAGGTACCCCCGTCTTATTAGTCTGCATCCAGACCAGACCTGCTTCCCAGTATGTTCTCCCTGACTCTGCCATCCCTTCTCTCCCCCTCCAGCGTCTGTGGTGCCTTCCCATGACGGCCTTCTTGCTGCCGCCTCCATCCCCATCATAGCAGGTGCTGCGCTGAGCCTCTTGGCGTTCCTGGTGATGGTTCAGTCGTGTGCCCTGATGCGGCTGAGACCTTCAGTGTGCCACTGCCACAGGTGAGTTCCTGGCAGTCATGGTGGCTCCAAAGAGCCCCGCCTGGAGTTCCTTCAGAGAAATGTTGCTCTTGTGCCCACCAGGAGACCTTCCTTGCCCAACTGCTGTGGGGCAGAAGCCTGTGGAAAAGCTGGCATACCTGCAACCCTGTGTGGGTCAACAGACTCAGATGTTTGGGTGAAGATGCCAGGACTGGAGTCCACTGTGCCAGAGTCTCTGCTCTTGGTTTTAAAGCCTTCCTTGGCAACTGGCACTCACTGGTAGACTATCACTGAACATGGAGGCTCCACTGTAGCAAATGGCCATTGAATTGCCACTTCTCCCAGGAATGTTCCAGATTACCTTGTAAGGCCTCTGGGTCGGTGGTCATCACTCCCACTCATTAATGTTGTAAGACTGTGGTCTGTTTTGGAGGCCTGACAGTTTTACTGGGAGACTCCAATTTAGTATAGGGGAGGAAGGGAGGATATAGCCTCTTCAGCTTAATTTGCACTCCATATATAAACTTCTTTTTTGGTGTTTATCTGGCAGTGACCAATACGAGATCTTTGAGAACTTGGACATGATGGAGCAAGTGGAGGAACCAGATCCGGTGCGCCACTCGGGCAGAAGTGTGGACTCCCTCCCCTCCTATAACGAGGTGATCTACGGCCACTTGGCAAACCCCTTGCCGCCTGGGGATGGGGGTCCAAGGCCTGTTGTCCTGCCTGATGGAGTTTTGACCCAGCCTGAGCCCCACCATGCTGCCAGAGAGACCCTGGAGAGCCCACCCCCTTCATACCAAGAAGCCTTGGTGATGGCAGTGGCGAGTTTCCCAGGAGGAGGGCAGCGCCAGCAGGCCACAGCCCAGCACTCGTTCCATCTTGCTGGAACCGAGGACGGACCCTGATGGTGCTTCCAAGACAAGCTCCTGGGAAGGTTTGCTCTGCATCCTCTGGGTTTGAAGATGCCCAGAGGAGGCACTCAAAGCTGTTGTGGGGCATGTGCTGCCACTTTGGATACGTTTGGTGGGAAAGGGCTTATTAACCCACCACTGGCAATGGGTTGGCCCCACATAACTGGTGCTGTTTTGTACCATAACGAAGCTACCTCCCTTTTCTCTTTGAAGCGGAGCAGGACTCTCTCCCAGTTGCTTTTAAAGTTACTTTTAATTGGAATTTAAAATAAGTTAAAGACTGTATTTGATGCCTTCTTCAAATGGCAAAATTATTTTTTCCTTAAAGCAAAATGTATATCCTGAACATGGTGGAAGTCTTAGGGGGCCGCTGCTCCCCCCGGCTGTACGTGATCCACCACCAGCAGTGCCTTAACAGTGCCCTCCTTAAGGGTTGGGGTCTAGGGCTAGTTTGTACCTCAGTTTACTTCCCGTCAGCTGCTTGCGGCTCAAGGACAGAGTTATTGACCACTGTACCTTCTAACCCAATTTATCAGCCACAATTGTGAAATGCTTCTGAATGGTGTCTTATTTTTAACCACTAAAAATCTTATTTTTGTGCTGGACTATTTTCATTTTTAAGAGCATAAATGGCAAATGTTTACAAACGTGGAAAAGGAATGAGTGAGCTGGGTTTGGAGACCCTTCCAATTTACTTAATAAAACAGTTTCTGAACAGCTTGTTGGTGTTTTTCTTCCTTTCCCCACCTCTAAGTACTTCTCACACTGCATTGTTAACTTACGGAACTCACTGCCACATGCTAGCTCAGAACCCTTTAAAGCGGAATCTGGTAAACCAATTGAAGGTGTGATCTGGTGGAAGCTTTAAGTCACCGTAACAGAACTTCCAGGGTGAGAAGCAGTCAGCAGTTTCATTGACTTTTATTATTTTTATTATTTTTATTAAATACTATTTATTAAATAAATATTATTTTTATTAAATAATAAAATTATTTTTATTAAATACTTTTTTATTATTTTTATTAAATACGGTTTATTATTACCATATTTACTCAAATCTAACGCACCATCAAATCTCATGCGCACCCTGTACTTATAATCTAAATGCTGTATTTACTCCCATCTAATTAACCATCAAATCTAATGCACACCCTGAATTTGGCTGGAAAAGGTGAGCATTATATTTGAGTAAATGCAGTATTTAGACGGTCCAGAGTTTGTTTTTTCCCTGGTGGTGGAAGGATTTGCCACTGGTGGGGTTTCCAGTATTGCCTGGGGTACACCCAACTGCTGGGAATCATTTCCACAGTAGTGTTTAAGGTTCTATGTTCCCCCTTTTTTGTCCCAACAACCCTGTGAGGTAGGTACCTGCTCGAAGGTGCTGCAAGAGACGGTCAGATCCTGCAAAGCTTAAGCTGGTCTCTGTCCTGACTCTGGTCTCTGGAGGTAAGTGGCAGGAGGGCTTTCCTTCCCCCTCTGCAAGGACTGGCAGGTTGTCTGCCTTGCAAGGGTGGAGTGAAAAATACAGCGCAGAGCAAGGTGCGGCTGGTTGTGCAACCTCTTCTTTTGTTCCAGAAGTTCAGTGCGCGGGGAGTATGCGGACACACCGGCCCTGTTCTGGCTGCCTTTGTTCCAGCTGCTGGGGGGGATTAGGCTGTCTTCTGGGGTGGCCAGATCAGGTGTAGCTACCTGCAGAACCTGTTTGCCTGTGGCCTCCTCCTGGCACCTTCCCCTGGAATGTAAAAAAAAAAATAGAGCTGTGATGGGGTCATTAGTTTTGTGCCTTGTGGCAGTGAGTGCTGCAGGCTGAACATTTCTTATCTTAAACCCCAGTTCTAAGCATGCAGAACATCCTCCCCTGCATTGAGTGAGTTACTCAAACACCAGAGGCGAGAAAAGTGCATGGCCTCCTGTGTGAATCATGTCCGGCTGTTTGCTGGGAGAGCTCCTGACAGTCACATCTGTGGCTTGTGTAGTCTGGCCTGATTTATAGGCATCCCACACTTATTGGACAGGGTAGGGACTGGAGCACCGTCCAAAAGTGAGAAGCGTTGAAAAGCAGGTCTTTTTCAACATGCAGATGCAATAAGCCCCCCAAAGAAGACATAAATACCACTTAACAAAAGCCCAAAAATAATAATTAACACGGCCAAAATATATCTCAAACTACAGCAAAATGAACAAAGACAGGTGTGGGCAGTGAATAGGTTGTGTATTTGATGGTGGTGATGAAGATGGTCTGAAGAAATGCCAGAAAGAGTTTGATCACCATGTGGATGCAAATCAATATCAGGGAAGACCATTTCTGAGCACAATCCGAACCATGTCTACTCAAACGTAAGCCCCATTGTGTTCGATGGGTCTTCCAGGAAAGTGTCTTTAAGATTGCAGCCTATATTCACTAGGTATAGAACACAATCCGAACCATGTCTACTCAAAAGTAATCCCCATTGTGTTCAATGGATCTTACTTCCAGGAAAGTGTCTTGAGGATTGCAGCCTATATTCAATAGGTATAGAACACAATCCGAACCATGTCTACTCAAAAATAAGCCCCATTGTGTTCAAGGGGTCTTACTCCAAGGAAAGTGACTTTAGGATTGCAGCCATAGCTTTTAGACCAGCAGAGAAAGAGTGGAGATGTGTTGAATGAATGAGTCCTGGGTATCACTGAAACATGTTGAAAGAGTAAAACTGTCAGAAAACGAAGCATCAGAAAGTGGAGACGTCTGTATCCCAAAGCAGGGAAGAACTGTTGATCTTACATATATTCCTGTACCTGCGGGGACCCCCCATCCCCTACTAGGCTGAGACCTTTTCAGAAGTGGGGGGCTTTCTCCATGCTGGAGTGGGGGTCAAGCCGAGGTGCCCCGAGCATGTGCAGAGTGCATTCTACCCCGAAGGCGCGGACAGAAGTCCTCCTCTGATCCAGGAGGGGGGGCGGAAAGAAAGTCCGCCCCACATCCGACGGCGCCCCCGCCCCTCCCTAGAAAAGCGACGTGGCCTCGTCCGACCCCACTCGGCAGCCAGAGTATCCCCGACATGGCATCGCAGGCTCCTCGTCGGCAGCAGGAGGAGCGCGGCGGGTTGGCCCCGAAGGGGGTCCCGCTGCCCTCCGACGGCGCCACCCCGCAGCCCTTCCAGAGGAACTTGCTGCGGAACCCCAACCCCGAAGGTAGCCCACGCTTCGGGCCCCGGCAGCGCCAAGGGACGGCGGCTCGACGGGACCGACGACCCTTCTTCGGGAGACGGGATGGGACGGGCGGAGAGCCTGGAGGGTGGAGGAAGCCCGGGGATCCTGGACGGGGCAGCCGAGCAGAAGTGCCAAGCCTCGACGGGGAGCGGTGGCGTAGTTGGGGAGGTCGCAGCAGTCCGCCTTGGAGGGAGTCTCGCCCCTTCGGAGCCTTTCCAGGCGGGGGGAGCCAAACGGACCTCCCCCGGCTCTGTTTGGCTCCCCCCGCCTGGATTGGCTCCGAAGGGGGAGACACCCTCCTAGACAGACTGCTGCGCCCCCCTCTAGCTACGCCACTTCATAGCGGAGCCGTCGAAGGGTTCCGCTGCAGCCCGTCCCGTCGGACCTTCGGGGGTCCAGGCAGCGGTACCTCCGCTGGGCTTTTAGCGAGGGGGCGTCCGAGGAGGCTGCAGGGCTGGGGGTTCCCGGAGACCAGAAGAGCCGTCGGGGAAGAGGTGAGCGTGGACAGGGCAGCCCTTAGCGGAATGAGTGGCTGATCCTCCCCCAGCAGGGTTTATGGGGGGCTGCCTCGACGCCCCCGGCCTCAGCCTGGGGGCGTCCCACCTGCACAGGAGGGGCTCTGGGATGGGGGGAGAACTTTGCTCCCCTGCCTTCTCCTTCTTCCTCGATTCTGGTTGGGGGAGGATATTATATTTATATTTATTTATAGCCCCCCTTTCTTCCTAAGAAAAGGAAACCCAAGGCTAAGAATAACAACCCAAGAATAACATTTAAAACAACAATAAGTTGCCCCCCTGGATGGGCACAATTTGGGGACTTGCTGGAGAGGCGGTTTCTGGAATGTTGGGCCTAATTGGGGGGTGTTGGTGTTGTGTGTTGCCCCCCCCCAAAAGGGAGCTTGGACAGATCCCATTGGTCTTACATTGCTCCCCTTCTTTTGTAGGTGTGAACATCTCAGAGCCAGCCCCACTGGATGCCCCCAGGATGTCTCTGGACCTGCAAGGTGAGCAGGGCAGAAGGAAGGGAGACCCTCTTGAGAACCCTTTGCCAGGAGGGATTTGGCAGGGCTGGGTTCTCAAAAATCAATCAATCAATCAATCAATCAATCAATCAATCAATCAATCAACAGTGATTATATATTTATATTCAGCAAAAAGTTCACAAAGCAGTTTAAGTTCTCTGACTCTAAAGGGGAGCCATACTGGGAAAGAACCTCAAAAAGTCTGACTGTCTGACACATCTCAGAGCATGTGCAGAGTGTGCTTAGTCTCTGCCTTCTTTTCTGAAAGCAAACCCGGGTTCTGCACTTGCTTTGTCACTCGGCCTGAGATGCCAACAGTTGGGAACGAAAAGGTTGGCGTCTTCCTGGTGAAACTTTTCCTCTTCCTTTGGGAGTAACTTTCTTCTCCTCCTCACAGGTATCTTCAGAGACTGGCAAACTCGGATCGAGTCCCTTCCTGCAGATGGTGAGAAACGCCCCCTGGGACTGGTCTCCCCGCACTATAGGTGAGTAGCTTCCCTTCCCAGAGAGGGTGGCTACCCAACCCCAGCTGGGCCTGATCCCCTTGCCTGCTTTCTGGCCAGGTGGTGTGTCCGGGAACAGCTCATAGACCTTTTGGCTGAAGGACTGTGGGAGGAAGTGCTGGATTCAACCCAACCTCGTATCACCGTCATGGACTGGTAAGTGTGAATGGAGGACTGGGTGGAGGAAGTGGGGGGGGGGGGTTTGAACTGGGTGCAAACAGGCAGGGAATAAAACAGCCCTTTCCCTTCCGGATCCAAGAAGCACCAAGGCTCCCTTGGAGATGGGCACACCTTCAGGCCTGCATGCCCAGCCTGCCCGTCTCAAACCCCTGGCGCATGAAACCTTCATGAAGTTTGGTCTGGAGGTATCATCTCCACAACCCCGGGAGTTAAAGGCTCTCCCTTTAACTCCTGAATTTGCACCCCACCAGCAGTTCTCAATAAACACATCTAGTGACAGGGATAAAGTTTGGGTGAAGGAAAAAAACTTGGTATATGCTCAGATGCCATCCTACTGCTTTATTATTTCACTTGTGGGTTGCAATGAAAAAAAAGTCTCAGGATTGAGTCTTGAAGAGGCCTGGCCAAAAATAAGATGTGGGGTGTGAGAAATCTGGTGTGAAATTCCCCTTTGGGACCTCTGAAAGTGCACCCAGCCAGTGGCATAGCTAGAGGGGGGTGGAGGAGTCAAGTTTTGGAGGGAGCCTCACCCTTTTGGAGCCATTCCAGGTAGGGGGAGCAAAACGGAGCTCCAAAAGGGTGAGGCTCCCTCCAAAACTTGACTCCTCCACCCCCCTCTAGCTACACCACTCAGCCTCTTCCTACAGTTTGCTCAGCTTTAGAAATGTCCTATTTGTTTCCTCTGTTTGCAAACACGTTTTAGAGTCCAAGTGATGGTGGATCCCACCCTTTTGCAAACCCCCTGACTTGAGATTGTGCCCCCTCCAAAGGTGGTCCCGACCCCCACCAGTGACACCGACACTTGAGTAGCACTTTCCCATAAAAGAAAGACCCTCCTCTTGTGCACCACCAGAGGGCAGCACTTGTCCAGTGTCAAAATCTAGTGAATTTATGGATTTCCAAAGTGCAAGAAGGCAGGCATTCCCATTGAAGCAGATACCAGTGGGGTACTGGGATGCCCACTGGGACCTGATGGGTGGTGGTGACTCAGATCCTATTCTCTCTCAGGTATGAGAATAGCAAACTGGCCAGTTCTGTTTACGAACTTCATGTCCGGCTACTGGGAAGCGACAGGGCTGTGGTTATCGCAGAATTTCACTATGTGTCGGGTGAAAGCAAAGAAGATGCGGAGAAGAAGAACTGGTGCCAAGTAAGGACTGGGCTGGGCACGGGATGTCAGCGTAGACCAGAGGTCTGATGGGGAGCCCCCCAAAAAACCTTGAACCCACCCCCTCATCTCTAACTCCCAATACCCTGAGGTCTGTGTGGCAGCTCAGGGAGGAAGCAAGCCCGTTCGCACAATCCTATGCATGTCTACTCAGTAGTAAATGCCAGTGTGATCAATTGGGCTTACTCCAAGGAAAGTGTGTATCGGATTGCAGCCAGTGTGTGCATGCGCAGAGGAACCCTTGCCTTTCAAATTATTTTTGTTACTCCCTGTAGTAAACATTTGGAAAAGGATATTAACCAGGATCGGAACCCTGGTTCGAAGGAAAGGGTTTGGAATGAAGTGAACCGAAGCAAAGAGCAGTTCTTACTATGAGGGCTACCAATTATTTTCCCAGCAGTTCTTACTAGCAAAGCCAAGGCCAGCTGTGTCCGGTGGGGAAACTGAGGCAGCAGAACTTTAACCCGGATCTAAGTCTAATGTGCTCAAAAGGAGACAGGGTCAGACTGGACAGTCTCCGGAGTGCCCCATGCCACAACTCGGACTGAGCCCCCTAATCTGTCCTGAATCTCTTTCCAGGTTTCTCACGTCTTCAAGCGCTATGGGCCGGGCGTGCGCTTCGTCCAATTTCTGCAGAAGACCAAGGATGTTGAGACGCCTGCCGGATACCTCCGGACAAGGGCGACGGACAGCAGCGTCTCTGTTCAGTTATGGGACTGATGCTTCTCGGGGCTGAGTGGGGGCCTCGAGTTGGGGAAAAGCCCCAATGATTCATTTCAGGCATACCTGCTCTTTACCCAGATCCTGGAGGAAGATAAAGTCTAGCCTTGGATATGCATGCAAGTTTTTTGTTGACTGATTAAAAGTGTATCTGAAGGAGGCAGATGTGTAAGGGATGACACTCTGTCCATGCTCAAAGGCAGGTGTGCCTTTGCCATGATACCTCCAGTTCTTGTGCAGACCTGGCACCAGAAACAGTGCCCCGGTTCCTCTCTGAATCTACTCCCCCAGCCAGCAGCAAGGCTCCTTAAGTGGAGGCCTGCCCTTCCCATCTTGCAGCACACATGACTGTGTGTATACTCAGAAGTAGGTCACCCTGCCTTTAGAGGGGCTTTCTCCCTAGTAAGTGGGCTAGGATTTGGGTTTCAGTCCCCCCCATCTGCACAGAGGCAGTAGTATTGGCCTACTTTGTGGTGGGCTTTCTGCAGCAGCTATTTTAGGACTCGGTTTTGGTCCTATAGGATTGAGGAGACTGGGAATCCAAGGCTGGGGGTGCTGCAGTTCTTGAGCCTGATCTTCACATGCTGCATCCCAAATATCTCGCAGTTGCCCAGGGATTATCAAAAGGCAGGGGTGGGACCTCTGCAGATGCTCAGAGGTGCCCTTTGCACTGGCACCCAGACAGGTCCCAGGGCTGATCTGGTGCTGGAGCACTCAGAAGAGACTCTTAATCCTGGCTCAAGGACCATCTCCCCCCCTCCTTCCCTCCCCCCGTCCTGCCAAGTTTGGAGATGCCTCAGAGGGAGAGAAAATGGAAAAGCAGCTGTGTGGTGGGGACTATTGTATTCCGCTCTTGGGCACCTGAAAGCCCTTTCCAATTAATGTTTTACAAGAGGCAGGCATAAAAGCTCCGTCATCTGCTGACCTTGAGCTTCTATCTCCATCTCCTCCTCCGCCCTCCCCACAAAGGCCCAACACATTTGGAGAGCCACAAACTTTGCGCTTTAATTACTTTGATGGCCGCAAGAATAGACAGCGGGAGTCTTCAGATCTCAAGGAAGCCACAAAGGGAGGGAGGTGGTCCCATCGCCAAGACGGAAGGCCTGTCTGGAAAATGCTGAGGACGGACGGAGAAGCTCTCGAGACCACACAGGGAGCAGACTTTCAGGGGGTGATGAGTGGAAAGGGCTGCAGCGTGACGGGAACAGCCGCCTTGTGCCATCCTTGTTGGGGGAAGAATAAATCCATGTTTTCTCTTATGCTTCTTGGTCTTCTTGTGCTCCGGCCTGGGACAGTTGGCAACAAATTCTTTGCCGGTTGGTGTTTTGGGTTTGTCTTCTACATCCAGGTCTTCCATCTGACCCGAGTCTATTGTAGTTATAACATTGGGGGGGGGGGCAGAGAGGATCTTGGGAGGAGCCACCCCGGAGTGCTTTGTGGTCCCAGCGTGGCTGCAAGCGGGAGGCGTTGTGGAATGGAGCACAGAGCAAGGCTGGGGGAGGGTAACGGGCTGCTGCTGTGGGTCAAGTTAGGGCCCCTTGTGGGCACCTTAGGTGCACTTGCAGTAGAAGGCGGAGATGTCATTATTCCAGTCGCCGAACAGCCCCCTGCGGTACTCTTGGAGCCGTGGGAAGGCCCCAGGCTTGAACTTGCGGGTATTCCCACCCTTGGCCTTCTTGGACCAGACCGTGAGCTCACAGCGCGTGGCCACCACCAGTGAGGAGATCTTGTCGTTGAAAGCGGAGGGGACGTAGGGCTGGTCCTCACCCGGCTGCACCACCAGGACACTCCCTGCGCAACACTGGTCGTAGTAGGGGCTGTTGTCCGTGTAGAGCTGGGCACAGACCTTAGTGCCATCTGAGTTCTTCAGTTCGGCTGGAGCTGGACACTGGCCCCAGGCCATGGCAAAGAACAGAGGGAGGAGGAGGAGGATGCTGGCTGAGCCCTTCATCTTGTCCGCAGTGGAAGGAGAGGCTTCGGGACTCCCAGAGGCAAGTGCTTCTGATATAGAGCTGGGAGGGCCAGGCCATGGCTGGCTTCCAAGGACTGCAGGGAGATAACCCTGAGAAAAAGGCAAGCTGCGCATCATGCCACGGGGCACACACTGCAGGCTGACCATAACAGGAAAACAACATCTCTAGAGTTCATGGCCAGAGCCACATCTTTTGGGTTTAAAAGGCCAGGCACGACTGTGGTGCCTCACATAACAAGTTTAATTCGTTCCGGAAGCCTGCTTGTTCTGTGAAACACTCTTTATGTGAAGCTGATTTTCCCATTGGAAATAAAGGAAACTTAGACGATTGGTTCCACAACCCCAAAAATATTCATTAAAAATATTAACTGGATGTAAAAATGATGACAAAACACTGGAATTGAATTCAAATTATGCATTCAGTGTGCAGGATCCTATGAAGTCTACCTAGGCTGCAGTCCTAAAGACACTTTCCTGGGAGTAAGCCCCATTTAACACAATGGGACATGGTTAGGAGGCTGCAATCCAAGACCCTTTCCAAGTGTCTCCCCACTTTCTCCTTCTCTTCATCCTGAGCCTCTCCCTCCCCTGCTCCCTTCTGGCCAGCCCTGAGCTGCTTCCCTCTTCTCTACTGGTCTTCTCTCCCTCCGGCCACAGGAGGAACAGTGCGCAAGTGTTGCTTTCGCTATGGGCAGGCGCACTAGGCAGCCCTGACGCTTTTTCAAAGGGCTGCTGGCCAGCACTTCTGCCCCAACTGCCAACGAGTGTGCTTGTTAAGTGAAGCAACACTTGTTATGTGAGGCAGAATCCTAGACACATTTTTGCTTGTTATGTGGATCACTTGTTAAGCAAGGTACCACTTTATTTCACGACCAGCACGCCCTGCACTCTGCTTGTCTTCACCCCACAGGAGCTGGGAGAGCCAAATCTCCCCCTCCTCCCACACATCAAAGCTGGAGGCCATGTCTCCCCAACTGTGGGGCTCCACTGTCCTTCTGCAGCAGGATCTGGGAAGGGGTGACCCTTGCACAGCCCTCCAGCAAGGGAGGCAAAAGTTGGCTGGTCTCTTACACTCCAGACCCTGCAGTGCGGTCATCTGTCTCCCCCTCTGGTCACTCTGGCTTGGCTGAAGGCAGAACCAGAGCAGGCTTCCTCTCTAGGAAGGGGTACAGGAGAGAGCAGGGCCCTGGAAGGGTGAGTGGCACCACCTGTGCACCAGGCAGTTTGCCCCACACCTGCTGCCTCTCCCAAGGCCTTGGCTGGCCGGCCCAGCAGCTGCCCATGTCTCACTGGGAGGCCAAGCCTCTCCTGGCCACCCCACCCCAAGGCCAACTGTTGGCAGCCTCCGATCAAGAAACAGGCTGAAGACCCTCCCCAGGTGAGCTGAGCTGAACTAAGAGAACTGCTTCTGGTGCAGACCAGTGTCAAGGGAAAGGACTCTGCCCCACTTCTGTCCCTGGGAACCCAGCCAGCCCCCACTGTGCAGCTGGGGGGAGTCAGGACCAGCTGTCCTCTTTTCCAGGACATGTCCTCTTTTTTAGCCTTGTGTCCTGGAAAATTCTTTGTCGTTCTTTTCCTTGTGTGTGGGCAGAATGTAGCCTTCTCATAAATAAGTTCTATGTAATAAATTATGTTATACTTAAAAATTTAATAAGAAACAATATAGAGTTTAAATTAACCACCTGAAAGCAAAATCTGTGATTTTATTTTGTCATGTCCTACATTTTTCTTGGGTGTCCTACATTTTGGGGGCCTTGTCCTCTTTTGTGAACATATAGTTTGGGAAAGCAGATCCTTGCCAAGCTAACTCCATTTAGCAAAGTGGGGAAGAGGTTCCTTAAATCCTGTTCTCTCCAGTTTTTGCTGCTGCCTCTGGGAAGCTACAATTCCATGGATGCTTACCTGGGAGTAACCCTCACTGACTATAAAGGGACTTACTTCTGAGGAGATGTGCACAGGATTGGGTTCTGAAGCTGCAATTCTACTCACACTTACATGGGAGTAAGCCTCATTGACTATAATGGGATTTACTTCTGAGTAGACATACACAGGATTGGATTCTGAGGCTGCAGTTCTACTCACACTTTCCTGGGAGTAAATAGTATTGAACACAATGGGACTTGCTTGTGAGTAGACACGCACAGGATTGGGTTCTGAGGCTGCAATTCCCTCCTCACTTACATGGGAGGAAGCCTCATTGACTAGAAAGGGACTTACTTCTGAGTAGGCGTGTATAGGCTTGGGCTGTGAGACCCTGGCGGGCTCCGCTGCTGCTCTTTGTGTCACCCAGAAAGTGATCCCCACAATGTAGGACCCCCAAGAGAAATGCAGGACATAAAGCATACACGTGACTTTCATGGGGTTAATGGAAACTGCGTGGTTTTCAGATGATCCCTCCTGGGAGGGCAGCAGCTGCGGCAACTCCCATTCATTTTCCACCACGTGTCTGCAGAGGGCGTGGCTTTAGAACGTTCAAACCCTTCTCCGCGATTGGTTCATTTTCCTCCCTGGCTCCTCCCATCTCTCTGTGACGTCATTCATTCATCCCTGCCCAGCGCGCCGAGGCCCTAATTTGCATACGACTTCCCCAGAAGCCTTTGCGACCACCCTTAACGGAGACCGAGGCCGTCAACCTTCCCTAGGGAGCCTCCCGGGGAGGGAAGTGCGGAGGGTGTAAGAACCCCGCAAGGACTCCCCGGAGGGCCCCTCGGCGGGAGGCTCGGGGCGCTCGCCCTGTCCTGGAAGGTGGTCGGAGGGCAGCACCAGCGCGCCGGCCGGAGTGCGGGTTAGCTTTGCGCAGTGGCAGTATCGTAGCCAATGAGGTTAATCCGAGGCGCGATTATTGCTAATTGAAAACTTTTCCCAATACCCCGCCATGACGACTTGAAATATAGTCGGCATTGGCAATTTTTGACAGTCTCTACGGAGACTGAGCTTCGCGGTTCCAAAAGCAGAAAAGGGCTTCCTCCTGCCGGGAGGTGGGGGGTCCGTCGGGGGGCTGCTCGGCCGTCTCCCTGCCTCGCTCTCTGACCTGGGGGAGCTCCGTCGGGCCTCCCGGCTGAGGTTGGCAGGCCCGGTTGGAGAGGTTCTCTTGCGAGGGTCTTGGAGAGAGTGCCAGGAAGACCGCTCCCCAGGTCTTCAGAGGGGCAGCCGCGATAAAAGTGGTGGGGTGTTGTTATTATCTATGTAGATAAAAGAAGAGACTGACTGACTGATTGACTCATCACCGCCCTGCCAAAACTGCCCACCCTAGAAGCGTGAAATTTTGGGTTGATGCGCATGGGGGAAGTTGCGCATGGAGGGCTGATGCGCATGGGGGTTGATGCGCATGGGGGAAGTTGCGTATTGGGGGGTTGATCTGCATGGGGGGCTGATGCGCATGGGGGAAGTTGCACATGGGGGTTGATGCGAATGGGGGGAAGTTGCACATGGGGGGTTGATGCGCATGGGGGAAGTTGCACATGGGGGCTGATGTGCATGGGGGGAAGGTGCTGATGAGGAGAAGTTGCACATGGGGATGATGCGCATGGGGAAAGTTGCGCATGGGGGGAAGGTGCTGATGAGGGAAAGTTGCGCATGGGGGATGATGCACATGGGGAAGTTGCTGATGGGGGATGATGCTCATGGGGAGAGTTGCGCATGGGGGATGATGCGCATGGGGGAAGGTGCTGATGGGGGATGATGCGCATGGGGAAAGTTGTGCATGGGGATGATGCACATGGGGGAAGTTGCGCATGGGGGATGATGCACATGGGGGAAGTTGCTGATGGGGGATGATGTGCATGGGGATGTTGTGCATGGGGGTTGATGCAGATGGGTGATGTTGTATATGAGGAGTTCAGGCACATGGGGGGATGATGCGCGTGGGGGGATGATGCGCCTGGGGGGAGGTTGCACCTGGGGGGAAGTTGCGCATGGAGTGTTGATGTGCCATGAGGGGATGGCATATGGGGAAATGTTACTCTCGCAATGCAGATATGCTTTTCGCTAGTATATTATATTTTACAGTGTTACATTTTGTAACAAGAGCCTCACATAACAAGTATAAATTTTCAAGAAATCTTGCTTCACATAACACGTTCTGCTTCACTTGACAAGCAAGCACACTATGGGCATGCTTGCTATGCAGCCCTGAGGGTCCAAGCGAAGGCTCTTTAAAAGGGCTGCTGGCAAGCGCTGCTGCCTCTAACTGCCCCCACGTGCCCCCACGTGCCCCCACGAACCACCTTGAACCTCCAAGCAGTAGCCCAGATAAACCTCCCAGGGACGTGTCTTTGATTGCAGCCTCTTAACCATGTCTACCCAGAAGTAAGCCCCATTGTGTTCAGTGGGGTTTACACCAGTGATGGGCTTCAAAGAAATTAAGAACCGGTTCTCTGCCCATCTGGCAGCCACTTTTAAATGGCTATTTTTAAACTTTATATGTACTATCCCTTGTTAAGAACCGGTTCTATAGAGTAGGTGCAAACCTGCTGGTGCCCACCACTGGTTTACACCCAGGAAAGTGTCTTTGATTGCAGCCTCTTAACCATGTCTACCCAGAAGTAAGCTCCATTGTGTTCAATGGGGTTTACACCCAGGAAAGTGTCTTTGATTGCAGCCTCCTAACCATGCCTACTCAGAAGTAAGCCCGATTGTGTTCAATGGGGCTTACTCCCAGGAAAGTGTTTTTAGGATTGCAGCCTAAGTAGGCTTCATAGGATCAGCAGGCCTCCATCAGTCTTGGAAGACTATGGTATCATGCTCAGTGCTGCATACACTGCATGTAAAGCACAAAGGCCTGGGTTGGATTGTTATGGAGGATAGGCTGTTACCCAAGCAGCAGATCCCCCCCTCCACGCCACTGAATTAGTCCAATGGAAAGGCAGAGCCAATAGGACTGGATCCAGATGCGTCACAGAGCTGGGCTAAGGACAGGAGCTCAGCCTGTCTTGTGGGGCCGACCCAGGTCTCAAACCCTGGCCTGCTGGTTAACAGGCACAGCGCCTTAACCGCTTGCACCACCCACAGCCCTATGGATCATGCACATTATTTTTATATGACTATTTTGGGGGTTGTGGAACCAATTGTTTGAGTTTCCATTATTTCCTGTGGGAAAATCCACTTCACTTAAAGAGTTTCACTTAAAGAGCAGGCCTCCAGAACGAATTAAGCTCTTTATATGAGGCACCACTGTATTATTATACATCAGGTATTGAAAAGGAAAAGGTGTTCCTTGCGGATTGTACTGCTGGTCCCCTGCTAACTGGGTTATAAAGTACTGGCATCCATCAGTCTCAAAAGGCTATGGTATTGTGCAAAGCACAAGGGCCTGGGTAGATTGATATGGGGACCCGGGTCTCGAACCCTGGCCTACTGGTTAACAGGCACAGTGTCTTGACCACTTGTGAGAGGCCCTCTTTCAAGTGTGTTTTCCTCCTTTGTTCAGCAGGGGGAGAGCAACTGGCCCTCCACACTCCAGCAGTGTCTGTTCCAGTGGTTCTGCTGGTGTTGTTTTTTGCATTTCAGACTGGGAGCCCTTTTGGGGCAGGGACCCATTAGCCATTAATGAGCTATTATTATTTTTCCATTTTCTTTGTAAACCGCTTTGTGAGCTTTTTAACCGAAAAGCAGCATAGAAGTACTGTCGATAGATTGGTCGGGATCGACTGGAGGGTGCAGTGCTCGTTCCGGGGTCCTGGAGGGTGTGGTGCTTGTCTCAGTTTCTCAGCCTTTAGAGTGGTGATTTTCCACCTTTTTCATCTTGCACTTAAGGAGGCACTGAAATTTTCAATGCACCCCATCAATTGTTTTGACCATTGACAAGGCACACCAGACTGCTCAAACCCCCCCAATTTTCCTATTAATTAACAGCAGTCCCCAAATTCCCACGACACACCTGAGGACTATCCATGGCACAGAACGGTGTGCCGTGGGGGTTGGGGGATTTGAACAGTCAGTGGTCAAAACAACTGATGACAATTCCAGTGCCTTGTTTGTGTGCCAGGAGATGAAGAAGGTGGACAATCATTGCTTTCGAGCCAGTGTTGTCCAAAGACACTTCCGTGGTCATGGGGCTGGCGTGGCTACAAAGGGCTGCGCTTCCCTCCTCCCAGAATGAGCATGTCCTGTCTTGACCCACCAGCATTTCTCCAGAGTCTTCTAAGCCAGGGGTGTCCACACCTTTTGGCAGAAGGGTCATGTCATCTCTCTGACACGGAACAAATTCACATAATTTGGCATATAAGACTGCACTGGAGACAGATCTGGAGGATTACAAGGCTTGCCTGTGGGCATTTGGGGGGGGGGGTTCTTGCTATGCACTGCTCCAGGCCAGGGTTTGGACACCCCATTCTCAGCTGGTGCTTTCAATAAAGGACACAGCCAAATGGGTCACATTATTGCATGTACTGATGCTTCTATTTTTTTTCTCCAGGCTGGGGGTGGCGCAAGTGGCTAAGACGCTGTGCCTGTTAACCAGCAGGCCAGGATTCGAGACCCAGGTCGGCCCCACAAGACAGGGTGAGCTCTTGTCCTTAGCCCATCTCTGTGACGCCAGCTGGATCCCATCATATTGGCTCTGCCTTTCCATTGGACTAATTCAGTGGTGTGGAGAGGGGGGATTTGCTGCTTGGGGAACAGCCTCTCCTCCATAACAATCCAACCCAGGCTTTTGTGCTTCGCATGCAGCATATGCAGCGCCAAGCACGATACCATCGTCTTCCAAGACTGACTTGATGCAATATGTGCTGATAACACACATGCCTTTTTCTCTGAGCACCAAGTCTGTGATCTTCAATTAATTCCATTGCTTTTATCCTCCACATGAGGGTTGATGGCTGTTCTCCTCCCCCCGCTTGCCAATTATGCTGCCTTCAACACTGTCCCTTTTTGGCCAGGCTTTATCTTTGGTGCTTAATTCTCACCCCTAATCAGCAAGTCGGTTTCGCCTCCTCCATTGCCGAGTCACAGCTGATGCACTTTGCAAATTGGCACCTTTGGGGGAGGGCCGAGCGCGGCGCCTGGTGCGTCTCCTCGGGCCATTGGCTGACGCACGTGACTGGCCGCACTTTGGTGAAAGCGCACACGGCCAGGTCTCCTGCATCCTAATGCGAAGGGAGGCCATTTATACCCCATTTCATATTTCCCACCTAATAGTTTTATGACTTTGGACAAGCTTCAGTCGGTTTTTTGAGAGCCACCGCTAAGTAGTTTTCTGCCTTCTGTGAGTAAGGTTGAGTCACAAATTATTTTCAGTACATGGAGTTCGGGGGGGGGGGGGGAGCCCCACCTGCTTTATTCTGCATCATTCAGGCCACAGAAATGGAAACATGCAGAAGGAACACCATTAGAATTTAATGCTTTGTTGACAGATTGCCCTCCTCATCTCGCCTCCATCCTTCTTGGTGCTTTTCTTTCGCAAGGGTCTGGGCCAGCCATGCGGCACGGTTGCTGTGGCTTTGTCGTGCCATAAATGCACTGGGTGGGCTCAGGCCTGCTGTTGCTTGCTCAGTTAGCGCCCCCCCCCCAATAAGGGGATAGCACCGTCCTTCTGTACTGGATCGGTGTCGCATAATAATATATGTGTGTGGGTATACTATATTTACCCCCAAATCCAGAGTAACTACGGGAGCATGTAAGATACTTTACGTGCACCCGTAGTCACTGCACCACCTAGTGAAAACCGATGGGAAATTCATATTGGAATCCAGAGTAAGTTGTTCTTACACCGCAGCAAGGATTCCCCGTAGTTACTCTGGATTTTGCCCTTACTCGAATCTAACTCTCATCTTTTTTGGCCGAGTTCAGTCTCCAAAATCAGGGTGCACATTAGATTTGATGGTAAATTAGAATCAAGTAAATATGGTATTTTGATTATAAATATCAGGTGCGCATTAGATTTGATGTCACATTACATTTGAGTAAATACAGGTATATAATAAATGATGATGTGATATTAAATGTCCTCTTCAGTGGAAATGTGCCTCTGCCCTTAACTCCCCCCCACCATTGTTTCCCTAGTACCATTTTCTAGATCAAGGGTCTCCAAACTTTTGGGGCCACATCATCTCTCTGACAGTGTTGGGGGCTGGAAAACTAATTAGCATTTCAAATTTGAATAAATGTACCTATAAGAAAGTATCGGAGTGAATTACAAGGCTTGCCCCAGGGCCGGATAGATGGATCTTGCTGGGGGCCACATGGGACTCACCGAGGGCCGCATCTAACTCCCGGGCCTGGGTTTGAGACCCCTGTTCTAGATTGTAAGCCCCTCAGGACACAGATCTGTCATTCTTAGTAAAACATCATGTACCTTGGAGGGCAGTACGTCAATAAATCAATAACGGTAACGTTGATCTTTTAAATATTTTAATCACAGCTCCTGTTTAACCCCCTTAATTTGTGGGCCGCCTTGAGACTGCTGTCAGCTTGAAAGGTGGGATGTGAGATGCCCCAAGTACACAACAGCATCCCAGGTACTGATGCTGGTGAATTGCTGTGGCTTTCTCTGTGTCGGTGCAGCCTTTCTTCGGTCGGACGAGGCCTCCCGTATCATGGAGAATTTAGTTTAATTCCTGGTTAGCAGCATCCTGAGATGTTCACTTGTGTGCGCTTGAGCTGATGGTTCTGCTAGACATGCCAAGCTCTGCAGAGGGTGGGCTGTGTTTGTCCTCTTTCTGTTCTGACCTCGCTTCCAACCGCGCCTTCCTCCACAGTCTGCGCACCTTCGAGGCGCATAAGAGACCCTGAACGACCCTTTGCCATTGTGTGGGGCTACACAGTGGTGGGCCCAGCCTGGCCCAAGAACTGGTTCTCCAGAAGTGGGTGGGGCCAGGATGGTCAGGGGGAAGGGTGGGGTCAGGAGGTGGGGCCCAGGTCAGGGGCGGGGCCGGGGAGAATTTAAAGGGGAAATTTTTTAAAAAATTATTTAAAAAATTATTTTAAAAAATAATTTTTTTAAAAAAATCTAAGTTTTTGTTAGTGTCCCCCTTCAACCCTAACCACACCTGCCTGGGAGTAAGCCCCATTGACTGTCATGGGACTTACTTCAGAGTAGGCATGCATAGGATAGGGTTCTCAGGCTGCAGTTCCAGCCACACTTGCCTGGGAGTAATGCTGGACTGGGCCTTACTTCAGAGTAGACATGCCATGGATCGGCCCTGAGCTGCTGCAGGCAGCAGAGAGAGATCAAGATCTGGAGGGAGCAATGCCCCCCTTCAGCATCCGTGGTTGGAGGTGCTCCTCCTCCTAATGCTGGACTGGGCCTTACTTCAGAGTAGACATACCATGGATCAGGACCTGAGCTGCTTCAGGCAGCAGAGAGAGCTGCTGCCATGCTGCTGAGATGTAAGCTGCATTACAGCCAATGGGCTTACTCTCAGGAAAGTGTGGAGAGGGTTGGAAAGAGGAGGAGGAGGCACAGATCCAAACCCTGCCACGCTCCTGAGATGTAAGCTGCATTACAGCCAATGGGCTTACTCTCAGGAAAGTGCAGAGAGGGTTGAAAAGAGGAGGAGGAGGCACAGATCCAAGCCCTGCCACACTCCTGAGATGTAAGCTGCATTACAGCCAATGGGCTTACTCTCAGGAAAGTGTGGAGAGGGTTGGAAAGAGGAGGAGGAGGCACAGCTCCAAGCCCTGCCACACTCCTGGGATGTAAGCTGTATTACAGCCAATGGGCTTACTCTCAGGAAAGTGCGGAGAGGAGCTGGAAGGAGGATTGGGAGGACTTCCAGAGGCTGGAAGAGTTTGAAGGGACCTCTTGGAGTTCTTCAGGCTACTAATTAGCTGGCACTCATGTGCAGTGATTTTTTTTAATAGCTCAGTAGCGGTTAGCCGTAGCTAGCCCCTACTAAGTTTAGCAAGCCCCCAGTCACCCGTCACCCCCCAGAACTGCCTCTGAAGAGTCCTCAGTGCCCACAAATGCCCCCAGTCACCCTCCCACCCCCCAGAACTGGCTCTAAAGAGCCCCCACTGCCCCCCCAAAAAAACCCTCCGAACCGGTCCCCTGGTTCTTTCTTCCTCCTCTCAACAGCCGGCTCGCCAGCGCCCCCAAATTTTAAGATCCGGTTCTGGCGAGCCAGTGCAATCCCCCTACTGCCCACCTGTGGCTACCTAGTAGAATCTGTTGAACAGTCTTCATGGCAGTTGTGTAGCTAGAGGGGGGGGGCGGAGGAGTCGGTTTTGGAGGGAGCCTCACCCCTTTGGAGCCATTCCAGGCTGGGGGAGCAAAAAGGATGGCTCTGTTGGACTTTCCGTTGGAAAGTCTGTTGGAAAGCTGCCTTTCCACTGGACTAATTCAGTGGCGTGGAGAGGGGGATTTGCTGCTTGGGGAACAGCCTATCCTCCATAACAATCTAACCCATGCTTTTGTGCTTCACATGCAGCGTATGCAGCGCCGAGCACGATACCATAGTCTTCCAAGACTGACGGAGGCCTGCTTTGTCTTCTACCTCTAAGAAAGTGGAGCAGCACTAGCAGTATGTGGCTGGGGAAGGTGGTGATCAGCACGGGATTATCTCGGCCACAAGACTTGTGTAAGAGAACTTCCTGGGCAGTGTGCATTGGGAGTGAGCCAAACTGCACACCAGAACCCCGCCACGGTCACCCCCCCACCCTGCATATCTTTAGTTTTGCCCTTTTGGGGGCCCAACCTCTCCTTTGGTATTTTGGCAGCAGATGGGAAAGACATAATTTATTGAAATGAAAAAGAAACAAGTGGAGGTGTTTAATTGAATTACATGTCGGAGGCAAAAATTACTAATCCCATCAATGCGTCGTTAGCTCCTGGGTGATTAATGCTGACATTGTTGAAATAATTCTAAGTAGCCTTTGTGGGTGCAGGCGGGCGGAAAGAAACCGGTCATGCTTCTGGGGTGGGGGGAGCTCTTGCTTTGAAAGGTGGGGGTCTGGGGGGGTGTTATGTGTGCTCCTGCGGGTAGCCCTGAAAGGTCTGGAGGCTGGACTCCTTCCAGCTTTGCACAATTCTGAGCAAGTCTGTCCAAAGAAAGGCAAGAGACGGAGTACACGGTTTTTGTTTCCCACTGTTTTATTAAGACTTAGGAACATTATAAAGCAATAACATAGAAAACAGATTTGCTGGTGCTGTATAGAAATTAATAAATAGCAATAAAATAGTTATTATAAAAAAATAAAAAATAGGCCGTGGCTGTCAGCCACAGCAACGTAGCAAAGAACAATAAGTTATTTGAGAAACACAACTTCAAATCAATAAATTACTTTGTACTGAATACTGAACCTATTGGGCACAGCCCCCCCCCCCCTGATTCCTGCACAAATCCCATTGAAATGAATGCTGCACGCACTGCACACAGGTTCATTTCAAGAGGGCTTACGCAGGAAATCTCTAAAGCGGTGGATCCTGCCCCCACCTCGGAATGAACAAAGGCATGTTTTGAAGCTTTCCTTCAAGCAATGCATCCCTGTCTCTTGTGAAATGGCTGGTGTTGGCTGCATTCCAGTTTCTCCAGAGTAGCCCTGCTTGAAGTAGTGAATTCCTCCAGTTGCTGCGTTGCTACCGACACAGTTGAGGAAATGTCTGCCCATCTCTGGTTTTGCTGCCTGATGCACGCCTGGGTATGTGCCAAGCGACTTGGACGGTCAGTGCCCTCCCTGCCTGTTTAAAATCAATGAACAGAGACCCATCCTGTCTCTAGTGCGCTTCTGGTTCCAGCACACCCAACACCCCCAGCAGGGGGAAGCCTTGCTCGTCCCTTCGGAGAGATCAGGCTTCTCAGTCTCCCCTCCAGTTCCCTCTTCTCAAATGAAGAGCCGTGCAGGGCAAACAGACACTGAAGCATGAATAAATAACAGTTTTACGAATACCAGCCACTTTAAATAATGATTCTCCCCCTCCCTCCCACTTGAACCGCTTAATTCCAGACCCAAGGAAATTAAAATAAATTACATAAATAGACAGGCAATAACCCTTCCATCACAATGCAGGCAAAGCCAGCAGGCACTTTTGCCAGAGCAGCAGCCTGGGAGTTGCTGGTTTCGCTTGCCGGAGGAGAAACTGAGGCAAGGGCAACAAAGCCGGCTTCTGGGGTTTCTGGTGAATTGCACAAGGGTGTGAAAGTTGCGGGCTCTCTCCAGCCCATCAGTGTTTGCTGGACAGCATGTGGCACAGACAGTGTGTAAGGCAAGTGGTGCCCAGGGTGGAGGGGGGGGGGCTCCAGGGAACCAGCCATTTGCCAGTTCAGAGGCCAGCACCCAGTCCAGGACTTTTGGAGGTGATAGGAATGATGACAGTGGAAGAGTCTAAATGGGGTGAAATTAACTGGCGCTCTTCCCCCCCCCCCAAACACACTGCCCAAGTTTGCTTCAAAGATAGCAAGTCTTCATAGATCAGAAGATTCTCCCCTTGAGATCCAAGGAGCGATGGGTGGACGTGTTCTTTGCCGGGGCAGCCGATGGGTGCGGCACAGCGCAGGTCTCAGTTGGAGGGGTGGTGGCGGCGGTGATGGTGAGGGTGCTCCCGACTGACCTGGTGCACCTCATGGAGCAGCTGGATAATGTTCAGGCCCACAGCCGCCTCCAGGCACTGCGAGGATTGCTGGGGGGGAAGAGAGGGAACTGTCAGTGCTTCCGTACCCAAACACAGCTCAGGTTAGTCCCTTTTGAAAGAGGGCAGCAGGTACCCCTCTAAAGCCCCCACTGCAGAGCAGGCTGCAGAGAAGAGCCCTCTATTTTTCCCCACCGTGAATAATCACAGCCTTTGAAGAGGGAGGTTTTGTTCCTAAATATTGGGACGTCCAGCCTTAAGAGTAGTATAGTCTAGGAATGACTATATGAAGGAGCCTTCATGGTTCACCTTGGAGGAAGGAAACCCCAAGACAGACTGAGGTTGCAATCCTAACTACACTTTCCTGGGAGTAAGTCCCATTGACCATTTCTGAGTAGATATGCTTAGGATTGGGGTGTGAGAGTCCAACGGGTTCAGCACACTTACCATGGCATTGCTGCTGTTGAACTTCTGAAAGTGCTCCTGAAATGCCTGGAAGTTTCCAGAAGCCTTGTGGCTTGAAGGCTTGTGGTGCATCTGAAAGAGAGAGACAGAGAGACTTTTGTTTACCCCGTTTTGGCACCCAGCGGCACCGCCTGCTCCTGTTGGTTCACCCAGGGTTGGCACAACCCTCCTTGAGCATTCCTGAATGTGCCACTGGCTTGCCTGTCAGTGCAGTGGGTGCAGGAAAAGGAGGGTCTGCCTGGCCCAGCATCCTTCTCCCCATAAGAATGTCACTGGCCTCCACCAAACCAATATCAGGGCAGGCAACCGCACTCCTCCGTGGTGGCAGCTTGCACTCAGGTTGCCCCTAATGCTGAGGTTCTCATTTGCCTCCATGACCTTTGATAATCATAGCCCAGGGTCTGCATTTGGGGGTGGCAGGAGCTGCTACTCACACAAAGCAGGAGGTGGTCTTGGAGGGGTTTCAAAATCTCCAACACCCACGAGGCGTCTTTGGCGACAGCAGGTTCATTTTGGTTCTGCAGGACGTGGACGGCCAGGCTCACCTCCATCTGCACGGCCTCCAGCTTCTCCCACTTCTGCAAAACAGAGTTCGGGACATGGTTGGTTGTGCGGATCCTCCTGTTCCATCCGTTGCTGCCTCTTGGCCCACATGAGGACAGAGCTCTTGTCTCTGCTCCAGCCCGAGCCCCCGGCAGGTTCAGCTAATGGGCCTCCCCTTGGCCACATCTATTCACAGATGACCAATGCAGAGTCTGGCACATGGCACATCAGTGCAAAGATCCGTCCTGGCCAGTCCTTCTCAATCAGCTTTGAAATGGGTCTCCTGTGCGCAATATGCCACATTATGGTTATTCACGAGCGCTCCGGCGGAGGCAGGCAGGCAAGCCTTCTTAATGTCACTCAGGAAAATGTGTGTGGGGGTCTCCAAGGCGGGCCGGCCATCCCTCCCACCCTCCCTTCCTTCAAGCGTCGGGTATGCCGTCCACTGCAGCAGGTAGCATGGGATGCTATGGGTGCAACATCTCCCATTACTAGAAAAGGGAGCACCCTCCAAGGCATCTTCCTCAGTCTCGTGCGCTCCAGAGGACAGTTTTGAATGAGCCATGCCACTCACCGTCATGTTGTCCAGTTTCCACCGGGGTTCAAGATGCTCGCTGGAGCAATTCTGCCAGGGTGCCACCTGTCCAAACCGCAGTTCCTCCTTAAAAGGGAAGAGAGGCAAACATGGAAGCAAAGTCAGGGCAGTGAAACCCCTCTTCACACCACCCCCGTGTGCCAGGATCATCTAGGGAAGAACCATCTCTGGGAACAGGAGACGTGGGTCAGACTTACGTATTTGTTCCGGAGGGTTCGGAACGCGGGTTCCTTGTCCTTGAGGTGCTTGTAACGGTTGAGGTAGCAGGACTTGGTGGGGGCACCGCTGATTTCCAGGAGGATTGTCAAGGCAAGAAGCGTCACAATCTGCTTGAATTTGCTGGAACGGATCTGCTTGGAAGTCGCTAAATTGGAAGGCAAAAGGGAAAAATAAGGAATATAGATCCAAACTTGTTATACACTGATTTACTGATACAGTAAAACCTTAGATGGAGAGCATTTTGCAAGACAAGCAAACTTTTCTAATAAATTTTGTCTTGCAATACAAGTGCAAAAATAATCCTGGCTGCGATATGGCTGGTTTTGAGAGAGCTAGCCTTGCATGTCTACTCTAAAGTAAGCCCTATTATAATCATTGGGGCTCACCCCAGTTTGCAGCCTTAGAGACCTGAGAGACTCAAGGCACAATCCTAACCAATTTAGGCCGGCCTAACTCACCAGGCGCATCTCTCCACGATGGTGTGGGGAGGTCGGCGTATGCCTGTGCACTGACCTGCACTTAGAATGCAATCTAACCTTTTGGCACTTTTGTGACACCCCCAGGTCAGCAAAGGACTTATGCCAGGGTTTAGGCTGGCCTAACTAGAGGTTAGATTGCATTCTAAGTGCAGGTTAATTTTTGTTCATATTAATTTTTTTCTTTATTATTTGTATTATATAACAGTATCGTAATCATTTTATATGAATATTATTGGGTTGTGGAACGAATCCTCTGAGTTTCCATTATTTCTGATGGGAAAATTTGCTTTTTGGATTACAAGCAACGAATTACGCTTGTAAACCAAGGTAACACTACATAGATTTGACCCAACATGAATAAACACCCCAAATCAGTTTATAAAACTGCTTTTCTTCTGTTGTCATGCAAGCTGTCGTTCCATTTTTCAGAATCGGAGCCTTGCAGATACTGAGGCACTGCCTTTTCTAACGAGGGGCACAATCCAGAGTAAGTATGGGGAATCCTTGCTCCAGTGTAAGAACAATATACTCTGGATTGCAGTATGAATTTCCCATAGGTTTTCACTAGGTGGTGCAGTAACAATGGGTGCTCTTAATGGGTGCTCGTAACGTCTCTTACGTGCTCGTAAACTATGGGTGCTCGTAAACTATGGGTGCTGGCTTGTAGGGAGGAACAAGAAACCTAGAAGTTGGTGTTTAAACCTTAGTTTCCTATAGTTTTCCTTATCCACAAGAGGTTCTGGATTGGGACCCTACTGGATTGCAAGGGAGACTCGTCGAGCAAATGTACTGGAGACGCTTATGTGGGACAAGTTTCTCAAAGCAATTTGCAGAACTATTCAAGCCATTGCAATAGCAAAGTTAAATGAAGGGCCCAATTGATCTGCCTTCCCGGTGTGGATGCAACTGTGTCGAGGGGGGGGGGGGTGTTGCATTGGGGGGGGGAGCAGTCACAGACTCAGGTGACTCAGACACAAGGTAGAGCCACTGTATCTTTCCAAACCAGATGTTTGAAGGGATTTAATGGTGAGCATCAGCGTCGCACCTTCTTCTGGAGGCCCCAAGCTGCAGAGTGTGCGTTTCTTCAAGGCATTGCCATATGGAGAAATGGATGCTGACGGTTCTTTGAAGACGTCATCTGCGCCCTGGGTGGGTGTGGGGCTGGCCCAGGCATCCCACTATCTCCCACCCCTCCTCCACTTGTGCCAAAGCAATTCCACGCTGGATCAAGTGCCTCGATGCTCGCACGTGTCCTCCGTAATCACCCGCAAACCAGATTTCCTTCTGCTTTGCATCTCTGGGATATAGTTCCTGAAAGGCCGCTAATCTGCCTCGTTAAAGAGCCCCACGCAGTTCCTCTGCCGCGGCCTGAGCGAGGCAGTTTGGCTGCCGGAGAGACGTGTGGCCGGGCTGGGACTCCTAGAGATAACAGCCAGGTTGCAGGCTGGCGCAGGCTATTGCCGTCCCCGTCATCATCGACCAAAGATGGGCAATTCTGCCTGGGTTGGCAGCGTCTTCAAGAGGGGGGTCGAAACGGGGGACGCTTCAGCTAAGCTACAGCATAATCCAGTTTGCAAAAATGCGCCAAAGTGACAAAATTCTCCTCGCCGCTAATTAATACCGAGCAAGCGGGATAGCTCAGCTCACCTTCGGCGCGCTAATGAAATTGGCAACGTGTCCTGCATTGTTGCGGCGTTTAATGGAGCTTGGCGGACATTTCGATAATGGAAAAAAGAAGACAGGAGCGCAGGGTTTTTGTGAATGCCGAGCAGATCAATTGTTTTAAGTGCGTGGCAGGCTCTCCGCTCTAATGAGCGCCTCTCTGGCAGGATAAGGTGGCTGCGCAGGACGGCAGGAGCGCAAAGTGTCACCCAGATTCTTCCTCCTATTCTGTCTCCCAAACACAGTGAGTTTTTGCTCTGCCCTTGGCTGTTCTACAAACACTGCTGCTTTCTAGTCCTGGTCATGCTACTTGCGCCTGCGGCGGTGAGACCGAAGCCATCCCTGGAGGACCTTCTCCCAAACAGCTGTTTGAGATGGTTCTCCTTGTCCTGCTTACTCTTTAGAGGTCCAACCTTGTTATACGCACATTTTTATTACTCGGATTTGACTCAACAAAAATGGCCACTGCAAATCAAAGTTTTAAAAACTGCTTTTCTGCTGTTGTCCTGCAAGCAATATTTTATTTTTAGGTCCTAGAATCAAATCCCTGCAGATATTGAGTCACCACCTTTTGAACCTATTGCACCATTAGGTGCAACAGAGGAGTAAGAAACCTAGGAGTGGGTCTTGAAACCTATTTTTCCGTTGATTTTATTATACGCAGTTTTTAAAATATCCGGGGGAAGTTCTGGAATGAATGGATCCTAGTGGATAAGGAGGGACACCAGTATTTTGAAAAAGAACACCATGTTCCAGTCCAGCAGGAAGAGAAGCAGGACCTTGAAGGAGCCACCTTAGCAGGACAATAAGGATTCCTCACCCTGTGGTGGGGCATCCCATGTTTCCCAGGCGGATGGGAGCTTTCAGGTGGAAGGAATTGTTGTAGGTGCCTCCACGTAGGGACGTAAACTCATATCCAGCACACTCTGGGCACGTGTTGGTGTGAGATAACTCTTGGGTGTAGTGCCTGAAGGGGTGCCCCATGGCAGCCGCTTCTACCCATCTTATTTCCTAGACTTAAAAAGGAAGAGGCTGAAAGGTGGGAAGTGGGGTCGAGAGCATCAGAGACCCTCTACCCACCACCCCTCTCCTCCTCATTTCCACTGCATACTGCTTGGGCTCATGGGTGGGCCACCCTGGCTGTGGGGAGGGGGAATCAATAGATCCCTTTCATTTCCTGAAAGGCTACTCAAGAGCCAGGCTCTTCTTGCCTCTCCTCTGGCAGCCCAGATCTCTTCTGTAATTCTGCCTCCGTCTACTTTCTTGCCATGTAAAGCCCGCTGCACCTTGTCTGAGTTTCCAGTGACAGGGAGAATAATAGCTCCCCATTCCCTTTATGACTGCCTTTTAAATTCTGAAGAGTATCATTATATGGCCTTTGGCGCATAATCTTCTTTTCCCTAAGCTGAACAGAGCTGCCTTCCTAACAGGTTGTGTGCTGAACTCTTGTTCTTCTTGGGTGCCCTCCTGTCCTCGCACTCGTGCCTGACGAGTCTCCCGACATGCAGGGCATGCAACCGAGTGGAGACCCCATGAAATGCCACGGCGGTGGTGGTGGTGGGGAATTGGCCTGGGCACCTGGACTTCACTGGCACATCCATTTTCCTGCAGCCAATCCAAACCGGAAAGGCATGCGGGGCCTTTGCACCCCCATCATGTCCTTTTACATGCAATCTATTTAGGTTCCAGCACCGGAACCGGGATGAAAGAGAGTCAACAAGCGCTGGGGGGAGGAATTGCTCTTATCTCTCCCCTTTTATCCTGGGATAAGTGATTGTCTAAACAAGAGCCCCGACAGCTCCGCTTCCGTCGGCACAAGGGGGCTTTCCGAGTGATCAGAGGCAGCCAGCCAGGATGTGTGCAGACTGAGAAACACGGTGGGATTTCTTGTTCGTGCAGAGGTGGGTTAGATGCAAAGTCTGCAGGGATTGTCTCTCTTCCTTCTCATCTTTGTGCAGAGTCTGGCTTGAACAATACTGAATATTAATATTTCAAGGGCTGTTATCTCATGATCAGCCTCTCCAAGAGAGTCACATCTGGACTGCATTAACCAGGCCAAGCAAGGGAAGGAGTGGAATAATTGACTCCACTCTGAAAACCGTGTACTGCTCCCCCCCCCCCCGACTCTGATGACATGCACATTAGTGTGCAAAGGCCTGCCCTGCGTCGGGGCTCCTGTGCTTCCAAATCCAGCAGACCTTGTCCCAAGTACAGGTGTATTAACTTCATTTTCAGCCTGTTCTTTCTCCAAATCCCTGCCCTGCCTCCGTGTTCAGCCAGAACGCTCAGGACAAATTGCAATGAAATTGGCTTCCCAGAATTCCTAATTTTCTCCGGGAGTTCAGGCTTTGAATGTAACGACTTGTGATCTGCCACATCCAAGGTGCCACTCGGGTTTGCTCTATCCATGATTGCAAAGATGGGCATCCCTCACCCCTTCCCTCTGGATATATCCCGGAAACCTTCCCACCTGGCCACTGTCGGCCCCATCCAAAGGAAGGAAAGCTCGCTGAAGGGTGGGATTTACTCTCAGGTGAACACGCGGAAGATTGCAGGCACATAGATGTGCAAGGTGGGTGGATGCTTGCTGGAAGTCTTGGCCAGGGGTAGCGGCACAGATTGGAAGACTGCGTGAAACGCTAACTTCCTCCAGCTGCCCCCTGTGTAATCTTGGAGCAAGCTAATTGCACCATTACTGCAGGAGGAAAAACTCTGATAAATAAAATATTGGAAGGAATGATGGCTTTTCAGAAGCGCCAGAAGATAATTACCTTCACTCCACAGTCCGTGCTAACCAAACTCGTTTGTCACTGTTTAGGGCTTCAATTATTTCTCTGTAACTACATTTGCATTGGGAAGATGAGGAATTGGCCAATTAGCACCCGGTTGGAAGGGGTTCGGATGGGGTGCCCTAGGAGGAACTGGGGCTCTGGGGATGGGAGCAGAAGAAGTGGGAGAGTTGGCTGTGGTCTGGAGCCCAGATCGGGGCATGGTGAGGCGTAGCCCCCTCTCTACCTGCTCCCTTCCCCAAGAGATGGAGTGCCTTTCAGAGCTGCATCATAGAGGTCCAGCTTCCTCCATCATAGTAGGAAAAGATACACATACCCCCGAATCCAGAGTAACTACAGGAGCACATAAGAGACATTACGTGCACCCATAGTTGCTGCACCACCTAGTGAAAACCTATGGGAAAATCATATTGGATTCCAGAGTAAGTTGTTCTTACAATGGAGTAAGGACTCCCCATAAAAAGCAGGCCTCCGTCAGTCTTAGAAGTATTGTGCTCAGCGCTGCATACGCTGCATGCAAAGCACGAAGGCCTGGGTTGGATTGTTATGGAGGAGAGGCTGTTACCCAAGCAGCAAATGCCCCTCTCCACACCACTGAATGAGTCCAATGGAAAGGCAGAGCCAATACGGTTGGATCCAGCTGGCGTCGCAGGCTGGGCTTAGGACAGGAGCTCACCCTGTCTTGTGGCCGACCCGGGTCTCGAACCCTGGCCTGCTGGTTAACAGGCACAGCGTCTTAGCCACTTGCGCCACCCACAGCCTTATTAATGCATAATAATTCCCTTGAATGAATAAATTTTTCTTGGACCTCTTTTTTTCTGGCCATCAACATGAAATGATTCAGAACAAAACAGAAATGTGACAATTGCGAAGAAACCATTTCTGCTGAAACTGTCAGATGATACAGAATGAGTAAAAAATGTCAAGTATTAGCAAACGTTCTGACAACTGAGTACAGTGTTACCTCTCATAACAAGCGTTTCACATAACAAGTATAAATTTCCAAGAAACCAATAAATTTCCAAGAAACCTTGCTTCACGTAACAAGTTCCGCTTTACTTAGCAAGCAAGTGCGGTATGGGCATGCGTGCTATGCAGACCTGACACTCCGTGATGAGGCTCTTTAAAAGGGCTGCTGGCCAGCACTGCTGTCTCTAACTGCCCCCAACTTGGGGGCCAGTTGCCTGGGGGTGCCAGAGGCAGCTGCCCCTAACTGCCACCAAGTGCCCCCACCGACCACCTTGAACCTCCAGCAGCAGCCCAGGTCAGCCTCCCAGGAACTGACCCCATGGACCGACCCCCATGAAGGGTCAGCTCCAGCTTGGGAGCCAAAACTGCAAAGGAAGTCCAGATCACCAACCTGTCACGGCGTCCATGTCTTCGGCACGGTCTCACTGGGTCCTCTCTGAGCGGGGTTCTCGTCTCTGCCCTCGGAAGGTGTTCTCTGGTTCCTGAGTCCTCCATGGCCCCAGATTTTATGCTCGTCCAGCTTTCCATTTGTAAGATAACGAAAAGAAAATGGATTCTGCTTTGGAGGCCTGGCAGCCACCCAGGGAAGTCTTGCAGCATGATGTTTAGAAACCAAGCAAAGGAAAGTGAAAAGCGGAGCAGGTGTTGTGGCACCTGAAGTGCCGGCAGTGGAAATCCCAGGTGAAGATTAGCCCTGGTGTGATGTCACGCTGGGAGCAGGAGAGGGAGGAGCGGGCAGAGGGAATGCCCAGGAGTTGCTTGGCTGGTTATGGGACTTCCGTGCCTCCTGGGGATGCCCTGTCCAGAGTCCAAAGTGGTGGCAGAATCCTTCTGCTGTGGTGGCTCTGGTGGCTGGCTGGGAAAGAACCCCGGAGCAGAACAAGGTGAGGAGGTGTCAGTCGGGCTTGTGACTGTCTCTCTCACTTCTTGTTTTCACTCCTCCAGACCAGACGGTGAGGTTGGGGAACCTTCTGAGCCGGTGGTGAGGACAGCAGGGGTGGGAAGAGGCCCCCCAGCCGGCTCCGCTTCTGGGGAAGTTGCAGATTCCAGGCCAGGGGGCCACATGCCTTCTTTTTCTGTTTTGTTTTTCATTCCCCTCCTCCAAAGAGGGGATTTTCCTCTTTCTTTCTGTCTTTGATATTAAACTAAAAAAATTCCTTCCACGCTGAATGGACCACAGTTATTGCTTTGATCCAGGGATTGTTTGGGCCAAGGAAACAACCATTTTCATTCCTCGGCCCGTATTTCCCACCTGGTCCTTGGGTGATGGTGTCCTCTTGGCCAGCTTGGAAGCTGGAGTTTGGAGCAGCCTCTGATGCTCTTTGGTTGGGGTGAGCCTGCCAGCCTCACGACGGCTTCATAATGCCTTCCTCTTCGGTTTCATGGGTACCCTTGGGCTGCCCTTGGGGTCACTTCTCCCAGCCCCTCTTTTCTTCACTGGCTTCTGAGGGTTCAAGGATGAATTTTCTATTCACTACTTAAGTTATGGGGTTGGTTTAATTACTGGGTTCCTTCCCTGGTTGTTTTTCTTTAGCTCCAGCAGCCCCATTCCCCTTCTAGGGAACAGAAGCGGAGAAATGGAGACAGTCCCACAACTTCAAGGACCCCTTCCATTGACACTGACAGGCCTGGAACGGGCCTGAGGATGAGCAGGCATCCTAGCAGGACTTGCCCAGGAACGGGTGGCCGTGGCGTAGTTAATGGTCATCTAGCCCAGTCCAAAGCTTAAAATGTTGTCCTAGAAGTGATGTCATCCCAGGGTATTTTTAAAAAGAAAATGGGGAAAAACCTGCCTCCTCTTCCTCAGCAATTTCACCACTTGTTTGCTCTACTAGTGGCATCGCTGAAGCTCCTCTTTGCCATCTGGAGTCGCAGAAGATTTTGTTGCACCCCCTCCTGCGACAACAAAATCAAATTTAATTAAGTAATAAAAAATGAGAATTACGTCCCTTATTGGTTGGGGAGACTGTGTTGGGGCAAAGAGGAATGGCTATTTTCCCCCTGCTCAGTATAAGAGGAGCACCTCTTAGACGTGCCTGTTAGCATGCATAACAGTGGTATGCTACAGTGGTACCTCTCATAACAAGCGTTTCACATAACAAGTATCAATTTCCAAGAAATCTTGCTTCACATAGCAAGTTCCACTTCACTTAACAAGCAAGCGTGCTATGGGCACTTGTGCTATGCAGCCATGATGCTTTGCAAGGAGGATCTTTAAAAGGGCCTGCAGCCAGTGCTGCTGCCTCTAACTGCCCCCAACTTGCGGGCAGTTGCCTGGGGGTGCCAGAGGCAGCTGCCCCTAACTGCCCCAAGTGCCCCCACCAGTCACCTTGAACCTCCAGCAACAGCCCAGGTACAGGATGACCAGATTATTCCTGAACTCCAGGGCCAAAATTCCTACCCACGTAAAAAAAAATGGCCAAAAATGTATTTTTTTGTTTTTGTTTTTCAGTTTTATGAACATAACTTTTGATAGGAAGGAGATATCTCCAAACTGATTTTTGCCTTGGATTCTGCTCTTCAATACGAATCCAACGACATATGGCATGATGGGGTACTGCGCACTATCACAAAGTTTCAAAATGTAAGCCAATGTAGGACAATGAAGCCAAATGTAGGACACCTGGACCGGAGGCTAAAAATCCGGGTTTTTCTGGTCATATGGTCACCCTGCCAGGTAAGGCTCCCAGGAAATTGTCTTTGATTGCAGCCTCCTAACCATGTCTACTCAGAAGTAAGCCCCATTGTGTTAAATGGGGCTTACTCCCAGGAAAGTGTCTTTAGGATTGCAGCCAGGCCCTACAATCCAGAGTAATTACGGTAGCACGTAAGAGACATTACGTGTACCCGTAGTTACTACACCACCTAGTGAAAACCTATGGGAAATTTGTACTGCAGTCCAGAGCAAATTGTTCTTACACCGGAGCAAGGACTCCCTGTGGTTACTCTGGATTTCACCCTAAGTAGACTTCATAGGCTCCTGCACATTGACTGCATGTTTTGAATTCAAATCCAGTGTTTTGTCATCATTTGTACATCCAGTTAATATTTTTCTATGAATATTTTGGGGGTTGTGAAACCAGTTGTCTGAGTTTCCGTTGTTTCCTATGGAAAAATCCGCTTCACTTAAAGAGCATTTCACTTAAAGAGCAGGCCTCCAGAGGAAATTAAGCTCTTTATGTGAGGCAGCACTGCACATACATGACACTGAGAGCTGATTTATACGAAGACCTTATTAGTTCCATGCAGAATTGGAATCACATCTCCTTGGCTCTCCGAGCAATCAGTATCATGGGAAGGTTTGAGTTCAGAAAATCCACTCTTTGGTTCCATAGGATTTTGTGTTTTCATTTTCTGGTTAATCGGCCATAACCTTGACCAGAACAGAGCCGTTCCAGTGCCGTTTCTTTCATTGCATTCTGCATTTAATTACCTTTCCAGCAATATGTAACATGATGGTATTATTGTTCATACACACCCAACCTTTCACCATTTTAGCCACTAGTGTCAAGCTCAGCATGTAGCCCCCTATAGCTGTTGTCGCCCGGTGCAACTGCACCCCCTGCTCCCCCCCAGCTATGTCACTGACGGGAGGGTTAATATTGGACTACATGGAACGCAGTGCGGAATCACTAGTTGGGTTCTGGTTGAGGTAGGCCAATGAAAGTGGTGCAGAAGAGGATGGGTGCCTGCAACACCTTACTAGAAAGAGGATCCACTCTTTTCTGGGTATCAACTGCTTTGCAGCTTCTTGGCGGCGTCTGAAGTACAGCCAAGCGGTTTCCACATGAGTGAGCTGGAAAACTACAAGTCCTTTTCTAGATGCCGAGCGCACTCCGGCAGTGGCGGGAAGAATCTCTGTTCCTTCCACTCGGTCTAATCCAGTTTAATTGGATGAGCTTCCAAGCCTGCAAAGGAGGCAGAGTCTGCTCCTCCTGGGAGTGCAGGGCACTGGTGAGGGTGCAGGCAGCGGTGGGTGGGTGGGAGTGCCTGTAAAGGGGCCGTATCTCCTTTCCCCATTTTCAGGGGGGACTCCGATCCAAACCAAGGTCTGCCTGGGAGATGCCAGGCTCTGGGCACCTTTGGCACCAGAATGTACATAAGCAAACTGGGGAAGGGAAACTTCAAGGGCACAAGTTTGCCAGTGCTGGGTTAGTAGGAAAAGGAAGTGCAAGTCTGGCTGGGCCAAAGATTAGAGACCCTTTTTTTTTGGGGGGGGGGGGAAGGTAACAATGCTTAGGGGGCAGCAGAGGTGGATTGGGCAGAGGGAGAAGCAGCTTGTGGTGGCTTGGTGCTCCTCCTGCTCCCTGGCCTGGCTGGAGGAAGAGGAGGAGAAGGCCTCCCCCAGTTGCTGCAGTGGAATTCATTGCTGCCAAGTGATCTTGTGGCGGTGAGTTCCACAGACTGTTTCACTGCAGGGTTCCTCTGAAGAGGAAGTGAAAGGGTAGGTGGGGGCAGAGCAATGGAGAGAGGTGAAGGGTGGGGAGCTCCAAACACATCAGAAGAAGGAGAAACCTCCAGGAGGATCTGGAGAAACTGGAATCCTGGGCTGTAAAAAACAGAATGAACTTCAACGGGGAGAAGTGGAAGGTTCTGCACTTAGGCAATAAAAGCCAAAAACACAGGTATAAAATGGGGGATACTTGGCTTGGCAGCACAACATGTGAGCAGGATCTTGGAGTCGCCACTGTGGATCACAAGCTGAACATGAGTCAGCAGGTGATGTGTCTGCAAAGAAGGCAAATGCCATTTGAGGCTGCATTAAGAGGACTGGAGCTTCCAAGTCGCGAGAAGTTCTAGTTCCTCTTTATTCTGCATTGGTGAGACTCACCTTGAGTCCTGTGTTCAGTTCCGGGCTCCTCACTTGAAGGAAGATGCAGCCAAACTGGAGCAAGTCCAGAGGAGAGACAAGAATGATCAGTGGGGTGGAAGGGAAGCCCTACCAGGAAAGGTTGGGGGAACTTGGGATGTTCAGCCTGGAGAAGAGGAGGCTGAGGGGAGACCTGATTGCCCTCTTCAGATACCTGAAGGGCTGTCATAGGGAGGAAGGGGCCAATTTGTTCTTAGCTGCTTCTGAAAGCAGAACTAGAACCAATGGGGACAAACTGCAAGAGAGGAGATTCCGGCTGGAAATCCGGAAAAAATTCCTGACGGTTCAGGCGGTTCGGCAGTGGAAGGGATTGCCAAGGGAGGTAGACTCTCCCTCACTGGGGATCTTCAAGCAGAGGCTCCACCAGCACCTGTTGGGATGCTCTAGGGGGAATTCCTGCTGCAGGCAGGGGGTTGGACTAGATGACCTACAAGGTCCCTTCCAACTCTAGGATTCTATGATACTATGATTCTTCTTCTGCTTGCTAGACCTGGTTGGTAGGTGGCTCTGGCATTGAGTCCCCACTGCCACACAGGGAGCAGCCCCAATGGTTGCCGAACCTCTGAGCAGTGGTGTAGCTCGAGGGGGTGGAGCAGTCAGCCTCCCCCCTTCAGAGCCCTTCCAGGCTGTATGGCTTCATTTTTCTCCCCTCCTCCTGGCCTGGAATGGACCAGCAATTCTGCTTTTATTCTTTCTCCTTGGGAAGCATCACCGCTCAGTGGTGGAGCCATGCCTGCTTTGGCAGAGTGAGACTATTGGGGGGGGGGGACTATGCTCCCTCCCTCTTGCAGGAGGTGAGGCTGAGCTGTACTGGCCAGCTTCCCCCCCAACCCACATCTGCTTTGTTTGTTCTGCCAGAGCACAAGTGATCCAATTGATTTATGGCATTAACCGGAGGGGATTAGAATTTTGCACATCAGCTGAAAGGTGAAGGCGGTGGGAGGGGGCGGTCTGGGCAGCTGCCCTTGGAAGGCAGTCACCTGTTTCTTTGCAGGCAGGGGAGAGGAGAAACCAACAGGAGTGCTGACCAAGAACCCCTGAGTCTGGAGAGAGCTGATGCCCCTTTCATGCCCACTGTGAAGGGTGAGGGGCTACAGCCCATCTTGCCCTTCCTATCGGCAATGTACTCCTGCACTTGCACTCTGCGGCGGATGAAAGGAACAACCTCTGATTCTCCTCCACAGATCCAGTCTTTGGGCAGCAGTGGCCGGGGCTGGCAGCACCTGGTCTCCCTGGCACCTGCAGTTGGAAAGGGTCTTGGGCAGAACGTAAGGCTGCTGATGAGCAAGAGTCCCTGCCCGAGGCTGCTGCCAGGCACAGCAGGTGCTGCTGGTGTACCCAGGGTGACCAGATGCCCAAACCTCAAAAGGAGGACAAGGTCTTGGATTCCTCTCAGTCTGGCCTTTCTGGCAGACAATGGCATGTTTACTCACGAGTAAAGCTGCAATATTGGGCACTTTCACTTTCCCATAGAGCTCAATGCATATTTTTGATTTTTAGTTTTTGGGCCATAACATTTGATAGGAAGGAGGTATTTCAAAACCGATGCTTGTATTGAATTATGTTCTTCAATACGAATCCAGTGACATATGACATGCTGGGGTACTGCACACCATTGCCAAATGAAGGACAAGGAAGCCCTTTTGGAGGACACACGGACAGAAGACTAAAAAAGAGGACAAATCCGGAAAAATCCAGTCATATGGTCACACTGCGGAGCATGGCCTGACTCTGTAGTTATCCCTATACTGGCCGTTTGTTAGAGGCTGCAGCACAGCAAGGAGTGCAAGACTCCCTCCTCTGGATCAGGGCCACAACCCGGACCAGGCCCTCCTGCCACCATCAGAACCGGTGAGTGTCCCAAAGGCCAAAGCATGCGGGTGCGAAACCTGGGGCTGTCCAGCTCTGAGCAGCCAGGCTCCCTGCATGACCTCTACATGACTGGCTCCAAGTGGGAAGCAGCCCTGGTTAGCCCGGGGGATTGACACTCACTGGAGTGCAGCAGTCCAGCCAAGACCACTCATGACTCTGGACAGCCCAAATCCCTGCATATCCCTCTCCTTGCCAGCCTCCCCTGCAGTGTCTCCTCCTCATTTGCACCATTGGTTGCATGCATCACGATCAGTGGTTCTATGACCTAATAACCTAAATTAACAACAGGTTGTATGTCCCATTAGTAAGCCGTTCTCCGAACCAGGCGCTCATTAGCAAAGAGTTCTATAGAACCTGTGAGAACCCCCTGAAGCCCACCACTGATTTGCATCATGTAGTGCAAAATGAGAGTGCTGCAAAGCATGTGCCAAGTGCAGTGCCATTGGCGCCACAACTCAGAGGTCAGCTGGCAAGGATAGACCTTAAGAACCTGCTTGGTGGCTGGCAGGAAGGCACCCAGAAGAGATCCCCCAGAACAAGGGAAACACCTGGGGGTGGAGGTTCTCTAAGTTCCTCTTGCTCAAGAGAAATTCTCAAACCCCATTGAAAAAACTGGCGGTTTATGGTCTTGAATGCTGTGTCAATACAGGGGAAAAGCAGATATAAACGCTGGAATTAAATCGCTGCTGCCCCCAGGCTGCTTTTCTTCCTTTGTCCTGGTGCTTTTGATGGGACAATATTGAGCAAAGCTATTAAACGGCTTGGATTTTCTAACATGCCAAACGGTGGCTAAACACCCCCATCTCTTATTTATTCCAGTAGCAAAGACAGATTGGCAAATGGGGGGGGGGAGGGGTCTGGTGGAAAGGAGGGGGTGCAGGCCGAGCCGTGTCCACACACCTCTTCTCCCGCAACCCGGCACCAGGCCCCGCGGAGACAAAGGTCCCGATTAATTCCGTTGATGAGCTCCATAATGACTTCAGATCATGTTTTCCAGCTGAAGGCAAAGGAGACGCAAGAGAAGAGAGGGACGGGCCGTGGCGCCCACGTTTGGGGTGGGCGCGGGCACATCGGCCCCCTCCTTGCATGCCCTTTCAGGGAAGAAGAACTGGCACTAATGATGTTGCCAGAGATTAAAGGCCTGGCAGTGGGCCGGGTGGGAAGCTAGCGTGAGGCAGCAAAACCGCAGGGCCAATTACTGCGCTCTCCCCGGCCTCATCCAGGTGCGTGATGCATGTAGCGCGCAGGCTGGTTGAGTCACCTTCCAAGGGCACCCAAGGGCGATCTTGTGCACAACTATGCTGCCCAGTGCCTTCCCAAATGTAGGTCAAGTGGCAGCCCCATCCAGGATGCACGCCACATCAACTGGCGGTCCATCAACCGGCTGCTCAGATATAGCGAAGGCGCAGCTCCCGCCACAGCCGTGGGGCTCCTTTGACAGTGGCGGTTACAGTCCTGCAGTTGCTCTGTTTCTGTTTCAAGATCTTTCCTTTCTTGAATGCTACGACTGCTGACCCCGGGGGTTCCGAGATGAAAGCCTGCGAGGCGAGCGGGTTGAATTGACAGGCGCCTGATCCAGCAGCGAGAGAGATGATAAGGACTCATTACATGTTTGGTGGAAGTTAATTTCATCGGCCTGGTTCTGATGCCTCGTTCCCATCGCGCAAACCACTGGAATGGGCCAAGTGCCCACATCCTTGCCTCCCCTCCTCTGTGCACCAGAAGGCACCTGTTGCAAATTCAGTGGCGCTGCTTCGTGGCTAGTTCCTTTAGGCCCCAATCCCTCTTGGGTACAGTTTCCCAGAGCATTGCAGAACCATGTTTGGAGCCCTCCCCCACAAGCCAGGGTTGCAGACTGCCATTTTGTGGCATGGAAGCTCAAGGGCTGCAATCCTAAAGACACTTTCCTAGGAGTAAAACCCATTGAACAAAATGGGGCTTACTTTTGAGTGGACATGGTTAGGATAGTGCTCAAAGCCTCTTGCCCAGAGGGCGCCATTCTCCAAATCTGAATTCCAGGGCCTGAACTTGCCCGTGTTCCCCTCCCCAACTGGTCCCTTCCTACGCTCGCTCTCATTTTTGAGGACAACAGCTCAGCAAGCAGTGCTTCGGCACACTTGTTTACTGGTGGCGATGGGTGGTTTGCATAGCGTGGATGGCCAAGGAGTGAGCACAAGGGTTGTGCCATACTGTCCTCACAACACCCCTGGGGTAAGTGAGGGGCAATCTTGCAAAGGCATCACAATGCAGGCCTCCATGGAAAGTGCTTGCGCCTCCGGGCCTGCCCACTGGTCCCAGACTGGTCCAGTTCCAGCCCTCTGCTCTTAACCATTCAAGATCTAATCACAATGCCAGGCCTGTCCTCATTACCATCCCTGTTGGATTTCTGACCGCCATTCATCTGGGTTTGATTTTGGCCACTGAATCCTGACCTACAATTGTGGTGTTTGTTTTTTCCCAGTAATAGTGCATTCACTTGTGACTTTCCCTCCCAACAAGGCCAGCTTTAAGCCACTTGGACCAGTTTCTCCCAACTGGGCTCTGTGCCTGAGGGGGTCCTGCACACAAATAATTCCCTTTATTCTTTCGTTTCCTAATCAAAATTAATATTTTAATTTTGTTGCAAGTTTTTGTTGCAATTTTGTTGCAATGCTGCAAGTCATTGAAACAAGTGGTTTGTTTTGTAACTATTTTCAAAGGCAATTCACACATTTTGCTCCACATATTCGAGTGTGGTCTGTTTGGTCCCTTCATTCACATATGGCTTGCTTTCCATTCTAGCCCAGATATACAAAGCCACCACTAAATTATCTTCGTACTGTAAGACTGGCTGTGAACTGGGGGCTGTGCAAACCATGTGTCCAGTGGGGCCCCCCAGGTCCCAGTGCCATCCCTTCCTCCTGGTGCAAAGAGGGTGCCAGTGCCGGTGCCAGTGCTCAGCTCAAGCCAAGAAAGCCTCCTTGCCTTGGCCCGTCAGGCGCTGGACTGCCTTATGGCATGGAGGGGCTGGGCAGGCGGGCATCAATCACTCAGAGGAGCACTGTTGACACACGAGGAGGGAATTGAGGGACTATTTCATGTCAGGGTTTTATGGGCTGTCAACCACTTATCCTGACTGGCAGGGAGTGCCCGGTGGAGGGTGGTGACCATGATAGCTTATTAGCTGGCTTGACGTTGATGGGCGCGTGTTGGGGGGGCTTGAGAGACAGTCTAGTGGTGCAGATGGAGTTCCCTGCAGTGCAGTGAGAGGGACACTGTCATCGTCCCCCATGCTAACTCAGGTTAGATGTGAGGCTTTGCCAAGAGACCATTTGGTTGCTTCTTGCAGAAAACCCTGATGTGCAGCACTAGGAGTCGGGCATCAAAGTAATTCTCCATATGCTGGATGCGGCCCTGCTGAGGCAAAGGCAAGCCTGAGCTTCAGAAACAAAACTCCAAGTGGAGGGTGCTCAAACTGGCCTACCTTGAAGGGAGGTAGTGAGAGACTGGCTAGGCTGAAGGTATGTGCAACCCTGGCCAGCATGACGGTGAGAAAAGGGGCCATTCACCAGCCCTTACGCGGATGGACTTTGTTCTTGTACACCCCCTAGTAGATGCCACTGGAGTCCAGGCTTCTCAGGCTCATTCCTGCCTCCACTCCCCCCCCTTTTTTTCTGATCTCCTCTGAATTGAGTGTTTTGACTGCATGCCCCTCGGGGCACGGACCTGGCCCTTTGTGCTTTAATAAGCTCCGGCAAGTACCGGGGGCGCAACGTTAATAAGTATATAAATAACGATAAGCTAAATATAGACACTTGCTGCTGCAGAGCTCTGCATTTTTTTCTGGAGAGTTCACGTCAGCCTTCGTTGCGCTGGTGTGTGCATCGCGTGGGGGTTGAATTCAGCTCGGTGGAGGGCACGTGTGCTAGATTTTCCTCTTTCCCCACTGCCACGTTGAGTATCTCGAGCTCAGAATTCCAGCAGAGACGGCGCGTTTCCCAGAGTGGCATCTCAGTGCCTGGACTGCTCTCCGCTTCCCAGCAGCCGTTGCTTTGCGTTCAAGTTCTGCTGGATGTTCTGCCTGGGGGCAGACAGAGGTCTTTAGAACAGGTGGCAGGTTTAAAAGGAGGAGGGGGGCTGGCATGCCTCGTCCCACTCGGCTGGGGCCTCTGGGCTCAACAAATTCTGGAGGGGTTGCCTCTCTCTGTGTTTGTTTCCCTTGCAAGAAAAATCAAGGCAGCTTCGGTTGTGCCGAAGCCCGTGAGCATCTTTGGGGCACTCTTCTTCAAATGGCTGCGAGCAGAATTGGACCGATACATGCAGCCGAGGAGAACCTCCATGCTCAGAAGCAGTCTACCTCTGTCCGCAGAGGGAAGCTATTGCTTCATTCCATCCTTTTGGGTTGCTGGAAGATCCAGTGGACCTCCATAGGGCAGCAGAATGATGCACTCGCTGGGCTGAGCGTGCTGATCTAGCAGTTCTCTTGCATCCTTGTGAATAGGATCTGAGATCCTGCATGACACTGACCAGGTTGCCTTATTAGCCAGCAGCGTCCTCCTTTCACAGCCACAGTGCCTTTTGTAGTGCTGGGGTTGCCAAATATCCTCCCGGTTTGTGGGGATTGCGCTCACATATTGGCAAGGTTGACAGGGGGTCCTGTCCGGGTTTTGTAGGAGAGAATTATGGCAACCCTATGTAGTTCTCACCCAGGAAGTCCTGCCCATTCAGTAAACATCTCCTGCAGCATGAATGAAAAACATGCATTTCCACTCTGTCCACCACCAGATGCAAAAGGTTGATGCAGATCAGTGGAGTAGCTGGAGGGGGGTGGAGCAGTCAGTCTTGAAGGGAGCCAACATCTCTTCCCTTCAGAGCCATTCCAGGAAGATGGCTGTATGGCTCTGTTTTGTTCCCCCCACTTGGAATGGCTCCATAGGAGAGGGGGCTCTTCCACTTCACAGTGAGGCTCCTTTCAAGATTGACTGCTCTGCCCCCTCTAGCTACTCCACCGGTGCTGCCCATCTTGCCATGGATCCCCCAGAACAGAATGTGGCACAAGGAAGAATCCTGTGGCATTTCCATGATGAACACAGTCACTGGGGCATCCCCTGCAGAACTCCCTGCAACAATATCTGTGGAAGTCCTCTTAGAAACCCTGGCTGTGCACCTCTATGGCACAGCAGGAGGAAGAAGGTTTTGTCCCCGGAAGTACGGGTGTCCCTTGTTATTCTCTAGGGTTCTGTTCCATGTAAAATCCATGTATACAATGGAAAAAAATGTATATATGTATACATACATGCATAAAAATCCATGTATACAATGGAAAAATAGGTTAAAAGACCCATTACTAGGATTCTTGCTCCTCTGTTGTGGCTAATGGTATAAGGAAGTGCCCCACTACCTGCAGGGATTTGATTCTGGGACTGAAGAATGGAATGACTGCCTCTCTACAACAGTAAAAAAAGCAGTTTTTAAAACTGTGATTTGCAGTGGCCATTTGTGCGTTGATTCAATCCATGTATAAAAAATCCATGTAAATCTACATTGGACCTTTTCTGAGGATTAGGATAGCACTGGAGGAGGTCTGCTCACTTGAACCTTCTCTCCCCCACCCAGATTTCACATATGCCATCAACTACGTATCATTGGCAGGTGAGAGTCGGTTATTGAATATAAATTCCAGACCAGCAACTTGGATCCCCCAGAAAGAGCACCTCTGAGCACATGAGATGGTCCTCCTTGTGTGGTGGAGTTGCAGTGAGTTTGAATTCCCAGTTGGGAGTGAATCTCTCACTGTGAATGAATCTCCAGGTGGAGAGCGCAGCCCACCCACCCCTCAGCCCCAGCACATGACAGAGATCATGGATTGGAGACATGCTGCATAAAAGGTCAGTTATATTTCACTGATCACCGACGGGGAGACTGAGACGGATGGACTCGCGATCCCTGAGAGACACTCAACGGGGTGGAGGTGTGTGTTGGGCTGTGCTGTGCTGCTTAACTTCTCCCCAGGAAGATGCCTGACTGTGCTTTGGCAAAGGACAGGCTCTTCTCCGACCTCGGATGTGCGAGGCCACCCAGTGCGGCGAAAACTGCTTTGCACATGACCCGGCGCACTCTCCTTTAATATTCATTTGTGTGCCATGTGGGCCTGACATCAGTGAAAGGTTCCAGAGTGCAGTCCTGGATGGTGGAGGGTGGGAGGTTTCACCAGAGGTACCAGCTGGTCGCGTTCTGCTTCACTGCCTCCTTGGCCAGCTCTTGACCCAGTTCTGCCTGGAGCGGCTGGTGCTGGTGGCGCTGGCTGCCTGTCAGAGTGGGGAGTGTAGGGAAGGTGACAAGGCGGCCCAACGGTGGCTACCTGCCAACCATCACCCTCCCTGCCCGTGGTCATGCTCTGAGCTGAAAACATCCTTGATTTCTCTGCGCCGAAGCTGAGTAGGGCGAGTCTCTGATTCCACCAGGCCAGCCCTTGTCGCAAAGGTCGGCACCTTCTCCGTGTCTTTGCAGATGTTCTCCGCATGCTCAAGAAGGAAGTGGAGACTTTGGTGCGCAGCCAGAAACAGCTGCTGGCTTGCAAAGGATGCCACTTTTCCTGTGAGTCGAGATGGGCATTGTGTGAATCGCATTCAGCACAGCTCTGTGATTTATTTTTTTGAGAGGAGGGTAGAGGTAGGAAGCATCTACCTCTATCCATCCCCCATTAAACCCCCCCCCCCATTTATAGCCTAGTCAGGTTATCTTCTGGAGCCTTGCGCAAAGCCCAGCTCTGGCCCAAAAAGATGCCAGCCAGGGGGCTCCGGGGGGTACCAAATGCATCAGGTGGCAAGCTATAGGGAGACAACAAGCTGAGCTTGACACTAGTGGCCAAAATTATGAAAACCTTCATATGTATAAATAATATATTCTATTATTTATATATCATGTTCTATATCAAGGGAAAAATGTAATACTGAACACAACACAAAGAAACCACACATAAGGAAAGACAGTTTGGCATTTCCTGCTGCCAAGAAAGCGGGAACAAGTGCGGGCAACCAGATGCCCCAATGTCTTTCCTGCCTCCGACGATGCTGGGATTGGGGCCTCCAGCATCTCATCTCTGGCACTTGTCTTGTGAGCAAGAGATCCAGCCAATTCCAGAGAAGGGAGACCTTTGAGGCAAGGAGACGAGGCGCAGACAGGGATAGACATGGAGAAGACAAGGGACTGGAGCGCCTGCCTGATGAGAAGAAGAAGGACGTGAATGACATCTGGATAATTGTAAGTGGGATCCATAGAAGAGCTCATTTATGCTTCCCCCAAGGCTTGTCATCTCCTTAATCTCGGTGCCCTTTCTTTGACACTCCACTTTTTAATTAATCACAGACTGCCGGGTAGCAGGAAAGGGAAGGCAGGATGGAGGGGCCCAGCCAGGCGATTCCGGGTGGGTGGCCTGAGCCGGTCAGGATCGCTGCAGGCATGGCTGGAATTCTCTCTGCATCCCACATGCCACTTGTGCATGCATTACAATGCACTGTCTCCTCTGGGCTCCCCCTCTTAATTCTGGCCACAGTGTTGGCGGCATCGCCAGCCTCGCCCTGCTGCTGCCGCCTCCTCCGTTTTGAGGCCAGGGTGGGAGAAAGGGAAGGACTGGCATGAGCTAAGTTGGACTCCATGGGGTTGCAAGCGCCCGGGAAGGACACCCTTTCCCTGCTACTGGCAAAATGGGGATTTGGTTGGGGTGACCCTGAAGGCCTTCACCAGTCTCTCCCCAAGAAGGACCAGAGAGGAGAGAGGCAGTGCTGCTGAATAGGAAAAGATACACATGGTTTGCCTGAGACTGGCATCCTTTTGCTCAAAATGGGTTCATTCATTCATTCATTCATTCATTCATTCATTCATTCTATCTATCTATCTATCTATCTATCTATCTATCTATCTATCTATCTATCTATCTATCTATCTATCTATCTATCTATCTATCTATCTATCTATCTATCTATCTACCTACCCACCCTTTGCCACGCCAGCCCTCACAATCCGGCACGTAGGTTTTACTGATCGTATGACCTCCTGGCGCCCTGCGCCGTTTAATCAGGGCTTCGGCGAACAGCCTGTAAGATTAATTTACCGGGTCTGCCATGACAGCAGTTGGGACTGCTAATGGATGATTAATTGGATGTTAATGAGACATTGGCATAGATTAATCCTGCCCAAACGGGTTTGGCAAAGGTGGCGGTGGGGGGGGGGGAGATTTATAGGAGGGGAAAGGAGTTTAAAAAATGAGATTCTGCAGGAAGTGTGTGTTGGGGGTGGACGGGGGGTGGACAGAGTCTGAGGCTGGAACCACAGCCACTGAAAGTCAGATCCACGGAGGAAGACGCTGAAAGGAGCTGAGGGGTGGGGGAGGCATTTAGTTTCCCCTCTGGAAGCAGAACGGCACTTGGCATCTCAGATGCTCATGGATAATTCATTGCCACCTGCCACCAAGGGAGCCCCGCCATGAGCAGCAAGGCAGCCAGATGCAGCCCCCCAGCCACCCCCCCCCCGGCGTTCCAGCGGCCTTTGTCTCAGGCCTTTGTCTGCCTGATAGACTTCCCTGGTGTGTGCCCGACACGTGTGCTGCGTGGAGGGCACCTGTGTGCAGTTATCACGGGTCCGATTAATGGGCAGCCGAGTCTACACAAATTAAATCCAAATTTTGCAGCAGGGAAAAGCAAATTCCACTAGAGAAGAAGTCATGCAAATCAGCTCATCTCCTGATCTTTGTTTGTTCCTTCCGTGTTTTCTGCAAGGTGAGGGCAGGGTTGGTGGAGGAAGCCGTCAGCGCTGATCTACGTGATGCCTGCACCTCTTCTTCTTCTTCTTCTTCAGTCCTTTGCTGGCAAATTGGGGAGCAGATCATCCTCTCAACCCATATGCCGCTATAGGTGCTGCTGGATTACGTACATCATTCACAATATGCCTCCATTCTTGGCAATTGGTGGCAATGTTTCCGTCCTCGTTGATGGTCCGTCTCTGGTTCTTGAGGTCTTCCTCGATAAGTTTGACCCCTGGATTTCATGTTCAGCTCCCCTCTGACATTTGAGGCTTCAGAACTGAACCCCTGGCTTTTCCATGGTCAGTGCTGAAAGATGGGGACAGTGCCGGAGCAGAGCATGAGGGCTAGAAACATAGCTCTAAGATGGGACTCAGAGCCAAAAGGCCACATCAAATACCTGGCACAGCATCAAGGGCCAGAAAAAATTAAATAGAATAGAGCAGGAATAGAATGATGCGCATGGGGGGGGATGATGCACATGGAGGGGACGTTACGCATCAGGGTTTGATGTGCATGGGGTGATGATGCACATGGGGGAATGTTGCGCCTGGGGGATGTTGCGCATGGGGGTTGATTGCGCATGGGGTGATGATGTGCATGGGGGATGTTGCACCTGGGGATGTTGCGCATGGGGGTTGATTGCGCATGGGGTGATGATGTGCATGGGGGATGTTGCGCCTGGGGGATGTTGCGCATGGGGGTTTGATGCGCATGAGGGTTTGATGCGCATGGGTGATGTTGCACATGGGCAATGTTGCAGATGGAAGTTGATGTGCATGGGGGATGTTGCGCATGGGGGTTTGATGTGCATGGGGATGTTGTGCATGGAGGATGATGTGCATGGAGAGATGATGCACATGGGGGCTGATGCACATAGGGGGTGATGCACATGGATGATGTTGCACATGGGCGATGTTGCAGATGGGAGTTAATGTGCATGGGGAGATGATGTGCATGGGCAATGTTGTACATGGGGGGTTGATGCCATGGGGGGTTGATGCCCATGGGGGGGTTGATGCCATAGGGGACTGATGTGCATGGGGGGATGAACATGCACATGGGGGGTTGTTGCGCATGGGGGGTTGTTGTGCATGGGGGATTTGCCCATGGGGGGTTGATGAGCATGGGGGGTTGATGCGCAGGGGGCGATGGTATATGGGAGAATTTTACTCCCGCAACGTGGGTAAACTTTTCACTAGTTAATGAATAAATGGGCTTACATTTCCAGGATTTCTGTGAGCACAAACTCACAGCACAGACATAAAACACACACTTAAATGAACCCCCATTTCCACCACTGCAGCTCCAGCTGTGTTTGCTCAGCTTGGTCAGAGGTTCATAGGGGACCAGAGTCCGCTTCTGGCCCTCGGGCTGGGGTTTGGAGACCCCGTTCTAACCTTTTTCACAGCCATTGCATTCTCAGTATTCCTCCCCATATACTTTCTATCTTGCTTTTGCACGTCAGAACAAGCAGAAATTGGTCTGCCTGTTGGATCAGAGAGAGAACAGATCTGGACACGGGGACTCCTGGCTTCCCGGTCAGAAGCAAGTGAGGGAAGGACGGCTCTCCCGGAGTAATGGCTCCGTCCCTTGACGGCTGTCAGGAGGCGTGTTGGTTACTCGAATGCAAGGAGAAGCAATTAGGTCTGTGGTGACAATGGAGTTGGTGTAGAGGCTGCTGCTGACACCCAGACATGGAGATCTCCCTCCAGCAAGGGGAAGCCAGGCAGCCACTCTGTCCCTGTGCTTTTTTTTTTTTTTTTTTGGGGGGGGGGGAATTTGTCGCCCAGAGGAAAGCATTGGGGCAATGCAGAGACAGGCTGTCTATTACCATCTCCCCAATTTTCACAAGCAACTCAGGGCTGCGATGGATGTCAGTCCTGCAGACCGATGTTATTGCGGAAATCGGGGTGTTTTGTGTGCTACAGCATTGAGCTGGAAGTCCCTGCTTCGGCCCCCTTGCACGTACTTCCAGCCCTACACTGTCTGATTGCCTTGGAGACTCTCAAGCCCCAAATCCAGCGTGCGGGCATCAGCGACCCCTGTCAGCTTTCATCAGGGCTCTGATTTCTGCCTAACCGGTGCGTGGGGAAGCTGGCATCTCCTCCTGACCCATCACAGGGTCGGCTGGGCTCCTGGGGGCAAGAGCTGCTTCCCGGGACGAATACGAGGGTGGCGGATGGAGAACGGAGGGGCTGAAGCAGGTGGGAATTGGAGGCTCTTGGGGTGGCCACAGAGATGGGGGCGGCTTGGAATGAGATGGCAGCAAATTGGAAGCAAAGCGAGGCGTGGAAGAGGAAGGGCTGAAATGCCACCATCACCATCCATGGTGGTTTTTAAAGGTGTGTGGGGAACTGGGAAGGATGTCTCCCGTTGGCAACTTCTGGGGTGGTTGGGATGGAGTAGGGTTGCCATAATTCTCTTCCACAAAACCAGGACAGGACTCTCTGTCCCATTTGCCAGCATGTGAACACAGTCTCCCCAAATCAGGATTGTCCCTGTTTTGGGGGACACATGGCGACCCTAGGGTGGAGGGCACTACAGTGCAGCCACAGTGGGAATATTGTTGGGGTCCAGGCAGCCCTCCATCAAGGAGGATATTGTAGAGCTGGAAAAGGGGGGGCAATTGGTGCTTTGTATGGGAGTCAAAGCATTGTAGCCCACCCGGTCTGTCCCACGTTGGGCTCAACACTGCCTTGATTCCCATGGAGAAACCAGAGCCCGGCAGGCCCACTCTCTTGATGCGCCTGCCCCACTGGAAACAAACCAGGCAATGGAGCTTCCTCCCTCCCGATTCTGAACAGCGTCAAACTAAAAAAATGAATCTGGCCCTTCAGGCGGCAGAACTCGGGGGTCACGCAGCAGAATCGATTAGCAGTGGCAAGAAGGCAAACCCAGAAAGAGGCATTTCTGCACATCATGGCTAATTAACCTCTAATTAACCTTTGGGATTCATTGCAACTTGATGCTGCTGTGAGGGCCACCGGCTCTGATGGCTTTTTAAATGGGCTTGGATGAATCTGGGGAGGGCAGGGGGTGTCTGTGGCCTTCAATCAGACGCACATTGCTGCCTCTCGCAGGTTTCCGCCCTGCCTTTCAGCTCCATGTTTCAGTGCTGGCCTAAGAAGAACAGCAGTAATCAGAGGAGAATCCCAAAATGCAGCTTGCGAGACGGTTTTACAAACAGCACAGCAGGTGAAAGAAGGGAGGAAAAGCCGCTGCCAGCATTGAGGCGTGTGGAGGGCTGGGTGGCACAAAAGGGCTTTGCCTGGCATGGAAACACCATAATTTGTGTCTGGCATCGAGTGCGCTGCTTGCAAAAGCATATCCTAGAAATGGGCAACACCATCTCCCTGACTCCAGTACCATCGACCCCTGCCTAGACCCTGCCTGTCCCCGGAGGGGGAGGCAAGGAGAAGGAGCTCAAGCAATGATCTCGGCAGCCAGGCAGATTTCCACAGCAAGAGACGGAGGTCCCGGGCCGAAAGGGATGTCAGTTGGGTCTGTCGGTGTCCAGAAAGGTGGACACGGCAGTGAGAACTGGGGGTTCTGCAGAAAATGGCTAATAAGAACGGCCAGAGAAACAGCTCAGATAACAAACGTTTTCTTTTATTGAACTTTGTCCAGTATAGAAGGCATATATGCTGTATTACATATAGTATTACAAGTGTAACCTATTTATATGCAAATGATTTACAGTGGTACCTTTCATAACAAGTGCCTCACATAACAAGTATAAATTTCCAAGAAATCTTGCTTCACGTAACAAGTTCCGCTTCACTTAACAAGCAAGCGCGCTATGGGCACACGTGCTATGCAGCCCTGATGCTCCGCGTGGAGGGTCTTTAAAAGGGCTGCCGGCCAGCACTGCTGCCTCTAACTGGCCCCAACTTGGGGGCAGTTGTCTGGGGGTGCCAGAGGCAGCTGCTCCTAACTGCCCCCAAGTTCCTCCACCGGCCATCTTGGAGCATCAGCAGCAGCCTAGGTCAGCCTCCCAGGAAAGTGTCTTTGATTGCAGCCTCCTAAGCATGTCTACTCAGAAGTAAGCCAAAGTTTGTTAAATGGGGCTCACTCCCAGGAGAGTGTCTTTAGGATTGCAGCCTAAGTTGACTTCATAGGATCCTGCACATTGAATGCATGTTTTGAATTCAATTTCAGTGTTTTGTCAAAATTTTTACATCCAGTTAATATTTTTATATGACTATTTTGGGGGTTGTGGAACCAATCATCTGAGTTTCCATTATTTTTCTATGGGAAAATCTGCTTCACTTAAAGAGCGTTTCACATAAAGAGCAGGCCTCCGGAACAAATTAAGCTCTTTATGTGAGGAACTACTGTATAATATATTAGTGTTTTACCCACAGCTTCATCTCTGCACATCTTTGGATGCGAGCAAGAAGAAGGATAGAACACATGGATCACCAGCACCGGCTGCACTGGGGGCGATGGGCACTTTAACACACCAGTAGGTGGTGGGCACTGGGAATACTGGGAATACTGGAACCTGGCATCAGGCGCCGGGCAGCAGAGTTTCCAGAGTTCTTTTCTGTGCCATGGTGCACTTGTCCCAAATGATAAGTTTACCCATTAATTGTGCGTTCATCACCCACCTGCAGTTCCTAACCGCACCAGTAGGTGGCAGGCAAGACAATACTCAGACCTTGTTCAAACAAACAAAAAGACAGAATTTTGATTTCTTTTTAAAAAATATATAGAATATGTATATTAAATAGAGACAGGATATATCACAAAACAGGCGTCCATCTCTATTTTTTCTGTGAAAAGCTGGAGGAGATTGTTAGGGTGGTAGATTTGAGACAGATGAGAGGTGGGAGAGTGGGCAAGACAGACCTCCAACATCAGGCTCAAAGCTCGTTAGGGCCCCTGCTAATTGCAGCGGTGCCGTTTTGGTGCCCTTTCCTGTGCTGCCTGCGAATATTACCAGGCCACGCAATGGCTCTCCTGGCATTGCTGCGGAGTGTGTTTCGCGCACCTGTCATCTTGTAACCTTTATGCCACCGAAACTCTTGTCGCGTTCCGGTCTTGAGAGTCGCAGCCACCAAATGACATGTTATTATTTTTCCTCTTCCTCCCACACCTTCCTGCAGGCAGCTCTAGAAACCCAAGCAGCCCCGAGCCCTCTGCTCCTCCTCCCATCGGAAAGGTTCCAGTACCAAAAGGCAGAGAAGTGGAGAGAACACCAGGTATATTTATATTTTAAAATCTCATCATTATTTTAAAGATGGCTTATGATTTTTTAACCAGATCCCGGCTTACAACAGTTGGAGACGTAAGGTTTGCATACGTGGGAGGAGAAGGTGGGGGGGGGGGGCAGGGAACTGATGGGATGTTGAGCCCCTGAACGGCTCCCGGGGCAAGGGGACTTGGGGGAGAGAGTTGGTGCTGAGAGCGCCACCGAGGTTTGCTTCAGGTCATGGCGGGCTGCGAGGAAAATGTCTATCCAGAGGGGCTGAGGATGGAGACATGGGAAGGCTGGTGAAGCGGCCACGGCTGACTTCTGCACAGCCTCCAGTGCCTTCCTGAGATGTTAGATGTTAGCCGAGGCGGCAGGTTGGAAAACTTTACAAAGCTAACACTCAAGTGAGAACAAATCCTCTGCTTTTGTTTTTGATGGCTCCAGAATAACCTCAAAAAGCATCCAAATGAGGTAAGAAGAAGGGGGCGCTTCCGTTCGACTGGCTGCTCTTTGGCCGGAGAAGAACCTGCTGGCTTTGGGGCTCTGCACAGTTCTTCGTCTGCTGGATGGGGACAAAGCCGGCCAGGGTGGCTCCCTCCACCCGACTTGTTTTGCCCAAAACATGTACTCAGCTCTCCAAATAGCACCGTCTCCCTGTTGTCTGCAGCCCTCGCTATCCACTAGGCCTCTGTTCCAGAACCTCCTGTGGATAAAAAAATCCATGGATAAAAAAACCAGTGGAAAAATTAACTGAAAGACCCACTTTCAGGTTTCTTGCTCCTCTATTGCCCCTAATGAAACAATATCTCAATATCTGCAGGGGTTTGATTCTGGGTCTCCCTACTGACACCAAATGTTTGTGAAATAAAAGCAGATTTTAAAAAATAAAAAAGTGTGTCCCTTTACAATGGTTTAAAACAGCTTTTATTCCTGTTGTGGAGAGGCAGACAGCAGTTAGAAATGCAAAGGACTCTCTGCCTTTGCCTGGCTCAGCTAAAGAATGGAACGCCTGTTTGCTCGACGGCCTCTCTACAACAGTAGAAAAGCAGTTTTTTAAAACTGTGATTTGCAATGGCCATTCATATTGAGTCAAATCCATGTACACTGGTACCTCTCATAACAAGCACCTCTCATAACAAGTGTTTCACATAACAAGTATAAATTTCCAAGAAATCTTGCTTCACATAACAAGTTCTGCTTCACTTAACAAGCAAGCACACTATGGGCACGAGTGATATGCAGCCCTGATGCTCCACACGGAGGCTCTTTAAAAGGGCTGCCGGCCAGCGTTGCTGCCTCTAACTGCCCCCAACTTAGGGGCAATTGCCTGGGGGTGCCAGAGGCAGCTGCCCCTAATTGCCCCCAAGTTCCCCCACCGGCCATCTTGAACCTCCAGCAGCAGCCCAGGTAAGCCTCCCAGGAAAGTGTCTTTGATTGCAGCCTCCTAACCATGTCTACTCAGAAGTAAGCCCCATTGTGTTAAATGGGGCGTACTCCCAAGAAAGTGTCTTTGATTGCAGCCTCCTAACCATGTCTACCCAGAAGTAAGCCCCACTGTGTTGAATGGGGCTTATTCCCAGGAAAGTGTCTTTAGGATTGCAGCCTAAGTGGACTTCATAGGATCCTGCACATTGAATGCATGTTTTGAATTCAATTCCAGTGTTTTGTCATCATCTTTACATCCAGTTCATATTTTTAAATGAATATTTTTGGGGTTGTGGAACCAATTGTCTGAGTTTCCATTATTTCCTATGGGAAAATCCGCTTCACTTCAAGAGCATTTCAATTATAGAGCATGCCTCCGGAACGAATTAAGCTCTTGATGTGAGGCACCCCTGTATACAAAAATCAGTGTATAGTGTACCAAGCTTCCACCTGGAGTGCGGAGGTTTGCAAGAGATTCCAACGGGGAGTCAGCTTCCTACGAGCCTCCAGTGATGCTGTGATGCCGGGTGGGGGCCTGATCCAGTCCCGCCGTGGCCTTTCTTCTGCTCTTGAGCAAGAATGCAGACTCAGGCTCTCGCTTAATACAGATTAGTTACGGCTGAGGTCTCCGGAGAGCTTGAGTCTGCAACTCTGGCTCTGAAAATTTACGAACAGCCGGTGGAGTGCAGGGAGCAGGCTGGAGAAAAATAGATGGGGCAAGACTGAAGTCCTCTGTTTGGAGGAATAACATAAGCAAGAAGGACTGTTCTCTGCCCCGAGGGGCCTGCAAATCACACCGCAGCAGTGGAGGGAAGCAAGAAGAGGAAAGCATCACAGCAGAGGGAGGCATTTATTATGGCAAGCATATTTTGTTGGTGGCGCTGCTTGAATGCTTGCTTTGTATTTGCTCCTTTATTGGACCATTTATGGCATGTTGATCTTACCTGCTCCCAAGGAGTGGAAATGAATGCAGAGGGATTTCTCCTCCTCCCCGCCACAGTGCTGTGAAAGGGGGCGAAGTCTAGGGTCAGGCCGCTGTCAGCCTCACGGCTGCCTGAGCAGCGATTTTGATCCTGTCTCCGCAGTCCTGGCCCCAATTCTGACTGCCGCGCCTGATCTCGTGGGCTGATTTCAGTACATTTGTATGCGTCAATGTGTTTGATCACCACGTGTTGTCACTGATGCCACATCAGTCTGAAGGAGAGAAGGTTCAAACAAGGGGTTTAAGTGACCAAACACAGTAAGGCAATAGCACTATGTGGCTGTGCCTGCGCAGGTGATGTGCGAGGCAGTCCTTTACCCTCCTCTCTAGGTGTGCCTCAGTTTCCACATCGCTGCAAAGGCCAACCAGCATTTCTTCTGTGGTTGCAGTTGTACAAGAATAGAGAGCATCTTTGGGCTTTGCTCTCCATCAAGCTGCTCAAGGTGATGCGCATTCCCGATCGCTTCACAACAACCCTGTAAGGTGGGATGGACTGAGAGAGCCACTGTGACTGGACTAGATGGGCCTTGGCCTGATCTTGTGGGACTCTATGCTCTTAAGTTGAGTGGTCAAAGGCTACCAAGTGACCTCTGTGGCGCAGCAGATGTTTTGAGCCTGATCTTTCCAGTCTAAGACTGCAACCCTAACCACCACTTAGGCCAGCTTAAGCCCCGGCATAAGTCCTGGGCTGACCTGGGGGTGTCACAAAAGTGCAGTAAGACACTTCTGCCCCACTCCTGGAGGGATAGGCCAATGCACAGGCATACACCAACCTCGACACACCACCATGGAAAGATAGGCCAGATGAATTAAGCTGGCCTAAATTTCCTAGGATTGTGCCCACGGTCACTCTAACCAGTACACCACACTGCTTTTCCTGTCCACATCTATGGCCCTTGCAACTCAGTAAAGCAATTGCCCCCTTCCTTCCCAGCACTGCACCCCTACTGGGAGGATGTGGCTGTGGAAGAAAAGAGTCATAAGGCAAGCTTAAGCCATAGTGGAGGTTCTCCTTGCAGGAAAAGTCCCAGGAATTGCAACAACGTTTGGCAGGACTGGCCAAATCCCACAAGGATGTCTCTCAACACCCCAGCTTGCATCCCTGGGAGGAGATCTCCTAAAAGGACTTAAAAGGCCCCCCAGGACTGCCCTTTGGCATCCAGAATCAAGTGGGCCCTGGAGCCTTTGACGCCGCTGTAAACGGCCGCGTGGAGAAAATAACAAATAAGCGAGACGCGGAACATAATTAGGCAGAGATCCCTCCAGCCCTGGGCTCCACCGAGAGATAATTGGCTATGTCAGAATTTGCGCACTGCTTTCTTGCTCGCCTCCCAACCACACTAATGGAATGCGCCTGACAAAAGAGCTTTCTGGTGTCGCCTCCCCCCCCCCCCCGCCATCCGTTGTGCTGCGTAGCTTGACTCACTGGCTCGAGTCCTCTCCAGGGATTTGCTGCATCAGCACCTTCCCGTGCAGGTTGGCCTGCCTGCTGCTGAGCTCCAGGTTGTCTCTGGCAAGTCTATGGCGAGCCCTGTTTCTTCTCTGGGGTGAGGTTTTGGGGGAGGTCCTATCTAGTCACAAAGGGGTGACTTGAAGACTTGGAGTGTGCCGATGTTTTCAGGACAAGTCATGGGGGAAAGTGACATTAGACTCATTCATTCATTCATTCATTCATTCATTCATTTAATACCTCCCTTTCCATGCTAACACAATGCCCAAGGTGGTTTACAAAGCTTTCTGTCCTTTTTGTCCTCACAACAACCCTGTGAGGTTGGTAATTGTTCTACAGGCATCTCATCCAACTCTTCTCTTCTGGATGAAATCCCTCATCAACCCCTCTGGGATCTGCATTCCACGCTTAATCAAGTCAAGCCCCCCCACTCTTTCCATCACAGCAGGGGTCTTCAGAAGCCCATGTGCAAGGAAGTGGCACGCAGCAGGGGGTTGTTTTGTGTGCTCTGATGGGCCATTGTGAGATACAGGATGAGATGGCCCTTTGGCCTGATCCAGCAGGGCTCTTCTTGGGTACCCAGGTTTTTAATGGGCAGGCCTGATAACACAGATGTGGGGTCCATTCCCCTGAGTAATGCCAACTCCTTCCTATCTGGAAGCCGGGAATGAGTGCCAGATCAGGAGTGCAGCTTCCAAGTGGCCTTGGAGTGGCCAAGTTGCAGCTGCCTCCACTCTGCTTCACACCTGGAGCAAGGTGGCGTTGCACCAGGCGTGCAACTGGAGCGTAGGAGTCTGGCTGCAAAGACGGGGGTGTCAGGGTTTGCGTGCGCGTGCATGGCTCCCGAGCCTGCCAGTGGGGTGACTTCTTAGTGTGCTTCACATAGTGCTCCGTCTGCAGCTTGGACTGGGCTGGGGTTTCCTCCTGCTGCGTTGGGGCAGCCACTGCTAATGAGGCTGCCTGTTCTTTGCGTCTCGACAAGCCGGGGTCTGGCTACTCTGTCAAGAGCTGGACTTGGTGGGAGGCAGAGAATTCAATCTATATGCAAATGCACGTCCCCCCAAAATTAGCGGAGTTTGGTTGATTGGATCCGCTGTAATGTAAACAGACAGAACACGTGTCTGGAGCAGGGGAGAGAGGGAGGCAACACCAACGAACCAGCAGCTGGAAAGGACTAGTTGGAGGTCCGGGTTTGCTCTAACCACTAGGATCAGTTTTCCTCCCAGGTCATCAAACTGTAACTATAAACCAGTGGTCAGGGAAAGGGGTAAATTACCCCAAAAGGGGTAAAAATGGAATTCCCAGGGGTAACGGTTGGGACACTGAGGAGCAGTTTGAGCCAGCCACGGCTCTGTGTGGCTTAGTCTGAGCACTGTAGGAACACATCCTACATTTTCTCCGACATTTTTAAAAATAAGTCTGGATTTTTTGGAATCGATTCAATAAAATTTTGAATTCAAATAATTAATAATATATCGCATAGCATCATAGAGTTGGAAGGGACCCAGTGGATCATCTAGTCCAACCCCCTGCCTGTAGCAGGAATTCCTTGTCTTGTGGGGACCCGGGTCTCGAACTCTGGCCTGCTGGTTAACAGGCACAGTGTCTGAACCACTTGCACCACCGAACCTTCCCCATGATTTCCTTCCTTTCAAATCAAAGGGATAACGTTGGCGTATCTAAATATATTTTGGGGTAAAAGGTAAAAGATCCCTGACCCTGCGATAGACTGTGTTAGAACCCCCCCTTTCTGGCAGGTGGTGGACATGCTGGTGGACGGGAGGATAAAGAGAAGGGGAGAGCACTGGCTGCCTGGAAAAAAGGGGGGATAGAAATGCAATAAATAGAGCGGATCTCTTGGGGAATGCAGGAGCTGGTGGTTTAGTGTTTTTATTCTCCAGCCGAACTTATGAACACAGCATTCAGTGGGGGAGCCTGCAAGATTTCAGCCCCAAGCCCAGTGGGTGAGCCGGCCTCACATCAGCTCCGATGTGGTTCACAGCAATGAAAGTTCATGGCTGGCTCATTTGGGTGTTCATTTTTTCATACTGTTTTGCCTCTATTGATTTATTTGCTTTTAAATGTCTTTTGCTTTCAGCATTTCTCTCTTAATGGAGACGCAACTTATAAACGAGCAAACACAGAAAAATGAAGGCTGCATCCAGGGGACCGACTGGCCGCGAGACAGCAGGCTCCGGCTCCCTGATGGGGAAAAAGTCTCCAGCCTGGCCCAAGCCGAGATGTCCGAGGCTGCAATCGAAGCAGAAGCCATGAATGGGGTCACTGGGGGATCCGAGTTGAAAAAGGGAGGACTGAAGACTGCTCGGAGCTTGTACTGGCCAGTCCAGCGCTACCACCAGCACCACCACACCGGTGTCCAATTGCTCCCAGGAGGGAAAGGAGGACGTGTGGAGGGGAGAGGAGTGTGCACTCCTGGAGTTGTAGTATTAACTCTGAGACATGGGAATGAGTACTGATTGGTTCCCAGCTGTGTCATAAAACAGGGTGACCATATGACTGGAAAAATCTGGATTTATCCGGATTTTTAGCCTCCTGTCCTGGTGTCCTTCATTTTGGCTTCATTTTGGAATTTTGGGGTGGTGTGCAAGACCCCATTGTGTCATATGTTGTTGGATTCGTGTTGAAGAGCAGAATCCAATGCAAAAATTGGTTTTGAGATATCTCCTTCCTATCAAACGTTATGGCCAAAAAACCAAAAAGTAAACAATATAAAAACAAAAAAATACATTTTTTGGCAATTTTTTAAAGCAGGTAAGGATTTTGGCCTGGGGGGTGGGAATTTTGGCCTTGGGTTCAGGAATTTGGGGTTTGGCTTCTAGTCACCCTGTTTATTGGCTCCTGGAATAATCAGTCTCACCGGCCAGTTTTTGAGTTCCAGAAATCCGCTTTATGTTCCGTAACGCAATTGTGATTCTCTTATCTGGTTTTTGGGCTATAACTAGAATACTGATATTTCAACATGGTTTGTTTCATTGCATTCTGCATTAAATTGTCCCTCAAATGATCTACAACAGGGGTCAGGGAACTTTTTTTACCTTGTACCCCAAATATATATTTAGACATGCTGACATTACCCCCTTGATTTGAAAGGAAGGAAATCATATATTATTAATATAGTGTACTGAGTCAGGTCCTTGTCCACTGCAGTACTGTAACACACACAGCCAGGCATGCATATAGAATCTATATATAGGTTCTATATGCAATGAAATGAAATTCCTGGGGGTAATGGACAGTTGTGCTGCTGACACAGCTGGGCATACATATAGATTCATATGCATGCCGGGCTATGTCTCGGCAGCACGACTGTTCATTACCCCCAGGAATTTCATTTTTACCCCATTTGGGGTAATTTGGTTAGTGGTTCCCTAACCACTGATATACAACATGGTGTTCTTCAAAAATACCAAGATCTTCAAATGTTAGCCAGTAGTGGTGTCACACATGTACACCTCGAGAGGGTCTCACCTGGTGCAGTTAACCCCTCACTATACCGCTGTGGGTGGCGCAAGCGGCTAAGACACTGTGCCTGTTAACCAGCAGGCCAGGGTTCGAGACCCGGGTCGGCCCCACAAGACAGGGTGAGCTCCTGTCCTTAGCCCAGCTCTGCAACGCCAGCTGGATCCAATTGTATTGGCTCTGCCTTTCCATTGGACTAATTCAGTGGCGTGGAGAGGGGGATTTGCTGCTTGGGGAACAGCCTATCCTCCATATCAATCTAACCCAGGCTTTCGTGCTTCGCATGCAGCGTATGCAGCACCGAGCACGATACCATAGTCTTTCAAGACTGACGGAGGCCTGCTTTTTTAATACTGCTGTAGTGAGGCCACTGCTTAAATTGACAGGGACAATAGTTCTGTATCAAACATATGCGGAAATGTTATCTGGCTAAAGAAAAATGAAATACTGACATATTAAGGAAATGGGTAAACTGCACAAATTAACAAACATTTATTATACATTATTAATGAATAATAAACATTATTTATTCACAACCATTTTCGACATGATTATACAAGACTTCATTTGCAGCCAGAGAACATCTTGGCGAATGTTTGTTAGGGAAGCATTTTTGCTTTCCAGCCTAAATTTTTTTAAAACGGAGAAGATAAGATGTGCGTTTCTTAAACGAATAAACACGCTTTGTATTGGCATCCCGAATATCTCAGCCCGTCCCAAAGCTTCGGGATAACAGTAAAAATATTTGGGGCAGCCACAGGCATTAAGTTATCTTCTAGTCACCACACCGTTTGGCATTTAATCAATTACTAAATCCAGCGTTTCCAGACTCTGCATGCCCGTGGCACAGTTTTTCCCCTGGATTAAACCTGGAGATATACTTTATTCTTGCATTCAAACTCTCTCTCTCTCTCTCTCTCTCTCTCTCTCTCTCTCTCTCTCTCTCTCTCCTGGGACCAACTGCAGAGGCAACTCTTCAGAGGCACGATTTGCTTCAGGTCTGTGTGGTGCCAGGGTGAAGGGTTCAAATGTCAGTGGAAGAGATTGCCGAGGGAGGTGGTGGACCCTCCCTCACTGGGGATCTTCAAGCAGAGGCTCCACCAGCACCTGTCGGGGATGCTGTAGGGGGATTTCCTGCTGCAGGCAGGGGGGTGGACTAGATGACCTACGAGGTCCCTTCCAACTCTAGGATTCTAGGATTCTATCCCTGGGATCTGGGTCCGGACCAGTCTTGTCCACAGTTGCTCAAACTCAACAAATAATCATGCAGAGCCAATGACGCATTGGAATCATGCGCCTTCCTCTTCCCTCTCTCTGCCTTCTCCTCCTCTGCGGTCTCCCTGCTGGCAAGATCTCAATGGTTATGTTTACCAAGCAACCCCCTTTGGGAAATACATGCCTCCTCGTCCCACCTCCTTCACACCCTCGGGCCCCCTTCCCTCTCCCCAGCTTAGCTGAAACATCTTTGGGTGCATGTTCCTTGTTGCCCCTGCCCTGATGATCTTCCCACAGCCTTGAAAGGGATGTTCGTAGGAGGAGCACATGTGAAGGACTGCTTATTTAAGAAGCAGCCTCAGCATTACACTGATTCACACTGAATCCCCTAGGGCAGTGGTGGCAAATGTTGCTGGCACCATGTGCTGACTGATGGAAGCAGTGTCAGCGTGCATGCCAGTGCCCACCACACATGCGCAGTGGGCCAGGAGCTCGGAGTAATGAACATGCACGATGCACACTGACTGGCGCACTCACTTTGGCTCAGTGCCGAAGAGGAGCAGCTGCACCTCTTTGGCACTGAGCTGAACTGGGGGTGTGTGGCAGGGGGCAGTGGGCAGCCTATGGTTGTGTGCCAGCAGGGAGAGCTTGGTGTGCCCTCCCTGGCATGTGTGCCATAGGTTTGCCACCACTGCCCTTGGGGTTTACAATCTCAAGCTTATCTCCTGCTGATGCCAGGAGCCTGTCCTGGGTGCCTCCAGGCCACTGTTCTAGGTGGCCTTACCTTCAGCTGCATGGGTCCCATCCTGCCTCTCTAGGCCAGGGACTTACCACCCACTTCATGCACTCCCCACTGAACATTATTATTATTTATTCCATTTCAATCCCGCCTTTCTTCCTTAAAAAAGGAAAACCAAGGAGGTTCCAGGCATCGGCTGCAAAGAGGAGATTCAGCCACACATTAGGGGGTTTCTTCCTTGCTTCCCAACCCCCCATGAATGGATGAAATGACAGCCCTTGTAATATTGCAGAGGACGTTGAAAGTGACCTCTATTCTTCTCCTCAAAATCCTATTAAATAGCTAGGGTTTGGAGAGCCTCTGCTGGATTCCCTCTGGCACCCAAAGCCAGTGCCAGGAAAGAAGAGGTGAGTCTCCTGCAATGCCAGCGCTTCAGCCTCGCCCCCTCCGCTCTGCCCAGCATCAGGGCTGAGACTCGGGCACTCAAGAGGGCTTCATCTGCTTCCAATTTGCCAAGCTGGCAACGCACTTTTGATCTCCTCATTCCTACTGGGTCCAAATCAAGCAGCGCAGGAACGTCACGGAGGCCTTGCGTCTTGCTGCCTCTCCCTTCTCTTTCTGGGAAACCTAGAGAGAGCTCTTTGGGTACTTTTCTAGGACAGCTTGCACTGGTGAGGAGGCTTGGAGATGCGGCAGCAGCAGCTGTCTGTCTTTCATGCCCTGCTATTTAAGTGGCACGGACCCAGAGGCTCTCAGATCTGTTCCCCTGCCAGGTAATTCTTCGGAATGCCTCCGGCTTCTTCAAGCATTTTCAGATCTGTCAGCAAATCCAGCAGGAGACGGTGCCTGTGAACTCCAGACGTTCCCAGATCTGTCTTTGGCTCTGGCAGGTTCAACCATTCCTGGTGGGCAGGAGAAGGACAAAGCACTGCGTTACGGCTCCCTTTCTCTCCGGAGAATCCCACTTCTGACACCACTCTTGCCGTTTCTTGCAAGGGACGGAGAAGCCCTGGCTTCAAACGTTCCCCACCCCAATTCTGTCTGAATCAGCCGGTGTGCGCAATCACCACATTTTTAATAGGTTTTCTTTAGGACAGTAGTTAAAAAAAACGAGTAGACGTGTGATCAGTGGAGCCAACAGGCATCTGATAGCTGGGGCTGAACCTTATGAATGAGACACCGATCCAAACGTGGACCGGGGACACATTTCCAAGCTAAAAAAGAGTTTACATTAATAGAGACACTCTGGCTGCAATCCTTAAGACACTTTCCTGGGAGTAAGGTCCACTGAACACAATGGGGCTTACTTTTGAGTAGACATGGTTAGGATTGTGCTCTCTCTTTCTTTCTTTCTTTCTAGCTTGAAAGCCTTGAGAATTGGGGAGCTGCTTCTCCATCAGTGTCCGTTCGTTCCCAGTATGCTCCATATTGACATTTACCCTACAATCCAGAGTAACGTAAGAGACATTACGTGTACCCTTAGTTACTGTACCACCTAGTGAAAAACCTAAGGGAAATTCATATTGCAATCCAGAGCAAATTGTTCTTACACCGGAGCAAGGACTCCCCAAGTTACTCTGGATTGCACCCTTAGAGATACAAGCAATAGTGCAAAGACCCAGTGAAAGTCTCCACTCTTCTTTCCCTCAAGTCTGGAAGCTTCATCCTGCCACACTGATCCCAACACATGTGGGTCACACGTGTGGCACACATCTTGCAAGTGGCACATATGCTTTACTGTATTTTGCCTGGCCTATAGGAACGAGTACTTCTGCTGCATGCCTGGGAACAGGGGCTATGTGCACATGTGAGAGTATTTGCATGTGGATGCACTCCTAACGGAGGCGTATCCATGATGTGGCACATGGTGTCTCATGCCAGGGGCGCATGCACCCGGTTTGATATTATTGACTTGTTACATTATCTAAAAGGTGGGTTTCAGGTGTTTTGATGGGGCCAAATTTCCGTCCTTGCTATGGGTGCCATTTGGCCCAGGTATACCTCTGACTCCTAAGAACGAAGGGTCTAGGAAACGAGTGGGGAAAAAAGTTTTCATAGCCTCACACGTTATGAAGAGGGGAAGCACCGGAAGGTAAATATTGGGGTGGGGGCGAGAAGGGGCAATGGGCACTTCTGGGGAAATGCTACAGGCAGGGGTGGGACTAGATGGCCAGTTCTTATGATTCAATAATGTTGTCCCTCACCTTAGAAAAACTAACAGTGTGTTTCACATGAATGTTCCCATCCTGCACATAAATGGAAGTGAGCCCATGGGGGGAAGTATTCTTTCTATGTCTATTGATGTTCTCTGACTTGATGGATGATGATAAAAAAGCACTTTGACTGCGTGTAAAGGGTCCTTTCTTCAAGTTACCGCAGGGATCCAGGAGTGTGTGTGGTGTGTGTGTGGCAGAACCACTTGTTGGGGAACCACATGGCCTATGTGAGGATGGAGTCCAGGAGCATAGTTACAAGGGGGGCAGTGTGTGATGTATTCTGGGTACTGTGTCTGACTCACTGTCTGAGCTATTTGGGGCCAGAGATAGGGTTGCCATAATTCTCTTCCATAAAATTGGGACAGGACCTTCTGTTCTATTTGCCACAAATCCCAAAAACCCACATTGTCCCAGTGTTTTTTGGGACATATGACAACCCTAGCTGGAAGGAGATTGGACCATGACTTGCTTGCAGATCAGGAGATTCCTGGCCGGGGCGGTGGCATAGCAGGTGTTGTGACCACTGCTCTCCAGGTGCTCTCCAGGTGTTGTGACCACTCTACCTGGCCTCTGCCATCTGTCCGTCCATCCGTCTGTCCACTGCACCGTTTCTCTCCTCTGGCGAAGGAAATAATTGCCAAGTTCTGGAGAGCTTTTCCTCGCCCACCCCCTTCCCCTCCCTCCCAATTTAATATCAGCGGCTGCTGTACCAAGCTGGCCTCTGGGAAGGAGGCAGTGAGCAGGATTAATAACCAGGCCTCCACCGTGAGGCTTGGTGGCAAAAATGAGATGGGCTGTCTGGGAAATAAAGTGCGTGATTGTGGGGTGGGGAGAATAGGTGGGCTCCGAGGGACCCCCCCCCCATTTTTGTAGAAAGCGTGTCTCATTAGAAAGCAACAGGAGAGGGGAATCAGGGGGATGACAGTTGGCTTTGAGCAAATGAGTGCTCGGAGGAAGGTTGACACGACTGTGCTGCGTCTCAGAGGAGCTGAGCTGCAAGGTGGACTTGTTCCTGGTCCCCCCCAGGAGGTTGCCCAAATGTGGGTCACAGTGGCTCAGATGCACTATTGATTGTGTTTTCCAAACAAGAGACCCTGAACTGATGGCTCTTTGGGGGCAGTGAGACACATCTGTCCCACATCTTGAGTCTCTTAGCTCTTTGCTCAGTTTCCAGTTACATGAGGAAGTTGGCCATAGTTAGCCAAGGGTGAGAGGCAGTGGCATAGATAGAGGGGGTGGAGCACCGTACGGCTCCATTTTGCTCCCCCAGCTTGCAATGGTCTGACAGGGTGAGGTTCCCTCCAAGACGGATTGCTCCACCCCCTCTAGCTATGCCACCAGTGAGAGGACTCTCTGCATATGCTTGACTTGGTGGACATAGTTGGGGCTTGAAAAGTTGTTTAGGTGCTCAATGTAATTAAGAGAACTGGCATAGAAGGTTCCATACCATACAGAATCTTGGGGTTCTTGGGTTCAAGGAGCCTCTCCCCAATGACCTTTCCTAGGCCAGTGGCTTGTCCTGTCCTACATCCCATTTCCAAATCCTCCAGCCACTCCTTGGACCTTGTCTCCAGATGGTGTCCCTGGTTCCTCTCCTTGGTCCTTCCTTCCTATCCAGCTCCTTATGGACTTAAGAGCCCCCACCCCAATCAACGGCAAGAATTATTGTGAATTGGGCTCCATTCTGACTCAGATCCTGGAGGGCATCTCTTTCCGTGGTAGAGCTCAAATATTGGAAGTGGAAAGCTCTGCTCAACAAGAGGATTTCTGAGTGTGTGAAGAGTGCCCTCCCTTCCTCTTGTGAACCACCCTCTCTACATCTGGGAGGCCTACCACAATGGTAGTGTGGAGCCCGAGCACCTCTTCTCCACCACCAGTAAGCCCAGCACTGGGCAGCTCTTTGGTTTTGCAATGCCGGGAGCATCGCTGGTCCAATTGGGATTGCTGCTTTGGGGTCCTCTTCAGCATGATGGTCCTTGAGTAGGGTTGCCATATGTCCTGAAAGACGGGAAAATCCCAATTTGGGGGGATTGTGTTCACATACTGGCAAATGGGAAGAGACAACCCTATCCTCATGACTTTCTCTCGCATCCCATCTTCGCATCAGGAGCTGCACATCACCAGGCATTAGTCGCAACTGTGGCGGTGGCTTTTGAAATTGCTGGATGCTGACACACAAACCCACACCCAACTTCCAGGGAGCTGCAGAGCCACTCATTTGTAAATGCCAGATTGGACATCATCGCAAAATGCTGCGGAAGGGGCTGCTCGCAGGCGCCTGCGCCTGAGCTCTGCGCAGAAACCTCCTGTTTAATCCTTGCCATTTGCAGGTCAATCTTGGCATGCCATCTACATCTCGGGGACAGCAGCGGATCCTTTTTGTGTCATCTCCGCGGCTCCCCCTTGCTCGGGCGTGCGCGGATCTTTCAAAACACATCCAATTCATAACTCACCAGGAAGGATTGGATTTGGGTGGCAGGCTTAGAAGTCTGACGGCAGCAAGACGAATAACTCTCCATATTTTATTTTGTTATCGAATGCAAACTGGCACACGCCTGCCGGCTCTGCCAGGCTCAGCTCTCCCGGCAGCCGGAAGAACTGGCTTGTCTTCAGGAGTTCCAACTTGAGAGGGGTTCAGTTTTCTTCTTTGGGGAAAATATGGTGACACCCAAAAAGTAATGTTGAAGCCACACAAAGTGGTCTGCTGGTCCACTGCGCCATTTCCCTCCGTTTTTATGTTGCCCTTGAGAAAAGCGGGCAGGGGGCACTCAAGGCTGGCACTCCCAAGTAGACTGCTTGTGAACATGGAGGATCTACAGATGTTACCAGAGTTTTCAGTGAAATGTAGGACACCCATGAAAAATGTAAATGACAAAATACTAGCTAGAAACACTCATCTATATTACTTTCACGTAGTTATTTTAGATTACTTATTATCAAACTTGGAAGTTATTACAGATAATTTAAAGATGAAGGTAAAGTTGTCCCCCACAGGTTATACTGCTAGTCGTGACCGACTGTAGGGTGCGGTGCTCATCCTCATTTCTAGAGCCAGCATTGTCTGACACGTGGCTCACATGCACCCGGAATGCTCACCGAGGTGGTACCCCTTTATCTACTTGCATTTGTGTGCTTTTGAACTGTTCGGTTGGCAGCGGCTGAGCTAAGGATGGGAGCTCACCCCGTCTTGTCGGACCCAGGTCTTGAACAGCAATCCAGTGTAACTGCAGGGAGTCCTTGCTCTGGTGTAAGAACAATTTGCTCTGGATTGCAATATGAATTTCCCATAGGTTTTCACTAGGTGGTGCAGTAATGTCTCTAATGTGCTCCCGTAGTTACTCTGGATTGTAGGGACAGTATCTTTACCACTTGTGCCATCACAGCCTACAGCCCAGATAATTTATTACATAGGAAAAGCAATCCTAATAAATGTAGGATTTTCATGGTGATGTGGGAGGTTGGTGTATGCCAGTGAAGTGGCCCAACCCTCCACAAGTGGGGCACCCTCAGGTCAGCACAGGACTTATGCCAGAACTGATGCTGACCTAACTGGAGCTTAGGATTGCACCCATAATTTATTAATTACAAGAAGGCTACATGCTGCCTGCTTACAAGGAGGGCATTGAAGTTTTTTTCCAGATCATGAAGCCAAAAGAGAGGACATGTCCTGGAAAAAGAGGATATATGATCACCATCCCGAGAGGACAGGAAGCCCATTTTCCTCTTCATCCCATGCATGCAGGAGGTGTTATCGCCCCTTTCCCTAATTCCAACCCACAGCATTAGGCCAGAATATGCCAGCCACAGCAGTTCCACTTTTCCTGCCTCCCCCTCTCCTTTCCCAAGACACAACAAATAGATATTTGGGGCTTTGGGGGTCCAAAGAGCCACTGTCTCACCCCTTCCCCCCTCCTGCGCCAACAACAGGCTCTGGGCAGAAGGTGCTGGGAAAAAGGCTCTAAAAATATCCTTGCTGAGCCAGCTGGCCAGACCTAATCCTGCCTCAAAACGCTGACTCCCCAAATATTCCCCAAACTGGGTTGCCACCAGGATTGAGGGCGTCCGCCCCAGGAAGTGTTGGTGATGCAAGGGAAGGAGGGGGCTAGCAAAGGGTGCCGGGGCACCTACTGTCACCCATCGCACCGTGTGTAGTGCTGGGAGGAATTGGCACAAGGGGCATCAGCAGGGCTCTTGGTGGCACACGTGCGTGCACGTGATTTCATGACGTCCAGAGACAACCCAGAAGCTGGACTCCCAAGAAACACAGAGACGGGCCACGTGTACAGCTGCGGCACTCGTGTGAAAAACATGGGTTTCAACAACACACTTCAAGACAGAGCAGATTCAGCAAGGATGGGGGGCCTCTCGGGAGTGTTTAAGAAGAAGCGTCTCCCTTCCTGATGCAAAACCACACGCGTGCCAGCAGGGCGACCAAATGTCAGAAACACAAAAGAGGACAAGGGCCCACAAAATGTAGGACACCCAAGAAAGATGTAGGAGGTGACAAAATGTTCATATACCAGGGTGCCCCCAGCCCCCCAAAAGGGAACCAAAATACTTTAGTAAGGTTTTAGGTTTTGCACATAAGAATGACCGTGTGTTCTACATGTCTTCCCATACATCTTCCTTGACCTTTTTTCCTGGTCACCCTGCGTATTGCTTTCTTGGAGTTAATGTCAATGCTATGTTACTTACTCTTAAGTTTTTGACTAGCATGTAAAATTGATAACATATGATTATATTATAACATGTACATTAGATATTACATTATGGTGACGACGGACTATTTCACAGTCGCCACGTGTTTGGAATTGGCTCTATTGTGATTCGTATCCTATCCAAGGAACTAGGAATCCCAAAGGTGTTCTTGCAGTATGCGTGAAGTTCCCAGGAGTGGTGCTTTGTGTAACTGGGCAGTTGTGATATTCTGGAGACCCATTAAGTCTTTATTATTATTATTATTATTATTATTATTATTATTATTATTATTATTATTATTATTATTATTTTATTGAAAATCAAGAGTAACTACGGGAGCACATAAGAGACATTATGTGCACCTGTAGTTATGATACCAGCTAATGAATACCTATGGGAAACTCATTGCAATCCAGAGTAAATTGTTGTTACACCAGAGCAAGGACTTCCCGTAGTTACTCTGGATTGCACCCATAAATACACAGCAAACAATTTCATGCTGGTTTCATTCACATCACCAGTCAGACTCTTCCCAAAAGTCTAGGACTGTGTGATGTAGCGGCACATTATTATTATTATTATTATTATTATTATTATTATTATTATTATTATTAGTATCAACCATAAATGCACAGCAAACAATTTTGTGCTGGTTTCATTCACATCACCAGTCGGACCCTTCCCAAGAGTCTAGGACTGTGTGATGTAGCGGCGTATAATTTGTGCTGATCCCAGAAGAGTGGCTTTTTGCAGTTGGCAGAGTATTATTATTATTATTATTATTATTATTATTATTATTAATTACAAGAATCGTACATGTTACCTACTCACAAGAAAATGGGAGAACAACAAATATAATTTTCTCCCAGGATACATGCTGACACCTGCTCGCCCAGGTGGCAACAGGGTGAGCAGATGCCTGACCCCGAAAAAGAGGACAAAGTCCCCCTCCCAGTTCCTGACATCCAAGCAAAATTCCTGCCATGTTTCAAAAATGTAGGACACCTTTTAGAAGGACTGTGGGATATATATTGTGTTTCTATACAGGGGAAATTGGCTGTGGGGAGTCACAAAGCAGACCGATGTATAGTAAAGGGCAGGAGAATTAAATCAGGGATGTATAATTGCAGATGTTAGTACTGTATAGAAGTGTAAATCTGAATAAAATGTTTAATAAAAAATGTAGGACACCCAATAAAATGTAGGACATATTAAAATAAAGGCTCAAAACACTAGTATTGCTTTCCTGGACTTCATTTCCACACTCTCTGACTTCTTTTGAACTTGAAAACTCTTTGCTGCCCTGTTTCCCCCAGCCCTGCACGTCTGAGCGGCTCCAAGCAGGCTTGATCCAGCCCTTTCCCAGCAAAGAGACGCTCCAGCAAGCCAGCCAAGTTGCAGGAGGCGGAGAGACGCACCCCAAAGCCCGTCCAATGGGAGCCCATGGACGGGGAGGGCTGTCCCTGTGAGCCCATAGACGGCGATGGGGAGGACCAAGGGGGGAAGGACGGGGGGAAGGACCAAAGGGCGGGGGTCTTGCCAGCCAACCAGACTCTCGGCCAAAGGGGGCGTCGGGGAGGAGAGGACGCCCCACATCTGTCCTGCTGTGGAGCGACGGGGGGGGGGGTCCTCGGCTGGGGGGCACTGCAGGTCCCAGGGCGGTGTCCAGCCCGAGGGGCTCCGCTCCCGAGGGATCCCCCAGCCCACCCCACCCCACCCCACCCCGTCGGGGCTGCGATCCCGGTGCACGACGTGCGCCCCCGCCCGGCTCTCCGCCTCCAGCTCTCCGCCCCAGCACTGCCCACCGTGGGCGTGGGCGCCCCTCCCGCGCCGGCTCCAGCCCGGCTTCTCCGGAGACGGAGGCGGCCATTGCCCGGCTCTGCGGCGGGGATCGCAGGGGACCCTCGGAAGGGCTGCTGCCCGCCAAGTAGGCACGTCCAGGGGCTGAGCCGGACTGCGGAGGGCGGCTCCCCATCCATCCCTCCCGAGCCGGGCTGGGGCATCGCGGGGGCGGACGCGGAGCATCCTCTGCGGGCAGCATCATCGACGGGCTTCCCGGGAATCTCGGATCTGTCGGACATGCAGCCCCTCCCTGCCCCCGAGGACCCCCTCCTCTGGGCACCGGAGCCCCCCTCGGGCAGGGGGCGGCGCGGTGGCCGTCTGGGGGGCTCCCTCGGCGCCCGCTGATGGGGAACTGCAGCTCCGGAGACAGGTAAGGGGGCAGGGCTGGGGTGGGGGCTGCCGTCGCGGGGCTGGTGGGGCTGGCTGGGGCCAGAGGGATGGGGGTGGTCGCAGTGGCGTAGCTGGGGGGGGGGTCGCAGCAGTCCGTCTTGGAGGGAGCCTCGCCCCTTCGGAGCCATTCCAGGCGCGGGGAGCCGTGGGCGAGACTTCCTCCAAGACGGACTGCTGCGACCCCCCCCCCAGCTACGCCACCGCACTGGGCATGTGCAGAGTGCTGGGCATCAGAGCCTCTCTTGAAGCTTTGGGGTGGGGTAGAGAGCGCCTCTGAGCATGTACAAAGTGCCTCGCCTTGACCTTGCTTAGTAGCTGCAGCCCTGCCCTGGAAGGCGGGGGGGAGGGGAGGACAGATTCATCCACCTTTTTGATCCAGCTTTCCAAAGTCCCCCCCCCCACTTTTCCATGGGGTGGGGTGGGGTGGGGGAGAGAGAGGGAGAGAGAAGGAACAGGCCAGAAAGACCCATGGGTGTCAACCCACATTGGAAGAGGATATGGCTACACCCTCCTTTGTGCCCCCCACCACCAAATGGTCCAAGAGCCACCCTCCCTGCAGCACCACCCTTGGGTGAGGACAGAGACACCCCCCAAGGAGAGGGGCCCAGTGATTCCCCTGGCACATGGGGAAGATGGAGAGGGGCTTGTTGTGAGCCCCACCCCAGGCCATGCTTCTCCTCTGCTTCATCTTGCCTGGCTGGTCCTGCCTTGCCAGCACACCTCGCAGGGCTGGCAGTGATGCTTCTGCAGGTGCAACCCCAGACCCCATCCGAGGGGCAGCCCCCCAGCCTCACTGGAACCCCCAAAGCCAGTTGCCACCTTGCAGGTCCTCCTTGCAGGGATGGCAGTGATGCTTCGGCAGGTGCGACCCCGTCCCACAGGAGTGCTCCCCAGCCTCGCCAGCACCCCCAAAGACAGTTGCCCCCCTGCAGGGCTGCCACTGACACCATGTGACCCATCACCAGCATCTGAATATGGGCTTTGCTGCCCACCTGCCTTGCCAGGTATTAGTCACGGGCTGGCATGAGCTGGCTCCCTGCTGACCAGCCTCTGCTGCCTGGATCCGGTCCAGTGGCTCCACAAATAGGCTGGGGGGCTCTGCCTACAGATATCCCACTTATTCTCCACCCTGCCCCCAAACTCTTCCAAGCAGGGGTGGGCCAAGGTGGGATTTTCAGCCTTTTCCATCACCTGGCACACTGGCAAGGCACTGAAATGGTCATCGGGTGTTTCTAACCATTGACAGTGCACACCGTTCTATTGGTAGGGGGCTCAAATCCTGCAATTACCCCTATGGATATATGATCCTCTCCCAAATTTCCGTGGCACACCTGAGGCCCATCCACTGCACCCCACGACACACTGGTTGAAAATCAGTGTAGATTAGATTGAATCTAATGACTGTAGATAAAGTAGACTAGGTAGATTGCAGAGTGTTAGAGAAAGGCGATCACGGGAGGGGAGGGGAGGGGGCTCCCCGAGTCCTTCTCCTACCAGGAGACCAGTGGGTGGGGGGCAGCAAAGGCTTCTTTGTTCTGCGCAGCAATCCACGTGCTGGAAGCAATATCTGGGGTGAGGGAGGGGAGGATCCTGGCCTCTTCTTTGTAAAAGATTTGTGGAGGATTACAAGTGCAAAACAGTAGCTGGAGGGGGGCAGGATGCTTCTGGGGCAGAGCCAACCATTCCCTGCACACCAGGACCCGCCTGCCAGTGTACCCGGCACCTGCCAGCCCAGATGTGCCCCTGCTGGCTCAGAACTTCCGAGGCAGAGCTGACCAAAGGCAATGAATATGAATGCCCTAATGTTACAGGTGAGGAACCCCAAGGGAAGCTGTTGGCACCAGGTTGGCCTGGGCAGGGAAGGGTTCTTGGAAGCAGAAAGTCTGACTGATGTGCTGCAAATCATCCGGAGATCTATCAGTGGCTCCTGGTAGATCCTTCTGTCCACCTCTGCGCTAGACTAGCTACATCGGAAAATATATTCTGGCAGCCTTGGCTGTCCCCAAAGGCTTGGATCTTGGAGGGGAGAGCGTAGGAGCACCCAGACCCACCCAGATGGCCGCTAGGGAGGAGGAGGTCCTTCTGCCTGCGCTGTACAGGGCCTGGCACCCAGTGAGCGCCATGTGATGGTTTTCATTGAAATGCAGACTCAGGGCCCAAACACAGCCTTCCCATGGTGGGGGAGGCTTTCGGCTGCTTCCCCCCTCCCTGCTTTTGTTTCTTGTCCCTCTTTTGCCTGCCAAAGTCTTCTAAATACTGTAACAAACAAACAAGCTCCATGAATATATTATGCGAATTGTGTCAATCAGGGACTCTTTGCTTAAATTAGTTGGAGCTCCAGATCTGGACTGTGCAGGACCAAGGAAGGGAGGCTTGTGGCTGCTGTGATGCAGGGCTTGGAGAGGCTCTTTGTTGCCCCCAAGGCCGAGACCCCCAGCTCAGGCTTCCCTGGTGGGATCTCTGCTCCCATGTTCTTCACTGGACACTTTTTGCCACTGAGCCGCATCCGCCACTCGCTTGCCCGTTTGTGCCCCTGGCACAGATCCTTCTGGAGCACTAGACGACAACCTGCTTGGATGGTTTCTGCCCTGAATTATTTGGTCGCACCTGCTTGGCTCCCTCGCTGTTCACCCCGAACTCCAGATGGTTTACGAACACATTAAGAAGCACTAGATCCAAAACAGATCCTTGGGGTCCCCTTTTTCCTTCCCTCGGCTGTGAAAATGGCCCATTTATCTCTCCTCTCTGTTTCCTGTACTTGAAATAGTTCCCAGCCATAAATGGATCTGCCCTCTGGTTCCCTATAGGCGATAACAAGGGGGATCAAAGGGTTCAGTGACAAGGGGGTCACCTCCAGAACACTCATCAGGCAAGACCAGCCTTGCAAAGGTCAGCCTGGTTCATTCTCCTGCTTGCTTTTTGGTCTTCTGCTTTCCACTGGCGTACCGAGAACAGACGTTAAGCTGACCAGCCTGGAAGGCTCTGGATGTTTTTTTCCCTTGCTGATCCTTTCTGAAATATCAGGGTTGCCTCGGCCGCCTTCCAGTCCTCTGGCAGAGAGACTGGTTTAGACTGGGCGCCTGTTAAGCCAGTGCTGTGACTGTGTTAGAGAACTCCATCTTGTCTCCAGGCTCCCTTCCTGAGCAGGTCAGTTTAGGCAGGTTCACCTGATCTTGGGAAGACGGATTCAATGAATCTCTCCAGCTTCTCTGCCAAATCCCTCTCCTCTCCTTCATCTCCCTTTGTCCCCCCCCCCCCCCCACAAATGGTCCAAGAGCCTCCCCAGCAGACATTGTGGCAACCTGGGTGAGTATCCCCATCACAATTATTTCTGGTCTGAGCCATCCGTACAAGGAGTGTGCACCTCACGGTGATGCCCCAGGAATAGCCTGTGGCAATGGGGGTCATGGTGGGCCTCCAGAAGGGCCAAGCATCTGGGTAGCAACACAAATGAAGGGGGAGGCAGAGGGTCATAATACCCTCCTTGTACGCTAGGGGTCCGTTCTGCAACCTCTTGTGGATTAAAAAAAAACAATGGAAAAATAAATTGAAAGATCCACTTCTATGTTTCTTGCTTCTCCATTGCTCCTAAATGGAACAGTGTTGAGCCTCAATATCTGCAGGGGTCCAATGCCAATAAAGGTTTCATAATCATAATCAGTCTGCAGGAGTTTCATTCTGGGACTCCTTACTGATAGCAAATAAAAACATTTAAAAAAATTAAAATGTGTGTCCATTTACAGTTGTATGAAAACTGCTTTTCTTACTGTTGTAGAGAGGGAGTCAGCAATTAGAAATGCAAAGGTCTCCCTGCCTTTGCCTGGCTCAGCTGAAGAATGGAACGACTGCTTGCAGCACTTTCTAAAAAAACTATGATTTCCCATTTGTGTTGAGTCAAATCAGTGTATAAAAAATGCAGGTATAACAAGGCTGGACCTGAAGCCTTTTAGGAGTTGCCTCTAAAGTAGTCCAAGCCTTTGCTGGGCTCAAAGATGGCCGAGATGCTGGCCGTCCACCCCGCTTGTGACCGCTTGACCAAAGCAAAACAGCTTGATCTTGGCATTTCCAGAACTGCCCTTTCACTGCAAGGAAAGAAGGGGGTGTCTTTGGGTTGTGGTCGGAGCAGGGCCACCCTACAGAACGGAGGGCAGAGTTCCTACACTTTGAGCCATTGCATAGAATTGGGAACTCAGGCAGGTTTAGCTCATCATAGAACCTGCCTCACTTCCCTCTTTTATGCTGTGCTTAAAGGTACTCCATTCTATATGGTCACCCTGGATAGGAGTACAATGGTGCATCACATAAAGAGCTTAATTCGTTCCAGAGGCCTGCTCTCTTAAGTGAAGCGGATTTTCCCATAGGAAATAATGGAAACTCAGACAATTGGTTCCACAACCCCCAAAAGATTCATGGAAAAATATTAATTGGATGTAAAAATGATGACAAAACACTGGAATTGAATTCAAAACATGCATTCAAAGTGCAGGATCCTATGAAGTCTACTTAGGCTGCAATCCTAAAGACACTTTCCTGGGAGTAAACCCCATTTAACATAATGGGGCTTACTTTGGGTAGACATGGTTAAGAGGTTGCAATCAAAGACAATTTATAGGGAGGCTTACCTGGGCTGCTGCTAGAGGTTCAAGGTGGTCAGTGGGGGCACTTGGGGCAGCTGCCTCTGGCACCCCCAAGGAACTTCCCCCAAGTTGGGTACAGTTAGAGGCAGCAGCGCTGGCCGGCAGCCCTTTTAAAGAGCCTCCGCACGGAGCATCAGGGCTGCATAACACGCGTGCCCATAGCGCACTTGCTTGTTAAGTGAAGTGGAACTTGTTATGTGAAGCAAGACTTCTTGGAAATTTTTGCTTGTTAAGTGAAACGCTTGTGAGGTGAGGCGCTTGTTATGAGCGGTACCTCTGTAACCCCTCTTTTCCATGAACAGGTTTCAGATACCTGGTGCCTTTCCTGGTCCCACTTCCTCAGCCCTGGTTTAAGATCTCCCTCTTTCCTTGCCCGGGCAGTGCTCGGTAATGATCTCAGAGCCCAAATCTCCACATCTTTTTGATAATGTGGATACAATTAATCCCATTTCTGTGGTTATTAATTCCTCCATTAGACCAAAGGGAAGGAGGACGCCTGCGTGCGCAGGGGGAGCGGGGCCGCCTGACAGGAGTGGCGCTACTGTGTGCTTGAACTTGTCCTGAACTTTTTGGGCCCACGGATTCCCATGCCATCAGCAAAAGCAAAATGGCTCCTAATTACACTCTTCATTTATTAATTAGCTGGTGATGGCTGGAGGTAGAGCGCCTTCCACCCCCGGATTTAATTCCCTACCTCATTGCTCTTAATTGTAACAAACTATGTGGAAAAGAAACACCACACTCATTTTCTCAGCCGGAGGAGTTGGACACCCAGGCAAGACCTGCCTTTTAACCGTGGAGTGCCTGGGCTGGATCCGGGCTCAGCCCGGCCATTTCCAGAGAGGCTCCCTGGTGCACCGTCTCCTCTCCGCTCTTTCACTAGCCCCGACAACATCTTTATGATCTTGATCGTTGCGGTTTCGTGACCCTTCGTGACCCTATGGATGGCAGTATGCCAGGGCCCCTCTCCTCCACCACCATCCAAAGTCCATCCAAATTCATCTTCATTGCCTCGGTGATACTGTATCACCAGCTCATCCTCTGCCGTCCCCTCCTCCTTTTGCTTTCAGTTCTTCCCAGCATCAGGCTCTTTTCTAAGGGGTCCCCCCTTCTCATGATGTGGCCAAAATATTGGAGCTTCAGCTTCAGTCTCTGTCCTTCCAGTGGACATCAGGGTTGGTTTCCTGCATTTGATCTCCTTACAGTCCACAGACTCTCAAGAGTCTCCTCCAGCACCATCGTTCAAAGGCATCTGTCCTTTGGTGGTCAGCCTTCTCACATCCATACATTATCCATGGACCATCCATGGTCCAGCTCTCACATCCATACATTATCCATGGACTATCCTTGGTCCAGCTCTCACATCCATACATTATTCATGGACCCTCCATGGTCCAGCTTTCACATCCATGGACCATCCATGGTCCAGCTCTTATATCCAAACATTATCCATGGAACATCCAGGGTCCAGCTCTCACACCCATACATTATTCACAGACCATCCATGGTCCAGCTCTCACATCCATACATTATCCATGGACCATCCATGCTCCAGCTCTCTCATCCATACATTATCCATGTACCATCCATGGTCCAGCTCTCACATCCATACATTATCCATGTACCATCCATGGTCCAGCTCTCTCATCCATACATTATCCATGTACCATCCATGGTCCAGCTCTCACATCCATACATTATCCATGGACCATTCATGGTCCAGCTCTCTCATCCATACATTATCCATGTACCATCCATGGTCCAGCTCTCTCATCCATACATTATCCATGTACCATCCATGGTCCAGCTCTCACATTCATACATTATCCATGGACCATCCATGGTCCAGCTCTCACATCCATACATTATCCATGGACCATCCATGCTCCAGCTCTCTCATCCATACGTTATCCATGTACCATCCATGGTCCAGCTCTCTCATCCATACATTATCCATGTACCATCCATGGTCCAGCTCTCTCATCCATACATTATCCATGTACCATCCATGGTCCAGCTCTCACATTCATACATTATCCATGGACCATTCATGGTCCAGCTCTCACATCCATACATTATCCACGGACCATCCATGCTCCAGCTCTCGCATCCATTCATTATCCATGGACCATCCATGGTCCAGCTCTTCATAACAATACATTATCACAGGAAAACCATAGCTTTAACTAGATGGATCTTTGTCTGCAAGGTGATGTCTCAACTTTTAATTAAGTTGTCCTGCCCTCCCATTGCTCCCCCCCTTGGAAGCAGCGTCTTTTGACTTCTTGGCTGCAGTCACCATCTGCAGTGATCGTAGAGCCCAGAAAAATAAACTCTGTCACAACTTCCATGTCTTCCCCTTCTATTTTCCATGAACTGATGGGACCAGAAGCCACAATCTTGGACCCTCGTCACCTTCATGCACCCTCTTCATTTACCCTCCTTTGTTCCTCCTCACTTTCTGCCATCTGAGTTTCTGAGGTTATTGATATTTCTCCCAGCGATCTTAATTCCGGCTTGTGATTCCTCCAGCATTTCTCACGATGTACAGAAATGTACATGATGTACAGAAATAAACAAGGTGACAATATATATCCCTGTCGCGCCCATTTCCCAGTTTTAAACCACTCTGTTGTGCCATACTTGGTTCTGACTGTTGCTTCTTGGCCCACATATATGATCGCGGGTGCAGTCCTAAGATCGCTTTCCTGGGAGTCCCCATTGAACTCAAGAGAACTTAGTTCTGAGTAGACATGAACAGGATTGTACTGTTAGATAACTGCATCATGCTCTTGATACCGGTCTACATTACAAGGCTGTTGTAAAGGTGGCTGAGATGACATAAGTGTTGTTAAGGAATACTAAAATGTGCCAGTTTTAAAACAATAGTTCAATCAACTACAATTAGAGGAGTTCATATTAACAAGTGCTGCTCAGTTCTTTGTAGAGCGTTTGGTTCTTGTGTGTGAATGGAGAATAACGAGAGAATATTTTAAGGTATCTAAGGTTGCAATCCTGAAGACACTTTCCTGGGAGTAAGACCCATTGAACACAATGGGGCTACTTCTGAGAAGACATGGTTAGGATTGTGGGATTAGGATATATAAACTAAGATTAAGACTTTGCTGTTGCGTAGCTGGTGAGATACCAAAGTATTTCTATATTAATCGGCTACAGATTCTTTTGTGTCCTGTTGTTGCTCCCCGTATTCTGGAGTGCAGTTCTGTTTCCAGGATATGGGGTTTTCACTCCGCTGTTTGAAGCCTGGATCCGCTTGGGATCAGAACTGGAGCGTAGCAGTTGGTGGGTGTTCCTCCCTGGCAGCCCTTGGCCTTTTCCCCAGCGGTCTGGCCTGCGCCCAGCATTTCCCACATACCTCCTGGGCTGGTGCTGCTACTAAACATGTTGCATCTGATTGCAAGGGTGACACGAGCCATGCGTGGGTTGGCAAATATGGCTCAAGGGTGGCACTGAAAAGCAAATGCTGACACCTGGAGAGAGACGGGTGCCCCTGCCTTTGAGGTGGCTGCTGGCCTGAAAGCCCCTCTCTTGACACCAGACATAGGCAGGTGGGTGCTTGCTTGGTGGTGATGCCGCACATGGGTGCAGATACTTTGTGGGCACCCTTTAGCTGAAGTTTGGCATCCTGGGAATATTTAACTGGTTTTTTTCCTATTTACAAATCATATTCTAGTCCCTAAGAAAAGTGGGGTTGGGGGGCTCAAGTGGGGCTGGGAGGCTCTTTGGGGATCCCAAACAGCATGGGGGGGATCCTGGGGGGGGAGATGCCTGGGGGGGGGACGGGACATGATTGAGACATACAAATTTATGCAATAATTTTTATTATAGGGTGGATAGAATGGATAAAAAGATGCACTTTCCCCTTTCACATCACACCAGATAATAGAAAATATTTCCTCACCCTCTCTGTAGTAACCATATTTACTCAAATCTAACGCTTGCCTTTTTCAGCTGAATTTACAGTGCAATTCTAAGCATGTCTACTCAGAAGTAAGCCCCATTGTGATCAACAATACTCAGGAAAATGTGGTTCGGATTGCAGCCTCAGTTTCCAAAATGGGGTGCACATTACATTCTATGGCGCATTAAATTTGAGTAAATTCTAAGTTTCAGGCAATATTGTAATCTATTGCAGTAAAAAGATAACACAAACCTATTGTTGTATAAAGTAATGCGTTTTGTTTAAAATAATAAAAACCTCTTGTTGTGTAACTTGTATGCTGTAAAATTAAATTTTGTACCTGCTTTGCAGCATTAAAATCAGGGTGTACATGAGTTTTGGTGGCGCATTAGATTTGAGTAAATACGGGTAATCTGTGGAACTCCTTGCCACAGGATGTGGTGATGGCATTTAGCCTCAAGGCCTTTAAGAAGGGATTGGCCAAATTCCGAGAGGAAAGGGGTGTGGGTGAGGCCGTGCCTTCAAGCCACGACGGGTGTGGGTGCTTGCGTACATGCAGGGATAGAAGTAGATGTGGGCAACCTCCAAATGCCAGATGTGGGGAGGGGGACACCTGGATTTAGATGTCTTGTGAGCTTCCCGAGGCATCTGGTGGGCCGCTGTGAGATCCAGGAAGCTGGACTAGATGGGTCTTTGGCCTGATCCAGTGAGGGTCTTACGAAAGTGGGGCTAGTGAGATTTTTAGCACTAGAGGAGGGTCTAGTCAGTGGCGGTGAACCTATGGCACATGTTCCAGGGAGGGCACTCAGAGCCCTTCCTGCTGGCATGCAGCCTCAGCCTAGCATCTGCTCCTATCCAGAGCGTGCCAGTGCCCAGGACGCATGCCCCAAGCAATGGGCATGCGCAATGGCCACAGGGTGCTCCTTGCCCACTGTGCGTGCCCAAAGTTCTGGGCACCAGTGCCTTCAGTCGACACTGGGTTCCAAAAAGGTTGGCCACCACTGGTCTAGCTCCTTGCCCCCTTAACCATCCCTGATCCCACTGGGGCTGGTTTTGGAGTTGGCATGCAGAGGACTGTGTTGTGCCCACCCAGAATTAGGCTGGCTTCGCAATGCCTGGCCCCGGCTATCAAGTGTCCTCCGAGGTCAGTGCCTGCATGTGGCTTCCCAAATCGGCTGCCTCCTTTCTTGGGGGTGCATCTTTGTGCGCCGCATTGTTGCTTGTTGGCAAGCGCTGCCGGCCTTGGCACACGAGTGGGGCTGTGTCATGTTCTTTTCTTCCAAGACCTCGCATGCTCCCTGCGCTCGCTGTTTGGGTGGTTTTGCACTGTCAGTAGTGAGGGAGATGCTGACAGCAATGGGGAAGGGAGGAAGAGGAAGGCATGTGGGAGCAAGCGAGGTGAGGGAGCCTGGGCCCAGCAGAAAGGGGGGGGGCAGGTGTGCCAGTTACTGCTGGCATCTCACCTGGGCAGCTAGACTTGAATCCTCCCTTCACCACTTTGCCTTCACTCCCACCTCTAATAAAGTCCAAGAGAATAAACTGCACTGGGAATCTTTATTCCCAGTCAACCCAGTCCGTCACTACACTGGGATCAGGTTATGTATGTGGAACTGAGATGCCGGCTGCAGTTGGGGTGGCACAAACAAGTCTCGGGGCATTGCTAGAAGTAAGTCCTGCTGTGCTCCTCAGAGATGCAGCCCTGAGATGGGTTTTTCCTGATATTCAATATTTGATATTTGGTTATTTGGGCTTAATTAAGTTGATAATGGATGTTGATTCCATGCTGCATCTGGTATTTGTGCGTTCTGTGTTTGCGCATGAAATATTCATCCCGGCCAACGCGTGCTGGAGCACCATCTTTGTTATTCAGCATGCGTGGGGGTTGTGACCAGTGGTGGGCACCAGCAGGTTCGCACCTACCCTATAGAACCGGTTCTTAACAAGAGAGAGGACATATAAAGTTTAAAAATAGCCATTTAAAAGTGGCTGCCGGATGGGCAGAGAACCGGTTCTGAATTTCTTTGAAGCCCATCACTGGTTGTGACGATTGTGTGCCTTGTGATCGGTCAGTTCCCCAGGGGTGGCGTGACTGGGACTGGCCCTGATCCACAAATGTGACTTTGCGCAAACATCACTGAGACACTCACAAGCAGCCAGAGACGGCACCGGCCTGCGAGCGCAGCGCATACACCGGGCCAGGCTGTTTCCCTCTAGCCTGCCTTGCCATTCCTGCCCCCCAGCTGGCATTCAGGCACCAGTTGTTTGCGCTGGGCAGAGCGGCTTGCGGGCAGCAGTCTGGTGTGTTGATCACAAAGGGACAAATGAGGCATCAGACGCTAACGCAGGACACGGAGCTGCAGCAAAACACTAATTTGACAACTGATTCCCCAAACCAGATAAACCTGGCCAAAGAAACAAATTAAAGCTGAATGCCAGTTGCAGCCGTTGAAGCGTCCAGAGCTGTTGGCTGTCAAAGCTCTTCCGGCTTCAGGGTTCGGAGATGGAGCCGTATCCTGGGCTGAAGCACACCACAGTGGGATGCAAAGCCAGTCTGGCTCAGGACAGTGACAGGGGGAGACTTGTGGTCACCCCAGAGTATGATCTGAAGCTTCTGGGCACCCCAGAACATGAAGCTTGTGGGCATCCTGAAGCTTGTGGGCATCCTGAAGCTTGTGGGCACCCCAGAATTTGATCTGAAGCTTGTGGGCACCCCAGAACATGAAGCTTGTGGGCAGCCTGAAGCTTGTGGGCACCCCAGAATTTGATCTGAAGCTTGTGGGCACCCCAGAATATGAAGCTTGTGGGCACCCTGAAGCTTGTGGGCACCCCAGAACATGAAGCTTGTGGGCACCCTGAAGCTTGTGGGCACCCCAGAATATGATCTGAAGCTTGTGGGCACCCCAGAACATGAAGCTTGTGGGCACCCTGAAGCTTGTGGGCACCCCAGAATATGATCTGAAGCTTGTGGGCACCCCAGAGTATGATCTGAAGCTTGTGGGCACCCCAGAACATGAAGCTTGTGGGCATCCTGAAGCTTGTGGGCACCCCAGAACATGAAGCTTGTGGGCATCCTGAAGCTTGTGGGCACCCCAGAATTTGATCTGAAGCTTGTGGGCACCCCAGAACATGAAGCTTGTGGGCAGCCTGAAGCTTGTGGGCACCCCAGAATTTGATCTGAAGCTTGTGGGCACCCCAGAATATGAAGCTTGTGGGCACCCCAGAACATGAAGCTTGTGGGCACCCTGAAGCTTGTGGGCACCCCAGAATATGATCTGAAGCTTGTGGGCACCCCAGAGTATGATCTGAAGCTTGTGGGCACCCCAGAGTATGATCTGAAGCTTGTGGGCACCCTGAAGCTTGTGGGCACCCCAGAATTTGATCTGAAGCTTATGGGCACCCTAGAATATGAAGCTTGTGGACACCCTGAAGCTTGTGGGCACCCCGGAATATGATCTGAAGCTGGTGGGCACCCCAAAATATGAAGCTGGTGGGCACCTTGAAGCTTGTGGGCACCCCAGAATATGATCTGAAGCTCACGAGAGGGGTGAATTTTTGTGAATAGTAAACTTATGTTTGGGATTCTCAAAGGTCAGTGCAAGTCCTATATCTGTGACTGCCTTTTTATTGTTAAAAAGTATTCGTTAAATGCTGAGACGTCTTTGATGCGAGACGAACGAGGATCCCTCCTAAGTGAAGGTCTTGAATGAAAAGCTGTGTCAAGAGGAGGGAAGCTTGAAATCCAATTTGTGGTTCCCAAAGAACGGGGTTGGTTTGTTTTCTTAAAGGCGTCAAAGGGGCACAGGAGGGATTTCTCAAATTATAAATGATGCAGAGGAGCTGGATATGTCTCCCCCCTGCCCTTCTTTCATGGCATGTGCCATCCGGGTCATCCTATGAAGCTGATTACCAGGCAGGGAAAAGGAAGCCGCTCTTCAACCGGCTGATCGTGAATGTGCGGAATTCCATTAGGAAAGAGATGCCGTTCGCCTCCAGCGGAAATTTCAGACGGATCCGTGGAAGACGAGAGGCTTGTGACGCTCTTAAGCAGGAGAGCTGAATGGAACAGACATGTTCAGCTCTGCCTTTGAATGCCAGGTGCTGGGAGAAGAGATAGGCTGGGCTGATGCCATCCTGCCCCACTTGGCCCCCCAACCCACATGCAGGCAATGGGTAGAGGGATGTTCTTGGACAAAAACCAGAACCAGGAGACATCTGCTAAAACGGAGTGGCAGGTGAGGTAGAACAGATAAAGAAAGCGTGGTGTTGGTCTGTGGAACTCCTTGCCACAGGATGATGTGCTTGCTTTAGCCTAGAAGGGATTGGAAGGGAATCCTTAGAAGGGATTTAGCCTAGAAGTCTTCCAAAGGGATTGGAAGACAACTATAGAAAAGAAATAGATAGAGATGGAAGAAGATTGATATAGAAAAGGAATCCATAAAGCAGTGGTCAGGGAACAGGGGTAAATTACCCCAAATGGGGTAAAATGAAATTCCTGGGGGTAATGGAACAATATAGGGGAAGCAAAGGACACTAGGGAAGGGATGGATGCAGGGTTTGGTGGGGGTAATGTCGGTGTATCAGGGGGGTAGGGTTGGCATATCTAAATATATTTTGGGGTAAAAGGTAAAAATATTCCCTGACCCCCTCCATAAGGGATTGTAACGGGTACAGGTGTCCCTTGTTATCCACTAGGGTTCCGTACCAGACCCTCATCTGGATTTTAAAAAACCAGTGTATAAAGAAAACCATGGAAAAACAGGTTTCCAGACCCACTTCCAGGTTTCTTGCTCCTTCATTGCACCTCAGGGAATGAGGTTGTGCCTCAGTATCTGCAGGGATTTGACTCTGGGACTGAAAAGTGGCATAATAACTTGCACGACTATCTCAGTGGGAAAAGCAGTTGGATGTGCAGTGGCCATTCATGCTGAGTTAAATCCCTGTATTAAAAAATCCTTGTGGAACAAGGTTGGACCTGTATATGCAACCTTTGGGTTTTAGAAGTTGGCTGCTTGAGAATGGCAGGCGCCAAGGAGGGCACCAGGATGCGGTTTCATGTTGTCTTGAGTGCCGTGGGAAGCAGGGAACTGGCTTTGATGGACTCTTGGCTGATCCAGCGGGGCTCTTCTCAGTTCTTGGGTGCCTCCTCAGGTTGGCCAACGGGGAAAACGTCTCCCTGATGGAGGCAGCTTGGTCAGTGTGTTCTGGTCAGGTCAGATCTTAAATTCTGCATTTAGTCCTGCCCCGGCAATGATCTTGGCTAATGTTCTGGTCTCTGCTTTCTCCGCAGTGCCTCCCTGTGACGCTGCCATGGAGCGCCTGCTGCTGTGTGCCCTGGTGCTCTGCAGCCTGGCCCGAGCCCAGGTGTGCCCCAAGCGTTGCATGTGCCAGAACCTGTCCCCGTCGCTGGCCATCCTTTGCACCAAGACAGGCCTCCTCTTTGTGCCCACCGTCATTGACCGGCGCACGGTGGAGCTGCGCCTGACCGACAACTTCATCACCGTCATCCGCCGGAAGGACTTCTCCAACATGACCAGCCTGGTGCACCTCACCCTCTCCCGCAACACCATCAGCCAGATCCTGCCCTACGCCTTTGCCGATCTGCGCGGGCTGCGGGCCCTGCATCTCGACAACAACCGGCTGCTCTCCATCGCCAGTGACCAGTTGAAGGGCCTGCCCAACCTGCGCCACCTCATCCTCAGCAACAACCAGCTGCAGGAAATCTCCCCCGTGGCGTTTGATGACTTTGCTGGCACGTTAGAGGACCTGGACCTCTCCTACAACAACCTGGTGCAGGTCCCCTGGGAGACCATCCGGCGCCTCAACAACGTCAACTCCCTCAACCTTGACCACAATTTGATTGACTACGTTCCTGAGGGGGTCTTCACCAACCTCCTCAAGCTGGCTCGCCTGGACATGACCTCCAACAAGCTGAAGAAGATCCCCCCGGATCCCCTCTTCCTTCGCATCCCAGTCTACGCCAAGTCCAAAGGCTCCCCGCTCTCCTCCCTGGTCCTCAGTTTTGGAGGAAACCCCCTGCACTGCAATTGTGAGCTGCTGTGGCTGCGGAGGCTCACCAGGGAGGACGATCTGGAGACCTGTGCCTCCCCACCAGACCTCCTGGGGAAATACTTCTGGACGATCCCCGAGGAGGAGTTCATCTGTGAGCCTCCGGTCATCACCCGCCACACAGGGCGGCTGGTGGTGACGGAGGGCGAGGGGGCCGTCCTGCGCTGCCGCGGGGTGGGTGACCCCGAGCCCTCTATCCACTGGGTATCCCCTGAAGGCAAAGTGGTGGCCAACACTTCACGGACCATCTCCTACGACAACGGCACCCTGGAGGTCCTCATTGCCACCACCCAAGATACAGGGGCCTTCACCTGCATTGCCTCCAATGCTGCCGGAGATGCCACCACCTCCATTGAGCTGGTGGTCAACCCCTTGCCTCACCTCTCCAACGGCACTGCCCCAAAGGTCCCTGAGGCTGCCGGGCCTTCTGACATCCTTACCTCAGCCAAGGCTACCCTGCCTGCCGGTGCCAATGAGACGGGGGTCTCACAAGACAAGGGGGTGGTGGCATCAGAGGTGGCATCCTCCTCGGTGCTGCTCCGCTGGTACCCACAGTGGCACGTCCCTGGCATTCGGATGTACCAGATCCAGTACAACAGCTCCTCCGATGACACCTTAGTGTACAGGTGAGTTACTCCAGGCTCACAGATGGCAGGAGCCTCACGGGGGTTTGGCCTGGTGGGGAACAGTCAATAGCTGTTGGAGTCGCTGTGCTCAGATCTGGGATTAGAATGACAATTATTTCTTCTTAAGCCTTATAAAAAATAAAAGGAAGTCAAAACAACGTTAACTTGTCAATCAAAGGGCTTTACTTTGTTTCCCAGACAAATCTCAAGCAACAGCAGGCAAGATTCTCAATTGCGTTGTGTGTTAGATGCGGACAAGGTAGGCCTGGAAGCAGGATGTGCTTGTCCCACTTTGCAGATTATCTTCTGGGAAAGGCACAAAGAGGAAAGTTGGCAACCTCCGAAGCAGGCTTGGGATGTGCTATGGGATGGGGCGCCCCTCGCCTGGATTCCCCCACCATCACGGAGCAGGCAGGCAAGGCAGGCAGCTTCCTCCTTCCCCTTCACGGTGTGATTTTCACCTTGAGCCTGGCGGTCTCCGTGAACGAGCCTCCTCTACCCAGAATGCCTCGGACAACTGGGCTCTGGGCCTTTTGAAGTCGGCTCAGATGGAGAGTTGCCGATTTACCTACTGAAATTCTCCTCTCTGGAGACGGAGGGGGAATAATTTATTAGCTGCCGGAGTGGAGGCATCACGCTGCGATCAGTGGATCTCACGGAGACGGGGCTTGGGGTCCTTTTCATCTCAGGGCCCTCCTCGTGTTATCCTTGCCGGGGGATGATGAGAGGCAAAGAACTCTGTCTGTCTGCAGAGGGATGGGAAAATACGGAGATTTGGCCATCACATCATCCATCAAACTCCCAAAGAATAGGCAGACTCGGTGGGTGCAAAGCACTAAGTTTTGCAGGGCACCTCACTGCCTTGTGCAAGTGGCCCCTTCCCTCTGGAGCCCTTTCGGGTGGTGGGAGCCTGCCTTCTCCTCCCTTTTGCTCCAGCGCCCAGAATGGCTCCAAAGGGGCCACTTGCACGCTGCCAAACTTAGGGTGCCATCTTAACCATTTCAGGCCGGCCTAAATCACCGGGCATATCTTCCCGTCATGGTGTGGGGATGTCGGCGTATGCGTGTGCGCTGGCCTGACCCCCTCGAAGTGGGGCAGAAGTACCTTTTGGCACTTATGTGACACCCCCAGATCACTATAGGACTTATGCTGGCCTAAGTCCTGTAGGCTAGGATTGCAGCCTGACTGCTTTGCACCCCCTCTAGCTATGCCACTGGAAAGCCACTCATTAACTATTAGTTATTAGTCACTAGCTAGTGACTAATAGCTAATTTCATTTTCACTAATTTCACTAATTTCTACAATTTCACTAATTTCATTTTCTCTGTAAAACACTTTGGGTGCAATCCTAAAGACACTTTCCTGGGAGTTAGACCCACTGAACACAACGGGGCTTACTTTTGAGTAGACATGGTTAGGATTGTGCTCTTTGTGAACTTTTTGATGAAAAGTGGTACATAAATACAGCTGATTGAAGTGTTGCTGTCGGAGCTCAGAAAATGGGGTACAGAACGTGGGGACAGAGTTAAGTCCAAATAATTTCTGGTGATCAAGTTTCTAGTTCTTGTGCTTGCAAGCAAAATTTCAGATGGTTTTGGAAACTCGGCTAAGTTGTGTTCAGGGAGCTGGAAGATGGGGGGGGGATTCTGTGCCTCATCCTTAACTTCTCCCCACTTAAGAAGCAGAATTAGTGCAACAAATGCAAACCGAAAACCAAGATCCTGTGCAAGAAGCAATGCAGAAGGAAGGTGGGAGCAGTGGCGAGAAATGGGAGAAGGATGCAAAGGGCTGCTTGTGGATGGGTCCAGCAGAGGCACTTTGGGCCGGACTTTGGGGGCCGGGCTGGGCTTAGGTGGCCAGCCTGGGGCGAACCGCCCTCCTCCTTTCCACCCTTTCCTGTGTGCATTGCTGGGAGCTGCTGAACGGCTCTCCTTCTCTGCAAAGACGCAGAGAGGCTGTTTGGGACAAGTCCCTGGGGTAGCCCCCACATCCTGGCAGCTGGCCCAGAACTAGCCTGCTTGCCTGGCCGGAAAGAAACTGCTAATGTCAAGTGACCTACTTAACGATGTGGAACTTGAGCGCAGCCATTTTGTGCGCGCGCGCCAGTCTGTGTGTGTGTGTTGCAGGCGCATGAATGCAAACTCAAGGCGATGCTGCATTGTGGCAGCTGGCAGGCTGACGGTGCACGCTAAGGAAGCACTTTCCGTGCAGCGTGGGGCGAAACTGGGTTACGCACACCAATTGGTCCAGAGCTGGTGTCAGGTTCCTTGAAATGTTGCAGAGGAAGGATGCTAGAATCCCTCCCAGGCGGAGACACCCGCCTCCCGCCGGCGCCCTCCAGCCGTGACTTGCATCCCTTGTGCTGCTGAGCTGGTCCTGAAATGTGGAGCCTCCAGCACTTCCCAGTGGAAAGAGGGCTTCCTCGCAGCACCAGTTCCAAAGCCAAATGGGGAGGCTAGAAAAGCAAATGCAACTCAATACAGGTATCCCCTGCTTTCTGCTGGTTCAGTTTCTGGTGATCCATTCTTTCAACACCTTTCTATTATACCCAGAACACATTCATTCAATGCGTGTTCTGCTCTTTCAACCCCTCTCTGCTGTTCTAAAGGCCAAAATTGCCCCCTCCCATCTTGTAGCTAATGGTCTAATCCCATTCCCAAAGGAGTCAATGAGAATCCGTATGGCTCTGTCTGGCTCCCCCTGCCTGGAAGGACTCCGAAGGGGAAGGACCCCTTGCACACCTCCCTCCAACAGGGATTCCCCCACCTCCGCTAGCTCTGCCACTGGTTGAACCAGCCAGCTAGTGAACCAGCTGGTGCTAGTCTGCAAATGGGGACTGCTGGAGCGCAGATGGTGATGGAGGCTGGGCCGTGTCTCCGGGTCACAGGAGGGGAGGTGACTGGGTGCTCTGAACTAGACTTGAATCTGGGAATGCAAGCAATGATCAACCAGGTCTCACTTCTTCCCACTCTTGTCCTGCTAGGATGATCCCCTCGTCCAGCAAGTTTTTCCTGGTCAAGGACCTGGCCGCTGGGCGTGACTACCACCTGTGTGTCCTGGCTGTCTATGACGACGGGGTGACGGCGCTCACAGCCACGCGGAGCCTGGGGTGTGTCCAGTTCAGCACCCCCCAGGACGCCCCGCAATGCCATTCGCTCCATACCCAGTTCCTGGGCGGCACCATGATCATTATCATCGGGGGCATCATTGTGGCCTCCGTGCTGGTTTTCATCATCATCCTCATGATCCGCTACAAGGTCTACAGTGGCCAAGACGAGCACAAGAAAGCCAAAGTCAGCAACGTGTACTCTCAGACCAACGGGAGCCAGGTGTCCGCAGCCACCACCACCGGCACTCTGCCTTGCTCGGCCTCCAGACCCGAGGGGTGGGGGGTGGACGGCTCAGCGGTAGTCAGGGTGAGGAGAGACTGCAGCCTCCTGGCGCTCAGCAAGGACTGTGAGAAAGGGGCTCGGAGCCACCCGTCGAACTTGGGGGCCGAGGAGGGCCCGTCTTCCCGGAAGAGGGGCTGGTCACGGACTAATGTGGACCTCCACAGCAACTGTGCTGGGCCAGGGGTGGAGACTTCCAAGACAGAAGAGCAAGGTCAGTGTGTGGGGAAGGGGGGAGCGGACCCCATGGTTGTGTGCCGGGGAACGGCCTTTCCAATTACAGGAACGTCTGTGTTTAGTGATCATGTCAGTAGTGAGTCACTCATAACTACGGGGCGAGACGAGGCATCTCACGCACCACCATTCTCTCCGCCAGAGGTTGGCAACTGGCCTCCTCCAGCCAAGATTTGGCCCCCTGCTTCTTTTATTTGAACAGTTCTGAGCAAGAGAGTTGGAGGAAGGGAAGTGGAACGAGGACAAGTGGCCCCTGAGTGTGTGTGTTCGTTCGCCCACACATCTCCCGTCCTCATCCCTTGGATGATTCAGGCAGTGGAAGGGAAAAATCTCTGCTGGAAGGGAAAACCATTACCTAATATTGAATTTCTGCTCATCCCCCCCAACCATTCTTTCTCTCGGTCTTTGATGCCTGCCATGCAGCACCATCAGTATTGGTCAGGGTTTCATGGCCAGTGCGCGACTGCGGGTCTGATTTGACGTCCCCGATTGCCAATACGGCCGTGGTACTTGACCCTTGAAGTGGCACGATATGTCGTACTTAAGACCTGTCCAGAGATGTTGGATCCCAGATTTTTCTGGCTAGCAAAAATCCCCTGTTGTGTATTTATTCCTGGGTTTGCCAGCCAACGGCTGGTAAAATCAAGATCCCAAATATGCACATTGCAAGTTGGCAGCTCTTGATTCACTGGTGTATTTATTCTTGGGTTGACTAGCCATTGGCTAGCAAACTCAGGAATAAATCCACCAGTGAATCAAGAGATGCCCACAAGTCTCAACTGCATGACGCACAACTTGCAATGTGCATGTTGGGGATTTTGAGTGACAGCTTTGGATTCGGGGTGGACGTTTTCAATATTTTGAAATGTTGGTTGCAGCTCCAAGAAGGGCCTCATCCTTGCTTTGCCCTTTGTCTGGGGCCAAGAGCCTGGGGTTGGGGGGGGGGGGGAGGATGGTTCTCCCGCTGAGCTGACATTTGAGAAGCAATGGAGCTGGAGGGGCTGCAGAAAAGTGGCTGTTGGAGATGGTGCTGTGATTCCGGTTGGAGCTGATGGAAGCGACCCGGGAAGGAAAGGACAGGATATGCCCATGGCCAGCTTGTGCGGAGAGGGAGGAGTAAGAGGGGAAGATAGGGGGACGATGACGAGGATGGACATCTGGTCAGGTGTGGGGACAGGGATGGACACCTGGTCCAGAGGGCTGTGGGTTTGCACCTGCAGGAAATCAGAGGAACAGAAATGTCCTTCAAAGGGAGCCCCCCCAAAGCTCCTCCACCTCCCACTCGCCCCCTCCTCCCTTTTCTTGTCTTGCTTTCCATGCAGATCCCCAGCCGATGCCACCTGCCGGCGAGAGGAAGAACGGCAGCGAGTGGACGGATGTCAAGATCTGAGCTCCACTGGACTCCCCTCCCCAGTGGGAGCAAAGCTCAGCTACCTGGAACCTCAGGTGGGGTTTGCTGCAGGAGGTGCTTGCCTGCTTTTCCCTGGCCCTCTTGCTGTGGTTTTGTCTGCGGACTTGGCAGGGAGATCTTCAGCCGATGTGCCCTCTCGAGCGCTCACTCGGGCATCTAGACACGAAGCACCTTGCAGGGCACATCACCACCTTCCTCACAACACACCTCCGCTGCCAAGCTGCATTTCCTACTCTTGAGATGGTATTTTAGGACACATTCGAGGGCAGTGTGAAATACTGGGGGGCATGTTTGATCTCTGGGCCAAAAAATATCAGGCTAGCTCCCTCCCCCCCCGCCCCCCGGTTGGATTAGCCACTGGCAGAGTGGGTTGATGTTGCAGGCACAGAGTCAGAGACTGGAAGGAGATGTGGCAACTCTGGCCAAAGCTTCGATTGGGACGTGCAGGAGCTGGTGCGTGCCCGAGAGAGGCCTCCAGCAGAGCAAGGTGCCCACCCTGGCCAGTTGTGTGCAGGAGATAGGATGTTATGGGGGTTGCACTGGCAGGGGCCGACTGACCTAGTGGTGAGGCTGGCAGTCCTTGTGTGCCTGGCAAGGTGGCTGGATAAAACTTGCTTTCTGAATAATTCTGACCTCTAGTGCAGGTCATAAAAAACAGGGCCTCTGAGCACGTGCTGAGGGCATTCCCTGTACGAAGGAATAACTATTGCCGTTTTGTTCCCCTGGAATGTTGGTCTTCCAGGTGGCACAAGAGGGGATCCCAAGTGGTCCTTCCTGACTCTGTCCTTCTCTTTGCAGATGGGTGCATTTGTTTGGAGATGCAGCGAACCCCTCCTGGCCATCCCTTCCACCTCTGGGCCTCTCGGGAGCCAAGCCTGCCTGTGCCGGATCGAGTCCACCTGGGAGGGCAGAGCTGGGGCTGCCAGGAGGGGCCACGCCAAGAGGTGGGGAAGTGAGTGGAGATGTGATTTGTGTATGTGTTGCACTGCTGTGTACCTTTTTGTTTCAAGGACACACAAAGATGTTCGGTTCTGCCTCTGGGAGTCAGGAATCCTTGTCAGTCCTCTGCAGTTCAGTGACTTGTTTGATTCTTGTTCTTAGCTTTTTAAAAATACATACATAGACCCTACAATACAGAGTAACTATGGGAAGACGTACGAGGCACTTACTCTGGATTGTTCTATGCATTTCCCATAAGTTTGTGGGAAACCGTAGCTACATCGGTGTAAAAGGTCCTGTAGTTACGCTGGATTGTAGCCTAACCCCCAAATCCAGAGTAACTATGGGAGCAAGTAAGAGACTTTACGTGCACCCGTAGTTACTGCACCACCTAGTGAAAACTTATGGTAAATTCATATTGGAATCCGGAGTAAGTTGTTCTTACACCGGAGCAAGGACTCCCCGTAGTTACTCTGGATTTTGCCCTATGGCTGTAATCCTAAAGACACTTTCCTGGGAGTAAGACCCATTGAACACAATAGATCTTACTTTTGAGTAGACATGGTTAGGATTGTGCTCTAAGTCTCCTACTTATGAACAAGTTCCTTCCAGAAGTGCGTTCATCCGAGTTAAATCTGTTTGTTTATCAGTCCAACACATTGATGTTAATGCTGTTAATGCTGATGTTAATGTTGTTTGACCCAACGTAAAAAAGGAAAAAGTAAATTAAAAGTGCTTTTTACTGTTGATATTCTTAAAATACTTTTACAAAGCCGTTTGCTGTTAAAATACTGTTATTATACCTGAAATGCAGCAGACAAGCAGAGAGTTATTTGCATGTTTGAAAGTTCATATCTTGAAGGTATGTTTCTATGTATGAAAGTTTGCATCTTGCAATAGTTTGTAAGTAGGGGACTTACTGTATATAAAGTTATACCTTTTAATGTAAATAGATAATTCCATAGGCAGACAGCTCTCCCCCAAGAGGAAAAACCCATTAAACCAACATGGGAGGGGGAGAAAAGAAACTTGCAGCCCTTCAAATGCCTTGGATTTAGAGGGTGGTTCCCTTGAATCTGAGGGGGGCAGCTGTGTGGAAAGCCCTGCCTGGTTGGAGGCAGCACAGCCATTCTGATCTGCAATATTTATTTATTATCTAATTTTAATGGATAATTTATTTATTTATTATCTAATTTATTGTTTTGTCATTGCTGTTTAGCTGCCTTGAGTTCCCTTTTGTTAGGGAAGAAAGGCTGGATATAAATTTAGTTAAGTTGTTGTTGTTGTTATTATTATTATTATTATTATTATTATTATTATTATTATTATTCAACATCATCATCATCATCATCTTCATCATCACACAGTCCTAGACTCTTGGGAAGGGTCCAACTGGTGATGTGAACGAAACCAGCACGAATTTGTTTGCTGGTTTATGGATGATGATGATGATGATGGATGATGATGATGATGATGATGATAATAATAATAATAGTAGGGATGTGCAAAGTGGGCTGCTAAGGATCACCCTATGGTAACCACTGCAAGGCCTGATCTCGGCAGGCTGCCTCCTTAGTGGTTCCGACCCAGATTCTCACCCCTCAAATACGCTTCTCCCCAAACTTCAGAGTCGGGAGGAATCTCAGGTCTGTTTCTCTTTTCATCCAGGTTGATTCTCCGCCGTCTCCCACTGATGGTGCTGCTGATCACGGGGAAGGGTGAGCTGGCATCCTGCCTGTCCTTTGCGCGCAGGGCAAGGGGGCCCAGGTCACTGCTGGAGTCACATCCACTCTCCACCGTTTCTACTGGACTCACTTCTGGGCCCCTCTTTTCTATGGAGCTCTGTCTGTTTTTCTAAAACCATGTCTGCAGTTTTCTAATAAACGGAGTTGGAAACCTGATGGGATGGGACCGAGAGCCTGATTGACAACGCTTGTGCGCCTGTATGCCATTGAATGTCCTTCCTCTGGGGCATCATTGAAGCCCCAAACGTAAAGTCGTACCAGGGTGCGTTTCTGTGACTGACCCTATAGGATCAAAGGAAAAATCAGAACAACAGACGGAGATCTTATCAGCTAGAGGTCAGTTAAGTTCCCCAATCTGGAATTAGGGTGGCCCAAAACCTCCTGGCATTTGGCATTTGAGGCTGGAAGCTGCCCCATTTATCTGATGCCAGACCAGTCTCTGCCCCCACCAGTTCCCTGGATGGGTAACGGAAGATGGGAGTTCGGGCGCACCAACCCATCGTTCTCTACCCTTCCTCCTCTGATTCATACCCCCTATAAGATTTCCAATCCAGAGAGCAGGGGAGGCTCGTGGGCAGAGGAAGATGGGTGCCTCCTTGGTCAATCTATTGCCTGAGCCAGTCCCCTCAGTCAGGCTCCCTAGTGGGCTGGCCGTGCTAACAACCACCTCTACCAGTCACCCTACTGGTGTGACAAAATGGCATTTCATAGATAGTGGAAGGCCACAAGGCAGTGGCATTTGGCTCCATCCTGCGGTTATATGTGATTTGGCGCTTCTGAGCTTACTCGCAAGGAGGGAGGGTGAAGGGGCCAATTCCCACAACCCTATTGGCATCGCCCCTTCCCTATTCGGTCCCATGAACAGGACTCTTGCGGCGGGGGTGCCGGGTGGGGAAAGATAGTTTTCACTCCCTCCTCCTTGACCTTGGTGAAACTGGAGGGCAGCAGATTCATCACAAGGAGACGTGGCGATGGCTGTGCGAAGGGGATTAGACGTGGTATCTCTGGGGTTTGTTTACTCGGGTGAAGGTGCAGAACACACACCGTAGCTCCAAAGGACAGGGCAGGCTTTTCCACTTCAAAATGCTTTGGGGTGAAAATGCTGCTCAGGGGAGCCGACCTGGATCTCCCCACCACTCCAGCTTCTTGCAAGCCTATGATCCGAATGAAATTGCCTGGGTGTAAGAGAGACCCTGGTTTGATGATGTGACGGGCAGGTGACAGCAGTGGCTGCAAGTGGGATCTCCGGAACCACAGCTCTTCTCCAAGCTGCCGGTCTGGGCGAGCTGGCTCTGCTCCAAGGTCCCATTCCTATGCAGAGCAGGAGGGGAGGGTCTGGGCTCCACTTCCAGAAGTCTCCCCCCTTCTATGTGGCTCTGATGTGGCTCTCATTGCATTTTGGAAGCTTCCCAATGACGGAGGGCCGGAAGCCATCAGAGGATGGTCGGCATCCATGAGACAAGTCAGCAAGAAAGAAATGGAGCCTGGGAACAAATCTGGAGATCCCTGCAGCCTTCCAGAAGTCGGCACCCAGGAGAAAAAACAGGTGCTGGAGGCTGGAGGTGGGCTTGGAAGTGTGCAGGGGAATTGATTTCTGCAAGACCTGCTTGTCCAGAAAGTGCAGAACAAAATGAGAACGGCTGGAACAGCGTCAAGTCAGAGAACGAGCGCCAAGTCTTGCATCCCCCTCCGTGTTCATTTAGTGTCTTCCTCCAGTCCTGCCCGGAGCAACTACCAGCCATGCAAAGAATGAATGCAGAATATCAGAAGCATTAATATCGCAGAAACAGATGCCACACCGAAAGGAAAGAGCCCAAAGCCGCCTTCCTCTCCAAGCAGTGTCAGCAATATAATAAATCTGTTAATTGCATTTCTGAAATCAATTCACTAACGATTCCAGCGATCCTATAAATATCAGGAAAAATCCATGCCGAGGAGTTCATTCTGCCAGTATTTCAAATCCTAACCTGCCCCCGGTAAGAGCGGCAAGACGGGGCATTTCAATGAGAAACCCAGTCGATACAAATGGGTGTTCAAAGGCCGTCGAAGCGCAGACAGCAGCAGGAGGATTGCAAGAGGTTCTCTCCTGGCTGGAGAAGGAGGGGGTGGGAAGGGCAGGCCCCGGGTTCAAAAGAGACCCTCCTTATCCAGAAGGTACTGACTCCACTTCTTCCTCCCCCACTACCCCGGCTTGATGTGAGAAGGAAAAGGAATGGAGAAAAGGAAGAACTCTGCAGGGAGTGGTGGGCTACACTCTTCGATAGATAGATAGATAGATAGATAGATAGATAGATAGATAGATATGGGATGGAAGGAAGGAAGAGATAGATGGATAGATAGATAATGTGCCCCCACCCCATGAAGCTGCCATCTTAACTGGCCTCAAGGCCCAGCCAGCTTCCTTCCTATGTTTGGGACCTGAACATTGGGGGCTTGAGCGGCCTGAGCTGCCCCTTTCTTGTAGGTTGAACCCCCTCCTTGGGGTGTGCTGTGCAGGCGTTCCGGTCAAAGCAGTGTGCTGTGATGTGGCTCAGGGCTGAGTTGTGGGGGTGCCACTGTTGCCTCTGGTTGGGAGAAACAGTTCCGAATCCTGCCCCCGACGGAAGGGGGCTGCGCTTGCACACCACCAGCATTGGATTCCTTTTCAAAGCACCTTCCACACCAAATGTGATCCTCTCTCTCCAGCTTCCTGGCCTGGAGTGCGGGCAGAGGTGGTCTGCTTCCCTCCTGCTCCTCTTCCTCCTCTCCCCCACCTACTATCTTGTCTTCCCTTAGATAAGCTGATCTCTTGCTCTTCCCCTCTCCTGACACCTTTCATTTAAATTCAGGTCACTGAGCAGCAGGCGGTGCTGGAGCTGCGTCTGGCTGTCTGGCTGTCTGGCTGGGGTGTCCGCTGTGCAGGTTCTTGACCCGCTTTCAGAGAACAGTGGCTGCCACTTCCAGCCAGAGGGACCCCCAGGGGCCTGGCTTTGCCTCCGCTCATCTCCCCTCCAGCCACATAGGGGCGAGACTATAGAGTGGTCTGTTTCCTAAACCAGAGGTTGGGGTGTTTTGCATTGTTTTCTTGTGCTGAAAGAGAAAAGCATTCTGCATACACTCAGAAGCACTCCTGAGTTCACATGCCCTTGAGCTAGGCTTGTGCGTGATTTTATGACCAGCCAAATGCCTCGGGGAAGCTCCCGGAGAAGGCAGGAAAGGGATAGTTGTGCCCTGTTAGTCCCTGGCATCTACTGGATGTGTGCTGCAGAGAGGCTCCATTCCCTCACTGTTGGCCTCCTCGCTGTAGCTTGGCTCACTAACTTGAGCCATTTAAAATCCTTTGTGCTCTCTGCTTGCAGAACCCCATGGATTGGAGTGCAGTCTTGGCGCAAGACTTGGGTTGATCTTGATGCCCCCCTGGGGTTATCCAGCCTCTGCTTCTCTGACCTCTGCTTTTCTGGCTGCAAGAAACTTATCTGCTCCTCTCTTTGCAGGGGGTCTGAGGCTGCAATCCTGACTCCGAATTAGGCTGCTATAAGTCCTGGCACAAGTCCCGTGCTGGCTTGGGGTGTCACAAAAGTACCATAAAGCAGGGGTCCTCAACCTTTGGAGTATCCCAGACCGGTTCCATGCATTTCTTTTTGCCCCACAGACTGGATGGGGCTGTGCATGTGCAGTTTGCTCCAAACAGGAGCAAACTGGGCATGCACAGTCCAGCACCCAGGTTGTGCATGCCCAGATCGCTCCTGCCAGATCACTGCCTGCTTGGAGTGATCTGGGCTTGTGCAGCCCAGCACCCGTCCTACGCAGGTGCAGTTTGTTCTTGGCCAGGCGTGAACTTGGCATGCCTGGTCCAGCCACTGGTCCTGGTGTGGCTCAGCCAGGAAGGTGCTGTGAACTGGCAGAGGGTTGTGGATCATGGGTTGAGGAGCCCGGCTTTAAAGTACTACTGCCCCACCTGCTCCTGGTGTGGGGGGTATGCAAGTGCACAGACATGCACCGGCCTCCCCACACCACCACGGGAATGAGGAACAGGTGAGTTCACAGGTGGGCAGAAGCTACTTGCTCCGGTTCTGGGGGGGTTCTTGCAATCCCCCAGCTGTTGGCGAGCAGGCAACAGCAGAAGGCCCCCAGAACAATGAGGACCGGTTTGGAGGCCACCACACTCTCCCTGCCAGTGGCGGGGCTGAAGAGGAAGAGCTCAGCCCCAGCGCGCTCTCCAAGCCTCCCCCTGCCAGCAGGGGGCGGGGGCTGAGAGCCACATCCTATGCAGGTCTACTCAGAAGTCAGTCCCAGTATAGTCAATGGGGCTTACTCCCAGTAAAGTGTAGAGAGGACTGCAGCCTCAGAGCCCATCCTATGCCCGTCTACTCTGAAGTAAGTAATTTTATTTTTATTTTTTATTTTTAAATTAAAGACCTCCCTGGCCCTGCCCACTTCCAGAGAACTGGTTCTTGGGCCAGGCTGGGCCCACCACTGGCGTGAGTAATGCTGATCTCAATGGGTTAGGATTGTGCTCAGAGTCGCTTTCCCTTTACCAGCGCTGGCCTCTTGTCCATATCTTCTGCTCCAGCTCCATTTGCTCCACGAAGCTGAGAACTTTGGGAGTCCATCCTTCTCCTTCCAGCTCGGTCAGCGGACAATTTATTAGCCTGCCTGGACATGGTGTCCATTCCTCACGCTGCCTGCTGGAGCTCTCGGCTCCCTCTTGTTGCCTTTGCTACAACCGTTGTGCCACACAGCAATCTTGACAGCAGAAATGTATCTTCCCCCTCTTTGCCCTCCCTCTCGGGGGACGGGAGCACTGCAGGAATCGTGCCACCCTGGACAGGCGTACAAAGCCGGAGAAGAAAGCGGGGAGTCAGGGCCGGGTTGCGCTGCCCGTATCGGCTGAATGCAGAAGTACACAGAGGTGGCCTTGGAACCGCCACTTGCATGCAGAACACTTCGCTTCACATGGCAAAGCAGCCCCCAAGAACGTGCGCAGGTGGCAGGCAACTGAACATGTGTCCATCTCACGCTGACGTGCAAATGAACACGCGGAGAAACTCCAGGCGACAAGCATTCCTTCGTCTTGCGGTTGTTGGCAGAAAAGAGGCAGAAACCAAGATTGGAGGCGCTCCCAGAGGTCATCTAGAACAACCCTTCGGGCTCACATCGGAGCAGGGCAGGAGATGCCCCGACTTTTGTCCCCGTTGGATGCTTTCAAAACCCACAGTCCAAATGCCTGATCTTTGCCTTCCCAGCCTTTTTATGTTCTGACTGGCAAGTGAAATAAATTTTCCTGGCATTTTGGTACCCAATAATGACCTGTCAGCCTCCATCGCGGCTCATCCTGGTGATGCTGCTGTCAATATGATGTACGGCTGTTGAAAGGAAAAAGGTGAGCATCGATAGGCTCTGGAGAGGGCAAATTTACCCTCATTATTTCACTGTTTCCCACCCCCCCCCTTCTACCTGCAGGGAAATTTATAGTTCTTTTCTTCATTTTCAGTGCAGGAAGTCTATATTTACTGGAGGTTGGCAGGTAGTCAACAAGGGATGTTCTTCTTGTCTGTACCGGGGTAGGAAGATGCCAAGGGGGAGGGGGCTTCCCTGTTGGTGGAAGTGGGGCACCTTGGTTGTGCTATGGGGTGTTGGCTGTGAGACCCAGGGGATGTCAGGTGTCCATGAAACAGGTGCACTTTTTCATGTGCAAACCCCACAGGTAGGGATGCTTCCCCAACTGGCCACCACAGGCCTGCAGGGCACGGCTTAGGACTTCAGCTGAGCCCTTGACCCAGTGAGGATGGGCCAGATTGGATTGAGAGTAACTGGGAAGAGTACTGGGAAGCAAGACCTGGGATTGAGAGTAAATGGGATTTCCATTACTTCTTATGGGAAAATTCACTTTGATATGCAAGTGTTTTGGATGACAAACATGCTACTGGAATGAATTGTGCTTGTAAACCAAGGCACACGGTATATATAACTATGTTATATGCCACAGGCAGAGGTGCAGAGATGCTGCATGTGCCTCCACTGGCTCCCTCTTCACCCGTCACAAGGGCTGCACAGCTGTGGCCTGACCCCACCTGTGCCTCCTGCCTCTGGCCTCCCACTCCCCGCCTGCTTCAGTGGGATCAGGCCCCTCTGCTGGTGGCAGCTCTCGAGGTAAGACCTCTGTTTGCCTTGCCCCGCAGCCACCCGGAGGGGCCCGTCCCTGCTCCACCAGGATTCCCAGGCACTTTGCCCTCCAGCCAACTTCCGGAGTGTGTTTCGGTTTCAGTTGCGAGCAGAAAAACAAGCGCAGGCAAAGCGAAACCAGGGCCTGACAGGCTTGCGAGGCCCTTCCTTGCCCCGGGTGCTCCCCAGTGTTGCGGTTTGTGTGTCTGAGCAGGTGACTCATCAGAATCCCCAAGCATGTGGCTGCTGATTGAACCTGCAGCAATCGGGGGGGGGGGGGGCTGCTTTCATTTCATTTGCCTGGAATGGGGGCTTTTGCAGGGGACAAACTGTGCTTATCGAGGTTTTTCTTCTGCGCCTGGTGTTTATAACTTATACAACGTATGTGATGGACAAACCAGTTCTGTTTCTGCCCAGCTTTGGTGCGCCACCCGGGCATCGCTCGCCTTGCAGTGCATTCACAGAGGAGATCTGATCGAGACACATTCGTGGAAGATCAGCGCAAGGGGCAGTCTACGCCCAAAGACCCCAGGCTGCCTTTTCTCCTCTCCTGTCTGTGGGTCCCCCAAAGGGACCTTAGAGGCAATGCTCTTCTTGTCCCCAAAAGACTTTGCTTTTCAGTGCTTCTCATCACCCTCCCCCTCCCCACCAGCATTTCTCATCAACTGCTATACTTGGGCATGAGCTTGTCCACATAGACATTAGTGTGTCTCTGTGGGTGCGGATGTGCAGCGAGTGTTGTGACCGGGGGGTGGCGTGTGCAGATCTGGGTCTGGGGAACCAAAAGTCCCAGGCGAGGATCTGCAGGGCCACGGTCACCCTTCCACTCCCCTTCCCACCAGAGAGCGCTTTCCTCCGCTTAATGTGGCTGCTGCCACAACGACTCAGGCCATGCAATGGTTCCTTTCAGACTTTAAAGGCAAGGGGGGCTGGAGCAGCAGAGCGTGGCTGGCGCATGCAGCACATCCCCAGGGAGCAGCACCAGTGGCAGAGCCTCATTGCCCCAAACTGATGGCTTCTTGGCAGGGTCCTCTGGAGAGGGTTGCCATATGTCTGGGAAAGCCAGGGCAGTCCTGGTTTTCAGGGATTGCATCCACATCCTGGCATCGGTTTCATGCAAGAAAATTATGGCAACCCCACCGATGGAGGGAAGGAGGAGGTTTCTTATCTGGACCTGGTTGCCACATCTAGGGTTTCCAAATGTCCCAAAAAAGAGGGACAATCCCAATTTTGGGGGATTGTGTTCACAATGGGCTGTGGGTGGCGCAAGTGGTGAAGACACCGTGCCTGTTAACCAGCAGGCCAGGGTTCGAGACCCGGGTCCTTACAAGACAGGGTGAGCTCCTGTCCTTAGCCCACTTCTGCGATGCAACTAGAACCCATCGTATCGGCTCTGCTGTTCCACTGGACTATTTCCATGGCATGGAGAAGGGGATTTGCTGCTTGGGTCACAGCCCATCCTCCATATTAATCTCCCCAGGCCTTTGTGCTTTGCATGCTGCGACGAGCACAATACTGTCGTCTTTTGAGACTGATGGACACCAAGGTGTTCACGTACCGGCAAACGGGACAGTGTCCTGTCCCATTTTGTGGAAGAGAATTACGGCAACCCTCTGCACAACTCACCGGGTGACCTGTTCAGGTGTACCGTTGGCATTCAAACGTCTACTGCTTCTGCTCCGGGAGGCTCTGCGTAGCCAGTCTAGCTAATAGCTCTGATCAGAACTAACCTGCCTGAACTGGTGTAAGCAGCATCCAAGTTCTCAGCGCACCCCCAATTCTCCTGCCCCCTCTTCTCCTGCCTGGTCCGGCCATGGTCTGCCCTCATCCCACACACCCGAGGAAGCGGTCCTGTGGTAGCTGAGATGTCAGGATGCCCGTCAAGTGCCCCCCTGGCATGATCTTCCTCCAGCCCCTCCAGCCCTGCAGTGCCGTCAGTCCTCCAAAAGACCGAGGAAGAGGGACGCCCGTGTCAGAGAAGATGTGCGCCGCAGTTGCCATGGAGATCCCGGTAAAAATATCCCTTAAGGTGGCTGATTGACAGGCGGGAGAAGGAGCCTGATGGGGTCGGGGCAGCCCCTGCGCAGCCCCCGGAGGCCACCCTGAGCCCCCTGAGACCACCCCCTCAGCAGGGACCTGCAGGTAGGAGCAGGGGAGGAACCTGGCCAGGGTTGCTCTGGAAAGGGAAAGATGCTCTGCGCATGTTCAGAGGCACCACCCCTTACTGATGGGGCCTGCAGCATGGCCCACATGCAACCCCCGTGGGCTCGACATTTGTTGGGTAGACATCCATCTACCCCAAAAGAGAGGAGTTCCAACTGCATTCCAGCTGGTTTGGAATTCGGGTGCTCATGGCTTGACTCAGGGGGTGGAGTGCGCTCTGCACAGGCTCAGAGGCCCTCTTGATAAACCCAACCCTGGTTCTGACCCTGGTTGTGACTCCCCAGAAGTGGCGCTTTTGCTATATGCCGAGTCCCGGTGACCCCCCAACCTCCGGCTCTGGACCTGGGAGTTCTCTTGAGTGGGGTGATGGGGGGAAGGCACCCGCCAGTTTCCGCAACCCCAGCAGGTGATGTGTGGCTGACCCAAATCAGGCAGGTACCTTCAGGCCCCCTGCTTGCTAGGCAACTACACCATCTTTCCTCCAGAATTGTTCCGCGGGAGGCGGAAGCTGTTCCAGGATTCAGCGGCAAAGAAGGGGGTCTGTGGGGTGGGAGGGAGAGCAGTGGGGGCTGCCTGACCTGTGATGGGCAGGAGCCCAACCAGTGCAGCCCCCCATTTGCTGCTTCTTTAGGGTCAGGCAAACCTTTGGTGAGCTGCAGTGGCTGTCATGGTGCCTGCGGCACATGTGCGCACCAACACTGGCACCCCACTGCACAGCTGATGTGGCGCATGTTGAACTGTGGCTTCCACATCTGCAAGATGGCATCACTTTGGTCTTTCAAGACCACCCCCGTCTTCACCATCTTGAAAGGTTGGCAGGGACGGAGTGCCACTCTCTGGGCAGGAAAGTCAAACCGGGTCAAGCTGGCCTTTTCCTGTCCTTTGGGCCCGGAGGACTTTTCAGGGTCTCGCGCTCAATGTCGCTGCAAGAAAAGGCACAGCTGCAGAGACCCCTCCCCAAATTGGCAGCCCCATTGCAGGTCATCACTGATGGGGAAAATGCAGGTTGAAAAGACTGCACTGCCTTCTAGCAGCGGAAAGATGAACGTCCAGGGCAGAAGAGCTGGGGGGTCCCAGAATATAATTTTCCCCCCTTAAGCATGAGGAAAGGCGATGGGCAGCATGACACCAGGGGTGTGGGATGAGCTGTATCCCGAGCATCCCAGAGCCAGCCTCGTCTTGTGGCCAGGCAGAGGACTGGATGGTCAAAGGCTGTTAACGGAGCCGTCTGTGATGGCATGTCAGGGAAGGGGGCAATGAAGACGGATGATCCAGTGACTTAATTAGGGCACCATCGATTGGCGGATGAACACGGCTGGAGCTCTGCAGAGCTTCACACTGCTGGATGATTGATGGGCGTCCGTCAGAAACTCGGAGTCCCAAGGGCCTTCAGGTTGTCTCCTTTCATTTGGAGCCTGCAATGAATGGCAATCAGCTGGGCACTGCTGCCGGGACCAGAACTGCCAGCTGACCTGCAGAACCAGGACCCCCCCCCATTGCTGCTCTGGATGGTTCTTTGGGGCACTGAGGCCTAGAGACACAAAAGGCTGGGGCAACTTAGACTAACCCTGTGCTTTGGCAGAGAGTGAAGCCACAGATATGGGGTAGGATAAAAAGGTACCTTATGGGGTAGGATAAAAAGGACGACTCAAATGATCTGGGTCTCCAAGCACTTTGTGGGGTCTGGACACCAGTGTGATCATATGTCATACCCGCAAAAAAGAGGACAGGCTTCCAAAATGTAGGACACCCAAGAAAAATGTAGGGCATGATAAAATAAAACCCCGAAATGCTCATATACCATATTTACTCTATGCACCATTGAATATAACGCACACCCTATACTCATAATCAAAATACTGTATTTACTCAATTCCAATTAACATCCAATCTAATGCGCACCCTGATTTTGGAGACTGAATTCGGCTGGAAAAGGTGAGCATTAGATTTGAGTAAATACAGTATATTGCTTTTACATAGTTAATTTAACACAATATTTAAATAATTAAATATTAACACCATAATTAACATGGTTAATTAACACAATAATTAAAAATCATTGCATATGATTTACTACATCTAATTTATTAATTACAAGAATTCTACATGCTGCCTGCTCACAAGGAAAAGGTAGGCGATGATTTTTTTTTTCCAGGACATGAGATTAAAAAAGAGGACATGTCCTGGAGAAATAGGGAAGCCTATCTGGGCACTGGATGTACCAAGGTCAGGTTGGAGGGTTTCCCCCCCCGCCCCAAGTGTAACATGGAGCTCAATACTGTGTAGGGAAAGAGCCCCCTCTGGTGGCCAATGTAGGGGAGGGACACAACTTGAGTTCACATTGCAGATTTCAAACTATGGCAAGGAAAATGGGGGTCCCACCTGCATGTGCTGCTCCAGCCATCCATGTGCATCCTCTCAAATGCATGGAGCATGAAAAAATCTTGGAAGGCTGGACCCTGTTCCAACAGCTCCTGTGCAAACTAAATAATGGGACATGAAGCTTTTAAACATGTGAAGGAGGCTCCGGAGTTAGGCATGAAGAGGTAGGCAGAGCGTCACCTCCGGTGCCACGAGTGCAACCCCAACACCTAGAAAATGAATGGAAGCCACCCTTTTCCCGCAGTCTCCAAGGCCGGTTTTTTCTGCTTTGACTTCTTTGAAAGGCAAAAGTGCAGAGCCAGGAAAAAATGTGGCAACCTGTAGATCATCTGCTGCAGAAGATCAGATCCTCTTCCTGGAAGGATGGATGGGCTGTGAAATATTCCCCCTTGATTTTAGCTGGAGCAGACAAGAGGATTTTTAAAATATTACTGAAGGTACCCATTTTATGAAGGGGCAATAATTCTTTATTGGATGCGCTCGTAAATCCCTCTCTCTGATTTAAGAGCAAGTTGGTAAAAAGTGCCTGATTGAGACAGTGCATTTTAAAAACACCATCCATAAGCCCTGAAGGCAGACATGATTGCGGCTGCTCCCCCTCCCCAGACCTTCCTCTGCCCCCCTTTATTTCTTGAGCTCCTTCCTTTTGCTCTGGATTCTCCTCTTCACTGGCCATTTTGATTTTCAAAGTTGCAGTTGCTGCAAAGCAAGGGGGGGGGGGCATTAGGATTAGAAACGTGGCCTGCAAGCAGTGCATTTAACTGTAACCCATTTCTGCTGTGATACCTGTGAAAACTGTCACCGTCGTTGTCCCCCTCCCCAGAAAAAAGCTTCCACTGGTGTCAGTGGACACATCCCTCCAATTAATAGCAGGTGTGGCTATGTGGATTTCATTGGGACTGTGGGGGGAGAGGGGTCAGACATCCCGCTGATCACTCCGTCTTGCCGTTTGTGGGTGCAGCCTCCGCCTTAAGGTGGTTTTGGTCACACCACCCCAGCCTGCCCCCCACTTGTGTCTCTCCCCCTCTCACTTGTTTCCTTGCACGGAGATGTTCTCAGAGTGTCCTCCACCCCACTTCTCTGCAATGCATATTCTTGTATACAAATATGTATATGGCGACTAGTATACGCTGCGGCCAATGTATAGAGTCAAAACAAAGGGCAAAATCCAGAGTAACTAGGGGGAGTCCTTGCTCCGGTGTAAGAACAACTTGCTCTGGATTGCAATATGAATTTCCCATAGGTTTTCACTAGGTGGTGCAGTAACTACAGGTGCACATAATGTGTCTTCCATGCTCCTGTAGTTACTCTGGATTTGGGGGTAAACCACGTGTAACACTGAAATCTTGGGATTCCAAAGGAAGGGCAGAAGCCCAGTATTTTCCATTTTGAGGATGAATATTTGAAGCACTAAACATTGAGTTTCCCGTTTGCAATATGGGGAGGGGGCATTAGAACGAGAGTCTGCATCAGTGGCAGGTGGACAAGTCCTACACAGATGCAAGGTGAGTAATACGAGGCTTGCTTACGTGCAAGGAAACTGTACTCAATGGTGCTAAGAGGTTTTCAACCATTGTGTTAGAAGCTTCAAGAGAGGGAATATGGACAGGGACGGAAGTGCTGGGCGGGGGACAGGGTTTGGTCTGGGTGCATTTCTTGAACAAAACTTGCCCTATGAAGCTGCAATTTATGTGAGAAAAGTATAAAATTGCTGGGGGAACCCACAAATATATATATAGAAAAATATAACATTGCTGGGGGGAACCCACAAATTTGGACACTTGGAGTGGGGATACGCAACAAGTGTCTGTTAAATATTTTGGGTGCCTGCAAATCTTTTGCGGGGTGGGATTGAGGGTGTCGACCACCAGAGGCCGCTGTGGACCGAGAGATTTCAGCTGGCCTTCTGGGCAGAATTGGGGGGGGGGGGCAGGAGAGGAGATGCAGCATCAGTCAGCGAAAGGTGAGGTGCCTGGAGAGGTGATGCTGGAACTGACCGTGTTGCTTCTGAGCACGTCAGGACTGACCTTGTCTTATGGAGGCTGCGCGGCGTTTCATAAGAGCGCATCTCTTTCTCGCACAAATGGCACCCCTGTGATTCCAGCTGATTTCCATCTATCTAGCAGCTGCTGATGGTGCTTCTCTTGACTCGGAGACTCAACCTTGCAACCACCTTATTATCAGCACTTGGCTTTGGAACTCACTAAATAGGAAGAGTCCCCTTGAGCATGTGCAGAGTACCGACAGCTGGTACACACACCCCCCCCCCCCAGATTGAAGGCCTGAGCTTCTGCTCTTGCATGGGTTTCCAGCCAGCCCTTCTGGAAACGGGGCTCTCCCCACATTTTCTCCCCTTTAGCTCTACACGTGAGAACTCTTTCTCTTCCCACCTTCTCTCCCCAGGACTTTGAAGGGAGCCCTCTTTCAAATTAAAACAGCCCCCCTGATGACTTTCTCCCTCCATTAATGTCACGGGTTAATTAAAATTTTTCAAAAAACAAATACAAATTATGGTTTTTAATTCCGAAGGCCTGGTTCCTCCAGCGCCAGGAGCCACTTCCCTGCACGGGGGAAAAAATGGCTCCGGGATGAAGGGCTGGAGTCGGTTTCTAATAAGCAGCCGGGCTCCAGGGAGACGCCGGGAAAGCAAGTGCTCAGCAGGGCCCAGTCAGAAGGGCAGGGAGAAAATTGCCTGGATATTATTTCTTGGTGGAAGCGGAGGGGGAAATGGCTCGACTCCGGCGGGTGGGCTCTCTCTGCCGAACTCAGAGGGAGGGGAACAGAGGCTCTCTTCCCAACTCGCTTCCTTGGACCGTCCTTTGGCTTCCCTCCAGCCAGAGGATCAAGCAGGACGAGGGGAGCAGGTTGAACAAATGGGAGGCAGGGGGAACTGGGGGGCTGCATTTAGCCCCAGCACAGGGTTTGGAGTCCCCCCTTCAGCGACTCACCTCTACTGGACAGAGCCGTCAGACACACCACTTATGCCATGTGACGGACTTGAAAGTGGCGCAAGTGGTTAAGACACTGTGCCTGTTAACCAGCAGACCAGGGTTCGAGACCCGGGTCCCCCCAAGAAAAAGATTTCCTGCCACAGGCAGGGGGTTGGACTAGATGATCCACTGGGTCCCTTCCAACTCTATGATTCTATGAATTCAATGTGGCTTAACCAGGATTAGGAAGACCTTTTGGTCAGGCCAGATTGGCCAGTGATGGTGCAAGGAAGTTGCACTTCCCATTGACTTGACACACTGCTATGCGCCACGTGCTCTAGACCAGACAGCATGTGGTTTGTTTGGATCCGTTTTCAATGGATTGAAAACATGATGTTCTTCTATGGTCTTCTGTATGGTCTTAGGCTGCAATCCTGAAGACACGTTCCTGAGAGTAAGAGCACAATCCTAACCATGTCTACTCAAAAGATTATGTTCAATGGGTCTTACTCCCAGGAAAGTGTTTTTAGGATTGTAGTCTAAGACCCATTGAACACAATGAGACTTGCTTCTGAGTAGACATGCTTAGGATTGCACTATATGTCTCTTGTCAAGCCACTTCCAGCCTCTGGGAGTCTTGTGGTCTAATCCATGTGGCTCTAGGTGGAAGGCAACACTCTATAGAAGGGGTGTCCAAACTTTTTGGCAGAAGGTCCGTCCGCATCATCTCTCTGATATTGGGTTGGGGGCCAAAAGGAAAAAAAGAATTGATTTACGTTAAACATTTCAATAAATTTACATAAATGATTATATTAGAGGCAGAACATTTGAATGAATGCATTCAAATCAGACCATGAATACTTTCAAACTCACAGAGGGGGAGATCTTCAAACAAGTATATAAGCAGGTGTGTGCAGCCCCCCCCCCAACCCTCAGAGTACCCGTCATAGGTTTGGGAAGCAGAGCTCCCCTTGGCTCTACAGCAGCGTTTCTCAAAGTGGGGGTCGGGACCCCTTCGGGGGTCGCCCAGAGCTTTCCTGGGGGTCGCCTAAAGACCCCTGGTGCAGAGGGCCAGGTCAGGCTTGCCAGACCTCCAGCTGTAGTTGTGCGCACACTGGGGCTGACTGACAGCCTCAGGGCCCAATCCTATGCATGCCTACTCTGAAATAAATCCCATTATAGTCAGGGGGACCTTTACTCCCATGTAAATGTGGATAGGATTGCAGCCTCAGGGCCCAATCCTAGGCATGCCTACTCTGAAATAAATCCCATTATAGTCAGGGGGCCTTTTCTCCCATGCAAATGTGGATAGGATTGCAGCCTCAGGGCCCAATCCTATGCATGCCTACTCTGAAATAAATCCCATTATAGTCAGGGGGCCTTTTCTCCCATGCAAATGTGGATAGGATTGCAGCCTCAGGGCCCAATCCTATGCATGCCTACTCTGAAATAAATCCCATTATAGTCAGGGGGCCTTTTCTCCCATGCAAATGTGGCTAGGATTGCAGCCTCAGGGCCCAATCCTATGCATGTCTCCTCTGAAATAAATCCCATTGTGTTCAGTGTGTGCATAGAACACACATTTCATTTGTAACAATGAAAATACATCCTGCATCTCGGATATTTACATTACGATTCATAACAGGAGCAAAATTGCAGTTATAAAGTAGCAATGAAAATAATTTTATGGTTGGGGTCCCCACAACACGAGGAACTTATAAAGGGGTCATAGCATTAGGAAGATTGAGAACCACTGCTCTACATTGTCTCCAAACCCCAGGCCAAGGGCAAGATGCAGCCCTTGGCTAGCCCCAATGTAGCCCCAGGCACGACCCCTCTATCCAGCCCTTGGGTAAGCCTTGTAATGCACTCCAATACATTCTTCTATGTAAATTTATTCAAATTTATTCAAATTTAAAATGTAAATTAGTTTTCCGGCCCCAACACTATGTCAGAGAGATGATGTGGCCCTCCTGCCGAAAAGTTTGGAGACCCCTGATCTGGAGGATTACAGGGCTTGGAGGGGAGGGGAGGATGCTGCAGGTCACATTGAGGCTTGCCGAGGGCCGCATCTGGCCCCAGGGCTGGGGTTTGGAGACCATTGCTTTGTAGTAATGAGTTACCTCTTTACTCCAATCTAACACTCACTGAGTTTCAGTTGAATTTAGTCTCTAAAATTGGAGTGTGCGTTAGATTGGATGGCACATTAGATTCAAGTAAATACTGTATTTTGATTATAAGTATCGTTCAGTACCAAGTTTAACAGTTTACTATATTGTAATAAAAATGTAATATTGTGCGAATTTTATTACCGAGGTGAAAATTATACCATAAACCCTGTCATATGGTTGTTGTCATATAACTCAGTGTTCTACGCAGTAAAATTACTTTTTGCACCTGCTTTGCAGTTGCGCATTGAGATCACCAGTAAGCTTTTTTTTATCTCAAGATTTTGTAAAATGGGGGTGTGCATTAGATTCAAGTAAATTCGGTCCCTGGTCCCCTGCCAGCTCTTGCCCAAGAAACAGCCACAGAACCTGAATGTTGTGTTGCTGTGATTTTCAACCGCTGTGCTCCAAAGTCCCACAGCAGATCTATGGACCTTTCACAGCACATCAGTGTGCCCTGCCACACCGACTGCAAATGGCTGGTTTAGATTTGACGTGAAGGAGGAAGAGGATGGAGGCTCAAGGAGGGGGGCAGGCATGAGCCCTCAGTCCACCTTGGTTCAGTCCCTACATGGCCAGGTGAAGGCCTCAAGGTGGGCTGTCACTTGTCCATTCCCACCCCCAGCCCCCTCCCCACCCTCAATCCCTAATATGAGGCTCCTAATAGATTTCTCAGAGCTGTTCTCAGGATTACCAAGATAAGGTGTGTGACACACCTGGAGCGGAGCAATAAATACTCCTATTAATTAGCGCTCTTAACACCTCTCTCGGAGGGCGGGGGGGATTGTTGAATTAAATCCAGATAGGCCTGTGGGACTCGGAGACACTGAGCGCCGACCGAGCCGAGTGGCTTCCCGAGATGGGCGATTAACCCGCGTCCTTGGCAGAAGCAAACAATGCCAGTTTTATTTTCACTGTTATTTTTGTAGCACTTGAGCCCTAAAAAAATAAAAAGGAGGAAAAGGAAGTTTAAACCCTTTAATTTCCCTGCTTCTTATTCAATCGATTGGCTGGCTATTTGAGCTGGAACAAATCGATAATTAATTAGCCCCGGTGATGGCAACGAGCGGTGATGATTGGACCAAAGGGGCATCGGGGGGCATTGCCGGGGGAGGACTGTTTAACGTGGCCACGCTGCCCAGAGAATGCCTGCAACGCCACACTTGGATTAATTAAAATATGAACTCGCTCTGCGCACTCAGAAATAATTTCCCTTCCATCTTGGATTCCTGCCCAGGCTTGACAAGGTCACACAGCACCGGATCAAGATCAAGTTTTGCCCAGGTATTTGCTGCTTCCCATTGCACTGAGTTGGGGCGCAGGCATCAAAAGAAAGGCCCACGGCTGCACCATCCTCGCATGCAGAAAGCTAGCACAGAGGATTTAGCTCTCTTTCCCTTGCACTGAGCTCCGTCCCCGAAGTCACATGTGGTCATAATGTGGGGTTTGCAGAGCTTCTCTCCCAATGGTTTTGGGATCCAAGAGAGAAATCAGTACCAGCTGAATGTCAAGAATCAACACAGCACCACTTTCACCTGGGAATGGGATCCTTGGACTGGCTGCTCATGGCATGCTTGGTAGAGGGTTCGAACCAGTCTTCGAGAGTGATGCTCTAGCCCCTTCCAGCCCCCTCCCTTGGCACCTCAGCAGCCCAACTTGTGCTCCCCCCCATAGTCTTGGTCTTTGACTGCCGTGGCCTGGCTCATACCTGTGGCTGAGGTGCCGCTCACTCACGTACCTGTGGCACGACTGATGGCTCTGTCCAGCAGGGTGAGTAATTGAAGCAAACGTGGCACAATAAACCTCGGAAATCTGCTGAGCAGAACATCCAGGAGGATCTGTGGAGGGAAGGCGGGGAGCGGCTGAACAGAGCTGGCAGGGAGGCTGCCAAGGCAAACACGGCTCCCTGGGCAGGAGCAGCAGGCACCCTCGGTCAGGCAACAGGTGACAGCCGCCGCTCCGGCTCCAGCACTGCCCTGTTGAAGCAGCCTCGGAGCTCTGCCGGCAAAAGTTCCTCTGGCATGCCCTCTTCCAGGTAGAGGGAGATCCTTCTGTCTCATGCCAGTTTTTGGCCTTCACCTGGGGCCGGGGTCGGGGCCATGTCCTGGGTTCAAGTGGTGCCTCAGAGGCCACCACCACAGTAGAAAATTGTTTTGGAAGGGAAGGAGGCCCAGAGGAAAAAATCAAGCTGGATCCTATGGGCATGTGTGTGACGGGGGCCGGGTGACCATATAGAATGGAGGACAGAGTACCCATACCTTTAACCATTGCATGGAAGAAGAAATTGAAGCAGGTTTAGCTCACGGAGGCAGGAGCAGTGCCTGCCTGCATTCCCTCTTCTGTTCAATGGTTAAAGGTCGAAGCACTCTGTCCTTCATTCTATATGGTTCACCCATAGAGACTGGGGAATTTTTAATTTTTAAATTAATTTTTCCTCTGAGTCTGATCTTGAGGTTGTGTCCCTCAGGGCTTTTTTCTGGGGGTACTCACTGGTCCTCAGCACCAGCACCTTTTCCACCCCCAGCAGCTAATTAATAATTAGTCCTATGGGGATGACTCGCTACACCAGCATCTTTTCCTCCCAGGAAAAGCACTGCATTTACTTTTGCCACAAGCTAAGCAATAGCCTCAAGTCCCTCCATCATCACAGGGAAAATGAGCCTGTTGGGAAGAAGGGCAGGAGGCCAGCCTTTCCTCCTCTCACTGAGATCTGATCCGGGTTCTTTCAGGATTCAGGTCCGGCTAGTGACTGGAGGGAAGTTTCACTCCCGCATTCTGAGAGTTGATGCCCTGCCATGCGCCACACGCTCCAGCAAGCATCTTCTCCAGTCTAGCCTTTGAACATTATCTCAAGACCCCACATGGGCTGCTGGACCTTAATGGAGGGACGGTGAGGACGGACAGCTCTAGAAAGCTGACCCTGTTGGCAGAGCCTGGGCAGATGACCTGGGATTGGACAGGTTCTTGCAGACTGGCACACTTCTGTGCCATGCAGTTGTATAGCCCAGGCCAGCAGACTTTTTTGGGTGGCTGGCAGCCGTCCTGACCCCCACGAGACCCTCTTCTTCCCACCACTGTTTCTCCTGAAGATCCTTCCCTCCGGAGCAGGGCTTGCGTTCCTCCTGCATTGACAATTCACAGCGAGGGAAGTCACCCCTTTGTATTAGCCGCAAGACTAGTTCCCAAACGTGCAGTAATTGAGTGGCTGATCGTGTTAGAGAGGCGAGCTGGGAGTCCCCGGAGAGGGAGCCAAGAGCAGCTGCGGAAATGTGCCAGCCTGGCTGTTCCTCCAATATTTGGATTCTCCGGCCTCTTCCCCTGGCTGCTCCTGGGCCCTTCTCTTTGTCTTCTCCACCCTAAGGACTGCACCGACGCCTGGAGTGAGCCCCTTCCTCTGCCTGCACTTCCCGGCGCCCTGGGAATAGCTCCGGGTTTGGATTGTGTTGACAGTGGAGTAATTTTTAAATAGAGTGTTAAGAGACACGGAGTGATTCAGCCGTCCCTGGAGCATCGTGCAGGGAAGAAGCTTGGAAGAATTAATGAGAGAGAGAGAGAGAGAGAGAGAGAGAGAGAGGGAGAGAGAAGGGGGGTGGGAGGAGAGGAACATGTGTGGAGCAACACAGTAGCAGAAATCTTGCCTCCAATTTCCTAATCGGGTTACATTATATCTGAAGCAAACATGCTTTTGGGGGAAGGAGGGCTACAAATATCTCTAAATTCATTCTTGCTAAAAATGGTTTGACTTCGAGTCTGTCGCAGACATTTTAAGCAATTATTCCTCGTAATTCGGCACCATCTGCCTGCAGCGACACCCTTGCAAGGTGTGTGCGGACAGACAGATGTTGCATCTCCTGGTTGGAGGAAAACTGGGTATGAAATCTCGGACTGGGCCAGTGAACAGTCCCCAGCGTGATTGCCCTGCTGTGGGTGGCGCAAGTGGTGAAGACGCTGTGCCTATTCCCCAGCAGGCCAGGGTTCGAGAACCGGGTCAGCCTCACAAGACAGGGTGAGCTGCTGTCCTTAGCCCAGCTCTGCAACGCAGCTGGAACCCATCATATTGGCTCTGCTGTTCCATTGGACTATTTCAGTGGCACGGAGAGGGGGGGATTTGCTGCTTGGGGAACAGCCTGTCCTCCATATCAATCTACCCAGGCCTTTGTGCTTTGCATGCAGCGTCAAGCACGATACCATAGTCTTTCAAGACTGATGGATGCCAATACTATTCTTTTTTATGTGGCTTGGGTGGCACTCCAGAGCCCCGAGGCCACTGGCTCCAACTGTCTGCACCAGCACCCCAGCTCCAGGCTTCTCCATGGCCAAAAGTGTCTATCATCCTTCCTCTGCAGTGAAGCTGGGAATGTTTCTGCGGAAGGTGCATAATGCCAACTATCTGCGCAATGGAGGGAGTGCATAGAGAGATGTCCCTTTCCTGGTATCACCATTACCAGGGGAGAGGAGGACATCCAGTGGGATTTGTGTTTGGATGCAACATTTAAGACCAAGCCAATGAGGGGCTTTGGGGCCTTTTCTGCATTGGCCCCGGCTCCAAATTCTCTCCCTAGAATTCTGGCCCCAAATCCGCTTTCTCCTTTTGGTGCCGGCAGAAGACCTGGCTTGTAAGGCGGCAGTTTTCCACTGGTGCGCCACAAATGCTCTGCCATGTGTGGTGGGAATTTTGGGAGGGTTGTGGGGGAGCAGCAGAATGGTGCGCCTTGTCAATTGTCAAGAACCAGATGGTGCGCCCTGAACATGTCACCATGCCGGGAAATGGAAACAGTCAGAATAGCCCAGCATTGAATCTGGGCGCTGCCATTTTTCGCTCTGTGGTTGTCTTTAAGTGCTGCTGTTTTATTCCTTATCTGTTCTTTTAAATGTTTAATTCTTCGTCCTTGCAGGGAGTCCCTCTTGGGGCCTGAGGAGCTGTCAGCACCACAGATTCTGAGCCCCTAAATGGGAGAGTCTCCCCTCCCAGCCCTTCTCCCTGGGCCAGGCAGCTGGTCCGGCTCCCCTGTGTGGTCCCCTTGGGTCCCTGCCTTGTCCTCACGGCCAGTTCTTTGCATCCTGCCCGGGCTGGGAATCTGCAGCTTGGAGACGTTGCTGGGCGTTGGGACATCACCTCCATTTTCCGCTCCGCAGCCCTTTCCCATCTGCATTAGCTGCCTGCTCGAGCATTGCTTCCCAAGTCCAGGGTGCTCCGTTCTCCTCCCAGAGTGGTCTTTCTGGGGGGTGCTACACCTCCCCCTGGGTGCTTCCGGTGGGTGGCAAAGAGGGCTTCCTGGGAGTCCTCCTGTGGGGAAGTAGTGCAGGGTTCTTTGCAAAGCGGCATCTCCGGTCTCAGAAGTGGCCTTTTTGGAGTCGGTTAAACTCTCTTTAATTCATTCACCTTCCTTGAATTATTGAAATGGTTCTGTTTATTTTATGACCGGTTCCGCTTCCACTCAGCAGCACATACAGTTATTTCTGCAGAAGCTTTTGGGACTGCAGTCCCCTTCCTGAAACCCTTGGGAAGTGGGCAGTGAACAGTCCCCAACATGACTGCCCTGTAGCCAAGTGGCTTGAGCATCACTCCAGAGCCCCGAGGCCACTGGCTCCGACCCTCTGCACCAGCACCCCAGCTCCAGGCTGCTCTGTGGCCAAAAGTTTCTACCATCCTTCCTCTGCAGTGGAAGGATCACTAATCTATATACAGAAAAGAGAAAAGTCACTGACTAACTCACTGACCATGACGCGCATGGGGCAAAGATGCACATGGGGGATTGCACATGGGAGGTTGATGCACATGGGGGATGTTGCACATGGGAAATGATGTGCATGGGAGGATGTTGTGCATGGGGGATGTTGTGTATAGAGGGATGTTGCACATGGAGGGATGTTGCACTTGGGGGGATGTTGTGCATGGGGGATGAACATGGGAAATGATATGCATGGGGTTGATGCAGGTGGGGGATGTTGCACTTGGGGGATGAACATGGGAAATGATGTGCATGGGGGGATGTTTGCATGGGGGATGTTGTGTATGGAGGGATGTTGCACATGGAGGGATGTTGCACTTGGGGGGATGTTGCGCATGGGGGATGAACATGGGAAATGATATGCATGGGGTTGATGCGTGTGGGGGATGTTGCGTATGGGGGGATGTTGCGTATGGGGGGATGTTGCGCATGGAGGACTGATGCACATGGGGAATGTTGTGCATGGGGGTTGATGCACCATGGGGGAATAGCGTATGGGGGAATTTTACTCCTGCAATGTGGGTACGCTTTCCGCTAGTCTCCACTATACCTGAGTGCAGAAAAGAGAAAACCCTTAAATTTGGCGCAATGAATTTGCACAAGGAAATGAAACGAGGCTTGCCTTGTATGCAGGGTGGACTCTGGTGACCATTTGCCATTGGGGGGGACATCATCACAATGCTAAGTGACTGTGTGCATTGGGTGACAAGAAGCCCAAGTTGTGATTCAGGCCTCCTCCGGCAACGGCGTCAAGTCTCACTCGCCACCCTTTGAAGTGTCTATATTGGAGGACTGTGGCCTTCTGATTAGGAGGACTTGTGTTGTCCTGATAATTGTATTAGGAGGACTCCTGCCGTTCCTTGCAGCAGAACTGCCTGGGGAGGAAATGGATTCCCCGGATTTAAACATCTCACAGTAAAGGATGGTGACTGATGAGATGCTGCAGCCTAGTTATGTTTTATTACCACCCTTTATGCTCCACCTTTCTTGCTGAAGGCATCTGACCATCCATGAAATACCATAAGATTAAAGCAACAACTAGCCTATCCCCAAGCAGAGGCAACACCAGGGTTTGTGTCGCCTGGTACGAGAGCTCACTGCATCACCCCATGATGCACCTTTCCCCATACTGGGCAGTTCAGAATCAATACCCTACACAAAAGGTGCCAGGTTTTGACCTTCCTTGCCAGTTTGGGTCACATCTGAACAGGATCTGTACCCTACATGGTGCCTGCCAGGACTTGTTTAGGCAGGGTCTTGTATCTGCACCAGAGTGTGACTGGTGCTCCTCGACAAAATATTCATGACATGATGTCCAAGTGTCCATCAACCTCATGTCTGATATTTTTTCCATTACTGGTCATTCTGTCCTTGAATGGCTGGGGGGACTGGACAGTCACATCTGATTCACCATAAGTCCATGTATTTGCCATATGCTAAATAAATAGGGTTGTGGTGGCACAAGTGGTTAAGACACTGTTAACCGGCAGGCCAGGGTTCAAGACCCCAGACCCAACCTCACAAGATGGGGTGGGCTCCCATCCTTAGCCCAGCTCCTGCCAACCAAGCAGTTCCAAAGCATGTAGAGAAATAGGAACCACCCCAGTGGGAAGGTAAGAGCGTTCTATGCATCTTGGCCAGTGATGGGGTTCAAAGAAATGAACAACCGGTTCTCTGCCCATCTGGCAGCCACTTTTAGATTATTAAAAACTATTATTAACTATTATTAATGATTATTAAAAGCTATTATTAAACTTTATATGTCCGATCTCTTGTTAACAACCAGTTCTATAGAGTAGGTGTGAAGCCCACCACTGATCTCAGTGTCTAGTCATGCCAACCCCATGACCACAGAAGTGTCTTTGGACAACACTGGCTCTAAAGGCTTGGAAATGGGGGTGAGCGCTGCACCCCAGAGTCGATCACGATTAGCGGTTAACCTGCAGGGGACACCTTTACCTTAATAAACAGAATAAATTCCAATTCCATATGCACAGCCTTAATGCAGTGGAATCAGTGGGGTTGGTGCCCTCGTTCACTTTATTTGTCTTTATTTGGTTCACAGAGTGGCCCACGCTGGGTGTCCTGAACACTCCAAGCTACCTTCATCCCGTTGCCGCTCCCTGGTGAATACGTGCCCTCCCATGAAAGAGAGAGAAGCAGCCCATATTTTTGGTGCAAAGGCCCCCTATTTAAGGTTGGAGTTCCTGGAAGAATCCTCAATCTTTGATTGATCTTTGGTGGCAGCTGTGAAAACAGGGCCTCTTTTTCAGCAGAAGAAGGTGGAGGAATTGAGGGGGGAAGAACATCATCAGCTGTTCTCCCGGAGCATTAATCCAGTGGGAGGCAAATGGCCAGCCATCCCCAACATGCTCCATCGCTTTGATTTAAAGCAGGCTTGGCGGGATCTGAGGACTCCCCACGACTTCCTTGCCTCCGAAGAGGACTCCTGCTTCCCCGCTCCTTGCCTGCCGTCCCTTGCAGGGTGCCCGGCTCTCCACCTCTCGCCTGGCCCCTTTCCTGATCCTGATCTGATCGGACAGGCCCTTTTCCAGAGCGATTCAGAGGTGGTCCTCACCCCACTCTGCAAGGGGAGCGAGGTCACTGTCGGAGAGAGTCCTCGGCTGGGCGGCTGTTGCGATCACCGTTAATCGCATTAGCTTGAACCACTTCCTTACAAAGCCCCCAGCCCCTGCTGCGAGGCGCAGAGGGTCTCCTGGGCAAATGGGTGTCAAGTCGCATTAGGCGGGAGTGAGGCCGCATCCGTCCGCGTGTGTGATGGCTTCTGCCAGGGGCTTTCTCTCTGGATGCTCTGGGACAGACGCTCTATCAAGAATGATTATCAATGATGGTTGCGGGGAGGGGGATCTGAGGGTGTCTCCAGAAATTTGGAGCTGCTGGAGGAGAAAGAACCTAAGAGGAGCACTGCTGGAGCAGGCCAGAGATCCGTAAGACCAGGGCCTTGCCTCCAATGGGGTCAGCAGTCACCCCAGGAAGTCACTGAGGAGGTGCCAACATTGCCAGCGCACACGTGGCCTTACAGCAGCACATGGTCTAATCAGCCACCACCACGGGGAATAGTCTTGATCCTCTCCTCATCACTTCCTTTTGTCTCCTCTTAACATTTCCAGACGCTGGGCTACCTCCATCTCTACATCCTGTGGCAGTGAATTCCACAGGCTAATTTTGGGGTGAGGTGTGCATGGTGATGCCCTGTCCATGGGCGTTCCTGGGGAGAGAGGACAGCCAACTACATTCAGAGTGAAGTTGAAATAAGCTGCAGCAAAAAGAAGGGCATCTTAGGAATTGGACAGAGAATGCCGCGCTTAAGGGACCATGTGAGGAGGACGGGCAGTGTGGGCAAAGACACGTGGGTGCCCCTTGGGGGGCAAAGGGCGGCACAGAGGCTGAAAGGCCGGCTAGTCCAAGGGTCAGACTACTGCCCGAGGGACTTGCCAGGTGTTTTCCCTGCCTACCATTCCAGGCCAGGCTTGTGGTCCACCAGGCTGCATGAGAGATCTTGCTGGATCCACCAGCGAGAGGTGCGACCCTGCTTTGAGAACATGAAAGCCAGGCTTCATTTATGGGGCTCAGCACGGAGCCCTTATGAGAATCAGCTGAGTTTCTTGGTCCAGCTGAGTTCTTGGTTCACAAGGCCAAAGAGGTGCTGCTTCGGAGGGAGCCTCAAGCGTTCACAGCAGCTCTATGGCATGGGGTGCAGTCACTGGCTAAGGAACTGTGACTCTGGCGCTGCATGGAGGATGCCGCTTTGGGCCTGGTCTGATGACTTTCATTAAGAGGGATCCGTCCCCAGGATCTCCATCTCATTTGGTTACTGGGTGATGCTTCGTGGGGACAGCAGCATTCTGGGGCTATGCATGGCCGCTTCCAACCGCTGTCTTTGCCTGGCCCTTTCTTGCTTCTCGGAGGCCTCTGATGCGCGCCGTGCCGGGAGAAGGAGCCGAACTGTTCCGAGTGTTCGGGAAGGAAGCGCGGCTTGTGAGGCACCTGGGGATTGAGATGGGCTGCTTGCTATTCTAGGAGCGGCAGCGCTTGTGACGCGATGCCAAGAGGCTGCCAGGCGAGGAAGGCAGGAGAAGCCGGAGGAGATGGAAGGTGTCAATGGAAGCAAAGAGAGGATGGCAGGCGCAGGCCGGGGAAGGCATTTGCACCAGATCTCCTGGGAATCCAGCAAAAAGCAAGGCGGGCGAAGGCAAGGCTGTCTGGCGCTCTCTCTTACCCATGTCCCTGCCTTGCATTTTGTCAGCAGATTGCAGATGTTTCCTGGAGCCAAAGGTGGAACCCCATAATATTCTCCTATTATGTACTCCTTGGACTCCAAGTCCCAGGCTCTGCAAGCTGAGCCCTGTCACTTGTCCCTCTGCTGGGTGATGCTCCCTGGCACATGCCAGCCCAGAGGTGTGTGCGGACAAAACCCTCTTGCTTGGTGCTCCTTCCATAGTGTTTGTAGCTGATGATGTGGCAGCGGCAGCGCGCAGGTGGAAAAGTGCTTGCCTGTCTTTGCTGGGTCTTCACAACCATGGCACGGCCTGGTGTGCTTTCGACAGGAGCCGGGACACGCCTGGCAATGCAGAGTGGTTTAATGCCAGCGCAAGGCCAGGCTGAGTTGGAAACACACGTGTGCCTGATGGGAATCAGGCCAGAAACATCTTGCCCACAGCTTCCCGGAGGGCATTCTTGCCTTGCCAACCCGCAGCGCGTGGCCTAAGAGAGGAGTAACTCCTCTGATGCTTGCCATGCCCCCCATCTGCATCCATCCCATTTTGTTTCCAGCAATTGCCGCCTGTCTCAGCACCGGCAAGAGGGCTCCAGAGTGCTTTGCTTGTTCCCTTCCAGGTATTTACACACTGGCTTTCCATCCCCTGGAGAGCCGCCTGCCTCCACTCTGCACACGTATCATGTCCTCCTGCTTGCCTCTCTCTCATCCTGTCTCCACCAAGCTCGACAGGACAGGAATCTGCGGTGTTTTCTTGCCTGTTAGGTGTACCCGCTTGCAGGTGACGCTGAGCTTGCAAATGCCATCAGCTCCGGCTGGGCAGGCATAGCAGCGAGTGAGGGAGGTGGTGCGGGGCAAGGAAGAAAGGCCCTGTCCTGTACTCAGGATGCTGGTCTTCAACATTAATGCAGAAGAGCTGGGTTCAAATCCCCATCTCTGCCCTAAAGCTCTGAGCTGGGGCTTGCAGAGCCCCCAGGTTGGCACTTGCACACTCAGGCTGGATCAAGGCCAGTAGCAGTCAGTGCCAGACCTCTGCTCCTGCACATTTTGTGGCACTTTCCATGCCCTGCCCAGCATTCCTCCACCAGGACCAGTTAGCCAGATAACCCCCTTAAAGCCCCTAGCAAGGCACAAGGGGGCTGGTCTCCACTTGGTGTTTCACCCCTGCATTTAGTCCCCTTGGAGCTGTGGAGACAGTATACGAGCAGCCCTTGGAATCCACCAGCGTTCCATTCCAGAACCACCCGTGGATTAAAAAAAATCAGTGTATCAAGAAAAACAATAGATTTAAAGGTCATTTTCCAGGTTTCTTCCTCCTAGTGGAATAAGATTTGCCTTAATATCTGCAGGGGTTTGATTCTGGGACTAGAAAATATGTTTAATAAAAGTTTTTAAAAAGTGGATCCCTTTACAAAAGTTTAAAAACAGCTTTTCTTCCTGTTGTACAGATACTCAGCAATTAGAAATGCAAGGGACTCTGTGCCTTTGCCTGCTCAGTTGAAGAACGGAATGATTGCTTGCATGACTGCCTCTTTACAACAGTAGAAAAGCAGTTTTTAAACTGTGGTTTGCAATGGCCATTCATGTTAAGTCATGAATTTAAAAAATCATGTACAGTGGTACCTCTCATAACAAGTGCCTCACATAACAAACGTTTCACATAACAAGTATAAGTTTCCAAGAAATCTTGCTTCACATTACAAGTTCTACTTCACTTAACAAGCAAGCGCGCTATGGGCATGCATGCTATGCATGCCCTGAAGCTCCGCACGGAGGCTCTTTAAAAGGGCTGCAGGCCAGTGCTGTTGCCTCTAACTGCCCCCACCTAGGGGGCAGTTGCCTGGGGTGCCAGAGGCAGCTGCCCCTAACTGCCCCCAAGTGCCTCCGCCGACCACCTTGAACCTCCAGCAGCAGCCCAGGTAAACCTCCCAGGAAAGTGTCTTTGATTGAAGCCTTCTAACCATGTCTACTCAGAAGTAAGCCCCATTGTGTTAAATGGGGCTTACTCCCAGGAAAGTGTCTTTGATTGCAGGCTCTTAACCACAAAGTAAGGCTCTTAACCCAGAAGTAAGCCCCATTGTGTTAAATGGGTCCTACTCTCAGGAAAGTGTCTTTAGGATTGCAACCTAAGTAGACCTCATAGGATCCTGCACATTGAATGCATGTTTTGAATTCAATTCCAGTGTTTTGTCGTCATTTGGACATCCAGTTAATATTTTTATATGAATATTTTGGGGTTGTGGAACCAATTGTCTGAGTTTCCATTATTTCCTATGGGAAAATCTGCTTCACTTAAAGAGTGTTTCACTTAAACCGCATATCTCCGGAATGAATTAAGCTCTTTCACCTCTGTATAATAAGACTGGGCCTGTAGAGTAGATGGGAACGGAGAGGTGCGGGGAGTCCCCAGCCAGCCTTGAGCCCTGTATCTCTGGGGAAGTTGAGAAGTTGAAGGACTCCAAGTCTCAGGAGCATCACCTCTTCTGACCTGAAGATCCTGGAGAAACCAAGGTTAGGGTTAGGACTTGAAAGAGAGGGGTCACCGCAGGGAGGAGGCACATTTATTTTCATGGTATATTTGCAGGTATTTTTAATGTGTTCGTTCCCATTGAGCAATCAGCAGTGGGGGGTGAAAGGGGAAACATTGCAGACTCCTTAATAATAATAATAATAATAATAATAATAATAATAATAATAATAATAATAATAATAATAATAATAATAATTTATTGTCATTGTATAGACATACAACGAAATTCATAAGACATCCAGAGACCAGCCCCGACAACCCCCCCCCCCACAACACCCCTCACCCAGACCCTCTTTAAACACCTCTTTCCCTCTTTAAACCCTCTTTCCTGAGCTCTCAGCTGGGGGGGGGGGGGGAAGAAGGGGTTTCTTGTTTTCAGCTGGCCCAGCTAATAACTGTATTTAAGCAGCAAAGTCACGTCAGCACCAAAGCTCGTCGAGGCAAGAAAATGAGCGGTAATAATTTTTAAATTATAGGGTTTCAGGGTCTGTGTCGAAAAAGTCTCCTTAGATGTTTTAAGTTTATTTTTTATTTTTAAAGCTCCTTCCAAACATCTCCTGACTTGCAGGAGGGCAAAGTGGGTGGACTGTCTGCGGTCACATCCTCGAAAGAAGGATCTGCTATTTCAAGAGCGTGATCCTGGCTGCCACTGTACAGTCTCCGGAGCTGAATGCCGGGGGCGGGAAGAGGGTGGCTGACAGTGCAGAGGCTGCATCGCAGCCTCAAAGAGGGCTGATCAAATTGCCCAGGAAATCCTACAGTCGGTCCCAGTGGCGTAGCTGGGGGGGGTGGAGGGAGCCTCACCCTTAGCCGTTCCAGGGTGGGGAAGGGGTGCAAAAGGGAGCTGTACGGTTCTAGGCCAAGGGTGCCTAAACTTGGTTCAGCACACCAGGCTCAGCACAAGGAAGACAAAGGGCACAATCCAGAGTAACTACTGGGAGTCCTTGCTCTGGTGTAAGAACAATTTCCTCTGGATTGCAATATGAATTTCCCATAGGTTTTCACTAGGTGGGCTGTGGGTGGTGCAAGTGGTTGTCACTGTACCTGTTAACCAGCAGGCCAGGGTTCGAGACCCAGGTCGGTCCCACAAGACAGGGTGAGCTCCTGTCCTTAGCCCAGCTCTGTGACGCCAGCTGGATCCAATCGTATTGGCTCTGCCTTTCCATTGGACTAATTCAGTGGTGTGGAGAGGGGGATTTGCTGCTTGGGTAACAGCCTATCCTCCATAACAATCTCACCCAGGCTTTCATGCTTCACATGCAGCGTAGACTTCACATGTCAAGACTGACGGAGGCCTGCAGTAACTACAAGTGCATGTAACATCTCTTACGTGCTCCCATAGTTACTCTGGATTGTAGGGTTAGGGCACAATTCCAACCATGTCTACTCAAAAGTAAGACCCACTGTATTCAAAGTGTCATACTCCCAGGAAAGTGTCTTTAGGATCGCAGCCCAAGGCTTTTACTGTTGCTGCCCTCGGTCGGCCACAATTTTAAGTCACACTCCAGCACCTTTAAGTAGCACATGCAGCTCAATGTGTTTGCAATTTAGAACTTCTGTCACTTTATTTACTTATTTATTGCACCCGCTGGATTTCTAAAGTGCCCCCCAACATACGCTCGGAGGGCTGTGTACGGGAGGAGGATGCAAACATGTACATTAAATCCAATTAAAATAACGTCAAAATGAAGCAATTAATGAGCACCAGCAGGCTAACGGCGGTTGCGGAACACACGCCACACAGCGCACTCCCTGCACATGGCTGGGGTCACAACCTGTTTCTGAACAGAAGCTGCCGAGAAGGAAAAGGGGTGTCCCAAGGGGGGCAATCTGGGGCTGCAAAACAAGGTGCTGCTGCTGATGGACAGGAGGATGGAGCAGACATTGGCTGCAATCCTAACCAGACTTTTCCAGGGCGTTAGTATTATTGAGCACAATGGGACTTACTTCTGAGTAGACATGCTTAGGATTGCACTGCTTATCCCTGAGATGTTGCTGGTGATGAAGGAGGCTCCATATAGCTTCCTTGGGGACAGGGACACGAGCTGTGTCCTCTTGTGTTATAGAACGTGTTCTACGATGAGGATGAGGATGATGATGATGATGTACTATTTCACAGTTGCCAAGTGTTTGACTGGAATCTGCTCTGTTGTAATTCAGTTCCTCCCCAAGAAAGTAGGAATCACAAAGGTGTGAATATGTGGAAAGTCCCAGGAGCACTTTTGTAACTGGGCAGTGGTGACCTTCTGGAGACCCACTCCGTTTAGATATTCCTGGAGGCTTGACGGGATCCCTCCAAAAGTGCCTCTTCTGATGGGAATAACCGTGGCCTTCTTTTCCCAGAGTCTCTCAAAGTCCTTATACTGTGAGATTGTCTCATGTTCTTTCTCTCGAAGCCAACAATCTCTGATTGACTTATTTATTTATTTTACTTATTTATTTCTAATCAAACAGTAATACACCGCAAACAACTTCATGCTGGCTTCTGTCACATCACCAGTTGGATGTATGTGGTATGTAGGTATGAGGTATGTAGGTATGTATGGGCTGTGGGTGGCGCAAGTGGCTAAGACACTGTGCCCGTTAACCAGCAAGCCAGGGTTCAAGACCCGGGTTGGCCCCACAAGACAGGGTGAGCTCCTGTCCTTAGCCCAGCTCTGTGACGCATCTGGATCCAGTCCTATTGGCTCTGCCTTCCCATTGGACTAATTCAGTGGCGTGGAGGGGGGGATCTGGTGCTTGGGTAACAGCCTATCCTCCATAACAATCTACCCAGGCTTTTGTGCTTCGCATGCAGCATATGCAGCGCCCAGCATGATACCATAGTCTTCCAAGACTAACGGAGGCCTGCTTTTATGTATGTATGTACTTATAATCAAACAGTAATACACTGCGAACAACTTCATGCTGGTTTTTGTCACATCACCAGTTGGACCCTCATTTGTTTATTTGTTTATTATTATTATTATTATTATTATTATTATTATTATTATTATTATTATTATTATTATTATTATTATTATTATTCAACCCTCCCTCCCCCCTCTCTCCCCTTGGGCCAGTTTCTTGCATGGTAGCAAAGAGCCGTTTTCAAAGACGCCCTCATAGCTGATTAAGGAAAGCTAAGAAATTAATCTCATGAAAAAGAGCCTCTCGCTTGGATTCCAAAGGCCAAGGCTTTTCTGGAATACTCCTCCCCCCCCTTCCCCCCCAGACCCAGATGAATTATTTCTGTCCTGAAAGTAAGACCTTTTCCTGCATAGGCGTGTGGAGGTGGAGGGTGAGGAAGGAAACAAACTAGGGCACAAGGAGAGGGAGACAACAAGCCAGAGTAATGACGTTGCCAGCGTGGATCCAAAGTGGGATCCATCCACGGCTCGCAGTCCCTCCTCTCCACAAAGTTTCTCCGTCGGGGACATCCGCAGAGGCTCTGTGTGTCTGAAGAGCCAGAGATTCAGAGTCTGAATTTCAGACCCGTTCCCCGTATAGTGGTGGTGGGATCTGGGGGAGCATTTGGAGACGAGAGCGACGGACGCAGGGGAGTCTCTCTCAAAATACGCAAACACGCTTGCGTCACGGCAAGAAGACACGGGTGCTGTTGTGTCGGACTGCAGACTTCTGGTGCTTAATCAGGCAGATGGATTGATTAAACCGTGTAAATCAACTTTAAAAGGTATCCTCGCAGTTGGACCATTTTTTCCCTAGTTAATTAGCTTTACGACGCCATAACCTGGGGTGGCCAAACCGCCGCTTGCAAGCCACACGTGGCTCTTTGACATATAATGTGCAGCTTGTGGAAATCTGTTGGCAGAGCTCCTTTTTGCATCCAATTATTATTATTATAAAGCTTGAAAATTTCTTGTTAGGTACAAACTGAGAGTTCATTGGATTAAAACATAGACTTAATGTCTATGGTGAGAGTGTTTACTCATGTAAGAAAATACGGTAACAGCCCTGCTGGATCAGGCCGAAGGATCATCAAGGCTCTCCTGGATCTCCAGTGGCCTGCCAAATGTGCTTCCAGGGCATCTGGTGGGCCAGAGTGAGATCCAGGTAGCACATCTGGAGCACTGCGTCCCTATATTGACCTAACTCTCCTTAAGGTCCTTACCCCACCCCTGTCTCTCCAACGCTTCCCCCGATGCCAGCCCCTATTTATGATTTCTCTTTCCTGACACCATCAGCTAAGTCAAAATGGAAATCTGCTCAAGCCTGGAATAATTTGCCACAAATCCTCCGACTCCTGCAAGGTTCCAGCGAGGAGGGGGCGCTGCATTTTAATTGAGCCTCAATGCACTCGAGGCCTCCCCAAGGCAGGCCTGAAATATTCGGGGGGCCTGAGAGGGATAATCCAGGCGGCACCCCTCTGTCACCCTAATTAACACAGGGGCTTCTCTTGCACAAGCCCTGTGGAAACTCACAGGGGATGTGCCAGGAGAACTTCCCAGGACTTTTGAGCTTGCAGTGAAACCAGATCTCTCCATCCCCTACTTGATCCCCCAAGTGCCCTATTAGCCAAAGGCCTCATTGATTCCAGGGGATGGAAGGAGCTTTGTGATGGCCATATTTCTCTGAGTGCTCTCTGTGTTGCACCACCATCCAACACGGACCCTACATGCAGGGTCAAGATCTCTCAGCTTCACCTACCTCACAAGGTTGTTGTGAGGACAAAAGGAGGGGGAACCATGTACATCACCCTGAGCAAAGTAGAGTAAGGGCGGTGTAAAAAATGTGGGGGGGGAACATGAAAAGCTGTGCTGTGGAAGCGGACTTGGGCTAGACAAGAGGGAGGATGACTGAGCCACGAGAGTCATCGGGCGTTGGATGCGCATCACCAGCAGCTGCTTGCGCAAAAACAGTGACAAATTGCGCCAAATTGTGCCTTTCAGTTCCTTTTTCAAGTCAATTTTCTCCTCCTTCCACCTGCTTCATTTGGATTTTGTGTGCCTGTGAAATATTCCAGGGTGGGGAGGGAGATTTGAAAGCAATCATAGCGGTGAAAGGCTCTCTGGGCATGAGCAGAGTGCTGCTGCATCCATGCAGACACAGACACATCTCTTTCAGTACTTGGAAGATGATGCACCGCAGCTATTTGGGGCACGTTCGGTGACATGTGGCAGGGCGGCCTGGAGCTGGTGACAGAGGCCTTCAGGTGGGTGCATGAGCGAGCACACTTCCCGTGGCAGCTCCGCTCAAATATTAATGGCACATATGGTGGCTCCTGTAGGGCCCCCCCTCCCCCCCCTTGCTGTGGCCTTTTCGGGGAAGGAGAGAGAAAGGAGGATGGATGGAAAGGAAAGCTGCAGTTGTCAAGGTAACGACGTTCGAGCGATGTGCACGACACCCCCCAAAACGGAGCACGCTGGAGAAGGGGGAGCAGCTGGCAAGGACGGTGTGGGGTCCGGGAGGCAGGGCTGGCAGCCAGGGGTGCCCGCAGAACCCCTCTCTGGGGGGTCAGAGTTAAGGCAGGCCCTACAGAAACAGGGAACCGGTTGCAGGAGCTTGCTGGACAAATCCTGTGCAGAGGGTTGCCACTTTCTCTCTCTGGCAGGGCTCCTGTGCACTTAACGGCGCCGCACTAGACGTCCACGATGTGGACGATGTGGCTTTCTGCAACACAGGGACGCAATGGTGGGGAAAGCTGTAGCTGCAGCACTACTGTCAGTCATGCACTTGCTAGAAGCATAGTAGCCTTGCCGGAGAGAAGCGGTGGCAACCCGTCTTCGTGTGCACGCATTCCTTTGTGCAAAGGCCTGTGCACACTCGCACACAAGCAGCGGTGAACCGCAGAGGACAAGAAAGTTCTGCGTGTTCCACTCCTGACCCTGGAGTGGTGCTAACCCAGGCACTCTGTGCATGCTCTGGATCTCTGCTATCACAGCTGGAGGGCTTTGTTTCCCCCTGGGTGAAGGATCAGGTTTCCAAACACAGGGAGGGGGTGGGGGATAAGGGAGCACGGGGGATAATAAAGTAATAAATAATAATAGTCATAATAAAAAGCTTGTTAGCATAATGAGTTAATCACCACATCCCATCATTAGCATAACGAGCCTCTTGCCACAACAAGCTAATTGCCATAACAAGGGGCTCCTTTCTGCTGGCTCATTAGCATAACAATAGGCAGGCTGCCTCCACAATGAGCTCATTATGGGGCCTCATTAGCATGCCAATTAGCTCATTTGCATGCCAAAGAGCAAGTGGATCCTGACTGTCTCCTCACCCCAAATTCCTGCCAGAGACTTGACACCTCCTGTGGCTGGGGGGGGGGGGGGAAGGAAGGGGAAGGGGGAGGGCAGCAGCCCCACTTCCAACTGGGGGAAGAGGGTTTCCCAGGGGCTGCTGAGCATCCTCTTCTCAGTGGCTCCTCATGGTTTTGTTCCCCACATCAGCGATGGGAAGGACGGCGGCCCCGATCCTTCTGCCCCCCCCAAATGCAGCCCCTAATGTCATAGACTGACAGCCCAACCCCAGCCACACTTTCCTGAGAGTAAGCCCCATTGACTCAAATGGTACTTACCTCTATTTTATTTATTTACCAAGGCCAGAGTTGTTTTTTTTCCTGGTGGTGGAAGGATTTAGTCACTGGTATTGACTGGAGCAAGCTGGGATTCTCATTTCTACAGTAGTCTTGAAGGCTCCTTCCATGTACCCCTTTTTGACCCCACAACAACCCTGCGAGGCAATAATTGTTCTACAGGCAGCCCATACAACCCTTCTTCACAAGGTGGTCATCACAGCAGTGCTATTTTTCTAGAAAAGAGGTGCCAGAACTCACCTGCCAGTGCCCAGGAAGTTATCTGCAGTCACAGGCATGTCTACTTGGGGGACACCAAACTCCCCCCCAGTAATACTCCGTTCTGATGTGTTCCCCCTGCATATCAGGAACTGTCTTCCAAGCTTCTAGCAAGAATTTTCAGGTTAGCCAAGCTGTGAATGGCAACACCTTCTGGCTCTGATGTCTCCCATCCAGGAGCTGTCCAGGTCTTTCCCTGCTTGGCTATCTTCAGCAGCCCTGCACTCATCCACCACCCCACGCCTGCTGCCATGTGTCTGAGTAGACCTGCATAGGACTGGGCTTTTTGGATGCTGTTGTTGTTTCGTCGGAAAGTTTGACTCTTTGTGACCTTAAGGACTGCAAGGCCGGCATAACTTGTCTCCCCATTCCTATAAGGGGTGTGGGGAGGCCAGTGCATGTCTGTGCACTCAGGAGTGGTGCTGGAGGAACTTTTGTGACACCCTCAAGCCAACATGGACTTGTGCCGGGACTTACACTGGCCTAACTGGAGGTTAGGATTGCAGCAGGGCTGTAGCTGGGGGGGGGGGGGCAAAGCACTAAGCGTTGTAGGGATCCTCCCCGCAGCATGCAAGGGACCTTCTCCCCTGAGCCATTCCAGGCTCAGGATGTTCCAAGTTGTTCCAGGATGCTTCCCCCTCCTGGAATGGCTCAGAGGGGAGGAAATCTCTTGCACACTGCAGGGAGGATCCCTGCAAAACTTAGTGCTTGGCCCCCCCTCTAGCTACAGCCCTGGATTGCAGTCTAAGTCCAAGCCTCACCAATGCCATGGGGCTGAGGTAGGTACCTCTATTTGTAGCAGAGTAAGGACCGACTGCAAATGGGGGGGGGTGAGGATCAGTTGCTAGCAAAGGAGTAGGGCTGGTGGAGGAAAGGGGCTTGTGTGTCTCCTTGACGGAAAGGGTGAAGGGTCCAGCCGGCCCACTTGAACCACAGGCCATGCGCCTGCCATGCAAAGCCTGCCTTTGCACACTGCACGTGGGCCCCTGGGAACTGGGTCGGGAGTGAGGAGGTGAACCGTGTAGGTGGTGTGTCAGTGTTTAACCGGGCCAAAACCCAGCATGTGAGGGGGAGAGAGGGAAAATAGCAGGAGAATCTAATGACAAGTGACAGCCATGCAGAGGGTTCAGTGGGGAGGGCCACCATTAGCCCCCACTTGGCTGTGAGCAGAGCCGCTCCTGATGGCACTGCTGGTGTTCCGGTGCAAGAGGGCCTGGCACAATCGGCAAGAGGTTGGCACGCACATCCGCTCGGCACACGGCGGGGGTGATGGGAAGGGCAAAGAGGTTGTCGAGATATGTGATGAGGGAGCTGGAAATAACAGGGTCTGGTGGTGGTTGCAGGCAGCCTGCATGCAGGGCCATTCTACACATGGCTTTCCAGGCACACAGACCCAGCAAGGGGGCACCTCTCCTCCCCCTCACCAGAGTCACCGTTAAAGCTTCCTGTTACAAAAATCTGCCCCCAATCTGCCCCCGTGGCCTGGCTGCCTCTAGCCTGGAGTCCTGCAATGCTCTCTCTGGGGGCCCCTTGTTTGGGGGCAAGGATGGAGCTGCCCATCAGGGCACCTGCCTTGCGCGCCAACAGCCCCAGGAGCCACCACCGAATCTCCAGCTATGCTGGGAAAGATGCTTCTAATGCAGGGGTCTCCAAACCTTCAACTTCAGGGAGACACGAGGGAGGCCTCGCTTTGAATGGTACCCCCCTGCTTGCACACCTGCGCAAGTATGTGCACATGTCCAGTGAGTCCGGTGCCGCCACTGGTGTTGATGCAGCCCAACACATGTAGCGGGCACCTTGCTTGGCTGTTCAGATGTCGGAGATTAGCTCGGCAGTCCAGCCTCCAAATCCTTGAGCTTTCATGGCAAGGGAGAGTTTTGTGGCACACATTAAGGGGCAGGTCTGTGCTCTCTGCAGTTCCAGGCTGGAGCCCCTGGGCCTGGGTGTTGCCATTGCCAGTTAAAAGGATCCCATGGAGCAGCACTTGGAACGTCCTCTCAGGCCAGTACTGAGCCAGAGGAACCAGATCCAAGCTGGTGCCACCAAGAGTTGGCTTGTTTTGCCTGTCCTCCTGCCCTATGTAGCCTTCTACTATACTATTCTGCTATACTACACCTCTTGGTGTTGGCACCATCACCTTCATCATCTTCAGCATCATCATCCTGGCATCGTCAATCCTCCAGGCATACCTTGCAGGATGCTCTATGCCTTTTTCTCATTAGCACCCTCTGCTCAAAGGATGGCCTGCTTGGGGGTGGGGGCTAAAGGAAAGGGTGCCTCTGAGAGTGTTCAGGGTGCCCAAGGTGTTTGCATGCAGGTGGCTGCGCATCCCTTCTTCATGCTGTGAAGAGCGGAGCTTCTCTGCTTGCTCCGGTGAAGGTCTCTGAGGCTGGACTTCAATATTTCATCCCCACTACTTGGCAGCTCAAATGCCACCCTGCTTGACAGCTGACAGCTGATGAGATTTCACTCTTCATGCTCTGCGAGAGCAAAGCAGGGAAGACCTACCTGGATGCATGTAAAGCGAAAGACAAAGGGATCTGCTGGAGCTGTCAGGTGGACTTCAGACATTTGGCATTCAAAATCCAAATGGCAGACTGAGATCGTGGCTCCATATCTGCAAATGTTTGATTTGGTGCCCCAAACTCTCAATATTCCCATCGATGTGCCCACATATTGACAGGAGCATTTTTGATAGACCCTGGACTCCATCAGCTGACTGCTCCCCTTTCATTGCTGCCTTGCCCCCCCCCCATTTCTGCATGATGCCACCTCCCTCACCTCCATACAGCCTCTGCTACAAACCTGCACCCCAAATGTCTGCGCAGGAATGAACGCAAATTCTTTTCCGGTTTTCAGCTTTGGATCCCTCTCCTCCCAATGCATCAAGTTGCAGATTTTAGGCGCCTCGGAGTGTCCGCTTGTCCTTGGTAAAGAGCCAGGCACATTGACGTTGATCAGTGATTTTCAACTGGTGTGCCATGGCATGCAAGTGCGCTGCAAACGCTCTGTGGGTGTGCTATGGAGGTTTGGGACAAATGGGGATGTGGGTCCTCCATCAGCAGCACGGCGTGCCTTTCAATGGTCCAAAAACTGATGATGGGCCTTGACTATTTTAGCACGTTGTCCGTGTGCCATGAGATTAAAAAAATGGAAAACCACTGATATAGGTAGGAAAAAAATCACAGGCAAGGATCCCTGGTCTGAGCCGTAGGTATGTGTCTTGTGGTCTGAGAGTGCTTGCTTGCCTCCCATGGTGGAGGTGCTTTTCCGAGGACTCTGGTGAGGAGACCCTGCCTCACCTGCCTCCCACCCACCACATGTCCTTGGCTTGTGCCTCTCCTCTTCTGTGACTGATGCCGCAAACGCTGTCTGAGAAACAACGTTTAAAAATAGCCGGAGTCGAGGCTTGAACTCCGGGTTTGCTGAAACCCAAGAAGGAGCAACTCCCAGCAACAGCTGCAGAAAAAATGGGCCTGCCTTCCAAAGCCGGGCGGATGTTGAGCCTCATTTCCGAGGATCTATGAGCTCCGCAGTGCTCGTTCTGCTGGCCCTGCTCAGCTAATGGGAAAACACACTTCAAAACAACTGCAGAGCAGGCAGGGAGGGTAATTAGCAGCTCCTCCAATGACTAAATGCTGGTGAGGCTGCGGGGGAAGAGGGGGGCTGTGGCACCGGGTGGGGGAGGCATGAACTGGTCAGAACTGGGGAGGAGGCTCCCCCACCCGATCACCCCATTTTGTGATGGGGGGGAATGGCCCTTCCTCCTCTAGACAGATCCTGCGCCATGCAGATCCTTCTGGCCTCCGTCCTACACCACAGGCACATTTCACAGACAGCAAACTGCTGCTCCCATTTCACAGACAGCAAACTGAGGCCCTAGGAGGGCAAAGACTTTTGCTGCCTGGATGGCCGGAGGAGCTTGCTTTCCGGGTGCCGTTTTGGTTCGTTGGAGTTTTCATAGAGTTGTGAGCCTCCACACCAAAGCTTTAGGGAGATACACTCAGTATGGAATGGTACGGTAGACATACAGCGCCAACCTTGTTATACACAGATTTTTTTAATATACGAATCCGACTCAACGTGAATAGCCACTGCAAATCACACTTTATAAAACTGCTTTTCTTCTATTGTCCTGCAAGCACACATTCCATTTTTCAGTCTCAGAATCAAATCCCTGCAGGTATTGAGGCACTTTGGGCACACTCCATAGAAACTACGGGGAGTCCTTGCTCTGGTGTAAGAACAATTTGCTCTGGATTGTAATATGAATCTCCCATAGGTTTTCACTAGGTGGTGCAGTAACTACAGGTACATGCTCCTGTAGTTACTCTGGATTGTAGGCAGGGGTGGGCTGAAGCCGATTCAGGCCAGATTGCCCGAACCGCTTCTTGTTTCTGACACTACCGATTCAGTAGCTGGGGGGGGGGCAGAAAACTGGGCGCACCAGTTCAGCATGCCCGGCAAGGCCTACACTGTGTATGCGTCAAGATTAGCTTGATGCACACACAGTGCATCTCCTGAAGCTCACTTCAGGGGATGCACCATGCCTGCGCCGAGCTTGGCGCAAGTGCGGTGTGCCGGGGTTGGGGACCGCCCCTCGCCCCGCCCACCTGCAACGCGCTAGGGTGGGTGGAGTGCCCTCCCGGGCCCGCCCCTGCCCCTCCCTGCCCCCTGTCCCCGGTCCCACTTCTGGCGAGCCGGTTGTTAGGCCAGGCTGGGCCCACCACTGATTGTAGGGAATATTGTTCAATTTGGTACTAAGGAGGAGCAAGAACTCTCTGGAGCCTCCTGCAAAGTGTGGCCTCTTTCTAGAAATTTTGTTTGGCTGGTCCAGTGGTTTTGCTGGAAAATAAAATCCGTTTGTAGCTGGGCAGCCTCCTGCTTCAGATGTGGGCTTGACTGTATAGAGGGATTAAACCCAGCCTGGCGGGTATGTCCCATGTGCTCCCTCAGATTCAGAAACTGGAAGTGCACCAGTTGCTGGGAAGCAATAGGAGAGGCATGTAGGCACCCTCTCGTTCCTTTCCGTTTCTGCTTGTTCACTCCAAAAATCAGGACACTAGAATGGTTTCCGTTCTAGAGTGGTTTTAATTCTAAATCAAGAACGTTCCGTCTTCTGCACCTCTCTTCCCAACACCCTGGAACAGATTGCCAAGGGAGGTGGTGGACTCTCCCTCACTGGGGATCTTCAAGCAGAGGCTTCACCAGCATCTGTTGGGGATGCGCTAGGAGGATTTCCTGCTATAGGCAGGGGGTTGGACTAGATGACCTACGGGGTCCCTTCCAACTCTAGGTTTCTATGATTCTATGACCCATGTGAGTGCAACCATTTGCTCAGCATAGGCTTTGTGGTGTCATGACATCCAATGTTGTCAGGCTGGCCATGTAACTTGGGGTTGGTTGGGATCATAAAACCAGCCTGAGGATAATGCAGACCAAAGGGGGGGGAAGGATGGGAGGAACTGCCAAGAGGTTCGGGCGGTTTGGCAGTGGAAGAGATTGCCAAGGGAGGTGGTGGACTCTCCCTCACTGGGGATCTTCAAGCAGAGGCTCCACGAGCACCTGTCGGGGATGCTCTAGGGGGATTTCCTGCTGCAGGCAAGGGTTGGGCTAGATGACCTACTAGGTCCCTTCCAACTCTAGGATTCTATGATTCTATGATGGGCAGGAGACCAGAACAGGAAAATGTGAAGAGGTCCCTGAACCTGTTGGCCCACTGAAAGGGCCATTTCACGCTAAAAGGCCACAAACTGAATATTCAGCTCTCCGTTCTCCAGCAGACCATCTCGTTCTCATCCAACATCAGTCTGTATGCAAAGAACGTAAGGCACGGCAAAGTCTCACTGAAATGAATGGGACTTGTGTTAGTCGTAATTAACGAGTCTCATTAATGCCGGGTGACTTTCTTTGGGTATATTGAATTACGGTTACGACAAGAATGAGAAAAAGCTCTCGGTGCCTTTCGGTGTCCTGTCCTGAATTACGAGCGCGGCTTACAAAGTGTGTTGGATTCCAACCCAGATTTTGACTTTAGCTGTACCAGAAACGTCCCCCAAAGCAGAACTCAAAATGTCAGAATCCATCATCGTTCTGGAGGTACAAGTTCGGAGTTTTGCAAACTGGGTGAGAAGGAGATCTGGCTCCCTTTCCCACTTTTGGGGGGCATCAAATCACGAGCTGAACCTTTTCTCCCACAAAATGCCCCTGAATTAAAAATATATTTATTTGCACACTATTTGCAATGAAATTGTGCAACTCCAGGTTAGATGCTTCTGCTTTCCAAACCTGAGAACGGTGTTCCTCTTCAATAATTCTTTTGCAGTTCTTTGTCCTTCAACCCCGAAAACCTGATCTAACATTCCAAAGTCCTGGAGGGCTGGGATATCTCCAGACTATTATGGGACCAGAACTGATGGGTCTCCCACCTCTGTTATTGCAGGCTGGTTAAGACACTGTGCCTGTTAACCAGCAGGCCGGGGTTTGAGACCTGGGTCAGTCCCCACAAGACAGGGTGAGCTCCTGTCCTTAGCCCAGCTCTGCGACGCAGCTGGAACCCATCGTATCGGCTCTGCCGTTCCATTGGACTATTTCAGTGGCGTGGAGAGGGGGGATCTGCTGCTTGGGTAATAGCCTATCCCCCATATTAATCTACCCAGGCCTTCATGGGTTACATATCACATTGAGCAAAATACCATAGCCTTTCAAGACTGATGGACACCAATGCTATGTCAAGAGATACAGAGTTAATCTAATGATGGGGAGGACCACAACATCAATGGGGCTGTGACATAAGAGTGAGTCCAGCTATATTGGGGTCTGGTGTGTTGTTATAACAGAATGAAGTAGAGACACACACACACACACACACCCTTCACACTTGCTTTGGCAGCCTCTGAACGGGTGTTTCCTGTCTTTGGGTTCTGGGAACATTCAACAAGTCAGTGAAAAGATAAAGAAGCCACTAAAAACTTTGATTGACATCCTCAGTTAATCATGATCCAATTAACAGCATTAAATCTTGAATTTCTTTGGCGCAGTCAATGGGACGTTGGATGGTTCTCCGGGTGCCCAAATGGTGCAGAAAATGGGAATTGTACATTTGATCAATAAACCAATTAATTCAGGTAAAAGACCAGCCAAATGGCAAATCCCAGAGGCCCCTCTCTGGGCTCCCCCCCAGCACTGGGTCTTTTGGCAGCCCCCCCCCCCCCCCGAAGCCGCCTGTTTTCCCCTCCAACCAGCCCCCCCTGTCCAGAAAAAGAGAAGTCAGACGGGCCGCGGTTCACACACAAAAGATTTAATCACCTCCTGAAAGCAGCCACACCCTGGGATGGAGGGAGGGGGCGATGCGGGTGGGGTGGGAGTCGGAGCGATGGGTGGGTGCGGCAGGCACAGGTTTTTAATGTAAAAACTTGTGTTCAACACTCAAACATTGGGCAGGGGGCATCTGAAGAAAGCCATGATCAGGGAAACTGGGAGGGGGGGTTTTGGGGGGGCAGCAGGAAGGGTAGCGGGCCAAGGGCCTCCCCTAGAAGTTTTGGGGAACAGAAATGGTAGAGGATGTCTTCCAGGAACGGGATACTGTTGATGGGGCAGGGCAGCTGAGATGGAGAAGGTTTGGGGGGTTGGAGTTTGGAGGCAAGAGGGGGTGGGGGGTCACAAAGGGAAATGGGGGGGGGGTCAATGGGTTCAAATGACTTTTCCAATTAATGAGCACACGTAACACAGATTTCTTGTTTATCTAGACCAGCCAGATACAATAAATAGTCACCGGATCAGCTCAGGGGTGGAGTGGGTGGGAAGAGGACCCCCTCCCCTGCTCAGCCCCACCACCTGCCTTCACCTGGCCGCTTTGCTCAGTCTGTTTCCTGAAAAGAAATGCACTCGCCTTTTATTGGAACAGTTAGTAATGCATAAAGAGGAAAAGGATCTTGGTTTAATTCCGTGTCATCCGTGCAGACGTCGCTCTGCTGGGCCTTCCCTCCCTCCAACACACCCCATTCTGAATGCCAGGGGGCACTGCCACCCACTTCACTTTCCTTGCCATCATCTCTCTCTCTCTTTCTCTCCTGTGATTGGGAAAACCAGTTTTCTTTTGACTTCTGAAAAATTTCTCATCTCACTTCTTTCTCTCTCTCTTTCTCTCTCACTGGATTTTTAGTTTTTATTTTATTTTTTTGTGGCTTGGCTAAGGCACCGCTGCAGAAAATTCTGGAAACTAGCGGTTATTTTGGGAAGAGGTTGGGGGTCACGCCAGTTCCACCCCTATCCTCCCAGCTCCCCTCCTGCCCTCCTCCTGTCTTGTTGCTTTGCCCCAACCCGGTTGTGCGCCCGGCCATCCCTGGACCCCCCCGCCCACCCCCGCCCACCCCCCCCTTCAGACTGTGCTTTCCAGCATCCATTCTGTGCTGCTAAATGTGACCCGCCTCTGACTCAAGGGACAGTCTTCCGAGTTCAACTGGGAGGTCGACATGTGTCTTTTTGTCCGTGCCCGGCGGGGGTAGCTGTGGCTCTGGAAGAGAGCATAATCCCCGTCAAAGGAGTGGCGGTGGTGATGAGTCCTGGACAGCTCGCGGGAAAGCACCCCCGTCCCGCTGCCACCCAGTTTGGGGCGAAGCTGTGGCCCCGTCCCGGTGTCCTTGGTGAGGCATAAGGAGATGGAGGAGCCTGTCATGCTCTTCTCCGTGGGTCCTTCTTCCGAAGAGAAGAGCGCCACCGTCTGGAGGTCAGCAGCCGTCTTGGTGGCTCTCTTGTCCACCTCGGTCAAGGCAATATCTTGGCTGTGGGAGACTCCTTCCTTGGTCTCCCCGCTGAGCGTGTGCTCCTTGGTGGTCCCCTCTTGGAGAGTCTCGTATTTATCCTCCCCCACTTTGGAGGCTGAGCAGGGGAGGGTGGTGGTGGTGGTGGAAGCCTGGCTCCCATTGGTCTGAGAGTAGACATTGCTGACTTTGGCTTTCGTGTGCTCATCTTGTCCGCTGTAGACCTTGTAGCGGATCATGAGGATGATGATGAAGACCAGCACGGAGGCCACGATGATGCCCCCGATGATAATGATCATGGTGCCGCCTAGGAACTGGGTGTGGAGCGAGTGGCACTGGGCACTGTCCCCCTCTGTGGTGAACTGCACACAACCCACCACCCTTGTGGCCGTGAGGGACGTCACCCCGTCGTCGTAAACCGCCAGAACGCACAGGTCATAGTCCCGGCCTGCAGCCAAGTCGTTCACCAGGAAGGTCTTGCTGGACGAGGGGATCATCCTAGGAGGAAGAGAGACACTGGCATGAAACAGACCACCCTCTGCAGGACCCCCCCCCCTCTCTCCAGGCACAAACAGGGACTTTTTCAACACTGGGTATGGCCAAAAACCAAAACGTCCCTTGTTGGATATTCTGTGCCATGAACTTGGTGGTGGAAGTTCCAGCCTCAGTCTTTCCATCCTTAGGATGGGGCTAATATTGGTTGCTTCCATTGAGGGCTGCTGTAAGGATTACTTGAAGGCAAAATACATGAAGGCTGCAATCCTAAACACACTTTCCTGAGAGTAAGTCCCATAGAACAGAATGAGACTTACTTCGGAGTAGACATGTTCAGAATTGCCCCAAAGTGCTCTCCACTTTCAAAAGCTCTTCACTATCACTGGTATATCAACAGCACACATAGAGCAGTGGTTCTCAAAGTGGGGGCTGGGACCCCATGGGGGGTTCACGAAAAGCTGGGAGCCGCCAACTTGGAAACTGGCAGTGGTGCTGGCATCTTGAAATGGGGCACTCAGGGTGCAACTCATACTTTCCTGGAAATAAGTCTCACTGAATACAACGAGTAGACATGGAGAAGCTCTGACATCAGAGCGATGAGACTTTGATGTCGCTTCTGGCCATGACATTACTTCCAGGTTGAAGGCATCACTTGGGAGGGGGTGCTGGACAGATTCTCAAAAGAGGGTATGGCAGGATGACCATATGACTAAAAATTTCTGTATTTGTCGTCTTTTTTAGCCTCCTGTCCGGGTGTCCTCCAAAAGGGCTTCATTGTCCTCCATTTTGGCTTCATTTTGGAACTTTGCAATGGTGTGCAGGACCCCATCATGTCATATGTCGTTGGATTCGTATTGAAGAGCAGAATCCAATGCAAGAATCGGTTTTGAAGTATCTCCTTCCTATCAAAAGGTATGGCCAAAAAAATCTAAAAATCAAAAATATGCCTTGAGCTCTATGGGAAAGTGAGAGTGTCCAATATCACGGCTTTACTCATGAGTAGGCAAATGTACCATTGTCTGCCAGAAAGGCCAGGCTGAGAGGAGTCCAAGACCTTGCCCACCTTCTGAGGTTTGGGCATCTGGTCACCCTGCAGGTGTCCCAGATGAGATGCTCAAGGACTACGGGCATAGAGCAGGTTGCTTACAAATGTTGCTTGCCCCCTCTAGTGGCTTCCACTGATACTGATCACATCAGGGATTTGTATAGTCCTTCCTCCTGATTTGGGGGGTGGGGGTAGCTGCAGGGTGACCTCATGCCCCCTTTCCCAGGACATGTCCTGGATTTTAGCCCTGTGTCCTGAAAAACTTCATCCTCCTCCTTTTCCTTGTAAGTGGGCAGCATATAGCCTTAGATGACCAACCAGATTTTTTATCCGGCAATTATAATTTATGCAAATTAGGCTATTTTTAGATGGTAATCTAAGGGTTAATAAATTCTATGTAATAAATTATATCTATGTAACAGTTTTAAATTGAATACTATGCAATATTGCGTTCAGGCACATAAAGGGAATATATGTGTTTTCAGCTTTTATTTTATCATGTCCTACATTTTGCTCGGATGTCCTGTATTTTGGGGGGACGTGTCCTCTTTTTTTGATAATGGCGTATAGGCACCCTGGGTAGATGGAGCTGAGAATCATCTCCGGATTAGCACCCTGTTGGGATCTGCAGGCGTCAGACTCAGAGGGTCACAACCGGAAGAACAGAGTCCCTCCTAGTCCTTGCTCTCTCTCAGTCCAGCCCTGATGGAGCCAGGAAGAAGGTCCAATGTGGTCCTCAAGACTGGCTCCCTGGGGGAACATCTCTGCTTGGGAGCATCTCTTCTCCACTTTGCCACCCAAAATCCAACACCTGCCTGGGATGAGCCTTTGAGATAAGGCTGGATCTCTGGATGGTGCACTGCTTTGGCCTACCAGACTTGAAACCAGAGGACTGGATGGAGTGTACCTTCCAGGCTCAGACATGTTCAGCCACATGAACAACCCCAAGGAAAATTGTGAGCAGGTGCCACCAGCACCATCTGACCTCTTCCTTCAGCTGTGAGTCAGGATGAGGTGCGGCTTCTATCAGAGATGCCTCCAGCCTGGCAGGACCAGCTCCTCCATCATTCTCCCTGCTGACCTCCTTCCTGGCATTGCAGAACCAAGCAGACCCAGGCCAGCCGGATATTACTACTTGGTACCCAAGTATTGATACCCAAGCGTTCTGCCTCCGAGATCACACCAAGAGGCGGGCCCTTGGCAGAGCCGCCTGCGGGTGCACCCAAGTGCCACACTCTTGCTGAGTACCCAATTAGTTCCCATTTATTAGCAAGTGGATGATGGGGAGGCTCGAGGAGCGGCAGGCAATTAGCCAAGAACTCCAGAGGTATAAAAAGTGACACTGCTGGTTTTCTACGGAGTGACGATGGGAGAGCAGCACCTCCAGAAATCAGATGGGAGGAGTGGGGAGGGCAATGGTCTGATGGGGCACACGCTCCTTGAGCTCATCCTTTTCAGGTGCTCAGTGCCGTCTTTCAGGCAGCGCTCAGTAATCGGAAAGATCAACAGCCGGCATTATGATAATGCAGGCAATTCCTAATTGTTCCTAAAACAGTAAATAAAATCCCATTATCCATAATACTATAAGACTATTAAGAACATTAACATCCCTGATGAGACACAACAACAATAGGCACCTCGGGAATGTGACTGCTTGGTGGAAAGAGGCTGCTCTGCTCCCACTCCCAGAGCTGCGCTAAGATGTTGGAGGACTGGAGGAGCAGCAAAGCCATCGCTGCAAAGGCTCTGCTCCAGGAAGGAGGAGGAGGGGTCCCTGATCCCCTTTCTCTTGTACCCTAATTCCTTGGACACTCTTGGTGCCACGTTCTTTGGACCAGCTCCTTATCTCCAGCCTTCAGCTGCTGCTGAGCAACCTTGTCCTAAAATGTCTCCTTTGGCCTTGATGGAGGGCTCCCTGCCTTGCCAGGAACCCAACAATTCAAGCCCCACAACTCCAGTATTGGTAGAAGCTTAGCTGTCCCTAATGGTCCAACTAGAGAAGGCAGAAGGTGCCATTCAAGGCTCCAGAATAGAACTGTCTCTTTTGTAATTCCTAAAAATTGACCCCCAAATTTTCTGTCATTAGTTTTCAGATAAAATGCTGCAATCCTAATCCCCAGTTAGGCCAGCCTAAGTCCCGGCTTAAGTCCTATGCTGGCTTGGGGATGTTGCAAAAGTGCCATCAGGCATTTCTGTGCCACTCCTTGGGGCGTTATGTCACTGCACGGACATGCGCCGCTGCCAATCTCCCCACCACCCCACCCCACTGGCACACCGAGTTGAGCCAGCATGCACTGGTTATGATGCAAACCTCAGGGTTTAAAGGACTTAGGACAACGTTCCAGATTGGCAGCTCTTCTAAGTCCTAAAGAGTCCAAATGTGTTGAACTTGCTTCCCAGCCTTCTCCAGCCCAGTGCCTGGATGCATTTGGACGGGACACTGGCTGCAATCCTAAAGACACTTTCCTGGGAGTAAGACCCATTGAACACAATGGGTCTTACTTCTGAGTAGACATGGTTAGGAATTCTCTCACAGTTGTCCAGGAAGCCCTGATTCTGTCACTGGATAAGTCATGCAAGATTAGTGCCCATGCACCCGTTCACAGGCCCACCGCTGGAGTCCGCTCTCCAGTCTGAGAAGCCCAAGGCAATCAATTTGGTGGTCCTGTAAGGCTCTACCACTGAAAATACACAAAGCAACACATATAGCTGTGCAGTAAATTCACACTCACCTGTAGACCAGGGAGTCATCCAGGGAGCTGTTGTACTGGATCTGGTACATGCGGATTCCAGGGATATGCCGCTCCGAGGGCCAGTGGATGACCACTGAGGTGGACGTGAGATCAACCGCCACAATCTTCTTGTCCAGGTGGTTCTTGGTGTCGTTGGTGCCGGATTTTGCAGAGGTGGTGATGTCAGACGATCCGGGATCAGGTTCCTTCATGTGGCCGGTGTTGTTGACCAGCAAAGGAAGAGGCACAATGCAGATCTCCACAGGGGCAGTGGCCTCTCCGGCTGCATTGGAGGCAATGCAGGTGAAGACGCCGTTGTCCTTCAGGGTGGTGATGAAAACCTCCAAGGTGCCGTTGTCGTAGACCGTCATGCGCGTGGTGTTGTGGATCAGCTTGCCGTCAGGCGCAATCCAGTGGATGGAAGGCTCTGGATCGCCCACCGCTTTGCACTTCAGGCTCACGCCTTGGCCTTCCATGATGAAGGCCTTGGTGGAGTACTGGCGGGTGATGAGTGGAGGCTCACAGATGAATTCTTCCTCGGGGATCGACCAGAAGTACTTGTCCATCAGGTGCTCGGGGGAGGCGCAGGTCTCCAGGTCGTCCTCCCGGGTGAGCCGTCGCAGCCAGAGCAGCTCGCAGTTGCAGTGCAAGGGGTTGCCACCAAAGCTGATGGTCAGGGTGGAAGGGTGGGTTCCACGAACGTTGGCCAGCACTTGCGCCCTCAGGAAAAGATTGTCCGGGGGCAACTTCTGCAGCCGGTTGGAGGTCATGTCCAGCCGCACCAGCTTGTGGAGCTGGGAGAAGGTGCCCTCGGCAATGTGGTCGATGAGGTTGTGGTCCAGCGTGAGAGTGTTCAGGCTCACCATCTGCCCGATGGCCTCCCAGGGCAGAGTCTCTAGGTTGTTGTAGGAGAGATCCAGGTCCTCCACGGTGGCAAGGAACTCGTCGAAAGACGAAGGCTCAATGTGGCTGATCTGGTTGTTGCCGAGGATGAGGTGGCGCAGATTGGTCAGCCCCCGGAAGTGCTCGGTCCTCAGTACGGCTAGGCGGTTGCTGTTCATGTGCAAGGCCCGTAAGGCACGCAGGTCGGAGAAGGCGAAGGGCAGGATCTGGCTGATGGTGTTGCGAGAGAGGGTGAGGTGCACCAAGTTCGTCATGTTGGAGAAGTCCTTCCGGCGAATGACGGTGATGAAGTTGTCGGTCAGGCGCAGCTCCACCGTACGCCGATCAATGGAGGGTGGTACAAAGAGGAGGCCTGTCTTGGCACACAGCATGGTCAGTGTTGGAGAGATGTTCTGGCAGATGCAGCGGCCAGGACAATGTTGTGGTTTTGCCATGGTGCCAAGCATCAGGAGCGGCAGGAAGAGCTTTTCCATGGTACTGGCACGTGCCGTGCCCACTGAGGCCCTGTAGTAAGAAGAGAGAGAGGCCGGTTAAGATGCCATGGTAGGGCTCCCTCCAAGACTGACTGCTCTGCCCCCTCTAGCTATGCCACTGCTGGCTGGTGGGCCAAATCCCCGTTTGTGGATCCCTGAGTGCCCCAAGGGACGCACCAGCCAACAATCTTGGGAGTCACACGGTCACCCTCCACCACCACCTCCTGCAACCTGCCATCCTGGGGGCGACGCAGCCATCGCAGAGCTGCCAGACAGCCGCTACCCGAAGGCGGAAACTTCCCTCTCCACATCCGAGCACATCCAAAGTTCACTTCAGGCTGCTTTGTCTGGCTCCTGGAGAGGGTGTCGGGAGGAAGAGGAAGATGCTTGTAAAGGGAAAGACATCACCAAACCCAGACAAGGAGAGCCTCTCTGCGTCTTCCACGGGGGCTCTTAATACGGCGCCTATTGTGCCAGGGACGACTGCCTTCCCTCTCCGAGCCAAATGTGACGCCAGGCAAACAATGCCTGGCTGCCTTGTGCTCCTCAAGAGCCCTTCACTTTCCGGCGCCTACCTTGGAAACAAGTCTCCCTTTGGAGGCGAAGGAGAGGCCCAGAGAATGGCAAGTTGGGAGGAAACAGTGGCAGCTCAGGAAAGAGGGAGAAGGGGGGCATTCAGGGCACCCTCCCAGTGCAGTTCCAAGGTCTGCAGGGACTGGGCTCAGGGTCAGGGCCTGGCAGTGCGACGCAGCCGTCTCACTGATTCGGAGCGGGAAGAGTGAGTACAAGTCCGTTCCCTGACCTGGCCCTTGGAGATGTCCTCAGGCCAGCCACTGTTTTCTAGCCTGACCCACCTCACAGGGTTGCTTTGAGGATAAGAGGAGGAAGAGCCATTTACCCACCCTGGAGGGAAGAGGGCAACAGACTGGGCAGATTTGTCATGTGAGAGGGCTGAATTTCACCCTGTGATGGACACCAACTCCTTCACCCACACAGAGGAAGAGTCGGCCTAAATGCCCACAACAGTCTGAAGCTGTCTCGGTCCACCCAGCCTGGCTTGCCTGCCCTGCCTCTTCAGGGTCTCCAGTGGAGCTGGACTTGCTCAGCCAGAAACCTTCTAGCTGAAGAAGACAGAACTGAAACTGGAGCCCTGGTTGCCCGCCCCGAGCTCTGGCCCAGGCCCAAGACACCCCCTTAGTTGCTCAGAGTGCCCGACATGCTTGCACTTCAACGGTGGGGCATCTGTCGAAGCACAGCCTTCCCTCTCCACTCCCATGTTCGGAGCCACTGCCGCCTTCCAGAGTGCTGAGAATCATCCCCGACGGACCCATAAAAGCCAAGCCAGGCAGAGACCCGGATTTCCCGCTTGGAGAAGATTCACGGGTCCTGCTGACGGAGCATATCCAAGCCCAGAGTCGCCAAGCTCTGCTGGGGCTGTATCCAGGATTGCTGACTCAGCTGCTCCGCCATCAGCGCAGAGTCCCCAGAGACCACTCCATCCGCAGTTCTGCTAGCAAGAGGGGGCTGCGGACAGGCTCCCCCACCCCATAAGAGAAGGCTGCCAGGAAGGCTGGGCAGGCAGAGAAATCACCCTGCTGTCGACCATCCTCTGCTTCGCAAGAGCTTATTGCAAGAGATTCGGCGACAATTCAACAGGTCCAGCTCAGATTGTGCTGTTTTTGTTTCCTTGCCTTAATTTAAGAGGAGGATTAAAAGTTAAAGGTGTCCCCTGCAGGTTATACTCCTAGTTGTGACTGACTGCAGGATGCAGTGCTCATCCCCGTTTCAAAGACATCCCCGTTGTCCAAAGACACATCCGTGATCGTGGGGCCGGCATGTCTGCCGAAGGCGCACGGCACGCTGTTACCTTCCCATGGAGGTGCCACCTGTTTATCTACTTGCATTTACATGCTTTTGAACTGCTAGGTTGGCAGGAGCTGAGCTGAGGACGGGAGCTCAACCCTCGAGGATTAAAGCACATTACACATTGCTGTAGCTTCTAAGTAAACCCATTGCTAGGAACAGGAGGAGCCAAACAAAGGCCTAATCCTTGAGTGCCTTTTTAGGAGGGAAAGGCGGAATAATTAAATAAATAAATAAATAAATAAATAAATAATGTGAACCACATGTAAGCCAAAGAGACTCCCCACCTTCATGAGCCCTCCTTGCAAGAGGGATCATGACCCTTTGGCCCTTTTCAGGGTTTGGAGCAAAAGGGAGATTTCAAGGTGAGCCTCACCTCTCCGGTCAACTCTTTGCTCAGCTGGTAATATTTAATAACCCATGAAGTGGTGTGTAGAGAGAGGCTGGCTTGGCCCTGCATGCCCCATACAACCACCTTGACTAGTCCCATCGAGGACTGCTTTTCCTCCGTGAACTGGAGCATCCCCTTTGAACATCATCGAAGCTGGGCACGGTGCCAGCTGCAGGTTGGCCCTGGGGCAGAGCCCTGTGCAGATCCTTCCATGATACAACCCCTGTCTTTATGGGACGCTGGTTTTGTGACACTTGCTTTGGGTTTCCATTCCAGCCCAGCTGACCGTGGCTCCCTCCCCTTCGCGCAGGCAGGGGCTATTCACATATATCTGTTCAGAAAACCAAAGATATTTATTTTGGAGCCATGAAAGCAGAATTTTCCTGCCAACTGTCATCTGCTCAGACGCTCTCCAGCCTGTGACATCCATCACCTCCCTCCATCCGTGACAACGGAGGCCACCCCTCCTTGCACAGGGCTGCCTTCTCCCCATCTCCCTGCTTTCAGACAAGCCTTGCAGTGTCCATTCACACCTGTTTCATGTTTCCTTCAAGGTCTTTGCAAACTCGGACGCTCACCGTTTCAAGTGCAAACTGAGACAGGCTGGCGGGTGCGATGGAGGGGCAAGAACGCAATGGGGCGTCTCAAGCTTATTGGCCCAAGGAGGGGGGGGTCCATGAAGTGGGTGCACGGACATGTTTGTGCTTTATTTTCCTGGGGAAAAGGGGGAGGATAATCCACAGCTTATGTTCTGAGAGGTCCATAACCTCCCAAAGACCAAGAGCCACAGGCTTTCAGTCCCCATTTGCAAATGGGGGGGGGATGATGTGCATGGGGGATGTTGCGCATGAGGGGGATGTTGCACATGGGGATGTTGCGCAGTGGCGTATTGCACATGGAGGGCTGATGTCCAACAGGCGGGGTGGTGGAGTCTGTTGGCTGCTTGGAGCTGTCCTGAGTCCTGCAAACCCAGCCAGACCTGGGGCTCTCCCAACTCCTGGGTAAACCCCCCCCCCCCGGGTGCTTCATCAAGGACTCCCAGCTGCAGAATCCCCAAAAGGAAAGCAAGTGGAGCATGGCTGGAAGGAGTGAATTAAGGAGATCAGAGAAGCTGGAGTCCACTAGCAAAATGTCTGCACAAATCCTTCTCCATCCTTTGCTCTCAGACTATTATGGAAAACAAAGCTCTGCCTGATGAACCTGATGAGCCTTGAAACCACCTGAATGCCCCCCATTCCACAGGAGACCCCCCCCCCCACATGGGGTGCCAACAAAGGGCCTTCCCCAGGGAGGTAGCAAGGGGTGGGGAGGATCGCCTCTGAGCTGCTCCCCGGCCACAACCACTAGGAGAGCAAGGTGGGCATGCCAGGGGCATGTGGCATTGGGTGCCACTCAGGGTGCCACTCAGGAAGCAGAGGGAGTTTTCTTCCCGAGCCAAGGAGTTGTCTGGCTCTGCTGTCACCATGCATGACGGGGTCTCCAAAGATCCGCCCTTGAAGAGAATAAGGATGACAGCCCTGATGTGACTTTTATCCTCGCCAGTGAAGTGTGACATTATTTTGACCAAGTCTGGGAAAAGCATGATGGGGAAGATCAGGGTGGGGTGGTTGGTTCGTACACACAGACAGAAACACACTCCAGTTTGGCCCCAAAGCTCTAGTGCGCATGGCCAGTGCTCATAAACTCCAACTACTGGAGCAGTGGCATAGCCAGAGGGGGTGCAGAGCAGGAAGGCTGCAATCCTGTGCAGTAAGAAACTTCTGCCCCACTCCTGGCTCCAGTCCACAGGCATACGCCAGCCTCCCCACACCACAATGGAAAGATAGTCCAGGTGAGTTAGGCCAGCCTAAATTTCTTAGGATTGCACCCTACATCTTGCAGGAAGCGTCACTGCACAGTGAAAGGTTTGCTCTCTGTTCACCTTTGGAGCTAGGTTGCAATCTTAACCAAGTTCAGTCCAGCACAACTCACCCCTATCCTTGCACCCCCTCCTTGTCGGGAGGCTGATGCATGCCCATGCAGTGGCCTAACCCCCCAGGAGTGGCGCAGAAGTGCCGAACAGCACTTCTGTGACACTGCCAGGCCAGCACATGACATGTGCCAGGAGTTAGGCTGGCCTAACTGGGGATCTGGATTGCGCTGTTAATCTCACACACCCAGCAGAGAGTCATGAAGCTGGAAATGGACAGTGCCCTGCTCCTCACACTCATCAAGTCCATGTGGAAGGTGTGAAGGAGCCCCAGGAATGTGGCTGCAGACAAGCCACGGAGTAGCAGCAAACAGGCCTGACCCAACGGATGACGAAGGAAGTCAAAGAGGTCTGGGCAACTCATTTTTCAAGAATTTGTCCAACCCACACAGTCTGAATGGGGCATCTGCAGGTCGAAGTGATCCTGCAGACGGTTCAGTGGCCGCTGCAGACAGACCCACAACTAAGTGGTTAAGACGCTGTGCCTGTGAACCAGCTGGCTAGGGTTCGAGACCCGGGTCCCCACAAGAGAATTTCCTGCAACAGGCAGGGGGTTGGACTAGATCAGTGATTCTCAAGTTCCTCACGTTGTGGGGACCCCCAACCCATAAAATTATTTTCGTTGCTCCTTTATAACTGCAATTTTGCTACTGTTATGAATCCTAATGTAAATATCCGATTTGCAGGATGTATTTTCATTGTGACAAATGAAATGTGTGTTCTATGCACACACTGAACACAATGGGATTTATTTCAGAGTAGGCATGCATAGGATTGGGCCCTGAGGCTGAAATAAATCCTATCCACAATGACATGGGAGTAAAGGCCCCCTGACTATAATGGGATTTATTTCAGAGTAGGCATGCATAGGATTGGGCCCTGAGGCTGCAATCCTATCCACACTGACATGGGAGTAAAGGCCCCCTGACTATAATGGGATTTATTTCAGAGTAGGCATGCATAGGATTGGGCCCTGAGGCTGCAATCCTATCCACACTGACATGGGAGTAAAGGCCCCCTGACTATAATGGGATTTACTTCAGAGTAGGCATGCACAGGATTGGGCCCTGAGGCTGTCAGTGAGCTCCAGTGTGTGCGCAGCTGCAGCCAGAGGTCTGACCTGGCCCCCTACAGCAGGGGTCTTTAGGCGACCCCCAGGAAAGCTCGAGGCTTTCTAGCTCTAGTCCCGACCCCCACTCTGAGAAAGGCTGGACTAGATGAGCCGCTGGGTCCCTTCCAACTCGAGGATTCTCTAACTCCAGGCCCTGCAATCCTGGCTCCACTCAGCTGGCAGAGCACAGATGCTGGTGACTCCCAGGCAATCTCCGCCAAGCGGGTTTTCTTTCTGAAGCGCTCAGCTCCCAGCGTGCAATTAAAGCCTTCCTGAGGCCGGGGAGAGAAGAAGAAGAAAAACACAACCGGGAGAATTTCATTTCCTCTGAAACGACACGCTCCGAATGTGGCATGAAGGTCGTGTTCCCGGAGCCTTGAATCAAGCCTGGTTCCTGCCGCCTCTTCGGGGAGAGTCAAGGAAGAAAACAGCTTCTCCTTTGGATTCCTCTCTTTTAATGGCAGGTCGTTAACGCAGCTGCTTGACAGAGTGACAGCAATTACCCAGTAGGGCTGGGGGGAGGGCAGGGGAAATAATAATAACAATAATAAAAGCATACATAGTGCGGAAAAGGAAAAAGGGCACAGGCGACAAACAAGCCAGGCTTGGAATGTACAGGGACACCCTCTGGGAATGTGGAGATGGCCGCAGCCGGGAGCCTTCCTCCCAAGTCCCTGCCTTATGGGCACCCCACATCACCCCCAGGTGGATTTGCTGATTGAGGAAAGCATTCCCTGGGCACAGGTCTGCTGCAAGGCAGAGTTACAGCCACATTCACACAACAGGGTTCTGGCTGGGCGGATGGCCGGCTGTACTGCAGAAGGTCTCCAGACAGCTGGGACTGGCACTAAGGATGCTTCTGTCCTGGAGCTGCCAGTGGTGGGTCCTCTGAATACAACCGACCCTTGCCCTGAGCATTTCCGAGGTCTGGCTTCCCCCAGCCTGCCATGGCCAACAACATTGGCAGGCACTGCAGTCCCCCTGGGAGAAAATGGGCACCAGCCTCGCCATGTCCATGACTTCCACGTGACCACGGGTGCTGAGTCAGACTCTGCCAGGCTCAAGAGACCGAACAGGTGCCAGACAAAGTTCAGAAGTTTGGGTGCAACAGTCACAAATCCAAGCTATTAATACACTAATTGGCACTTCAAGGTTTATTTATGGAGAATGACGGAGAGCTGTTCTGAATAATCCTGATGCCAGCCTTGCAAGGAAGGCTACTATTATTAATGTCCCAATGGGGGGCATAAGGTTGAGGCTTAGCAGAGGCCCCCCCCCCCAGTTCTGTTCATGCTTCAGTCCTCAAAATGGATCCGGCAAGACTGTTCTTAATGAAGCATTAGGTTCAATAGATGTGAGTAACTCCCCCCTCTGGTCCCAAGGTGGACCCCCAAAATGGCCACTGGATCCCCCCAAAGGTGACTGGATGCAGTGGGAGGAAGGTGGGAGCCAGGAAAAGGGGCTGCTCAGATGGTTCTCTGGCTTCCACCAGGTGGGCTTCAGAGAGGCTTTTCATTGCACGAGAAAAAGTTGGTTCCAGATTCCGGCTCTTTTCTGGGCGCAGAATGCGCTTTGGAGTCCAAAGGTGTATTTTTTTCTGAGCGCAGCTGAAATTCAGCTTGATTTGATGGAGTAATAAGAGTTCCCAGATCAGCTGCTCCGTCTCCTTCTCTGTCTCTTTCAAAGACATTCATTGCTTTTCCTTTTTCTTTTTTCCCCTTTTTGAGCAGTGGACGGAAAAAATCCATCTCTGCTCCAAGCGGGTGTTTCAGGCGCTGCGTCTCCCAAATTGCCTGTGCGTCACCTGCCAATTGAGGATGTCAGTCTGTCTGGCAGCCCCAGCAGCAGCGCCCAGGATGCTTTATTAATTGTGTGGGTCAAGGAAGACATTTCTGGGAGAGCTTCTCCCCCCCACTCTTTTGGGGCCTCTTTGCCTGCAGCGCACCCCCCACTCCAAAACCCATTTCCTCGCCTTCCCTCCCAGCCTCCAATTTTGTCAGCCTGTCAATAAGGCGCTCATGAGAAATTCAGAGAGTCATAAATATTTTTCAGGAAGGAGCAGCAAATCTGACAGGGAAGGAAAACTCTCTCCAGGGAGATGAGCCTCCAAAAGAAACTGATTGCCGGGCCGTGGGAGGGAGGCGGAGGTCGGGCTCTTCGCCCAGCACGTCTCGGGTCTGTGGAACTCCCTGCCACAAGGTGCAATGAGGGCCACCAGCTTGGATGGCCTGAAAAGAGGACTGAGGATAGGAGTGTCTGGATCTTTGCATCCTGGATAACTGTGTCCTAAGACTGGACATGGGGGGGGGAATCCAGAAGAAAAACAGAGCCTTCCAGTGGGCTGCTCATCTCCGGGGTGTCCACTTTATGCCTCTCCCCAAATCACCGGCTGTTAGGAAGTGTCTGCTGGAAAGCCTGCCTTCTGCAGTTGCTTTGGGGGCTGCAAATGAACCCTTCGGGGGCCAAACAGATTAAGAAAGCCGGCCTTCCTCTGAACCTGCCAAGTCCCCCCCCCCAAAAAAAAACCAATTAACAGAGATATTTCTGTCCTTGCATCCCGGTTTCCAAGATTAATTGGCTTAACAGCCCCCAAGGGTGAGATGTCCCCCTTTGGGACACAGCCCCAGTTTGGCAAGCCAAGGGGGGACCATCTTATCTCTGGGAGCCCCCAAAACTCCTGCTCTCCCCTGCCTCTGGCATTTGGAGGCTGTCCACATGGACATCTATCTATGCACGCACACGCACACACACGCACACACACGCTCACACACACACGCCTTGTAGCCTGTGAGGGTCCTTCCCTCTTTGTCCAATCCCTTCTTAAAGGCATTGAGGCCAGATGCCATCACCACATCCTGTGGCAGGGAGTTCCACAGACCAACCTCACACTGGGTCAAGAAATATTTTGTCTGTTCTCACCTCCTCCTCCTCCTCCTCCTTGGGTGTGCTTGCTGACTGGCCTCCAAGGCAGCAGCCCCTGCCCCTCTGCCCTTTGACACCCCTCCTTATTTTTAACTCTCCCTCTCCCCAGTTCCTTTCACACCTTCAAGATGAGCCCAGAGAAGGAGGGATCAGGTGCTGCTCAGAGGATTTGGGGCTGTCTGTCTGTCTGTCCCGCCATGACTGGGAGGATGACAACATCCAGAGCTCCAGACCCAGAGCTGATGCAAACTGGTCCGCGGAGAAGGAGGAGCCACTGAACTCCCTTCATTTCCGTGTCCCTTTTTCTCCGGAAACCACTTTGTGAACATTTAGTTGAAAAGCAGTATATAAATACTGTCTATGACTGATGGATGGATGGATGGACAGACGGATGGATGGACCGACGGATGGATGGACAGACGGACGGATGGACAGACGGACAGATGGATGGATGGACAGATGGATGGATTCAGTGGTGGGCTTCAAAGGGTTCTCACAGGTTCTATAGAACCCTTTGCTAATGAGCTCCTCGTTCTGAGAACTGGTTACTCAGGGGACATACAACCTGTTGTTAATTTATTGGACTCCCACCACAGGATGGATTGATCCTTGAGGGCCAAGCCAGACCTGAGCACCACTTTGCAATGGACTCTTCCCCTGAGTCCATTCCATGTACTCATCAGTCCCTGCACAAGGCAGAAAGAACCTTATACAAGGTGACCCTATAGAATAGAGGACAGGGTGAGCTCCTGTCCTTAGCCCAGCTCTGCGATGCCAGCTGGATCCAATTGTATTGGCTCTGCCTTTCCATTGGACTCATTCAGTGGCGTGGAGAGGGGGATTTGCTGCTTGGGTAACAGCCTCTCCTCCATAACAATCCAACCCAGGCTTTCGTGCTTTGCATTCAGCGTATGCAGCGCTGAGCATGATACCATAGTCTTCCAAGACTGACGGAGGCCTGATGCCTCTACCTTGAAGCATTGCAGAGAAGAAGGAATAGAGGCAGGTGCTGCTTTTCAAACCCTTCAGTAATGAGCAAACCTGCCTCCATCCCTCTTCTATACAATGCCGTTCTATATGGTCACCCTGACCTTATGGAACCTTACGGGCATTATAGAACCTAATAGGACCTTAAGGGCATGCTCGTTCCTGGGTGCACCAGGAATGGGACTCCAACACATGGTGCCTCAGCATCTCCATCTGTGAAATGGGGTCACAGAGCCTTAGGAAGCATATTTAATCCAGCCAGGAGAGAACTTTTCAAGAAATTTATAAGAATTTATTTATAAGAATTAAATTTATAAGAATTAAATTTATAAGAATTTAATCTAAGAATTAAATTTATAAGAATTAAATCTAAGAATTAAATTGATAAGAATTTAATCTAAGAATTAAATTGATAAGAATTAAATCTAAGAATTAAATTGATAAGAATTAAATTTATAAGAAATTTGTCAATTTCTGGTCATCTCCTCTCCCTTTCTGTGGGACTGTGGCTGCAATCCTAAAGATACTTTCCTGGGAGTAAATCCCATTGAACACAATGGAGCTTACTTTTGAGTAGACATGGTGAGGATTGTGCTCTGTGTCTACTTTTTGCATGAAGGGAAGCTGAAAGTGCCCGGAGGAATAGCGGTTTTTCCGGGTTTTGTGGCAACGTGGCTGTTTCGCCCATCCATATTCTCATCTCTGACTTGGAGTAGCACTTGGAGCAGCAACTTACACAAGACATCACAACAACACACCACACAAGAAAGGCAGAAAGAAATGCTGTCGGGCTTATTCGGCCTTGAAGTAACAGCAGGAATGAAGCAAAGGTCTCAAGGACGGTGGTGGTGGTGGTGGTGGCGGCGGGGAGAAGTGGTGGCATAGCTAGAGGGGGGTGGAGGAGTCCGTCTTGGAGGAAGCCTCGCCCTTCGAAGCCATTCCAGGCTGGGGGAGCAAAACGGAGCCGTAAGGCTCCGTTTTGCTCCCCCAGCCTGGAATGGCTTCGAAGGGGTGAGGCTCCCTCCAAGACGGACTCCTCCACCCCCCTCTAACTACACCACTGCGGAGACCAAGGGAAAGAAAGGCTCAGCAAAGCCAGCTGGGAAGGGGAGATGGAGCTGGCAAGCACCCACCCACTCTGTTGCAGCCCATCTTTGACGGCCACATTTTCGTACAGATTCCCACCATCTGGTGGACACCTCACCAGTCAACAATAAAAGCCAACGACACTATATTTCTTATTAAAATGCATCAACGTCTTGGCATCGGACGCCACGTCCAGTTCCAGGGAGAAGGGATTGCAGCCGTACTGGGCGCCTGAATGAATATATCATATGCGCACTCACCCAACCTCACAACGAGCCACCGGCATCGACACCCTCCCTCCATGTTCCTCTGGGGAAGACAACACGCCATCCATATGCACAACCCATGACAGCACGAGCACTTGGCTGAAGGCCTCCACTGACGGGACTCTCCCATCTCGCGGCAATGCGGCCAGTTGCCAAACTTACACCCAAATCCTGTCCCCGTTGGCGGCAAAAGGCTGGATGCGGCGACACAGGAGTACACTGTTTCATGATATATGTGCTGTACATGATATATGTACTGAGAATTTATTCCTATTAACACCTTATTAGTTCCATACGGTATCGGAATTACATCCCATGGCCTCTCAGAGCAATAATCAGACTTGACCACATTATTTGTGTCTTACTCGAGCCATAGTAATGTGATCTACTTTAGGTTGTACAGCCAGGAAACTAGCTGAATTTATCCTGGAGACACTGCTCCAGTGGCGTAGCTAGAGGGGGGTGGAGCAGTCCGTCTTGGAGGGAGCCTCACCCCTTCGGAGCCATTCTGTAGTTTTACACCCCCTGCCTGGAATGGCTCCAAAGGGGTGAGCCTCCCTCCAAGATGGACTGCTCCACCCCCCTCTGGCTATGCCTCTGCACTGTTACGCATCTTGTCGCCAGCTGAGCTGTGGCTGGTGGGGATGTGGGGCATGGCCTGTTCAGTGGTGGCCCTCCAATCCTGGAAGGCAGTCTAGGAATAACTTAACAAATGACCGTGCAATTCCAACCCCTGGTAAGGACGGCATTGGGCTGGCATTGGGCTGTTCTGGGCTGGCATTGTCCTGGGCTGGCATTGGGGTGTTCCAAAAGTACTTCTGTGCCACTTCTACATCCATAACGCACTTCGGTGCCGCACCACCACTGGAATGGCGAGACGGGTGAATTGTGCGGGCTTAATTTGGTTAGGATTGCACCCTGAATTTCCCACGCAGGGAAGAAAATAGCCCAGGGTGCAGGCTGCACATGCACAAGAGGGACCTGAACAGATAGAAACACCAAAGGGAGGCAGTGGGTGGGTGAGACTCCCCACAGCTTCCTCCTTGCCAGAAGGCTTGCCAGACCTCCAGTATTTTCCGGAGGTCTCCTCCAAAACGCCCCTCACTCCGGGAGCAGAGAGAGCCTCTCCAGGCTCCAGAATTTGGGCAGCTTCAGCGCTGGCCCTTTAGATTTTAAACTTGTGCCTGCACTTCCCTTAGCCCTGCCAGCCTCTAGGGGCTTGCGGCTGGCGCGTGCGCCTCTCGCGCTTCTCCTGCAGCCGCCCCAGCTGGCAGGGGCTTGACGCTGGTGCGTGTGCCTCCCGCACCTCTCCCGCAACAACCCCAGAGCCACTCCACTGCTTGCCTATTCAGAAGTAAGTCCCATGATGACCAATGGGGCTTACTCCCAGGTACATATGCAAAGGGTTGCAGCCCCAGGCTTACTTCTGAGTAGACAAGCAGAGAGCTGGGCAATTAAGGCCACCCTCCCATCCACACTTGCCTGGGAGTAAGTCCCATTGACTGTAATGGTTGAAATTAAGTATAGGAAAGCAATACAAATAATTTTGCTTCATTTTAGAATGTCCTGCATTTTGTCCTATATTTTTGGGTGTCCTACAAATTTTTTTAAGTGGGTAGGAATTTTGGCTTGGACAGGGAGGAATTTCGGCCTTCTGGCAGGAATTTTGGGGTTGCAGGTTTGGCGTCTGGTCACCCTGCTTGCCAGGCTTCTACTCCCAGTCTTCCCCAGTTCACCCCCAGTACCCTCCTACTTGCAGCCGACTAGAAGCAGAAGCGTTTGCCACTCCATATAGTGCAGGGCAATGAACCGCAGGACCCCTGCACTTTCCAACTCCTCCACAAGAGGGGGACAACGGGCCAGTGTCTTTGCAGAAGCGGCACCCAAATGGGATTTGGGGGACTTAAACACCCCCTTCCCCTTTTCCAAGATCCCACTGCAAAGCGCTGTTCAAAACACCTAAATATAACTCTTCCCCTTGGAGACTTGCAAGATGGGAAGGGAGCCACTTTCCCGTTCTCAGAAAAGAAGCCAGCAGGAGGTCCAAACAAAGGAGCACCAATATAGCTCTGGGCGGAGGGTGGGAGTGAGGAGGGCCAAACTGGAGGGGGGAGGACTGGCCAGAGGATTGCACAAGATGGTGCAGGGCAGCACCTTTCATGCCTGGGGGCGGCTACGCTGGGTTGGCTACACCGTCACGGTTGCATAGTAGTGCCAGGGTGGGGTGATGCTCAATTTGAGCTGGAATCACCCCTGCAGCGCTGGACCCTCCATGCCAGTGAATCAGGTCCTGTTTGAGGTACCGGATCCAGCATGACTACCATGAGATCCTTCCCTTCCCCACCCCTTTACTTCCCTCTGCCTGCCTTGGTGGCAGAGGGGTGTGCTATTGATTGGCGTCTCTGCTCCATCAGCTCCGAGAGAAGCTGCTGCAGGCAAGGAGCCAAGGAACACGCCGTGATAATGCGGGTGTCTGGCGTGCCCATCCCCCAGCTCACAGTGCGCAGTCTGGGCTGAGAGATTGCAGGGAGAGAGGCAGAGGGGAGATGGCCAGCCTGGGCTCCTGGAGAGGACAGGCGGCTCTCAGGCGTGCAGACCGCAGGCGGGATCTGTGCCGAACTGGCCGGAAGAGTCAAAGTATCAAAACCTTGTCAGGAGGGGAAGATCAGGTGTCAAACCTGCAGTGCTTTCCGATCTCCCAGGCCCTGACATCCCGCTGGTGGTCAAATGACGTCAAGAGCAAATGCCAGATGCCCAATCGGCCTGAACGTGTTCAAAGGCTGCGCCACGGACGTCCACTAGCAAATGCCACGGGACGGAGAGTGCCTGCAGCTGGCGTTTGCAGGTTCACAATGCCCAGGTTTGCAGACAGATGTCCTGAGAAGGACTGAGCAAGTCAGGTTTAGGGCAAGGGTTGTTTGGGGGGCTGGAGTGCCCTGGGCAGCTTGGACAAACAAAGCACCCCCTAAAACACCATTGCTGTATTCAGCACAGCCATGGCTTGTCCTGATGGGGATTTGCTCCCTAAGGTTCCTCTCCTCTCCATTCAGAGGTCCTTTCAATGGGAATGTCATCAGCGGAGAAATTAAAACCTGCCGCCCGACTTGCAGAGCCTTTTCCATTGAGTTCGGGTTTCAGTTCAATCCAAGAAACATAATACTGGACAGACCTGTCAAGGGCTTTGCCATAAAAGCGTATTAAAGTTGAACCTCCAAGTACAGAAGCAGTTTATCTTTGACTAGCATGAACTGGGATTCTGTTGCCTTCATGACTTGCTTGTGAGCCTCCCAGAAGGGTGGGAATCATCGTGATGGTTCATATACAGTCCCACTTTGCAGGGAGATCTAGGCCTGTTGATTCAGAGAGAAGCCCCACTCAGCTCCGCTGGATTCACACCCAGGTCAGCAAATCGAGGGTTGGGGCCCTCGTGTCGTCCAGCAGACCACCATTTCTTGTGTCTTTAGATTGGCCACTTGTTCAAATGGAGGCTCAGAGCCGATGCCAGAACTGGGAGCAAACGACACTGTTGCATTTCTGCCTACGCAGAGAACTCAATCAATCAATCAATCAATCGGTCAATCGAGTTTATATAATGCTTATCAATGAAAACTTCACAAAGCGGTTTACAGAGAAAATTAAATAAATGTGCACAATGTGCAACAGTCTTGCACACTGAGTGTTGCACATGAGTGTGAGACATGCCGGCCTCTGCCAGTCCCACATGAAGCTCATGACGGAGGTTGCTCTTCCTTGACGGCGCTTTCCATGTAATAGGTGTGATGTGCTGAAGGCTGAACCCCTCTGGTGCTGCTGGGAAGACAGACCTCTCCCCCACCCCAGAACGCCCCCTTATCTTGCTCAACTTCAGTCCCAGGGATTGTGCTTCTCGTCCTCCCCGCATCTGCTCTGCCCGAGTTGAAGCTATCTCTCTGCCTGCAAGACGGGGCGCGTGATTCCCTGGCCAAGGACAGCCACTTGTGTGCCAGCGGCCAGAGAGACTGATGGGGACCTGCCACTCGGCAGTCGGCTTATCAGCAAGGCCCAGAGAAACGGTCCTGCCACTGTCCTTGCCAGAGTATTATGTGTTGCTCTGCCCAAGACAAAAACTGCCTCTGTGAGGAGGTCCAGGCCAAGAGGACCTTCCTGATCTGGCACATGTGCCAACCTGACCAGTTCAGGAGGCAGCAGGACTGCATCACCCTCACTCTTGCTGCTCTCCATCCAGATCCTGCTTCAGACGCATGATGCGCCAGTGAGGACAGGAACACTGCGCTTCCTCTGGGTTGGCCATGTGAGCCACACAGTGCCAGGCACCGACATCCTGTGTCACTGTCCTGCAAGTCCACAGGATAACCTGTTTGGACCCCGCATAACATGGCAGAGCCAATCAGATCTGGGCATGTCACAACATCACCAAGCCCGTTCCAAGATGGCGCAGGAGCCACCGTAGAAGCATGATCCCGAGGCAGTACCCAACCTGTGATGGTCACTGCAGGGTGTGCCAACCAAGTCTCTTTTCCCAGTGACCTTCCCCACCATCAAACCTGCCCCCCAACCCTCAGAGCGCATGTGCAACAGGGGCAGATGCTCCTTTCCCAAAGATCCTGAACTGTTCCCATAAACTGCAAAGCCCCACAGAGCGCCACCCCACAGGCTGACCAGAGCCAACCCTGGCGCATTCCTCGTGCCCAGTGCGGCTGAAACACAGAAATTCAGCCGAGAGCCTGTACATTTTTGAAACATGAACACTATTAGAAAAATCCATATTGCATCTCAAAAGTCCAATCCATACAGTCCATACCCATCCGTCAACCAGCTGGCATTTACAATAGATAATCAATGTGGGTAACCTCCCCACTTTGGCATATCCCTATTCCCCAGCCATCCCAATTGAACGCCGTTCCTATTTTTATTCCGATATTGAACAAAAATGATTTGGGGCCTCTGGATTCTTAATCTCTTTCATTCCCGTCTCGATATTGCACACAATCCGTTAACTTCAGGCGACCCGCCGTAACTGCAGCAAAACCAAGGAGCCCATTTGCTACTCTAACCAAATTAAAATAGTTCCGACTCTCTGTTTTAGATCACTTCCTCCCAGCGGCTGCCACGTTTTCCCTCCTACAACGCCCTGGCTGTTGCATCGGTGGGGGGCAAATGTGGGAAAACTGGGGCACCCACCAACACATGGGGGGTATAGCCTTTGCTGCTGAGCTAGCCCAGGCAGACCCAAGTCGGAGTCAACAACGGCTCCTGCCTGAGCCTCGCTTGTTAGCCTGAAAGTGGGTGGCGTTGGGGGCTGTTGGAATGTCAGGGGTCGAAGCACCAAAAGGAGCCAAGGGGCATGGGAAGCAGCGCCGGATCTTGTCCATCAGTTGTCTCCCCCTCGCCGTCCGGAGTCCTGCAGCTCTGCCTGGTGGGGCAACACCAACTTGCAACATTAAGCAGGAAAAGGGTTTAGAGTTAGGACAAAATCCCTGGAATGTCTCCCCTCTCCCAGCTGCCCTCTCCTTTCCCCACCAACCCCACAATTATCACCACCCCATCACTGCCCCTTGTCTTCTCCTGCCAGCCCCTTCCCATCCGCTCTTCATCACCTTCATCCCTCTGCACCGCACAGCCCTGCCCGTCTCCTGCAGATCCCAATGACAGGCCAAGATAATAAGATGGTGAGCTCTGGCTGGACGGATGGCCTTGGAAGGTCTCCCCCTCCGACCCCCTCCCCAACAACTCCTCCAAACAGGAGTTGCGGAATACACTGATGAGGTCCAGCCTGCAGGTGAGATCCAGCCGGGCAGGATTAGACCAGCAGCAGGCAGGCTGTCAGATCCCATTACAAGGAGCCCTCCAGCCTGCCTTTCCCCACTGATCCCCACTCCCAGCAGATTCCAGGGGATTAAAAGTCAAGCCGGGAGTGGGCACCGATGAGGCAGCCACTTTCAAAGAAGGGGGTTCTTTGAGGTGGGGGGGAAAGAGAGTGCACATGTTCAACCTTGGGCACAATCCAGAGTAACTACGGGAGCACATGAGAGACATTATTTGCACCTGTAGTTACTGCACCACTGAGTGAAAACCTATGGGAAATTCATACTGCAATCCAGAGTAACTTGTTCTTACTCCGGAGCAAGGTTTCCCGCAGTTACTCTGGATTTCACCCCTTATTATTCATGGATTTGTTATATACAGCTTGGACTCAACACAAATAGCCACTGCAAATCACATGCATGTCTCTAAAAACTGCTTTTCTACTGTTGTAGAAAGGCAGTCGTGCAAGCAAACCTTCTGTTCTTCAGAATCAAACCCCTGAAGGTATTGAGGCACTACCTGATTCCATGGGGCACAACGGAGGAGCAAGGAACGAGGAAGTGGTTCTTTAAATCTATTTCCTCCCCCCCCCCCCAGTTTTTAAATACATGGTTTTTTTAAATATCCACAGGACAATTCAGGAACAGAAACCCTAGTGGATAACAAGAGGTACCTGTATATTAACTGAACAGAACACAAAGATCATCTAGTCCAGCCTCCAGCCTGTGGTCAATACATAGTGGGGTCTGCCTATCCCCCCCCCCCCAAACTCTGGAACTTCTTGCAATTCCAATGGGGCCAGCTGCCCCATCCTGGAGCGTTTGCTGTATCCGCATTTCCAGCTCAGCAATGAAAATGGATCCCAAAATAGACCCCAAAGTTCTCCTGCTGCCATTCATTCTGTAACCTATTGGGAAAGTTCTCAACGTCACCTGCATGTGATCTCAGGTTTTGTTTTATCCTGCTTATTGGGTGGCGCAAGTGGCTAAGACCCTGTGCCTGTTAACCAGCAGGCCAGGGTTCAAGACCCGGGTCGGCCCCGCAAGACAGGGTGAGCTCCTGTCCTTAGCCCAGCTCTGCGACGCAGCTGGATCCAATCGTATTGGCTCTGCCTTTCCATTGGACTCATTCAGTGGTGTGGAGGGGGAGATTTGCTGCTTGGGGAACAGCCTCTCCTCCATAACAATCCAACCCAGGCTTTCGTGCTTTGCATGCAGCGTATGCAGCGCTGAGCACGATACCAGAGTCTTCCAAGACTGACGGAGGCCTGCTTTATTGTGTAGGTGATGCTTATATTTCAGTTAGATCTGCAGTCACAGATACTTCTCCAGGCCTTCTATTTTGCCACAGCCACTCAATGCCACTTTCCTGTTGGACACACAAAGATCCCAGCCTTCCCAGTGGCCAGGTATGGGGGAATCCTGACTCCCTGGCCCCTGATTGATCAAGCTGTGTCTTCGGACGCATCGTTCAGCAGGCGGGTATTGCAAAAGGTGGTGGCTACTTAGGACCCTCGGGTCAACCCTCCCTTCCTCCGGCCCCTCCCCGGCCCCTCTCTGACCAGTCCTCCACCCTTCCTCCAGGTATGAAACAGAAAGATGCCAACGAGATTCGACCTCTTGCCTTTGGAAAAGTTTCCCCTCCCTTTGCCCTGCTTCTGGAGGCCTTTGAAGTCCTCCCCAGGATGCCTGCCTTTCCCCCTGGCTGCTTGTTGTTCCACATGCCTGCCACGTGCACATCTTGGATAGGATCAGGCCCCAGACCTTCAAAAATACACGCAAAATATATCCATTTTTTTCAGGTGCAAAAGGCTGTCAGGAGAATGTGACCTTGACCCACGTGCAGCAGTATTTATAGGCTACGAGCCCCCTCTGGATCCCCATATCTTCCCATCTGCCATGTTGGGGGGAAAGAGGAGGGGGATGGAGGTATCTTGCTGCAATCCTTCTGCCACAGCCTTTCAATTTCTATTTGCAAAGCTTTCTATTTTGTTACTTTTTCCCCAGTTCTTTTACTTCTATTCTGCTAACATTTGGTATTGCTGTCAATTATCTGGACTTGCTTTTTTTCCCCTTCTTTACGGTTATATTTGGAGTATAGGGTGATAGATGTTTGTAGTCAGAAATCCCATGAAATTATGGCATCTTCATTTTCAACAATATATATTTTTTTCAATTTTGTGGCCCCAGCAGTTTTCTGGCTGCAGAAATTTTTGGATTCTGCTTGTATTCCAAAGTAAGCATTCATCATCATCATCATCATCATCATCATCATCATCATCATCATCATCATCAGGCACAATCCAGACTAACTATGGGGAGTCCTTGCTCCGGTGTAAGAACAATTTGCTCTGGATTGCAATATGAATTTCTCATAGGTTTTCACTAGGTGGTGCAGTAACTACGGGTGCATGTAAAGTCTCTTACGTGATCCCACAGTTACTCTGGATTGTAGGGATCATCATCATCATCATCATCATCGGCATAGGCAGTGTGCATTCAAAGCATGTGGGATTGGAGGCTGAGCCCCCCTTTGAAACAGACCCCACAGAAAAGTTGCATTTTGCTGGCAGAGTATAGGGACGGACCAGCTCTTGCCATTATCTGCCCGGGAAGGGAAGAGGGTTTAAGAGCCCTAATCCTCCTGCGCATCTCGGCTCTCACCTTCCCCTGGCAAGCGAGGAGAAGTACCACCAAAGCCTCCCTAATGCACCTTTTATTCCATCCCAGTGATAACACGCATGGCAAGGCTGGAGGCAGGGAAGGGGGGAGACCTGCTAAAAGCATCTCCCTTGTTTGGGGAACGTTCTCTTCCCCCAACTTCCTTTCCCCTCCTCTTGATTCATCCACTGACAAAGGCTTTTTCAGCTCGACTGGCAGGAAACGGGCAAAATGGGGGGGGGGATTCTCAGCACATGTGCTCAAAGCCGGATCCGAGCTGCAGCCTCTCCCTGACCCATTGGAATTGTTCCTCCAACCTGCCACACACGGCAATTAAAATCCAAATTTAAAATTTTCACAGCATCCCAACTGAGGACACAATCCAGAGCAACTATGGGAGCACGTAAGAGACATTATGTGCACCCGTAGTTACTGCACCACCTGGTGAAAACCTATGGGAAATTCATATTGCAATCCAGAGTAACTTGTTCTTACTCCGGAGCAAGGACTCCCCGTAGTTACTCTGGATTTCACCCTGAGTCTCCAAATTCTATGGCCTGTTAGAGACTAAAACCATCATGGAGGGGCTTGACAGGTAAATACCAGCAAGACAGACATTTCATTTTCTCTGTAATCCGCGTTGTGAACTTTTGTTGAAAAGCACTATATCATCAGGGTGACCAGATGAACGGAGAAACCCGGATTTGTCCGGATTTTAGCCTCCTGTCCCAGGTGTCAGGCTTCATTTTGGCTTCATTTTTGAACTTTGCAGTGGTGCGCAGTACACCATCATTTCATCTCATTGGATTTGTATTGAAGAGCAGAATCCAATGCAAAAATCTGTTTTGAGATATCTCCTTCCTATCAAAAGTTATGGTCAAAAACAAAAGATATATAAAAATACATTTGGGGGGAATTTTTTTAAGTGGGTACAAATTTTGGCTTGGGGGGTGGGAATTTTGGCCTGGGGGTTCAGGAATTTTGGGTATGCATCTGATATATGCATGATATAAATACTGCGGATTGATCAATTGATTGATTGGCATGTGCAGAGACTCCAGCTGTCCCCATTTACCTGGAAGAGACAGTCTCAGTTTTATGAGTTCAAAGGTCCTCCAGACCCTATTTGTGCCTTGTGGGGTGGGGGTGCCTTGTTCAAAATTCTCCTCCTTTGGGATCCTGCTCTCTTCCTAGGGTCTGCTGGGAACTGTAGTTTCCACACAGGGAATGGATGCACCCCTTCTCCGGCACAACTGCTGACAACCTTGAAGGCCTGATCCCAGACTGCAGCTGCGGACATGCCGTCCTTACTCAAATCTGAACACACCTTGTCTAGCCAAACTTAGCCTCAAAAATTGGGGTGCACATTAGATTCAAGTAAATATGGCATTTTGATTATAAGTATAGGTCAGAATTCAGTTTAACAGTTTGCTATATTATAATTTAAAAATGTAACACAAACCCATTGTTGTATAAAATTTGTGCAATTAGGTAAACACCATAACATAAAGCCATAGAATCATAAAGTTGGAGGGGACCCTGTGGATCATCTAGTCCAACCCCCTGCCTGTAGTAGGAAATCCTTGTCTGTGGGGACCTGGGTCTCAAACCCTGGCCTTCTGGTTAACAGGCACAGTGTCTTAACCACTTGCTCCTTGTCATATTGTACTACTACTACTACTACTACTACTACTACTACTACTACTACTACTATCATCATCATCATATAACTCATTGTTGTATGCAGTGTAATTAAATTTTGCACCTGCTCTGCAGCTGCGCATTGCAACTGCCAGTAAAAATTTTTTCAAATCTCCAGTCTTTTAAAATAGGGGTTTGCATTAGATTTATTGGTGCATTAGATTCAAGTGAATATGGGTATGTCCTGAATTCTGGCCAATGGGCTGGAAGGGGCAACATTTCTGGACATGCGTATGGAACAGAGCTGCTCAAAAAGCCAGCAGGGAGGGTGTGATTTTGTTGGGGAGGGAGCTTGTGGAGACAAGATCGTGCCCAGCCAAGCCTGGTCACACCAGCAGCTTTCCACCATGGCACAGTCAGCCACTGGGTGCTTGCTGGGTGAAGCTGGGAAATAGTGACAGCAGCAGAGCAGCCCATGACAAACCTCAGATGCCCTGTCCCTGATGCTGCCCTGGTGGCCAGGGCTGGTGGGTGCCGGAGGGAGCCCTCTGCTCCCCCTCCTTCCCCCAGTAAGCAGCCCTGTTGGGTGGCCAGCCAGGAAAGCCAACACACATGCCCACTGAAAAGATCTTGGGTAACAGATGTGGGGATGGAGTTGGACAAGCTGCTGCCAGCCAGAGCCCACACACCATTCAGCTGGGTGGCCTCATGCCTGGACGGTGGACTGAGTCATATACAGGCTTCCTCCGCTTGTTGGACTGATACAGACCAGACCACTATCCAAGAGTGAAAACCATTTAAAAGTCAACCCAAACTTTTTTCTAGTTTAAAAATGTTGCTTCAGTGCTTTTTTAGCTAACAAATCTAGCTCGCGGAGACAGACAGACAGACAGACAGACAGACGGGGGATAACAACTCTGCTCTCTCGCATATATCTATATCTATACATATATACATATATACACACACACAGATAGATAGATAGATAGATAGATAGATAGATAGATAGATAGATAGATAGATAGACAGAGAGAGAGAGAGAGACAGACAGACAGACAGACAGACAGACTCCTTCTGCCTCATAAAAATTTCTGCAAATGGGTTCTCATTAACTTCTTTGGGAATGGGATTTGACCACAGCTACCACATGGGAGAGTGCAAGTTTGGCCTTTAGAACAGCAGAAAGAGGTTGAAAGAGTGGAATATGTGTTGAATGAATGAGTTCTGGCTATAATTGAAAGAGTTGAAAGAGTAAATTGTCAGAAAATGAACCATCAGAAAGCGGGACCCAGAAACCCGCGGGATTCCGAAACCATCAGAAACCAGGAATCCAGAAAGCTGTATTCCTGCTGCCAGACTGGAGGGGAGAAGCCTTTTAATCCAAGGTGTGAGTCACGAATCTGAGGCTTGATATTCTCAAGCCCGGCTTGGGAGGTGCCAGGGAAGCAACTGGCAACCCAAAGGGGTCACTCCAGAATCCCTGCAAGGCTGCTGGGGAGCTGCGGAGGCCTGTTGGGCTTCCCAAATTGTGCTGGACAGTTGCAAGATCAGCCAAGAGGAGCCTGCGAAAGCATCTGCCCTGAACCCCTCCAGTAGGGCTTTCTTGGGTGCCCCACAAAAAAGAGGCATGACTATGCACAACATGTTTACCCTGGATGCAGGTGAATCAGAAATAAAACTTCCTTCGAGAGCAAGGATGGTACATCACATGCTCAGAGGCACTCAAGCCAAGGGGCAGGATTTCAGAGTAGAAGTTGGCAACTGGGCTTCCTCATCGTACTTTGACTTGTTGGCCGTCCAGGACTGACCCGGAGTCACCAATACTCCTCCATCTCCAGGTGTCAATGAAGATTTCAGCAGGAACTCCTGGAATGTCCTGCACTACATCAAGCTGGAGAGACGTTGGCAACCCTGGCCGTGCTTAGGCTGAGCCTGGCTGGAGAGAGGTCGGCAACCCTGGCCGTGCTTAGGCTGAGCCTGGCTGGAGAGAGGTCGGCAACCCTGGCCGTGCTTAGGCTGAGCCTGGCTGGAGAGAGGTCGGCAACCCTGGCCGTGCTTAGGCTGAGCCTGGCTGGAGAGAGGTCGGCAACCCTGGCCGTGCTTAGGCTGAGCCTGGCTGGAGAGAGGTCGGCAACCCTGGCCGTGCTTAGGCTGAGCCTGGCTGGAGAGAGGTCGGCAACCCTGGCCGTGCTTAGGCTGAGCCTGGCTGGAGAGAGGTCGGCAACCCTGGCCGTGCTTAGGCTGAGCCTGGCTGGAGAGAGGTCGGCAACCCTGGCCGTGCTTAGGCTGAGCCTGGCTGGAGAGAGGTCGGCAACCCTGGCCGTGCTTAGGCTGAGCCTGGCTGGAGAGAGGTCGGCAACCCTGGCCGTGCTTAGGCTGAGCCTGGCTGGAGAGAGGTCGGCAACCCTGGCCGTGCTTAGGCTGAGCCTGGCTGGAGAGAGGTCGGCAACCCTGGCCGTGCTTAGGCTGAGCCTGGCTGGAGAGAGGTCGGCAACCCTGGCCGTGCTTAGGCTGAGCCTGGCTGGAGAGAGGTCGGCAACCCTGGCCGTGCTTAGGCTGAGCCTGGCTGGAGAGAGGTTGGCAACCCTGGCCGTGCTTAGGCTGAGCCTGGCTGGAGAGAGGTTGGCAACCCTGGCCGTACTTAGGCTGAGCCTTGCTTGCTCGCTTCCTCCAGCTGCCCCTGAGCAGCCCTCAGCTGCCTGTCCCTCCTTCTCCCGGCCTCTGATGCTCGGAACGGCAGCGCTGCCTGCACCTTGGCGAGGCCTGACATGCTGTGACTCAAAATCAGTGTCGGATAAAAGTGAGATTGGTTGTCGACAAACAGAGCTGCCAGCTGCTGGAGAAATCCTCCTCCCGGTGCCTGTGAGTTGCCTGCTAATGCCTCCCCCGCAGCCGCAGCCAGCCGCCCAGGTGGCCCAGAGGAGGGAAGCGGGGAGAGGAGAGCGCTGGAGCCGGAGAGTGAGAGCCCTGCGTGACAAGCTGGTTCTTCCTTGGGTTGGAAAGCTGGAACTCTGTCCTTGCTGACGGCTCCAGGTCAGACCTCCCCGACCCCAACGCTGGATCACATTCAGACCCCGGAGTTCCACCAGCCAGGAGAAACCATGCGCAGGTATCTGATTCTTGTTGCACAACAACCCTGCTAAGTAGCTTGGGCTGCAATAGAGCAACTGACCCAAGGCAGGGTGACATGGCTTCTTTTTTCAGGACGTGTCCTGTTTGTTGTGCAAGATAATAATGATCTTAATTAATAAATAATAAATTAATTAATAATTATTAATTATTAATAAATTATGGCTGCAGTTCAAACCTACAGTTAGCCGGCATAAGCCCCAGCATAAGTCCCGCACTGGCCTTAAGGTGTCACAAAGGTGCCATAAAGCACTTTTGCCCCACTAGTGTGTGGGGGTGTTAGGCAAGTGCACAGGAATATGCTGGCCTCCCTACACCTCCCTGGGAAGATATGCCTAAAATGGTTGGGATTGCACCCTAGATGTAGTAAATTATATGTAATAATTTTAAATTTAATAAAACAGTAAGTAATATCGTGTTAAATTGTTAAATTAAATTATATATATAACTAATATATATTAGTGTGTGAGTGTATTTAGATTGTACAGTTATCCCCCGCTTTCTGACGGTTCATTTCTGACGAGCCACACTTTCAAAACCTTTCAATTATTCCCATAACTTGTTCATTCAATGCATGCCCTGCTCATTCAACCTCTCTCTGCTATTCTAAAGGCCAAAACTGCTTCCCCCAAGCCTAACCTTGTTTACTCCAAAGCCCCATTGCATTCAATGGGACTTATTTCCAGGAAAGTGTCTTTAGGATTACAGCCTAAAAAAGGTTGGGTTCCACTTTTCTTCACTTTTGGAGAGAGCTCTGGTCCCTAACCTGACCAATAAGTGGGGGATCTTAGGTCACCCTGATCCAAGGCTTGAGCTTCATTTAAGATCTGAAAATAATAAGCCAGGCTTAAAACCCAGATTATTCAATATTTACCATGGCACAATATTTAATATGGCATCATGGTATATGGTGCCAACAATGTGCAAATCACCTTAAGGATGAGTAAAAGGAGCAGATCCCTGCCCTGAGGAATTTACAGTGCAAAGTCTGGCTACGAGCATTAAAAGGTGGGGGTGCAAATGTGCCCCCCACATGACTGGCACCCAGGGACCAATGGAAAGGTCACAAAAATCAGCTTATCAACACATCTGTTCCTGCTACGCACGCAACACAAATCATCGACTCCACATTCAGAAATGCGCCAGGGATCCAGCCTTATTCCCACAGGGAGAATCTGGGAATAGAACACATATTTTACAGGGGGGAAACTGAGGCAAAGAGAGTGGTTCGTGTTGGGCAAGTGACGGCAAAGGCCTTGGCCACGCAGGCGTTCGCTTCCGGCCTTCCCCGCCATCCTCCCTGCACTTGTCTCCATCTCTTCATCTTGTGAAAAATTTATGATTTACAAACAGCCCCAGGAAAATCAATGGGGGGAAAATGAAAACAAAACCAAAAATCCATTTGCCAATTTGTTAAAATGTGACTTTGGAAAAATGGATTTGGCGTTCATGCTAAGCGCGGGGGCTTGTCCGACTATCAACCAGCTGGCCCTCTCGAGGGGCAGGATTGGTGCACCACGTTTTGGGGGGCTGGTGGCGGCATTTGCCCCAGAGCCAGAACAGTGTCCATTAGTGCATTGCCACTTCCCCGGATCCAGTCGGGGCCACCTTGAAATCCGAGCCCGGCTTTCTGCCCTTGCGCCGTGATTATGAATGATCTGCGCTGGCAACCTTTGCTTGCAAATGGCAGAGAGCTGATATTAGCCACCATACCCGTTATTTTCCTGTTAGAGGTAATTATAGCGCTGCCTTCCCTCTGCTCTGGGCTCCCCCCTCCCTTCAGAGCACTCCCTGGAAAGGTTTGCATCCGATTAACAACACCGTTAAAAAGAGACGGGAAAAGAGGACCAAACGGGGCTGTTCACTTTGGTCGGGGTGGGAATTAGTGCTTTTTGGCATTTGTGTGCCCTGATTTGGGATTGCCACAAACACCCCCCAAATAAACACAAACATCTCAGCAATGGCAGCTATGGGTAGAAGGGGCTCTAATGAGCACCCCCCCCCCCCGGTCTGGGGACCCTGCTCACCCCTTCCCATTCATGGCACTTGGTTAGTTTTGCAAGGGCTCCAATCCTCCCCAAAGAGTGGGCTGCAGAGGGGCGCACTGGGGATACATGCCCAACACTGTGGCCTCCAGCCAGTGCCCGACCCACAGGGCTCCATCACAGGGCTCCATTTCGCATCTAACCACACCATCAGGAGAGACCGGCAGAGACTGGGACTCCGTGCATTGTTGCCTTGAGACGCTGTAGGGATCCTTCCTCAGTGTCAAGCAGCACTGGGTGGGTGCTGTGAACTGGGTGGGTGCTGCACTGGGTGGGTGCTGTGAACAAGCAGAAACCCAGTGCAGATAAGGCAGAAGAGCTCCTGATCCAAAGAGTGGCTGACTCAAGCATCATATAACGGGAAGGGAACTAACAGGTCAGCTAGTCCAATCCCCTGCCTGCAGCAGGAAATCCTGGAGCCTCTCCAACAGGTACTTGTGGGGCCTCTGCTTGAAGATCCCCAGTGAAGGAGAGCTTCCCTTGGCACCAGCTTATACAGACCCAGCTGGGTGCCCCTTGAAGACTGGCAGTTCTCCTGGATCTGGCCATGGATGGCCAGCAGTGCTTTGTCCCACCTGAAAAGTGGACTGATCTGTGTGCTGTCCTGATACATGGTTTTAAACACAATGCCCACCTGAAGTGACCTTGGAAGACCATCTAGCCATGTAAAATGGTCCTGCTGAAGGTCTGGTAGGACCAGGTCAAGGATTTAATTGCTCCACTAGCCTTAGATCCACCTGGATTTGGTATCTCAGTTCCCCAAGTTGTTCTTGCTTGTCTCAGTCATTTGAGAAACCAACAAGAACAGCCCACCATCATCCAGGGAGATGTTCTGGTGCTAGAGTTCTGTGTGCCCTCCCCAGGCCTGGCACAAGCAGGCATGACGCCACTTCAGCAAATATATGCAAATGGATCTGGTCAGGAGGAGGGTTTACGTTGAAGAAAACATGAAGGGTTTGGGTTCTTTGACACAATAGCTAGAAACACAACCCTGGCGATAGCAAATCAGTCCCAAACTCTGCTAACAAATGCAGGTACACAACTTAGTGTTAGCAAGACAACAACCCGCAACACCCGCAGGAGACAGCAAGTGCCACCCAGATGCAGCTCCTTCTTTTCACAGGCAGCGGAAATTAAATACCCCATTTTCAAATGCGCATCTTTTAATCTGCAATTAATGAATTAATTGATGGAGCTCCTGATTAATCCTATTACAGCTCGCAGCCCTGATTCCAGGCAACATTTCTCCTCCGCCACCACTGGGAAGGTGAGGCACAAATCTGACTTCCGACAGCCAGGGTGCTTCCGTCCCCTCCTCACCCCCTTCCCATTAACTTCTGGGGAAACAAGTTTGGGAAAGAGATGATATACCATTGCATTAATTCCCACTCACACCCCCCCCCCCCATGCAAGTGTTTCCTTGGGACGTGTCTTAATTAGTCCAGATGTCAGCCGCCTCCAGTGGCTGCCAATTAGGTTAGCAGAAATGGCAGGATCTTCTGCTGGACTTGCTGGGAGGTGGGCCAGGAATCGGGGTGCGAACACAAAGTAATGCATGCTTGCCTGTGACCTGTGATAGAGAAGACTTCTCACTTCACTCCCATCCCAGAATGGCACAAGCGTGTGTGCATGTGCGTGCAAGAACCCCTGCGCGTATGTATGTGTTGAGATTTATTTCGGTTCCCTGTATCTGGGCAGATCTGTTCAAGAGGCAAGAGTGGAAATTCTCCGGCACTAATCATGCCTGTCGGGATGAGGCCACCTGGTCAATGCTGGCGACGTTTTCCTCCTGGAGGATGCCAGAGCCAAGTTTGCCACTCTGAGAGTCCCATCTGTCTTGGCCACTCGCTCTATCTGTGAATGGAAGAGCCAAGAGCGGAGGAGCCATGTCTGCCTAGAGCGGGCCATGAGAACAAGAGAGCATCAAACGAGCTCTTCCCTGGTCCGATCATGTCCATTGCTTCCAATGGAGGCCAATCAGATGCCTTCAGGAGGACCTCCGTGCCCTGCTTGGGACATCAAACGAGCTCTTCCCTGGTCTGATCATGCCCATTGCTTCCAATGGAGGCCAATCAGATGCCTTCAGGAGGACCTCCGTGCCCTGCTTGGGACAATGGAGGCCAATCAGATGCCTTCAGGAGGACCTCCGTGCCCTGCTTGGGACATCAAACGAGCTCTTCCCTGGTCTGATCATGCCCATTGCTTCCAATGGAGGCCAATCAGATGCCTTCAGGAGGACCTCCGTGCCCTGCTTGGGACAATGGAGGCCAATCAGATGCCTTCAGGAGGACCTCTGTGCCCTGCTTGGGACATCAAACGAGCTCTTCCCTGGTCCGATCATGCCCATTGCTTCCAATGGAGGCCAATCAGATGCCTTCAGGAGGACCTCCGTGCCCTGCTTGGGACATCAAACGAGCTCTTCCCTGGTCTGATCATGCCCATTGCTTCCAATGGAGGCCAATCAGATGCCTTCAGGAGGACCTCCGTGCCCTGCTTGGGACAATGGAGGCCAATCAGATGCCTTCAGGAGGACCTCTGTGCCCTGCTTGGGACATCAAACGAGCTCTTCCCTGGTCCGATCATGCCCATTGCTTCCAATGGAGGCCAATCAGATGCCTTCAGGAGGACCTCCGTGCCCTGCTTGGGACAATGGAGGCCAATCAGATGCCTTCAGGAGGACCTCCGTGCCCTATTCTGTGGCAGCCCCTACTCTGTAGGGTCTGTCTCAAGCAGGGCACAGAGGTCCTCCTGAAGGCATCTGATTGGCCTCCACTGGAAGCAATGGGCATGATCGGACCAGGGAAGAGCTCGTTTGATGTTCTCTAGACTGCCCTGAGTAAGAGGCCACTATGCAACTACCATGGATGGTAACCACAGACAGATCACAGATTCTCTGCAAAATCCATTTGAAAGCAGTCTCAGCCTGCGACCGTCACCACCACATCTCAGGCACCTCCATGTGGCACCAACCAGTCGCCACTCAGTCTTCCACCCACAGTCACCTCTGAACTGAAAAGTTTCCCGCTGCATCCTCGGTCAGTCCAGTTGTTTGTGGAGGCTGCCAATCAGGGAGTGCCGAGCAGAGCCCTGTTGGGACAACTTGTCGCACACCTCGCAAGCAATCATGGGATGGCACTACGGTCCACTGAGACAGCAGCTCCCAGTTTGGCACACGTATTGAATTAAAGATGGGGAAGATCCAAGGGGACCAACAGATAGTCAGCAACCTCACAAGAAGGAGAGGACATGGATGGAGCAAGAATCCCAGGCTCCTGACCCCATCCAGCAGTGTCCTGGTGGCAGCAAATTCCGGCATGGGATGAAGACTTGCTCTAAGCTGGATCTAGTACTCACCCAAGTTCTGACATATGGGGGCGATGGAGGCTCCACTCCTTGTTCTCCCTAACCTGCTTGACCCTAGATGACTCTCCCCATGGAGTTCTCCATGCCGGTGGCTCCAGGCTGCTCTCCAAGGAGAGGCCCTTGCAGCTTCTGCTCGTCCCTCCTTGCCAAAGCATCCCCTTCCTTGCCTGGTCCACCTGCCACTCAGCTGCTTGGCCAGAGTTTGCCTTGGCCCCCACTACCTCCAGCAGATCTGGAACAGCTCAGGCAACTCTAATAAGCCAGGATGTCCAACAAAAACAGGCAGCCGGAGAGTATTTGCTCCCTCAAGACTGGTTCTCCACTGCCCCGATGTTGGGGGTGAGAATCCACAGGACACCCAGGAAAGAGCTCAACTTCTCCCATATTGAGTTGGGAGATCCTTATAGAAGGCCTTGCATGCTGGGGTGGGCAGAAAGGGGGTAGGGTGTGACGGGATGGGATGAATCATCCCATTAAACAGGGTCCACCCTGGTAATTCTGCCCAAGACTGATCTAATGCCCCCCCAGATGTTTCACAATCCATCCAGATTAGCCCTCCCTGGAACCAAAGGTTATGCAGTCTCCTTGGAGTAGGAAGAAGATGACGAGGAGGAGGGCAACAACGATCCCACTGGCAGGAACAGGTGTTGTGTCCCCCCCCCCCCCCACAAGGGGAAGCTACTGTGGATACTGGAAACCATGAATAGTCCAAACCCTAAAAGGAGCAGTTTGCAAAACCCCCATTACACCAATGATTTTGCTTGCAGCCCTCCAGTCTCAGTGCTGGAAGGGCTCACAGGAAGCGGCACGGAGGGCTGAAAACAGTGGGTTTCCCCCCTGCAGGCTGACGGAAGGGGGCGGCGGAGGTCCCTGGGCCGCTTCACAGCCTTGCTCGCTGCCTCTGGAGCTCTCCAAGGTCCTGCTTGGAAAGCCACTTGCAGGACTGAACAGATCGAGGGCCTGACTCGGAATAAGGCAGCTTCAGATACGGGGAGAGTCCACAGTCCAGAGTTGGACTGCCAAGCATGGAGTAATCAACCGGGCAGACTTAATGGCCGGACAAGGCAGTGCCCGTGGACACCTCTAGGCCTCCGCTGACCACTGAATGCACACAGGGAGGGGGCCAGAAGGGGTGACTTATTTGCAGAGGCATTAATTTAATTAACCCCTAATCCAGAGTAACTGTGGGAGCATTTAAGAGACTTTAGTGTACCCATAGTTACTGCAGAACCTAGTGAAAACCTATGGGAAATTCATATTGGAATCCAGAGTAAGTTGTTCTGACTCCGGAGCAAGAACTCCCCAGAGTTACCCTGGATTTTGCCCTTAGTTTATCCCACTTTCCCAAGCCATAGAAAATGTTCACAGTGGCTTACAAAACTTTTATCCTTCTGTCTTTACAACAACCCTATAAGGTAGGTCAAGCTGAGAGTGAGTGGCCAATGGTCACCCAGGAAGCTTTATGGCCAAGGAAGGATTTGAACCTGGACCTTACTGGTCTCAGTGCAACTCCCAAACCACGACACCATCCTGGCTCTCAGGTAGACAGAAAGGAGGGAAGGAAAGCTTTGCAAAATCTTGCAGCCAAAAGAGCTCCGAGATGGAGCTGGAAGGCAGGGCAGGAAAACCCAATCAAGCTGTTTGGGGGAAAAACCATATTGGATGGATCAGCCCTGCATTAAAACTCCTACAATTGCATTAATAACAAGCAAAGAAGTGAGGCCGAGAGGGGGAGGCGGGGGCCGAGTCCCCCTTTCCCCACCAATTCCTCATTTGTTGCTGTATTTCTTTTTCTTTTTTCCTTGAAGGTCAGAATCAGGCAGAAATCCAATTAGAACATAATAATTAAAAATAGCCCCCGAGCAGGGGATGGAATTTTAATGAGTTTGTGTTTATAAATACGACAGTCCAAAGTGGGAGCGGAGAACACAAACATGCAACAGGGTGCCAAGGATCCAGGAGGTGGATGGTCCAAAAGGCTTTGCCGTTGTCTCAACGATCCCCCTGTAAGGCAGGCCAGTGTTCTAGAAATAGAGACAAGGGTTGGTAAACCGCAGTTTGTGCTATCCCATTACATCTGAACTCACAAACCATTGACAAATCACAGCAAGGCCCAGCCAGAAGCTGTCCCTCTAATGGTGAAAGGCAGCAGGCCTCCGTCAGTCTTGAGAGGCTCTGGTATCGTGCTTGGCGCTGCATACGCTGCATGCGAAGCACGAAAGCCTGGGTTGGATTGTTATGGAGGAGAGGCTGTTCCCCAAGCAGCAAATCCCCCTCTCCACGCCACTGAATGAGTCCAATGGAAAGGCAGAGCCAATACGATCGGATCCAGCTGCATCGCAGAGCTGGGCTAAGGACAGGAGCTCACCCTGTCTTGTGGGGCCGACCCAGGAATCAAACCCTGGCCTGCTGGTTAACAGGCACAGTATCTTAGCCGCTTGCACCAGGGAAACAAAGCAAATACAGTGGTATCTCTCATAACAAGCACCTCATATAACAAGTATAAATTTCCAAGAAATCTTGCTTCACATAACAAGTTCTGCTTCACTTAACAAGCAAGTGCACTATGGGCACACATGCTATGCAGCCTGATGCTCCGCATGGAGGCTCTTTAAAAGGGCTGCCGGCCGGCACTGCTGCCTCTAACTGTCCCCAACATGGGGGCAGTTGCCTGGGGGTGCCAGAGGCACCTGCCCCTAACTGCCCCCAAGTGCCCCCACCGGCCACCTTGAACCCCCAGCAGCAGCCCAGGTAAGCCTCCCAGGAAAGTGTCTTTGATTGCAGCCTCCTAACCATGTCTACTCAGAAGTAAGACCCACTGTGTTAAATGGGGCTTACTCCCAGGAAAGTGTCTTTAGGATTGCTAGATTTGATAGGATCCTGCACACGGAATGCATGTTTTGAATTCAATTCCAGTGTTTTGTCATCATTTTTAAATCCAGTTAATATTTTTCTATGAACATTTTGGGGGTTGTGGAACCAATCGTCTGAGTTTCCATTATTTCCTATGGGGAAATTCGCTTCACTTAAAGAGCGTTTCACTTAAAGAGCAGGCCTCTGGAACGAATTAAGCTCTTTATGTGAGGCACCACTGTAAGTAGATTTTAACTTAGATGCCCATCTAAAAATAGCCCAATTTGCATAAATTTGCATTTCCGGACTCTGGATCCGGATGGGCATCTAAGGGTTACGAAGCTGTAAGAGAGTTGAAAATCCAGGCTAACACACACACACACACACACACACAGAGCATGGCTTTGCAAGACATCAGAACCCAGTTGCTACAGTACTGTATGCACTGTTTGGTTTCCTGATTATCTGATTCCCCCCCATAAAAAGAGTACAGAAGTTCCTCATTATCCACCAGGTTCCAGACAAATTTCCTATGGAAAATATCCAGTTTAAAAAATTAAAATGTGACCCTTTACAATGGCTTTAAAACAGCTTTTCTTACTGTTGTTGAGACATTCCTCCAAATCCAGAGTACCTACGGGAGCACATAAGAGACTTTACGTGCACCTGTAGTTACTGCATCACCAAGTGGAAACCTATGGGAAATTCATACTGGAATCATATTGGAGTAAGTTGTTTTTACACCGGAGCAAGGACTCCCCGTAGTTGCTCTGGATTGCGCCCATCGTCAGCAATTAGAAATGCAAAGGACCCTCCTCCTTTGCCTGGGTTAGCTAAAGAATGGATTGATTGACTGCTTGCATGATTGCCTCTCGGCAATAGTAGAAAAGCAGTTTTGGAAACTGGTCGTTTGCCCTGAGCCCAATGCGGGTATAAATAATCCAGGTATAACGAAGTTGGAGCTGTAATTACTTCCTTGACCTTCAGAGCTGAGAAGCATCGAGGCCGTTCCCATTTCAGGTGGAAATCAGGCCTGGAGTTGTAATGCACGTGTCCCTCCTTGGCCGTCCGTCCCCATAACTGACACGACCAGGATGAATAATGCAAGACGAGCTTGAAAATGGAAACATCACTCTTTTTTGTAGGGGAATTTTGCAGTGCAAACATGCCTCCATTTTATGCCAGTTTACCTGTTATGGCTTCCCCCAAAGAATCCTGGGGATTGTAGTCTGATGCCAGTATTGAGAAGCATCCCTTCCCCACTCCCACAGCTGCCCTATTTCTATCCCGGAGACGGAGCTCGCAGCCCAGCCGGAGCGTCTGATGTACCTGGAGTAGTCACCGGCTCAGCCTCCGCCGCAGCAACTGCAGCAGTCACTGAACAGTGACTTGAGAAAGCAGAGCTGACTGCTGGTGAGTGCTAACTTCACGTGGGGATCCAGACCCTCTCTGAAAAGGGGGTGCCCTTTGCGGCATTCACAATCCTCATTCTCCAGGAATCGGGGGAGCCGACCAGAAGACGCCAGCCCTGCCAAGCCTGCAGCCTAAGGGAGACTCAAAGGAGCGCACAGAGCGGAGCTTTGCGCACCCTGATTTATGCCTCCCTGCCAGGACTCTGCCGGTGGCTTCGCTCGGCTCTCCCACACCATTGATCACAATGCCCTGTGGTGGCCACTGAATCCAGCAAGTGGCAGTTCAAAGAGCCAACTGGGACTGGGCATTGGGGGAGAGGTGCAGCAGCAAGAAACCTGTCCGCCCATTAGGTGGGATCCAGATCTGCCCTGTCTTGTGACACCCAGGACTTCCACTTGCAAACCACTGTCTCTCACCTATATACTCGGCTTGGGTGTGAAACTGAGCAGGGAAGATCCCCCCTCCGGAGCATGGCCCTCCAATCCACTTCCCATGAGCTCCTCCTGCTTCTTGGTAGCACTTGCAGCTGACACGAGGACTACATTTGTGCAGTGGGGGGCAGGAGGGGGATCTGTGCACCACAACTACCCACCATTCCCAGTCTCCGCAGCAGCAGCATGAGCAGCAGGAGGCACGTATCCCCCATGGAGGGGGGGTACTGTCTTTGAGGCTGGGTGTTGCAAGGATCAAAAGGGAAAGGAAAGAGTCTCCTTTGGAGGAAGAGCAGGACAAAAAGCTGGTTCTCAAGACTTTCCATATGCACAGCCTTACAATGGCTGCCAGATGCAGCAACACCTCAAACACATAGGCACACAGGTGGGCTGGAGGAGTCTTGGGGAGCCCCCCACCCCAATGGCACCAGCCAATTCACGGAGCCCAGCCTGCAGTTAACTCAGCTGAGAGCTGGTAACCAGACAAGGCAGGGGCTGGGGGGAGAGGCTTGTCCTGCCATTCCAGCTTGCTTAAAACAAGGAACATTAAGTAGGGAATAATGAGTGCAGAGCCCTCATGCAAGGTAAATGCGCCACTCAAGTAGCTTCCACTCGCTTGCTCTGCTGCCTTCTTTTAATATTTATCGGCTCCATCTCTACGAGGGCCTCGGTATGGGAGAGGAGTGGCAGCGGAGCAGCCGGGCCAGGCTTGGCTCTGCCACTGCCTGATCAGCGGGTTTCATTCGGACTCCTCTCTGATGTGCCTTGACTGCTTGCCAGCGGCCGACTACCAAGGCTTTTCCAAAACCACCTCCCTTCCATTTGGTGGTTCTTGCATTCGGAGGCGCATTTGGAGCCGCCAGACTCTAGACTCTGGTAATGCACTGGACTGTGTGTCTTCAGAGTAGAGGTCTGCAAACCCCGGCCCAGGGGCCAGATGCAGCCCTTGACGAGCCTCGAAGTGGTCCCTTGCAAGACCCCTCTATTTGTCTCTTGGGGAAGTCCTATAATCCACTCCAATACATTCTTATATGTAAATTTATTCAAATTTGAAACACAAATTAGTTTTCTGGTCCCCAACACCGTGTTGGAGAGATGATGTGGCCTTCCTGCCAAAAATTTGGAGACCCCCAGTTTAGAGCATCAGCAGGGCCCTGCTGGGCCAAGCTGCCTGTGCCCTCCTCATCCAGAAGTCCACATCTCACAGTGGCCGCCAGATGCCTCCAGGAGCGCTCCGACGTCCACCCGGGAGTATCTTGCACCACATCTGGGCCAGTAACAAGCAACGTCTCGCTGATAAATCACTGGCTGAAAAGTCACCAGGCATTTGTGCGCATTTTACATGCTCAGGGAAGATGTCGGCACCGAATGGTGACAACTGTTGGCGCTTTGGAGAGAGGAGTGAAAGGGCAGCATGTACCGGAAATGAAATGCCGTCCTTGCGTGGCGCCGCGCGACAAGAGGAGATGTGCGCTGTCGATGAGCCGTGGGGTTGAGGCAGGGAACCCCTGACTGGGGAGGGAGGGGGAAGAAGCCCAAGAGGGTTTGCCAGATGTCCCCCAAAACAGGGACAGTCCCAATTTGGGGGGATTCGCAGATTCTGATGCAGAGGACTAGAAACCAGGACAGGACGAAAGGCAGAGCTGAGCAAAGGATGGGCCAAGGAGGAGTCAAAGGCTATGGGAAAACCTCACCCACTGCCTGAAGATCAGGACCCGGAGGACACTGGTAAGGAGCTGGGAAGCCAAGCAGGCCATGAAGTCAAGCCAGTCTGGAGACTCCAGTCGTTCTGTTGGTCAGAGCTGAACTAGCAACGCTTCTCAAGAAGAGCTTCTCTTCCCTAACCTTGCCCTGTCCCGGAGCCCACGGAGGGCCACCACCAGGTGCTCCCCAACAGAGCATCACTTGCTTGCCCTTCCCATTGGTAGGTGTTCCCATTGGGGCATTTACTCGCCCCAAAAGAGCCTCACTGCAGGTGGGGAACAAAAGGAAATATTGTCGGCCCCCAAGAACCGGGCTCGCTCCCCACCAGCCCTGCCGTGTCTCGGCAGCGACTCAAGAGCACGGGCCACACGTCCGCATCCTGGCCTTGCCCCCGACTAGCTTCAGGGCTGCCATTTGGCAGAGGAGTCCGACACCTGCTGAGCCACCAACTGCTCACTGGCCAGTCCAGAAGGCTTTGTTCGGGTCTCCTGCACCGGACAAGGGGACAGGCAGGATAGGGAATTGCTCTCAACTGGGGGGCCATCAGCTTCTCCCCCAAGCCCTGGGCTGACTTGCTGTGAGGCTCCTGGAATGCCCACAAATCTCCCTCCTGCCCCCAGGAAAACGATCAGCAGCAGAAGGCTGAGAATATAGGTCCGGTGGGCACACTGCAAAAATTCCCCTTGGCATCAACAAGAGGTTTCCTGGCACAGGTCTCTGAGCTGCCTCATATCTGGCTCCCTTTTATGCTGGAGGTTTGCCAGAGATTGGCAGCATGTGCTGATGTTGGGCAGGACAGCCTGGCATCAGCACCCAGATCACACCCTGGTCTCTAACTCGTTCTCTTACTCACAGCTTCTCCAAACAGTGGGAAGCCAAAGATATCTTGGCATCCCAAGATAGCAAAACCCTTCATCCCCGTCCTTCCAACACTCAACCGTACTAACCCAAATGCAACATTCGGAACCGGCTGATACAACGTCCGAGCCTGTTCACTCCCATCATGGTCTACTCGGTTTGGCAAGCGCTGATTCTTCCACGTCTGCAGCAAAAGTCTCCCCATCACAGTGACTTTCAACCTTTTTCAGCTCACGGCACACCATCGGTCTTGTGGCAACTGACAAGCCACACCATGCTACTGGTGGGGTTCACATCCCTCAATGGCCCTATTACTACATGATATTGATTTCATTAATAAATTCTCCCAACTTCCACAGCACACCGAGGAACTACTTGGAGCACACTAGTGCGCCACAGCATGCGGGTTAAGAATCACTGCTCTATAAGAACATCAGAAGAGTCCTGCAGAATAAAAATCCAATAAAAATCAAAATAATCCAATTTCAAAATAAAAATAATCAATCCAATTTTAATATAAAAATAATAAAACCAAAAATCAAAACCTTTTTTTGCAGATTTTGAGGGTTTTTCCCCATGAAAATTAGAAGTACAGAAAGCATGTTAGGAGCCTTTATTTCCTAAACACCCATGAGGGGTGCACAGATGTGGACAACATCCAAATGCAAGGTGTGGGGGGGGGCACATATTCAGTGCTGGACCACTGTGTGATCCAGAAAGCTGGACTAGTGGGGCTTTGGGCCTGATCCAGCAAAGGAGGCTCCTCTGATGTTCTTCTCCCACCTCTGCATCTCGGATGGACTTGCAATTCCCTTCTCATGGCATCCAGGCCAAGACCATCACCACATCCAGATGCCATTGAAAAGAGGATTATGGCTACAACCCAAAGAGCACTTTCCTGGGAGTAACCCCATTAAACTCAATGGAACTTACTTCTGAGTGGACATGAATAGGATCGCACTGTATATGAATTAAGGGAAGCAGACGTTTACTGGTGGTTATTAACTGCAGTAGCTCAATAGAACCCCCATGTTCCAGCACAGTCTGTCTCGACGGGGTGGAACACAAACAGCAGCAAGGCTGTTGAACCCAGAAATCTACCTTCTCCTGGCATCGCTTGGGCAGAAAGAGTTTCTTTCCAGCTGTGCTGCCTGATCCTTTCAACTGCAGATGTTGCTGAGCCGGATCTTATGCATGCCGAGCCTGTGTTCTCGCAGTGCGCTGCGCTGCGTTACCTCCACGCCCTCCTCAAAGGCTTCTTGGAGGCTCCTGGCTGGCAATTGTTGAGAACGGTGACTGGCTGGCTGTCCCCCTCGGCCTGATCTAGCAGACCTCTTTTCACCGCGCCCGACAGGCAGCTGTTTGGAGCTCCTGGCAGATGGATTTTGATGGCTCCGATCTCGGTGCTGGAACGAGGCGAAGAGGAAGGAGAGGGGACATATGTCCAGAGTCCACGGCAGGCTCCCTGCAGCCCCCCCTGCCGACACAGATACAGTTCCTGGGCCTTGGGTGGTGGGCAGGAAAAATGGTCAGAGGCTCCAGGCCTGCCCATGTCCTGATCCTGATCTGCTGCCTCCGACCTCGGCTGGACACATCCAGCCTGGATCTGGGGGCCTGGCACAGCAGTACTGGGGATGGGGAGAGAACGGCAGGTTCTGGACCCAACAACCCCTCCCCTTCCGCCTGCAGGCTGAACAGCTCACACAAACGGATTGTGACATTTCACACAGGAGACGCACACGGACCCGCCTCACAGCCACACGGAGGCTGGAATGTGCTCTCCTAAAGGCAAGCACATGAGCACACCATGAAATCCACACTGGCATCCACCCACTCCCCCCCCCCACATCCCTTTACTAATTTGGATTGACTTTGGCTGCTCCAAGTCCCATTTCAGAGGCCTGGGACTGGCGACGGAAACAGGTTCACAGATTACCCAGATGTCAGTCGACATCCCACATGTCCTGTGAGAGCTCAGAGCATTGCACGTTTTAGCTCCTCCGTTAACTCTCACAACAACCCTGTTATGTAGGCCAGCCAGAGAGAGAGAGAGAGAATATGATCAAGGTCACATAGTAAGCTTCATGGCTAAGTAGGAACTTGCAGTGCAACCCTAAGCATATCTACTCAGCAGTAAGTTCCATTGTGTTCAATAGCTCTTACTCCCAGGAAAGTGTGCTGAGGATTGCAGCCTTGATTAAGAATCATCCCAGTTTAAGCCCCCAATATGTTTGTCCCCTTTTGCAATGAAGCAAACACCCAAATGGATTTGGGATCATGTCAAGACTCTTCCTGTGGCCCATCACTGAGAGTCAGCAAACATGGTTCCAGGCTGCAGAGCTGTGCACTTACTCGGGAGTAAGTCCCACTAAAACAGGCATGTGCAAGACATCTCTTCACTTTCAAATGAAAGTGCAAAGGGCAGGCATAGTTTTGACCACTTGAATATGTATAAAGATGCATTTGCACACATGTGTGCACACCTGTACACAGCCACTCACACCAGGATAACCTCACCAGGGATGAACAGAACATACACGCCCTACTGGACATAAGGATGCTGCACACCCTAATAAACAAGACCCACAAGCTGAGCAACACAAACTGGCACGGCGCAGGATATTCAGGACCGGGGAGGTAAATCAACTTCCCCCTCCACAAGCTCTCCATGCACCTCTCCGCCTGCCACGCCAAGGGACCCGCATGTGGATGAGAACCAGAGCTGGAAGGGTCCAGAAAGCCATCTAGTCCAACCCGCGCATGGAGCATGAAACCCTTCCATAGCATCTCCAGCAGGTGATGGTTGAAGGCTCCAGTGAGAGATAATCCCCTACCTCCTGAAGTTCTCCAGAAGAAGCATCACCCACAGATATGGTGGTTATGGGCAGGCAGAAGGCAGCTGGGGTCAGCACACAAATGTGCCCAAGGAGAAGGTATGCCACTGAACTTGGCTCCTTCTGAACAAACATGCTCCAGGCCGCTCTGCATCACAAGCGTCTGCGCCCCACATCCGACCCCACATGGCTACCAGATGCTTTCCAGGTGCACATCGACACCCCACGAACAGGTTCCTGTGCTGTTCTCTCTCCTTCCCCCTCACCCCTTGCAACTGCCACCCCAAGGGAGACTGCAGTCCTAACCACACTTTTATGGAAGCAAGTACTACTGGGACTTGCTTCTGGGTAGACCTACTTAGGATCCCACTGTATGGCAAGTATACACTCTTCCTCCACAATTTGGAGCTGTTGGCACAGAGACATTGTTCCTCGAAGTTGGAGAACATCAGACACATGCATGTTCATATCCATGAGCATCATGGACGGGGCGAGCACCTAGAATGGAGGACAGGGTGCCTCCACCTTTAACCATTGCATAGAAGAGGGGGCACTGAGGCAGACCGAGCTCAGCATTTAATAAGCAGCACCTGCCTCCATTTCCTCTTCTATGCAATGGTTCAAGGTACATATAGAAAGTCCTCCATCCTTTATGGTCACCCTATGCACAGAGTGGTGTGAATGCATGTTGGCATCAGTGGGACCCCTTCTGGGTGTGGAGCAGGGCCATTTAGCAGGACATGCATGCTGGTTTTCCTCCCTGAGGCTGTAGGCTCCTTGGGGCAGGGACCAGGGTCTGTGCATTGCTGATGCTCAGCCTGGGCTGTCTCAAGAATGTGCTGCACCTTCTGGTGGACCAGCACTCAGCTCTTGCAGGCGTGCACGTTTTAACGTACTTCAAAAGTGTGATGGGTTCTGGCTGGGCGCCAAACATCCAAACCCCTGTTGAACCCCATCCGAACCCCTGGCGAGGACGGCAGCCGGTGGCTTTCACTTGTGCCTCCATATGTGCAGTGCGTGTGTGCATGCGCGCACACACACCAGTGTGAATGTCAGTGAGCGAATGAGCATCTGTGTGTCCAGGAGCCTCGCACAGGAGTGAGGAGGAGGTCAGGCATTGAAGGGAAGGAGAGGCAAAGCTCCACTGGATGCTCTCTCCAAGCTGAGCCTCCATCCTTCATCTCCTTTTCAAAAGAGCATCATGCATCAACCTTGAGGGCAGGAGGCAGACCAAGTGGGGGGGGGACGTGGGGGGGGGGCTGAGAGTGATAAGGGCGGAGAAGCCGGCACTGCCTCTGGGCCAGCTGCAGGAACCCAGGATGAGGCGCCTGGACCAGGATGGAGGGTGCCTGGACAGAAAGGAGGCTGGGGGCTCTGCATGGACCCCCAAAGGCCACACAGCCCCCCCATCAGGCCAGAACGATCTCCAAGGGAGGGTGGACTCCTCTGGCTGCCCTTCCCTTCCAGGCACTGCTGGGCCAATAAATGCATCAAGGAAAAGGGGGGGGGGTTCAAGGGCGGCTTGTTTCCTGGCTCAGGAAGGGGTCTCCATCACCCCCCCCCCTTGTGTGTCCAGCCACTCTGCTTCTCTCCCCCTCCCCAAATCCAGCAGTCCTTGCAATTCAGCATCCTGGGCGGGGGGGGGGGGCTGCAGCTGCTCCTTCTAGAGGATAAGGAAGGCCCCCCACTTCTCCCCCCAGCTGCCACCCCCATAGTCTGGCAGAAGCTGGAAAGCCCCCCCCCCGCCCCGACGGATACAGCAGCGACAACTTAGAGGGGGGGGGGAGCCAGGCGGGCAAGGAGGGAGCCCCCGCCCCAAGCTGCCGGAAAGCCCCGCAGCGTCCCCTGCAGAGGCGGCCCCCAACCCGGCCCAACCGTCGAGGGGGGAATGGAAGGCATCGCCCCACCTGTTCTGGGCCTGACGTCCTGGAGAGTCTCCCCCCCTCCAAAAAGCGAGCCCCCCAGGCTCGGATGGAGCCAGCAGCCCCCGCCCAGCGCCAGATCCCCCAGCCCCGACGGCGGACCGGCGGACCCCCCCGCCACCCCCTCAATACCACCAGAGGAGCCCCCCTTGCCAGCCCGGCATCTCAGCCCCCCCCAATCCACGGCGCCCTTCCGGGGGGAGCAAGGCCGCCCCTTCTTACCTGGGGGTGCAGCGAGGGGCGTCTCACCCAAAGGGAGGGGTCATCCTTCTGGGGGGGCTGGGAGGGCGACCCTCAAGGGCCCCCCCGGGCTCGATGGGCGGCATCCAGAGACAAAGGCGTGCGGGTCCGCAGCGGGAGGGGAGCGTCGGGCGGGGGCCCCGGCTCTGCGGGGCTCAACTGGGCCCCCCCATGGCCCGCGCCGTCGGGGGAGCCGGTCCAGGTCCGCGGAGGGGCCGATCCTGCTCCGGCTTCGCCTTCTCCGAGCCCGCAGAGCCGGGGCTGGGCTGGGCGGGGGAAGGGGCGACAGGGAGGCGGAGCGCCGTCGGAAGCGCCTCCCTCCCCGGAGGGGCTGGCGAGGCGGGGGGGGCTCCGCGGGGCGGGGGAGACCTTTCCTCGTCCAGCCGGGAAGGGGGTGCAGGGGCCGTAGGGGGGCGCCTGGAGGGAGGCGGCGGAGGGCCGGGGCGGCCCCTCTGCAGATGGAGGGCGGGGGAGGGACGGGGCGGGCGGGGCCGGGAAATCTTTAGCGCTGCAGCTGCTGCACCGAGCGGGGAGGGGGCGGGAGGAGGAGGCAGGACTGGACGGGGGGAGCGGGGGGGCCGCGAGGGTCGGGGAGGGACGGCCTGGAGGGCGCCGGGGAGCCGTCCAGGGTGCTGAGAGTGGCGTAGCTAGAGGGAGGCGGAGCTGTCTTGGAGGGAGTCTCGCCCCTTCGGATGGAAGGGGGGGAGGCTGAGCGTCCTCTCCATGGAACGTCGGGGGGCTGAAGGTTGTGATGGGGACTGGAGGCTGCAGTGGCGTAGCTGGGAGGGGGTCTCAGCAGTCCAAATTGGAGGGAGCCTCGCCCCTTTGGCCCGCAGGACAGCCCCGTGGGGTCCCTGCAGCAGCAGCAGGAGGGGCAGGAGCGCAGCTGGGGGGTCAAACAGACCCCTTCCCCTCCTTGGGCACCGCTTGGGGGGGCAGAGTTGGCACCTGAAGCAGGGGAGGGAGGCCTTGTTCCTCATCCCTAATAATGGGGGTCCACTTTCTGACTGGAGCTTATTAGTATTTATTACATCTATATCCTGACTAGAGAAATGTGGGAGTAAAAGACTTCCCAGGCCACCCCCATTGAGCAACACCCCCATTGCACAACATCCCCCATGCGCATCTCCCCCCTGATGTGCATCAACACCCCCAAGCACAACACCCCCCAAGCACAACACCCCATGTGCATCATCCCCCTATACTCATTCTCCCCCCATGCGCATCTCCCCTGATGTGCATCAACACCCCATGCGCAACAACCCCCAAGCACAACATTCCCCATGCGCAACACCCCCATGTGCATCACCCCCCATGTACATCATCCCCCCATGCACATCCCCCCTGCACAACATCCCCCCATGTGCACCTTCCCCTTTGGCCAAGTGGGAGGCTGTTGGGGTGCAAAAGAGTTGAAACTATTGCAAATGGGGGTTAGGACAGCAAGGCTGATCTACGTGTGTGTGTGTGTGTGTGTGTGTGTGTGTGTGTGTGGATGCCACAGGGTGTTGGTTGGGGAGCTGGTCACAAGAGGATGAGAGCCCCCATTAGCAGACCCTGACCCACCCCACTGCTCCCCTAACCCAGCATGCCCTGCAGATCTCTAGAGCAGGGGTCTCCAAACTTTTTGGCAGGAGGGCCACATCATCTCTCTGACTCTGTGTCAGGGGCCAAAAAAAAAAAACATTTCAAATTTAAATAAATTTACATATAATTGGAGTGGATTACAGGGTTTGCCCGGGGCCCTATAGAGGGATCTTGAGGCTTGCCGAGGGCTGTATGCGACCCCAGGGCCACATTGGAGACCTGTACTCTAGAGTCAGGGTTTGGAGGGTTTGGAGACCCCAACTTTAGAGTCAGGGGGCCCTGCAGGGCATGAAGGATTTTCTGTTTGCCTGCAGAAGGGAAGGCCTCAAGGAGAGACTGCCGGGAGATGGATGGCAGGACTTGCTCTCTGTGACTCCAGAGGTTACCGCAAGGACCAGAAGGATGAACCTCTAGGGGAGCAGATTCAGGATCTAAAGAAGGACAGGTGTCCGCAGAAGATGTCGGGCACTGGAGCAGTCCTGGGGTCTTCCCAAGAGGGAATGTCCAGCAGAGGAAATGTCAGAGATGCTGCCGTTGCGTCACCTGCACTGCACAGGTCAGTCTAGAACGGGGCCCCACACTTTCAACTTGGTAAAGGGCTCTTGAACCTTTCAAAGGTAAATGTGTCCCCCACAGGTTGCCCTGCTAGTCATAACTAACTCCAGGGAGGTGATCATCCCCATTTCTTAAGCCATCGAGCCAGCCAACGTTGTCCAAAGGCACCTCTGTGATCATGTGGCCCACATGCCCACAGAATGAGGTGGCACTTATTTATCTACATGCCTTTACATGCTTTCAACTACTAGGTTGGCAGGAGCTGGGCTAAGGAGGGAGCTCACTCCGCCTTGCAGTGCTTGGGTCTCAAACTGCTCAGCTGCTGATCTTCAGCCTTTAACCCAGAGGCACTGCAGCCTAGAACCTTAACTGCAGCCTAGAACCTTTAACTGCAGCCTAGAACCTTTAACAAGGCTGGAAAGGAAGGAATTTCCGCAGGTGCAGCTTCTCCTCTCACAGATCACAAGCTGCACCTGCTGAAATTCCCTCTTCTGTACAATTGGTATAGATCAGGAGCCCTGAAGTTGACTCTCAAAGTACCTCCCATATCATGCATTCTGTGACTACTCATCACCTGGAGCTTTCAGGTCAGGAAACTGGAGAAGTGGGGACTGAGCCTGGGACCTTCCAAATGCCAGTGAGTGGTTGGCTTTGGGGCTTCTTTGCCAAGTCCATCTGCCCAGTACTTGGTCTGTACCAGTGGTGGGCTTCAGGGGGTTCTCACAGGTTCTATAGAACCCTTTGCTAATGAGCACCTGGTTCTGAGAACGGTTACTAATGGGACATAGAACCTGTTGTTAATTTAGGTTATTAGCAGTGATGGGATTCAAATAAATTAACAACAGGTTCTATTGCTAATAACTTAAATTAACAACAGGTTCTAAGTCACATTAGTAACTGGTTCTGTAGGACCTGTGAGAACCCCCTGAAGCCCACCACTGGTTATTCGGACATAGAACCTGTTGTTAATTTATTTGAAACCCACCACTGGTATGTACCCCTGAGGTCTGCCCCCCTGAGGGTTTTCCCAGCCTGCCTCCCCCAACCTTTCTCTAGAGGTGCAGAGTCCGAGCCTAGGCAGTGCCCGCAGCAGTGGCAAGCAGATCTTCTCTGCCCTCCATGTGGCTCACACCCTGCCGTTGCACACAGACATCCAAACCAAGTCCTTCCTAGCAAGTGGACGGACGCCAAGCACCCCCTTTTGAGCTGCGTTCCGGGCATCCCTGGTGTTTCTTGGAAACTTCTCCAGAGCTCCTCAGTTTGCTGATCAACACATACTGTCAGTTTCCCTAGAAAACAGCCTGCCCACCATTGCCAGCCTGTCACTGGAGATGGGGGGCATCCCAAGGTGGGTGCTCAGTTCAAGTGGGCAGGGCTGGCCATCCCCTAGAATATTTCCCAGAACCCTTGGCAATCCACAGGAGTTCCTCTGTGCATAAGTCCACCCAGAAAGACTTCACCAAAAGTAGGATATGGCTGCAAAGGAATGAGGCTGCAATTAGGATTGTCCTGGACTGGCTGGGGGGTATCACCAAAGTGCCATCAGGGCTAGGTTTAGGGTTTGGCCAGTGCACAGGCATGCCCAGCCCCCAAGACCACCACTGAAAGGTGAGCTGCCGCACTGGTTGAAGGAGAATTGTGTGCGGATCGATCCGCTTTCTCCAAGGTAGGAGTTCTGTGTGACACAAAAGCCGGCTGCCTCTGCGCCAGAGGGGAAGAAACAGGCAGGTCGATGTGCCCCAGAGTGAGTCAGAGCCACTTGGAATGCCAGCCGCACCCTCAGCGCCTGCCTGCCCACCCGCCCCGGGAAAGGGGCTCCGGTCCCCCTTCAGGAAGCACTCACGTGAGAACAGCAATCAAGCCGACAATAATTGGGATTAATAATGCAGGCGGATAATAAAGCAGCACTTGCCAAAGAGGAGGCAGCCAGTTCCCATCCGCATGGAGGCCTCTTCCGAGGGGGCTCCTCTGGGCCTGGGCAAGGGGAGGCAGCCGCTCAGGGCTCTTCCAAGCACCCTCCACACCATGGAGCTCAATAGTGCTAATAAACTGTAATAATAAGGAAGGGCTAATGAACAAATGGGGGACTTTTTAGTCTGGAAATGAGACAAGATGGAGGCTCAGACCTGTACATGTTTACCTGGGAGCAAGTCCTATTAAGGTCATCAGGGCTGCCTTCTGAGTAGACACACATAGGTGCATGGAGAAAATGGCCAAAGAATTCCCACCATGAACCCAAACACATTGATGGGCAGTGACACGGGCAAGAGCCTGGACTATGGTTGCAATCCTAAAGACACTTTCCTGGGAGTAAGACCCACTGAACACAATGGGGCTTACATTTGAGGAGACATGGCTAGGATTGCACTGTAAGAAGGGCTCTTGTCCTGGGCCATCCAGGGGCTCTTACCATGTTCTTCCAGACCTCAGTCATGGGCCTCTTGAAGATCATCGCCAGGTACCTCGGATTGGATGGACGGACTCCAGACTTGGTCCTGCACCCTTTCACTAGAAGTCCTGCCCAGTGGATCTTGGAGCATCAGAAGAGGTGGTGCAGAAGAGTCATGTGGAAGACTCTTCCAGTCTCTCTCTGCAGGCCACAGATCCAGGAAGGGCTAGCCATGGGTAGAGGAACTGGATGAATGCACATCACCCACTCATGGCTGATTTCTAGAGGAGCCGGGGACAGCACATGCTCCCAATACAACATGCACACGCACCATGAAGCAACCATGCACCAGATGCACACAAGGGAGCACACAAGACACCTGCATCAGGTGATCCCCTGGCAGTCTGTCTGTCCGTCCGTCCATCTACACACCCATACCCATCATGGCTTCCCTCTAGGAATTTGTCCAATCCCTTCTTAAAAGCATTGAGGTTAAATGCCATCACCATATCCTGTGGCAGGGAGTTCCACAGACCAACAACATGCTGGGTAAAGAAATATTTTTTGTCTGTCCTAACCCTCCCACCTTTCAATTTTAGTGGATACCCCCTAGTTCTGGTTTTGTGTGAAAGCAAAAAAGGCATCTATCTATCCAGACCTTAGATAAGGAAAACCAAGCTCAGGTGAAGGAGGGGCTTTGGGCAGCCTGGTGCTGAGGACACCTGGAGCCAGACTGGAATCAGAGTTGCCACTGTGGGCTGCTCACTCACCTCTGCCCTGCCATGCTTTGGCTCCCTCTGGGTGAATGCGCACAAGGCAAGGCAAGGAGGGCGCCTGCAGCCACACGCAATGCCAGGGGTCAGAGGCAAGGAGGGCGCCTGCAGCCACACGCAATGCCAGGGGTTGGAGGCAGGAAGGCAAGCAAGGCTAGGCAGTCACGGCAGCAGAAAGAGGCCAAATGAGGCAGCAGAGGGACAAGGGGAATATTCACTCAGGCAGACCCACACAAGCCCATGTCAGGAGCCCACTAAGGGCCAGCCACTCTCAGCAGGAACCAGTCAGAAAAGTTGGGCTCAAAAACATGGGGGGGGGGAGCTGTAGAGACGCTAAGTACCACCATCAAGAATTGGGGCGTTTCCGGTGGCATAGCTAGAGGGGGCGGAGCAGTCAGTCTTGGAGGGAGTCTCACCCCTTCGGAGCCATTCCAAGCAGAGGGGAGCAAAACTGAGCCATGGCTCCGAAGGGGTGAGACTCCCTCCAAGACTGACTGCTCCACCCCCCTCTAGCTATGCCACTGGGCCCTTCTGTCAAAGCCACTGCCCAAGAGAATTTCAGTTGGAAGAAACATTTGATAGCAGAAAATGAAACTTCCATGTACAGATGGAGTCTAGCTCAGAAAACCAAGAGTTCAGGGTCCACAGCCCCTGGGGAGCTGCCTGGGAGCAACCAGCCAGAACGCTGGCTAGGCTACCTTGGATTTTGCAATGATGCGATTATTGGTGTTATTAATTAACTAAAAGTCACTAAACTACTAATAATTTAGTAATTTATATAAAAATACAAAATACTAATAATTTATTAATAACTAAATTATTAATTAAAAGTCCTTCTACGCTACCCTTCAACAAAAAGTACAAGCAGGGACTTCTCTGCTCCCCCTGCTAATTATAAGGGAACTACCTGGGGAAAGCTGACTCTTAGGCAGGTATCCTAATCATGTCTACTCAGAAGTAAACCCCATTGTGTTCAGTGGGTCTTACTCCAATGAAAGTGTCTTTAGGATTGCAGCCTTAGGCCAGGAATCTGCAAAAAGTGAAAGTCCTCAAGAGACCCATCAGTGCAGTTCCCAGTTCCCAGTTGCAGTACCCAGTTCCAGTTCCCAGTTCCACTTCTCATCAGTCTCACCAGAATCCCCCCCCACCAGCCTGAGACTGGGCTTTTGTACCCCAGATCCATTTCCTAGGCAACTTTCCTTGAATCCCAGTCTCAGGTGGAGTGGTCTGGACTAATGGCCCTCCAGAACTTCCTCTCTGCACACTTTTGTTGCCCAAGAGCCCGCACCCATAGAAGCATAGAATCCTAGAGTTGGAAGGGACCTAGTAGGTCATCTAGTCCAACCCCCTGCCTGTAGCAGGAAATCCTCCTGGAGCATCTCTGACAGGTGCTGGTGGAGCCTTGGAAATCTCTTCCACTGCCGAATCGCCCGAACCGTCAGGAATTTTTTTCCATATATCCAACCAGAATCTCCTTTCTGGCAGCCCTGGCAGTGCCACTTCTCTGATTCTAGAGCAAGGGTCTCCAAACCCCAGCCCAGGGGCCAGATGTGGCCCTTGGAGAGCCTCAATGTGGCCCCCAGCAAGACCCCTCTATCCAGCCCTTGGACAAGCTTTGTAATCCACTCCAATACACTTTTATATGTCGATTTATTAAAATTTATTCAAATTTGAAATGTGAATTATTTTCTGACCTCCAACTCAGCGTCAGAGAGATAATGTGGCCCTCCTGCCGCAACCTTCGGAGGCCCCTGTTCTAGAGCAAGTCTTCTCCCGTCCTTGGCCTGGGAATCCTCACTTGGCCTGGGAGCAGCAAGAGCCTTGAATGACCCGTTGTGGATTATGAGGAGCCAACGTGTTTCTCTGGGGTGCCAATTTTCAAAAAGTCACTCTGGAGCAGTGATTTTCAACCAGTGGATCGTGGCGCACTGGTGTGCCGCAGACAGTCCTCAGGAGTGCTATGGGAATTTGGGGAGAGTCATTAATTAATAGGAAAATGGGGGGATTTGAACAGCCTGGTGTGCCTTGTCAGTGGTACAAACTGATGTGTGCCGTGAGATGAAAAAGGTTGCAAATCACTGCTCTAGAGTTAATGCCAATGCTTAGGACCAAACAAAGCACTACAAGGTTCAGGACGAGCTTTTCGGCATCACTGGACTCCTCTTTGGGCTGCTTGCTTGAAAGATGTTTCAGGGTTACATTGTCAATGAGATAGATCAGGGGTGTCCAACACGCGGCCCGGGGGGGCGCATGCGGCCCAGGACAAGGGTGGATGCGGCCCTCCTGCAAAGCCATTCAGAATGGCCACCACCATTGGAAAAACCGGCTTTGCGGCAGCAGCCATTTTCAAATTTCGCGTACTTCTCTGCGCACTGCCCTGGGCGAATGCCACAAAGTTGGTCTGGGCTGCCTGGCTCCTCCCCCTGCCTGCCTCCTGGCACTCAGAGCGCTTCAGGTCCCTGCAGACCTTGCAGCGCTTGGCCACCCGCATCCCCCAAAAGCAGCCTCAGCCTCTATCCCAGCTGCTGCCTGCTGCCCTTGAGACCTACTCAGAAGTAAGCCCCGTTAAAGTAAATGAGGCTTACTCCCAAGTTGCAGTCTGAGAGCCCAATGATGCATAGGATGGGCTGTGATCCTCTCCAAGCTTAACCTTGGAGATATGCTGCAACCCTAACCATGTCTACTCAGAAGTAAGGCCCATTGTACCCAGTGGGTCTTACTCCCAGGAAAGTGCGTTCAGGATTGCAGCATATCTCCCAGGTTAAGCTTGGAGAGGATCACAGCCCATTCTATGCATCATGCCTCCTCAGAAGTAAGCCCCACTAAAGTCAATGAGGCTTGCTCCCAAGTTGCAATCTGAGAGCTGACCAAGATCCCACCAGGCCCCTGCAAGGAACCTTATCAAGGGGTACAACAGCCAGGGATCTCCCAATTTTGTGCCGCTCTCCCAGTTCACGATGCAGCTCCAATTCCTTTTGGATCCATGACGCTTCTTTGGAAGGGAGACACGCTTGTCTCCTTGCCAAGACAGCGTATAGTTTAATGGCTTCCAGTTGGTTTGACATGATGTACAAGGGAAAATGGAGGAAAAAGGGAAATGGAGACAATTCAGACAATCCCAAGAAGTTTCAGACTGTCAGACAGTGAAGTTCCAGGAAGGGCAGGGAGGGGTGGGGATGGCTGCAGGACAAGGTCATCCTAGGAAGGGAAGAGCTGATGGCTGGAGTGATCCCTCCTCTGCAGGGATTCTGGAGGCACAAAGTGCAGGGCTCCAAACCCCTGGAGCGTAGGGTGAAGACAGTTGCCAGACCTGCGCTGGCACAGAGAGGTCCTTCCTGGCAAGTGTGCCCCTGGCTCTCTGTCCCCCTGGAGCTCTCCTTGACCCTAAGGCTGCAGCAACAGCAGCACAAAGGTGCCTTTCCCTGCTCCAAGCTCTTTGCCCCACAACTCACCCGCTTTCCCTGCCGTCAAATTGATAGAGCAGTGATTTTCAACCTTAGAAGTTTGGGCAGGGTCATTGCGGGATTTGAGCCCCTTCATGTGCCTTATCAATGGTGAATTGATCATTGGGCACAATTTGCACCAGTGTGCAAAGCTGATGGCGTGCCTTGCCAGTCTCAGTGCCTTGTCGGTGTGCCAAGAGATGAAAAAGATTGCAAATCCCTGTGATGGAAGACATGGAGTGGTTTTAGCGGAGTTCCCTCTAGTGGCCCAAACACTTGGAGTGTCTTTGAAAGGAAGCCCAAGCTTATCTCCATTGGTCTCCCATGTCCAAGCAGCTCCATATATGAAGTGGACGGAGTAGAGTGAGTGGATGTTCCTTCCCAGCACCCACCTACCCCTCTGGCCATATTCATGCTCTCCACTCTGCTCATGCACCATCACCCAGCTTGTCCTCAAACTCACTGGTTCTTTGTGCCTCCGCATAACCTCCGCACGGGGATGAGGGCAGGCAGTGGTGGCACCGGCTTGTCTCACAACAGGGATGTCGTATGGATTACTGGAAGCAGGCAATACCTGGGCCAGTTAGACCATTTGGTGTAAGGCCATTCATATATTCAGAAATCTGGCAGGAACTCAAGAGTACTTTCGAAGGAAACGTAGTACAAGGTGGTGATGTGCAGATGAGGGGCCCAGACCTATCCAATTTCCCAGTGCCGATGTAGTTGTGCCAGGGGGGTATGAACTGCATCTCTTGAGTTCTTGCAAGATTTCCAAATATATGAATGGGAAAGTCACTGGAGGTTTTTCTAGGTATGGGAACATGATATTCCCTGGAGCATGTATCCCTTGGAACGTGGATCCCCCTGGAGCTGCATTGCGGCTACACCGGAGCTGGAAAGTTGGATAGGATTGGGCCTTAATTCCTGCATGCAGATGCCTGCCCCCTCTGTAATATCAGCTCAACACAGACATTTCTAAGTAGGTGATTAACTTCCTCCCCGACCACAGAAAGCTTCTTCCTCCAAAGTGAACCAACTCGGTCGGCGTTTTCCGAGACTCAACACTGGAGAAGAGGGAGCTTGAGATGTCTCTCCATCCATCAGTGTCCACATGCTAACCATCGAAGTGACAGTTCAAGGCATCCATCTCCATGTCGGATCCAGCCCAGCGGAGAGGGGAAAACAGACAAGGAAGCCATTCCTATGGCCCAGGGAAAGCTCCAAAGGTATTTGACGCAGCAAACCCATGAGCAACATACGTGTAGAGAAATATCTCCTCCTCTCTCAGAGTTCTGGAACTCTGGATCATCCAGTGAAATATGTGGGGAGCCGATTTCGGATGGACCAAAGAACATCCTTTTTTTACCCAAGGCAGTGCTCATTTGTGAAACTCACTGCTACATGAGGGATGATGGGCACTGGCTTCAGTGCTGTGCGTTGGTGCTCTAGGAGGATTTCCTGCAACAGGCAGGGGGTTGGACTAGATGACCTCTTAGGTCCCTTCCAACTCTGTAATTCTGTGCTGCCTTTCACAAAGAGCCATGGTGGAAACAGAGGCATGATCCATGTTCAAAGACAGTCTGCCTCAGCATACCACTTACTGGGAAACCAGCAACAGGGCACGGCTGTTTGGCGTGTGCCCTGCTTGGGGGCTTCCAGGATACCCAAGGCCAGCCCCTGGGAGAAGCAGACCCTGGACTACATGAACCCAGGGAGGGATGTGCCCATAGAAGTTAGTCCCATTCCCCATAATCAGTCAGTCAACAGTATTTACTGGGGCTTACTTCTAAGTAGACATACACAGGATTGTGCTCTGCTCCTAAAGCTCTGACATGGTTTTGTCCTGGTTCACAGTGGTTTTGTATCATCAGGGGAATTATGGCATCCCTAGATGTATCCAAGCCCTACTCCACCACCTCCAATGGATCCCCACACAGCTCGGGGCTTCCCCTTTGCCCGGGTGGGAGACGCAGGCCCAGGCCTCCCTTGACTTCATTAATACTGTGGATTTATGAATGATGCAAGCCTGTGTTGCCGGCAGATAGGAAGGAGCCCCCCTGCCTCCCCCCTTCCTGGCCATTAGCGTCTGATTTGTGAGGCTGCGCGCCTGCAGCTTCTGTTTCAAGCTGTTTCTCCGGCCCCTCAGGTACCCATGAAAATCAGCTTTATGGCTTCAGCGCAGGAATTTGGCCGTTTAAAGGAAAAGCCGGAGTGTTCCGATCATCTACGGTCTTCAAGTCAACCCTGAGCCTCGGTGGATCCAGACGTCCTCCAAGTGGTCTTGCTCCTCAGCGGTCGGTCTCCTGCCTCTGAACACGGAGGGTGCAAAGGGTCCCCGGGCCGGCCCAGCCCATCAGGTGTTGAGATGTTCGGCACTTCTGCGCCAAAAGGTGCAGGACTGATGGAGCCTCTGGCTCTCAAAGAAGCCTAGAGTTGAAGGGACCTAGTAGGTCATCTAGTCCAGCTCCCTGCCTGTGGCCAGAAACAGACTGGAGGGACTCTCTTCATTCCTGCTTTGTGTGTCCCAAAAGGGGCTGAACAGTGGGATGGAGAAACCCCTGCAGTTCCCTTGTTCCCTCCGCTCTGTTTGTGACTGTTGACAACAACCTTGACAGCAAAGACGTGGAAACCCGCACAGAGGTGATGCACCTGCCTCGCTGTACACATTCCTTTCAACAGAGAACAACTGGGGGGGCATCACTGCAGGTGTCACAGGGGCACACGTCGGCCCAGCTCTTCTTTCTTCAAGGTGGGGGATTGGCTGCATTCCCTTGCCCTGAGGGTATTGTTACATGTAACGTTGTTACACTGGTTGCTTTTCCTTCCCATGGTCAACCCAACACAGAAGAAGCAACAGGAAACATCAGGGCAAGTGTGAATCTGCCCCATTTGCCAAGAGGCTGAGCTGCAGACCCGGATTCCTTCCTCTCCTGGAATCTCTCCCCGACATCGCAAGTCTGCAGAGTTTTCATCCAAACTGGCACAACGTCAAGGGCTGGAAAAAAATAAATATTCAATTTATTTTGAATAAATTGAATTAAATATTATTTAATATTCAAAAAAATATTAAATATTATTTAATATTCAAAAAAATATTCAATAAACACTTTAGAGAGGAAACTTCAATTAATGAATAAATGGGCTCTGATTTCAAGGATTTCTGCAACCACCAACACACCACACAGAAATAAAATATACACTTCAGTGGACTTCCATTTCCCAGTAACTGGCTGAGGGTTTGCCTCAGGCTGGGGTTTGGAGACCCCTGCCCTACAGGAACTCCAGCAGGGGTCTTGGGTGAGCCACTCGATCTCAGTCACTTCGGGATAATACTAACCATGCAATCAGGTTAATGCCAAATAATCAGGTTAATGCCAAATCCGTCAGTCTTGAGAGACTATGGTATTGTGCTCGGCGCTGCATACGCTGCACACGAAGCATGAAAGCCTGGGTTGGATTGTTATGGAGGATAGGCTGTTACCCAAGCAGCAGATCCCCCCTCTCCACGCCACTGAATCAGTCCAATGGAAAGGCAGAGCCAGTACGATTGGATCCAGCTGCACTGCAGAGCTGGGCTAAGGTCAGGAGCTCACCCTGTCTGGTGGGGCTGACCCGGGTCTCAAACCCTGGCCTGCTGGTTCAGAGGCACAGCATCTTAACCGCTTGCACCACCCACAGCCCTTATAAGTGTTCATATATTCAGTGAGGCTCCCAGTTAGAGGCTCCACCAGCACCTGTTAGGGATGCTCTAGGAGGATTTCCTGCTGCAGGCAGAGGGTTGGACTAGATGACCTACTAGATCCCTTCCAACTGTAGGATTCTATGATTCCAATTTCCCAATTCACCTCTTGAATTCCCAGCACCAACTGGACCAATGACTGGGTCAGTTCCCCATCTGTTGGTCCTCCCAATAGACTGTAGCTTCTTTTCCCTACTGGAGCCCTGTATCCAAGTGGTGGAGAGATGGTGGGTCAAGGCCAAGCTCTGACTTGCATGACTGAGTGGAGGTGCAGAGGAGGTCCCAGCTCTACCCAGCACTCCGTCTGCTGCAGTACATTGGTTTTCACAACTGTGGGGCCGGCAGCATCACTGTGACATCAAGAGGGGTCCTAGGAAGCCAAAAGAGCACTCATCTCACATCTAAACGGTCCCATGTGCTGGGCGAGTTTTCCCCAACTGAACAGTCCCCAAGGGAAGTCCCAGGTAGAAAAGGTGCCGTCAGTCCAGCCCCAAAGGAACCAGCTGGATATTGATGAGGTGGGGTCTGTCAACATGTCCAGATTCTGGGTTCCTTTGCTCTGAGTCTAAACCCCTTTACTGTGCAGAAACAGATAACCTGCCAGTTTGCTGGTAAGGCCTGGAGTCTTCCAGATTTATGAGCCACATCCAGGAATGAAAATGAGCCACCAGGAACGAGCCTGTCCTATTACGCAGCAGAGCCACCCCCCTTCCCAGTGTCGTGCATTAGCACAGGCAGTGCCAGAGGCTCCCCAGGGCAGAGGTTATGACGGCGGATGCAAATCAAGCACAAGAAGCAACCAGGAGGTGTGGAGAGGAAAGGCTGGCAAAACCCATAAAGGGGGAAATGGGGGGATCAAAGCAGGGACATTCAGAAGCTGCCTTGGCATCCTACCCATCTATCAAGCTCAGCTGCAGAGGCCTGAGGACTGTGGTCACCCACAGAGAGTGTTCTTACTGGGGAGACTCCAGGGTGACCATAAGTCAAAATCACAAGAGAGGACAAGGATTGTCAGACACGCAAGCAAAATGTAGGACTTGTGAGACACTCCTATATTGCTTTCATGTGCTTAAGCAGTGATTTGCCACCAGTTTGCCATGGGCGATCCAGAGGTGTGCTACGGGAATTTGGAAAATTTATTTAATTATTAGATAATATCATTTACTAATAGGGCCATTAAGGGACGTGAACCCTCTATTAGCAGCATGGTGTGCCTTGTCAATTGTCAAAGGACGGAAGGTGTCAATCCTGGTGACAATTTTAGGGCCTTGTCAGTGTGCCAAGAGATGGAAAAGGTTGAAAATCAGTGTGCTTAAGTTAAACACTACATTGCTTATTATTAGATGTAAAACTATTCCATGTCATTTATTGCATTTAATTTATGAATTACCAGAAGACCACATGGTCTTTGGGGATGTTTTGAAACAGGGGTCCTCAAAGTGCGGCCCGCGGGCTGGATCTGGCCCGCCAGGGCCCTCAATCCAGCCTGTGGCCTCCCCACAGCCTGGCAGGAGTGCTCTGCCCTCAGCTGTGTGGGAGGCGGAGAACCAGGGCGTGCGGCGTCTTTGCGCACCCAGAGGCTCCTCTTCGCTGGAGGGGGTGGTGGTTCAGGGGTGTCCACATGGAACCACCGCACTGCAGCAGCCTCTCCCTGGCTGGCCTGTGGGGCTCAGGGGTGCCTGCGCAGCACCACCGAGGTGCAGCAGCCTCTCTCCGGCTGGCCTCCGCACCTCTGCAGCCTTCCCCCAGCTGGCTGGGTGGGGGTTTAGAGACACCAGAGGCTCCAACAGACCCCAAAGGTAAGCCCCCAGGGAGTGTTTTTAAAATGCAGGGCAAAATGTAGGACGTCCTACATTTTTAAAAATATAGGACAAGGTCCTCCAAAAGTCTGGATTATAGTCCGGTTCCCGGCAGTGTCTGAGAGACAGTGAACCGGCCCCGTTTAAAAAGTTTGAGGACCCCAGATTTGAAAGATACTTTAACTTGGGATCTGAAGAGCAGACACCAAACCAGTGGAGAATGATGATGATGATGATGAAGAAGAAGAAGAAGAAGAAGAAGAAGAAGAAGAAGAAGAAGAAGAAGAAGACGACGACGACGACGACAACGACAACGACAACGACAACGATCTAGGGCACAAGGCTCAAATCCAGACATGTGAAAGGGGGACATCTTGGTCACCCTGGGGGACTCCACTTTTAGCAAGAGACTGCCCTGAGTCTGACTTCCCAAACTTGTGGTGGTGATTGATGGTGCTGTCATCTAACCAAGAAAGCAGGAGCAGGTGGAGAGAGATTATCGCCCCAGCCCATCACTCCTGGCCAAGAGGGGTAGGAGGACGGCAGGATCTGAGCCCAGGCTCTGCACCAGGAGGCCTGATTCCCAGTTGGTGCGCCTCAAAAACAACATTAGCTCATCCCCTTTGGGGCCCTGGCAAGGAAGGAGTGACTCAGGGAGAGAGTAGGAGACAGAGAAGGAGGGGGGCTTGTCTCTGGGTGCCTGGTATGGTGTGCTGGGAAGTTGCCAGCCCCTGACGGGAAAGCCTCTGTGTGTCTGTATCTGTGGGCAATCCAGCCCCCTCTCACCACCCTCTTCCTCCCAGCATCATTTTGTATGTCTCTCTCATGCCCCTTCTTTCGAGATGCTGCAGCCTTCCCTCTGATCATTGTAGCCAATCTCTTCTGTGGCTCAGAATTTGGCTGCTTGTGGGGTTTTGTGCTGCCCCTGGGGAGCCACGTCTCCCCACCGCATTCTCTGTATTCCCCACTACCCATGGTGAATGATGTACCACTGTGATTTGCCCCAAAAGGTGCATGTAACTCTGCCACCAAGGATGGCACAGGTGAGTCGCTGCAGCCCAACCACCTGATGCTGATCTCTCCCTGTGGGCACCCCCTGCCATCTGCCATACCACCCCCCATTCCACCAGGCAAAAACCCAGTTTGGAAGGTAACTGGTGCCTCTTACTGCAACAGGAACAGTCAGTGTGGGAGGCGGGGGGCAGGTGTGCATGCATGCATGGTCAGCATCAGGGAGAAGGACTGCAAATAGTGTCATGTTTCTTCCAGTCCTCGCCAGTTTGCATCCTCTCTTCTCCATCCTAGACAGATATTCCTGTTCTTATTCTACATTTTACATTACATGCAGGGGTGGGCCGGCCCTCTCCCAACAACCGGTTGGCCAGAAGTGGGAAGGACCAGGCCGGGGTCAGGGGTGGGGCCGGGGTCAGGGGCGGGCCAGGGGTGGGGCGAGGGGTGGCCCCAACCCTGGCGCACTGCATGTTCACCAAGGTTGGCGCACGCGCAGTTGCCTCCTAAAGAGGACGCAACTGCGCTTGCATCAAGTTTGACGCAAGCACAGTGGTGTCCTCTTCAGGATGCGACTCTGCCTGCGTCAATATTGACGCAGGCGCAGTCGGTTCACCCATGTTTTGGCCCACCGCTAGCAATCCGGTTGCTAGCGGTGGGCCAAAATTAACAACCGGTTCTATAGAACCGGTGCGAACCGGCCTGGGCCCACCATTGATTACATGTACATGTTATATAACTCTACATATTCTCTAAGAAAATAGCTTAGTAAAGAGAACCCCAAACTTGCACCAGATCAGGGCTGCCACCGAAGTGGGTGAGTGTGGTTCTAGAGCCACGGATCTAGAACACGAGGCTGCAGAAGGAACGTCCTCCTGGATTACCTTGGTTTCCAGGGAACCCCTGACTTTGGAGGTTCTTGGCTTTTCCCCAAGGCAGCCCCCTTTCATCGCTCATCCCAGTGGTAGTAGCTCTTCCCCACTATTCCCTGTTTCTAGAGCGAAGCAGGATCGGGGTCCACCAGAGCTCCACACTAACCACTAGGGCTGGGCAATGAGCTCCATCCACCTTTACAGAAGGCTGGGATAAGAGCAAATAAATTAAGCATGACCTGAAGTTGCGTAGCAACCGCAACATGTTTTATTCTGGCCAGACCTCGCAAAGGGGGCTCTGGGCAGATTTTGGCCCCCACCCCGGAAATGGAGAGGTTTGGGGGTGCTCAAGCAGAACGCATGGGTCTGCCGCAGCCAGGCAAGCAGTGGTGCAGAAGGAAGGGTAGGCAGCCCTGGGAGGAGGATGAGGGATGGGATGGGGGGCTTTGCACAAACAGACCCTCCTGTTAAGGCTGCTTTTGTTTGCCTGGAGCTCTGTTGGCAGCGGAGCCAATTAGTATCCAATCCGAGCCTCGAGGCTGTAATTAGCAATCCAGGTCATCCCTCTTGACATATTTTATTTTCATGTCGTTCTGGAAAAAAGGTAAAGAGCTGGGCCATGATTGGCAAAAAGGTTCTCTCGTGTGGAAGGACGAGGGCCACGGAACGTGTGCCAGGCTGGAAACAAGAACCGTGTTCAAATTTCAGTGCTGCCCCACTCCCAGGGGGCCCATTCCCAACATGGGGGATTCCTTTTTTCCTTCATCTGCATTGAAAGTGCTGCCTTTGGAGGACTTTTGCTGGGCAGTAACCTGGGCAGATGCAACTGGTCCAAGGAACTGGTCCAAGGAAGGGGATCCTGGTGTCTTGTGTGCTCCTCTGGTGGATCGCTGGGAGATGCAGGAAGCTGGATTCCATGACCCCTTGGCTTGGCCTGATCCAGCAGGGCTCTCCTTGGGTTCTCAACCAGATCCAGGCTCCACGTGCCTGTGGACGCTCCCAAAGAACTGGAGAAAGTGAGTCAGGCAGGACCACGCTTTGGAACAGCCCTTCTGGTTTCTAATCCAAATATCACAGCAGCATCTGATTAATCAGCCAAGCTCATTAACAACCCTGTGAAGGGAGTTGAAAAAGGTTGTTACCTCGGGGTGGCTGACTGGGTGGGAGAACATGAGTGCGGAGAGGCAGTCAATACGCCGCTCATTGGAAGCCATGCTCCTGCTTCACAAAGTGTCCCCACCACCCACTGGCTTGTTAATGAGGCACTAACAAGGCCCTTGGCTGGAAGCAGAGCATGAGGAGAGGGGCCTTTCACGGAGTGCTTGCCTCCCCTGAGGTATGTGGGATCTGGGACCAGGCCAGAGAGTTTTAGGGGACCATCTGCACAGATGATCTGACCTGGTCCGGAGCAGGTGCCTGATACACTCCCATTTGCTGGCACTCTTCCAAATATTAGCCAACTGCTTGACATCCAATTATACTTTATTTCAAGACTGAAATTTGACGTGGATATTCAACTGGATTGGAGAGTCTGCCTCTGGTGCCCCGATGGATGCCCCATTGGATCTGGCAGCCACAGCTGTTTCCAGATGCTCTGGCCAAAACTGTCTGCCCTGGAGAGTTACTGCTGGCCTGTCCAGCTCTATTTTGATTTGAACCCTAAAATATTTCTGCTTTGGAGGTGCCCATTCTTTAAAATAATAGTGATAGGGAAGATGCTGGAGTCTCCATCCTTCAGTGTACTTCAGAGTAAGTTCATTGGTTCCCTCCCATGTGCCATCAGAGCCATTCCAGGCAGCAGTGGCAATACATTTAGGATTGCCATATTGCCAAACTGGGATTGCCATATTTAGGATTGCCATATTGCCAAACTGCCAAAACTGGGACATTGCGTTCACACACTGGCAAGTTTGATTGGGGGGGGGGGGGGTCCTGTCTTGGTTTTGTGGAAGAGAATTATGGCAATGGTCTTGCAGTACCATTATGGCAACCCTACAGCTGTAGGATGGTACTGCAGTAATAGTTGATGGCAAGTGGGAGGGGCCATTTATGCAGCATGTTGTGGCACCTGCAGTCAGTGGCGTAGCTAGAGGGGGGCCAGCGCAGTCAGTTTTGGAAGGATCCATTGCAGGAGGGTGTCCCACTGGCATAACTAGAGGGGGGCTGAGAAGTCAAGTTTCTTGTGTAGGAAGCCTCATCCTTCTGGTGTAGGAGCCGCACCCTTTCCGAGCTGTTCAGGTGGAGGGAGCAACCCAGAGCAACCCAGATCACTCTGGCTACACACTGCCTACAGCACTTACTGAATCTCTCCTCCTGTAGCTACACCACTGACAGAGGGACACACACCTTTGGCCATCCTCTCACTTCACCTTCTATCCCCCAAATCCAGAGTAACTACGGGAGCCCATAAGAGACTTTATGTGCACCCGTAGTTACTGCACCACCTAGTGAAAACCTATGGGAAATTCATAGGTTGCAATCCAGAGTAAGTTGTTCTTACACTGGAGCAAGGACTCCCCATAGTTACTCTGGATTTTGCCCTATGTCTCCTTCTCCTTCTACATGTCCTTCTGAGACAGAAGGAAGTGGGTGGTGCAGGGCAGACCTCTGCCCACTGACTGCAGCCAGAGTTGGGGTTTGCAACTCTCTCTCTGACTCTGTTTCTCTCTCTCTCACACACACACACACTCACCTTCGCTTTGGATTAGCAGCTTGAGAATACGTGCCTGATCCCTGCCCTCAATTAATTTGATTTTTTAAAATGACGTTGATGTTAACCATCTCCGCATTCTGCTCAATTGGCTCCTCCAAAGAGGCAGCAGCGCAAGAGACCCAACTCTCCGTCTCCTTTGCTGATCAGTTAATCAACCCAGGCGGAGTCGTTCTAATGAGCAGTCTCCTTTCTGCTCAGTGCAAAAGCAGCAAGGGCCCCCCCAACCCCGAGGCCTGAGATGGAGAAGAGGAGGAGGAGCAGCAGAAATGGAGGAGAAGAATGGAGGGGAAGAGGTCTGAGGTGGAGAAGGTGATGTCTGCTTGGATATCAGGGCAAAATTACGGACGGTGAGGGCAGTTTGGCAGTGGACTAGACTGCCACGAGAGGTGGTGGACTCTCCCTAGGCTTGCCATAATTCTCTTCCATAAAACCAGGACAGGACCCCTGGTCCAACTTGCCACTATGTGAACACAATCCTTGAAAACTGGGACTGTTCCAGTTTTCCTGGACATATGGCAACCCTCACTCCCCCTCACTGCGGATCTTCAAGCGGAGACTTAACTGTCGGAGATGCAGTAGGAGCATTTCTTGTGACAGGCAGGGGCTGGAGTAGATGACCTTCTGGGTCCCTTCCAAGTCGAGAGGTTTCTATGATTCTAATTTTGCACAGGGGCAGTCCTGAAAGGAGCCAGGATGGGCTGATGTCCTCTAGTATCCTGCCTTTCGGGGAGGCCATCTTGGTCCAGCGGTAACCTGTGCCATCAATGGGAAGAAAAGCTGCTGGAGAAGCTCCTTCTTGCCTCTCTGATGGGCTGCGGAGTGTGGCTGCCTCCTCTAAAGCAACCCTGTCACTTGGAAACCCTTTTCCTCCGTGACCAGCCACTGAACCAGTTCTGGGGAGAACAGAATTGCCTGCTGGGCACGAGAAGCCCCCGGAATCAAAAGAGATGAACATCAAGAGGATATGTTTTACTGGAGCCATGAAAAGGGTTTCGGAAAACAAATATATGCAAAGGAAAACCTATTACGAAGAACTCTTCCAGGCCAGTTTGTCACCCCCTCATTTGCCCCCTTCTCTTTGAAAGGGAGGAATTTCCAAAGCAAACAGCCCAGGCTGACACCGACGGGCCAAGGAAAGGTGGAAGGAAGAGGCTGCTCAGTCGCCACCATCCCTCCCTCTCCCCAGCCACAGCTCCAGTTTTCCAGGTTGTTTCATCCGCACTCCAGTCTAAGTCGCACTGACAAGCCAGTTACTTTGCAGTTCCCAACACACACCGAGCAAGAATGTGCCCCAGGCTGACCTTTGGGTGGAAGCTGCAAGCAGGCCAGGGATGGGGAGCGGCATCTCCCCCTCGGCACCACCACTCCAGCCTGCCGTCTCCCACCTGCAAGTCCAGGGTGCGTTGCAGAGCCTTCCAGGTGTGCTGTGGGGATCAGGTGTGTTCCTCCCCCAATTTCCCCAATGGGCACTTGCCGTTCTCGGCTCACTTATGTTCTCTGCCGCTCCCTTCCAATAAAACATGCCTTCTCAGTACTATCGCCCCAAGGCAAGGACGTTCTGACACCAGATGCCAACCCACATCCCTCCCTGACGGAAGAGACGGCTTTGCGCAAAGTCGGACTTGGGTGGGACGGAGATTCGAGTGCAAATCTCTGCTCTCTGGGCAACCTGGTGACATTGCAATGGAGGGCAATGGTGGGGCAGAATGTGCAATAGCTTCAACCCCGGAGAAAGACTGGAGAGCCACACCGGGAGCAGCCCTGGTGTTGTCTATCATTTTTCTGGCACTGCTCAGCCGCTCCCATTGACAGGTGTTGGTGCCGGTACAACCGTATATATAAAAAATTGAAATTCTTAAGTTTGTGGGTTTGATGGTTTGTTTGCACATTCTCCTGCCTGCCCCCTACTGGTGTGGTTAATACCTGCAAGTGGGTGATGGACGCACACTCAATGCAATGTGAAAAGCAGGAGGAGGAGGCCGTGCTCAGTGCCAGGGGTGCCCGGTGCCCAGTGCCTGGTGTGCCCAATGCCTGGTGTCTGGTTCCCGCAGTGTCCAGTGTCGGGTGATCCTGTCTTCCTTCCCCTTGCACTCAGGTCAGAGATCCATGTGGGTGAAGCTACAGGTAAACTACTTGTTATTTGTCATGAGAAGTGGCTCAGGGAGTTGGCAGTGCCAGTCCCTGCCTTGACTCCCAACTGAAATTGCTCCCTTTGGCATTCCACCTCCATCTCACAGATCCATCTGACTCTGGGATGCTCAAGCATTTTGTGACAAGCAGCTGGCAGTCAAGAGGCAACATGGCGCATGACATCAGAGACTTTGGCGCATGACATCAGGAGAGGCAGAGAGAGGTTGAAGGCCGAGGAGGCGAGGGTGAGAATATTCTCTTGTTCCAGGGGGGTGTGCGGGACTCCCCTGCTTTTGCCCAAACACTAGTGCATATAGATGGGCACCGTGTGTGTATACATATACATACATACATACACACCGTATATTGCTCTGGAGTGTGCTGCCTCCAAGGTCCAGAGCAGCAACAGCTCCTCTGGAAGCCTCTTGCAGGGCAGCAACACCGGCTAAGAGATGTGCCTTCAGCTCCTGCTTGTGGGGCCCCTGCTGGGCCACTGCCACAGTTTCAGGACAAGGGCTGGAAAGATGGGACGTTCCCGCTGGAAAGTCTGTGCACCTCAGGAACAAGTGAACTCGGAGCGCACCCTGTCAGACGCTCGGCTGCGCCACGTCAAAGGAAATCATGTCATGCTGTGGCTACGAGATTGTGCCACAGAGCAGGCCAGCTCAAGGGCCAGGAGGGCTCTGCGTGCGGAATCACAGAGGTGTCTCTGAGAAGCAAGGCAGATGAGTCCCTGCTGAAGGCAGGCAGCCGCCATCAGTCCCGTCTCTCAGAACCGCAGCTGGAAACACTGACCCGCAACTGCTCCCTTGGACAACTGCAGAGAGAGGCACATTTGCAACACCCCAATTCTTAGACTGCTTATCTTAATCTGCTGTTTTGCACCGTCCATGTTTTCGTTAGCTCTTTGGGGATGCTAAATTGGCTGTGGGTGGCGCGAGCGGTTAAGACGCTATGCCTGTTAACCAGCAGGCCAGGGTTCGAGTCCCTGGTTGGCCCCACAAGACAGGGTGAGCTCCTGTCCTTAGCCCAGCTCTGCGACGCCAGCTGGATCCAATCATATCGGCTCTGCCTTTCCATTGGACTAATTCAATGGCGTGGAGAGGGGGATTTGCTGCTTGGGGAACAGCCTCTCCTCCATAACAATCCAACCCAGGCTTTCGTGCTTCGCATGCAGCGTATGCAGTGCCAAGCACGATACCATAGTCTTCCAAGACTGACAGAGGCCTGCTTTTAGGCAAGAGAGGTCCCCCAACTCCCCACTACTGCACACTGCTGAATGCTCTTCACCGCCTGGCTGGGTGTTGGACCCATTTGCTGTGTCTCTCAACCTTTTAGGGAGATTTACTCCCTAAGTCAGTGGTACTTGAACTGGGGGGGGGGGAAATGCAACCCCCACCTCGTGTAACTGGTGCCAAGAGATCAATTGTGTCTTGTTGTACAACATCCTTCTGAAGCCAGTTTCCAAATCCAGGTGCCAAGATTATATTCTTTATCAGTGTATGTGTAACTGGATCCCATTCCCTTGAAGGCCAGAGGAACAGCAGCTATACGATTCCCAGGATCACACCCCTGCAGGGAAAAGAGGGCTATGTTGGGGTCTGAGGGTACGGGGAGCCCTGCGGAGCACTTACAGGGCCCATCACGGCTTCTAAGGCTACAATCCAGAGTAACCACGGGATCTTTTACACTGACGTAGTTACGGTGCCACCTATGGGAAACCTATGGGAAATGCATAGAGCAATCCAGAATAAGTGCCTCTTAGTGACTCTGGATTGTAGGGTGTAATAGTGAAAGTTGCAGTTGCAACCCCAGAAAGTGATGAGTCCTGAGCGGCACATCACACGGAGGTCCATCAGGCAGCTTCTCCACCATTTCCATATTATTTAAAATATTTCTTCCTTGTGGCTCCTGCGAGTCGTTCTCTCACAGCATGTTGTTTGACAGCTCCTGGGGGAGATTATGTGCTGCTTAGTTGGATCATCCATCGGCGTCAGAAGAAGGCTGAACTCCTTGTGCCGGAGAGGGGGGAGCCCAGAAACATCCCCCCCAGAAGGAAGTGCTTCCTCAAGAACAGGGGTCTCCAAACTTTCAACTTCAGGGCTCAAGAAGGTCGCAGGCCCCTGTCGCCCATCGGCCAGGCTGTCTTGGCTGCAGGACTGATGCGCGGAAGAGCGGAGAAGGTGCGGTGGTTGGATCTCTGCTCCTGGCCTTTATGTGTGGAGCAAAGGTAGACATAATTAATCTTAAAAGAGCAAACAAGAAAGAGAGGCCTGGATAGCAGGTGGAGAAGGGAGGCCCAGCAAGCCGGCATCTCCGAGGCCCCTGGGCTGAACTTGACATTTGGTGAGATTATTCCCATCGGTCTCTTTCTCTCCCTCTCCCTCTCTCTTACACACTCACACTTGAAAAGAGCAGGGAAAAACAGTACAATAAAAATGATTAGTACCTTGCAATGAATGGCATCCATAAAATGAGAACCAGCTAAATGGGTGCTCAGCCTACGGAATGAATAAAGGTAGCGCTAATCTCATTAGAGGGTGTTTGCCTTGTGCGGGTCCATTTTTATGGAACTCCATCTGGGCTGAGTCTTTTGAGCCCCCCCAAAAGACACATCTTGGTGAGACGGGGTGCAATGGCCAGCTGCAGGTCCCAAAGGATCCTGGCAGCCAAACAGCTCCAGATGTCCCTCGACACCTGTGGGGTGTGAGCTGTCAGGCTGCTCACTACGTAGAGCTTTCATATTCATGAGTGCGCACTGATGCCGGAGAGGGTGATGATGCATCCCTTCTCCACTGCAGGGTGGAACAGACTCTGGGGAGGAGTGAGTGAACCCTGAGTAAGGACAGCTCTGACTACTCTCCAAACACACAGTGACACGTCAACACAGGCAAAAACGGGGACATGACACAGGGCAAAACAGGGATGGGGACCGTTGGAGGTGGAGGAAGGAGCCCAGACCAGACTCAACAACCCTTTGGCCGACTTTCCACCGAACCTTGACTTTCAACGCTTCCAGCTCTGCTGAGAAAAACAAACATTTCAACAACCAGGTCAAATATCTGGGTTTTGAACAAATCCTCCGGCGTGTGGCCCAGAAGAAGGAAAAATAATAATCCCAGTCCCCCCCCCCATCAATGGACAATCCCACCTGGCAATGGGATTTGGGATTTTTTCACCCCATCATTGGGACAATCCCAGTCTAGGCAATGGGATTTGGTTCCCAAGATGCTGGGCATCCTTTTGGAACCACAAAGTGCACTTCTAGCAGTCGGGAGACTGCAAAAGGTGACCTTCCAGAGCTCAGAATTCTGCCCTGGGGGTGGGGGGAGACATGAAGATGAGGAAGATGAGGCATAGCATTACTATGCCTTCACCGGAGTCTTGGCATTAAAAATCAAGCAGGTCTCCAGATCAAGCAAAAGCCTCTTTCCAAATCTCTGTCCAGAACTGCTCCACTTATGGGCCAACTCAGGCATTTGCATCAGGCGGCGGCCAGCAGCAGGTGCCTCCTCCGTCCACTCACTCGCCTGCACTATTCTCCCTCCCTCTTCTTAGACTGGGCTGTTTTTCATGAGGTGGACAATTGAGGGGGTGCCTGTTTTCTCATTTCACCTGGGGAACATTCAGGTGGCCGATTCCTGGAGTGGTACAATTCTTGACATGGTACGATTCCTTGAGTGGTATGATTCCTGGAGTGTACGATTCCTGGAGTGTACGATTCTTGGCGTGGTACGATTCCTGGAGTGGTATGATTCCTGGAGTGGTACGATTCCTGGATTGGTACGATTCCTGGAGTGGTACGATTCCTGGAATGATACGATTCCTGGAGTGGTACGATTCCTGAAGTGGTACGATTCCTGGATTGGTACGATTCCTGGAGTGGTACGATTCCTGGAATGATACGATTCCTGGAGTGGTACGATTCCTGAAGTGGTACGATTCCTGGAGTGGTACGATTCCTGGAGTGGTACGATTCTTGGCGTGGTACGATTCCTGGAGTGGTACGATTCCTGGCGTGGTACACTCCTCACAGGGTTGTGCCACATGTTTCTTCTGAATTTGTACACACTTTGAGCTGGATGAGATTTCTGTAACTTGGAGAGCAGCACAATCCTAACTCCTGGTCAGGCTGGCACAAGCCCCGTGCTGGGCTGGGGAAATAAGGAGTTTCATTGCCATTCTTGGAGGGTGTGTGTTAAACTAGTGCACAGATATGTGCCAGCCTCGCCACAGGAATGGGGAAATGGGTGAGTTGTGCCCAGCTCCATTGGTTAGGATGTGCTCTCTCAAGACACGTGTTCCCATCTGAAAGCCCATTTCCCTTAGCCTGATGGTGGGGTTGGCTGTACCTCTTCAGTGGCGAAGGGAAAGGCACTCTGCAGATGCTCAGAGGCACTCTGAGGGACTGTGCTCTGGAGGCTGTCGTCTGCTGCTTTCTTTTCCTTCCTCCTTTGTGTTCTGGGACCCAAACTGCACAAGTTATTCCCAGGGAAGGAAAAAAGCCGCTTCCCCAACATTTTCTGGCAAACGGGCAGCAAACGCCTGACCTAGATTCCAGCGATATCCTTGTTCGCCTCTTAACAGGCCTCTCTGGAGGAGGCGGAAGGATTGTTTTTGATATGATGCCTTTATTTATTATTTCCATGCAGAGGCTGAGCCGTGCCAGCAGAGCCCGGGGGGCGGCTGCCTTTGTTGGAGGGGAGGCCGTGCAGCCCGCCCGGCTCCGCCACCCCATTGCTCACAAGCTCCCCACCAACTGGAAGTGGCACAGGAGCGTTTAGGCAGATTAGGAGGCGCTCCACTAGAGTCCCCCCAGAGCACCCGCGCGCTAACAACACTTTTATTGCTCGGAGTGCCAGGGGAACTTTCCGAAGCCGGAGAGGAAAGGTTATGGCGCAGAATGTTTGCCTTCCTCCAAAAACAAAGCTGCCGGCAAGAGCCTAATTGCCAGGGCCAGCCTGACCCAGCAGGCGCTGAAGACCCGAGACTCAGGGAGATCCTATGAGTGGGGACCAGTGCAGAGCCCGGTTTCCCGACCCCTTGAGTTTTGGAAATGCAGCCGCTTTTTCAGTTCATTGGAGAGAAGAAGACTGTCACAGGGGGAATTAACAGCACGGTGATGCTAAGGCTAGAAGGAACCCCATTATTCAGGGGAAGATTCTCCCTGGAACGCACTTGCTGGGAGGTAACAGCAGGTAAAAACAGCCTTCTGGTTCTGCTAATTTGGAACCACTGATGCCTTAGGATAGGAGAGATTGGGGTGGGTACCATGTTCTGGAGGGCTTAGACCAGTGGGACTTGGATTTCAGCCTTGGACCCTTTTCAAACTTACAAATCCACCCAGGACCCCTTGTCAGGCCTACCAGGATGTGACATCACAGAGTAAGTCCCATTGCATTCAATGAGACTGACTCCCAGGAAAGCCCAGTGCCAGATTCTAGGATGGTGCATCCCACCCTCTTGTGACCCTCCTGACCCAAGGTCCCAACCCCCGCAAGTGGGTCCCAACTCCACTTTGAATACCACTGGCTTAGATGATCGCAAGAAGGAATTTGTGCTATAGCTGGGAGCAAGACAAGTGGCATCTTCGGTGGGAAGGTTGGTGTCAAGCATTGGAGAGGCAGCAGCACCTTCAGGCTGCCGATGAGAGGCCGAGTGGAGCAGTGGTGGAGTCGGCACCGCAGCGGCCTCCTTGTCCAGGGGGGCTGATTTGACCTGCTTTGCCAGGGACACCTGGGCTCTCTGTTGCTCTCTGCCCCCCAGCTGAGATTTCCATGTACGACAAGCTGCACGTGAGGATCTCCTGAGCGTGCCTCCTTGTGTGAGCGAACAAGGAGAGCAGGTGGAGGGGGGAGAAGGGACCTTTTCAGGAAGCCATGCATATGCATGAGATGCTCCTGATGTTTATGAATGGAGGAGGAAGCGCCTTTGCCTGGATCTCTTGCAGGACCAGGGAGAGTGGAATGTGGTGGGGGGGAGGAGGAGGAGGAGGAGGAGGAGGAGGATGCCAGTGTTATTGATGGAGCTGCTTGTCTTAGTGAATAATACAATGAATTTAACAAGATGCACATCTGGTCAATTGTCTGGCTGCTGGGAGGAAATAATCTGCGCCGCTGAGTGAGCGCCCGGGGCCTACTGCTGGCAATCGGAGGCCGGCCATTCAAGGTGGCCGGCCAAGAGGGAGAGAGGCTTGTGACGTTGAGACGTGGAAGCAAGCCAGGACCTTCAGGGCTCAGCGCTGGGGTGAGTCCTCCACTTGTGCCTCATCCTTGTCTTCCTCTCCCCCGTGCGGCCAAAGGACTCCAAAGGCTCTCCCTTCCTTCCCCTCTTGCTCCGAGGCCTGGGTGGCAGGAACCGTCCGTTGAGTGCGACACCTGTTGCTTCTCTGCCTGCGGAAAGCCCAGGAGTAAAAGCGGACCTTTGATGGAAATGTGGAGCCGCAACACCCTGGAAATAAATTCTTTTACATCAACGGAGCAGCCTCCCTCCCTGGGGTTCCGGCTGGGACTATGAAGCACGTCAGGAAATCCTGCGAAGTGGAAAAAGGAAAGGCTCCAAGCCCCCAAACAGCCCGGATTGCCATCAAGGTGATGGAGGAAGGACGTGAGGAGAGGCTGTGGGGAGCTCTCCAGAGGAGGAAGGCCTTAGAAAACAGTCTGCTCCGCAGCGCTGCCACCTGCCCCGCCACGGCTTCTGCTAATCCCACCGTTTTGCAGGCTGTTGGCAAAACTCCAGGAAGGACTGGAGGAAAGGAAGCCTGGTGGCACTTTGGGCAGAGGCAGAAGCCTCTGGCTGGCAGCCCCGGCATTTGCCCAGGACAACCATGCGTGGCTCATGCTAGATCCTGGCCCCGGCCACATCAAGAATGGCTTCCATGGCTGCCCCCCCCCCCCCCGCTCTCATTCACAGACCCAGCCTAGCTAAACATCAGGTGCCAGAGACATCTGTTTGGTAAAGGCTTCAACCTCTCAAACAGCAGGTGAGCAGTAAACCTGCTTTGGACTCTCAGCCGCAGCTGTTGCAACATCACAGATTGTCCCTCCATTTAAAAATCCAAAACTCCCTGCAAATAGAAGACTAGCATGTCCAGGAAAAGGGGTCTTCCAACACAGCCTCCTTGCAAGCGTCCTCGTTTTCTAGCTTCAGAGGTGGTTGCCATATTCTTTCCTGGTGGGGTGCTTGTGCCTTCAGTGGCTGTGAAGGAACAGAAATTTGGCAGGCGGTGCTGTATCAGCGTCGAACGTGACGGGCCGCCAATGTACCCGTTGATGGCCTTTTTGTCCTCCTCCTGCGCAGACAGAAGCCCTTCCGAGAAGCCCAAAGAGCTTTTGCTTGGTACACACAAGAGGGAAAAAAACCAGTTTTAGGGTTTTCTTTAATTGAACTCCACGTGTGCCAAGTGGTCCCCGGGGCAGGCTGGTCAGCCGAACCTTCACCTGCCTCAGTGCCAGGTAGTTAATGTTCTCAATTTTGCTGCTTTTAATTAAGCTGGGAGAAGAAGTGGTGTCGGCAGCAGTGATGGGAGGCGGGGAGGAGGGGGGGCTGCCTTCCATAGCCGCCCCTGCCAAGACTCAGCACCGTTTTTTAAGGGCAGCAGAGTTTTCTCTCCAGCAGGCAGGGAAGAGAAGGCATCAGCAGCCAAAGGCCAGGGGGCAGCTGGGCTGCGCATCCCCCAAGTGGGGCCAGAAAGATGCTCCAGATCACAATTTGGCTTTGTTGCCTGAATGTTCACAGGCCATTGACGCTCCCAGGCTTGCCGTCTGGCCTGCTTGCATGGCTGGCCGGCTGGCCTTTCAGGCCACGACAGGGTGGGGAGGGGGGCACAAGGAGGCTCTGGTTTATTTGCACCACGTGTGGGGAAAACTGCAAATCTATCTATATATAAATGAAAAGTCACTCACTGACTCATCAACACCCTGCCAAAACCGCTGGGCCCAGAAGCGTGAAATTTGGGGTGGCCGTTCCTTCTGGGATGGAGGGGTGCACTAAGAACTGGTTTTCGGAAATTACAACCAGAAGGGGGTAAAAAGGGGTGCAATGTGTTTTTGTCTTCCTATACTAAACATGGAAGACTGACCAACATCCAGCCAATTGGGTGCTTAGTGCCCATGCAGTGGGGGAAATGTTGTTCGGAGGGAAGGGTTGCACTGTGGAGGGTGCTGTGCATTGGGGGTTGCACATGGGGGTGTTGCGCATGGGGAGATGATGCACATGGGGATCGATGCACATTGGGGGGTTGATGCTCATGGGTAGATGTTGCATATGGGGGAGATGATGTACATGGGGAGATGATGCGCTTGGGGAGATGATGCGCTTGGGGAGATGATCAGTGGTGGGCCCGGCCTGGCCCAACAACCGGAAGTGGGTGGGCCAGGCCGTAGTCAGGGGGCAGGGAGGGTCAGGGGCGGGGCTGGGGAGAGTCAGGGGTGGGGGCTAGGCAAGAGGCGGGGCGAGGGGCGGGCCCCAACCCCAGCTCACTGCGCATGCGCTAAGGTTAGTGCACATGCACTGTAGGGCTTCCCCGGGCGTGCCGAACTGGTGCACCTGGTTTTTAGCCCCCCTAGCTACTGGATTGGTAGCAGGGGGGGGGGGGGGTCAGAAACAAGAAGCGGTTTGGGCAATCCGGCCTGAACCGGCTTCAGCCCACCCCTGGAGATGATACGCAGAGGGAGTGATATGCATGAGGGGATGTTGCACAGGGGGTGTTGATGTGCATGGGGGGGTTGATGCACATGGGGGGGTTGTTGCACTTGGGGATTGTTGTGCTTGGGGGGTTGATGCACATGGGGGACTGATGTGCATGGGGGATGTTGCACATGGGGATGTTGGGCATGGGAGGTGATGTGCATGGGGTTGACGTGCATGGGAGGTTGATGCACTTGGGAAGATGAAACACATGGGGGGATGTTGCTTGTGGGGGGTTGGTGAACATGGGGGATTTGATGCACCATGTGGGGATGGCGTTCGGGGGAATTTTACTCCCACAATGCGGGTACACTTTTCGCTAGTCTGAATTAAAAACACATCAAGCTTTCTGTGTTTCTAATTTTTGTAAAGAAAATGAACAAAATCTAAAAACAAAAACCAAACTCTTATCTTTGGTTTTATTTGTTCTTTACTGTGGGGTGCCTGGTCATGACAGCGCTGCATGTCCCGGCACGAAGCCACCTGTACTCACGACACCTTTTAAGCCATTATAATTTATAATTATAATGCACATTTTGAGCAAGACTGATAACTGCACTTCTAACTTTTATCACCCACATTTGTCTGCCGCTTCATTAGCATTCAGCATGACATTTTCCCAGAGGTTTGTGACTCAAGGGATGGGACGGCGATATCAAGGCACGGAGACTCTGGAGGGGTTTCCATTTCAGAGAAGTGGCCCCGGCTTCCCAAATTCTTCTGCAGGTTTACCTTGGAAGGGAAAGAGAGGGGTGGACCAACTTGCCTCGACCAGAAGGCCACAACTGGGATACCGTCCAAAAGGAATGCCTGGCCTGGGCTCCGAGCACTGCTTAGGAAAATAGAGGAGGATGCAACGCC